>JAQQTO010000063.1:77447500-78935833 GCA_029884595.1 Ormosia semicastrata | reverse complement strand
GAGGAAGAATCAAGCTTTTGATTGGATGGAGAAATATGAAGAGAGTTTCCAAGAATTGAAGATGAGGTTGACTACTGCACCAGTGCTGATTTTACCAAATCCAAATGAATCTTTTGAGGTAAACTGCGATGCTTCTTATCAAGGGTTGAGATGTGTATTAATGCAAAATAAAAAAGTTGTAGCATATGTTTTAAGACAACTGAAGGTGCATGAAAGGAACTACCCAACACATGATTTGGAATTAGCCACAGTTGTTTTTGCATTAAAGATTTGGAGACACTTTTTGTATGGAGCTACGTTCAACGTCTTCAGTGATCACAAAAGTTTAAAGTATTTATTTGATCGGAAGGAATTGAACATGAGGCAGAGAAGGTGGTTGGAATTTTTAAAGGATTATGACTTTCAACTCTAGTATCACCCTGGAAAAGCGAATGTCGTAGCAGATGCCATGAGTCGAAATATGCTCTGTGTTTCTACTATGATGATCAAAGAGGAAAAGTTAATTGAGCAGTTTAGAGATATATGGTTATTAGTGGAATTATCACCTAGAAAAATTCGTCTGATTATGGTCACTATTCTAAATGATCTATTGGATGAAATCCGTGAAAAGTAGGAAGATGACCAGTTTTTGAAAAATGAGAGAGAATTTCTGAAGCAAGGTCATAAAGCAACGGTTGAGGAAGGATTTGACGGGGTCTTAAGGTTTAAAGGCAGGATTTGAATACCCGATGATCCCGATCTTAAGAAGGCAATTCTTGGTGAAGCTCATACCAGCAGATTGAGTATACATCTTGGAATGACCAAGATGTATCAAGATCTGAAGCGTTTGTTTTGGTGGCCTGGAATGAAGAGAGACGTTGCTGACTATGTGTCATCTTATCTCGTATGCCAGAAGGCGAAGGTTGAACATCAAAGACTAGTAGGTATGCTGTAACCCCTAACTATTCCAGAATAGAAATGGGATAGTATTTCAATGGACTTTGTTACTAAGTTTGCCAAAGACTAGGAAAGGTTATGATTCTATTTGGGTCATTGTTGATCAGCTTACGAAGTCTGCTCACTTCTTGCTAATCAATATTAGATATTCTATGGAGAAGTTGACCCAATTGTCCATTGGTGAAATAGTGAGACTTCATGGTGTACCTTCTAGTATCATATCTGATAGAGATCCAAGGTTTATATCGAGGTTTTGGCAAAGCTTACATGAAGCAATGGGGACTAAACTACATTTGAGTTCTGCCTATCATCTGTAAACTGATAGACAAACAGAAAGAACTATACAGTCACTGGAGGATCTACTGAGAGCTTGTGTGTTAGAACAACGAGGGAGTGGGATGAATTCTTACCTTTGGTGGAATTCACCTATAACAACAGTTTTCATTCAAGCATAGGGATGACACCCTATAAGGTGCTTTATGGACGACGATGTTGAACACCTTTGTGTTGGTATCAGGATGGAGAGAGTATGACCATCGGATCCGAAATGGTGCAACAAACAATAGAGAAGGTAAAGTTAATTCAAGAGAAAATGAGGGCAACTCAGAGCAGAAAAAAAAGCTATGTTGACAAAAGAAGAAGACCTCTTGAATTTGAGGAAGATGAGCATGTGTTTTTGCAAGTCACACCCACGACTAGTGTCGATAGGGTTATAAAATCCAGAAAACTCACTCCTAAATTCATTGGACCCTATCAAATTCTTCGTCGGATAGGTCCAAGTGCATAACAAATAGCTTTACCGCCATTTCTTTCAAACCTTCATAATGTTTTCCATGTGTCCCAATTGAGAAAGTATATCCCCGATCCCTCGCATGTCATATAGCCCGATGAAGTGCAATTGAAAGAAAATTTGACATATGAGACACTTCCTGTTAAGATTGAAGACAGGAGGGTGAAGCAACTCAGGGCGAAAGCGATTCCCTTAGTGAAAGTAATCTGGAACGAAACGACCAGTGATGCTACTTGGGAAATGGAGGGTAAAATGAGAGAATAGTATCCTCAGTTATTTTAATGTATGATAAATTTTGGGGATGAAATTCTTTTAGTGGGGGAGAGTTGTAACACCCCAAATTTTGTTATTGTACAGTAATGCCTAAATTGTACTGTTTTGTGTTCTCTGTATGATATAAAATTATTTTGGCTGTTCTGATACTATTTTTGATCATTGTGTGATATTTGCTCAGTCAGGAAAATAATAATTTTTGGGCCGGAGAAAATCTTTATTAATTTATTCCGAGCCGGGGGATTTTACTGAACTCGAATCTGAGTGACACAATATCAAATCTTTTAATTTTTAAAATTTATCTGTGAAATAAAAATATTTCACGGGAAAATATCCACTGTTTTATTAACGGCAACTTCTGCTATTGAGTAATAGACCCAGTATATTTTATCTGTCAGAAAATAGACTAGAAAGGTCTTTGTGACTCATTCTTAAGGAGCCAATAGAAAATGGTCAATATTGATAGTTAGACTTTTTTTTTTAACCAATAGGAAATAGTCAACATAAATGGTTGGACTAGTTACTAAGTAACTAGATAAACAAACTAAGTTACCCTAATAGCTTAACTAGTAACTAAATGGAACTAACTTAGTTACTAATACTTAGAAGCTATAGTTACTAGGAAAATATCTAAGATCATCTAGAAGCAATGACAATGCATGACCTATGCAATGACTTAAGCAATGTAACTAGATAGTTAGTTATGTAACTACATAACCTTACTTAGTTAGCTTAATGAACTAATTATCTAATTAAGGTGTAACTAGAACCTAGTTGAAATCAAACGTAGTTACACTCACTATTGAGTCACACGGCCACAAGGCCATTCTACCATATTCTTGAATTTTCTTATGACCACTTGATGACCACTTTGTGACTTAAGCCATGTGAAACACCATGTGAAATTTCTATCATCATCATTAAGCTTAGATCTTTCTATTCACTCACCTCACAGCTACACACTTGGATATTGGCTATTCTATTTCATTTACTACACTTTGTGACACAAAGAGCTATTCTCTCTATTCTCTCTCTTCAAGAACACCAAGAACACTTCATCTTCTTCTCCCTTGAAGTTTCGGCCTCCATACCCAAACCTTACTTCCATACCTTCATAATTTTATCTAACCCTACTTTCTAAACCCAAATACAATTCTAAACACTTTTTCCTTAGTGGGTTTTGTCTAAATCCTTCTCTAAGTGCTTCAAAAATCAAGCTTTGATTTCTTACTCCTAAGGTAACTTCTTGATTCTTTGATCCTAAGTTGGATTTTTAATTTTCTAGGCCATGATTGATCCATGGTTTCTTATTCTTAAGCTTGGTTCATGACTTTTAGATTTGTTTAAGATTTGTTAGGGTTTTCTTGGTACTACACGAAATCAAGAGAAAAGAAAGCTTGATGATTATTGTCTTCCTTGAGGTAAGAGGGAGATTAACCTCATCAACCAAGTGTTGGTGGTGAGGGGATGGCTTGTTTTTGGTGAAAAATCCATAAGGATTTATTCACTTGATTGTTTAAGCTCTCTTTATATGTGATTAGTATGCTTATAGCTTTGGAACTATACTTGCATGTGTGTTTAGTTTACTTATAGCCTTGATAGTATGCTTGAATATATGATTTTGAAAGTATGAAGATTATTATGTAATATAGGATGTGATTCACATGTTGAAAAAATTGCATGAAGGTTCCAAAGAACCTAAAGGCACACGACCTCAATGCCAAAGAGGGAACCAAGAGTTCTAAATTACTTTCTTAATTAAGATCTAAATGATTTTATAATAAAGAAATCAACTAAGTGTTTTTATAAAAAAAATTATATAAAATAATTAAACATGCTTTAGGAACCTAATATGAAATTCGGTCAACATGCCACTTTTGACAACGTAGAACCAAAAATTATTTTGCTAAGTATAGATTTAGGTGTTTAAATGGTAAGAAATTAATTTCGTAGGTTTTGCACCTAAAATGAAAGTAATATACTTTTTAGAATTAAAATTGGCCTAATTAAGTTATAAAGTAAAATAAATGTTGATACTTGAAATTTACTAACATATAGCTCACCCTATTGGTTTTGAAGCGCATTAAGAAATTTTGAGCTGTAATGTCTTAAGTAAATTAAAGAAATGCAGTTTTTTTGGGAAACAGTAGAAAACACTGATTTCAGCAAGAATATATTGAAAATATTATTTAAAGATGGATTATTATGAAAATAATGGAAATAAAGTCACATTTTTTATATTAAACAAGAAAAATCTTATTTTGAGCTTAAAATATGTTAGAAATATTTTACGCGATTAAAAGTATATTAAAAAGCTTCTACATGACTTAAAAATAGTAATTTTTAGCTACGCGAATGAGAAAATGCGATAAATATTTATGCGATTTAGAAAATGTTGGAAAATATTTACGCAATGTGAATACGTAAAAAAAAATGTTCTGCGATTGTGAAAATACGATAATATCGCTACGCGATTAATTGTAACAGCAATTTGCTATTGGGCTATTGTGGTGGGCCCGATTATGTTGAATAATGATACCACCAAGAGAAGGCAAGAGTATGTGAAATATTATGAAATAATAATTGTATATGTGTTTGAACCATGCATCATGCATAGAAAAGCGTGTCAACTTATTTGAGTAAGGTTGTATGCCTAAGAGATTGAATTACACCTAAGTGCGGGTGCAAGTAGACAAGTGTAGGTCACTTGTTGACCTTGGGGGCGTCGGGGTGTGGGTACCTCACAATGGATAGTTGGTAGCTCTTCTGTCCGTGAGACAGACTGATGTGAACGCACCGACGATCCGGACCGAGTTTACAGACATGTCTTCTAGATCATTTACTCCGAAACTATGTTTAGCACCATGGAGTAGAAATGGGTCTGTGTGCATATGCATAGCTGGTCATGATATTGATATGTTAATTATACTTATTTGACTTATTACCTGTGATGTGATAAAATGATCTAAATATGTTAATGTTGTATTAGTATGTTTGTTGTAATTTTCTCTACTGCCATACTGGTATTGATGTAGGGGATATCACCTCTTTATTATATTGTATCTATTTTGCTATGTATGTTTGACAAAGACCGGAGAGACGAAGAAGCTGGTAATTCTATTTACCATCACTAGCCGTTTGTTTGTTGGTTGAGATGGCAGCGAGATGACAAGTGTTAGGTTTTGTTCGGGTACAGTTCCATGGGAGGACTGACGCCTAGAGGTTCGATTTTGATAATGAACGTTTTGTATATACTAGGGATCTGACTCTGAACTTGAGTGGGACCCATAATGGGATCCCTGTTTTGACAAAACACGCATCTGTGCGCCTAGAATTCACGATCCCTATTCGTGAACTTTAGGGTGGCACTGTGTTTACACCGCGTGAAGATTCTATGGTATCTTCCGCGAGGACCTCTAGGAGGTGAATGTTATATCCGCCTAGGTTCTTTAATGATGATGTGGAGGAAGATCCTTCTGAGGGCCCAAATCCTTAGGTTATTTTATAAGAGTCTTAAGTGTAGCAGTTATATTTTGGAGTGTCTGTTGTATATTTTATGTTTTGGTATGTAAAGGTATTATGTAAATTATTTGTAAACAAGGTTTCAGTATTATGTATAATATATATGATTTCAATTAAAATTTATACGAACGATTTTATTTAATTTCACTGTTTTTATTTTATTCCACAAACAAAATTTTAAAATTGACATCTTTACAATATTAATTCTTTTACAACTTAGGTAAGTTTTATTAGGATTAGTCTTAAATGTGATACCCTAAGGTGGGTGTTACATAAAAAATACCATGCATCCATTTCATTTCAATATTCATTCTCAAATCATAATGTAATACCTTTTATAAAGCAATATATCATTCCAAAAATTCATACAAGATACACAATCATAGCATATTGCCTCATATTATTACTCATCATCTAAATACATCAAAATACTTTTCACTTCATACAAAGTATATACAATGTTTCACATTCCAAGCAATTCAATTCATCACTCATCCTCATTTAATTCAATCCTATCATGAAAATCATTTCTCACATTGATTTGGATGCTTAATCATTTCATAATTTAATGAATTTAATCATTCAATTCAAGATTTAAGGTTTGTATTTAGGTCCCATGGCGTAAAGAACTCTGTTCCCATCATTTTTAGATCAAAATCCACAATTTAGGAGTGTGGTAATCAATTATAAGACCCTGGTAGATTACTAGCTTGGTAGAACCCTGGTAATTGATTACATAGGTGTTGTAATTGATTACATCTCTTCCAGAAGCCTGGTAATCGATTACATGGGTTGTGTAATCGATTACCAGTTGGCCAGAAGTTCATCTCGCGGCTCCAGAAGCTTGGTAGTTGATTACCACTTCGTATTTTGCATAAAACAGAGCTTTTTAAACCATTTCTACCCAAATCAAACCTATACACATCAATATCAACATCAAACTAACATAAATATGCAACCAAATCACTCATAAAACATCAAATTTCAATGGGGAAATGAAACCCTTTTTTTAAAGCCTAAGACTCATAATGAGTCAAACCCAAGAATCAAATTCTCAAATCCTCAAATCATTCATTCAAAATCATGAAAATCCATACAAATCACTTTCAAATTCATACAAATACTCATCATAAACATGAAAATAGTAGAAGAAAACATTCCCCCTACCTTTCTTCCTTAAGTTATTTGAAGCTCTCTTCTTCCTTTTCTTCTTTCTTTCTTCCCTTGAAGCTTGGTTCTTCACTTTCTTCCTTGCTTTCCTTTCCTTACTTTCCTCTTTCCTTCTTTCTCCTTTATTTTCTGCCTCTTCTTCCTCTCTCTCTCGCTTTCTTTCTCTCACGTTTCTTTCTTTCTTTTTTTGTCCTATCTTTTCTTTTTTCTTTCTTCTTTCTGCCAACTTAGGATAAGGATGGGGTTCCATCTAGAACTTCTATATCTCTTAGGAACACTTTAATCTTCCAAAATCATATTTTTCAACTTCCATAAGTGTTCCAGAAAAATCATAGATCTCGACTAAATTCTCATATATGGATTTCCATAATTTTCCATACACTATTATTTACCAAGTAAGCTACACTATTTTTCTTAAATTAAATTGAACCTATAAGGTAAGTAAACATACCTGCCTTAACTTACTTTCCGTACCAAAATATTCTCCATATTTCATTTATCATCCCCAATTAGTTTTCATAATTTTTCAAGCTGTCTAGCTATTTTATTTAATATATAAACATTTTCTTAGTGTTATTAAAAATACCAAACCACTTCATTTGGTCCTTCAAAATTTACTACAATTCATACTAATTATCTTCATCTTGGGAATACATTTTCCAATATTTATTTCCTTCATTTTAACTAATTATCTCAAAATATGAGCTATTATTCACTTTCTGTGTTATAGAATTACGCCCAATTTAATCCAAAAGATTTCCATAATTACTATCCAGTTTATACTTATAATATTGAGCTTCTATAACACCAGCTAGACTTTATTAGGTCAGGGAGGATGTTACAAAAATTCCTATATGTGTCCCGGATGATGGTCCAAAAAGTGAATTTCTTGAGAGTTTTGAGAATTTGAGTCTCGCGGTGACTATGATGTCATTTAGTCTCTCAATGAACAAAGTGAACATCGTAAATGACTTAAGGACTCAAATTTTTGGAACCCAAAAGGAGGATGAACCTCTAAGGGACATTAATGAGCAAATCTTCATAGGAACCTAAAAGGATTTCTAAATGACAAATGATGGAATGATAAAGTTTAAAGATAGACTTTGTGTTCCAAGAGAGTCAGAAATCAAGGAAGGGATTCTAGAGGAAGCTCACAAAAGTAAGTATACCATCCATCCAGAGGCTACTAAGATGTACAAAGTTTTGGGGAAGATGTTTTGGTAACCTAGAATGAAAGGGATACAACAGAAAATGATGGATGTTAGGTAATAGTGGATAGATTAAGTAATCTGTCCACTTTTTGCCAAGTAGAGCTAGCTATTCTCTAGATAAATTAGTTCAACTATATTTGAAGGAGATAGTTAGATTGCATGAAGTCCCTATGAGTATAGTGTCTAACATAGATACTAGATTCACACTTATATTTTAGGAAACTTTGCAAAGGCATTTGAGACTAAGTTGAGTCTTAGTACAACTTACCATCACAAACGGAGGGGTTAAAGAGCTTATAGGTAAGATTATCCAGAGTTATTTGCATAGGGTGAGCAATTTTGGGGTCAAAAATTTAAAAAGAAGGGGAGAAATGTAACATCCTCAATAACATGTTGGGCTTGTTTATGGTTACAGAGGTAGTTGCTTGACATGTCAGTTTAATTTTGTGACAAACTGAGTTAGTTTAGGTACTTTACTGCAACACAAAATGTGGAAAGTAGCTTAAAATGGCTCAAATAATTGCATAACAGGTGTAGTTGAAGGAAATAAATATGGAGAATTTATTTTTAAGTCACAAAAGTATGAACTGAGATGTAGTTAAAGTTTCAACATAATCAGAGTTAGTTTAGTATTTTTAAGAATACTGGTTGTGTGATTTAATACCAAATTGACTTGTAGCAGATTGGGTAGTGATAAATGAATCCTAGATTTTATTATAATACCTAAGGAAGTTAGGAAACTTGAATTTGTGAGATTAAAGTATTCCTAAGAGATAAAAAAGTTTCAGCAAACCTTGGTTATATCCTATAAGAAGTCATTTTTGACTCCTCTTCTTCATTTTCTCACGGCTGAAGCAGAAAACAGGGGAGAAAGAAGAAATAAATGAACAAAAGAAAGAAAGGAGAGAAAGAGGAGAAGGAAGGAAAATCTAATAGCCAAGCTCAAGCTTGAAGACCAGCTGCACTTCAAGAGGTAGGGGTGCTTGAACTATACATACTATCTCTCCGCATCTTTATCTTTAATATATAGTGTTTGTTGTTGGAGAAAATATGGGTTTTGGGTGGTTTATGTTGTGTTCTTACTTGTTTAGTGTTTAAAGGGCTGAGTATGGTTAGTATGAAGCTTAATCAACTCAAGGGTGTTAGTTTGCACCTAGGAACATCCATGAAACTCATGGAGTTTGAAGAAAGAAAATGAATATTTTTGGATTTTTGATCTTTGATCATAAATCTAAGCTAGATGGATTAACTTAGTGTTTGATGACTCTATCATGTTAGAGATCATGTTTAGGATTGGAAAGCACTTAAAATCTATGATTTGAGGATTAGAACTTAGTTGGAAACCAAGTTGTGCAGAAAACACATTTCTGCAGATTTTTTGGTGCAGGATGGCACCTAGGCACCATTTTCCATGCCTAGGCATAGACTAAGAAATTTCACTCCAGGAGTAGCCAGAGTGTATGGTGCCTAGGCACCAATGAACTACGCCTAGGTACAGTTGTGCCCAAATCCTGACAGCTTATAGTGTTTGTAGCATAATTTGAGTTATAGTCATCAAAACGACCTGCTACTTCTTTCATTTGAAAGCTAAGACATAAGGATTCATGTAGTAAAAATTTTAGACTTTTAGAACAACCCAATTAGCACCAGTTTCGGTTTGAATCTAAGTCAGATTCTATAAAAAGAAGCATTCTAGCGCTTAGTAAACCAGATTGCATAATTTCTTTCTCTGAGGTGTAAATTATATGAGACTAGTGGCATTTTGAAGCTAACATGTAAGGATATGAGTGGTAACAATTTCAAAAATTTTACACCCTTTATGCATTCCCAGTTTCATTTTAAAGTAGAGTTAGATTCTTGGAAAACGGGTAGTTGCCATGTTTCAGCTTATGCATTTTGTTGCATAACTTTAGCTACACTAAGTCAAATGAAGTAAGGTTTTTTTCATTCGAAAGATATGAGATAAGACTATTTGTCAATAAAATTCCATAATTTTAGAAGTTTGGATATACATTTGGTACATTCATGAAAATTAGCCTTTCTAGGTGACCAAACCAGAAAATGTCAAGATAAGTATCTTGTTGAAATAGAGTTTCTTACTTGCTTGGACCCTTGATACATGCTTTTTAGTGTATGTTAAGGTAATACTAGGAATAATTCAAGATAAGAATGACCATCTAGTAAGTTTATGAATGGTATGAACCTTACAGCAACCAAAGGTAGTGGATTTGCCTTGGAAAGGTACCTAAAACCTTAAGCAACAAAGTGTTGCATTTGATAACCACTCTTACACCAAATTTACTTGAGTAGTGATAGAGTTATGTATTTAGTTCTTAAGTGAGGGGATGTTTGGTGTACTAAGTTCACTAGCAAGTGGGACATAGTGCACTACTAAATACATAATAGGTTGAATTATGACTTGTAGCTTGTGATACTTGTAAGATGTAGTAGAAGTATGTTTAACTTCTTTATTAGTGAAGTTGAGTTAGAAAGGTATGATGAATGAGATGTACTTCCTTAAATACTAAGTTAAGTATGGAAGTTCAAGTCTTTAGGTATTCCAAAAGTTAGGAGTTACCTAAAATAGGTATTTGGGACCTTAAACACTCTAGTGTGGCATAGGTTACTACTAGGGTATGATAATAGGGAAAGTTGGATACAACCAAGGTAGGTATATTGCACTTATCTAGATGCATGAATTACTCACTTGTAGTTAAAGTTGAGTTAAGTATGCAAAGTTCTAAAGAAATGTTCATTTATTTCCATAAATTGAACTAGAATGAAGCATTAGCTATGATAGACTCTTTCACTAGATTGAGTTAAGTCTATAGGAAAGGTTTGTGGTGTATATGTTTTAATATGTAACACTGCATGTTTTTGCTTACTCTTCTAATATATAGTAACCTATATGTGTGCACAATCATTGGCCAAAGGAGATAATGGGAAAGTCCAAAAGCTCCTTCGGATGAGGACTAGTACTATCTCAAAGAGCCAAGGATTATAGGTAGAGTGGGGTTATAGCTCTTCCTCCCTACCATAGTAGATTACATGGAACATTCAAGTTCCCGAAATGAGCAGGTATTCATAGTTTTCAAAATAAAACTCTGCATGGATTTCAAACTAAAACCCTGCAGTGATATAACTATAGTACATTTCTTGACATAATCATATTGAATATTACAAGAATTTCATTTGAATGACAATTGTATGAGCAATTGTATGTTACTGTTGATATTTATAATTGTATGGACAATTATTTATATTTTGACAGTACGTCAGCTTTTTGTTGAACCAGGCTACAAGGAAGTGTGCATTTATGAGTAATAGTGGAGGAAACTCCTATGTTATTATAATTCTCACCCCGATTGTGTTTCTAAGTAAATCCAGGTCAAGACCTTTCAAGGAGAAAGAAGACAAAGCATGAAGACTAGTATAATTTATATGCTTTTGTAGACAAAGCTTGTGTATTTCCTTTATATTTGGTTTATAATATATAAAGAGTTATGTATTACAATATGCCCTTCTATGGCAAGGATTTATACACACACACACACACACACACACACACATATATATATATATATATATGTAAGAGTTTTATGTTTTTCGCATTCTCTCAAGGCTCTCTATAATGACTTGATTATGATTATGGATATACTATAAGGTAGTTAAGTAAGAAGTGACGTAGCTAGTACTATTTATCTTCTTATATGTTAGATATATCTTGGTATCAGTATTAGGGCGTTACAGAGAGAGAACTTGTAACTGTCAGGGAGTACATGGCCTTTCTAACTTTATGGTTCAACAATAATGTATTCTACCCCTCCAATCTTAAGATCGCACCTAATGTAATTCCAATGACTATGTTGTTGATGGATCCACAAGAATATAGCCTCGCTCCTTTACTGTTGGCCAAAATGTATTCTCTGTTGAATGAGATTTGTTCAGACCTTCGCTCTGGACAATGAGTAAATAATCTTGTTGGCCCTCTCTGGTTACTTTAGTTGTGGTTAAATGGTTTATTTGTTGATTTTCTCCAATTCAAGCTTCTAGTAAAGGTTGAACAATGCTTTTATGGGATCAGGTTAGCCTATATGTGATACGTTGGAAGAGATTCCAAGTATGAGCAGCTGCACAGATTCTTTAAACCCTTATATTCCCTGAATAAATATGAGAATCCGTGGCTCTTGTACCCTTTTGCTCGAAGAAAATATGGTAGCTAGTTGTTTAGATGACCTCTTACTTCTACCAGTGAAAGAACAAGGGGCTAATTAGAAAGTATTTGGGCCTACTTTCTATATCCTCAGCACTTGTTTCATGATTTCCCAGGGTAGACACAAACAATAGTTATTGCCCGTAATTCATTTCTAGGAAATTTGGTTTAATCCAAATTGTGCCTAGGAAATATAGAGGTGCTTTTGCTAGTGCTACCATAAAAGCTACTCTGAAAGATTTGAGCTTGATGTCAAAGATTTTGACTACTGATATCAATCCAAGAAAAATTTTTGCTTTAGTCGAGTTTAACCCATGTTATTTGGCTACCTCTAAATTTAAGACTTAGTGGTCTTCTTTTACTAAACATTAGTTCAATGCTCCAGTGCAAAATTGATCAAATATTTTGCTTCTATTCAAACAGGTAATCCCCCTCTCAAATCAAATAAAATACATTATCAGGAGATAGCTAATTTCTGTGCTTACTATCTTACTCGATAGGATCTTCATGACATAGAAGGAACAATACAGAGAGCTCGTCCTGTGTTCCTTAAGCATATGAAAAATCATTTTGAGAATTGCATATAGAGATAGCATAGAGGCTGGCAATCAAATGCCTCACTTGACTTGTTATCTTTCCTTAGGCCTTTTAAACCTAAGCCTTTACCAAATGCGCCACTCTTTTTTGTTCTCTGTGTTGATGACTTGTTCTTCACAGATAATTGTCTCTTTCTTTTCTTTTACATTTCTAGTGAACACACTCTACCTTTAATTCTAAATTGTTGGTTTCTTTCAACAGTTGGAGAAGCCATTCCTCGTCAACCAGAGTAAGAAGAACAATCCAACAGAAGTGGAAAGCCCACGAGGCCTCTGCAAACCACCAGTTTAGGTCGACAAGCTCGTCAACCAGGCTAATTATGCCTACACTGGTAATTTTACCTTGGTATGTGCTTTTATTAATTAGACTTATCTGACGTGTTTTCTTTTGTTTTGCAGGGTAAGCAAACCCATTTATTATCCTCCACCTCCTCCGAGAACTCACCAGTAAGAAGCTCTTCTAACAATTTATCTTCAAATGCCTTCTTTATTCACATCTGATATAGTCTTCTTATTCTTCCAAGATAAAATTGATGCTTCACCTTCAGAGGATATTAGATCCAAGAAGGCAGTTGAAGCTAGGGTGAGATGCATTTCTTTATTTTGTTACTTTGTAACTTTTACCTTTCTTACCTTTGTGTCCTTTTCAGGGAAAAATAAAGATTGAAGAAGCGGTCGAAGACTTAATAATTCCTCTAGAAAGTTTCACTGGAGGTGCAGTGATTGTATATCAACCTGCCTCAGAGTTTTTTAAGGCGTCCTCCTTTTGTTATGCATTATCAGTTAATGGATCCATTTTATTTTTAGGGAAAAAAGCAAAGGGTGGTCGAAGCAGAGTCTAATGATAATGATGACTCACTAGAGCCACCATCTACAAGACTAACAGCCAAAGGACAGTCATCTTTTACTGCCTCTGAGACAGTACCTTCTGCCCCTCAAGTTCCCGTAGAAACTATTCATCAAAATAAAGAAGTAGAAGAGGAAAACATACGTGCACATGATGTTGCTACAATGGATGTTGTTATGGTAGAGCCTCGCGAACCCGTTGTTGCTGAAAAAGAAGCTGCAACAATTGAAGTTGAAACTGATTCTATCCTTCCAGCTCCTCTGGCCCCAACTGGCCAAGAAGAAATAAGAGAAGAGAATTTAGAAAGTAATTCTTCCTTTGAGGGCCTATCTCCTAGAGAATCATACTCCTCTAATAGCATCCTGAAGAAGGATGTGATATTGAAGATCCATTCAAGGAGGTATAGAGTGCAGCACTTAAGGATTCCCCAATAGCTAGGTCACCTAAGAGCCAAGTCCATCAACTAAGGTTCATTGGAGAAATGAACTCCTTGTTTCTAAAACCTCAAGATACCATTACCAATGATCCTGATGCACTGGCAAAGTTGCTTGGCTGTTTTAATTTCTTTGATAATACTGAAGATGAACTTTTACCTTGTAGAGTCTACAAGTCAATGCAGTATCTTAGTGCTCAATGTCATTCCATCTTCAATTTTTACAACTTCACTCAAGAGGTCATTGCTCGCCTTCATGAGTATTATGTCTAAAGTTAAGCTGATAACTCTAGGAAATGGAGTTATTTCACTTGAATTTGAATGTTTATGTGCATGTTAGTCTTAAATTTTCAAGTCCATAAGTTCATTTCAAGCATGATTTTGATGATTGATGAACCTTTAAAAATTCATATTTTTATGGTAAAAAATCTTGGGTTTTCATCCTCTTTTAATCTCTTTGATTGAGTTTTGTTCTTAAGTCTTGTCATATTTTTAGTAAATTAATTATGTTCTTATTATGTGTTTTTATGTGTTTTTGATAGGTAATTACACATGGATAAGAATGGACGCTTGAACAAGCAAGAAAAAGGAAGGAATTTCATTCAACGTCCAGTGCTTAAGCGCTGGACTCTCACTGCCTGAGCGCACAATTCCTCTTTAGTGTCCCAAAGCTCAGTGCTTGAACACTAGTCGCGTACATAGCAGCGTTAATTGCTTTATAAATAGAAAAGTTTTGCCAAATTAAACACATACTTGGACAGAACGCAGCAGCCGTCAAGAGGCACAAACCCTAAAGTGGTATGGGCGCAATTAGGCTTGAAAATTAGGGATTCTCTTTAACCTTTCCACCTTTCTACAATAAAGTTAATCGTTTTCTTCCTTTTGTATTCTTCTTTTTCCATATGTAACTAAACCTTTTTCATTAGGGTAATGATGGATCTTGTTCTTTGACGATGTAAACTCATTATTGTGTTTAATCAATGTTTCTATTTCATGATTTATATGTTTATCTCTTTTCTTAATGCTTTTCTAAATCTTGCCAATTTGGGAATGATTTTTGGGTTGATGTTTGATTTGAGAAAATTTGCATGAACCTAGAACTTGTGATAAACACCACAATTTCTGCAATCGCTAGGAATAGACGTTGTGGGTTGTGTGATCTTTCTCTTAATTCCCTAGTTCTTGATAATGCTTATTATTTGGGGTTAGACTAAGGGTTAATTCTAAATAGTGTAAGAGGATTAATATACTAAGAGATTGGATATTGATTAATTTTGGAAATTAACCATGAATCATTAGAATAAAACTTGATTAAGTCAATATTTGATTTTGTATTTAAAGAGTTCAAGTGAAATCTAACATCTAACACTTTCATATCATTGTCTTTCAACTTTACCCAATTAATTGAATTTAACTCTTATTCTTTTTATTTATTCTTTCTTATTATTATTTTTACTAACTCTTTTCGATAGCTTGAATAGTGTGAATTTGGCGAATTTAGTAATTGAGAACATAATCCTTGTGGAAACGATACTTAGCTCACTCATTATTACTTTTGTGATTTGATGCACTTGCCGATATCATAACAAGTTTTTGGTGCCATTGCCAGAGATTATTGTTTTCAATATTAAATAGTAGTTGAAGAGACACTAATTTAGGAACTTGTTTTTCTTATTTAATTTTCTTTTTAATTTGTTTCTTTTTATTCACTTTTTTTTATTAGTCATTTATTTTTATTTTTAATTTCTTTTCTTTACTTCACTCTAGTTTGCTTGTTTGTTTGTTTATGCAAAGTATTGTGGATTCAGAAAAAAATTACTTTTTGATCCAGAGATAGTAAGAACAGAAAGAGCAAATTAGAAAGTAGTTAGAGAAAGAAGGAGCCAAGAAGAGAAAATGGCTAAAAACACAACTGCATAGAGAAGACGCACTTTAGTTGATTATGTTACTCCATCTTTTGAAAATGTCTCAACCAGTATTGTGCGACCTATTATCCAAGCAAATAATTTTAAGATTAAACCAGCTCTTCTATAACTGGTGCAATAGAATCAATTTGGGGGAGGTCAAGCAGAAGATTCAAACTTACACATTGCTAATTTCTTGCAGCTCTACGACACTATCAAATATAACAGAGCTAGTGATGATGCCATACGATTAAGACCTTTTCCATTTTCTTTGAGATATAAAACCAAGAGCTGGCTACAAGGCCAGCCTCAAGGAAGCATCTCCATTTAGGATGATCTGGTTAGTAAGTTCATCACTTGGTATTTTCCTCCGTCAATGTTTGTGAAGATAAGGAGTGAGATTGCTTGCTTTACTCAAAGTTAAGGAGAATCTCTCTATGATGCGTGGGAAAGATTTAAGGAGCTGCTTAGAAAATATCTTCATCATGCTTTCAAAGTTTGGCAACAGGTGCAAATCTTTTATAGTTGTTTGAATCATTCCACAAGACTTATGGTGGATGCATCTGCAGGTGGATATTTGAACACTAAAACTCCTGAAGAGGCGCAGGAATTATTTAAGACTATGGCTACCAATGAATATCAGATGCCTAGTGGAAGAGCAGTAGTCAAACAGGGAGTTATGGAGGTTAGCACAGTTGATGCTTTACTTGCGCAAAATAAGATGATTCTACAACACATCACTAACCTCACCAAGTAAGTTGATAGTATGCAAGTAAATTTAGTCAATCACCAAGCTTTAACTTGCGATTTCTATGGAGGTAACCATGTTAATGGTTAGTGTGAGGCAGGAAACTTGGGTGTTATTGCTCCAGAGTAGGTGAACTATATGGGGAATCCTTCGAGACCACAAGTTAATCCCTATTCTAATACCTATAATCCAAGTTGAAGGAATCATCCTAATTTTTCTTAGAAGAATCAAGTTATGCCACTGAATGCCCAACCCGAGCAGAAGTCATCTCTTGAGAGTACACTTGAAAAGTTTATGCAATAGACTTCCATTTTTATAGAGGAAACAAGGGCTACTTTTCAGAATCAAGGAGAAACTATTCAAAGTTTAGAGAATCAAATGGATCAAATAACAAAATAGCTCTCTGAGAGACTTCCAGACACCTTACCAAGTGATACAGTGATCAATTCAAAGGAGCACTGTCTGGAAATTTCTTTAAGAAGTGGAAGAGTTGTTAGCCCTCAGCTAAAAGAAGATAATGCCAAGGAAGGAATTAGTATTCCAACACAAGTCTAAGAAAGATGGAAATAGAGAAGAAGAGGTTGAGAAGGACAAACAGAAAGAGGAACAACTGAGAGAAAGAGGAAAAAAAAAGGAATCAATTTTGGGTAAACCATTGGACCCCTCACTGTACGCTAGGCTTCCATTTTCTCAAAGATTGAATAAGGAAAATCAGGAGAAGCAAGAGAGGTAGTTCTCAAAGTTCCTTGATATTTTCAAGCAGTTGTAGATAAACATTCTTTTTGCTGAAGCACTTAAGTAGACACCATCATATGCCAGATTCATGAAAGAATTGCTCTCAAAGAAGAGGAAGCTCAAGGAAGATGAGACTGTAGCACTTCTTGAAGAGTGCAGCACTATCATTCAGAAAAAATTGACATCTAAGTTAAAAGATCCAAGTAGTTTCACTATTCTGTGCACCATTGGCAAGCTGACCATTAAAAAGGCTCTACGTGGCTTAGGAGCTAGCATCAATCTAATGCCGTCGTAAATCCTGCGCAGGCTAGGAATTAAGAAGGTTAAGCCTACAATGGTCTCTATTCAATTAGTAGATTAATCAATCAGACGTCCGTACGGTATTGTGGAAGATTTGCTAGTGAAGGTCGACAAATTTATTTTCCCAGTTGACTTTGTGGTCTTAACTATGGATGAGGATGCTGATATCCCATTAATTCTTGGAGGACCATTCTTAGCAACTTTGGGAGCATTAATTGATGTGCCTAGATGTGAGCTTATTTTGAGAGTGGATTAAGATCAAGTGACTATAAATATTTTTGATAAGTTTGTCCCAGCATTAGATCTTCATGCCTCTATTAATTGCATTCAAGGTAAAGCTCAAAAGGAGTTAGCTGGTAAGAACTCTGCCCCATCGATTAATGTTGATTCTTGTACGTCCAAGATGGTTGAAATGGAAAAAGGTCCTCCTAGTTCTCAGAATTTATTACAAGCTGATCTAAAATCCTCTAACAAATTGAAACTTGGCATTTTACCTGTTGATGAATTAAAAATCCTATGGCCTAGTGGAGTTACAAATGCTAAGGTGTCTTCTGGACAAATAAGTACAACTCAAGTTTAGAATATTTTTGGAGATGATTCAAAGGGTAGTGACCGATAATGGAGGCAAAAATCTGAAAAAAGAAAGGTGTCATCATATTTCTCCTGTTTCAAGCCACTATAACTAAAAGGCAACGTCGAGTTAATGACGTTAAACAAGCATTTTTTGGGAGGTAACCTAAATTTTCTCTCTTTTTCTCTTTTATTTTTATTTTTGTTCTCATTTTGTTATTTCTTATTTTATTAACTAACATTTTTCTGTTTTTGTTTTGAAGGTAATGTTGAGTCGGCTTAGGTGCCTCCTTGAGTTCAGAGCCTTTGTAGGGGACTGTATATAGTTGTCAGCTGCCAAAATGAGTTTTTCTTTTCCTTTCTTTAATATTTTATTTATTTATTTGTTCTTATTGATTTTATTTTTGTTTTTATCATCACCTTATTGTGTTTTGAGTCATTTTGTGCATGTCAATTTGTTGAATTGAATATCCAATGATTGCATAAAATGTGGATTGATTTATTGGGATATTATATAAGAATTTATGAGTTACATTTATCTCTATTGTTTTAATTGTGTATGGATGTTCTTCTCATCTTTAAGTTTGATAGACCTTGGATTATGCATGCATGTCAGACTTAGGAAAAATTTATAGGATTGCATTTGTATGAATGATTTGCATCTAGGAGTTGTTAGATTCTCTCTTGAGGCGAAATCCTAAGCAGTGCATGATTAAGGAAATGATAAGGGCCTTCTTTGGACCGTTTGAGCCTTTTAAGCCAACCTATGAACACAGTATATCCTTAGGTCCCTTTTGCAGCATTGTTATTGTTTAGCCTCTATTTCTTTTCTTTATGCACATTTACCTTTCTCATACCCGTATAAAAAACTTTCCTCTTACACATCTTTTGTTGAATGCATATCTTGTATTATTTTATTATTCAAGCCTTAGTCAGTTTTTGTGCATGAAATATTTATGGAGCTAAAAAAAAGAAAAAAAAATCAAAAAAAATTTTAAAAAACTCAAAAAAGAGAAAGTTCACCCAATGTATTATAAAGAAATAAGTTTGGGGATGGAGGTTATTAAAAAAAAAAAGAATGATGTATTGTTCCTTATGCTCTGTTTTACACTTGTCCTACATTTTATGGCTTGAATTTTGAAATATGCATGATTTTGTATCTCAACTTTTGTTTTCATTATCCCATCCCTTCTTTCTTAACCCTCACCTTTGACCTTACATTACAAGCTTTTTAAAGTCCCTTTTGATCCTTGGTTATGTGTTGTTTACATTAGTGGAGAGAGAGACGAAGAACAACCCTATGGGTACGAGTTTGATGTGCATTTGCATTTTTATAAACCTATCCGGGCTTATACTTTATGAGTAGATTTGGTCTTTCATTCATGTTTTTAGAAAGTCATTTTTGCATGAAAGTTGCATGTGAGAGACGATGTGATAAATGGATTGTACATGTGTGACACTTTGAAATTAGATTGTGAAGCAATTTTTGAGGATATAAATGATTTTTAATACCCGGTATTGCCATGTTTGAGTCTGTGTGTTTTGAGCTTTTATTTGTTTAGGTTTTTGTTTGTGTTTGGTTTTATTTTTGTTTTTGTTTCTCTTTTGGCTTAAGGACAAGCAAAAGCTTAAGTTTGGGGGAGCGATGAACCTTTAAAAATTCATATTTTTACGATTCAAAATCTTAAGTTTTCATCCTCTTTTAATCTCTTTGATTGAGTTTTGTTCTCAAGTCTTGTTATATTTTTAGTATATTAATTGTGTTCTTACTATATGTTTTTATGTGTTTTTGATAGGTAATTGCACATGAAAAAGATTGGATGCCTGAACAAGCAAGAAAAAGGAAAGAATTTTATTCAATGTCCAATGCTTGAGCACTGGACTCTCACCGCTTGAGCACGCGTTGTGCGCAGAAAAATTCCTCTTTAGTGTCCCAGCGCCTAAGCACTAGGGAGGCAACGCTTGAGCACTGGTCACGTACATAACAGCATTAATTGCTTTATAAATAGAAAAGTTTCGCTAAATTAAACACACACTTAGACAGAACGAAGCAGCCGTTAAGAGGCACAAATCCTAAAGTGATATGGGTGCAATTAGGCTTGAAGATTAGGAATTCTCTTCAACCTTTCCACTTTTCTATAATAGAGTTTGTCGTTTTCTTCCTTTTGTGTTCTCCTTTTTCTATGTGTAACTAAACCTTTTTCGTTAGGGTGATGATGGATCTTGTTCTTTGATGATGTAAACTCATTATTGTGTTTAATCAATGTTTCTATTTCATGATTTATATGTTTATCTCTTTTCTTAATGTTTTTCTAAATCTAGCCAACTTGGGAATGATTTTTGGGTTGATATATGATTTGAGAAATTTTGCATGGACCTAGAACTTGTGATAAACACCACAATTTCTACAATCGCTAGGAATAGACATTGTGGGTTATGTGATCTTTCTCTTAATTCCTCGTTCTTGATAATGTCTTTCTATTTGGGGTTAGACTAAGGGATTAGTTAATTCCAAATAGTGTAAGAGGATTAATATACCAAGAGATTAAATATTGATTAGTTTTGGAAATTGACCATGAATCATTGGAATAAAACTTAATTAAACCAATATTTGATTTTGCATTTAAAGAGTGTTACCAAGTGGCCTCAAAACTCAAGAAGGGGGGTGAATTGAGTTTCAAAAATATTTTCGCAATTCTTTCGCAAAAACTTTGATTATCGATTTTTGTTGAAACTATTGTTTATTAAAGATGAATGGATAAAGGAGATAAAGAGCTTTCACTCCTAAATGAATCAACCAAGAGAGATAAAATTCAAATAATAAATAAAATAGTGCACAAAGTGAAGAGTAGAAAACAAAGCTTTATCCTAGTTCAGCCACCAATCTACTTGTGGCTTACGTCCAGTCCTCAAGTAAACACCCGATATTTCCACTATAACTTCAAGTTTCAAACAGGTACTTGACAACCTTTACAAACTTGAGCACTCAACACCTTGGGATACCTCACCATTTGTGCTTGAGCCTCTACTTTCAAGGGATACCTCACCCTCTTTACAGATTAAACAAAATATAGAAGAATTGAAACTCTCTCTCTAGAGTGGATAATACAAGTTGAAGCTTATGAGTATCGAAGATTCACACTTTTAATGCTCAAAAATAGAGTATGATTGAAGGGATATTAACAACAAGTATTTAATTCTTAGGAATGATTTTCAGACACATAATTGACTTATGCTAAGCAAGTTATTTTTGAGTTCTTCTACAAACAAAATATTATCAATTGAGGTAGAAGGGTTTTTACTAACTTTTCTAACTCGAATGATTCTTCCTCTATAGTTGTCCCTGTAATACCCTTAATGACATGTTAGATTTGTATATGTGTACAAAAGGTAGCATATGACTTGCTTAACTTGCATATTTAGTTTTGTGACAAACTGAGTTAGTTTAGGTGCTTTGTTGTAACCTAGAGTGTGAAAAGTAGCTTAAAATGACTCAGATAATGACATAAATTGCTTAGATGAGGGAAATAAATATGGATAATTTATTTCTAGGTCACATATGTATGAAATAAGATGTAGTTAAAGTTTCAAGGAAAACTGAGTTAGTTTGGCATTTTTAGGCATATTGGTTGGGCATTTTATACCGGATTGACTAGTAGCAGATATGGAAAAATAAGATAATGATGAAACAACAATTTTAATAAATCTTAGTATTTATTTTAAAGTTGTTGGAGGCTAAAAATATTGATTTAGCTAAATCTAAGTGTTCTTAGCATATTGAGATTTATTAGTTATGGCCTAAAGGCCTTATAAGTCTTATGTTTCTCCTTTATAAGCCCCACTCACTGTCGTTTTTGCTTCAAAACCCAGAAATAGAAAACATGAAAGAGTAAGAGGAAAGAAAGAAGAAGGAAGAGGAGGAGAAAATGAGGAAAGCCAAAGGCAAAGCCAAGGTTTAAGATCAACCAAGTTTGAAGCTTTAATCCAGCTGCCAAGGTAGGGGATTAGAGCTCTTTTCATCTCTTTGCTTCATTTTCACCATAGATGCACTTTTGGTGCATAATAAGTCAAATTGAATTCTAGAGGTATTTGATATATTTGGCTTGCATGAATGTGATTAATTAGTTGATTATGACTTGTTCATAGCATAAGTTGAAGTTAGAAACTTAGAACATCTCATTTAGACCTTTGATACATATTTTGGGGTTTAAGGTCAAATATGT
Source organism: Ormosia semicastrata (assembly GCA_029884595.1). Taxonomy (NCBI): domain Eukaryota; kingdom Viridiplantae; phylum Streptophyta; class Magnoliopsida; order Fabales; family Fabaceae; genus Ormosia; species Ormosia semicastrata. The sequence goes on along the minus strand of JAQQTO010000063.1, from coordinate 78,913,362 downwards.
GTGTTGTTAGTGCATGAATCCAAATTAAGAGGTTTAAGTTAGTGATTAATGATTCCTATGTATTAACGAACTGATTAAGGACTTAGAATCACTTAGAAACTGATTTATAATGACCAAAATTCATGAAAAGAACCAATGGAACAGTACCACAGTTCTACAGAATTCTGCAGAACTTGGTTTCTGCTATGAGCGCCACAGCATGAGGAGGTCACGCCACATCATGAGGCTATTTTGCATAGTGTGTCGTGGCGTGGATAAGGTTACACCGAGGCGTGAGGTGTTTCAGCATGGAACCCGAGAGTTGGGCGTCGCGGCGTGCCTAGGTTTTGTTGCTACGTGAGGCCCTGGAACTCCAAAAATATCATTTTTTTATGTTTTCAAGTTCTTGGGTAGTTGGAATCATTTATATATATTTTCTAAGGTGTGTTAAGGCACAAATAGGGATATTTTCAAGAGGGAAATTATCACTCAGCATAGATGAGAAAGTTTAAACCTTTGGGCATTCAAGAGTTATGGTTTGCTTTAGGTAAGTATCTAGCACCTTAGGCCACTTTTGTGGTAATGTATATCACTTAAGAATAATGAGTGATAATGTGGTGTTTAGAAGCATGTATGATGGGAAGGATTGGTAGTACTAATATTTGTGAGTATCCTTTGATGTTGTGCACCATCATTAAGGCTAAGGGAGATAAGTGGGAAGTCCAAAAGGTTTTTTTGAACAACGATTCAGCCCGAACTTCTTGATCGTGCCAAGATATATATAATGTGAGGATGAGCTTTCCTTTTACTTACCATAAGATAATACACTAAACCAATATTCCTAAGTTTAACATCTTGGTTCTAAGTTGGACTAAGCATGTATGTATGGTTAACTTGGTTTCTTTAGTTGCTAAAGTATAACCTTGTAGTTGTGATTGGACATATGCCTTTGAAGACGTGTTTTGATGATAACAAACGTGAAGACAAAAATGAAGATGATGGAAAGACCAAGGCCAAGATCTTATAAGAATAGCTTTAGGATTTAGAGTTTTTTTGTACGGAGCTCACTTTAATATCTCACTGTTTTGAAAGAAAAGATAAAATTGGCCTTAAAAAGAAACTTAAGTGTTTTTGAAATGATTTCCTCAAAGCTTATTTTTTATTATTTTATTCGAATAAAGCTTACTCTATTCGAATAAACCATGCTACGAGTTTGAAGTTTTTAAATTGCTATTCGAATATTAGGTTCACTATTCGAATAACTAAGTTTCTCAGAAATGTTTTTATCAAAACATTATTCGCATAACCCAGCTATCATTCGAATAATCCTTCTCTTTTGAAACTCTGTTTTTAAAGTGTTATTCGAATAAACTTGGTATTATTTGAATAACCCATTTCAGTTTGCTTTTCACGATGATATTATGAACAGTGTTATTCGAATAACATTTTATTCTATTCAAATAAACACGGTCTTTCACGAACTGATATGGAAATAAGTTTTGGGATTTATGAGTTTTAATTATACACAACGGTTATTTCTTCAAAATTTCTCTATAAATAGAAGCCTTGGGTCATATCTAAAATTGCCTAACATTCTAAATTATTTTTTAACTGCACTAACTCGTGAAATTATTTTCTACTCTTTTTTGATCAAAACTTTGAGATATTCTGTGAGAGCTCCATTAGCACTTCAATTTGTATAATTTGCTCTGAGTGAGAGTTTCTCTTCATCTATTTTCTGCTATTCTGTATCGAGGGTGAGGTATCCCTCAAGGTTTGTATAAGGGTGAGGTATCCCTGCAGGCTGAGGCTTTAGCACAAGGGTAGAGTTTCTCTGTGTGTGAAAAGTGCTCTTTTGTGTAACGATTGCAAGCACCTATTGAAGCTTGTATACATAGAGAAAAATCTCGGCTATTGTTTCAAGGACTGGGCGTAGAGCATAAGTAGGTTAGTCGTCGAACCAGGATAAATACTGCGCCTGCTTCTCTCTTCTTAATCTCTTTATTTTACACAGCTTTATTTTATTACATATTTATCCTTTGCTATTTTTTTAAAGCTTCTTTTCTACATCTCATTATTTCTGTGCTTTTATTTATTAGTTTCAATATTTGTGTTTTCTCTAAAAGAGGTTTGTGAAAAGTTTTTATACTCAATTCACCCCCTCTTGAGTACTAGAAGCCACTTGGTAACAAGTGGTATCAAAGCTAGACTCTTGTATAAAGAGCTTAGCAGCTTCAAGAGAACATGGCTTCTTTAAATGGTTTTTCAGAAGGATCTTCCATAAATCGACCACCCTTTTTCAATGGGGATGGTTATGCATATTGGATGAAAAGAATGAAAATCTTCATCGAAGCTATTGATCTAGATGTGTGGGATGCTGTCGAGAACGACACATTTATACCTACGCATGAGGTCGATGGTGTAAAGACCGAAACACCAAGGAATAAATGGTCTGATGAGGACAAAAAAAAAGTTCAACATAATTTAAAAACAAAAAATATTATTACTACTGCTTTGGGATATGATGAGTTTTTTAGAATTTCAAATTGCAAAACTGCTAAAGAAATATGGGACACTTTGTAAGTTACCTATGAGGGTACTAGTGAAGTAAAGAGGACGAGAATCAATTCTCTAACTCGTGAATATGAATTATTCAGAATGAACCAAGGAGAAAGCATTCAAGAAATGCAAAAGAGGTTCACCCACATAATTAATCATATTGCATCTTTAGGAAAAAGTTTCTCTAATGAAGATTTAATTAACAAAGTGTTGAGATGTCTTAGCAGGATTTGGCAACCCAAGGTAACAATCATATCAGAATCAAGGGACTTGTCGACAATGACTATAGCTACCCTTTTTGGAAAACTTCATGAGCACGAACTAGAGCTAAGCAAATTAAGTCAAAGTGAAGAAAACAATAAAAAGAAAAAGGGAATAGCACTCAAAGCCACTTCCTCAATAATCGATAATGATGATGAAGAAAATGAAGAAGGCTCAGAAAATATCGAGGTAAACGAAGAAAATCTTAGTCTTTTAGTTAAAAAATTTGGAAATTTTCTCAGAAAGAAAGGAACGCAAAGAAGACCTCCCTTTCCTCTGAAGAAGAATCATTACAAAGGTAAAGGAGTTTCATCAATTCTAACTTGCTATGAATACGGTAAACCGGGTCACATGAAAATGGAGTGCCCAGTTTACCAGAAGAAAAAGGAAAAATTTGAAAAGAAGCCCTTTAAGGAAAGAAAATGAAGAAAAACCTACATAGCATGGGATGAAAATGACATGGATTCAACTGATAGCTCAGATAGCGAGGAAGCCCAACTATGTCTCATAGCCAAAGGAGAAGAACAAGAAAGTGAAAATGAAGTAAGTTCTAATACTACTTTATTGCCTTCTTACGATGAGTTACAAGATGCCTTTGAAGAATTGCATGACGAGTCTTTAAAACTCACAAAATTAATTTCTTCTTCTAAGAAAACAATCTCTTCTTTAGAAAATCAAATTCTTATTTTAAACAAAGAAATAGAAGAATTGAAAATTGAAAATGAAACTTTGGGAATTATTGATGCATGCATAAATCATTCTTCATATGCTTCTACATCTTCATCCTGTTCTTTATGTCATATGCTTGAAAAAGAGATTGAAGACTTAAAAAACACTCTTTCAAAATTCACATTTGGAAGGGACAATTTAAATATTTTATTAGGAAAACAAAGAGTAGTTTTTCAGAAAGTCGGGATAGGTTATAACCCAAAAAATCAACAAAAATTATATAAGAATTTCTTTATGCATTCAAGTACTTCAAGTAGTCCATTTATTAAATATTTTTACTGTGGAAAGAAAGGACATAGTGTATCAACATGTAATGCAAGGAAAAACATTAATACAAAAATTGAAACGAAAATGGTTTGGGTTCCCAAGGGTACTATACCCAAAACTGACACACAAGGACCTAAGAAAGTTTGGGTACCAAAAATTAAAAACTAAACATGTGTTGTAGGTGTGCTTGAAAGCGAGAAGTTCAAATTGGTATCTCGATAGCGGCTGCTCCAAGCACATGACCGGGGACGACTCAAAATTCACCTTGCTCATTCCCAAGAATCATGGACACGTTACATATGGTGATAACAACAAAGGAAAAATTTTTGGAATCGGCAAAGTTGGTAAGAATCCTAGTTCCTCTATTGAAAATGTATTGCTTGTTGAAGGCTTGAAACATAACTTGCTTAGTATTAACCAATTATGTGATAAAAGAAATAGAGTAATTTTTTATTCAAATTGTTGCATAATTGAAGATAAAAATAATAAGCATGTTAAGTTTATTGGTCATAAAGTAAACAATATTTATATGATTAGTCTTGATGATATATCTTCAAATGATGCGAAATGCCTTTTAAGTAAAAATGATGATTCATGGTTATGACATAGGAGAATTGCACACATTCACATGGATCACTTAAAGAAGTTAGTCTCTAAAGAGCTAGTAATTGGACTACCTAAGCTTAATTTTGTAAAAGATAAATTATGTGACGCATGTCAAAAGGGTAAACAAATAAAGGTATCTTTTAAAGCAAAAAATATAGTTTCAACTACTAGACCTTTACAACTTTTGCACATGGATCTTTTTGGACCATCTAGAACTATAAGCTTTGGTGGGAAATACTATGCTTTAGTGATTGTGGATGATTTTTCTAGGTTTACATGGACTTTATTTCTTGCAAACAAAAATGATGCATTTCTAGCTTTTAAAAGACTTGCCAAAGTTATTCAAAACGAAAAAGATTTTTCAATTTCCTCAATAAGAAGTGATCATGGTGGGGAATTTGAAAACAATGTTATTGAAAATTATTGTGATGAACATGCATTAATCATAATTTCTCTGCCCCTAGAACTACGCAACAAAATAGAGTTGTAGAAAGAAAAAATCATTCTTTAGAAGAAATGACAAGAACTATGCTTAATGAGGCTGCTCTTCCTAAGTATTTTTGGGCGGATGCTATAAGTACAGCTTGTTACGTAATGAACAGGGCCCTTATAAAGCCTATTTTAAAGAAAACTCCATATGAGTTATACAAGGGAAGAAAGCCAAATGTCTCACATTTTCATATTTTTGGTTACAAATGTTTTGTTTTAAATAATGGAAAAGATAACTTAGGCAAGTTTGATGCTAAGTCTGATGAAGATATATTTCTTGGTTACTCCAACCATAGTAAGGCTTTTCATATATATAATAAAAGAACCATGACTATCGAAGAATCTATTCATATTGCATTTGATGAAACTGACCCAAATGGATCGAGAAAGGATCTTGTTATTGATGATGTCGTAGAAATCTTGGCGGAAACTCATTTGGGTAGCAAAGAAAAAGAAGTCAAGGAGCAAGAGGATAAACAAAGACAAGAAGATCCACAAGTCTTGGAACTTCCCAAAGAATGGCGAACTTCAAAATATCATTCCCTTGATCAAATAATAGGTGATGTGTCTAAAGGTGTAAGTACTCAAAATTCCCTTAGAAATGCATGTAATCACTTAGCCTTTGTTTCTTAAATTGAACCTAAAGATATAATTGAAGCCTTTGATGATGAACATTGGATCTTAGTTATGCATGAGGAATTAAATCAATTTGAAAGAAATCAAGTTTGAGAATTAGTTGCTAGACCTAATGATCATTCTATAATTGGCACAAAATGGGTTTTTAGAAACAAACTTGATAAAAATGGATTAATAACTAGAAACAAAGCTAGGTCAGTCGCTAAAGGTTATAATCAAGAAGAAGGAATAGATTATGAAGAAACCTATGCACCTGTAACTAGATTAGAAGCTATTAGAATGTTACTTGCATATGCTTGCATCATGGATTTCAAATTATATCAAATGGATGTTAAAAGTGCTTTTCTTAATGGCCTTATTCAAGAGGAGGTATACGTTGAACAACCTCCAGGTTTTGAAAATCATGAACTATCCAACCATGTTTTTAAACTTAAAAAGGCTTTATATGGCTTAAAGCAAGCTCCTAGAGCTTGGTATGAAAGGTTGAGTAAGTTTTTTTTAGAAAATGGTTTTTCAAGAGGAAAAGTCAATACTACCCTTTTCATTAAAAATAAAAAATATGATATTCTTCTTATGCAAGTATATGTAGATAATATTATCTTTGGTGCAACTAATGAATCCCTTTGTAAAGAATTTACTAAGATAATGCAGAATGAATTTGAAATGTCAATGATGGGAGAGTTGAATTTCTTCCTCGGACTTCAAATCAAACAAACAAATGAAGGGGCATTCATAAGTCAAACCAAATACTACAAGGAATTACTCAAGAGATTCGAAATGGAAAATGCTAAACACATGGCCACTCCAATGGGCACTTCTTGCTATTTGAACAAAGATGAAGGAGGTAAATCAGTAGAAATAACGAAATACGGAGGTATAATTAGATCTCTCCTTTATCTTACAGCTAGTAGGCCAGATATTATGTTTAGTGTATGCATATGTGCTAGATATCAGGCAAACCCTAAGGAATCTCATTTAAGTGTTGTTAAACGAATAATGAAATACCTAGTAGGCACTTCACAAATGGGCTTGTGGTACCTTAAGGGTGCCTCATATAGCCTAATAGGCTATTCTGACTCTGATTTTGCTAAGTGCAAATTGGATAGGAAGAGAACTAGTGGGATATGCCACTTGCTTGGTAGTTCTTTAGTTTCTTGGAATAGCAAGAAACAAAATAGTGTGGCTTTGTCTACTACTAAGGCTGAATATGTTGCAGCCGAAAGTTATTGTGCTTAAATCCTATGGATGAAGCAACAACTTCTAGACTATGGTCTTCAGCTTGATCACATCCTGATAAGATGTGATAGCACTAGTGTAATAAATCTCTCTAAGAATCCCAGTCTGCATTCTAGAACAAAGCATATAGAGATAAGACTTCACTTTATCAGAGATCATGTACAAAAAGGGGATTGCATTCTTGAGTTTGTTGAAACAACTAAGCAACTTGCAGATATTTTCACTAAACCCTTAGCAAAAGAAGCATTCTTTTATATTAGAGGAGAATTGGGCATAATTGATCAATCCAACATATAATTATTTGAATTTATTGCCTAAATATTACTTTTATCTCCCTTAAATCTTTTATTGACTTAAGCTTCGAAGATATCCCAAACCTTGTTTTGTAGGTATCTTATTTTTTTTGGGTAAGTTAATTCTCTTTTAAATCATATTCTGAACGTATGCTTTATTGTGCCTTATGATAGTTTTATTTGAATAAACTAGGTTTATTCGAATAAACTGACATCTATGTCAGTTCTGTGTTTGCTGTGCTCTCTGTCTATTCGAATAAAATTCAGATCATTCGAATAACTAGAGACTTATTTTATTAGTCATTTACTTTTGCTCTCTGTCTATTCGAATAAAATCAAGCTTATTCGACTAACCAGAGACTTGGTTTATCAGTTTTGCTTAGCTACTTTCTGCCTATTCGAATAACCCCTAGGTTTTTCGAATAAAACTTGTCAAATGGCCACAACGTTTGGCCTTCCCTGATCCTTATTCGAATAGGATCCTCCTCTATTCGAATAAAACCTAGCAGAAACCTATGACTTTTGAGTTTCTACAAAGGTTTATTCGAATAAACCTCTTAGGTTATTCGAATAAACACGGGCCTCTCTTTAAAAAGCCCTTGCGCGCCAAACCGTCTCACTCCATGCTCTTCTCCTTCACTACCCATGCCTCCATCTTTTCTCTGCTCTCCTCCACCATTTCCTTTTCTTTCTCTCTCTCTCCACTAACCTTCCAAATACCATGGCCTCTTCTTTTAAGCGTCCTCGCATGAAGACTGCACCTTGCAACAATCTGCTTGACTTGAGAAGGCTCTCCTCCAATGAAGAGCACCGGGGTCGCTTCATTACTCACTTCTAGGAGCGTAACCTTGTCCAGCCCAAATACCTTGACCTTTCCTTCTTTCAGCAACACAAAGTCTTCGACTTTCTGACCCTGTTACAAAACCAAGGGGTTCTATAGCTCTGTTCTCACCAGGCTACTCTCTACCCAGCTCTAGTGAAGATGTTTTTCTGCAATCTGGCATTTGATGGCCAAAACCTCCTCTCCGAGGTCTGCGATCATAACATTGTATTCACTCCGCAGGATTGGCAAACTCTGTTTAAGTTGCAGTTCACCGGCACACTCATTGAAGATGATGACAATCCCTTTCTTGAGAAGTTCAATAGGATTCGGGCGATTGAGGACTTGCTGAAACCTGGTCTAGCCTTGCCTAACAAGGGCCTCAAGGGTGGCATGCTGAAGAGCCAAGATAGGCTTCTACATTATGCCTTTGCTCACATTCTGGCTCCCCGCGGTGGAAATTATGCCTACCTCAGTGAAGATAACATCTTCATGCTCTGGATCCTGAAGAATGGTCATCAGATCAACTGGCCTGTGTTTATCATGAAACACATGATGAGGGCCAAGGGTAAGGAAAAATTTGACTTGCCTTATGGTATTCTCATCACTACCTTGCTTAGCAAGTATCCTTAGGTCTTGGAGACTGAGCGAGCCATCGCCTAGACTCATCACAATGTCTTCGGCTCCCACACCTTGCGTAAAATGAAGATGATCAAGACTGATGAAAGTTGGGTGTACCCAGATGAGGTTGATGATAAGTTTGACCCTACTGATGCCCCTGTTGTCCCTTCTGCCCCTGCTGCTGCTGCTGCTCCAGTTACTTTGGAGCAAATCATAGCTACCTTGTATGATAATCATGCTTATATGGAACACACCTTTTCTATTCTTTTTGATAGAATATAAGGTGTTGAACGTGAGGTTGCTGCCTTACGAGCTGCATCACCTGCCCCTGCACCTGCTTCTTCACCTCCATCACCAGATACTTATTTCTAGAAGCTTTAGTTCTTAGGATCTTTGTTTTGTCTTTATTTTATTTATTTCTGGCTTTTGTAAATGCATCCTTTTTTGGTTAATGAATAAATAAAGTTTTTGATGGCCTTACATTGAAATGAGTATGCTTTTCAGTTATTTAGTTCTTTTTATGCACTTATATTTGAATATCTGTCTATGGGACTTATCCCTCCTTTTTGCTCATGACAAAAGGGGGAGAAAAATTTGAATTTAACTGAGAAAAGACAGGTAACATTAAAAAGAGTTTGGATTCCACATGAAAGGGGGAGCTGCGCACATCTCTGATAAACATTACCTTTTATAATTAAAGAGGGGGAGTAAGCTTTTAATACCTCTTTGTGAATTCTAATTATATGTACTAATTCTTTTCTCATTGATAGTTTGTCATCATCAAAAAGGGGGAGAATGTGATTGGACATATGCCTTTGAAGACGTGTTTTGATGATAACAAACGTGAAGACAAAAATGAAGATGATGGAAAGACCAAGTCCAAGATCTTATAAGAATAGCTTTAGGACTTAAAGTCTTTTTGTACGGAACTCACTTTAATATCTCACTATTTTGAAAGAAAATATAAAATTGGCCTTAAAAAGAAACTTAAGTGTTTTTGAAATGATTTCCTCAAAACTAATTTTTTATTATTTTATTCGAATAAAGCTTGCTCTATTCGAATAAACCATGCTACAAGTTTGAAGTTTTTAAATTGCTATTCGAATAGCAGGTTCACTATTCGAATAACTGAGTTTCTCAGAAATATTTTTATCAAAACATTATTTGAATAACCCAGCTGTTATTCGAATAATCCTTCTCTTTTGAAACTCCATTTTTAAAGTGTTATTCGAATAAACTTGGTGTTATTCGAATAACTCATATCAGTTTGCTTTTCACGATGATATTATGAACAATGTTATTCGAATAACATTTTACTCTATTCGAATAAACATGGTATTTCACGTACTAATATGGAAATAAGTTTTGGGATTTATGAGTTTTAATTATACCCAATGGCTATTTCTTCAAAATTTCTCTATAAATAAAAGCCTTGGGTCATCTCTAAAATTGCCTAACATTCTAAATTATTTTCTACTTGCACTAACTCGTGAAATTTTTTTCTACGCTCTTTTTCGATCAAAACTTTGAGATATTCTATGAAAGCTCCATTAGTACTTCAATTTGTATAATTTGCTCTGAGTGAGAGTTTCTCTTCATCTATTTTCTGCTATTGTATATTGAGGGTGAGGTATCCCTCAAGGTTTGTATAAGGGTGAGGTATCCCTGCAGGCTGAGGCTTTAGCACAAGGGTAGAGTTTCCCTGTGTGTGAAAAGTGTTGTTTTGTGTAACAGTTGCAAGCATCTATTGAAGCTTGTATTCATAGTGAAAAATCTCGGCTATTGTTTCGAGGACTAGACATAGACCACAAATGGGTTAGTGGTCGAACCAAGATAAATACTGTGTCTGCTTCTCTCTTCGTAATCTCTTTATTTTACATAGCTTTATTTTATTACATATTTATCCTTTGCTATTTTTTTAAAGCTTCTCTTCTACATCTCATTATTTCTGTGCCTTTATTTAATAGTTTTAAAATTTGTGTTTTCTCTAAAAGAGGTTTGCGAAAAGTTTTTATACTCAATTCACCCCCTCTCTTGAGTACTGGAAGCCACTTGGTAATAGTAGTTGTTTTAAACATATCTTTTTAGTATGTGTTAAGATTATATTTAATATGTTATGTATAGCTAGTTTTGGTTTACTTATATTGAGAAATGTTACTTCTCACACCGCTGTGTTGCTATGTAATTTCAAGTGAAAGTTCTTCCAAGAGCAAGAAGAAAAAGGAAGCTAAAGATTAGATTAGCTTTATAGTTCATATTACAACTATTGTATTTATTAGTACTTCTTTTGTAATATAAAGAATCATGTAATACTTCAAGCCTTTGCTAAGGCTAATGTTGTATATAGTTATGTGCATTTTGCTATGAGTTTATGTTTTCCACATTTCATATGGCTCTATATAATGTTTCCAATGAACATTATGGATATATGTATTAGATTAGTATGTAAGTAGTGACGTTGTAATGCTAAGTATCTCCTTGTGCTCTATGCATATTGGGATATTAGTATTAGGACATTACTGTAACACCCTGATTTCTTGTTTTTCTTGATATAAATAAGTTTTATAATAATTGTGAATTTTTGTGAATTATTGGGAATTTTTAATTATTTTAATATTATTTTTTAGTTGTATGCCCAAATTTAGTTTTTTTATGAATATATATATGAATTTTATAATTTTTATGATTTTTTGTGAATTTTTGTGGATTATTCTGAATTTTGATTATTTTAATATTATTTTGAGCTTTATGTGGGCTTGGGACAGGCCCAAAAAAATAAAAATTTTCCTGAACCAGAAAGTTTCGGACTGTTGATACGGGGCCGAGGGAGCTTACTAAACCCGAAGCCGGGAACAATTGACAAATTTTTTCTTTACCTAAGTTTTATTATTCATTGGGTAAAGCTATTATCTATTGTGTAATGTTATTATCCATTGGACAATAACTAGCAATAGCTATTATCCATTGGGTAATAGTTTCTGAAAATATCTATTGAAAAATATCTTTTGGAAAATATCTATTGAAAAATATATTTTGAAAAATATCTATCTAAAAATATCTTGGTTGGTCATGGAAGGTGGCTATGACACCTTTGTGCACAACCAATGAGAAGCAAGCTTAGCAAAGAAGCATTGCATTTCAACTCTTGATCTAATCAATGGTTGTGGAAGCAAGCTTACTGTTGAAGCCTTGGATGTGCACCATTGATCTAATCAATGGTTGTAAAGTCATGCTTAATAAGGAAGTTTAGGATATCTACCCTAGATTACATCAATGGATGAGAATGGTTGAAAATGGTCAAAATTGTCATGTTATTCTCTCTCTACCTCACAGCCATGTAGCTAAAAATTGGCTAAGTATTCATTTTTCATTTTATTTAAGAAAATTATCATCTTTTCTATCCAAAAATTACACATTATTTTCTCTCCTTAAGCTCACGGTTTCTACACCCAAAATCACTTCCAACCACTTTTAATTTAGGCAAATCATACCACTTAGTTCTAAACCTCTTTCCAAACATCTTTGAAGTTGTGATCAAGCCTTGATTCCTTCATCTTCAAGCTTGATTTCTAGATTCAATCTCTAGGGTTTCAAGGTAGAAATCTTGAAACTTGAATTCTTATTTAATTTTTGAAAGTCCTAAGACCATGTTTGATCCATGGTTGTTTTATTTTAAGCTTTGAATGTTAATATATTGTGTTTGCTTTGATTTCTAAGAACTTTTGGTGGAGGAAGTTGAAGCAAAAGATCAAACAAAGAGACTTGGAAGCTACATACAAGGTAAGAGGGAGATTAATCTCATCAACCACTTGTGGTGGTGAAGGACACAAAAATTGTGTGCTTTATGTGGTTTGTAATTAATTTCTGTATGTGATTTATGGCTTTAATATCATGCATGAATTTGTTAGAATATAATTTTGATGCTTAAAGTATGATTGTATGTGATAAACATGCTTGTAAGGAAAGAAATTTTGGCTCCAATGGCCAAGTGAGGCTCACAGCCTCTATGCCTTCCAAGGGGGTTTCCATTTCAAAAATGTTTTATTAAATGGTAATCTAGAGGATTAGTGATAATAAACCTAATTAAGGATTTATAAAATAAAAATAGAAATGAATATATTTTTATTACTAATTAAGAAAGTGATTTTTGGCCACTTAGTGGATTTAGGACAAAAATTTAATTTTGAGACTTTATAATAATTTATTTATGATGATATAAATAAATTAAATGGAAAAGGATTTTTGTTTAAAATTAAGATAATATGAATTTTTGGAAAAAATAATAGGAAGATTGTTTAAAGGTGATTTAATAGGGAAATAATGGAAATAAAGTCTAATTTTGATATTAAATAAGAAAAGTTTTAATTTGAGCTTAGAATATGGAGAAAATGTTTTACGCGATTGAAAATATGTAGAAAAACTTGTACGCGATTTAAAAATGGTAATTTTTAACTACGCGATTGAGAAAATGTTTTAAAATCCCTACGTAATTGAGAAAATGTTTAAAAAGCTTTACACGATTTGAAAACGTAACAGAAATGTTACGCGATTATGAAAACGCAATAAAAATGTTACGCGATTGAGAGGAACAACAAGTTTTGTTGTCGGGCTAATATAATGGACCCAGATATATCACTATGTGTTTGTTGGTGTATGCCCTAGAGGCCAATACATTTTCTGTATTTACATACATTCTATTATGCTATTTTATATATGAGACATTTCATTTATTGTGTTCTTTTTTGATAAATATAATAAAGTCATTAGAATAGTAAGTTTGATGCCATAGGACATCAAGTGGATGACTTGATCGTGAGATCCTTTTGGTTACAACACTATTCTTAAATGTCCCTAGTCAAGTATTATTGTTAATTAGGACAACAATAATACATTGAGACTAGTATGTGCATAGACTGATGACCACATCTCACGGACCATGGATATGAGATATCAAGTCTTCACATGGGTACATATTAGAGTAATGATGTACTGGACTGACCCACCATGAGAACACTACATGAATCGTTACGTGAGTGTCATAAGTGATTCTCATAGTGACAATGGTGTTTGTGGTCCTTTGACCTGAACTCACTACGATTCCTACATGAGGAGTTGTGTGTTTTAATGCCATCAAACGTCATCTGTAACAAGGTGATTATAAAGTTGGTTATTGGACATACTGCGAATCATGCAGAGGGATGTGAGTGACCTAAATGGGATTTGTCACTCCTACATAATAGGAGCGATATCTTCTGGCCCCCTGATTGAGTGAGACTGCGAAATGCATGGCCATGCTCAAATGAGTCAATATAAGATATTGATCTCATTTGCTGTTGCAAAGTCTACTCGAATATCAGGAAACGAATGATTGGACTATACAAGGGTGACGCATTCCATGCCTTGTGTTCAATCTAGATATCTTGACAAAAGGACTAAAACATTGGTCACAGAAAGGTTATGTCAAATCACTGACATTCTTATTACTTGGGTAGCAGTGATGTGTTGCTAGATACCACTCATTGCTTGTAATATTAAAATGGGATTTTAATATTACTGCCAACGTAATAATAACCTGCAGGGTCACACACATAGAGCAGGCTAAAATTGGAGCAATGGATCCAAGTTGGACTCAGATTCAAATATGGGCCAGACTCATAACAAATGGGTCTAGGGTTGCATAGTTTACCTTGCTACTGCTAACACTCACTTAAGGCAGTCACTATTATAAATAGTACTGCTAAGGGGGCTACTAATATACACAATTCAGAACCCTAGCCGCACCTACAGAAAAGTGAGTGAGAGAGCGACAGGTTTCTTCTCTTCTCTTCCCAGCCAGCACTATGTGAGAGACGTGAGGCTCCTCTTTGCGGACGTTGGACGTTCGTGAGTCTGTTCGTGTGGATACCGCAGAGACATCGTTTCTATTACGGTGTTGGTGATTCAGGCTACAAGAGGTAAATCATTTAAAAATTGGATTATGGCTTTTTCGCATGGATCCTCAGTGGGAATCCCTGTTTTCCGCTGCGTTATGTATCCGTAAAAAATTCCCAATAGTGTTTGTGGTCGATAGTGGCTCGTAATGTGTATTTAGTCATTGGGCATGCATTTGTCAAACAGACGATGTCTGTTAAGGCTATTGTTGCCTAGGAGTTGAATTACACCTAAGTACTGGTGCAAATTGCGTAGTGTTGTTCACTTGTTGAACTAGGAGGCGTAGGAGCACAGGAATTTCACAAATGGATAGTTAGTAGTTCCACTGGGCCGTGGTAACTGAGCAATGCTTCAACGATCTTGACTAAACACTATTCTATTCATGATTTGATGTAGAATGTCGTGTATAATGCCTGATGTACACTTTGAAGAAAAAATATAGCACTTGGTCTGAGGTGGCCGATTTACCGACATATCTTCTGGATCATTCTCTCCGAAATTGAGTTTAGCTCCATGGAGTAGGAAATTGGTTCATTGTGCATGTGTATAGTCAATCATTATTTTATTGTGATATATATATGTGTGTTGTGTTAATTATTTGTTATATTATATGATGTTATCAATGTATCTTATATATCCTGTGTATGAATAGTATGTTGATTTTACTAACTTTTTACTACCATGATGATATTGATGTAGGGGATCTCACCTCTTTGTTACGTTATTTTGTTTGTTAATATGATTGTATTAGAGGGTGAAGAAGAAGAGGACGATTCACCTCATTTCTGTCTGGGTTAGTTGTCTATTGTTGTTATGGCGTCGAGGGGTTTTCTGGGATATGTGAAGGTTTTGTTTAGAGGTGGTACGAACGTCTGGCGCTATGATGTTTACAAGGACCGCATAGTATATATTGGAGTAGTATCTGTGACTATTAGTAGGACTTTCTATGGGGATCCTATGTTTACTTTTAGTGCTTTTATGCATTTACGTTTTACTATGCCCATAGAGTTTTTGTGGAGTACTCGTCGTGCTATTCCTACAGAGGATTCAGTTGTTTCTTCCGCACGGACTCCTATCCGTAGCCCTGCAATTTATCAAGGGCTATTGTCTTCTAAGGAGTCGGAGGAAGATCCGGAGGAGGATTCGGATGAGTATCCTTCTAACTATATGTGGGTACTAGGTTAGTTTATATTTGGGCTGTAGTACTTGTATAGTTTTTGAGAACAAAAATGGATGTTTTAAAGTTTTAGATTTTGGTATGTATGTATTGTAAATTATTTTAATTTGGTATATTTTGTAATTTATTTTATTGTCAATTTTAATTATCCGCAAAGAAAAATTATTTGAAAAACATATAATTATATTAATAAATAATTTTCATAACTTGGTAAAATTTGGTAACTTGTATTTTCCGTAAATGTGATGCCCTTTAAAAGGGGGTGTTACATTAGTTAGTATCAGAGTCCAAGTTTGAATCTTTTGGGTTTGCGGGTAGGTCTGTCTTGTTTGTGTTGTGTGATTCTCTGTGTTTGATTTCCATAAGGAGACAACATTGTTTGAAATGATTTTCAAATGATTTCATTTAAGTTTGATTTTATATTGTTTAGTTTAACTTTGAAGAAGTACGATGGTGCGTGGAAGAGGTTCAAGTATGGATTCTGGACGTGAAAATGAGAGCATGGTTGCGGCTGCAGAAGCTATGCAAAGGATGGCAGATGTCATCGTGCAGCAAATTCAAAGAGCTACCTAGCAACATGCCGAGAATGCCGAAGCTCAGAATTTATTAGTGTTTCACCATAATAACCCTTCACAGTTTAAAGGAGAATTTGATCCTGAGAAGGTGAATCTCTGGATCAAAGAGTTGAAGAAGATTTTTCAAGGAATGGGTTGTGCTGACAAGAGGAAGGTGACGTAGGCTACTTTCATACTCGTAGGAGACGGAGAGGACTGGTGGACTGGAACACAACAATTGTTAGAAGCTAAAGGGAGAGTGATTACATGGGGACTCTTCAAGAACAAGTTTCTAGAAAAGTATTTTCCAACAATAGGCATGCTAAGGAGACGGAATTCCTTAGTCTGCACTAAGGGGGAATGACAGTCGGAGAATATGCGACAAAGTTTTAGAGCTTGTCTAAGTTCTCGAGGTACTTCCAACTTCAGCCTGATGAAGAGTGGAAGTGTAGAAAGTTTGAAGATGTTTTGAGGCACGATTTGAAGCGTGCAGTGCTGTCTCTGGGATTGACCAGTTCTCAGTTTTGGTTGACAAGTGTCGTAGGATAGAGGAGATTGATCAGTCTCGCGACACTAGGAATTATAACTTTGGACCTACACGGTTCCAAAGAGGAGGAAATAATAATAGCCGATTCTAGTGAAAGTCATACTCAAGGCCAGCGGGGAGTCAGTTTCAACAAAGGTCTTATGGAGGAAGCTCAAACAACAACAAATTCAGTCAAACAGTGGCATCAACATCTAAATGCTTTAAATGTGGGAAATACCACTTAACAAAAGACTGTACAATCAAAGGCATCATTTGCTTTCGATGTGGCAAATCGGGGCATTTTTCAAAGGACTATGATCAACCGATGATGGAGCCCTCAGTCGATAATGTTCGTGCTGCCAAGCTGCAAGCAAGAGGATGAGTGTACACTATGAGTGGGGAGGAAGTCTCACAATCGGAGGATCTAATTACGGGGGAATGTGCTATAGAAGGTAATTCTTTAACTGTACTGTATGATTCTGGAGCGACGCACTCTTTTATTGCATATGACTATGTGGATCGTTTAGGATTATCTGTGTCATTATTACCTTTTGATTTAGTTGTTTCTACCCCTACTGATAAGCCTGTTGTCACTATAAAAGTTTGTTTAAATTGTCCTATTTGTGTTAAAAATGAAACCTTTTCTATTGATTTGATTTATTTGCTTCTGTTTGAAATAAACATAATCCTAGGAATAGATTGGTTATCTTCTAACCATATCCTATTAGATTGTGCCAATAAGACTTTAATTTTTCCTAAATCTGAGAATTCTGGACTTTTAACGACGAGCCAAGTTGAAGCTTACTTGAGGGAAGAAGCTCGAGGATACATGCTGTTATCTTCCTTAGAGGTTAAAAGTGAAGAAGATGTGAATACTATTCTGATAGTAAATGAGTTTCCAGAGGTTTTTCCTGATGACATTCCTGGACTACCACTGGATAGAGAGATAGAGTTCTCTATTGATCTAGTACCAAGCGCTGGTCCTATTTCGATGGCACCATACTGGATGTCACCGACAAAGTTGGTTAAACTCAAGAAACAATTAGAGGAACTATTGGGGAAACAGTTTGTGAGACCTAGTGTGTCTCCATGGGGAACTCCAGTACTGTTGGTGAAGAAGAAAGATGGAACTTCACGGTTGTGCGTAGATTACCATCAGTTGAATAAGATCACGATTATGATTAAGTATCCACTTCTGAGGATAGACAACTTGATGGATCAACTAAAGGGAGCTACTATTTTCTCCAAGATCGATTTGCATTTTGGTTATCATAAGATTCGCGTGAAGGTTGAGGATGTTCCTAAGATAGCTTTTCGGACTCGTTATGGGCACTACGAGTATCTAGTAATGCCTTTTGGGGTGATGAATGCTCCTGCGATATTCATGGAATACATGAATAGGATCTTTCATCCCTATTTAGATAGATTTGTCGTTGTCTTTATTGACGACATTTTGATATATTCTCAGAGTCAAGAGGAACATGTTGAGCATCTCAGTGTGGTTCATCAGATTTTGAAGGAGAAGAAGTTGTACGCAAAGTTGTCTAAATGTGAATTCTGGTTAAATGAAGTTCAGTTTTTGGGGCATGTGATCTCAAAGGATGGGATTGCAGTGGATCCAGCAAAGGTAGAGTCAGTTCTTCAATGGGAAAGGCCGAAGACTATGATGGAGATTCATAGTTTTGTTGGTTTGGCCAGGTATTATCGAAGGTTTATTGAAGGGTTTTCAAAGATAGCAGGACCTCTCACTCAACTCACATGGAAGAATCAAACTTTTACATGGACGGATGCATGTGGGAAGAGTTTCCAAGAACTGAAGAGGCGTTTGACTACCGCACAGGTGTTGATTTGCCTGATCCCAACGAACCGTTTGAAGTGTATTGTGATGTTTCATATTTAGGTCTAGGTTGTCTGTTGATGCAGAACAAAAATATCGTGGAGTATGCTTCAAGGCAGTTAAAAGTGCATAAGAAGAATTATCCTACTCATGATTTGGAATTGGCAGCAGTGGTGTTTGCGTTGAAGATATAGAGGCATTTTCTTTATGGAGCAACCTTCAATGTTTACAGTGACCACAAAAGTCTGAAGTATCTCTTCGATTAAAAGGAATTAAATATGAGGCAGCGAAGATGGTTAGAATTTTTAAAGGACTACAACTTTCAACTTCAATATCACCCTAGAAAAGTGAATGTCATAGCGGATGCTTTGAGCAGAAAAGTACTTAGTGTATCTGCTATGATGATTAAAGAGAATGAACTGATAGAGCAATTTAGGGATATGCGGTTATCAGTGGATTTGACACTGGGAAGGATTTATTTAAATATGATGACCATTTCGAGTAGCCTGATGGAGGAAATTAGAGAGGAGCAGAAAAGTGATGAATTTCTACAAAATGAAAGAGAGCTTGTAGAGCAAGGTGCGAAGACATCGTTTAGCGAAGGACTTGATGGGATTATAAGATTTGAAGATAGAATTTGTGTACCAAGTAATTCAGAACTTCGAAGATTGATTCTCGATGAAGCCCATAGAAGCAAGTTGAGTATGCACCCTGGAGCGACCAAGATGTATCAAGATTTGAAGAGATTGTATTGGTGGCAAGGGATGAAGAGAGATGTTGCAAAATATGTATCGTCTTGTTTGACCTGTTAGAAAGCAAAAGTTGAGCATCAAAGACTATCTGGAATGTTACAACCTTTGGCTATTCCCGAATGGAAATGGGATAGCATCACTATGGATTTTGTTGTCGGATTACCCAAGACTCGAAAAGGTTATGACTCTATTTGGGTAGTGGTTGATCGACTTGCAAAGTCAGCACAATTCTTGCCAACTAATATAAGATATTCAATGGAAAGGTTGGCTCAAGTGTACATTAGCGAGATCGTTAGACTTCATGGCGTACCCTCTAGTATTATTTCTGATAGAGATCTGAGGTTCACGTTGAGGTTTTGGCAAAGTCTACAAGAAGCGATAGGGACTAAACTTCGGTTGAGATCCGCATATCATCTGTAAACAGATGGCCAATCAGAAAGGACGATTCAGTCACTAGAAGATCTGCTACGGGCTTGTGTTTTAGAGCAGACTGGAAATTGGGATGAATTCTTGCCTTTGATAGAATTCGCCTATAATAACAGTTATCACTCAAGCATAGGGATGGCACCCTATGAGACATTGTATAGGCGACGATGTCGAACTCCTTTGTGTTAGTTTCAAGATGGGGAGAATCTTGCATTAGGACATGAACTTGTGCAACAAACGACAGATAAAGTTAAAGTAATTCAGGAAAATATGAGGACGACTCAGAGTAGACAGAAAAGTTATGCTGATAAGAGAAGGAGACCACTTGAATTTGAGGAAGGCGATCATGTATTTTTAAGAGTTACACCCATGAATAGGGTCGGATGGGTTATAAAATTTAGAAAGCTCACACCTAAATTCATCGGACCATATCAAATTCTTCGTCGGATAAGTCCAGTAGCATATCAGATAGCCTTACCGCCTTTTCTTTCAAATATCCATAATGTCTTTCATGTATCTCAGTTAAAAAAGTATATTCCTGATCCCACCCATGTTATAGCTCCGGATACGGTACAAGTAAAGATAACTTAACCTATGAGATGTTTCTTGTAATGATTGAAGACAAAAGAGTGAAGCAACTCAGAGGGAAAGAAATTTCCTTGGTAAAGGTGATCTGGAATGGCGTGACTAGAAATGCGACATAGGAGTTAGAAGACAAGATGATGGAACAATATCCTCATTTGTTTTAAATATAAGAGAAATTTCGAGGACAAAATTTTTATTAGAGGGGGAGAGTTGTAACACCCCGATTTCTCATTTTTCTTGATATAAATAAGTTTTATAATAATTGTGAATTTTTGTGAATTATTGGAAATTTTTAATTATTTTAATTATTTTAATATTATTTTGAGTTGTATGTTCGAATTTAGTTTCTTTTGAATATATATGAGTTTTATAATTTTTATGATTTTTGTGAATTTTTGTGGATTATACTGAATTTTTTATTATTTTAATATTATTTTGGGTTTTATGTGGGCCCAGGGCTAGCCTGGAAAAATAAATTTTTTTCCTAGACCAAAAAGTTTCAGACTGTTAATGCGGGGCCGGAGGAACTTACTAAACCCGAAACTAGGAACAGTTGACAGAATTTTTCTTTATCTAAGTTTTATTATTCATTGGGTAAAGCTATTATTCATTGTGTAATGTTATTATCCATTGGACAATAACTAGCAATAGCTATTATCCATTGGGTAATAGTTTATGAAAATATCTGTTGGAAAATATCTTTTGAAAAATATTTGTTGGAAAATATATATCTGAAAATATCTGAACATATCTGAAAATATCTTGGTTGGTCATGGAAGGTGGCTATGACACCTTTGTGCACAACCAATGAGAAGCAAGCTTAGCAAAGAAGCATTGCATTTCAACTCTTGATCTAATCAATGGTTGTGGAAGCAAGCTTACTGTTGAAGCCTTGGATGTGCACCATTGATCTAATCAATGGTTGTAAAGTCAAGCTTAATAAGGAAGCTTAGGATATCTACCCTAGAATACATCAATGGATGAGAATGGTTGAAAATGGTCAAAATTGTCATGCTATTCTCTCTCTACCTCACAGCCATGTAGCTAAAAATTGGCTAAGTATTCATTTTTCATTTCATTCAAGAAAACTATCATCGTTTCTCTCCAAAAACTACACACTATTTTCTCTCCTCAAGCTCACGGTTTCTACACCCAAAATCACTTCCAACCACTTTTAATTCAAGCAAATCATACCACTTAGTTCTAAACCTCTTTCCAAACATCTTTGAAGTTGTGATCAAGCCATGATTCCTTCATCTTCAAGCTTGATTTCTAGATTCAATCTCTAGGGTTTCAAGGTAGAAGTCTTGAAACTTGAGTTCTTATTTAATTTTTGAAAGTCCTAAGACCATGTTTGATCCATGGTTGTTTTATTTTAAGCTTTGAATGTTAATATATTGTATTTGCTTGATTTCTAAGAACTTTTGGTGGAGGAAGTTGAAGCAAAAGTTCAAACAAAGAGACTTGGAAGCTACATACAAGGTAAGAGGGAGATTAATCTCATCAACCACTTGTGGTGGTGAGGGACACGAAAATTGTGTGCGTTGTGTGGTTTGCAATTAATTTCTGTATGTGATTTATGGCTTTAATATCATGCATGAACTTGTTAGAATATAATTTTGATGCTTAAAGTATGATTGTATGTCATAAATATGCTTGTAAGGAAAGAAATTTTGGCTCCAATGGCCAAGTGAGGCGCACGGCCTCTATGCCTTCCAAGGGGGTTTCCATTTCAAAATTGTTTTATTAAATGGTAATCTAGAGGATTAGTGATAATAAACCTAATTAAGGATTTATAAAATAAAAATAGAAATGAATATATTTTTATTACTAATTAAGAAAGTGATTTTTGGCCACTTAGTGGATTTTGGACAAAAATATAATTTTGAGACTTAACAATAACTTATTTATGATGATATAAATAAATTAAATGGAAAAGGATTTTTATTTAAAATTAAGATAACATGAATTTTTACAAAAATAGTAGGAAGATTGTTTAAAGGTGATTTAATAAGGAAATAATGGAAATAAAGTCTAATTTTGATATCAAATAAGAAAAGTTTTAATTTGAGCTTAGAATATGAAGAAAATGTTTTACGCGATTGAAAATATGTAGAAAAACTTCTATGCAATTTAAAAATGGTAATTTTCAACTACGCGATTGAGAAAATGTTTTAAAATCCCTACGCGATTGAGAAAACATTGAAAAAATTTTACGCGATTTGAAAACGCAACAGAAATGTTATGCGATTGTGAAAATATGATAAAAATGTTATGCAATTGAGAGGAACAGCAAGTTTTGCTGTCAGGCCAATATAATGGACCTAAATATATCACTGTGTTTGTGGCCAATAGTGGCTCATAATGTGTATTTAGTCATTGGGCATGCATTTGTCTAACAGACGATGTCTATTAAGGCTATTGTTGCCTAAGAGTTGAATTACACCTAAGTGTGGATGCGAATTGCGTAGTGTTGTTCACTTGTTGAACTAGGAGGCGTAGGAGCACAGGAATTCCACAAATGGACAGTTGATAGCTCTACTAGGCCGTGGTAACTGAGCAATGCTCGACGATCTTGACTAAACACTATTCTATTCATGATTTGGTGTAGAATGTTGTGTATAATGCCTGATGTGCTTTTTGAGAAAATATATCACTTGGTCTGAGGCAGCCGATATACCAACATATTTCCTAGATCATTCTCTCTGAAATTGAGTTTAGCTCCATGGAGTAGGAAATCGGTTCATTGTGCATGTGCATAGTCAGTCATTATTTTATTGTGATATATGTATGTGCGTTGTGTTAATTATTTGTTATCTGATGCAATAATTATATGATGTTATGAATGTATTTGTTAAATGCTGTGTATGAATAGTATGTTGTTTTTACAGTCTTTTTACTGCCATGATGGTATTGATGTAGGGGATCTCACCTCTTTGTTACGTTATTTTGTTTGTTTGTATGATTGTATTAGAAGGTGAAGAAGAAGAGGACGGTTCACCTCATTTCTTTCTTAGTTGTCTGTTGTTGTTATGGCGTCAAGGGGTTTTCTGGGATATGTGAAGATTTTGTTTAGAGGTGGTACTAATGCCTGGTGCTATGATGTTGACGAGGACCGCGTAGTATATATTGGAGTAGTATCTGTGACTGTTAGTAGGACTTTCCATGGGGATCCTATGTTTACTTTTAGCGCTTTTATGCATTTACGTTTTACTATGCCCATAGAGTTTTTGTGGAGTACTCGTCGTGCCACTCCTACGGAGGATTCAATTGTTTCTTTTGCGCGGACTCCTGTCTGTAGCCTTGCGATTTATCAGGGGCTATTGTCTTCTAAGGAGTCAGAGGAAGATCTAGAGGAGGATCCGGATGAGTACCCTTCTGACTAGATGTAGGTACTAGGTTAGGCTATATTTGGGCTGTAATACATGTATAGTTTTTGAGAAGAAAAATGGATGCTTGAAAGTTTTAGATTTTGGTATGTATATATTGTAAATTATTTTAATTTGGTATATTTTGCAATTTATTTTATTGTCAATTTTAATTATTCGCAAAGAAAAATTATTTGAAAAACATATAATTATATTAATAAATAATTTTTATAACTTGGTAAAATTTGGTAACTTGTATTTTTCGTAAATGTGATGCCCTTTAAAAGTGGGTGTTTCAATTACAATCCCCATAAGTGACATGTCTATATTTCTTGGGAGAAAGAAAAGAGAACTTGGATCCATCACCAGTTGGAGCAACCACTATCAAGGTACCAATTTGAGCTATTGGCCTTCAAGCACAACTATAAAAGATGTTTAATTTTTGGTTTTAGGTACCCAAATCTTTTTGGGCCCTTATGTGTTAGTTTTAGGAAAATATCCCTTTGGAACCCACATTTTCTTTTGACTAACATAAGAGTTTTTTGTAATGCTACATATGGATGCATTATGACCTCTTCTTCCACAATGAAAACATATAACAAAAGGACTACTTGACACACTTGAGGAAACAAATAAGTTCTTATAAAACTTTTGTTGTTTATTAGGATTGTAACCCAATCCAGCCTTGTCAAACACACACATTTGTTTCCCAAGTAAGATGTTAAGTTATCCCTTCCCAAGGTAAACTTAGCAAGGGTATTTTTCAAATCTGTAACTTTTTTTTCCAAAGATAAACATGAATGACATGAAAAAGATGAAAAAGGAGCATCTTTTTTAGAAGAGCAAGTAGAGTATAATGAATTAGCATTAATTAATCCAAGGGTCTCATTTTCTAATTTCAATTCCTCAATTTCTTTGTTTAAAGAAGAAATTTGATTTTCAAGAGAGGAAATTGTTTTCTCTGAAGATGAAACCATTTTTGCAAGTCTCATTGATTCTTTATGCAATTCCTCAAAGGCATATTGCAATTCCTTATAAGAAGGTTGAGATTCATAAATTTAAGATTTTATCTCTAGGTCATCTTTGGGTATGAGACAAAGGTTGGCTACTTCATCATCCAATCCATCCAAAGAATCCATGTCATTGTCTTCTCAAGCAACATATGCTCTTCTTCCTTTCTTCTCTTTGTTTGGCCTTCTCTCAAACTTGTCTCTCTTCTTTTGATTTAGAGGGCAATCCATCTTCATGTGCTTAGGTTTTCCATATCCAAAGCAAGTGGGAGGAGTTGGAACTTTCACCCTTCACATAATTTTTCTTTGGAGGAAATGGTGGTCTTCTTCCATTTCCCTACTTCTTTAGAAATTTTCCAAATTTTCTAACAAGACAGTTGAATGTTTCTTCATCATCTCCAAGTCTTTAAGCTCATCTTCATCATCATCTTTATCATTGTGGAATGAGGAGACTTTGAGACCTAGTTCTTTCTTCTTCTTATCAACATCCATATTTTGGTGAAGCCTTGACAATTCCATCTCATGTTCTTGGAGCTTCCCAAAGAGTATTGGAAGAGTCATGGATCTAAGGTTTGTTGATTCAACTATGGCTGCTATCTTTGGCTGTCATTCCGTACTCAAACATCTCAACACTATGTCAATCAAATCTTCATTGGGAAATGTTTTTCCTAATGAGGCAAGACAATTAACAATATGAGTGAACATCTTTTGCATATCTTGTGTGCCTTCTCCTTGATTCATTATGAACAACTCATATTCATGTGTGAGAGTACTAATTCTAGCTCTTTTCACCTCACTAGATCCTTTATGGGTAACTTGAAGAGCATCCCACATTTCTTGTGTTGTTTTGCATTTAGAAATGTAGAAATACCCATCATACCCCACTAGTAATGATGTTCTTAACTCTAGCATTTTATTGGACTCTCTTTTATCCTCAACATTCCATTCAGCCCATGGCTTAGCAACTTCTCTACCTTCAACTATCTTGGTAGGAATAAAAGGACCATTTTTAATAGCATCCCAAACATCAAGATCAACAGCTTTAAAAAAAAATTATTCTTTCTTTCCAATAAGTATATCCAGTGCCATTAAAAGTAGGAAGTCTATTAATTGAGGCACTTTCAGGTAAAATACTTTGAAAAGAAGTCATCATTCATCTTGAAGTTGTTAAACTCTTTAAATAAGAGTTAAGCTTTGATACCACTTGTTACCAAGTGGCTTAAAAACTCAAAAGCAAGGTGAATTGAGTTTTTCAAAACTTTTTACAAACAAGCCCCTTTTGATTTTTGTTGAAGTTATTTTCTTATGTGGTGAATGGATTTATGACAACAAAAGGATCTCACACAAATTTAAAGAAAGTGAATAAGTAGAAGATGAAGCAACAAGTATGCAAATTCAATAAATAAACTTGAAAGTAAAGAGATAAGGGTAGAGAATAGTGTAAACAAGATTTATACTAGTTCAATCACCATTGATCTATATCCAGTCCCTAGGAGCATCTACCCAAGAGTTTCCACTATTCTTCAAGCTTCTATAGGTGCTTGATAAACCTTTACAAGCTTTAAGTCATTCTTACACTTCAAAGATCATCTACCTCTATGTGTAGAAGCCTCTTTGTTTCCTAAAGGGATCCTCCACCCTCACAAGTGTTTACAATAAAGATTGAAGGAAATAAACTCTCTCAAAAAGTAGATTATACAAATTGAAGCACTATGAAGCTCTGAAAGATATCTCAAAAGGGTTTAAAACAGAGCAAGATTGATGAAATAGTTAAATCACGAATTTAATGCTTGGGAATAAGTTGTTAGATGTTTAAGAGTTAGCATTAAGTATTCTAAGGCTTGCATTTATAACTTATCAATGAAATAAAGTCGTTAGAGAGAGTTAGTGTAGCATTAAACACATAAAAAATTTGTCGTTGCTAGTTTCAGAGGAGTGGTAATCAATTACAAGTATATGGTAATCGATTACCATGCCTTAAAAACACATTTTAGGTGTTTGAAGCTCTTGGTAATGGATTACAACACATGGTAATCGACTACCAGCTTTAGAAAAATAGTTCCTGGACTCATGGTAATTGATTACCGAGCATGGTAATTAATTACCAAGCTTTTGTTTAGAGGGAAAGCAATTTTGAGAAGCTTGTAATCGATTACAAGTTGATGGTAATCGATTATGAGCTTTCTAATATACTTGTATTAGATTACTAAGCTATTTTAGGAGATTACAACCATTCTAAAACTAACTTTTTAGCTCAAACAAGCTTGGTAAACATTTCTGATAAACCTGCAAAAATTCATATTTTTATGGTTCAAAATCTTGGGTTTTTTTTTTATCCTTTCTTAACCTCTTTGATTGAGTTTTGTTCTTAAGTTTTATTATGTTTTTAGTATTTTAAATTGTGTTCTTATAACGTGCTTTATACATTTTTTATAGGTAATTACACATGAAAAAAGATTGGACGCTTGTACGAGCAAGAAAAAAAGAAGAAAAATCCATCAGATATCCAGCTCTCAAGCGTTGGAGTCTCTGCGCCTGAGAGCACAATTCCGCATTAGTGTCCCAGCTCCTGAGCACTAGGAAGACAACTCTTGAGTGCTGAACGCGTAAGCAGTAGTGTTGTTATTTTATAAATAAGAAAGTTTTTCCAAATGGAACACACACTTAGACATAACGCAACAGCCGTCAAGAGGCATAAACCCTAAAGTGGTTTGGGTACAATTAGGCTTGAAAATTAGGGATTTTCTTCAACCTTTCCACTTATCTACAATGGAGTTTGTCATATTCTTCTCTTTGTGTTCTTATTTTTTCATGTGTAACTAAACCTTTTTCATTAGGGTGATGATAGATCTTGTTCTTCGATGATGTAAACTCATTATTGTGTTTAATCAATGTTTCTATTTCATGATTTATGTGTTTATCTCTTTTCTTAATGCTTTTCTAAATCTGACCAATTTAAGAATGATTTTTGGGTTGATATATGATTTGGAAAATTTTGCATGAACCTAGAACTTGTGATAAACACCACAATTTTTGCAATTGCTAGGAATAGACATTGTGGGTT
The DNA here is from genome assembly GCA_029884595.1 of Ormosia semicastrata. Taxonomy (NCBI): domain Eukaryota; kingdom Viridiplantae; phylum Streptophyta; class Magnoliopsida; order Fabales; family Fabaceae; genus Ormosia; species Ormosia semicastrata. Next base: position 78,885,636 of record JAQQTO010000063.1, on the reverse strand, counting down.
GTGTAGTTTTTCTCTTAATTCCCTTATTTTTAATAATGGCTTCTCTACTTGGGATTGGACTAAGGGATTAGTTAATTCTAAATAGTGTGAAGATGATTAATATATCAAGGGATTGGATATTGATTAATTTTGGGAATTGACTATGAATCATGGGAATAAAACTTGATTAAATCGATATTTCATTTTGCATTAGAAGAGTTCAATAAAATCTAACCCTAACATTTTCATATCATTATTTTTCATCTTAACCCAATTAATTAAATTTTACATTTGTTATTTTTGCTTATTCTTTCTTATTATTATTTTTACTAACTCTCTTTTCGATAGCTTGAATAGCATCGATTTGGAAAATTTAGTAATTGACAACATAATTCTTGTGGGAATGATACTTAACTCACTCTTTATTACTTTTATAATTTGGTGCACTTGCCAATATCACGAGTTTTTAGTGTTATTGCTAGGGATTATTAATTGTCAATATTAAATAGTAGTTGAAAAGACACTAATTTAAGCACTTATTTTTCTTATCGAATTTTATTTTTCTTTATTTAATTTTCTTTTAATTTGTTTCTTTTTATTCATTCTTGTTTTTTTCTTTATTTTTTATTAGTCATTTATTTTTATTTTTTATTTTGTTTCTTTACTTCACTCTGATTTGCTTGTTTGTTGTTTGTTTGTTTATGCAAGGTATTTTGGATTCAGAAGAAATAATTTTTGATTCAGAGATAACAAGAACAGAAAGAGTAAACAAGAAAGCATCCAAAGAAAGAATGAGCTTAGAAGAAACGATGGCTGAGAATACTATTGTACAAAGATGACACACTTTAGCTGATTATGCTACTCCATCTTCTGAAAATGTTTCAACCAGTATTGTGCGATATACTATCCAAGCAAACAATTTTGAGATTAAACCAGCGCTTCTATAGCTGGTGTAGCAGAATCAATTTGGGGGAGGTCAGGCAGAAGATCCAAACTTGCACATTACTAATTTCTTACAGCTCTGTGACACTATCAAATATAATGGAGCTAGTGATGATGTCATCAGATTAAGAACTTTTCCATTTTATTTGAGAGACAAGGCTAAAAGTTGTCTACAAGCCCAACCTCAAGGAAGCATCTCCACTTGGGATGATCTGGCTAGTAAGTTCCTCACTCGTTATTTTCCTCCATCAATGTTTATGAAGATAAGGAGTGAGGTTACTTGCTTTACTCAAAATCAAGGAGAATCTATCTATGAACCATGGGAAAGATTCAAGGAGCTACTTAGAAAATGTTCTCATCATGCTTTCGAAGTTTGGTAGCAGGTGCAGATCTTCTATAATGGTTTGAATCATTCCACAAGACTTATGGTGGATGCATCTACGGGTGGATCTTGAAATACTAAGACTCTTGAAGAGGCTCATGAATTGTTTGAGACTATGGCTACTAATGAATATCAAATGCCTAGTGGAAGGTCTGTGGTTAAATAGGGAGTTATGGAGCTTAGTACTCTTGATGCCTTACTTGCTTAGAATAAAAGTATTTCCAGTAGTTAGCTAACCTCAATTAAGCAAGTTGGGAATATAAAGGTGAATTCAGTGAACCATCAAGTGTTAATTTGTGACTTCTGTGGAGGTAACCATGTTAATGGTGAATGTACGACAAGCAACTCTGGTTTCATTTCTTTAGAACAGGTCAATTATATGGGAAATCCTTCAAGATCCCAAGGTATTCCATTTTCAAATACATATAATCCTGGGTGGAGGAATCACCTTAATTTCTCTTGGAGCGATCAAATGGTACCATTGAATCCTCAACCTGAGCAGAAGTCTTCTATTAAGAGTACACTTGAAAAGTTTATGCAACAGACCTCTACTTTAGTGCAATAGACTTCCACTTTTATGTAGGAAACACAGGCTAATTTTCAGAATCAAGGAGCAGCTATTCGGAGTTTAGAGAATCAAGTGGGTCAATAAGCAAAACAGCTCTCCAAGAGACCTCCAGGCACCTTACCAAGTGATACAGTGGTTAATTCAAAGGAGCAGTGTCTAGCAATTTCTTTAAGAAGTGGAAGAGTTGTTAACCCTCAGCTAAAAGAAGATAATGCGAAGGAAGGAATTAATATTCCAAGATAAGTTCGAGAAAAAAAATGCTTTAGAGGAAAAGATCTCCATTAAAGCCAAAAAGGAACAACCGAGAGTACAAAGAAAGAAGAAATATTCAGATTTGGGTAAACCATTGGACCCCTCACTATACGCTAGGGTTCCATTTCCTCAGAGATTGAAGAAGGATAATTAGGAGAAGCAAAAAGAGACAGTTCTCGAAGTTCTTGGATGTCTTCAGGAAATTACAAATAAACATTCCCTTTGTTGAAGCTCTAGAACAAATGCCATCATATGCTAAGTTCAAGAAAGAGCACTTATCTATAAAGAGGAAGCTGGAATATGGTGTCACTGTGGCACTTACTGAAAAGTGCAATGCTATTTTGAAAAAGAAGTTGCCTGGTGTGGTGTGGAATGTGATTAAAAATAAATATCAAAAATAGTTGCCAAGTTCCACCAAAAATACAAAAACCTTGCAACCAGTTGTAGTAAGCAAGGGTCGATCCATAGAGAACCAATTCAATTAACACTATCAATCTAATTTCTAAATTAAACTCTGATGAAAAATAAACAGTAAAATTAAAAGGGAGGTTTTGTTAATTAAAACTAACAAAAGAAATTAAACTTAAATAAAGCAGTAAACACAAATTGAATTATCAAGTTAAAGATATTGGTTAAGAGATGGAATCCACCACTAGATTTATATGATTATGCCAACTTACATACCCTTTATACCAACATGATCAATTATGTTCTTATGTGATTGTGAGATAAATCCCATGTCTTCCTTAAGTTTCGCTTAATTCAGCAACTGCTCAAATCAAATCCTAACCATTAGTTATTTGTAAAGCAACCGCTCTTACACCTACCTAATGATTGCATTAAGAATTAGAAAACCAATCACACTAAGATCTAATCACACATCGGGATTAAATTACTTAGATCATATGTTTCACTAGTTTTACCACCGCAACCGCACATAGCAATCCTAGTTTTACCACTCTCGAAATTTAGCAAGAATATAAAAACCTTTATATTGATTCAAGATCAGAAACATATGAATAAAAACATAATTGTATTGATATAAAGAAATAGGCAACATTCACATAATCAAAACTAGAGTTTCATCTTCCCTTAACCAATCAAGAAGTTTAGCCACACATGACAAATTCAAAATCACAAGAACAATAGAAGAAAAACATAGTTCAGAACGAAAGTGCAAAAGAAAACTGAAGATCAAACTAGTTTCCAAAGATCAAGGTTGATTGATCTTCAATTGCTCGAACCCGAGACTCCAATCTTTGATCGAATCTTCCTCTTTCTTGGTCTTCGTGTTTCCCTCAGTTCCTTGACGGCTCTCTCTGTCCAGATCCTCTTTAAAGGCTCTAAGCAACCCTATTTATAGGTTTGGAGACCTAATTTAGCATTAAAATATGAAATTAAACTTCTAGGCCGACGACACGGGCCGTGTCATATTACACGGCCCAACCCGTGTCCAATTCTGATGACAGATTCCCAGCTATTCCAAAGTCAGAGAAGAACACGGCCCACCCCGTGTCATTTGACACGGGCCGTGTTCTCGGTCAAGGCTTGAAATTGACTCTTCCTCGTGAAGTCAGAGAAGTACACGGCCTACCCCGTGTCATTTGACACGGGCCGTGTTCTTCAAAATCTTCTAGTCTTCAAACTCAGAATAATACACGGCCTACCCCATGTCATTTGACACGGGCTGTGTTGATCATTTTCTTCTAATCCAGCCTTGATTCTTCATGAATGCCCTTCTTCCTTTGCTTCTAGGGGTTGATACTGATTCCCTTAAGTCTCTTAACTCTCTTCTCAATTGTTCAATACCAATGGACTCCATTACTCATAGATCTCCTTAAAATCACAATACGTTTATGAGTGTTTATAACCACATTTAAGCATAGTTTCACAATAAACATCCAAAGACAACTCTAAATTAGAAACTTAGCTAAATGTCAATAATTAAGCACATTTGGAATCCGATTAGATCAAACAAAGAACATAAAAGAGCTGAAATTATTAACAGATCAAATACCCCTACACTTAACCTTTTGCACTCCTGAGCAAAAACATAAAATCAAGCATATGCTTCCTAAAAAGTAACAAAAGTACTGAATAATGAGCAAAGATCTACACACATCAGGCCTTTCAAGGAATCTAAGCATTCAGGAATTTCCTCTCTCAACAATCCAAATCAGCAAGCCAGGTCAATCCAATATCAGGGTTAAGTCAACATGATAAATCCTCACAGATGTACTCTCTTTCACTCAAGTATTTTGGGCTTGTATTTACTCTCAACCAACTCATGAAAACATGCCTTATCATAGGCTTGACAAGCCTCTACTTCTCCACCACCTAAATCACATGCACACAAAGATCAAAAGGTCTTTAATCAGGTTGTAATGGAGTCAAGGTCAAGGTAAGATATATCAAGGATAAACAAAGTTAGACCATTGGAAATAGAAGAGCCAAGGGGAATATAAAAATCAAATACTTTTGCATAATTACCCCAACACTTTTCAATCCATCTTCATCTTTTACTTGACTTTCTCCATTTATCAACCAACTTATCAATCTCTTTCTCTCTCTCTCTCTCTCTTTTTTTATGCAAAGCAAAACAATGTAATCACCCCCACACTTATTCAAACACAATTCCCAACATAATTATTAAGCTCTTCTACTCCCTAAGGTAGGGTAGCAATGGTTTTTCACTATTAAGCTTGTATTGAGCTATAATAAAAAGAAAGGAAATCATTCAGGCTCAAAGGGGTGAAACAATGGATCAAAATACAAGGATAGCTATTTGGCCAGTGGCTGAAAGAAAGAAATGCCTTTATCATCTCAAAAATATGCAGTGATCATTTGCAATTTAAAAGAGAGTCAAATCAAGTTCTGAAAAGCATATAATCACAAGTGGAATCACACAACAAAGAACAAAAATGACTTACAATTAGTCATTCATATCAAGGCTCAAAAACTCACTAGGTCCAATTTTATCATATTCTCAAAACCCTTTCAATTTTCAAAACCTCTCAGTGCAAGTTTAGAATCAAGAAAGTTAACTCCTTTAGGCTTAAAAACCTATCAATAAAAATCAATCACTTGCTCATCACTCAACATACTCTCAAAACCAGTCAGAAAAACATGCACCAGATATGCCATTAAAATTAGAATGTGCAATTAAGGTCAAAATCACCCTCACACTTAAAATAGACAGTGTCCTCAATGTCAAATCATACACAACATATAAAAGGAATCCACAGTAATAAGCAAAGTATATGTGAAGAATTGAGTCTGGCATCAGGAAACTCAAGCAAATACAAAAGATAAACCAATAGTAACCAAAACAATGTCCATTAAGCCAGCAAAATGAAGGACACAGCCTCAAAATGAAAATACATCAAGATGGGGGACGGAGATATGAAAAACGCTGAAGCAGAAGATCAAGCTTGCCATCAATGGCATCCATCCTCTGATCGCGCGCAACCTCCAGAGCTTGAAAGCGATCCTCCAAGCGCTGGAAGCGAGCAGCATGGTCCAGCTCCAAGCAGTCAATACGAGCTAAAATAGCATCATAGGAAGCTGCGCCAGGTTGAGTGGAAGGGCCTGCATTATCAGCAAACTTGGGAGGAGGCGAGACAGCAATATCCTCATGCGGCTCAGGGGCCGGATCAGCCCTAGGCAAGGCAGCACCATCAGCGCCAAGCAAGACGAGAGCACCATTTAAACGAGTGCAGAGCTTCATAGATACTAAAATAGCCCCGTCAATAGCAGTGGGACCCTGGACTGGTGCCTCCTCTAACAAATGCAAGTAATCAAAATGATCAGAATGGCTATCACATACCCCCTTATCACAATGCGACCAGCTAGAGTGGTCCCTATGTGGTGAAACTGATTACAGAGCCAATACCCTCCATTAACAGGAACTCCCTCAATCATGCAGTGCAAGAAAAATAACTCAGAACGGCTAATTGTCCCTTGACTCTCCCCCCTACCGCAAAGAGTATTAGCTAACCATTTCTGAATATAGCGATGGGCAGGGGACCTAAGCCTAGAAGCTTTAGACATCTTAGGATCATAGTCATCAGACCCAGGAACAGTGAAGGCAGACCACACACGATTAGCATTAAAATCACGGGATAACATATTCTCTCCCTCAGGAAAACCAAAAACAGCTCAAAACATATGGATATCAACAGAATGAGAATTACCAAGCAACCTAAAGGTGATTTCACCAGGCCATCTGGTTTGATCAGACAGAGGATAAAGCTTACGATTAAAACTAGAAATAAACTCCCTAGTTAACTCAGTAAAAGTAGGCCTCTGTAACAGTGCAAAATCAACCCAACCAATCCTACCCAATAGAGCAAACACCTCATCATATAACCCTATAGCCCTAAGGGTATCTACATCTAAAAATGAGTGGGAACCACTACCTTTCATCAATAGGGTTGACCGGTACTGAGGGGTGAGGGCTCACGTGGGGGTGATGGAGAACGAGCACGCCTAGCGCCGGTACGATGGGGATGGAGCGAACGAGAAGCGGCGGTGGTCTTGACGCGCTTTTTAGGACCCATCACCGGAAGAAGCGAAAGAAATGAAGTAAAAGATAAAGAAAAGAAATGGGATGGGACCGTGGAGGAGGGAAGGAGAAAATGGTGGAAAGGGGAGGAACAATGAGAAATTTTTATGGTGGGAAATGCGTGTGGGGAGAGGTGATAATGGTGAAAAATGGTAAAGAATGGAGGAAAATGGTAGTGAATGGTGGTGGGAAGAAGAGATTGAAGGGGGAGATGGTGGTGGCGGCGCAGAGAAAAAGAAGAGGAGAAGAGAAAATTGGGGCAGAAAACCCTAAATCAGGGTTTAAGTGAGGCGCTGGTATGAGTACACGGGCCGTGTCATATGACACGGCCCACCCCATGTACTCCTCTGTCATAGTAATAAGCTGCGCAGGACAACACGGGCCGTGTCATGTGACACGGCCATACCCGTGTACCTCTCTGGAAAACAGGGATTCTGATGGTCATGAAAACACGAGCCGTGTCATGGGACACGGCCCACCCCATGTACCTCTCTGGAATCATCACAAACGTCCTATCCTGGAAAACACGGGCCATGTCATGGGACACGGCCCACCCCGTGCACTTTTTCTGCATTAATTGGGTTGCTGTCATGAGGACACGGGCCGTGTCATGTGACACGGCACACCCCGTGTAGTATGCTGACTTACAAGAAGCACTCTAAACTGTTCCTCAGGACTGCATGCACTCAACAAACCATGAACTTAAGCAATCAAACTAAAACTGAGCAAGTCAAAACACAATTATCAGCAAGGAGACAGGTATCATCAAGCAATAAACACTTAAAAATAAGCTAAACTAAGGAACTAAATAACGCAAAACAGAAAGGAAAAAGAAAGCAAATCTGATTGGGTTGCCTCCCAATAAGCGCTTAGTTTATTGTCCTCAGCCAGACATTATGATGCTCCTCAGGATTCTTCATAAGATGGATGGAGAAGAGGCATGTCTTCAACTACTGCATTCTCTGGAAGTTCATGGTAAGGCTTGAGATGGTGCCCATTGACCTTGAATGTCTTCCCAGAAGCCTCGTTCATGATCTCTACTGCACCAGAAGGAAAAACATTAGTTACTAAAAATGGGCCAATCCATTTAGAACGTAACTTACCTGGAAATAATTTAAGTCTGGATTGGTATAGCAACACTCTTTAGCCTTGGTGGAAACTTTTCCTAGAGATCATTTGATCATTAAATGCTTTGGTCTTGGCCTTGTAAATGAGGGCACTCTCAAAAGCCTCATTACTCAATTCTTCTAACTCCTGAATTTGGAGTTTTCTCTGCTTACCAGCACCTTCCAAGTGTAAGTTAACTTGCTTGATAGCCCAGTAGGATCGATGTTCCAACTCTACTGGCAGGTGACAAGGCTTCCCATAAACCAATCGGAATGGGGACATGCCAATAGGGGTCTTGTATGCAGTCCGATAAGCCCGCAAGGCATCAGCAAGTCTAGTACTCCAATCCTTGTGCGTGGGATTCACAGTTTTTTCAAAGATAGACTTGATCTCCCGATTGGATACCTCAGTCTGGCCATTCGTCTGAGGATGATAAGGAGTAGAGATCCGGTGCACCACCCCATATTTCTTCAACAGGGCTTCAAAGATTCTGTTACAAAAGTGTGTCCCTTGGTCACTAATGATGGCTCTGGGAGTGCCAAACCTGGAAAAAATAAAGGACTTCACAAAATCCACAACAGTCTTAGAATTATCAGATTTAGTGGCTTTAGCTTCCACCCATTTTGAAACATAATCCACAGCTAAAAGAATATAGGAGAAATGTAACACCCTAGCTCTGATACCAACTAATATAACACCCTAGCTAGGGCATCACATTTCTGACTTCTAACTCATAATCTGAAAATAAGTTCGCACAAAGTTTGAGTTATAAAATATAGGTTTCAAAATTTTCTTCTTTTACTGAAACGTAAATTTACTGAAAATATTAGGTAATATTGTAAATCATATTTCAACTAATCATTATACAATATTGACACTAATTAATATCACAATTTAAAGAGAAATATAAAATTAATAGACTTATTTTTTTTTTTTGACAGTAGCAAACCCCATGACGGGTCCTACTTAATAGCACGGTACAACACTAACGGAAAACTTTAACATACTTATTCCTTTTTCTGTCCATCTTGATGCATCAGACATCTGTTCCTTTGTCAACACTGCACACCTTCGAGTCCTGAATGTCCACTCCTTATTGTTGTCACCAATCTCAGAGTATCCATCGCCCGTTATGTCTAAGACAACTCGATCTTTCTATTATTTGATTTTAATAGTACAGACACAGCAAAACAGCATAACAAAGAGGTGAGATCACCTACACCAATGCCAATATGGCAGCACAGAGATAACACAAATAGCAATATCATACAGATAGATCATACTGCAATTATGATAATGCCATCAATATTAATCAACTATCATCATCTAATCATTTATCAATTCAATCATCATCCAAGTATTCAAAACAATTGTCATAACCAATAACACATATTCCTCAATTAATATATCACACAGATATAAATGCTCAGATTTATGCATATGTACAAAGACTCAGTTTTTCAAAAACAACTCCATGGAGGTTTTCACAATTTCGAGAAGAATGCTCTGGTTAATTGTCAGCCCTAGCCCAAAGACAATCTCCCAGTTGTTGAAAAGAATCGTGTTCTTGTCGGGTATCGTCAATGCGTTGCAACGGACTGCATCGCTAAGTGGCACAGGGTACTCGCCAGCTGTCCACTGGTCGACCGCCGCGCCTCGACGCCCCCAAGATCCATCATAGACCTCACTATCAATTCTTATTCCCTCTTCAACCACAAGGGCCATAATAGCTATTAGCTATATTTTATACAATGCACGAATATATCAGTGCAAGTCCAACCCCAAAAGGCCAAATCTTTTCAATTTCATTTGTTCAATGTAATCATATGCTTCAATGCATATTTTTTTTTCAATGCACGTATAATGCACCAAATCCAATCACAGACATATCTTTCCAATGTATGTATAATGCATCAAATGCCAATCACAGGCAAAACATGTCATTTTCTCACACAACATCCATATACTGGTTCTACAGTATTTATACTGTATTTTCAACAGGAAAATCATATTATCACATTTTCATAGTTATAAAATTCTTTCATCGTGTTTTCACAAAATTGCGTAACATTTCCATTATGTTTTCACAATTCCAAAATGTTTCTGTTACACTTTCAAAATTCTGAAATATTTCTGTTATATTTTCACAATACTGTAACACTTTTGTTACATTTTCAAAATGCCGCAGCTCTTCTGTTGCACTTTTAAATCACGTATTAATTTTTCAATGTCTTTCTCAATCGCGTAAAAATATACGTTTCTCAAATCACATATTATTTTTCCACTGTTTCAAAATTGTGTATATTTTTCAATAATATTTTCAATAGTGTAAAATATTTAAACGCTTCCCAAATCTCATAACAATTTTCCACCAATTTTCTACCATTTTTCATAATCGCGTAAAAATGTTTTATCGTTTGTTCAATCACGTAGTGATTTTTCAACTATATTTCAAATCACGTAAAATATTTAAGCTTACATAAAATATTTAAACGTAATTCAAATCACGTAGAAATATTTTAACATATTTCAAATTGCGTAGAAATATTTTACTATATTTTAAATCATTTTTAAGATACTTAAATCATTTTTCACCATTTTACAATCATGTAAAATATTCCTTAATATTCCAAACATTATTTTGGACTTTCAAATAAGTCAATATCATTTTTAACAAATTTTCTTACTCAAGAAAATCTTTTTTCACGTTTCTTTACTCAAGAAATTCTTTTTCAAATATAATCCACAAAATTACTTTTTCATTGATATAAATCAATGTTTCAAATCTTAAAATTTTCACACGTACTTCAAAACTTGAAAATAAGTTATACTTTAGTAAATTCTCAAAATACCATTATATTCTCCATTTTTCTCAAAGTATTTCCAAACACAACCTTCTTCAAAATAAATGGAAGTTCAAAAACATTCTTGTTTACAAAAATTTAATTCTCAAGTGATAAATGCTCTAATTCCATTTCCAAATTCTTGTATTAACTCAAGTTACGTTTCCACTTTGAAAATCACTTTGTTCATAAAAATCAAAGCATTACAAGCCTTCAAAAATGTCGACATGACTATTGAAATCATCAAATATTTTTCCTTTTAAATTGATATGGTTTTACACAAACAAAACCATTAAAGTTTTATTTTCAAAACCAAAGTACCGATTGGTCATATAACAAACCCATTTGTTCAAATTCATTTTCACTTTCTTTGCAAATCCTTTTTCATTCTTAGTCAAAAATCTTTTCCTTAATATATATTTTCTCAAAAATCACTTTTTATTGATCTAGTCCTACAAAATCATATTGAGTTGTTTTAATTATTATTTCTTAACTTTAAATTTCCTAACGTTTTCCAAAACCCAAATAAATTCTTCGTGAGTAAATTTAAGTTACAAACATTTTCTTTTATATTTCTAAGTCACTTCTAAAAATTGATTCTTTTTAAATTAATTTGAAGTTCAATACTTTCAATCTTCTTTTTCTTTTATTTATGAAAATTCCACTTCACTTAATTTATAACACTTAATTCCCTTTTCAAAAATCCTTATTTGAAAATTCTTGTATTTCATAGCATCAAAACATTTTTCTAAATTATCAAAACCTTATAGATGGTCATTGGAACCATGAAATATTTTTCTTCTAACTTAAATAAATTCCATTCTTGTTTCTACACAAAATAAATCAATAAAATTTCATTCTAAAATTTGTGTTCATGTTTTCTTAAAAAAAATAAACCTTTAGTTCATTTTCCATACTCCTCAAATCAATCCAATTTTATTCTTCCATAAACATATTAATTTGTAAACACCTATTTTGAGGTGTCTTGGCCGAAATTCTCATTGTTCTAGGGATCAAAATTTAATTTCCTTGTTCTTGAAAAATTTCAACATTGACCCAAATCAAGGGCATCAAAACCGTAACTCTTCCTTGGCCATTGGGACCAAGATTAGTTTTCTTTCCATCCACACATCATGGCATACATATATATATTTCATCTTAAATATCACAAACATGTCATATACTCATCATGCATATTATAAGCATACTATCAAAGCCATAAAATCATGCAAAGCATATTAAGCATAGACAAAAATAATCAAAGCACAAGAAAATAAAGCAAAGCTCATAAATACACAATTAATTATTACATAACCATGGATTGGAATTCTCACATGAATTCACAATCCATCAAATATAAGACCATCTCCCACCACCATAATTGGTTAGTGAGATGGATCTCTCTCTTACCTCTTGAAGATCCTCAAAAACTCCTTGTTTTGCTTCTTTTTCCAAGTCCTTCACCACCAAGGGCTTCTCAAATACAAAACAAAATATATAGAAATTAGTATACTAAGCTTGATTAAGAGGAACCATGGATCAAACATAGTTTAGATCATGAAAAAGAAGAGAAGAAATGAAGTCTTCTTATACTTCACCTCAAAAACCCAATAACTTTGATCTTGAAGAAAGTCCATGAAGATGAATGATTTAGAGAAAATCTCCAACATGAAAGTTGCTTAGAATATCATGTAGATTAAAGATCTATGGTTGGATTAAATTAAACAAACTATGGAACAATCATGGCTTAGAAAATCATAAACATGAATTTAAACCATAAAAACCAAAGTTTACCTCTAGGAAAGTAAGGTAAAAGTGGGATTTTGAAGCACTTAGAGTGGGATTTTGGGAAAACTTTCTAAATGAAAAGTGTTTAGAATGGTGTTTAGCTTTAGAAAATGATGAAAGTGAAAATTATAGGTGATGGATAGTGTATTTGGGTGTAGAGACCGAACCAATGGAGAGAAAATGGAAGGAAAAATGGTTGCTTGGTTCTTGGGATTTTGAGAGAATAAGATGGAGGCTTTTTGGTGAAGTAGAAAAATGAATATGGAGAGTGTAACCAAAGGTGCTGCTGCCGTGGGAGTGAAAGAATGGAGAGATATGAATTCATTTGGCATAATTGAAGGCTATCACATGATGCACAAAGTCTTCCACTTTGTCATCTTTTTCTTTGGCCTAAAAAGGCTATACAAGCATGTCTAAACATGTCTCCTTCTTCCTAACACTCCAAAACCGTCCCCCCTTCATCATGCACTCCAAAGTTGTCATAATTACTTGCTAATTGATTAGTTAATTCATTAGATTAAGTTTCCTAACCAATCTTAACTAATTTTCTAATTACATAACTAATTAATTAGACATATTATTTCATATATTATAATCTCTAATTAAAATTAGGATATCTAATTAAGAATTAGATTATAACAATTTAACATTTAATTTAGTTTACTTGACTTGTTAATTAGGCCATTATTTGAAGCATTTCTAGCCATTGATTAATTCAATGGTTAGGATTTAGGTAGACTTTTGATTTTTAGAAGACTAAATCTAAGCCATTGGATCTTTCTTTTTTAAATTCTAACCATTAGATGTGTCTCCAAAATAAAGGGTCAAGATTGCTCCTTCAAACTTTAAATCCAAGGGTTATAATTAGTCATAACCTTTTTAGAAGACCAAATCTCCACCCTTGATTAATTCTTCATCCAATGGTCATAAATGGTCCTTGTTACTTTACAAGTCCAAATCTCCACCCTTGATCAATTCTAAATCCAATGGTTGTAAATGGTCACTTTATATAATCAATTTTACACCGTTGATTAAATCTACGGTTGATATTGAAGCTTGCCTAACTAAGTTTATTTTCACACCATTGATTAAATCAATGATGATTATCTTATGTTTCTTTATTAAATTTATTTCTTAACTGTTAATTGAATCAACAGTGGACATCCAAACCACCAATATTGACTTAAGCAATATAATTTCTATTTTTATCTACTAAAAATCCCACGAAAGAATATATTTACTGTATTTTTATCTTCCGATAAATAAATACGATAAAACAAAACAAATTTTCTAAAATCGTTTCGGATTCAGTTTAGTATGATCCCCTGTCTCCGTCTAAACAATACAAATTTTTCTATGCGTAAAAATTTTTTTCACTTTGCGGGATCCACCTGGGCCCACGTATGGTCACCTGGGCCCACAAACACCTCGTGGGGCCCACAAACAGAAAAAAATTCAAAATCACACATAAAATCACAAAAATTAGAAAATGTATGAAAATCAAGTCGATTGTTAAAAATAATTAACAAATCAAGAGAAATAAATACGAAAAGATTTTCCCTACCCAAAAATTATTATTTTCCTGACACGGAGTAAATCACTCAAAACGATCAAATACGCTGACGGAATAAACAAAATAATTTTACAGTATCCAGAAATTACTAAATAGTAAAATTCTGTTAGTTGTCAAAATTACTGTTTATAGGATAGGAAATTTTCGGGTGTTACAATTCTCCCCCTCTAAAAAGAAATTTCGTCCTCGAAATTTGAGAAGCATGATTTCACACCCTCAGAATAAATACGGATATGGTGCTTTCATCTTATTTTCCAATTCTCATGAAGCTTCCTCTCTTACATCTTGCTATACTATTCTAACCAACAAAATCTCTTTGTTGATGTTCAACTTCTTCTGATCAAATAGATATCTCAAACTCCTATAATTACTGAAGATGTTGAATGTTACTCTAGAAAGAAAGAATCTCCATATCTCTAATACCAACATAACAACAACTGATCTTCATTCATGCCTAGAATAGTTTTTCTCAGATAACTTCCAACTAATGTAATGTAATGTTCAGCTAATGTAATGTATTACTTAAAATTTCCTTATCCTCGTATCACTACCTATTCTAGATTTTTGCTTTTAACAGGAAATGTCTCACTAACCGAGTTCTCCTTTCCACAGTACTATACCAAATACTTCCATAAATTTTTTTTTTTACGATTTTCTTTTACTATCTTAAATTTTCCCATAGAAGAATTATTCCAATCTTTTGAAAAATTCACCACGCTTCTGCTGCATTACTCAGATACGTTAACACGGATACAAATATAGAAATATCCTTTCTTGCAAGATATTCCTTCAGTTGCAGGAGATGAAAGAAAACATCATGGAAGATAACAAAATGAATCGAACCTGTTATCGAATATATCCAGCAAAGAATAGGATGTAACCCGATTTTCAAGAATGAATTTTCTCTGGATTACTCACAGTTTGTTAAAATAATCTCATTGGATATGGCTGGAAAATAATCAATCCATTTTCAAAGACCACGTCTGTTTATGAAACAGATCAAACTAATACAAAGATTTGATTCGCAACAACAATTTGAATAACTTGAATAGCTCGATCAGCTAAGAATAGAAACAGAAGTAAACAAATTAGTGGATAACGAATAAATCTAACATATAATTGATCTACTCAATCATATGTCATAAGGAATAGGTTATTCACAGAAATATTCAGTATGATTTATAGGATTAGCTCCAATGACGCAATCTCCATTGATTAAATCTTCTGCTCAGAACACTCCCGTTCATTCAGAGTAACAACTTCCCTTACTATCTAAAATTTTACTAATAGAAAACTCTGTTTTCAAAGAACACATCAGAGATTATACTCTTTGAAAATGTGTCCAACTTTTCCGCAAATTATTTTCTTGACGTACATTCCTTCATTTAAGTACTTTCTTTCACATCACTTACTGCTTTTGGTTTCCTCAATGGTTGTAAATTCATCTTCCATCGAAATCAATTACTTTCTCAATATCCTAAAAAAAAATACCAGGTTCCAAAATTAAGAAATCTTATATTCCAAGACTGATTCTCTTCCATCAGATCCTAAACTTCAACTTCCAGTTTCCACTGAACAGCAGTCCTTTGTTCGTGCAGTCGTCTTTCCACATTGCTCACGTTGCTACCGTAGCTGCAATTGCATTACTAGTAACATGTTTCACTTCCACACAAGTATAATTATCCCGAGCCATTCCCTTTTTTTTTTAAAGCGTGCGGATCGAAATACAATGGATCTAATATCCATTATAAACAACATTATTTCCTTTCGGAAAAACAAACACAGAGAACACAACACAAGCAAAATAGACCTAACCACAAACCCCAAAAGACTCAAACCGTGCTTTGATACCAACTAATGTAACACCTTACCTCTGATACCAACTAATATAACACCCTAGCTAGGGCATCACATTTCTGACTTCTAACTCATAATCTAAAAATAAGTTTGCACAAAGTTTGAGTTATAAAATATAGGTTTCAAAATTTTCTTCTTTTACTGAAACGTAAATTTACTGAAAATATTAGGTAATATTGTAAATCATATTTCAACTAATCATTATACAATATTGACACCAATTAATATCACAATTTAAAGAGAAATCTAAAATTAACAGACTTATTTTTTTTTTACAGTAGCAAACCCCATGACGGGTCCTACTTAATAGCACGGTACAACACTAACGGAAAACTTTAACATACTTATTCCTTTTTCTGTCCATCTTGATGCATCAGACATCTTTTCCTTTGTCAACACTGCACACCTTCGAGTCCTGAATGTCCACTCCTTATTGTTGTCACCAATCTCAGAGTATCCATCGCCCGTTATGTCTAAGACAACTCGATCTTTTATTATTTGATTTTAACAGTACAGACACAGTAAAACAGCATAACAAAGAGGTGAGATCACCTACACCAATGTCAATATGGCAGCACAAAGATAACACAAATAGCAATATCATACAGATAGATCATACTGCAATTATGATCATGCCATCAACATTAATCAACTATCATCATCTAATCATTTATCAATTCAATCATCATCCAAGTATTCAAAACAATTGTCATAAACAATAACCAATATTCCTCAATTAATATATCACACAGATATAAATGCTCAGATTTATGCATATGTACAAAGACTCAATTTTTCAAAAACAACTCCATGGAGGTTTTCACAATTTTGAGAAGAATGCTCTGGTTAATTGTCAGCCCTAGCCCAAAGACAATCTCCCAGTTGTTGAAAAGAATCGTGTTCTTGTCGGGTATCGTCAATGCGTTGCAACGGACTGCATCACCAAGTGGCACAGGGTACTCGCCAGCTGTCCACTGGTCGACCGCCGCGCCTCGACGCCCCCAAGATCCATCATAGACCTCACTACCAATTCTCATTCCCTCTTCAACCACAAGGGCCATAATAGCTATTAGCTATATTTTATATAATGCATGAATATATCAGTGCAAGTCCAACCCCAAAGGGCCAAATCTTTTCAATTTCATTTGTTCAATGTAATCATATGCTTCAACGCATATTTTTTTTTTCAATGCATGTATAATGCACCAAATCCAATCACAGACATATCTTTCCAATGCATGTATAATGCATCAAATGCCAATCACAGGCAAAACATGTCATTTTCTCACACAACATCCATATACTGGTTCTATAGTATTTATACTGTATTTTCAATAGGAAAATCATATTATCACATTTTCATAGTTATAAAATTCTTTCGTCGTGTTTTCACAAAATTGCGTAACATTTCCATTATGTTTTCACAATTCCAAAATGTTTCTGTTACACTTTCAAAATTCTGAAACGTTTCTGTTATATTTTCACAATATTGTAACACTTTTGTTACGTTTTCAAAATGCCGCAGCTCTTCTGTTGCACTTTTAAATCACGTATTAATTTTTCAATGTCTTTCTCAATAGCATAAAAATATACATTTCTCAAATCGCATATTATTTTTCCACTATTTCAAAATTGTGTATATTTTTCAATAATATTTTCAATAGTGTAAAATATTTAAACGCTTCCCAAATCTCATAACAATTTTCCACCAATTTTCTACCATTTTTTCATAATCGCGTAAAAATGTTTTATCGTTTGTTCAATCACGTAGTGATTTTTCAACTATATTTCAAATCACGTAAAATATTTAAGCTTACATAAAATATTTAAACGTAATTCAAATCACGTAGAAATATTTTAACATATTTCAAATTGCGTAGAAATATTTTACTATATTTTAAATCATTTTTAAGATACTTAAATCATTTTTCACCATTTTACAATCATGTAAAATATTCCTTAATATTCCAAACATTATTTTGGACTTTCAAATAAGTCAATATCATTTTTAACACATTTTCTTACTCAAGAAAATCTTTTTCCACGTTTCTTTACTCAAGAAATTCTTTTTCAAATATAATCCACAAAATTACTTTTTCATTGATATAAATCAATGTTTCAAATCTTAAAATTTTCACACGTACTTCAAAACTTGAAAATAAGTTATACTTTAGTAAATTCTCAAAATACCATTATATTCTCCATTTTTCTCAAAGTATTTCCAAACACAACCTTCTTTAAAATAAATGGAAGTTCGAAAACATTCTTGTTTACAAAAATTTAATTCTCAAGTGATAAATGCTCTAATTCCATTTCCAAATTCTTGTATTAACTCAAGTTACGTTTTCACTTTGAAAATCACTTTGTTCATAAAAATCAAAGCATTACAAGCCTTCAAAAATGTCAACATGACTATTGAAATCATCAAATATTTTTCCTTTTAAATTGATATGGTTTTACACAAATAAAACCATTAAAGTTTTATTTTCAAAACCAAAGTACCGATTGGTCATATAACAAACCCATTTGTTCAAATTCATTTTCACTTTCTTTGCAAATCCTTTTTCATTCTTAGTCAAAAATCTTTTCCTTAATATATATTTTCTCAGAATCACTTTTTGTTGATCTAGTCCTACAAAATCATATTGAGTTGTTTTAATTATTGTTTCTTAACTTTAAATTTCCTAACGTTTTCCAAAACCCAAATAAATTCTTCGTGAGTAAATTTAAGTTACAAACATTTTCTTTTATATTTCTAAGTCACTTCTAAAAATTGATTCTTTTTAAATTAATTTGAAGTTCAATACTTTCAATCTTCTTTTTCTTTTATTTATGAAAATTCCACTTCACTTAATTTATAACACTTAATTCCCTTTTCAAAAATCCTTATTTGAAAATTCTTGTATTTCATAGCATCAAAACATTTTTCTAAATTATCAAAACCTTATAGATGGTCATTGGAACCATGAAATATTTTTCTTCTAACTTAAATAAATTCCATTCTTGTTTCTACACAAAATCAATCAACAAAATTTCATTCTAAAATTTGTGTTCATGTTTTCTTAAAAAAAACAAACCTTTAGTTCATTTTTCATACTCCTCAAATCAATCCAATTTTATTCTTCCATAAACATATTAATTTGTAAACACCTATTTTGAGGTGTCTTGGCTGAAATTCTCATTGTTCTAGGGATCAAAATGTACTTTCCTTGTTCTTGAAAAATTTCAACATTGACCCAAATCAAGGGCATCAAAACCGTAACTCTTCCTTGGCCATTGGGACCAAGATTAGTTTTCTTTCCATCCACACATCATGGCATACATATATATATTTCATCTTAAATATCACAAACATGCCATATACTCATCATGCATATTATAAGCATACTATCAAAGCCATAAAATCATGCAAAGCATATTAAGCATAGACAAAAATAATCAAAGCACAAGAAAATAAAGCAAAGCTCATAAACACACAATTAATTATTACATAATCATGGATTAGAATTCTCACATGAATTCCCAATCCATCAAATATAAGACCATCTCCCACCACCATAATTGGTTGGTGAAATGGATCTCCCTCTTACCTCTTGAAGATCCTCAAAAACTCCTTGTTTTGCTTCTTTTTCCAAGTCCTTCACCACCAAGGGCTTCTCAAATACAAAACAAAATATATAGAAATTAGTATACTAAGCTTGATTAAGAGGAACCATGGATCAAACATAGTTTAGATCATGAAAAAGAAGAGAAGAAATGAAGTCTTCTTATACTTCACCTCAAAAACCCAATAACTTTGATCTTGAAGAAAGTCCATGAAGATGAATGATTTAGAGAAAATCTCCAACATGAAAGTTGCTTAGAATATCATGTAGATTAAAGATCTATGGTTGGATTAAATTAAACAAACCATGGAACAATCATGGCTTAGAAAATCATAAACATGAATTTAAACCATAAAAACCAAAGTTTACCTCTAGGAAAGTAAGGTAAAAGTGGGATTTTGAAGCACTTAGAGTGGGATTTTGGGAAAACTTTCTAAATGAAAAGTGTTTAGAATGGTGTTTAGCTTTAAGAAATGATGAGAGTGAAAATTATAGGTGATGGATAGTGTATTTGGGTGTAGAGACCGAACCAATGGAGAGAAAATGGAAGGAAAAATGGTTGCTTGGTTCTTGGGATTTTGAGAGAATAAGATGGAGGCTTTTTGGTGAAGTAGAAAAATGAATATGGAGAGTGTAACCAAAGGTGCTGCTGCCGTGGGAGTGAAAGAATGGAGAGATATGAATTCATTTTGCATAATTGAAGGCTATCACATGATGCACAAAGGCTTCCACTTTGTCATCTTTTTCTTTGGCCTAAAAAGGCTATACAAGCATGTCTAAACATGTCTCCTCCTTCCTAACACTCCAAAACCGTCCCCCCTTCATCATGCACTCCAAAGTTGTCATAAATACTTGCTAATTGATTAGTTAATTCATTAGATTAAGTTTCCTAACCAATCTTAACTAATTTTCTAATTACATAACTAATTAATTAGACATATTATTTCATATATTATAATCTCAAATTAAAATTAGGATATCTAATTAAGAATTAGATTATAACAATTTAACATTTAATTTAGTTTACTTGACTTGTTAATTAGGCCATTATTTGAAGCATTTTTAGCCATTGATTAATTCAATGGTTAGGATTTAGGTAGACTTTTGATTTTTAGAAGACTAAATCTAAGTCATTGGATCTTTCTCCTTTAAATTCTAACCATTAGATGTGTCTCCAAAATAAAGGGTCAAGATTGCTCCTTCAAACTTTAAATCCAAGGGTTATAATTAGTTATAACCTTTTTAGAAGACCAAATCTTCACCCTTGATTAATTCTTCATCCAATGGTCATAAATGGTCCTTGTTACTTTACAAGACCAAATCTCCACCCTTGATCAATTCTAAATCCAATGGTTGTAAATGGTCACTTTATATAATCAATTTTACACCGTTGATTAAATCTACGGTTGATATTGAAGCTTGCCTAACTAAGTTTATTTTCACACCATTGATTAAATCAATGATGATTATCTTCTGTTTCTTTATTAAATTTATTTCTTAACCGTTAATTGAATCAACAGTGGACATCCAAACCACCAATGTTGACTTAAGCAATATAATTTCTATTTTTATCTACTAAAAATCCCACGAAAGAATATATTTACTGTATTTTTATCTTTCGATAAATAAATACAATACAAAACAAATTTTCTAAAACTGTTTCCGGATTCAGGTTTAGTAAGATCCCTTGTCTCCGTCTAAACAGTACAAATTTTTCTATGCATAGAAAAAATTTTCACTTTGCGGGACCCACCTAGGCCCACGTATGGTCACATGGGCCCACAAACACCTCGTGGGGTCCACAAACAGAAAAAAATTCAAAATCACACATAAAATTACAAAAATTAGAAAATGTATGAAAATCAAGTCAGATTGTTAAAAATAATTAACAGTCAAGAGAAATAAATACAGAAAGATTTTTTCCGGCCCAAAAATTATTATTTTCCTAACACGGAGTAAATCACTCAAAATAATCAAATACGCTGACGGAATAAACAAAATAATTTTACAGTATCCAGAAATTACTAAACAGTAAAATTCTGTTAGCTGTCAAAATTACTGTTTATAGGATAGGAAATTTTGGGGTGTTACAAGAAACCAAAAGAAGGAGGAAATGGTCCCATAAAGTCAATGCCCCAAACATCAAAGACTTCCACAAATATTATTGGAGTTTGAGGCATTTGATTTCGTGGACCAATATTACCTATTCTTTGACAGTGGTCACATGACTTACAGAAATTATAAGCATCCTTAAAGATGGTAGGCCAGTAAAAACCACTGTCAAGTACTTTGTTGGCTGTCCTCTTCATGCCGAAATGTCCTCCACAGGCATAGGTATGGCAAAAAGAGAGAATGGAGTGAGTCTCTGAATCCGGGATACATCTCCGAATCACTTGATCCACGCAATGCTTCCAAAGGTAAGGATCATCCCAAATGTAGTACTTGCAATCACTCTTCAGCTTATCTCGCTGTGCCTTGTTCAGGCCTGCCAGAAAGTCCTTGGTGGCCAAATAATTGGCAATATTAGCATACCACGGAATAGTGGTTGCGATAGCCATTAATTGCTCATTCGGAAAGCTCTCTAGAATAGGTATGTCCTCCTCTTCAGTCACCAATCTGCTCAAATGGTCTGCCACCAAGTTTTCGCTCCCTTTTTTATCTTTAATCTCCAAGTCGAACTCTTGGAGCAACAGAATCCATCGGAGCAATCTTGGCTTCGCCTCCTTCTTTGCCAGTAGGTACTTCAATGCTGCATGATCAGAAAAAACAATTACTTTAGAGCCAATTAAATATGATCTAAATTTCTCTAAAGCAAAAATAACAGTAAGAAGTTCTTTCTCAATTGTAGAATAATTCAGTTGAGCATTATTTAGGGTCCTTGATGCATAGTAAATAGCATAAGGAACCCTATCAACTCACTGTCCTAAGACAGCCCCTACTGCAAAGTCACTCGCATCACATATTAATTCGAACGGAAGCTCCCAATTTGGTGGCCTAATGATAGGTGCCTCAGTCATCAACTCCTTGAGTGTATTGAAAGCCTTCATAAACTTCTCATTAAATTGAAATAGCACATCTTTTTGGAGAAGTGTGCAGAGGGGTGCTGATATCTTGGAGAAGTCTTTGATGAAGCGCCGATAGAAACCTGCATGACCAAGAAAAGAACGAATGTCCCGCACACTAGTGGGCGGGGGTAATGAACGCACAAGTTCTACCTTAGCTTTATCAACTTCAATGCCCCTAGCAGAGATTACATGACCTAACACAATACTGTTACCAAGTGGCTTCCAGTACTCAAGAGGAGGGGTGAATTGAGTATAAAAACTTTTAACCAAACCTTTTTTTAATTAAAACAAATATCAAAAGCTTAATAAAAAAATGCACAGAAAGAATGAGAAGAAGAGAATAAACAATAAAGAACAGCGTAAAATAAATGTGCAATAAAATAAATTACTTAAAATGAAGAGATTAGAGAAAAGAGAAGCAGGCACAGTATTTATCCTGGTTCGACCACTAACCCACTTGTGGTCTACGTCCAGTCCTCGAAAGCCGAGATTTTTCACTAAGTATACAAGCTTCAATAGGTGCTTGCTACCATTACAAAATAGAGCACTTTTCACACACAGGGACACTATACCCTTGTGCTAAAGTCTCAACCTGCAGGGATACCTCACCCTTATACAAACCTTGAGGGATACCTCACCCTCGATATAGATTATCAGAAAATAGAGATGAAGAGAAACTCTCAAACAGAGTATGTAATACAAGTTGAAGTGCTAATAGAGCTCTCACAGAAATATCTCAAAGTTTTTAAGCAAGAAGAGCGTAGAAAATAGTTTTCACAAAGACAGAGTAATCAGAAAATAGTTCAGAATAATGGGTAATGGAAAACGTGACGCAGGCTTGCTATTTATAGGGAAAATTAGGTTAAATAGCCGTTGGGTACAATTAATGGCAATTAAAATTCTTGTCTGTTTCCATTTACGTAAACACAGGTTCGTGTTTATTCGAATAAAGCAACAGCTTATTCGAATAAAACGCATCTTGTAAAACTTATCTGAAAAGGGTTATTCGAATAACCATCCTGTTATTCGAATAACTCTGTTAAAACTAGAATTCAAAAACCAAAGGTTATTCGAATAGCAACTTGGTTATTCGAATAACGTATTTAAAAAGAAGTTCAGATAGAAACCTTTATTCGAATAACAAATGAGTTATTCGAATAACTCATTTAAAAAACTTGTTTCTGAAAAACTTAGTTATTCGAATAAACGAATGTTTATTCGAATAGCCACTTTAAAAACCAGATTATCGTGAAGACATTTATTCGAATAGGCAATGTTTTATTCGAATAAATCAAGCCAAAAACTGTTTTGAAAAAGAGATGATTCAAAGGTACTGAGTTTGTTTCAAAACAGATTGTTTATCTTTTCTTTCAAAAACAAAGAGATATTAATGTGAGCTCCGTACAATAGATCCTAAGTCCTAATACTAATCACATATAAACTTGGACTTGGTCTATTACTCATCTTCATTTAATCTTCTCGTTTGTTATCATCAAAACAAATCTTCAATGGTAAGCATCCAAACACATTCTCCCCCTTTTTGATGATGACAAACTAACAAAGAGACTATCAAAGAGAAAAGCATTAGTGTATATAATTGGAATTCACAAAAGGTATAAAAGCTTACTCCCCTTCTTTAAATAAGAGGTAATATGTATATATCGATATAAGTGCGCACTCCCCTTTCAATTGGAATCCAATCCTATTTAAAGTTACTGTCTTTTCTCAAATAAAGTCAAGTGATTAAATGTATTAAATATTTCTCCCCCTTTTGTCATGAGCAAAAAGGAGGGGTAAGTCCCAGAAACATATAGCAAAGTGTAGAAAAGGAAACAGGCTCAAATCAATAGATCAACAGTAATTATTTATTTATGCATTAATAAAATGAGATTCAAGTACATAAGCCATAAATAAAATTACATAGAGCCAAACACAAACAGCCTAAAGAGCAAAAGAAAACTAAAAGTAAGCATCCTGGAGGTTGTGGTGAAGAGAGC
This sequence comes from Ormosia semicastrata, assembly GCA_029884595.1. Classification (NCBI taxonomy): domain Eukaryota; kingdom Viridiplantae; phylum Streptophyta; class Magnoliopsida; order Fabales; family Fabaceae; genus Ormosia; species Ormosia semicastrata. The sequence goes on along the minus strand of JAQQTO010000063.1, from coordinate 78,861,114 downwards.
AGTGCGGGAGCGGTGAAGCGGTCGAAGAGCCGCAACCTCACGTTCAACACCTTCTATTCATCAAAAATAGAATAGATAAGGTATGTTCCATGTAAGCGCGGTTGTCTTGCAAGGTGGCCATGATCTGTTCCAGAGTGACAGGAGCAGGTGCAGCAGCAGGGACATCAGCAGGAGCAGCAGGGGCAGCAGGGGCATCAGCAGGGTCAAGCTCGTCCTCAGCAACCTCATCTGGGTACACCCAACCTTCATCAGTTTGAATCATCTTCATCTTCCGTAAGGTGTGAGCGCCAAAGACATTGTGATGAGTCAGAGCAATGGCCCGCTCAGTCTCCAAGACCTGAGGATACTTGCTCAGCAAGGTAGTGACGATGATGCCATAAGGTAGGTCTGATTTGTCCTTGCCCTTGGCCCTCATCATGTGCCTCATGATGAACACAGGCCAGTTGACCTAATGGCCATTCTTCAGAAACCATAGCATGAAGACGTCCTCTTCGCTGAGATAGGCGTAGTTTCCACCGCGAGGGGCCAGAATGTGAGCATAGGCGTAATGCAGAAGCCTATCTTGGCTTTTTAGCATTCCACCCTTGAGACCTTTATCAGGAAGGGCCAGGCCAGGCTTTAGCAGGTCTTCAATTGCTTCAAGTTTGTTGAAGTCTTCAAGGAATGGCGTGTCATCCTCTTCAACAAGGGCGCCGGAGAACTGCAACCTGAACAGAGTTGACCAGTCCAGTGGTGTGATCACTATGTTCTGATCACATACCTCAGAAAGGAGATTCTGGCCGTCGAAAGCCGGATTGCGAAGAACATCTTCACCAAGGCCGGATAGATGGTGGCCCTGAGAGCAAAGGCGAAGAACACCCTGGTTTTGCGGCGGGGTCGGGGAAGTCGAAGCCGCGGTCTTTGGGAAAAAGGAAAGATCCGGATACTTGGGTTGAACCAAGTTTCGCTCCCGAAGTGAGAGATGAAGCGTGCACGGTGCTCTTCATTAGAGGAGAGCCTTCGAAGGTCAAGCGGTTGGTGCACAGAGCATTCTTCGTGCGAGGACGTTTTTGGAGGAGGAAGCCATGAGAGAGAGAGAGAGAGAGAAAAGAAGAAGCGAGATAGTGAAAGGTTGGATAGGGAGGAGTGAAGAGTCGAGAAGAGTAGAGAAGATGGAGGGTGAGAGTCTTTGGGTGCGCAGGGTTTATTTAAAGAACCCGTGTTTATTCGAATAAACAGAGGTTTATTCGAATAAACCTTGCAGGAAAGGTGAACAGACAGGCGCGTAGGAAACTGAAAAGGTGTGGCAGCTAGGGTTTATTCGAATAAAAGGTGTTCTTATTCGAATAAAATGACTAGGAAGGCCAAGCGTTTTGGCTAGCTGGAAAGATTTATTCGAATAACTATGGAGTTATTCGAATAGGCAGAGACCCAACAGTCAAGACTAATAAAAACAAGGTTCAGGTTATTCGAATAACCTGGGGTCTATTCGAATAGACCAAGATCAAGAACAGAGACTGATAAAAATAGGACGTTGGTTATTCGAATAAAAAGGGTTTTATTCGAATAACCAGAGAACGGAAAGAAACACTGAGAAACACAGGTTTCTGGTTATTCGAATAGGGAAGATTTTATTCGAATAAGCAGAGATGAAAAACACACAGAAGTAAGCAAAGGTATCAGTTTATTCGAATAAGCTGAATTCTATTCGAATAAGGCTGATATTCAAAAACAAGCAGAGAAGGAGTTTAGTCGAATAACGCTTTGTTTATTCGAATAAAAACTCACACAGAAGCATATACGTATTTAAAGGCATACAAACATGATAATGATCAGCAATGAATAATCAAATAAGCAATTCAAATATTTGATTGATCAATTATGCCCAATTCTCCTCGAATATAAAAGAATGCTTCTTTTGCTAAGGGTTTAGTAAAGATATCTGCAAGTTGCTTAGAAGTTTCAACAAACTCAAGAATGCAGTCCCTTTTTTGTATATGATCTCTGATAAAGTGATGCCTTATCTCTATATGCTTTGTTCTTGAATGCAGTATGGGATTCTTAGAGATATTTATTGCACTAGTGTTATCACACCTTATCGGGATGTGATCAAGCTGAAGACCGTAGTCTAAGAGCATTGCTTCATCCATAGGATTTGAGCACACAGAACTCCCGGCCGCAACATATTCACCTCGGCGGTAGACAAAGCCACACTATTTTGTTTCTTACTATGCCAAGAAACTAAAGAACTACCAAGCAAGTGGCAAGTCCCACTAGTACTTTTTCTCGTCTAATTTGCATCCAAAGAAAATCGTAGTCGAATAGCCTATTAGGCTACAAGAGGCACCTTTAGGGTACCATAAGCCCATTTGTGAAGTGCCTACTAGGTATTTCATTATACGTTTGACAAAGACTTAAGTGAGATTCCTTAGAGTTTGCACGATATCTAGCACACATGCATACACTAAACATTATATCTGGCCTACTAGCAGTAAGATAAAGGAGAGATCCAATCATACCTCTATATTTCGTAATTTCTACTGATTTACCTCCTTCATCTTTGTCCAAGTAGCAAGATGTGCCCATCAGAGTGGCCATATGTTTAGCGTTTTCCATTTCAAATCTCTTCAGCAATTCCTTGCGTATTTTGTTTGACTTATGAAAGTCCCTTCGTTTGTTTGTTTGATTTGAAGTCCAAGGAAGAAATTTAATTCTCCCATCATTGACATTTCAAATTCATTCTGCATTGACTTAGCAAATTCTTTGCAAAGGGATTCATTAGTAGCACCGAAAATAATATCATCCACATATACTTGCACAAGAAGAATGTCATGCTTTTTATTTTTAATAAAAAGAGTAGTATCGACTTTTCCTCTCGAAAAACCATTTTCCAAAAGAAACTTGCTCAACCTTTCATACCAAGCTCTAGGAGCTTACTTTAAACCATATAAAGCCTTTTTAAGTTTAAAAACATAGTTGGGTAGTTCATGATTTTCAAAACCTGGAGGTTGTTCAACGTATACCTCCTCTTGAATAAAACCATTCAGAAAAGCGCTCTTGACATCCATTTGATATAATTTGAAATCCATGATGCAAGCATAAGCAAGTAACATTCTAATAGCTTCTAGTCTAGCTACAGGTGCATAGGTTTCTTCATAATCTATTCCTTCTTCTTGATTATACCCTTTAGCAACCAATCTAGCTTTGTTTCTAGTTATTAATCCATTTTCATCAAGTTTGTTTCTAAAAACCCATTTAGTTCCAATTATAGGGTGATTATTAGGTCTAGTAACTAATTCCCAAACTTGATTTCTTTCAAACTGATTTAATTCCTCATGCATAGCTAGGATCCAATGTTCATCATCAAAAGCTTCAATTAAATCCTTAGGTTCAATTTGAGAAACAAAAGCTAAGTGATTACAAGTATTTCTAAGGGAGTTACGAGTACTTACACCTTTAGAAACATCACCGATAATTTGATCAAGGGAGTGATATTTTGAAGTTCGCCATTCTTTGGGAAGTTCCAAAGCTTGCGAATTCTCTTGTCTTAGTTCATCCTCTTTTTCCTTGATTTCCTTTTCTTTACTGTCCAGGTGTGTTTCCGCCAAGATTTCTGCAACATCATCAACAACAAGATCCTTTCTCGATCCACTTTGGTCAGTTTCATCAAATGCAACATGTATGGATTCTTCAATAGTCATAGTTCTTTTATTGTAAATGCGAAAAGCTTTACTATGATTTGAGTAGCCAAGAAATATACCTTCATCAGACTTGGCATCGAACTTGCCTAAATTATCTTTTCCATTATTTAAAACAAAACATTTGCAACCAAAAACATGAAAGTGTGAGACATTTGGCTTTCTTCCCTTATACAACTCATATGGGGTTTTCTTTAAAATAGGCCTTATAAGGGCCCGGTTCATTACATAACAAGCTGTACTTACAGCATCTGCCCAAAAGTATTTAGGAAGAAGCGACCTCATTAAGCATAGTTCTCGCCATTTCTTCTAAAGAACGGTTTTTCCTTTCTACAACTCCGTTTTGTTGCGGAGTTCTAGGGAAGAAATTATGATTAATGCCATGTTCATCACAGTAATTTTCAAAAACATTGTTTTCAAATTCGCCACCGTGGTCACTTCTTATAGAGGATATTTGAAAACCTTTTTCATTTTGAATAACTTTGGCAAGTCTTTTAAAAGCTAGAAATGCATTATTTTTATTTGCAAGAAATAAAGTCCATGTAAACCTAGAGAAATCATCCACAATCACTAAAGCATAGTAATTCCCACCAAAGCTCATAGTTCCAGAAGGTCCAAATAGATCCATGTGCAAAAGTTGTAAAGGTCTAGTGGTAGAAACTATATTTTTCGCTTTAAAAGAGACCTTTATTTGTTTACCCTTTTGACATGCATCACATAATTTATCTTTTATAAAATTAAGCTTGGGTAGTCCAATTACTAGCTCTTTAGAGACCAACTTCTTTAAGTGATCCATGTGAATGTGTACAATTCTCCTATGTCATAACCATGAATCATCATTCTTACTCAAAAGACATTTCGCATCATTTGAAGATATATCATCAAGACTAATCATATAGATGTTATTTACTCTATGACCAATGAATTTAACATGCTTGTCATTTTTATCTTCAATTATGCAACAGTTTGAATCAAATATGACTTTATTTCCTTTATCACATAATTGGCTAATACTATGTAAGTTGTGTTTCAAGCCTTCAACAAGCAGCACATTTTCAATGGAAGAGTTAGGGTTCTTACCGACTTTGCCGATTCCAAGAATTTTACCCTTGTTATTATCGCCATAAGTGACGTGTCCATGATTCTTGGGAATAAGTGAGGTGAACTTTGAGTCATCTCCGGTCATGTGCTTGGAACAGCCGCTATCAAGATACCAATTTGAACTCTTGGCTTTCAAGCACACCTACAACATAAGTTTAGTTTTTAACTTTTGGTACCCAAATTTTCTTGGGTCCTTGTGTGTCAGTTTTGGGTATAGTACCCTTGGGAACCCAAACCATTTTTGTTCCAACTTTTGTATTTATGTTTTTCCTTACATTGCATGTTGAAGCACTATGTCCTTTTCTCCCACAATAAAAACATTTAATAAAAGGGCTACTTGAAATACTAGAATGCACAAAGAAATTTTTATAGAGTTTTTGTTGATTTTTCGGGTTATAACCTATCCCGGCTTTTTGAAAAACCACTCTTTGTCTTCCTAATAAAATATTTAAGTTATCCCTTCCAAAAGTGAATTTAGAAAGAGTATTCTTTAGATCTTCGTTTTCTTTTTCAAGTGTATGACATGAAGAACAAGAAGAGGAAGTAGAAGCATGTGAAGGATGATTTGTGCATGCATCAATGATTCCTAAAGTTTCGTTTTTAATTTTCAATTCTTCTATTTCTTTATTTAAAACAAGAATTTGTTTTTCTAAAGAAGAAATTGTTTTCTTAGATGAAGAAATAATTTTTGTGAGTTTTAAAGATTCTTCATGTAATTCCTCAAAAGCATCTTGGAACTCATCGTAAGAAGGTAATAAAGTATTAGAACTTACCTCGTTTTCGCTTTCTTCTTCATCTCCTTTTGGCATGAGACACAGTTGAGCTTCTTCGCTATCTGAACTGTCGGTTGAGTCCATATCGTTTTCATCCCACGCTATGTAGGCTTTTCTTCCTTTTCTTTCCTTGAAGGGCTTCTTTTCAAATTTTTCTTTCTTCTTTTGATAAACTGGGCACTCCATTTTCATGTGACCAGGTTTGCCACATTCATAGCAAGTTGGAGTCGATGAAGCTCCTTCGCCTTTGAAGTGTGTCTTTTTAGGAGGGAAGAGAGGTCTTCTTTGCGTTCCCTTTTTCCTGAGAAATTTACCAAACCTTTTAACCAACAAACTTAAATTTTCTTCACTTACCTCAACGTTTTCTGAGCCTTCTTCATTTTCTTCATCATCATTGTCGATTAATGAAGAGGTGGCTTTGAGTGCTATTCCCTTTTTCTTTTTATCATTCTCTTCGCTTTGGCTTAATCTGCTCAACTCCAACTCGTGCTCGTGAAGTTTTCCAAAGAGGGTAGCTAGCGTCATTGTGGACGATCCCTCGATTCGGATATAGTCACCACTTTGGGTTGCCAAATCTGCTAAGACATCTCAACACTTTGTTAATCAAATCTTCATTAGAAAAGCTTTTGCCTAAGGATGCAAGATGATTAACTATGTGGGTGAATCTCTTTTGCATTTCTGAATGCTTTCTCCTTGGTTCATTCTGAATAGTTCATATTCACGAGTTAGAGAATTGATTCTCGACCTCTTAACTTCACTAGTACCCTCATGGGTAACTTGCAAAGTATCCCACATTTCTTTAGCAGTTTTACAATTTGAAATTCTAAAAAACTCATCATATCCTAAAGCAGTAGTAATAATATTTTTGGTTTTTAAATTAAATTGCACTTTTCTTTTGTCTTCATCAGACCATTTATTTCGTGGTGTTTCGGTCCTTACACCATCGATCTCATGTGTGGGTATAAAAGCGCCGTTTTCGACAGCGTCCTAAACATCTAGATCAATAGCTTCGATGAAGATTTTCATTCTTTCCTTCCAATATGCGTAACCATCCCCATTGAAAAAGGGTGGTCGATTTATGGAGGATCCTTCTGAAAAACCATTTGAAGAAGCCATATACTCTTGAAGTTGCTAAGCTCTTTATACAAGAGTCTAGCTACGATACCACTTGTTACCAAGTGGCTTCCAAGATACTCAAGAGGGGGTGAATTGAGTATAAAAACTTTTAACCAAACCTCTTTTTAATTAAAACAAATATCAAAAGCTTAATAAAAAAATGCACGAAAGAATGAGAAGAAGAGAATAAACAATAAAGAACGACATAAAATAAATGTGCAATAAAATAAATTACTTAAAATGAAGAGATTAGAGAAAAGAGAAGCGACACGGTATTTATCCCGGTTCGACCACTAACCCACTTGTGGTCTACGTCCAGATCCTCGAAAGCCGAGATTTTTCACTAAGTATACAAGCTTCAATAGGTGCTTGCTACCATTACAAAATAGAGCACTTTTCACACACAGGACACTATACCCTTGTGCTAAAGTCTCAACTGCTGAGGATACCTCACCCTTATACAAACCTTGAGGGATACCTCACCCTCGATCTGATTATCGAAAATAGAGATGAAGAGAAACTCTCAAACAGAGTATGTAATACAAGTTGAAGTGCTAATAGAGCTCTCACAGAAATATCTCAAAGTTTTTAAGCAAGAAGAGCGTAGAAAATAGTTTTCACAAAGACAGAGTAATCGAAAAATAGTTCGAATAATGGGTAATGGAAAACGTGACCCAGGCTTGCTATTTATAGGGAAAATTAGGTTAAACAAATTATTGGGTACAATTAATGGCAATTAAAATTCTTGTCTGTTTCCATTTACATAAACACAGGTTCGTGTTTATTCGAATAAAGCAACAGCTTATTCGAATAAAACGCATCGTGTAAAACTTATTTGAAAAGGGTTATTCGAATAACCATCCTGTTATTCGAATAACTCTGTTAAAACCAGAATTCAAAAACCAAAGGTTATTCGAATAGCAACTTAATTATTCGAATAACGTATTTAAAAAGAAGTTTAGATAGAAACCTTTATTTGAATAACAGATGAGTTATTCGAATAACTCATTTAAAAAACTTGTTTCTGAAAAACTTAGTTATTCGAATAAACGAATGTTTATTCGAATAGCCACTTTAAAAACCAGATTCTCGTGAAGACATTTATTCGAATAGGCAATGTTTTATTCGAATAAATCAAGCCAAAAACTGTTTTGAAAAAGAGATGATTCAAAGGTACTGAGTTTGTTTCAAAACAGATTGTTTTATCTTTTCTTTCAAAAACAAAGAGATATTAATGTGAGCTCTGTACAATAGATCCTAAGTCCTAATACTAATCATATATAAACTTGGACTTGGTCTATTACTCATCTTCATTTAATCTTCTCGTTTGTTATCATCAAAACAAATCTTCAATGGTAAGCATCCAAACACAAATACCTTCTTCTACCATGAAATGGCATTTTTCCCAATTTAAAACAAGGTTAGTGTCAATGCATCTCTTTAAAACCAAAGTCAAATATTCCAAGCATTTCTCAAAACCATTCCCAAATACACTAAAATCATCCATGAAGACCTCAATGATGTTTTCTATGTAATCAGAAAAAAGACTCACCATACATCTCTGAAAGGTCCCTGGCGCATTGCAAAGTCCAAAAGGCATTCACCTATAAGCAAAGGTGCCAAAAGGACAAGTGAAAGTGGTCTTGTCCTGATCTTCTGGAGCGATAGCAATCTGGTTATACCCTGAAAATCTGTCTAAGAAATAATAATGAGAATGACTAGCTAACCTCTCTAACATTTGATCAATAAAAGGTAAAGGGAAGTGGTCTTTTCTGGTGGCAGCATTCAATTTTCTATAGTCTATACAAACACGTCACCCTGTCTGTAATCTAGTGGGAATAAGCTCATTCTCAGCATTTCTTACCACAGTAATGCCAGATTTCTTTGGTACTACCTGGACCGGGCTTACCCACTTGTTGTCAGAAATGGGGTATATGACCCCCACACTTAGGAGCTTCAGTATCTCCTTCTTCACAACATCCATCATCGGGGATTCAACCTCCTCTCGTGGTTCTCTCAATGGCTTAGCCCCTCCTCCATTAAGATTCGATGCATGCAAATGGAGAGGCTAATACCTTTGATATCCGCAATAGTCCACCCGATGGCTGTCTTGTGTTCTTTCAACACAGAAATCAAGCTCTCCTCTTGCTCTTTGGTGAGGGATTTAGCAATTATTACCGGGAGTGTCTCCTTTTCACGCAGAAAAATATATTTCAAATGGGAGGGCAATTCCTTCAATTCCAGCTCTGGTGCCTGCACAACAGAAGGTTTAGGTACATCGGTGGTCAAAGGTAACTCAACATATGATACCTCATGCCCTTCTGAGGTAGAAAAGAGTGTATGCAAGGCTGCCACCACTTCATTAATCTCCTCGCTCCATGGTTCTCCTTGGTCATCCTTCTTTGAATCCTGAAAATCTAAACTGCGAGTCATAATTGTATCAAGAACATCAAATTGATCAGACTCAAAAATAGTAGAAATTAAAGATTCAAAAACATCAAAAGAATCAATAACATAGGCTGAGTGCACATCACTCGGGTATCTCATGGCTTCGAAGATGTTGAATCTAATCAACTCTCCATCAAATTCCATAGTCAATGTTCCCGAGTGCACATCAATTTTAGTTCGGGCAGTCTTTAGGAAAGGCCTCCCCGACAGAATAGGAGCAGAGTTGGGAGATTTGTCCTCCTCCATGTCCAGCACATAGAAATCTGTCGAAAACACTAGTTCATTTACCTGCACCAAAACATCTTCAACAACCCCCTTAGGGTAAGCGCTAGACCTATCTGCCAATTGAATGATAACTCCAGTGGGTTCTAAAGGTCCTAGATGTAAAGATGCATAAATAGAAAAGGGCATGACATTAATAGATGCACCTAAATCTAGCATGGCCCTCTCAAACCTGGCATTACCGATAGTGAATGGTATAGTGAATGTGCCAGGATCCTTACATTTAGTTGGGAGTTTCTTATTAAAAACAGCTGAAACATTTGCTCCCACTTGGACCCATTTATTACCTTTCAACTTCCTTTTGTTAGTGCATAACTCTTTTAAGAATTTAGCATATCTAGGCACTTGCTTTATGGCATCTAACAGAGGAATGTTAACTTCAACTTTCCTAAAAGTCTCTAAGATCTCTTTTTCCGCTTCTTCTTTCTTATTTTTAACCAACCTACTCGGAAAAGGGGCCTTAGTGACATATTTAGGAAGTAGGTCAGAAACACTTACCTTAGGGGTCTTAGAATGGATCCCCTCATCATCTACCTCCTTAGGATTTTGAGCTCTGTCTTCAGTGACTGGGGAAGATGTGGGTCCGTCAAGCGTCTTCCCACTTCGCAAGGTGACAGCACTAGCATTTTCTCTTGGGTTCACCTCTAGCTGCGAGGGAAGTTTCCCTGAAATCTGACTCTGCACCTTGTTGATCTCAGTAGCCAACTGTCCCACTTGGTTCTGCAAAGTACTGATAGTGGCCCTTGTTTCTTGCTGAAACTGAATATTATTAGTGGCCATTTACCTCACTAGTTCTTCCAACGAAGGCCCAGGTTGCCTAGGAGCTTGAACTTGTGGTTGCCTTGGAGGATAGGGTGCTTGTCTTTGCTAAAACCCTGGAAGCCCATAGACTTGAGGTTGAGCTTGAGCTTGGGGCTGCTTTACATAGCTAAAGTTTGGATGATCTCTCCACCCCGGATTATATGTGTTGGAGTAGGGGTTGTAGTTTTTGGATGGACCAAAAAATCCCCCCACTGCCTTAGCCTCTTCATTTGTGTCCTCTTGCAAAGTGGGACACATATCAGTGGGATGTCCTGAAGAGCAACAAATCCCACATGCCTGTACCGGTGCTTCCCATTATCCATCAGCTTCTGAACCATAGCAGTCAACTGAGTCATTTGATGCTGCAAGCTAGTAGTGTCAGCCTCTTTAACTACTCTCACCCTTGTATTATTCCGAGTGAAGAATTGTTGAGTGTTCGCAGTCATTCTAGATATCAAGTTTCTAGCTTCTCGAGGAGTCTTATCAACCAAAGCTCCTCCACTGGCAGCATTAATCATGTTGCGGTCCATCACTAGCAAACCTTCATAAAAGTACTGTATCAGAAGTTGTTCACTAATCTGATGCTGAAGGCAGCTAGCACACAATCTCTTGAATCTCTCCCAGTACTCATGAAGTGATTCCCCATATCTTTGTTGGATGCCTCAAATTTCTTTTCTGATGGTGGCGGCCTTGGATGCAGGGAAATACCTGTCTAGGAAGGCCCGAGTCATGTCCTGCCATGTCTGAATTGATCCGGGTGGCAAGTAGTACAACCACTCCTTTGCAGAATCCTTCAGGGAAAATGGAAAGGCTCTCAACTTGACTTGCTCCACTGAAATTCCCGCAGGCTTCATGCTAGAACACATAACATAGATTTCCTTCAGATGTTTGTTCAGATCTTCTCCAGCTAGTCCATTGAAAGATGGAAAAAGATGGATTAGACCAGATTTCAATTCAAATGCCTCCTCATTCTCAGGAATTTCTATGCACAGAGGTTGTTGGTCTAAGTCCGGAGCACCCAACATCCTTAGTGTATTTTCTGCCATCACTTCTTCTTCAGGTGGCTCAGATATCTCAGATGCCGCAAAATTGGAAAGATCTATGTGACGGGCAGCTTCAACGTCAGCAGGTGTGAATTGTGAGCTAATTTGTTCAAAGTAACGCCTTAAATTCCTCAGTTGCTCGTTCACCTCTTCACCGGACATGAACACCTGCAAGATAGTTAAAGAGAACAATTGAAACTATTAAAATTAAAAATAAAAATAGAGACAAAATAGGAAACAAATTAATAGCGCAATTGGAAAATTAGTTCCCCGGCAACGGTGCCAAAATTTGGTGTGGTATGGAATATGATTAAAAATAAATATCAAAAACAGTTACCAAGTTCCACCAAAAATATAAAAACCTTAGAACCAGTTGTAGTAAGCAAGGGTCGATCCACAGAGAACCAATTCAATTAACACTATCAATCTAATTCCTAAATTAAACTCTAATGAAAAATAAACAGTAAAATTAAAAAGGAGATTTTGTTAATTAAAACTAACAAAAGAAATTAAACTTAAACCAAAGCAGTAAACACAAATTGAATTATCAAGTTAAAGATATTGGTTAAGAGATGGAATCCACCACTAGATTTATATGATTATGCCAACTTACATACCCTTTATACCAACATGATCAATTATGTTCTTATGTGATTGTGAGATAAATCCCATGTCTTCCTTAAGTTTCGCTTAATTCAGCAACCGCTCAAATCAAATCCTAACCATTAGTTATTTGTAAAGCAACCGCTCTTACACTTACCTAATGATTGCATTAAGAATTAGAAAACCAATCACACTAAGATCTAATCACACACCGGGATTAAATTACTTAGATCATATGTTTCACTAGTTTTACCACCGCAACAGCGCATAGCAATCCTAGTTTTACCACTCTCAAAATTTAGCAAGAATATAAAAACCTTTATATTGATTTAAGATCAGAAACATATGAATAAAAACATAATTGTATTGATATAAAGAAATAGCCAAGATTCACATAATCAAAACTAGAGTTTCATCTTCCCTTAACCAATTAAGAAGTTTAGCCACACATGGCAAATTCAAAATCACAAGAACAATAGAAGAAAAACATAGTTCAGAATGAAAGTGCAAAAGAAAACTGAAGATCAAACTAGTTTCCAAAGATCAAGGTTGATTGATCTATAATTGCTCGAACTCGAGACTTCAATCTTTGATTGAATCTTCCTCTTTCTTGGTCTTCGTGTTTCCCTCAGTTCCTTGATGGCTCTCTCTGTCCAGATCCTCTTTAAAGGCTCTAAGCAACCCTATTTATAGGTTTGGGGACCTAATTTAGCATTAAAATATGAAATTAAACTTCTGGGCTGACGACACTGGCCGTGTCATATTACACGGCCCAACCCGTGTCCAATTCTGATGACAGATTCCTAGCTATTCCAAAGTCAGAGAAGAACACAGCCCACCCCGTGTCATTTGACACGGGCCGTGTTCTCGGTCAAGGCTTGAAATTGACTCTTCCTCGTGAAGTCAGAAGTACACGGCCTACCCCGTGTCATTTGACACGGGCCGTGTTCTTCAAAATCTTCTAGTCTTCAAACTCAGAATAATACATGGCCTACCCCGTATCATTTGACACGGGCCGTGTTGATCATTTTCTTCTAATCCAGCCTTGATTCTTCATGAATGCCCTTCTTCCTTTGCTTCTAGGGGTTGATACTGATTCCCTTAAGTCTCTTAACTCTCTTCTCAATAGTTCAATACCAATGGACTCCATTACTCATAGATCTCCTGAAAATCACAATACGTTTATGAGTGTTTATAACCACATTTAAGCATAGTTTCACAATAAACATCCAAAGACAACTCTAAATTAGAAACTTAGCTAAATGTCAACAATTAAGCACATTTGGAATCCGATTAGATCAAACAAAGAACATAAAAGAGCTGAAATTATTAACAGACCATTGCCACCAAAGTTCAAGGATCCTGGTAGTTTCACCATTCCCTGTGAGATTAGTTGACAATTTTCAGGAAAAACACTTTTGTGATTTGGGGGCTAGCATCAACTTGATGCCATTGTCTATTTATGAAAAATTAGGCTTGAAGGATCCAAAACCAACTTTCACTATGCTGCAACTTGCTAATAGATCACATGTATATCCTTGGGGTGTGGTCAAAGATATGCTTGTAAAGGTGGACAAATTCATTTTTCCCATGGATTTCTTCATTGCAGACATGGACGAAGATCACCATATTCCATTAATTTTTGGAAAATCATTTCTGGAAACTTCAGGAGCTGTGATCGATATACCTAGGGGTGAACTCATTGAGGGTGGATGGAGATCAAGTGACTATCAATGTCTTTGATAAGTCTTCATCAACATCAGATCTTTATGCTCCCATTAATTGCATTAAAGATAAGTCTCAAAAGGAGTTGACTGGTAAGAGCTCTCCACCATTGATTAATGCTGACTCTCCTATTTCCAAGACTGATGAATCAGAGAAAGATGGAATCTCGTATGCTAAGTTATATTTAGAACAACCAGGCTCAAGTCAAGTTTAAAGTGCATTGGGAGGCATTTCAATGGTTGTTAACCAAAGATGCATGCATTGTTCAGAAAAAGGAAAGGCATCATCTTACTTCTCATGCTTCAAGCCTCCTTGATGAGTTGAAAAGGCAACGTCAAGCTAATAATGTTAAACAAGCATTTTTTTGGAGGCAACCCAAATTATCTTTCTTTTTCTTTTATTTTGAAATTTATTATTTATTTATTTTTCTTCAATTAGTTTTTAGATTTTCTTATTTTATTAACTAACATTTTTCTGATTTTGTTTTGAAGTTAACGTTGAGTCGGTTTAAGTGCCTCCCTAAGTTCGGAGCCTTTGTTGGGGGATATATATAGCTATCGACTGCCAAAAAGAGTTTTTCTTTTCCATTCTTTAATATTTTATTTATTTATTTGTTCTGATTGATTTTATTTTGTTATCATCACCATATTTTTTTTTAGTCATTAGGTGCATGCCGATGTGTTGAATTGAATATCCAATGATTGCTTGAATTGTGGATTGATCTATTTTCTTTGGACAACACATGAGAATCCATGAATTGCATTTATTTCTATTGTTTTAATTGTGTATAAATATTTTTCTCATCTTTATGTTTAATAGACAATCGAATATTCATGTATGTCAAGCTTAGAGAAAGTTTATAGGAATGTATGTGTGTGAATGACTTGTATCTAGAAGTTGTTAGATTATCGCTTGAGGTGAAATCCTAGACAATGCATGATCAAGGAAATGATAAGGGTCTTCTTTGTACCGTTTGAGCCTTTCAAGCAAACCTATAAACACAGTATATCCTTAGGTCACTTTTGTAACCTTGTTATTATTTGGCCTTTATTTCTTTTCCTTATCCACATTTTCCTTTCCCATACCCATAAAAAAATCCCTCTTACACATATTTTGTTGAGTACATGTCTTGTATTATTTTTCTATTCAAGCCTTATTCAGTCTTTGTGCATGAAATATTTCAGGAGCTATAATAAAAAAAATAAAAAAAAGAAAGTTCACCCAAAGTTTTGCAAAGAAATAAGTTTGAGGATGGAGGTTGTTAAAAGAATAAAAAAAGTAATAAGATTCTTATGCTCTGTTTTGCACTTATTTTATATTTTGTGGCTTGAATTTTGAAATTTGCATGATTATGTATCTCAACTTTTGTTTTCCTTATCCTACCCTTTCTTTCTTAACCCGTACCCTTGGCATTAAGTTACAAGCTTTGTAAAGACCCTTTTGATCCTTGGTTATGTGTTGTTTACATTAGTGAAGAGAGAGATGAAGAACAATCTTATGGATGCGGGTTTGATGTGTATTTGTATTTTTATAAACCTATCCGGGTTTGTACTTTATGAGTAGATTTGGTCTTTCATTCATGTTTTTGGGAAGTCATTTTTGCATGAGAGTTGCATGTGAGAGCATTGTGATAATTGGATTGTACATGTGTGACACTTTGAAATTAGATTGTGAAGCAGTTTCTAAGGATATGAATGATTTTCAATACTCGGTGTTGCCATGTTGGAGTCTGTGTATTTTGAGTTTTTATTTGTCTAGTCTTTTTCCTTTTTTTTTTTTGTTTTTCTTTTTGCTTGAGGACAAGTAAAATTCTCAAGTTTAGGGGAGTGATGAACCTACAAAAATTCATATTTTTATAGTTCAAAATCTGGGATTTTTATCCTCTCTTAATCTCTTTGATTGAGTTTTGTTCTTAAGTTTTATTATGTTTATAGTATTTTAAATTGTGTTTTTATTACGTGTTTTATGTATTTTTTTGTAGGTAATTGCACATGGAAAAGATTAGACGCTTGTACGAGCAAGAAAAAAAGAAAAAAATCCATCAAACGTCCAGCGCTCAAGCGTTGGAGTCTCAACGCCTAAGCGCTTTGCGCGCAGAAGAATTCCACATTAGTGTCCCAGCACTTAAGCGCTAAGAAGGCAGCGCTTGAGCGCTAAACGCGTAAGCAGCAGCATTGTTGTTTTATAAATAAGAAAGTTTTCCAAATTAAACACACACTTGGACAGAACGTAGCAGCCATCAAGAGGCACAAACCCTAAAGTGGTGTGGGCACAATTAGGCTTGAAGATTAGAAATTTTCTTCAACCTTTCCACTTATCTACAATGGAGTTTGTCATATTCTTCCCTTTATGTTCTTCTTTTTCCATGTGTAACTAAACCTTTTTCATTAGGGTAATGATGGATCTTGTTCTTTGATGATGTAAACTCATTATTGTGTTTAATCAATGTTTCTATTTCATGATTTATATGTTTATCTCTTTTCTTAATGATTTTCTAAATCTGGCTAATTTGGGAATGATTTTTGGGATGATATATGATTTGAAAAAATTTACAAGAACCAAGAACTTGTGATAAATACCACAATTTCTGCAATCACTAGGAATAGACGTTGTGGGTTGTGTGGTCTTTCTCTTATTTCCCTCATTTTTAATAATGCCTTCTCTACTTAGGATTAGACTAAGGGATTAGTTAATTATAAATAGTGTGAAGAAGATTAATATACCAAGGGATTGCATAGTGATTAATTTTAGGAATCGACCATGAATAATTAGAATAAAACTTGATTAAATCAATATTTGATTTAGAAGAGTTCTAGTGAAATTTGACCCCTAATACTTTCATATCAATTTTTTTTGTAACATCCCGAAAAAAAAATGCTAGACTAGTATATGATTACCAAAGGTAGCATATTACTTGTATGACATGTTAGTTAAGTTTTGTGATAAACTGAGTTAGTTTAGGCACTTAGTTGCAACCCAAAGTGTGAAAAGTAGCCTGAAATGACTCAGATAGTAGCATAAATTACTAAGTTGAGGGAAATAAACCTAGATACTTTGTTTCTAAGTCACAAATAGGCATAAGAAGCTATAGTTAAAATTTGAGAATAATCAAATTTAGTTTGATATTTTTAGGCATACTGGTTGTGCATTTAATACTTGATTGACTAGTAACAGATATGAAAAAAAGATGATAAGGGTGAAAAAATAATTTTAATGAATCTTAGTATTTATTTTAACATTGTTGGAAGCAAGAAAACTTGGTTTAGCATAATTCAAATGTCATTAGCAGATATAAGTTCCAGTATAGGTTTAAGTGGAAAAGTTAGACTTTTCCTCTCTTTTTTCCCTTCTACTCCCACAGTTCCAGAACCAAAAAGAGAAACAAAAATAGAAAAGGAAAGAAAAGAAAAGAAGGAGGAAACCGATGGGGGAGAAAGGGGGAAAAAGGAGGAAAAGTAATGGAAAGCTAGAAGATCCACAAGGAAGCTTGAGGATCATCTTGTCTACAAGAGGTAAGGGATTCTAACTTCAAATCTCATCTTTTCCTTCACCAATTCTAAGATAGGAGTTAGGTCATATAGATGGAGGAAATGAACTTTGAGAAGAAAAATCTATTTTCTTACTCAATTCTTGCTTCCGTTGGTTGAATTTAGCCATTTTCAACTTGTTGGATTCAAGATAGATGAATTAGTCTTTGGATCAAGTTGTTAGTTCCTTAAGTTGGAAATTAAAAGTTAGGATGTGAGATTTATGGCTTTAACCATAAATCCAAGATTAAGTAAGCCAATAGTTTAATTAAGTGTTTTAACATGATTAGAGGTGGCTAGTGATCATAGAAATCACTTGAAACCATTTTAGAATGGCCAAATTCTCAGTTATGTTCCAATGGAGCAGTAACTAAAATCTGTAGAATTCTGCAGATTCTGTGTTATGTAGGTAGCACTCAGGTGCTCAAGTGTAGAGCACTTAGGCACGCTCCGTATAGCAGAACACAGCAATGCTCTGCTCAGCCAACGCTTTAGTGCGTGGGTAAAGAGCATTTAAGAGCGCAAAGCGCTCAAGCACTTAGGAAGAAGGCACTCAAGTGCCCAGGTACCAGAATTATTATTTTTGATGTTTTGAGTTTTCTTACTTGTTAGGATTCCTTTTATATGCCTTGTAGAGTGTGTGGAGACACAAATAAGGGTATTTCTAAGAGAGAAAGACCACCTTGCATGTATGGAAAAGTAAGAGATCTTAGTATAACCAAGAACAATGGTTTGCCATAAATAGGTACCTATACCCTTAGGCAACACAGAGTTGCATTTAGAAACACTTATGAGGTGATTAGATTAAAATATAAATAGGTTGAGTTTAATTGACAATAGTCACTTGCCATAGTGCGTTAGTTAATCCTAAGAGAGAAAGTGGAATTAATAATGAATGAATGGACATAGTATGCAGATATTATGGAAGTTCTAGTGTTTAAGCATTTTGTAAGTTTGAAATTTCCTAAATTAGGTATCTAGGACCTTGAGTACACTAGGATGGCATAGTTTACCACTTGTGGTGTGATGATGAGGCAAGCTAGATACAAGTATCATAAGTATGATTACTTAGCTAGAAACATACAATATGCTGATTTAAAAGTTAGAAGTGAGTTGAGAGTACATGTTTGATAGAGTTTAGTTCTTCACCTAGTTAGAGAGAACCATGTGATGAGTTAATTTGGTGGTTTTGTATGAGATATACATAATACTGCATAGATTCCTGTTACTTGCTAATTCTAAATTAGAGTAATCTTTAATGATGTATAATCATATGGCCATAGGAGATAGATGGGAAAATCCAAAAGTCTCTTTGGGTGAGGATTTAGCCCAAGCAAATCATCAGTGTCAGTATTACTAGTGTGAGTTGGAACTAGTCCACTCATTATTAGGTAGGTATGAAGAGCTAGTCTTCTTATCTACAAGTTTAAAGAGAATATGGAATAAGCAAGTGACACACACACAGTCATGTACATTTCCTATTGCTTGGCGATTGTATGGGTAGTTTCCAAGTAATGATGATATTTAATAATTGTATGGGAGGTTGTTAAATATCATTTATGGTTTTGTTTTATGAATGAGCTAGTTATGATATGCTACAACTGTGTAGATAGTTGTTCTTATCATATGAGCAAAAGACTTATATTTATAGATTATGTGTTGTGTTAGCGAACCTTTGCATAACAGTAGTATGTGAATATTCTTGTGATGTTGAATAGAGATTTAATATCGAGTAGCAACCATAATCTATTGTATAATATTGAGATAGATTAGTTTTCTATACATTATATTGTTGTATGGGCGATCGTATAATGTTGTTATGGACTATGTTTAATTGAAGTTTATACTAATGAGATGCCATGAAATATATGAATATTATTGAGAATTGTATGTTCTTAGCCATTTCTGTATTTCTTTGGCAAAAGCAGGTCAAGACTCTTCCAAGGGTAAGAAGAATAAAAAGCCAAAGAACTAATGTAGTTTAGTTTTCTTTGTTTCTTTATAGGCAAAGTTGATGTATTTATTTATATTAGCTTTGAGAATGTTAAAGGTGGTATGTATAACTCTTCGCCTTTGTGGTAATTGATGTATATGTGTATAACTTTTTAGTTATGGCTCTCCTTTATAATTGTATAATTATATGGGATTAGTAAGATAGTAGAATAGAAGTAACACATTTAATGCTTTATGTCTACATATTTAAGTTATATTGAGAATATCGTACTAGGGTGTTACATTATGGTATCAGAGCAGTTCATCTTGTTGAGCTAAGATATGGACTAGGTAGGCTTAGGTAAGTTTAGAGTTTTTCGCTTAGTGTTATGCATTTCTTGTCTCATATGTGAAATGTGTTAGTAGAATTGCATGACAGGACTTAAGTTTGAATGTTAATGGTTACTGTCACACATAGTGTGTATTGGGAACTATTACTTCACCAAGGCGAACTAGGAGAAATAGGAATTATTCTAGTGAAAGCTCAACCATTATAGGTAAAGTGTGCTTAGAGATGGCAGTTGCTTAGAGAGAGTAGACAGTTATCGTAAATAGAACTCTAATAGGGATAGAAGTAAGTTCATCCTAGAAGCTAGTACTACTAGTACAATTAGTGTATGGAGTTGTGGTTGTAGAATATTGAAGCTTAGCAGATAAGGGAAAGTAAAACCTGTATAGGATAAGGGATAGTGGTTTAAGAAGATGAGGAAAATCTTATAGTTGAGGTTTGTTCAGATGACCTTAGAGTTTTGTTGTCTCCTATATGTTAGTAAGGGAGGCAGAGCTTTGATGAGTAGGTGCCAAGGAGTTGTTAAGACTTATGACACTTAGGTTACTTGGGGAGTGCTTAGGAATTTTTATTCTAGATAAATACTACCCTAATAACCAACAGAATACCAATGATATAGAATTCCTAAGACCTGAATATGAAAGTTATCCTTATCATAGAGGCATGATTTACTCTCTTGTAGTTAGAGTTAAGTTAAATATGCAAGTTTTAGATAAATGCTCTATTATCTCCTTAAGTTGGAGTGAAATTGAGTATTAGTAAAGAGATGGTTCTTTTATTAGTTAAAGTTGAACCATAGCACAATTTTCCTAACTAAGGGAGTGAGATAAGCCCCTTGACCTTGCAAAGGAAGGAGAAAAACACTTTGCTAAGGATGAAATTATGAGACAAAGTAGCGAGAAAAGCACCTTGTGAGGGTAAAGATGTGACTAAAACACTTTACCAATATGTAGATCGAGAAGCTCTCTACATAGACAAGTGAGTGAGACCAAATAAATTAAATTTTGCCAAGTGTGGCAGAGGAGTAAGATAAACACTCTACCGAGGACAAAGTAGTGAGTTAAGCTCTTTGTCGAGAAACATAAGGAGTGAGAAAAGCACTCATGTAAGTAATAGTAAGAGTGAGTTAAACTCTCTACTAAGGGTAGTAAGAGTGAGCTAAACTCTCTACCAAGGGTAGTAAGAGTGAGTTAAACTTTCTACTAAGGGTCTAAAGTAAAATGTATTGGAGTGAGTTAAACTCTCTAGCTAGGGTATTAAAATGAGAAAAGCTTAAACCAAGGGCAATTGGATAAGTTAAGTCCCATACTAGGCAAAGAAGCGAGATAAGCACTTTGCTAAGTAGTAAGGATAACTTTTAAGAAGTAGTTTAGAATGACTTCAGTTCATTATAGATCAAATAGACTTAGAGAGCTTTTTGAATAGACCATGCTAGAATGGTAAGTTAGGCTAACCGAATGGACAAAGGGAGCTATTCGATTGGCAAGGGTTTAAGGTTGATCGAATATACTAAGAGTTATTCAATTAGCAAGTTTTTAGTTTCGAAGAAGGCCTAGTGAATAGATAGCTATTCTATAGATGTATATTCGAGAAGAATCGAACTAACTAGAAAGTGGTTCAACTAGCATAGTTTCAATTAGTCGAGATAGGTAAGAAAAACTTATTATGATTGATTTAAAAAGGCAGAATGGTGCTGTTAGTGCCATTCAAAGAGAACAGTCGAGGGTCCCTACAGCTAGCCTCAAGTGGAACAATAGTTACAAGGTTTTCATAAGAGGAGGATGGTGGATGATAAGTATAAGCAGCGTGCTTTTAGACCTAGTTATCCTAAAGATAAAGTCAAGTAAGTTTAAGCAGAAGAGAAGGGACCAAAGTGTGTCAGATGTAAGAGTTAACACGGTGGCAGACCTTGTTTAGTAGGCCATGTAGTATGTTATACTTATGGCTAATCAGAACAATTTTTAGTAAGTGTACATAGAAGTAAGGTGTAACATCCCAGATTTTGGGTTATTTTATAGTAATGACTGAATTTCACTGTTTTGTGTTTTCGGTATGCAATAAAACTAATTTGACTGTTCTGAGACGATTTTTGATCGTTGTGTAAGATTTGCTTTGGGTCAGGAAAACAATAATTTTTGGGCTGGGAAAAATCTTATTTGATTTATTCGAAGATAGGGGATCTTACTAAACCCGAATCTAAGTGACACAGAAACGAATCTTTTAATTTTTAGAATTTAACTGTGAAATAAAAATATTTCCCAGAAAATTATTCGTTGTTTTATTTATAGCAGCTTCTGCTATAAATTTTGGACCGGGTATAATTTATTTGACGGATAATGTGCTTAGAATATTTTTTGTAATCTAATTTAAAAATGAACTAATAAAAATTAGTCAAAAACGATGGTTGGACTTTTCTAACCAATAAGAAATGGTCTAAGTTGAAATGTTTGATTAGTTACAAAGTAACTAAATAAACCTAATTTAGTTACCTAAATTGCCTAATTAAGGAACTAAATGAACTAACCTAGTTACTAATTAGTTAGGATCTAGTTACTAGCTAAATATCCTAATTTCATCTAGAAGCCATGACTAAGCATGACCTATGCAATGACCTAATTCACTAGATAGCTATGTAACTAGATAGTTAATCAAGTAACTAGAAAACCTAATTTAGTTAGTTGTTAATTGCTTGAAATGTAACTAGAACTAAATTAGAAACAAACTTGGTTAGCCTTCCCTATGGAGCCACACAGCTAAAGAGGCTTCTCCAAGCTTCTTGAATGCTCTTGTATGACACTTTGATGACCAATTGATGACCAAGCCATGTGATGTTTCCATGTGAACACAAATGTGATATTTTACTATCATAATTACCTTCTAAATTTCCTACACACCCACACAGTGTTGACTCTCAAATTTCACTATCCATTTACATTTTCTCTCACCTAAAATCTAAGCCATCATCTTTTCTCTCCAAACTCTCAAGAACACAAGAACTTTTTCTTTCCTTTTCCTTCCTTGGTGTTTTGGACAGCCACCCAAAGTCCTACTTCCCATCTTCTATAATTTTTCTTCTCTACACTTTCTAAACCTAAACCATATTCTAAACACTTTTCCTCTTGGAGGTTTTGCCTAAATCAATCTCTAAAGGCTTCAAAAACCAAGCTTTGGTTTACTTCCCTAAAGGTAAACTTTTGATCCTATGGTTCTAAGTTGAATTTTTGATTTCCTAGACCATGATTGTTCCATGGTTCATTACTCTTAAGCTTTGTTTGTGATTTTTAGAATTGTTTAAAGTTATTAAGGATTTTTGAGGTGAAGTTCACGAAAATCAAGAGGAGGGAACTTGAAGATTCTTGTCTTCCTTAAGCTAAGGGGGAGATTAACCTCTTCAACTAAGTGTTGGTGGTGAGGAAATGGTTTTGTGTGTGGTGAAAAACCCATAAGGGTTTATTCACTTGTTGTTCTATGCTTCTTTGTTTGTGATTGTGATATTTATGATTTTGGATTTATGATTACATGTGTGATTATATGTTTATAGCTTAGATAATATGCTTGTATGTATAATTTTGGAAGCATGCAAATGTATGTGTAATTTAGGATGTGAACAATATGTTGGGAAGATTACATGAGAGCTCCAAAGAGCTTGAGAGGTACATGGCCTCATCACATTCAAGAGGGCCAAGGAGTTCTAAATTAGGGTTTCAAAATGAGGATTAAAGGTTTTGTGACAATAAAATCAATTAAGAGATTTTACAAGGATTTAAAGTGTTAAGAAATAAATTACAATGAATTTTGAAGCAAGAAGGAAAATTTGGCCAACATGCCAAATTTTGTTATTTTGGATCCAAAAATATTTTACTCAGTATAGAATTAAGTGTTTTAATAGTAAGAGTTCATTTTAGTAAGATTGGAAATTTAAAATGAAAGTAACTATGTTGTTAGAAATAAAAATAGCCTACTAAGCTATGTAGTAAAATAAATGCGAGTACTTGAAACTTATTGACGTATAGCTCACCCTGTGGGTTTTGAAGTGCGTTAGAAAGTTTTGAGCTGTAAGATCCTAAGTGAAACAAAGAATTACAACTTTTTGGGAGATAATAGAAATATTGATTTTTAGAGAGATTATATTGTAATTATTATTTAAATAGGGACTATGTTGCAAATATTTTCTAAAAGAAGGACTATATTGCAAATATTATTTGAGTAGGGACTAATTATGAAAATATTATTTAAACAAGGACTACTATGTAAATATCATTTAAATGAAGGACTATTATACAAATAGTAGAAATGAAATCAAATTTTTGAGAAAAGTAGTAATTTTAGTCTATGCGATTGAGAAAATACAATAAAATATTTACGCAATTTGAAAACGTAAGAAAAATGTTCTACGATTTCAAAAATACGATAATATTGCTACGCGATTAAGCGTAAGCAGCAGTTTGATGTCGGGCAGTTATGGTGGGCCCAGTGATGGTGAATCGTGAAATCACTAAGAAGAGGTGAATATATGTGAGATGCTGTAGAAATAATAATGATTGTGTGTTTGAATCATGCATCATACATAGAAAAACATGTTTTGCTTGTTTGGTTAAGGCTATATGCCTAGGAGATGAAATTACACCTAAGTGCAGGTGCGAGTAAACAAGTGTAGGTCACTTGTTGACCTTGGGGGCATCGGGGTGCGGGTACCTCGCTAGGGATGGTTGGTAGCTATTCTGTCCGTGGGGCAGACCGATGCAAACACACCGATGATCTGGACCGAGATACTATCCTATATCATGATCTTGTAAAGAATGTCTTGTCCAATGCCTGCTGTGCACTTTTGACAAAATTGATAAAATATAGCACTTTTGGCCGCGACAGCCGAGTGACAGACATGTCTTTTGGATCTTCTCTCCGAATTTGTGTCTAGATCCATGGAGTAGGATTTGGTCGTTGTGCATATGCATAATTGGTCAACATATTGATTGATTATTTATACTTACGGATTTTACTATCTGCTTTATAATAACATGATTTACAGTTGTGATATTATTTACTACTTGTCTGCTATCGTTTCCTATACTGCTATACTAGTATTGATGTAGGGCATCTCACCTCGTTATTGTATTATGTCTATTTTATTGTATGTGTTTATTGAAGATCAAGGAAACGAGGAGGCAAACGATTTCGTGTACCATCAGTAGCTGTTTATCTGTTTGCTAGTAGTCATGTCGACTAGACGACAAATCCTAGGTTTTGTGAGGGTACAGTTCCATGGGGGAACTGATGCATGGAGATTTGATTTTAATAATGAACATTTTGTATATACGGGAGATCTAACTATGACTCTGAGTGGGAACCAAGATGTTGTCCCTGTGTGGACGCAACATGCAATAGTGTGTCTAGAGTTCACGATACCTATACGTGAGCTTTGGGGTGGTAATGTGTCTTTTTATACGCCTCAAGAGGATACAGTAGTGTCTTCTGCTAGAGCCCCCATGAGACAACTGTTTCCACTTGGGGCTTATGTTGACTGTGTTGGTGATGGTGAGGATGATGAGGAGGAGGATCCTTCCGAGGAACCAAATCCTTAGGTCTGCTAGGGTTTAGTGAGAGTGCTATTTAGTTTTATGTCTTTGCTTTGCTTTTTAACAAATATGTATTTTACTTTTGAACTAGTTTGTACCTATGTAAATTATTTTAGAACAAAGTTGCAGTATATGCATATATATAGTTTGGTATGTTTATTATGAGTTCTACTAATGTTTTAATTCATTTTATTTTATTCTGTAAACGAAATTTTAAATTTGACCTTTTTACAAGATTAATTCTTTTACAATTTAGGTAAGTTCTAATGGGATTAGTCTTAAATGTGATACCCTACGATGGGTGTTACATTAGTTGGTATCAGAGCTCCTGATTAGAGTCTTTTGGGTTTTGTGGTTAGGTCTGTTTTAGCTTGTGTTGTGTGATTCTCTAAATTTGATTTTCAATGGATGATATCTGACTTTCATTAGAATTTGTTTGATTATTTGTAAAGAAATACTATGTCTTGTGGTAGAGGTGCACATGCAAATATGGAACGTGACAACGACCCAATGATTGCTGCTATTGAAACAATGCAGAGGATGGCTGAAGTGATGGCACAACAGAATCAACGGGCTATGCAACAGCAAAAGGCATATGCAGAGGTTCAACATTTGTCAGAATTCCATAGAAACAATCCGCCACACTTTAGAGGCGAATTTGACCCTGAGAAAGCGAAGTTATGGATCCAAGACTTAGAGAATATTTTTGAGGCAATAGGATGTAACGATGATCGATGAGTGACATACGCTACTTTTATGCTAAAGGCTGATGGTGAGAATTGGTGGAAAGCCACTAGAAGGGCGCTAATAGCTGAAGGGACAGAAATTACTTGGGAGCTGTTTTGTGAGGTGTTTCTGGAAAAGTACTTTCCTGAAAGTGCATGGCACGCAAAGGAGATGGAATTTCTAAGTTTACGTCAAGGTGGTATGACAGTGAGTGACTATGCTGCAAAGTTTGAGAGCTTGTCTAAGTTCTCACGGTACCTTTAGATCCACCCGGATAAGGTCTGGAAGTGTCGTAAGTTGAGGAAGGACTATGTTTTAAGCTGAAGAAAAAAAGTGATATCAATGCGTGTAAATCAGTTTTCAACACTGATGGATATGTGTTGTAGGTTGGAAGCATTAGAGTCGTCAAGGGGCACGAGAAACTGCAACTTTGGACCGACTAGGTTCCAAAGAGGAGGCAACAACAACAACAACCGGTTTCAACGAAAGCCGTATTCTCGACCTTCAGGAAGTTAGCCGCAACAACAACATTAGCAACCTCGTGGAGGTGGTCCAAGTGGAAATTCGTTCAATCAGACTGCATCGCCGCCAATGAAATGTATGAAGTGCGGGAAGGGTCATCTGACGAGAGATTGCTCGATTAGAGGCATAATTTGTTTTAGATGCAGAAAACCTGGTCATGTATCTAAAGATTGTGATCAAGTGAAAATGGAGCCTTCGGTGAGTAATGTTCGAGCCGTGAAGCTATAAGCTAGAGGAAGAGTTTATACCATGAGTGGAGCTGAGGCCTCCCAGTCTGAAAATCTTATTCAAGGAGAAGGTGTTATCTTAGGTAACCTTTTCACTGTACTATATGATTCGGGTGCAACTCATTCATTCATTGCATATGACTGTGCGGATCGTTTCGGATTACTTGTGTCTTCTTTAAATTTCCAATTGATTGTTTCTGTAACACCCTTTTTTGGGAAGGAATGTCACATTTTCATTTACAATGCGAAAAATAAATATATAAGTTAAGACCCAGTTCTTTTTATAACTATAGATTTACTTAGTTATAATCATGTAATTAAATTAGCAAGTGTATTTTTTTTTTGTTATAGTTAATGTAAATAGTGATAAGACATAATTGCAATAAGGAGAAGAATAGGAATAAAGTATACATCAAACCAACATACACGCACAATGATATATCATTATATTAAACTTGTTTGATTTATAGCGCTTGAATATACAAAATGTAAAATTATACATATATGCCCCAAGAGATCATCAATATACAGCCCACCAAAATAATGACACATCAGGCCCTCAAAAATAAACACTGATAGCCATCAGTAGTTATCAACAAAGTCAGTCCCTAAGAGGAGAAGGAACCGTGTTAGGATCCTCCTCGGGGTCTTCCTCTTCCGAGGAAACCTCCATAGGAGCCACCAAGTTACGGGCCCGGGCTCGAGTAGTGGAAACAAAAGAATACTCCTGTGGGGTGTAATGGTGATCACCTTACATCTCCCTGATGGGCAAGTAAAACTCCAGACATAAGCTGAAACTGCAAGTGAAGATAGGCGGATCATGACGCCCCCAAGCCAGCGAAATCGACACGTTTCCCTCGTAGATGAAACGCTCAGAATTTTGGTTGATGTACCAGCAGTCTGGATCTCCGAGGAAGGCCTAACGCACATAACCTAAAAATCTACGTGGGCGTGCCACCATGATACAACAGTAGGTGCTAGTCGCAGTCGGGCCAGAAGCCGGGGAATTCGGGAGCTTCACCCTCCTTGCCGACGTCTTCGATGGGACACAATATACAGATAGAAAATAATAGAAATATAAGAAAGAGGTAAGATATCTAACCATTATTACCAATTATGGCAGTAGGGAAACAAAACGGTGCAAGGCGCCCACATAGCATTTCAAGATCAATAATAATAATAATAATAATAAGCATTAAATAACTACAAATAAACAATTAAGCAGCTCTAGGCAATTATACATTAGTAAAGTATCAGTTCCAATATATAATAAGAATTAAATGACAGATAATATATGGACTCATTATGCACATGCGTACAACACCAAAATCATACTCCATGGAGCTAGACACAAACAGTCGGAGAGAAAGATCAGGAGACATGTCTGCAACTCAGATGCCGTGGCCAAAGTGCTATAATTCATCAGTTTATCCATGTGCACATCAAGGCATTGTACAAATATTCTATACTAGATCACGATATAGGACAGTGTCACGTCCGGATTGTCGGTGCATTCGCATCAGTTTATCTCACGGCCCAGTGGGGCTACCTACTGTCCACTGTGAGACGCCCATGCCCCGACGCCCCTAAGGTCAATAGAATGACCTACACTAGTCTACTCGCACCCGCACAAAGGTGTATTCATTCTCCTAGGCAACATGGCCTTAACAACAGTCCAATGGACTTTCACAATGTGTGCTGACTCAATGCATATAATATGTATATTCATCAATAATACACTTTCTATGTCATGTCGCAGTTCGACTAAAGTAAGCATCATTATGTTATTGGTCAACTCATGGACCCACGTTAAATATCATTAAGTTCTTAATTAATACATTACATTTTTAAGGTACATTATGAGATTGCTTAACATTCTCACTTACACTCATGATCTCATCTTAACCGAAAATTATTGTAAGCCTTTAATTAAATTTTCGTTCTTGGTTCTTTCTGTTTTATGAAACCCTAATTGATTCCTAATTAATCATTTAATTAAGTTTCATTTTAATTAAATTTTTCTTATGAAATTCCTTTCATTATTAGGTTCTTACTTTAAACTTAGTCATATTCACTTAGAGAATTATTTCTAAGTCTTACCAATGTCTCACACATCCTTATTTGTTCTTAAAGTCCAAAGAGTTCCTTTAGGTTACTAAATTTATTTCCTTCCATTACATAATCCTCTTATTTATTCACTTGATCAATTAAATGCCATAGTTGTATGAAATCATAAGATTGAGCCATTTTTAGCCATGAATGCCGTGAGCCTCTCTAGGTTTTAGGGTTCAAATTTTTAGTCCATTAATCAGATATTATCCACTTGGCTAGTTAAGTCTTCCACTTGTTATAAATTTTTCACCAAGAACCCTAATTTAGGGCCCCAAAATCGTGAGCCTCCTAGAGGAAATCTAGGTCATTTTCTTCCATTTCAAGTGTTCCAATCCCTCCAAGTATATCAATATACATAACCAATCAATCAAATAACTTAAACAAATTAACAACAACATGTAATCATATAAATCATACAAACAAATAATAACCCTCAATAGGGTTTCCTCACAACCAATCACAAATCAAGGTTCGTTACTACTAATAGAGGTTGAGGAGGAGTATCTTCCTCTTACCAAAGAGAAGAAAACAAGAGAACCCCGTGATGCTCCTTGTAAATTTTTGGATTCACACCCAATCAAACCCTAGAAATTTCAATCTCATCAAGATAACACCAATGCTTGAAAAATAATGTATAGATGGTCACAAAGGAGACCATAAAAATGAAAATGGGAAAAAGAGAGTGAAGAATCAAGAACCTTACCCAAAAACCCTAAGCTTGAAGCTTGAAGAAAGTGGTGAATATGAAAGCTTTTCAAGAAACCACTAACTAGGGAAGTGTTTAGATGATGAAGGTGATTAAGAAAATAGGGTTGGTTGAAATTTTTGTGAAGGTGGAGGGCTTGGAGGTGTGGTGGCCATGAGGTGTGGCTAGAGAGAAGGAGGAGAGAAAGTTTGAGAAAGATAAAGGTAAAGAGAGAAGTAAATAGAAAAATGAAAGATGCTTTTAGGATTTTCTTTTTGAAATTTGAATAGGTTAATTAGTTAAATTGAAGCACAAATTTTGACTCCCAAATTTGTGCAGCAGCCATGTGAGTGTGGAGAGGAGGAGAGAGAAATGGTTAGCTTCCTTGAGAAGCTTGGGTGCATTTTCAATAAAGAAGATATGATAAGACATAAAGTAGATTACATTAGGATAGGATAATGTGATTTAATAGTTAAAATAATATGGAATTCAGGATTTTACTACAAGCTATTACCTAATGGATAATTGTTACAGTGCACAAAGCCAGTATTAATTATCCAATGGATAATAGAGCATATCGCAAAATTTTAATCAACAGTACATACAGAGATTTTATTTATCAGATAAAACCTCAAAAAATGTAAACCTCGTAAACTATGCCCAGCCTTGAGTTTAGTAAGATCCCCCGTCGACAAGTCGACAGTTCAAGGTTTACCAGCCTCAGGGAAAACAATTCGTTACCCTGGCTCCGCTCAGTGTGCACGTAAAACGAGAAATATACTAAAATATTTGACATTTTCAAAAAAATTCAAAAAAATTCTCAAAAATCATAAATATTAGAAAATGATTGCTCGTCATGAAACAAATAATTTTCCGGGGCGTTTCACTAACTCTGTTCAATGTGCACGTAAAATGAGAAATATATTAAAATATTTAGCATTTCTGAAAAATTTTAGAAAAATTTCCAAAAATCACGAATATTAGGAAATGCCTATTCATGATGAAACAAACAATCGCCGGGGTGTTACACTGACTCTGTTCAGTGTGCACACAAAATGAGAAATATATTAAAATATTCGACATTTCTGAAAAATTCCAGAAAAATTTTTAAAAATCATAAATATTATAAAATGATTATCTATGATGAAATAAATAATTTTCGGGGTGTTACAACTCTCCCCTTCTAAAAGGAAATTTTGTCCTCGAAATTTTCATACCTTAGAATAGTTGTGGGTATTGCTCCTTCACCTTGTCTTCCAGCTCCCATGTTGCATCTCTAGTCTTTGCGTTCCAGATTACCTTTACCAATGAGATCTCCTTGCCTCCTAGTTGCTTTATCCTTTTATCCTCAATTCTTACAGGAGGTGCCTCATAGGTTAAGTTCTCTTTTAATTGTACTGTATCTGGTGCTATGATATGACTTGGGTCAGGAATGTATTTTCGCAGTTGTGACACATGGAAGACATTGTGAATGTTTAAAAGGAAAGGGGGTAAGGCTATTTGATAGGCTACTGGACCTACTCGGCGAATAATTTGGTATGGTCCAAGAAATTTTGGAGTAAGTTTTCTAGATTTGAAGGCCTGGCCCACCCCAGTCGTAGGTGTGACTTTCAAAAATACATGATCGCCTTCCTCAAACTTAAGAGGCTTTCTTCTTTTGTCGGCATAGCTCTTTTGTCGGCTCTGAGCCATCCTCATCTTCTCCTGAATCATCTTAACTTTTTTGGTTGTCTACTATATAACATCTGGTCCAATGGTGAGGCGCTCGCCGTCTTGGTACCAACATAAAGGTGTCTGACACCGCCGTCCATACAGAGCCTCATAGGGTGCCATCCCTATGCTTGAATGATAACTATTATTGTAAGTGAATTCTATCAATGGTAGAACGTCATCCTAACTTCCAGTCTATTTTATGGTGCAAGCTCTAAGTAAATCTTCTAATGATTGGATCGTCTTCTCCGATTAGCCATCGGTCTATGGGTGATAAGTAGAACTTAGATGTAACTTTGTCCCCAACGATTCCTGTAGACTCTGCCAGAACTTTGAAGTGAATCTTGGATCCCTATCCGAAGTAATACTTGTAGGTACACCGTGCAGTCTAACAATTTCTCTAATATACAGCTGGGTCAATTTCTCTAGGTTGTACTTTATGTTGATCGGGAGGAAATGCACTGATTTTGTGAGTCGGTCCACAATTACCTAAATCGAGTCATGTCCTTTTCTTATCTTTGGCAAACCCACCACGAAATCCATTGCAATGTTGTCATACTTCCATTCAGGAATAGACAATGGTTGTAGCAATCCTGCGGGTCTTTGATGTTCCACTTTAACTTTCTGACAAACCAGACAAGCCGATACGCATCTGGTGACGTCACTCTTCATTCCATGCCACCAAAACAACTTCTTTAAGTCTTGATACATTTTTGTTATGCCCGGATGCATATTCAACTGGCTTGTGTGAGCATGGTCGATAATATACTCTCTAAGCTCTTGGTCACGGGGAATATAGACTCTACCTCAGAATCTCAGAATTCTGTCTGCTCCTTCCGCAAATGCTATTTTGTTACCTTGCTTCATTAGCTCTCTCACTTCTTGCAAGAATTTGTCAACCTTCTGCTTTTCTCGTATATTCTCCATTAGCTCACTTGAGATGGTGACCATGTTCATACAGATCATTCCTGGTTCTAATTCCACAAAAGACCATACATCTCTGAAATGCTCTATTAGATCTTTTTCCTTGATCATCAGGGCAGAGACACTGATCATCTTCCTGCTCAAGGCGTCTGCCACGACGTTTGCCTTGCCGGGGTGATACAGAAATTGGAAATCATAGTCCTTCAAGAACTCCAGCCACCTCCGCTGCCTCATGTTCAACTCCTTCTGATCATTCAAATATTTCAAACTTTTGTGATCACTAAAGATGTTGAACGTCGCACCATAGAGGAAATGCCTCCATATCTTCAAAGTGAAAACCACAGCCGCTAATTCCAAGTCGTGCATCGGGTAGTTCTTCTCATGTACTTGCAATTGCCTTGAAGCATAAGCCACCACTCTCCCATGTTGCATAAGCACAGATCTTAGTCCTTGGTATGAAGCGTCACAATACACCTCGAAGGGCTCATTCAGATCAGGTAGCACTAACACTGGCGAGGTAGTAAGTCGTCTCTTTAACTCGTGGAAACTCTGTTCATAGCTGTCGGTCCACTCAAAAGCTTGGTTCTTTCTCGTGAGTTGAGTAAGAGGTCCTACAATCTTGGAGAATCCCTCGATGAACCTCTGGTAATATCTAGCCAATCCCACGAAGCTATGAATCTCCGTCACTGACTTAGGCCTTTCCCATTGTAGCACTGCCTCCACTTTTGATGGATCCACCGTAATCCCATCCTTCAAGATTACATGACCTAAAAACTTAACTTCTTCCAGCCAAAATTCACATTTTGACAGTTTGGTATATAGTTCTTTCTCCTTCAGAATTTGGAGAACTATACTGAGGTGTTCAGCATGATCCTCCTAATTTTGAGAGTATATTAGGATGTCATCGATAAAGACAACAACAAACCTATCCAAGTAAGGATGAAAGATCTTGTTCATGTAGTCCATGAAGATAGCAGGCACATTCGTCACACCAAACGGTATCACAAGATACACGTAATGGCCGTATCGGGTACGAAAAGCAGTCTTGGGTATATCCTCCATCTTCACTCGTATCTGATGATACCCAAATCGCAGGTCGATTTTTGAAAACACCGCTACTCCCTTCAGTTGGTCCATTAAGTCAACGATTCTTGAGAGTGGATATTTATTCTTGATTATCACTTTGTTTAGCTGTCTGTAGTCCACGCACAGCCTTGATGAACCGTCCTTCTTTCGAATTAGCAGTACTGGTGCTCCCCAAGGTGATACACTCGATATGACGAATTACTTTTCCAAAAGCTCCTGTAGCTGCTTCGTAAGTTCAGCTAATTCTGTTGGTGTCATCCTATAAGGTGCTATAGACACGGGACCAGTTCCCGGTACAAGGTCAATAACAAATTCTATTTCTCGTGCCGGTGGTAAACCAGGTACATCCTCAGGGAAGACTTCAGGAAATTCATTCACCACTGGAATTGTGTTCACATCAACCTCACTCTCGACTTTCAAAGAAGACAGTAGCATGTATCTGTGACCTCCTTCTTTCAAGAGGGATTGAATTTGGTTGACCGTCAAGTATCTAGAATCCTCATCCATAGGGAAAACTATGGTTTTTCTTGAACAATCTAATAGAACATGGTTGGAGGACAACCAGTCCATCCCTAAAATTATATCTAGCTGAGAAAGGGGTAAACAGATCAAATCGACAGAAAAAATTCGACCATCAATAATCAAGGGACAATTTAAACAGATTTTGGTAGTAACTATCGGTTTATCAGTGGGGGTAGAAATAATCAGATCAAAAGGTAAGGTAGACACTGGTAAACCAAGTCGTAGCACACAGTCATAAGATATGAAAGAATGGGTTGCCCTAGAGTCATACAGTACAATCAAAAGGTTACTTTCTATGGTGCCTTTTCCTTAAATCAAGTCTTCAGACTCAGAGGCTTCGGCTCCCTCATGATATAGACCCGTCCTCCTACTTTCGATTTGTTGGCCCTTGCAGCATTGACTGAAGGTTCAGCCTTCGCTTAGTTGTACTCTCGGGATACGTGGCCAGGCTTGCCACATCTGAAATAGATAATCCCCTTTATAGTGCAATCCCTCGTGAGATGATCCTTCCCACACTTCAGGCATCTTGAGGGATACGCCACATTTTGGCCAGTCCAATTCCCGGTAGAACCTCCACCAGAACTTCCACCCACCATCTGTTGCTGGGTTCCCCTTGGTCGGGAATAGGGCTTCTTTTGGAAGCAGTTAGAACTGTTGCCACTGCCCCTTTTGAACCTTGTAGGTCCAAAGTTCCTACTCCTTGTATCTCTAGCTTGCTCCAGAGCTTCCACTTCGCAGCACGTATCTAGCAGCTCTGAGAACTCGTTGATTTTCAGTGTGATAACAGCTTTCTTCACTTCATATCTCAGTCCTTTTGTAAACTTCTGACACTTCCAGGTTTCATTCTACTGGTGTTGAAAGTACGTTGAAAACTATGATAAGTTTTCAAATCTCGCTGCATATTCACTAACGGTCATGTTCCCCTACCTTTCGCTGAGAAACTCCATCTCCTTCGCGTGCCTTGCACTTGCGGGAAAGTACTTATCTAAGAATTTATCCTTGAATAAATCCCAAGTGATTTTGTGATTTTTAGCCTCCAGCATTCTTTGCGTCTCGCACCACCAGTTCTCAGCATTGCTAACCAATATACAGGTAGCATAAGTCGCCTTCTTATTCTCAATGCAATTCATGCCTGATGAGACTTTCTCTAGCTCTTTGATCTATAGACTGGATATATCCGGATCGAACTCTCCTTTGAATTGGGGAGGATTGTGGTGATGAAACTCCGCCAAGTTTTGAGCGTCAACAGTGGCTTCGAGCTGTTGAGCAGCCCTCTCTTGTTACTGAGCAACTCTATCTTGTTGTTGAGTAGCTCGTTCAGTCTGTTGTGCTATGACTTCAGTCATCCTCTGCATAGCCTCTATAGCAGCTGTCATGTCTCCACCTCATGCCATCTTACTTTCTCAAATTAGATTAGCTGAAAAACACAAGGAAAGTCAGATGTATCCATGCGGAATACTAAACACAGAGATTCATACAGCACAAACAAGACAGACTCAATCATAAGACCCAAAGAAACATAAATTGGGGCTCTGATACTAACTTAATGTAATGCTCCTTTTTGGGAAGGAACAAGGTCACATTTTCATTTACAATGCGGAAAATAAATATATAAGTTAAAACCTGGTTCTTTTTATAACTATAGATTTACTTGGTTATAATCGTGTAATTAAATTAGCAAGTGTATTTTTTTTGTTATAGTTAATGTAAATAGTGATAAGACATAATTGCAATAAAGAGTAGAATAGGAATAAAGCATACATCAAACCAATATACATGCATAATGATATATCATTATATTAAACTTGTTTGATTTACAGTGCCTGAATATACAAAAAGTAAAATTATACATATATGCCCTAAGAGATCATCAATATACAGCCCACCAAAATAATGACACACCAGGCCCTAAAAAATAAACACTGATAGCCATCAGTAGCTATCAACAAAGTCAGTCCCTAAGAGGAGAAGGAACCATATCAGGATCCTCCTCGGGGTCTTCCTCTTCCGAGGAAATCTCCATAGGAGCCATAGAGTTACGAGCCAGGGCTTGAGCAGTGAAAACAAAAGAATCCTCCTGTGGGGTGTAATGGCGATCACCCCACATCTCCCAGATGGGCAAGTAAAACTCTAGACGTAAGTTGACGCTGCAAGTGAAGATAGGCGGATCATGACACCCCCAAGCCAGTGAAATTGACACGTCTCCCTTGTAGATGAAACGCTCAAAATTTAGGTTGATGTACCAGCAGTCTAGCCCTCCGAGGAAGGCCAAATGCAAATAACCTAAAAATCCACGTGGGCATGCCGCCATGATCCAACAGTAGGTACTAGTCGCGGTCGGGCCAGAAGTCGAGGAATTCAGGAGCTTCACCCTCCTTATCGACGTCTTCGATGGGACACAATATACAGATAGAAAATAATAGAAATACAGGAAAGAGGTAAGATATCCTACCATCATTACCAATTATGGTAGTAGAGAAACAAAACGGCACAAGGCACCCACATAGCATTTCAAGATCAATAATAATAATAATCAGCATTAAATAACAGCAAATAAACAATTAAGCAGTTCCAGGAAATTATACATTAGTAAAGTAACAGTTCCAATATATAATAAGAATTAAATGCCAGATAATATATGGACTCATTATGCATATGTGTACAACATCAAAATCATACTCCATGGAGCTAGACACAAATAGTCAGAGAGAAAGATCAGGAGACATGTCTGCAACTTGGCTGCCGTGGCCAAAGTGTTATAATTCATCAGTTTATTCACGTGCACATCAAGGCATTGTACAGACATTCTACACTAGATCACTATATAGGACAGTGTCATGTTTGAATCATCAGTGTGTTTGCATCGGTTTATCTCATGGCCTAGTGGGGCTACCTATTGTCCACAGTGAGACGCTCGCGCCCCGATGCCCCTAAGGTCAACAAAATGACCTACACTAGTCTACTCGCATCCGCACAAAGGCATATTCAATCTCCTAGGCAACATGGCCTTAACAACAGTCTAATGGACTTCCACAATGCATGCTGACTCAATGCATATAACATGTATATTCATCAATAATACACTTTCCATGTCATGTCGTAGTTCGACTAAAGTAAGCATCATTATGTTATTGGTCAACTCATGGACCCACGTTAAATATCATTAAGTTCTTAATTAATACATTACATTTTTAAGGTACATTATGAGATTGCTTAATATTCTCACTTACACTCATGATCTCATCTTAACCGAAAATTATTCTAAGCCTTTAATTAATTTTCGTTCTTGGTTCTTTCCGTTTTATGAAACCCTAATTGATTCCTAATTAATCATTTAATTAAGTTTCACTTTAATTAAATTTTTCTTATGAAATTCCTTTCATTATTAGGTTCTTACTTTAAACTTAGTCATATTCACTTAGAGAATTATTTCTAAGTCTTACTAATGTCTCACACATCCTTATTTGTTCTTAAAGTCCAAAGAGTTCCTTTAGGTTACTAAATTTATTTCCTTCCATTACATAATCCTCTTATTTATTTACTTAATCAATTAAATGTCATAGTTGTATGAAATCATAAGATAGAACCATTTTTAGCCATGAAGGCCGTGAGCCTCTCTAGGTTTTAGGGTTCAAATTTTTATTCCATTAATCACATATTATCCACTTGGTTAGTTAAGTCTTCCACTTGTTATAAATATTTCACCAGGAACCCTAATTTAGGGCCCCAAAACAGTGAGCCTCCTAGAGGAAATCTAGGTTATTTTCTTCCATTTCAAGTGTTCCAATCCTTCCAAGTATATCAATATACATAACCAATCAATCAAATAACTTAAACAAATTAACAATAATATGTAATCATACAAATCATACAAACAAAGAATAACCCACAATAGGGTTTTCTCATAACCAATCACAAATCAAGGTTCCTTAATACCAATAGAGGTTGAGGAGGAGTATCTTCCTCTTACCAAAGAGAAGAAAACAAGAGAACCCCCTGAAGCTCCTTGCAAATTTTCGGATTCACACCCAACCAAACCCTAGAAATTTCAATATCATCAAGATAACACCAATGCTTGAAAAATAAGGTATAGATGGTCACAAAGGAGACCATAAAAATGAAAATGGGGAAAAGAGAGTGAAGAATCAAGAACCATTACCCAAAAACCCTAAGCTTGAAGCTTGAAGAAAGTGGTGAAGATGAAAGCTTTTCAAGAAACCACTAACTAGGGAGGTGTTTAGATGATGAAGGTGATTAAGAAAATGGGGTTGGTTGAAATTTTTGTGAAGGTGGAGGGCTTGGAGGTGTGGTGGCCGTGAGGTGTGGCTAGAGAGAAGGAGGAGAGAAAGTTTGAGAAAGATGAAGGTAGAGAGAGAAGTGAATAGAAAAATGAAAGATGCTTTTAGGGTTTTCTTTTTAAAATTTGAATAGGTTAATTAATTAAATTGAAGCACAAATTTTGGCTCCCAAATTTGTGCAGCAGCCATGTGAGTGTGGAGAGGAGAAGAGAGAAATGGTTAGCTTCCTTGAGAAGCTTGGGTGCATTTTCAATAAAGAAGATGTGATTAGACATAAAGTAGATTACATTAGGATAGGATAATGTGATTTAATAGTTAAAATAATATGGAAATTAGGATTTTACTACAAGCTATTACCTAATGGATAATTGTTACAGTGCACAAAGCCAGTATTAATTATCCAATAGATAATAGAGCATATCGTAAAATTTTAATCAACGGTACGTACAGAGATTTTATTTATCAGATAAAACCTCAAAAAATGTAAACCTCGTAAACTATGCCCCGACCTCGAGTTTAGTAAGATCTCCCGTCGACAAGTCGACAGTTCAAGGTTTAGTAGCCTCAAGGAAAACATTTCGTTATCCCGGCTCCGCTCAGTGCACACGCAAAATGAGGAATATACTAAAATATTCGACATTTTCAAAAAAATCCACAAAAATTCTCAAAAATCGTAAATATTAGAAAATAGTTGTTCATCATGAAACAAATAATTTTTTGGGGCATTTCACTGACTACGCTCAATGTGCGCGTAAAATGAGAAATATATTAAAATATTCAGCATTTCCAGAAAATTCTAGAAAAATTTTCAAAAATCACGAATATTAGGAAATGCCTATTCATGATGAAACAAACAATCTCCGGGATGTTACACTGACTCTACTCAGTGCGCATGCAAAACGAGGAATGAATTAAAACATTCGATGTTTCCGAAAAATTCCAGAAAAATTCCTAAAAATCATAAATATTATAAAATGATTATCTATGATGAAATAAATAATTTTTGGGGTGTTACAGTTTCCATTCCTACTGCCAAACCAGTTAGTACTACAAAAATATGCTTGAATTGTTCTATTACTATCAAAAATCGAGTCTTTTCTGTTAATTTGATTTGTTTACCTCTTGTTGATATCGATATAATTTTAGGAATGGATTGGTTATCTTCTAACCATATCCTATTAGATTGTTCTAGAAAGACCTTAGTTTTTCCTGACGAGCTTTCTGGGTTTGTAACTGCCACACAAGTCAAATCTTTATTGAGGGATGAAGCTCAAGGATACATGCAGCTATCTTCTTTAGAAGTTAAGAGTGAGAAAGATGTGAACGCTATTTCTATCGTAAACGAGTTTCCTGAGGTTTTCCCTGATAAGGTACTTGGATTACCACCAGAAAGAGAGATAGAGTTTTCTGTTGATCTTGTACTAGGAGCGGGTCCCATATCGATTGCACTGTATCGTATGTCACCATCAGAGTTAGTAGAGTTGAAAAAGCAGTTAGAAGAGCTGTTGGAAAAATAGTTTGTGAGACCTAGTGTTTCACCTTGGGGAGCTCCAGTGCTGTTAGTCAAGAAGAAGGATGGAACTTCACATTTATGTGTTGACTACTGTCAGTTGAACAAGGCCATGATAAAGAACAAGTATCCACTACCAAGGATCGATGATTTAATGGACCAATTGAAGGGGGCAGCTATCTTTTCAAAGATAGATCTGCGATCAGGATATCACCAGATTCGTGTTAAGGTAGAGGATATACCTAAAACAGCTTTTAGAACTTGTCATGGTCATTATGAATATCTCGTAATGCCATTTGGTGTGATGAATGCTCCTGCTATATTCATGGATTACATGAATAGGATCTTTCATCCATACTTAGACTAGTTTATCGTTGTCTTTATCGATGACATTCTGATCTATTCTCGAAGTCAGGAAGAACATGCTGAACATCTCAGTATAGTTCTTCAGATCTTGAAAAAGAAAAAGCTATATGCAAAATTATCAAAATGCAAATTTTGGTTGAATGAAGTTTAGTTTCTGGGTCATGTAATTTCTAAGGATGGAATTGCAATGAATCTAGTTAAAATGGAGACGGTTCTTCAATGGGAAAGACCAAAGATTGTGGCAGAGATCCAGAGTTTTGTTGGATTAGCTAGATATTATCAAAGATTTATTGAAGGTTTTTTCAAGATCGCCAGACCTCTTACGCAACTTACAAGGAAGAACCAAGTATTTAATCAGACGGATAAGTGTAAGGAAAGTTTGCAAGAGTTGAAGAAGAAGTTGACTACTACACCAGTGCTAATCCTACCATATCCAAATGAGTCTTTTGAGGTGTACTGTGACGCTTCTTATCAAGGGTTAGGATGCGTGCTCATGCAGAATAGGAATGTTGTAGCATATGCTTCTAGACAGTTGAAGGTTCATGAAAGAAATTACCCAACACATGATTTGGAGTTGGCCGCAGTTGTTTTTGCACTGAAGATTTGGAGACACTTTTTGTATGGAGCTACATTCAACGTCTTCAGTGATCACAAAAGTTTAAAGTACTTGTTCGACCAAAAAGAATTGAACACGAGGCAGAGAAGGTGGTTGGAATTCTTAAAGGATTATGATTTTCAACTCCAATATCACCCTAGGAAAGCAAACGTTGTAGCAGATGCTTTGAGTTAGAAAATGCTCAGTGTTTCTGCTATGATGGTTAAAGAGGAAAAATTGATTAAATAATTTAGAGATATGTGGTTGTCAGTGGAATTGGCACCTAGAAGGATGCGTTTGAATAAGGTCACTGTTTTGAATGATTTGCTGGAAGAAATTCGGGAGAAACAGGAAGATGACCAGTTTTTGTAAAATAAGAGAGAATTTTTGAAGGAAGGTCATAAAGCAACTGTTGAGGAAAGATCTGATGGGGTTTTAAGGTTTAAGGGCAGGATTTGTATACCTGATGATCCCGATCTTAAGAAAGCAATTCTTGGCGAAGCTCATACTAGTAGATTGAGTATACATCCTGGGATGACCAAGATGTATCAAGATTTGAAATGTTTGTTTTGGTGGCCTAGGATGAAGAGAGATGTAGCTGAGTATGTGGCATCTTGTCTAGTATGCCAGAAAGCAAAGGTTAAGCATCAGAGACCGGCAGACATGTTACAACCTCTTATTATTCTAGAATGGAAATGGGATGGTATTGCAATAGATTTCGTTACAGTGTTGCCAAAGACTAGGAAAGGTTATGATTCTATTTGGGTTATTGTAGATCGACTTACAAAATCTGCTCACTTTTTTCTGATCAATGTCAAGTATCCAATGGAGAAGTTGACACAGTTGTACATTGGCAAAATAGTTAGACTTCACAGTGTACCTACTAGTATCATATCCGACAGAGATCTGAGATTTACGTCAA
Organism: Ormosia semicastrata; assembly: GCA_029884595.1. NCBI lineage: Eukaryota > Viridiplantae > Streptophyta > Magnoliopsida > Fabales > Fabaceae > Ormosia > Ormosia semicastrata. The sequence continues at coordinate 78,819,956 of JAQQTO010000063.1, read as the reverse complement.
GGTTCTGGCAGAGCTTGCATGAGGCAATGGGGACTAAACTATGTTTGAGTTCGGCTTACCATCCTCAGACAGATGGGCAAATGGAGAGAACTATACAATCTCTAGAAGACTTGCTGAGAGCTTGTGTGTTAGAAGAACGAGGAAGTTGGGATGAATTCTTACCTTTGGTGGAATTTACCTATAATAATAGTTTTCACTCAAGCATAGGGATGGCACCCTATGAGGCTCTTTATAGACGACGATGTCAAACACCTTTGTGTTAGTATCAAGAGAGGGAAAGTATGACTGTTGGACCCGAAATGGTGCAGCAAACTGCAGAAAAAGTAAAGATGATTCAAGAGAGAATGTGGGCAACTCAGAGCAGGCAGAAAAGCTATACTGATAAACGAAGAAGACCTCTTGAATTTGAAGAATGTGAGCATGTGTTTTTACGAGTAACACCTACGACTGGTGTTGGCAGAGTTATAAAGTCCAGAAAACTCACTTCAAAATTCATTGGACCTTATCAAATTCTTCGTCAGATAGGTCCAGTTGCATACCAAATAGCCTTACCACATTTTCTTTCCAATCTCCATAATGTCTTCCATGTGTCTCGGTTGAGAAAATATATTCTCGATCCTTCACATGTCATACAGCCCGATGAAGTGCAATTGAAAGAAAATTTGATGTATGAGGCACTTCCTGTTAAGATTGAAGACAGAAGGGTAAAGCAACTTAGAGTTAAGGCGATTCCATTAGTGAAGGTAATTTGGAATAAGACTACCGGAGATGCTACTTGGGAAATGGAGGAGAAAATGAGGGAATAGTATCCTCAACTGTTTTAAATGCGTGATGAATTTCGGGGACGAAATTCTTTTTAGAGGGGGAGAGTTGTAACATCCCAGATTTTGGGTTATTTTATAGTAATGACTGAATTTCATTGTTTTGTATTTTCTGTATGCAATAAAATTAATTTGACTATTCTGAGACTATTTTTGATCGTTGTGTAAGATTTGCTTTGGGTCAGGAAAATAATAATTTTTGGGCTGGGGAAAATCTTATTTGATTTATTCGGAGATAGGGGATCTTACTAAACCCGAATCTAAGTGACACAGAAACGAATCTTTTAATTTTTAGAATTTAACTGTGAAATAAAAATATTTCCCAGAAAATTATTCGTCTTGTTTATTTATAGCAGCTTCTGCTATAAATTTTGGACCTGGTATAATTTATTTGACGGATAATGTGCTTAGAATATTTTTTGTAATCTAATTTAAAAATGAACTAATAAAAATTAGTCAAAAATGATGGTTGTACTTTTCTAACCAATAAGAAATGGTCTAAGTTGAAATGTTTGATTAGTTACAAAGTAACTAAATAAACCTAATTTAGTTACCTAAATTGCCTAATTAAGGAACTAAATGAACTAACCTAGTTACTAATTAGTTAGGATCTAGTTACTAGCTAAATATCCTAATTTCATCTAGAAGCTATGACTAAGCATGACCTATGCAATGACCTAGTTCACTAGATAGCTATGTAACTAGATAGTTAATCAAGTAACTAGAAAACCTAATTTAGTTAGTTGTTAATTGCTTGAAATGTAACTAGAACTAAATTAGAAACAAACTTGGTTAGCCTTCCCTATGGAGCCACACGGCCAAAGAGGCTTCTCCAAGCTTCTTAAATGCTCTTGTATGACACTTTGATGACCAATTGATGACCAAGCCATGTGATGTTTCTATGTGAACACAAATGTGATATTTTACTATCATAATTACCTTCTAAATTTCCTACACACCCACACGATTTTGACTCTCAAACTTCACTATCCATTTACATTTTCTCTCACTTAAAATCTAAGCCATCATCTTTTCTCTCCAAACTCTCAAGAACACAAGAATTTTTTCTTTCCTTTTCCTTCCTTAGAGTTTCGGCCAGCCACCCAAAGTCCCACTTCCCATCTTCTATAATTTTTCTTCTCTACATTTTCTAAACCTAAACCATATTCTAAACACTTTTCCTCTTGGAGGTTTTTCCTAAATCAATCTTTAAAGGCTTCAAAAACCAAGCTTTGGTTTACTTCCCTAAAGGTAAACTTTTGATCCTATGGTTCTAAGTTGAATTTTTGATTTCCTAGACCATGATTGTTCTATGGTTCATTACTCTTAAGCTTTGTTTGTGATTTTTAGAATTGTTTAAAGTTGTTAAGGATTTTTGAGGTGAGGTTCACGAAAATCAAGAGGAGGGAACTTGAAGATTCTTGTCTTCCTTAAGGTAAAAGGGAGATTAACCTCATCAACTAAGTGTTAGTGGTGAGGAAATGGTTGTGTGTGGTGAAAAACCCATAAGGGTTTATTCACTTGTTGTTCTATGCTTCTTTGTTTGTGATTGTGGTATTTATGATTTTGGATTTATGATTGCATGTGTGATTATATGTTTATAGCTTTGATAATATGCTTGTATGTATAATTTTGGAAGCATGCAAATGTGTGTGTAATATAGGATGTGAACAATATGTTGGGTAGATTACATGAGAGCTCCAAAGAGCTTGAGAGGCACACGGCCTCATCACATTCAAGAGGGCCATGGAGTCCTAAATTAGGGTTTCAAAATGAGGATTAAAGGTTTTGTGACAATAAAATCAATTAAGAGGTTTTACAAGGATTTAAAGTGTTAAGAAAAAAATTATAATGAATTTTGAAGCAAGAAGGAAAATTTGGCCAACATGCCAAATTTTGTTATTTAGGATCCAAAAATATTTTACTCAATATAGAATTAAGTGTTTTAATAGTAAGAGTTCATTTTGGTAAGACTGGAAATTTAAAATGAAAGTAACTATGTTGTTAGAAATAAAAATAGCCTACTAAGCTATGTAGTAAAATAAATGCGAGTACTTGAAACTTACTGACGTATAGCTCACCCTATGAGTTTTGAAGCGTGTTAGAAAGTTTTGAGCTGTAAGATCCTAAGTGAAACAAAGAATTACAACTTTTTGGGAGATAATAGAAATATTGATTTTTAGAGGGACTATATTACAATTATTATTTAAATAGGGACTATGTTGCAAATATTTTCTAAAAGAGGGACTATATTGTAAATATTATTTGAGTAGGGACTAATTATGAAAATATTATTTAAACAAGGATTACTATGTAAATATCATTTAAATGAAGGACTATTATGCAAATAGTAGAAATGAAATCAAATTTTTGAGAAAAACAATAATTTTAGGCTACGCAATTGAGAAAATACAATAAAATATTTACGCAATTTGAAAACATAAGAAAAATGTTCCATGATTTCAAAAATACGATAATATCGCTACGTGATTAGGCATAAGCAGCAGTTTAATGTCGGGTAGTTGTGATGGGCCCGGTGATGGTGAATCGTGATATCACCAAGAAGAGATGAATATATGTGAGATGCAGTAGAAATAATAATGATTTTGTGTTTGAATCATACATTATACATAGAAAAGCATGTTTTGCTTGTTTGGTTAAGGCTATATGCCTAAGAGATGAAATTACACCTAAGTGCGGGTGCGAGTAGACAAGAGTAGGTCACTTGTTGACCTTGGGGGCATCGGGGTGCGGGTACCACGCTAGGGATGGTTGGTAGCTCTTCTATCTGTGGGGGAGACCGATGCAAACACACCGATGAACCAAACCGGGACACTGTCCTATATCGTGATCTTGTAAAGAATGTCTTGTCCATTGCTTGATGTGCACTTTTGACAAAATTGATAACATATAGCACTTTTGGCCACAACAGCTGAGTTACAGACATGTCTTCTGGATCTTCTCTTCGAATTTGTGTCTAGCTCCATGGAATAGGATTTGGTCGTTGTGCATATGCATAGTTGGTCAGCATATTGATTGATTATTTATGCTTACGGATTTTACTATCTGCTTTATAATAACATGATTTACAGTTGTGATATTATTTACTACTTGTCTGCTATCGTTTCCTATACTGCCATACTGGTATTGATGTAGGGGATCTCACCTTATTATTGTATTATGTCTATTTTATTGTATGTGTTTTTTGAAGATCAAGGAAAAGAGGAGGCAAATGATTCCGTGTACCATCAATAACTGTTTATCTGTTTGTTAGAAGTCATGTCGACTAGACGACAAATCCTAGGTTTTGTGAGGGTACAATTCCATGGGGGAACTGATGTATGGAGATTTGATTTTAATAATGAACGTTTTGTATATACAGGAGATCTAACTATGACTCTGAGTGGGAACCAAAATGGTGTCCCTGTGTTGACGCAACATGCAACAGTGCGTCTAGAGTTCACGATACCTATACGTGAGCTTTTGGGGTGGTAATGTGTATTTTTATACGCCTCAAGAGGATACAATAGTTTCTTTTGCTAGAGCCCCCATGAGACAACTGTCTCCACCTGGGGCTTATGTTGACTGTGTTGGTGATGGTGAGGATGATGAGGAGGAGGATCCTTCCGAGGAACCAAATCCTTAGGTCTGCTAGGGTTTAGTGAGAGTGTTGTTTAGTTTTATATCCTTACTTTGCTTTTGAACGAATATATATTTTACTTTTGAACTGGTTTGAACCTATATATATTATTTCAGAACAAAGTTGCAGTATATGTATATATATAGTTTGGTATGTTTATTATGAATTCTACTAATGTTTTAATTCAGTGTATTTTATTTTATTTTATTTTATTCCGCAAACGAAATTTTAAATTTGACCTTTTTACAAGATTAATTCTTTTACAACTTGGGTAAGTTCTAATGGGATTAGTCTTAAATGTGATACCCTACGGTGGGTGCTACATAAGGAGTAGTGCTTAACCTTAAGTTAGAGTAAGAGTTTATACTCTAAATAGTAAGGAGGCGACTCTATCTCCCGATCTTATACGAGGTAAGGACATAGTTAAACATGATCTCTAAGTTGTAGTATACGATTCAGGAATATCCTCATTCCTTGATTTCATATGAGTTAGTAAAGAGATTAGATTTACCTATGTTCGAGTTTCCCCATATTTCATCTTTGTCTACACCAACAGTAAATTTAGTCACAACTTCCTCACATATGTTTGGATTGTTGTGTGAAGATAGAAGGTAGGATTTCTTTTGTGAATCTTATCATTTTATCTCTTCTTGATATAGACGTTGGACTAGGCATGGTTTTGGTTATTAGTAAACTATGTTGTTTTAAAGTTATCATATTAGACATTGAGGTTTATATCTGATGATTCTTCCATGCCTATTTCCTTAGAGTCTGTGTTTTAAGAGCTAAACATGTGAGCAACTTCTTAGAAATAGGGACTTACGGACATATTTTCCTTTTTTCCTTGTTTGTGAAGTTGAGTAAGTCTTAGGGAATACAACTGTGATAAGAGAATATCTAGAAGTGTTTTCTAGGAGGATAACCGAGTTACCACCTAAGAGAGAGGCAGAACTCACTTTAGGATTGGTACAAGTTAAATTAGTAGATAAATTTTAAACTCAGTAAGTTAATCTTACCGAGTGAGGACCTTTAAGGTTGAGTGAGATACAGCTAAGGGAGGTACAATACTCTCAATTATGGCAATGGTGGATAGATTAAGCAATCTGCTCACTTTTTGTTAAGAAAAGTTAGCTATTCTCTAGATAAAGTAGTTCAACTACTTTTGAAATAAATAGTTAGTTTGCTTTGAGCCATAATGAATGTAGTGTCTGATAGAGATCCTAAATTCACTTTTAGTTTTTGGGAAACCTTGCAAAAGAAGTTCAAAACTAAGTTAAGTTTTGGTACAGCTTACCATCCACAAACAAAGGGTCAAAAGCTTAGAGGTAAGCAGAGTTCTTCTAGAGAAGGTACAGTTGGGAGAATATGGTACTGAAAGGACTACTTTGGAGTTAGAACTCCAGGTTAAGTGAGGTTACCTAGAGTTGTTTACATGATGTGAGAAATTTTGGGGACAAAATTTTAAAAAGGAGGGGAAAAATGTAACATCCCAAAAAAAAATGCTAGACGAGTTTATGGTTACCAAAGGTAGCATATTACTTGTATGGCATATCAACTAAGTTTTTTGACAAACTGAGTTAGTTTAGGCACTTAGTTGCAACTTAGAGTGTGAAAAGTAGCCTGAAATTACTCAGATAGTAGTATAAATTGCTAAGTTGGGGGAAATAAACTTAGAGAATTTGTTTCTAAGTCACAAATAGACATAAGAAGCTGTAGTTAAATTTTGAGAGTAATCAGAGTTAGTTTGGTATTTTTAAGCATATTGGTTGTGCATTTAATATGGAATTGACTAGCAGCAGATATGGAAAAAATATGATAATGGTGAAACAACAATTTTAATGAATCTTAGTATTTATTTTAAGGTTGTTGGAAGCAGGAAAACTTAGTTTAGCATAATTCAAGTGTCCTTAGTAGATATAAGTTCCAGTATCTGTTTAAGTGGAAAAGTTAGACTTTTCCTCTCTTTTTTCCCTTCCACTCCCACAGTTCCAGAACCAAAAAAGGAAGCAAAATAGAAAAGGAAAGAAGAGAAAAGAAGGAGGAAACCGAAGGGGGAGAAAAGGGGAAAAAAAGAAGGAAAAGCCATGGAAAGCTAGAAGATCCACAAGAAAGCTTGAGGATCATCTTGTCTACAAGAGGTAAGGGATTCTAACTTCAAATCTCATCTTTTCCTTCACCAAATCTCATCTTTTCCTTCACCAATTCTAAGATAGGAGCTAGGTCACATAGATGGAGAAAATGGACTTTGACAAGCAAAATCTGTTTTCTCACTTAGTTCTTGCTTCCGTTGGTTGAATTTAGCCATTTTCAGCATGTTGGATTCAAGATAGATAAATGGGTCTTTGGATCAAGTTGTTTAGTTCCTTAAGTTGGAAATTAGAAGTTAGGTTATGAGATTTATGGTTTTAACTATAAATCCATGATTAAGTAAGCCAATAGGTTAATAAGTGTTTTAACATGATTAGAGATTGCTAGTGATCATAGAAATCACATGAAGCCATTTTAGAATGGCCAAATTCTTGGTTATGTTCTAATGGAACAGCAACCAGAATTTGCAGAATTCTGCAGATTCTGTGTTATGCGGGGAGCGCTCAGGCGCTCAAGTGAAGAGCGCTTAGGCACATATTGCATAACATAACATAGTGATGCTCTACTCATCCAGTGCTTCAGCACATGGGTAACGAACGTTTAAGTGCACAGAGTGCTCAAGCGCTTAGGAAGAAGGCGCTCAAGTGCCCAAGTACTAGAATTATTATTTTTGATGTTTTGAGTTTTCCTACTTGTTAGGATTCCTTTTATATGCCTTGTAGAGTGTGTGGAGATACAAATAGGGGTATTTCTAAGAGATAAAGACCATCTTGCATGTATGGAAAAGTAAGAGATCTTAGTGCAATCATGAGTAATGGTTTGCCATAAATAGGTACCTAGACCCTTAGGCAACACAAAGTTACATTTATTATCACTTATGAGGTTATGAGAATAAGATACAAATAAGTTGAGTTCAATTGGCAATAGTCACTTGCCATAGTGCATTAGTTACTCTTAAGAGAGAAAGTGGAATTAATAATGAATGAATGGACATAGTATGTAGATATTATGGAAGTTCTAGTGTTTAAGCATTCTACAAGTTAGGAATTGCATAAATTAGGTATCTAGGACCTTGAGTACACTAGGGTGGCATAGTTTACCACTTGTGGTGTGATGATGAGGCAAGCTAGATACAAGTATCATAAGTATGATTACTTAGCTAGAAACATGAAATATGCTCCTTTAAAAGTTAGAAGTGAGCTGAGAGTACATGTTTGATAGAATTTAGTTCTTCACCTGGTTAGAGAGAACCATGTGATGAGTTAATGTGGTGGTTTTGTATGACATATACATAATACTGCATAGATTCCTGTTACTTGCTAATTCCAATGTAGAGTAATCTTTATTATGTATAATCATATGGCCACAGGAGATAGATGGGAAACTCCAACACTATTAGAAATTTGGGTTTTAGTGACCGATTTAGAAACTGATTAAGAAAAAAAAATTTGCTACCAAAATAAAATCGATCTCTAATTCGGTCTCTAAATATTTTGGAGACCGAATTAAAGCCTAGAATTATGTTATAAAAGAAATTAAAAGAATAAAAATATGTTTTATTATTAGAGACCGATATTTCAGTCTCTGAATAAAAAATATTTACAAAAAAAAATAGGTAGCGACTACAAATTCAATGGCTAAAAAAATTTAAAAAAAAGTGTTAGAGATCGATATTTTGATCTCTAAATAAAAATATTTTTTAAAAAATAAATAATTAGTGACTGAATTTTCGGTCTGTAAAAAAATAAAAAGAACACAAAAAGGAAAGTATTCAAGATCGTTTTCGGTCTCTAAATTAAAAAGATACAAAAAAAGTCAAGAATACAAAGACTTTTAAGTCTCCAGAAGTGGAAAAAATGGAATAGATATAGAAAGAAAAAATGGGGTTTGAGGGGGGAGCTTCATGGTAGTGCATTGGAAGAGACGGCATTGGCTTGGTTCACGGCACGACGTGGAGGACAGCGTGAGGTAGGACGATCTCGGAGGTCCCGGTTCTGATGGCTCATGCGACTTTAGGTGATGGGATCTGGTCCAGTCACAGTGGCGCACGATTGCAGAGGACGGATTTGCAGCGACGGGGCCCGGTGGTGCTGGGCTTCGAGCGGTGAGGTAGGTTCAAGGATAAAGGTTGCAGTGTGCGGACGACTCTGGTGTTTTTGAATCTGGACGGTGGTTCGATCTAATGCTGGGTCGCGTTCGTGGGTCGCGATGCTGGGTTTAATGGGCTACTAGGTCGCGGAGGAGCAGATGGCAGCCGACGAAGAGGATAGGTTCGTGGTGGTTCATGGTTGGGTCTGCTGAGACTTTGGTGGCTATTGAGGTGGTTGTTTTCGTTTCGGGAGGGATGCTGTGGTGACGAAGTTTGACTTTGACAAAGGTGTGGACGTTTTGGATAATGGAGTGGTGGCTTCTAATGGTGGCTGGATGTGGTAAGTCAATGTGAAATATTGTTTCTGAGTTAATTTCTGAGTTTATGTTAGTTTTTTATAGTTTTCTTGAGTTTTCTGTGTGTGTGGTTCTTTAGTTATATGCTTGGTGCTAGATGAATATGACTGCCAGCATTTGTCATTGTTGAATGAGGGTGCTATGTATGATTTTCTAGTTTTAGTGCAATGATTATGTGTGGTGTGGGACCCTTGTTTGCTCTGTTAGGTAGAATGATTATATTGAAGGAGTGGAAACCCTATTTGCATGTCATTTATTAGTGAGTCCTTGATTGCTAAGTCATTGTGTTGTTTCCATTATTTTTTTTTGGTCATTTGTTGCTCCTACACTTAACACCCTTCTTGAGATTCAGGCCGCATCCACTGTACTGCATATGGTGTCTAAAAAAGAAATAAATTATATATGTCATCTATATGTGAGCACTCTTAAGTTAATAGATTAACTGATTGAAAGCAATTTGTTTTTGTAACATAACATTAGCCAGATGCAACATGATCAACTACAATTCATTTTGTAAATATTGTGTGACTTACTTTGCCTTTTGATAATTTGTTAAGCATGGAATCTAGGCTATAAAAGCACCATTTTATACATAGATTTCTATCATAAATAGTCTAGTTTCTTCAACAAAAAGTTTCTATTCTACATGAAAATGCTATAATTAACTAAACCATGATAGTGATACTCAAATGATCTTTAAAAATTATTAATGTAACAGTTACAATTTTGTAGTAGTCTGCAATTTTGTTTAATAGTTACAATAACATGTTAGCAAATCATTGATGTAAACATTTAGCAACATTTTAGATGGGCTTAAAAGAAGAGAAATAAAAGAAAATTAAAACTCTGAACAAAATTGTTTATGGCCGCCTATACTATTAACATGAAGATGACTAATTAAAATATTAAAAGATCAAAATAGCATAATGAAAAGTCTTGTTAATACAAATGTTTTTCCCCATATAATGAATAACCTGCATATGTCTTGTTGACCTGATCTGTTTGTGTTTCTTAGGAAGATCTCATCATTGTCCCTTACATTCAAGTTTCATCATTGATTTTCTTTACATTTTAAAATTTCTTATACAGTTTAGACCTAAACTGAATTTTATAGTTCACAAACTTGGGTTTACATGCAGCAACTGGTATGGAAGATAAATTTTAGTATAAGAAAGGTTATTAGAAATTGAAAATTGTGCCTTGGTCATTTTTGGTTTGAAAACTTCAAGAGACCTAAATTTAGTTTTTGGTTTTGATAGACAACTAAGTATATGACAAAAAACAAATTTCAGGAGTTTTCAAAGCAATAGACAGATATATTCCTTCCTTCATTATTGGACACATGCATATAGCTATTTTATAGGGTTTATAGGCTATGTTAGTTTAGCTCCTTGCTTCTTCTGACCAGCTGTCATTGGTTGCCATTTAGTTCTATAGACAATCAAGTCAACTCACATGGGGAGAACTAGTAATTGTGCTTAGGATTAGGAAGGAAATTTTAAGACTATTGTACTCATATTTGAGTTTTGTTGTAAATAGAAATTGGCATATTAAAAGTTATATTGCATCCTGTTTCACTTTTTATCCCAAGAGTCCCCTAAAGATTTATTACATGTGCCAATATGGGTTCTACATCTATAGCATTGCTGCTGTTCTCACATGGGAGACTCAAAGGAAGGATTTTGCAGTGATGTTTTCTCACCATGTAATTATTGTTTTCCTGATTGGGTGCTCATATCTAACAAGGTAATATCTTAGCCTTATTTTTAGTTGAAGATTATACCATGCCAGTAATCTTAAATTTGGAACTTAATTATTTATTATTGTTGTTTTACATAAGCATGAAAATCTTATGCGGTGGCTCATATTTGATGCTCATTACTGATAACACAACTAAAATCAGCTTAAGAGTGTTTCTTTTTATATCTCATGTGGTGCCTTATTTTATTATTAGAGTTTAGCTTGTGTAGTGTTCAATTTTCTTATATTTGAAATGTTGTAGTAATGAGATATGTTAGACAATGCATAGTTTAATTTATTGTAGAATGTCTTGATGTTTAAATGATATATTTTAAAGACTGAATTAGTTTAGTTTACGTTATTTTTTATTTGTATTTGGTTATATATGAGATTGTTGATTGTTTTTTATTAGGTGTTTTAAAAATTTGGATTTTAATAAATTTAAAAATAATTACAAATTCATATCACAAATTAGATATCGAATATATAAAAAAAGACATTTAGCGACCAATTTAAAGACTGATAAACTAGTTGCGTAAGATATTGAGCCTTTTAGAGACTGAATAAGCAACCGATAAATCAATCTCTATTTTAGAGATCGATTTTATAAAATATATAATATATTCAGAGTTTTAGAGACTGATTTAGAGATTGATTTAGAGACCGATAAATCAGTCTCTAGTTTAGAGACTGCGTTAGCGACCGATTTTATAAAATATATAATATACTCATGCTTTTCGAGACTGATTTAGAGACCGAAAAATTGGTCTCTAAATCAGTCTCTAATGTACTTTTTTGAAATATAATTGACCAATATTTAACAGAAAATCAACAACCGATGTAGAGACTGAAAAAATCGGTCTCTAATATTTAGGGATGTTGCTTTTAGAGACCGATTTAAATCGGTCTCTAACTATTTTAGAGACCAGTTTTCTTGATTTAGAGACCAATTTTTCGGTCTCTAAAAATCAAATTTCTAGTAGTGCAAAAGTATCTTTGAGTGAGGATTTAGCCCTAGCTAATCGTTAGTGCCAACATTACTAGTGTGAGTTGGAACTAGTCCACTCATTATTAGGTAAGAATGAAGAGCCAATCTTCTTATCTACAAGTTTAAAGAGAATGAGGAATAAGCAAGTGACACACACACAATCATATACATTTCCTATTACTTGGCAATTGTATAGGCAGTTGTTAGGTAAGGATGATATTTGATAATTGTATGGGAGGTTATTGAATATCATTTATGGTTTTGTTTTATGAATAAGCTAGTTATGATATGCTACAACTGTGTAGATAGTTGTTCTTATCATATGAGCAAAAGACTTATATTTATAGATTATGTGTTGTGTTAGTGAACCTTTACAAAATAGTAGTATGTGAATGTTCTTGTAATGTTGAATAGAGATTTAATATCTAGTAGTAACCATAATCTATTGTATAATGTCGAGAAAGATTGGTTTTCTATACATTATATTGTTGTATGGGCGATGGTATAATATTGTTATTGACTATGTTTAATTGAAAGTTATACTAATGAGATGTCATGAAATATATGAATATTACTGAGAATTATATGTTCTCACCCCTTTTTGTATTTCTTTGGCAAAAGCAAGTCAAGACTCTTCCAAAGGTAAGAAGAATAAGAAGCCGCAAAACTAATGTAGTTTAGTTTTCTTTATTTCTTTATAGACAAGGTTGATGTATTTATTTATATTAGCTTTGAGAATGTTAAAGGTTATATGTATAACTCTTTGCCTTTGTGGCAATTGATGTATATGTGTATAACTTTTTAGTTATGGCTCTCCTTTATAATTGTATAATTATATGGGATTAGTAAGATAGTAGAATAGAAGTAACATGTTTAATGCTTTATGTCTATATATTTAAGTTATATTGAGAATATTGCATTATGGTGTTACATTTTTCATTTTAACCCAATTAATTAAATTTTACTTTTGTTATTTTTGCTTATTCTTTCTTATTATTATTTTTACCAACTCTCTTTTCAATAGCTTAAATAGTGTTAATTTAGCGAATTTAGTAATTGACAACATAATCCTCATGGGAACGATACTTAACTAACTCTTTATTGCGATTTGGTGCACTTGCCAATATCATAACAATTTCCAACAACTAAAACTTGGATTTTTTAAAGAATAAAACAAGATTTTCATAACCCAAGATTAAAACATGATTTTGTGTAAAACCACCCAGATTTATCAAAAACAACAACCACCAACTAAAAGGCTTCATGATGAACTTTTCAAAAACCATTTTAAACTTTTTGAGATATCTTAGGTCACTTCTCACAAAAATATCCTAAGTCCTATAAAATTATTTCCTTTGAGCTTCCTTTGGACTTGGTTTTTGTCATGGCTTTGTTATAATCGAAACCTTCATGAAATAAGCATTCATAGAAAGGAGATTGAATGCCTATTGGACTAACCGAAGGTTTAAAAATAAATTCAAAACTGAAAATGCGCACTTGAAATGAATGCATTCAGAATGCGTATGCTTTGAACCTAATGAGGGGTAAAGGGACGCAACTTTTTTCTAGAAAGCATTCATAACTATGGTCACTTCGTTCAACTACTCTACGACCATACTTAGGGGGCATATGTTGGGAGCATAACAAAAAATAAATTATGGCACTCATGCTATAAACTTACACATATCAGCATGTGACACATGGCAGTATTGGAACTGTTAAGAAAGTGCCAAGTGAACACTTGGTCAACTAATCGACAGTGCTAAGGCTGTCGAGTGAAGGCAATATTGATGTTGCTTAAGTGTTAGAAAGAAATTTCTTAAGTGTTGTCACGATCTACTAAGTATAGAAGCAATTTCTAGTGGTACTGAAGCTACTTATTGAAATAGTGCTGATGCTATTAGAAGAACAAGAGATGGTAATGCTAGTGTTACCATAAGGTCGACACTATCTTAGCTTGGTTGATCGAAAGTTATTAGAGTTTGGAACTAAAGGTTGTATAGCAATAATATTGATGATGCTGTAAATAACTCCAAAACTAAGTTCTTGGAACATGACTTGTAATGTTATATAGCAACAATACTAATATTGTCGACGAGGTTCACAACAAGGCTTGGTTTAATGAAGCATATGACACACATGTGACTTTCTAGAAGATCTTCGGTTACATAGCGTGAATTGTAACATCCTCTTTTTAACATGTTAGACTTGTATGTGGTCATAAAAGTATCATAACACTTGTTTGACATGTCTGCTTAATTTTGTGACATTTTGAGTTAGTTTAAACACTTCGTTGCAACATAAAAGGTGAAAAGTAGCTTAAAATGACTCAGATAGTGGCATAAATTACTTAGTTGAGGGAAATAAATATAGAGAGTTGATTTCTACATCACAAATAGGTGGAAGAGGATGTAGTTGAATTTTGAAGGTAAACAGAGCTAGTTTAGTATTTTTAAGTACACTGGATGAGTGTTTTAATACTAGATTGACTTAACACAGATATGGAAACTTATAAAAATGGTTAAACGAGAATTGAGATGAATCCTAGGGTTTATTTTAATGTTGTTGGAAGTTAGGAAACTTGATTTAGTAAGATCAAAGTATTCCTAATAGATATAAAGTTTCTGTAAAATATCCTAAGTGTTTCAAGTCACTCACGTTGCAGTCCTCTTTATTGACTTTCCCCTTGATATTTCACTCCTTTCTTATCTATTTTCACTTATTCTTTCTCATGAAAATAGCAACCCCAGCAGCATTAGAAAAATAGCAAAGAGAGGAGGAAAAACTTGAAAAGGAAGAGGAAAGAAAGAAGAGGAAGGCAAAGGGCAAAACAAAGTTTTGATCATCTTCTACACAAGTGAGGTAGGGGTGGCTGTTTCCACCATCTTTTCCTTGCTCTTTTCTATTCTTGCTTGTGTTGCATGCTTGAGTTCCAAAAATAGGTTTTTGTGGTTTTATCATTGTTTGGATTGATTGAACTTGTTGTAAACTCATTTCATGGCTCAACTTAATTTATTCTAGGCATGGTTAATAGATTCAAACTTGGAAAGTATTTATGAAACATCTTGTGTTAAAAGTTGAAAAATGAGTATGGAAAGGTTTTGATTTTGATCATAAATCCATGTTAGAGTGTTGAGAGTTTGGATGAGGGTTACTGCATGTTTAAGGACCATTTTTGTGATTGAAAAACACTTAGAATCCTTGGAATGAAGGATAGAAACTGGTTGGTGAACCAACAGCACAGTACACACTTTTTTGTAGAATTTCTAGTGCAACTGGAGCCTAGATGCCAGTGTTAGGCACCTTGGCACCCACTATCCAGAACCAGTCTAGTAGCAGCTCGTGAGCACGGTGCCTAGGCACAGGGCTAGGGTGCCTAAGCGCCAATTATGCAGAATCAGTTCTGCATAATGCTGGGCGTCTGGCGCCTAGGCGTAGGTTTTGGGCGCCTAAGCGCCAACGGATGAAGGAAATAGGGCATTGCCTTGTCTTGCCCACCCTTAGGCGTGGAGAGGTGGCGCCTAGGCGCCACTACCAGATTCTGTCAAGATGTTCATTTTGATAGAATGGAGTTCCCTATTGGTTGGGATCATTCATGCATGCTTGCTAATGTGTGTTAAGGCACTTTTATGGTTATTTCACAAGGGAAATAGTCATCTATCATGTATGTGAAAGTGTAGACCTTTGAGCACCCAAAGAGGAATGGAATGCCTTAAGAATGTGATTAAGACCTTGAGTACAATAGTGTGACTTTAGGAAACCAGCTTGGTTCCTTAATTGGACCATGTTATATGTAGCTTGGTTCCTTAAATGGACCATGAAAAATTAGCTTGGTTCTCTTTTGAGCCATGATAAACCAGCTTGGTTCCTTAATTGGACCTTTGTATAAACTTGGTTCCTTAATTGGACCATACTTTTTTAAATTCAACTTGGCTCCTTAATTGGACCTAGTTATATGATTATCTTAGTGTTTGTAAACCATGAACATTTACTTAGCTTGGTTTTTTTAGTTGCTAAAGTTAAACCATGGAAAAGCTTTATGACCTATCTTATTCATTAATTGTTAAGATTGTTCTTATAATGTTATAAATGATTAGTTATGGAATGCTTTTATTGAGGATTATTAATTCTCACCCTATTTGCTATTCTATGACAAATCCAAATCAAGACCCTACTAAGGGAAAGAAGAAAAAGAAGATTAAGGACTAGAGCAATTTAGTTTTATTGCTTTTAGAACAAATCTTTTATATTATTTATAATTACTTGATTATGTACTTATGTTATGTAGTATAGTATGCCTTGTTTGAGGCTAATGATGTATATGAATATCTTTTTTTTTATGTTTTTTCGCATTCCCTTAAGGCTCTCTATAATAGCATGTGGGCTTGTTATGGATATATTATATGTTAGTAAGTAAGAAATGATGTGGCTAGTGTTGTTTATCTTTGTATATGTTAGATATATTATGATATTAGTATTAGGGCGTTATATGAATCACCCACGATGGGGTATTTTTCTCTAATACATCCATTCAAATACATGAAGTGCCACACGTACACATTATTTGGAGTAATGCCCGTTAGGAATACGTAGCATAATCTTAAGAAGCATCAAATTTCTACATAATTGTTGGATGCTTATAGTAGTTACTATATTTTGCTTATAAATAGGGAGGTTGGGTAACATTCCAAAAGGTCCTAAACAATCTACACTCCTCACCCGCAGTAGGAAGATGAGTTACCAATGACCACCCCTTTTATTTTCCTTTTCTTGATAGAAAATTTTTGTTTACTTTTAGGAGTAGAAGTAGCTCATAGCTTGTTCAATAGCTTGTACATGGAATGTCGTTGTAAGTGTTTTCAAGTTCAAATCAATTATATTTTTTTCAATACTTGTTATTGAATGGCATGCCCAACACTTTTCTTTGATATTTAATTTATGCTTAACACAATCACACACTATTCAATTTGAATATCTACTCTCGATCTTACAAATACATGATCTAGAAGCGAATTCTAACATTGAATAAAGCAACGGTGAAAGTTAGATCCCTTTTTCCTCTCGAACGTAAAAAGGTCAATGTTCAAAGTTTAGGCCACGATTTGATTGTGTAGGCAATATTAAGATGAGAATAGTTTTTTAGGAAACAACATTGAATGAGAGGGTGAGAATGATCCTCCGTAGTGATAAACACCCACCTATCATCCATGTAGAAGGATTGGAACTCGTGAACTAGCAACCTTCCATTATGGTAGAACCCATAAACACCCCGATTATCAGAAACAATTAAATCACCACTTTTTTCAAATTTCATCATACAAATCTAAATTCCTAAGGGGTTCAAGTTGAACAATGAATAATGACTCGTATGACGGCACGATGGACCCCAAGAACACTTGGACACTTTTAGGATGATTATGGCATTCCACGGGGCCACTAAACCTATATTATGTTGTGCCTTCTCCTCAACCCTAAAATGGCCACCTTGAAATGGTTCTCCACCCTATCTCTGAGGCCCAATAACAAATTTAGTGAGCTGTCTTCTGGATTTTTGCTGCATTTTACAACAAGCAAAATGCAGCCAAAAACTTCATGCAACCTCATTAATTTCAAGTAAGGATGAGATGAGCCTCTCTAGGACTTCATGACTAGATTTAACAAATTGTCTCTGATAATAAAGGACCTTAATAAAGCAGTGTCTATGCATGCTACCACAACGTACTTGAAGGGCATCGCGATAAGAAGCAACCAAAATTTATTGAAATTTTTATGGAGTCGCTACTAATTTTCATTTAAGGAAAATAATTGGAAAAAACTTTTTGTTTTGTAAAAACTAGTCTTTGAAAAGAGTCTGGGTTCAGAAGTCTAATTATGCATAAAGAATGGTGGAAACTTAACCCCGCTACACCCCTGATACATCTGTCCATAAACAGTTACCCTAAAATTAGTTATGCAAATTAATTAATAACCTTAACAACGTTTGTTTTACCTTTTTTATGCTAAACAAGGAAATTAATTTACAAATTTGTTTTGAGAAGGTGTTTCAATTGAGAACAAACCCAATTTTGTACATGATTCAAGTTAGTACTAGGCTACTCAATAAACCTTTATAGCCCAAATGACAATGAAAATAACATCAGCTCCTCAATCACTATCATTAGTCATTACATGCATTTAAGAACCTAAAAAGTTTTTTTTTATTTCTTTGTATAAATTGATAAGAAAAGAAAAGAAAAAGAAAACATTGATCAGAAGATAAGATAGACAAGCATGATATCTTAAGAAAGTATAGCATGCTTATAACAAAACATTAAAACAAATATTAGATAAGGAAGCAACTAGGATTTTAGCAAAGCCACAAATAATCTTCATGATAACTCAAAGATAAAATAAAACGGCCAAGCAAGGAAAATATTCACTAAATCAAAGACACTCGTTGCTTCATTTTTTTTACTTTTTATTTTAATTTTTTTAAAGTTTTATAAGTTTTTTTTATATTTTTATATTTCTTTTATTTTTTTATTATTTTTATTTTGACAAGAAAATTACCTCAGCCTAGTAACCCAAAAAAGTAAAACTTAAACCCTTAGAACTTCGTTAACCCTATGCCTAAGTGAAAAATACTCAACCCGAAGCCAACACATCACTCCCTTTAAAAACAAAACTCATCTGAATTTAAATTAATATATATTAGTCATGAACCCTACAAATGAAACCCATTCTTAATATTTCTAAAAATCTATCCCTATCACACTCAAAACGACATAGACCATCGTGAGCCATCCAATCAAATGAGATGTTGTAAAACGAAACTATAACCACAAGAGGGTAAACAAGGACGAGGTGCGTGCGGTGAATAGGTGGTGACTAGTGTGGTGGTCTAATGGGGTTCGGTGGTTGAGGTGTGGTTGTTTGGACAGTTGAAATGGTGCAGCTCTGTCTCATGTGGTTGGATTGTTCTGTGTTGTGAATTGAATGGTGAAGGCTTAGCATTGGTGATTCGGTGAATGTTGTGTATAGGGGATTGTGTTCTTGAATGATTTGGGAATTTTCTAGGTTGAACCTTGATGATAATTAACCTTGTGTTTAACAAAACAAAATAAGTGGGGATGGATTGAAAAGGGAAGGGAAGGAATGAAACATAGTTACCATTCTCTTTGCTTGGAAGTTTCATTAATGGAATGGAAAGGAACTTCATTACTCATGTGTTACCCTCATTCCACCCCAATTTTGGGAGGAACAAAAGTTGGGCTTTCGAGAAGAAGAGAGGGGAAATGGTTCCACATGTGTTCTGTTCCCTTCTCATGTATTTTAAAACTCCTAAACAAGGGAAGTTATTTCTCTTCCCCTCATTCTTTTTTCCTTCCCATCATTACGTATCATCAATAAGTAATGTGTGCTCTGTGCAGTTGTGATTGTTGCAAAAAAATAGAAAAAGGAGGCCTTTGTTTGTGTTGAATATATAGATTTATATTGCCCACAACATTATTTAAAGAGTAAAAAAATAGCACCAAAGAATAGGTATAAGATGAAAGGAAACTTACCTTATGAAGAATAGCAATGAAACACTTTTCTTCTTCTCCTTGTATTTCTTACTTATAGAATCTGAGCCCCCAAAGGTCTTCCCCCAATCATATATTGTTCTTTCCTTAAAAATAAATTTAAGCAGAACCCACCAAATTTCTGTTGAATGTCGTATTTATGAGAAGAAATGTGATTCTTGAAGTGTGTTGTGTGAGTGAGTGTGGTGTGTGAGAATAGTGCCAAAATGTGTAGTGTGTGTAAGATACACCAGTGTGGGGAGCATGAAGCAATGTTCTTGCTGTAATGTGATGGTGGCAGTGCAAATGCTAATGTTGTGCTTTGTTGTGTTGTATGTGAGAATTTGAGATTGAGAGTGGGAAGAGGACAAAAGAATAACAGAAGGAATGACCAAATTGAAAAATGATAAAGAAATCTCTTTTTAAAAAAAAAGATAAAATAAAATAAAAAGAAAAGTGAGACAAGAAACTTAGAGCTAAAATTGGTCATAGATTAGAGCTTAATTGGAGAATTAGGCCAAGAGAATATTTTTAATTTTTTTTAAGAATTAACAAAAAGAATTTTATTTTTTCATTTTGGACTTTTCATTTTAAAAAAAATAGAATTGGGTTAAGATGCAAACAAATTGAACAAAGTGATTTAGAATTTGACTTTAATTTTTTAGTTTTTTTAATTAATAGTTTTTATTTTTTAAATTTTTATATTGATTGAGACAAAATACGATGTTTACAGTTGTCCCTATTTGCTCGTTCCTTAGAAGATGATAATGGAGAACCATAGTTCTTCATTTTCTCAAATAAAAAATAAGTAAAGACAAAACATATATTTTATCCCGGAATGAAAAACATTACAAACTGAACACGAGAACCTTCAATGAAGTAGTAGAGACAATTTATGTATTAGACATTGAGTAAGTGTCGAAGCAGCGAAGACAACATTTATGTAAAACAAATTTTTTTTAATGTCAAGCAAAAATGATGTAAACCAGAAACAGAAATTATGTAAGCTGAAATCGTGTAAGAGAGAAATTATGTAAATTTAAATTATGTTAAGCTAAAATTATGTAGTGCAGAAATTATGTAAAATTGAAATTATGTTAGATTGAAATCATGTAAAGCAGAAATTATATAGGACTGAAGTTATGTCAGACCGAAATTATGTAAGGTAGAAATTATGTAGGATTGAAATTATGTAAGGCCAAAATCTTGTATGGCAGAAATTATGTAAGACTGAAATTATGTGATGTTGAAATTATGTAAGACAAAAATTATATGAGATTGAAATTATGTCAAGTTGAAATTATGTGCGGCATAAATTATGTAAGATTGAAATTATGTCAAATTGAAATCATGTAAGATAGAAATTTTGTAAACTGAAACTATGTCAAGTTGAAATTACATGATATGAGAAAGCAATAAAAGCAGAGATTATGTGATATGTAGATGTAATAAAAGTAGAATTATGTTATATGTGAAAGCAAATAAATTATTAAAATCGTAAACTTATGAAAGCATATAAACTGTGAAAGCCAACCTAAAATTATGCAAATGTGAAAGCACTAAAAGGATGATTTGATTTTTTTTAACACTCAACATCCATGTGTTGAAAGTCCTGGTATGTTTTCTTTTCAAAGGACCAATTGCCCTGTATCAAAACCTGAAACCTTGCAAACTTGCTAGCCTTGTACCATGGTTTTGACAAACTTGCTCGATAACTTTGTATCAAGTCTTTAAAATTGCAAACTTGGTAGTCCTGTGTAACATCCTCCTTAACCTATTAATCTTAAATATTGTTATAGTAGCATATAAATACACTTGTATGAGTTACCTGTTAAATTTTGATGGTTTCCTAAGCTAGTTTAAGTATAATGTTATATCATAGGACATGGAAAATAACTTATATTAGCTCAGAACTTAGAATAAATTGCTTAGACGATGAAAATAAATATGAAAAATTTATTTCTGGGTCCCAAATAATTAGAATGAGTTGTGGCAAGTTTTGGGGAATTAAATGAATTTATTTGGTATTTTTAATAAAATAGAATGATGTTTAAAGGCCAAATTAAATAGGAGAGTAGCTTGGAAAATCATGAGATTTTGTGGAGATGTCAAATAAAGGAAGGAGATTATTCTGGGAATGATTACATGTTAAGGCAGATACCTGTAAGCACATAAGTTTAATTTCTTAGGTTTATCTTAATTTAAGGAAGAGTAATAGAGTCTAATGACTGTCAATAGTATATATAGATAATTATTAAATGATGAGTATAGGAATTGAATGAAGTCATAGAATTTCCTATGACATCTAAGGAAGTTAGAAAACTCATCATTGGAAGATTAAAGTATCCCTAAGAAATAAAATTCTTTCATTTAGCCATGACAGCTCATTACCATTTTGTTCTTATCCTCCTTCTGTTTTTCCATCGTCTAACACTCTTCACAATTTCACTTTTTCACATTTCTCTCCACTCACGCATGTAGAATACTAGCAGAAGAAAGGAGATAAGAGAGAAAGAAGAAAGAAAAGAGGAAGACCACCAATAACAATGAAATAAAGGAGGAACAAAGAAGAGGAAAGAAATACCATCTTTGAGAGAGCTTAGGTAGGGGTTTTGTGCATCTCTACCATACTCATATTGTAACACCCTAATACAATATTCTCAATATAACTTATATGTATAGACATAAAGCATTAAACGTGTTACTTCTATTATTACTATCATACTAATCCCATATAATTGAACAATTAATATGGAGAGCCATAAATAAAAAGTTATACACATGTACAACAATAGCCTAGAAAGGCAAAGTGTTATATATACAACTTTACATTCTCAAACCAAATATAACTAAATATATCAACTTTGCCTATAAAAGAAACAAGGAAAACTAAACTACATTAGTTCTTCGATTTCTTTATCTTCTTATCATCTGAAGGGTCTTGACCTGCTATTACCATGAAAATACAAAAAGGGGTAAGAACATGTAATTCTCAGTAATATTCGTACATTTCATGGCATTATACAATGTAAATTGTATACAAATCAGTATAAACTACATCAAGATTATACAATCGCCCATACAACTATATAACGTATCAAAGTTGTCTCAAATCTACTTAACCTTAAAAATACTCGAACTTAAACATAATAGATTATGGTCGTTACTAGATATCAAATCTCTATTCAATATCTCTAGAACATTCACATGCTACTGTTATGTAAAGGTTCATTAACACGACACATAATCTATAATCCTATGTCCCTTACTTATATGATGAGAACAACTATCTACACAGTTGTAACATATCACAACTAGTTCATTCATAAACTTGTTATAGGTACTACATGTATAACATCTTTCTATGAATAAACTCACTAACTCTGAAATATAGGATTAGCAACAAGCGATGAAGTCTTCACTCCATGCCACTCGAACATTTACATTCTCTTACTCTATGCAAACGTTCACTAAGCCAATCTCTAACCTTAAACTCATAAATATACCATCAATGATAGTGAATAACTGCCCATACAATTGTCAAATATCATCTTCACTAAGAAATTGCCCATATAATTGCCAAGTAATAGGAAATGATTATGGATGTGTGTGTTTCACTTGCTAATCCAAACTCTCTTTAAACTTGTAGATAAGAAGACTTACTCTTCAAACTATCAAATAATGAGTGGACTGGTTCTTACTCACACTAGTGAAAGTACTTTTTCCACTATATATAAACTAGTAATCCTGGCACTAATGAGCAGTTATGGCTAAATCCTCATTCAAACAGACTTTTGGACTTTCCCCTCTATCTCCTTTGGCCATATGATTATACATCATTAAAGATTACTCTACTTTGGAATTAGCAAGTAATAGGAAGCTATGCAGCGTTATGTATAACTCATACAAAACTACTACCTTGACTCATCACATGACTCTCTCTAACCAAGTGAAGAACTAAACTCTAGCAACATATATTCTCAGCTCACTTCTAACTCATAAAGGAGCATATTCCATGTTTCCAGCTAGGAAATCATACTTATGAATATTGTATCTAGCTTACCTTACTATCACACCACAAGTGGTAAACTATGCCACCCTAGTGTACTCAAGGTCCTAGATACCTACTTTAGGCAATTCCTAACTATGGGAATGCTTAAAAACTAGAACTTCTATACTATGTCAACATAAAGTCCATTCATGCATCACTAACTCCACTTTCTCTCTTAGAAACAACTCATGGACTATGGCAAGTGACTATTGCCAACTGAACTCAACTTACTTATATCTAGTATACCTTATCCTCATCACCTCGTATGTGATACTATGCAACTATGGGTTGCCTAAGGGTCTAAATACCTACGTATGACAATCCATTACTCTTGGTTGCACTAAGGTTACTTTCCTATATATGCAAGGTGGTCTTTCTCTATTAGAAATACCTCTATTGGTGTCTCAATACACTCTACAAGGCATATAAAAGGGATCCTAACAAGTAGGGAAACTCATTTCATCAAAATAAGAATTCTGATGAATTCTGCTCTGGGCGCTTGAGCACCCATTCTCTGCGCCTGGGTGCTCGCTGCGTGCCTAGGCGCCCACTACCCAATGTCTGGGCGCTGGCTGGGCAGAGACATGCCCTGTTCTTACCTTGCGACTGATGCCTAAGCACCCTGCACTGGGCGCTTGAGTACCCAATCCTCTATTGCGCACAAACACTCACTGAATGATGGCCGCCTGGGCGTCCAACTCCCAACACTTGAGCGGTAGTCGCATAACACAAATTTAGCAGAATCAGTTATTGTTCCATTAGAACAATTTGATTTCCAGCCATCATAAAATGGCTTCTAAGTGATTTCTGACATCACTAACACCCTCTAAAAATGTTGTAACACTTATACAACCTATGGTTCTCTTAAACTTGAACTAATGATAAAAATCACATACTTAGTTACTCATTTCTTGAATTCCCACTCTAGGGGCTGCTTGGTGTTTTTGTTGAAAGATAAACTCATCTATCTTGAATCCATTAAGCTGAAAATAACTCATTTCAATCAATAAAGACAAGAACTAATCAAGAAAATAGATCTTTGCATCTCAAACCTATTTTCTCATCTATGTAAGCTAACTTCAGGAAGAAGATGGAAGTAATGGTTAGAAACCCCTACCTCTTGAAGACAATATGATCTTCAAGCTTTGAAGTCCTCTTGGATCTTCCTCTTCTTCTCCTCCTCTTTCTCTTCTCTCTTTCTCCCCATTTGGTTCCTTCTTTCTTTTCTCTTCTCTCTTTTCTTGTTTCTGTCTTTATTTTGTTCTGTAACTGTGGGACTTTAAGGGAAAAAGAGGAAAGTCTAACTTTTGTTACTTAAACCTATAGCTGGAACTTTGTAACTGTTAAGAACACTTGAATTATACCAAATCAAGTTTCTTAACTTCCAACAACTTTAGAATAAATACTAAGATTCATCTAAATTATTGTTTCACCATTACTCTATTTTTCCATATATACTGCTAGTCAATCCAGTATAAAAACAAATAACCAGTATGCCTAAAAATACCAAACTAACTTTGATTACTCTCAAATTTTAACTACATCCTCTTCCACCTATTTATGACTTAGAAACAAACTCTCTAGGTTTATTTCCCTCAACTTAGCAATTTATGCTACTATCTAGATCATTTTAGGCTACTTTTCACACTATAGGTTGTAACAAAGTGCCTAAATTAACTCATTTTGTCACAAAACTTAACTGACATACCATACAAGTAATAAGTTACCTTTGTACCCATTTACAAGTCTAACATGCTTTTCAAGATGTTACACATATCCCTTCTTGTTTTCTCAAATCTTATATGAATAGATTGGTTTGAAAACTTCTTTATGAATTTTATGTAGTATTGATAGCATATACCTACAAATGATTTTTGAACATGAGTTTATATGTATATCTTCAAGGATTTGAGATTTATGATATAAGGAAAATTATGGATTGGTCCTTATAGTTAAACCATGTGAGTTTTGGTTTGAGAAAATATATTTAGACATGATGATAACTTGATTATATATGAAAGGGGATGCATACTTGTGAGA
The DNA here is from genome assembly GCA_029884595.1 of Ormosia semicastrata. Taxonomy (NCBI): domain Eukaryota; kingdom Viridiplantae; phylum Streptophyta; class Magnoliopsida; order Fabales; family Fabaceae; genus Ormosia; species Ormosia semicastrata. The sequence goes on along the minus strand of JAQQTO010000063.1, from coordinate 78,794,602 downwards.
TTGTCATATTTGAGAGTTGATTCTGTTATGGAAATGCACTTAATAATCGATAATCAGAATATGATAATCAATTACCAATTTATAGAATGACATATTCGTGGGTGATAATCAATTATCAAGTATCAACTTCCAAAATATTATGTTCGTGAGTGATAATTGAATATCTGGTGATGATAATTGATTATAAATTTCCAGAATGCTATATTCATGGGTGATAATCGATTATTGAGAAGTGTTAATCGATTATCAACTTACAAAATGCTAATACTACCATGAGATAATCGATTATCCAGAGGTGCTAATCGATTATCAACTTACATAATATTACTAGTGGATAGTAATAATTGATTACCATAATATGATAATTGATTATCAGCCCCTTGTTTGAGTATACAGAGTTCTATACTATAAAATGTGAAGAGATTTGATTAAGTTCACTAAGTGAAGTGACTTATATTATGAATGTGCACTTGATAAAACTAGTGAAATGATGATATTGTGCACTAGATATATCTATGTGATTAGATAAATTGAGATGTACACTTGTTATGTTTATGAGGTATACTAGAAAATGATTTGCTCCTTTATAAAGTTAAAGTTGAGCTAGTATTGAATAATGAATTATGAATTGCTCCTTTAAATTGTTAAAATTGAGCTAGTATTGAATTGACATATAATGTGCTCAAAGTTTAAAAGATATTGGATATAATCCTTTAATAAAGGTGATCCTTAGTTGCTATTCCCTTATGGGTAGCCCATTGTTTCTTTTGGCTAGTATTAGATTTTGGAAATAATCCTCATAAAGGGGGTGATCTTAAATCCTTATATGTGATTCCTTATGGATTTGGCCAGGGTTACTTAGGGTAGTACTGTGTAACGAAGTACTGTTATGTAACACCCTCAGTAGGGCATCACATTTCTGACTACAAGCTCATAATCTGAAAATGATTTCATAAAAGGTTTGAGTTATAAAACATGGGTTCTAAAATTTCTTTCCGCGGAAACATAAACTTACTGAAATTTATAGGTAATACTGGAAAATAGATTTAAACTAATTAATATACATTATTGACACCACATAATATTTAACAATTATTCAGGAAACATAAAACTTACATACTCAATTCTAAACAGTAGCAAACCCCATTACGGGTCCTACTCAATAGCATGGTAAAATACTGACGAGAAAACTTAACATACTTATTCCATCTTGTATCCCTCTTGATGCGTCATATAACTGTTCATCCTCAAAATTGCACACCAACCAATCTGAGGTGGTCACTCCTCGATGTTATCACCAAACTCAGAATATTTGCTTCCACTCACGTCTAAGAAACTCGTTCTATCTACTATATATAATTTTAACAATACAAGCAAAATAATATAACAAAAAGGTGAGATCCCCTTTCATCAATACCAAGGCGGTAACAAGGAATGATACGAATGACAAAGTCATTCCATATGCATAGATATCACAGTTTCATTCATATTATCAATTCATTACAATTCCCTATCAATTCATCATACTTCGTTATCAATTCATCATACTTCGTTATCATTTCATCACAATTCTAGTAAACATATATCTCAGTTAAATTACCAGTACCAATTTCATCATAATAGATATCCTCAGTATATAAAATAATGATGTCATATCATATGAACATTTCTCATGCCACAATAATATGTGTTCGGACTCATGTGTATGCATACTAGACCAATTTTCCCATTCCATGAGGATTTTCACAATTTTGAGAAGAATGCTCTAGTTAATTGTCTAGCCTTAGCCCATAGACAATCTCCAGTCTTCGAAAAGAATCATGTTCTTGTCGGGTATCGTCAATGTGTCGCAATGGACTGCGTCACCATGTGGCACAAGGTACTTGCCCCTGCCCACTGGATCGACCGTCGCACCTTGACGCCCCCAAGATCCATCATAGATCTCACTTTTCAATTCTCATTCCCTCTTCAACCACAAGGGCCATAATAGCAATCAGCTATATTCCGTTCAATGCACGAATATCTCAATGCATGTTTCAATTTCATCATATGCTTTAATGCATATCTTTTAATTTCATCAGTAAAAAGGTTCCCTTTCAGTACATCCATTCTTTACAGTATCTTTACTGTATTTTCAACTGCGTATCATTTTTAATGCATTTTCACAATCACGTAACACTTTTGTTACATTTTCAAATCTCATAACCATTTTCCATCGTTTTTCTCAATCGCGTAAAATATTTACACGTTTTCCAAATTGTGCAGCAATTTTTCAATGTTTTCAAAATCCCGTAATTTAAAAATCATACTTTTAAGTCGCGTAAACCCTTTTTCATCATTTTTCAACTTCGTAAAATATTTCTCAATATTCCAAACATCGTTTTGGATTTTCAAAACTCAATACCATTTCCAACTTCATTTTCCACGTATTCTTCACTTAAAAATCTACTACGTAATATTTTTCATCATTTCCACTCAAACACAATATTCCTTCAAAATCAATTATTCCAACTTAAAATTTTCTAACGCGCCTCAAACCCAACGGGTGAGCTATACGCTAGTAAATTTTAAGTCACCAAGGTATTCTCCATAATTTTAAATCAATTCTAAAATCAGTCCTCTCTAAAATAAGTGGAGGTTCAAACCCTTCCATCCTCTCTTTTTCTTTCATCAATGAAATCTTTATCTCTCAAGTGACAAAGTATTTCTCTTCTATTTCTTAAATCCTTTTATAAATTTCTTGTACTAAATCAATTAACTTTTCATTTCTAAATCAAATTTTTACATAAAGTAAAACCATTTCAAACTCATAAAACCGTAACTACATGGTCATTGAAACCATCATATCTTTTCTTTTTCTTTTTCCTTCTAATCATCCAATTTTACCATTCATGAAACTCTTAATTTACCAATCCTTGGCATATTAGCAAAAATCATAAATACCTTCATCATAAAAATCTTTGTTCATTTCCTTGTCCAATTTTTTTACAAATCCTCAAAATCATTAACTTATTACCCTTTTTATCTAAAACTCATTATTAGTAAAATACTTAGAATCTTTTGCTCCCAAAAATTAGTTTGAGGTCGTGTGCCTCCATGGTTCTTTGGAACCAACATATTTTCCTTTGTCATATAATTCACATCTTAAAACATACACAATTCATTATGCATCATAAACACATCAAAGCAATAAACATCTCAATCATCAAACAACCATAAATATGGAAAGCTCTTAAACAAACAAGTAAAATAATCCTTATGGATTTTTCACCACACACACATCCATTTCTCACCACCAACACATGGTTGACGAGGGTAATCTCCCTCTTACCTCTTGAAGACAAGATTCTTCAAGCTCCTCCTTCCTCTTGATTTCGTGAGAATCCAAACAAAAATCCTAAAAATTCTTAAACAATTACCAAAGTCATAATCAAGACTTAATAACAAAGAACCATGAAACAATCATGGTTTAGAAAATAAAAAACTCAACTTAGAACCATAAGATCAAAAGTTTACCTTTAGGGAAATAACTCAAAGCTTGGATTTTAAGGTACTAGGAGTAGGATTTTGATAAAACTTTCTAAATGAAAAGTATTTAGAATATGGTTTAAGTTTAGGAAATTTAAAGAAGAAAAATTATAGAAGATTGGAGCTAGGGTTTGGGTAGTATGGCCAAAACTACAAGGAGAAAAGAAAGGGAAAAGTGTTCTTGTGTTCTTGAGATTTTTGAGAGAAAATGAAGGTTTAGCTTTTAGGTGAGAGAAAATGAAATTTGAGAGTGAATTAGAGAGTTGCAGCCGTGTGAGTAGTGTAGGAGAAATTAGGAGATAACTATGATAGTAAAAATATCATATTGTGTTCACATTGAAAGGCACATGGCCTATGTCACCACTTGGTCATCTAATGGTCACAAAAGACCATTCAAGAAGGCTTGAGAAGCCTCCTTGGCCATGTAGCCCTCTAAGAAAACTAACTAAGTTTGTTTTCAATTTTAATCTAGTTACTCATTAATCAAATAACAACTAACAAGATTAAATTTTCTAGTTACACTTAATTAACTATCTAGTTACATAACTAACTAGTTAAATAGGTCATTGCCTATGTCATGCCTAGTCATGTCTTCTAGATGGAATTAGGATATTTAGTTAGTAACTAAATCCTAACTAATTAGTAACTAGGTTAGTTTCATTTAATTTCTAATTAGGCAATTTAGGCAACTAAATTAGGTTTATTTAGTTACTTTGTAACTAGTCAAACTTTTCAACATAAACTATTTCCTATTGGTTAGAAAAGTTCAACCATCATTTTTGACTTGTTTCTATTGGTTCATTTTAATTACTTAGTTACACCTTAATTAAATAGTTAATTCATCTAGTTTATATTAAACTAGTTTAGTTAGGATTTCTAATTACTTTATAATTAATTAATCACATTATTATGTCATGGTATAGGTCATGATTATGTCATGTTTCTAGATAATAGATTTTTATCTAGTAACTAGTTTCTAATTATTTAGCAACTAAATTAGTTCATTTAGTTAATAATTAGACTATTAGGATAACTAAGTATTTAGTTACTTAGTAACTAATCTAGCCATTTTTATTGACTAAATCCTAACCATTAAAATCAACTTCATCTCCTAACCATTGATTAAATTTAAGGTTAATATCACAAGCTTCTTGATCAAGATTGTTTTCACACCATTGATTAGATCAACGGTGAGGATCTAAGGCTTCTTAATCAAGTTTTTCATCCAACGGTTCACAACGGAGTCCAGCCACTAAGTTTGACCAATTCTCATTGGTTGTCATAAAGCTTAGTAATAATGACTCATAATGACCCTTAAGATATTTAGCTTAGATATTTTCTAACAGATATTACCCAATGAACAATAGCTACTGCTATTATTACACAAGGATAATAGAAAACTCATATATAGAAAATCCTTCTCAACTGTTCCCGGTTTCGAGTTTAGTAAAATCTCCCGATCCTGCCTTGACAGTTCGGAACTTTCTGGTTCAAGAAAATTTTTATTTTTCTGGGCCTACCTCGGGTCCTCCCGGGCCTACACACAACTCAAAATAACACTAAAATAATCAAAAACTCAAAAAGTTCTATAAAAATTCAAAAAAATGATAAAAATTATAAAACTCATATATTTTCAGAAAAAATGAAATTCGGACATACAGTTTTGAAGATAATATTAAAATGTCAAAATAATATTAAAATATTCAAAAACGTAAAAACTCCAAAAAAATTCCTAAAAATCACAACAATTATAAAATTAATGAAAATTGAATTGGATTACTCAAAATAATTAAGAATCGCCCGAAATAAATAAAATATGAATTTTTAGGGTGTTACATGTTACTATAGGATGAGTACTTAGACCTGATAAGAAGACTATCACTGAGTGTTTGGTAGTGTGAGAATGTGACATTTCCTCCCTACCTAGTGATATAAAGGAACATGGTTCCTGGGAATATGCTTAGAAAGATGATAATTAATGAACAGTAATGAAAGATTTATACATGTTTGAGTATTTCCATATCATCATGAAGATGTTGTTTATATAAATCATAGATTTGATCATGAGTATTTGCATCATGAGAGAATGTAAATATTTTACTGATAGTGAGTTATCGTTTATATTTTGATACATTCTTGATGAAATTTATTATTTATTGATGATGTGTTGAATCTTGAAATATTGGTTGAATATGTATTATTGAACAATGATAATAATTGAATTTCTGCCTTAGGAAGAGAAATGGACTATTTTGGCTTTAGCCACCTTTCTAAATGATATTTATAGTATTGATTTAATTCCCCAAAGCAACTGGAGTTATTATGATGACATTTTATATGTTAGAACTATTGAGAATTTATAGAATTCTCACCTCTTTATATCTTTTCTTTCCATGATAATTCCAGCACAGGATCCACTTATAGAATACAAGAGAAGATGTTGATGTAGTATAGGATTATCTACCATTTTTGACCATTGCTTGTATTTATAACTATGTAATGGTTTGTTTATAGTTTTTATGTACATATGCCTATAAAGGCTTAATTTGTATCACTTGAACACTAATGTACTAGTTTGTATGGAATATTATTGACAATATGGCTTGTATAAGTCAAGTATATAATCAAGTATTTTAAATGTATATTTATACTTGGAAATATTATCTTTTCCTTGCAAGGCTCAAATAAGTAATAAAAATTAGTTTAGCTGTGATGTGCCTAAACCTAATTACTTTTGTGTAATCCAGATATACTTATAGTATTAGTTTTGGGTTACACCCTGTACCAAGATTTTTGAGAAGGTTGCTTGATAGCCTTGTATTGAGACATAAAGAAACTTCACTTGATATGAGAAACTTAGTGGCCTTGCACTATCTAACAAGGATGTGTGAAAAGCATTTGTGTGATTGTGCATGATATGATATGAATATGCTATGGATATGTATCCTACTGAATGATTTGTTGATGTGAGAGCACATGATATGATATATACTTCATGAAACTTGTGCAAGAAATTAATTGAATTTTATTTATTCAAGCAAATAGATTTTTCCTTCAAATAGAATTTTTCTTTTTCTTTTTCCTTTTTTCCCAACTTGCTAAACATTTTTTCAACCTCACTTTCAAGTGTTTCTTCACCTAGCAATCATAATTGTCATTTCCTTCCACAAGCTTCTAAAAATTGCCCTAGTTTGTATACTCTTGATGTGATGAACAGACCTTGGTCCAACAAAACCTAAAATTTGCCTTAGTTTTTAAACGTTTCTCTTACAACTTCAACTATCCTGACTTTTGGTGACAAGCATGTCATAGCTAATGCACACTCCAATCTTTCTCATTAATTCCCTTGTAAGTAAATGCTTGTTTTGCACATTTTATTAGATTCACTCACTCTTTAAATGGAAATATTAATACAATGATCATGCAATTGTGGGAATGTGAAGGAAATATTTCTTAAGATGATGAAATGGTGGATTAGAAAGTCATGATAGTGAATGAACGAAAAAGTAGGGTACAAAGACAAAGGAGAATAGAGTCTAATGCAAGAATAATTAGCATAAGATATTCATTTTCAAGACTTTTCACATGGCCTAGCAAGGTTTCTTTAGAGTTAGTTTATTGCCCCATTTATTGAATTTTTCTTTTATCTTTTTGGGAAAAAGTTGCCCTAGTGTATGTGTCAAGAAAACTAAGCCTCAATAAAGACTTTATATACTTGCAATGTTGTAACACCCCTCGATTTAATAACCACGATACAATCATCATTATGTCACGGTCACTAAATTTCGGCGTGCTACAATTGTCAAATAACAAATTTTACAAAATTTTAAACATTTCACATATGAAGAAAATAGGAGCCACGAATGAGTAGTTACATATACAACTAGTTAAAATATGAATTATAAGATGTACTCAAATTACAGCATGTAAGACTAGATAATCACCTTAAAACATATATATATCCAAAATACACTTTATACAGGTAATGCAAAACAAAATATAAACTACCCATAACATATCCACAACTAAGGAGTTGGGCACTCCCTCGGATCCTAAATGCGTAAGGCAACCTCGGGCACACCGATGGAGGGAGAAATACAGAATAAGGTCTTCAATCACAATCCTCTTCATGATCAAGGTCAGGTCCCCAACATATCGCATACGCTTGTTGGTCCAGTCGACTTGCCAAGTCTTGGCACCACCAGTGAACACAATTTGAACGAACCCATTAGAACCCCCTTTGCGATGACATCACTGGATACAGTGGGTCAAACAAAAAAAATCCAAAGGAATCCAACCTTGTTCCCACTTACAGTCTTTAACCAAGAATTGACATAGAACAAGAAAAGTACAAGAGAGAGGTTGAGGAGGAGTGTCTTCCTCTTACCTTAGTGAAGAACAAGGAAAAGCAAGCTCTTTTTTGCTTAGAAATTTCATGCTTCACCACCGCAAAACCTTGGGTGTTCAAATCCATAAAAATCAAGATCAAAGAGTGAAAATGGCATTCATAATCACCAATGTGACCATGGAACACGAAAATGAGGAGAAAAGGAGAAGAAAGTTGAGAGCTTTTACCTTAAAGCTCGAAGCTTTGATGTTGGCTGTGGAACACGAAAATCAAGAAGCCAGGAGGAGTCCCACAAAAGGAAAGCTTGAAGATGGAGAGGGGAAACAATGGTCTATGTTGGCTTGAGCAGAGGAAGCTTGAAATCAACAATGGTGGTTGTGGGTGTGTGCAGCCGTGTGAAGAAGAGAGAAACGAGAAAGAGAGCAGAAGTGAGGGAGAGAAAATGAGAGAAGTGAAAATGAAATATCCCTCTTAGCCAACCGTGCAGCACCAAAAAGGGAGGAGAGAGAAAAGTGGTTGGGGAGGAAGCCTCCTAGAAGTTTCCCTCAAAGCTTCCTTGAGAAGCTTCGCGTGCTTCTCAATAAAGTGAATAGTAAGCTTGTTCCCTTAATTAAATACATCTGAAGATGATTAATTACACTGTTAGAATTATTTTCCCAGTGAATAAAAGTTACAGTTGATGAAAATAATATTTTATTATTCACCAAATGATTTTATGATACAGTAATTTTATTTATCAGATAAAATTTCATAAAATGTAAACCTCGCAAACTGTGCCCGACCTCAGGTTTGGTAAGATCCCCCATCGACACGTTGACAGTTCAAGATTTAACTGCCTTAGGGAAAATATTTTGTTATCCTAGCTCCGCTCAGTGGGCAGGTAAAATGAGAAATATATTAAAATATTCAACATTTCCAGAAAATTCCATAAAAAATCCTAAAAATCATAAATATTATAAAATGATTATTTATAATGAAATAAATAATTTTCGGGATGTTATAACTCTCTCCTTCTAAAAGGAATTTTGTCCTCGAAATTTGCATACCTTAGAATAACTGTGGGTATTGCTCTTTCATCTTGTCTTCCAGCTCCTAGGTTGCATCTCCAGCCACCTTCGCTGCCCCATGTTCAACTCCTTTTGATCATACAAATACTTCAGACTCTTGTGATCACTGAAAATGTTGAACGTCATTCCGTAGAGAAAGTGCCTCCATATCTTCAGAGCAAAAACTACAGCCGCTAACTCCAAGTCGTGTGTCGGGTAGTTCTTCTCGTGCACTCGCAACTGCCTTGAAGCATAAGCCACTACTTTTCCATGCTGCATAAGTACAGATCCAAGTCCTTGGTATGAAGCGTCATAGTACACTTCAAACTACTCATTCGGATCGAGTAGCACTAACACTAGCGAGGTAGTCAGTCGATTCTTCAACTCTTGGAAACTCTGCTCACAGCTGTCGGTCCACTCAAAAGCTTGGTTCTTCCTTGTGAGTTGTGTAAGTGGTCCAGCAATCTTGGAGAATCCCTCAATGAACCTCCGGTAATATCCTGCTAAGCCCACGAAACTACGAATCTCTGTCACTGACGTTGGCCTTTCCCACTGCAGCATTGCCTCCACCTTTGATGGATCCACTGCAATCCCATCCTTCGAGATCACATGACCCAGAAGCTTAACTTCTTCCAGCCAGAACTCACATTTTGACAGTTTGGCATACAGTTCCTTCTCCTTCAGAATCTGAAGAACTATACTGAGGTGTTCAGCATGGTCCTCCTGATTTTGAGAGTATACCAGAATGTCATCAATGAATACCACAATGAATCTGTCCAAGTAAGGATGAAAGATTCAGTTCATGAAGTCTATAAAGATAGCTGGTGCATTTGTCACGCCAAACGGCATCACGAGATATTCGTAATGACCATATCGGGTACGAAAAGCAGTCTTAGGTACATCCTCCGTCTTTACTCGTATCTGATGATACCTAGATTACAGATCAATCTTTGAGAACACCGCTACTCCCTTTAGTTGGTCCATTAAATCGTTAATTCTCGGGAGTGGATACTTGTTCTTGATCATTACTTTGTTTTGCTACCGATAGTCCACACATAATCTTGATGTGCCATCCTTCTTACGAACTAACAGTACTGGTGCTCCCTACGGTGACACACTTGGTCTGACAAATTGCTTTTCCAAAAGCTCTTTCAGCTGTTTCTTGAGCTCAGCTAACTCTGTCAGTGCCATTCTATAAGGTGCTATAGACACGGGACCAGCTCCCGGTACAAGGTCGATAGCAAACTCTATCTCTTGAGCCGGTGGTAACCCAGGTACATCCTCAGGAAAGATTTCAAGAAACTCATTCACCACTGGAATTGTGTTCACATCAACTTCGCTTTCGAATTTCAAAGAAGACAGTAGCATGTATCCGTGAGCTCCTTCTCTCAAGAGAGCTTGAACTCGGTTGGCCTTCAGAAATCTAAAATCCTTATCTATGGGAAAAACTATGGTTTTTCTTGAACAATCTAGTAGGACATGGTTGGAAGATAATCAGTCCATCCCTAAGATTACATCTAGCTGGGAAAGGGGTAAACAGATCAGATCAACAGAAAAGATTCGACCTTCAACAACCAATGGACAGTTTAGACAGACTTTGGTAGTAACTACCGGTTTACCAGTGTTTGCCTTACCTTTGGACCTAACTATTTCTACCCCCGTCAAAATCCTACTCCATGGAGCTAGACACAAAACATTAAGAGAGAATGATCAGGGAGACATGCCAGTGTCTCGTCAGCCATAAAAACAAGTGCTTTCCAGAAAATAATCAGTCATTTTGCGCAACAAGGCTTTATACAGTGACATTCCCACAAGATCTCGATATAGGACTGTGCCACGGTCAAGATCGTCGATGCATTTGCATCAGTTTATCCCACGGTCCAGAGGGGCTACCACTGCCCTCTGTGGGACGCCCGTGCCCCGGCGCCCCCAAGGTCAACTACAGGACTACACTTGTCTATTCACACCCGCACTAAGGTGTGATCATCTCCTAGGCAACTTGGCCTTAACAAAGTCCAACGGATATTCACAATGCATACAGACTCTATGCATAATCATGTATGATCATTATAACATACAATTCCACAATATGCCACAATTGGCCGAAGCAAGAATCAACACAAACGTTGGTCACTCACATGGACCCATAATATCATAATATTAGAATTAAATGAATTAATGCATTTTTAAGGTGTATTATGAATTCTTGCTTAGGTTTAGCTTTTTTTACAAAGTTTGTCTCTAAAGGAATTCTCTTAATTAATTAAATCCTCTTAGGTAATTTATTCACATACACTTAGAAGGTTATTCTAAGATCTTAAAGTCTCACACTCTTTTGTTCTTACCCTAATTAAAATTATCCTAAGTCTTATGAAAATTCCATTCTTGATTCTTTAAAATTTATGAATCTCTCTAATTTAATTTTCCAATTTGCTAATTCTTGCATCCTATTACCATTAATTTAATCACTAGGTGTTACGTGATAAATTATAATTTTGGATTTCAATGGAGAAAATGTATCTAGTGTACAATTGTGAGGCTACCTTTTGACGAAAAAAGAACATGACCGACTGATGAAAGATGTCAGTCATAAGGTGATTTGGTGATGGAAATGGCTAAGTTACAATTTTGACAAGAAGGGCAAAAAATCAATTTCTGTCGAATAAAGATTCTGTCGAATGGAGATCAAAAACTATCGAATACACTAGAAGGTCAGCAGAAATCCTAATTTGATGAATGGGTGTTGACGTTGGGGAAATCTTCCAAGTGTTGAACCGATGAAAGCACTAAATGGTCAGAAATTCTAATTCGACGGATATTGACATTCTAACTCAACGGATATTGACATTGGAGAAGTTTCTCTACTAAATGGTCAGAAATTCTAACTCGACGGATATTGACATTAGAGAAGTTTCTCTACTAAATGGTCAGAAATCCTAACTCAACGAATATTGACATTCTGACTCGACGGATATTGACATTGGAGAAGTTTCTCTACTAAATGGTCAGAAATTCTAACTCGGCGGATATTGACATTGAAGAAGTTTCTTTCGTGTTGAACCGATGAAAGTGCTAAATGGGTAGAAGTTCCAATTCGATGGATATTGACATTGTACTAAATGGTCAGGAATTCTAATTCAACAGATACTGACATTGTACTAAATGGTCAGAAGTTCAAATTCGAATGATGTTGACATTGTACTAAATGGTCAGAAATTCTAATTGTTACAATTGTTCACAAAGAACCCCATAATTTTGGGTCTCCAAACCATGGCCATCCGAGAACCAATCCGACATCATTTTCTTCCATGTCATACATTCCAATCCATTCAGATACATCTATATACACAAACAAACAATCTAATAGCACAAACACATTATAAACAACATGCAAACAAAGGATAACCCTCAATAGGGTTTCCTCACAAATAATCATAGACAAGGTTTCTAAATGCTAATAGAGGTTAAGGAGGAGTGTCTTCCTCTTACCTTAGTGAAGAACAAGGAAAAGCAAGCTCCTTTTTGCTTAGAAATTTCATGCTTCACCACCGCAGAACCTTGGGTGTTCAAATCCATAAAAATCAAGATCAAAGAGTGGAAATGGCATCCATAGTCACCAATGTGACCATGGAACACGAAAATAAGGAGAAGAGGAGAAGAAAGTTGAGAGCTTTTACCTTAAAGCTCAAAGCTTTGATGTTGGCTGTGGAACACGAAAAACAAGAAGCCAGGAGGAGTCCCATAAAAGGAAAGCTTGAAGATGGAGAGGGGAAACAATGGTCTATGTTGGCTTGAGTAGAGGAAGCTTGAAATCAACAATGGTGGTTGTGGGTGTGTGTAGCCGTGTGAAGAAGAGAGAAAGGAGAAAGAAAGCAGACGTGAGGGAGAGAAAATGAGAGAAGTGAAAATGAAATATCCCTCTTAGCCAACTGTGCAGCACCAAAAAGGGAGGAGAGAGAAAAGTGGTTAGGGAGGAAGCTTCCTAGAAGCTTCCCTCAAAGCTTCCTAGAAGCTTCCCTCAAAGCTTCCTTGAGAAGCTTCACACGCTTCTCGATAAGGTAAATAGTAAGCTTGTTCCCTTAATTAAATACATCTGACAGATGATTAATTACACTGTTAGAATTATTTTCCCAATGAATAAAAGTTACAGTTGATGAAAATAATATTTTATTATTCACCAAATGATTTTATGATACAGTGATTTTATTTATCAGAAAAAATCTCATAAAACGCAAACCTCGCAAACTGTGGCTGGCCTCAGGTTTAATAAGATCTCCCGTCTACACGTTGACAGTTCAAGGTTTACCAGCCTCAGGGAAAACATTTTATTATCTCGGGTCCGCTCATTGGGCATGCAAAATGAGGAATATACTAAAATATTCAACGTTTTCAGAAAATTCCACAAAAATTCCTAAAAATCATAAATATTATAAAATGATTATTTATAATGAAATAAATAATTTTTAGGATGTTACAAATGTGGCTTAGGGTAAAAAGATTTTCTATAACAAAATGATATAAGGCCTAAAATTCATTTGTGATCCCCACCTTCCTTTCCTCACCTTTTTTGGTTCCTATTTTCCAACAAGTTTTGCATCACATTCATTCATCATGAGGATATAAAGAGTTGTAAATGGGTCTAGGGTAAGAATGTGGCTCATGAAAGAAAGGATTTGATGGCTTAAAAACTGATGTTGAGTCCTAATGAGAACTTCCTTTTGAGTACATGTGGTCTCATTTCCAAGTGAATATGTATGACTTTGTTCATAATGTTTTGCATTTTCTTTTCTTAACTTAATGACTTGCTTTTCATGACAAGATATTCTTTCTCATCTTTTTGTCATTTATTTTCCTTTCTTTCTTTCTTTCTTTTGGACTAGAGTCCCACATTGTTTGCCTCAATCTTTTAGGTACAATTTATATACCTGTTGGGTCACTACACTTGATGCCAATTGGTTTTAGGTTAGAATCTCACATGGTATCAGAGCCAAGATCTTATCTTCGTCGCCTATTCTGCTAGGCTCGTATGTTCCAGCCAGGCATCTGTGGAGTGGGTGTTAAAGTCCCACATCGTCTGCCACAATCTTTCAGGTGCGGTTTATATACCTGTTGAGCCACTCAACTCTATACTAATTAGTTTTAAGTTGGAATCTCACATGGTATCAGAGCCCAGATCCCATCTCTGTCACTTATTCTACTAGGCTTCTTCATTATATATTCCACTAGGATTGCCTATTTCGTCTAGGTATTTATGGAGGAAGGTATTAGAGTCTCACATCACCAACCTCAATCTTCCAAGTGTAGTTTATATACCTGTTGGGTCACTCCACTTGATGCCAATTAGTTTTAAGTTAAAATCTCACACTTTCTTTTTCTTTCCTCTTTCTTAGCTCTTTCTTTCTTTTTTCTTTGTTAACATTTGGTAAACAAGAACCACTTTCTTTGCATTAAGTTCTCATTGTTCCTTGGGTACAAATTGTGATGGGGTATGAGAAAGAACTCTTTCCAGGCTCAATGGGCTTGACAAGGGATAAAAAATGTTTGGATAGTTGAAAGAACATAATCCCCTTAATTAATTGAATATTTTGCAGAACTTGTTGAAATTCTTCCCTTTCCTAAGTTAAACTTGAATTGCAGGTAAAAGATAGAAGCACAACTTCTAGGCTCGAAGGGGTGTCTAGAGATAAAACTCTTTAGTGTTTGGAAAAAACAAAGAATGCCTTGTATCATTGGAAAAATTTTCTTGTAGAACATACACTGTGATTTTAGAACTATTGGGGTCTTGATTTGCATCATCCTCCACTTAATGTTTGCTAGAACCAATTTTTTAATCTTGAAAGAATATATGATAGATCACTGTAGGAATTGTTTCTTTTTCTTCTCTCCCTGTTTTGTCTTTTTTTTTTCCTTTCTTTATTTTTCTTTATGTTTTATTTTTTTCATTTCTTTTTTTTTTCTCAAAATCCATAAAATAATGATGAAATGAATGGCTAACAAAATTTTAAACAACAAAAGAATATGAAGATGTGGAATATGAATGAGATGGTTAACTTACATGATCATTTTATTAATATTGCCATTAAAAAGGTGTTTAAGTACGGTAAGATTTTCAAGCTTTGAATCTCGAGCATTTATCACCAAAGAAAATAGGAAAGGCAAACATGAGAAAGTCACCACAAATCAAACGAGCAACATGGTCAAGCACATGCTAAGTTCAATGCAATCTTTCTTTTCCAAATCTAGTTGAAGCTTGACTAAGGCGAGAAAAGAAAAAAAAGTGCAATTGCAGAGCTATCCTTTAGTCACACAAGTTGAACTAGATGAGGTTAAGCCTAGATGAGCAATTATGAGCCATTGATTGATCATTTATTTATTTTTTTAGTTTTAATGGGATGCAGGGATGCTATGTAACATATAGAGAATTTTTCAGATGATGCAAAAATTTCATGCCAATATATGGAGTTTTTTTTTATAGGATGCAAAAATGCCATGTTAGTATGTTGGGATTAATGATTTTTTTTTCAAATGCAAGAATGCTATGAGACAAGTAGAGATTTATTTTTTAATAGGATGTAAACATGACATGCTTCAATGTAGAAAATTCCATGATACATGCAGAGTTTTTTTTTCTTTTAAACTAGGACAGAAAAAAGTCATCTTAACACGCAAAGAAAAAAGATGAAATTGTTATTTTTTTTATGATGCAAAAATGGTATGTTGATAAGCAAAAAAAAATTGCTTTTTTTCATGGAAGAATGACGTGCTCATAGATGATGCTAGACAGGTGCAATTACTAGAGCTGGATGGAATTTCCTTTTTCTTTTTTTTCTTTTTTTTTCTTTTTAATAAGATGGAATGTTGTGCTGACATTCATAGAAAAAAGACTATTTGATATAAATGACTTTTCTTAATGATGGAATGCAAGGATTAACATGCAGTGAAAGAGATTTCTTCTTCTTATTTTTTTTTTCTATGCAAGGACAAAGAAAGATTACTACTAAAATTCCATGGAATTTTTTTATAGGATGAAATTTCATGTAGACATGCCATGAAAGATGACTGCTTGATCTACATTAAAACTTGCCTTTTTTTTTCTTTGAAAAAAAAAGAATTTTCCTTTTTTTTACTGATAAATTATTGGCCCACCATGACTTTTGATTTGAAAATGTCAAGTTCAAGATTTAATGAAGGACATGTCTTATGCTACTCAAAACAATGCGTGTCTTTTCTTTTTTCCTTATTTTTTAGACTTTCCAGCTTCACCTTTTTCCTTTTGCAGAAAAAATTAAAATTGATACCACTTTGATCTTTGAAAATTCTTGATCATACAGAAGAGTGAAATACCAAATAGTGATTCATAGTAAAGTTTTGAATGCTTCCTCAAACTTTCAACGAACACTATAAACTAATCATGATGTGAATTAACAAGTTTATTAGTCAATGCTTTGAAAAAAGACATAAAAAATGCAATGAGTATTTTTTCTTTTTAGATTACAAGAACGGTATGCTCATACGAAATGGACTTTGTACTACATGGAAACAATGATCTTTTTTTTTTCCTCTTTGTTGAGATGCGATAATGCAATGAGATGCTTTATTGTTATGCAAGTTAATGATTTTTTATTTATTTTTATGAGATGCGAGGATGAGATAAAAGATGGTTATCATACTACATGTTGATAAAATGTGAGAATGCAATGAAAGATAGCCATGATACTACATGCTATAGTTTTTACTATTTTTTTTTCAAGTGTGCAATGAAAGATGGTTAATATTTTTAATAAAATGATGAATGAGTGAAATGTAAGATATGAATATATTTTTTCTTTTCTTTTTTTTTTTGTAAAAGGTAGGCATGATTTTTTTTTTTAAACAAGATGTAGATTATTGCTTTTTATTCTTGAAAAAAGGTGGATAATTTTTCTTCTTCTTCTTCTTTTTTTAAAAAAAAGAGGTGACAATGATTTTTTTTTTTATAGTAAGGGGTAAGAATGATATTCTTTTTTCTTTGAGAAATATAGGGTGAATGATTTTTCTTTGATGAGATGAAAGAATTAACAAGCAAAGAGATGATAATTACGCGACATGTAAATGATTTTCTTTTTGTCTTTTAATCAAAGTTTCTTTATAACAAGTGGAATAAATGAATGAAATGCAAGATATAAGTGGGTTTTTTTTTAAAAAAAAAGTATGAACTTTCTTTTTATTTGTCTAAGAGATATGATGATTTCTTTTTATAGGAAAATAGGTGAATGATTGTTGGAAAAGATATGAATAACCTTTTTTTTAAAGAAAGAAGAATGCTATGACTATGCTTAGCATTAAATGTAAGAATAAACAATATGAAGAATAGGGGGTAAAAAAACCAATGCTCCATTTTGTCATAGTAGGGTAAAGCCTATGAGTTAGGTAGGACTCAAATTTGGATGGCTACTATTAGTGCACGGTTTGCAAGAAGGATCTAGACCCCTAATGGAAATATTGTTCCCAGATTGTCCATATCCAAAATATAAGGACCTGATTTGATGAGCTTGATCACATGAACAAATAAGTCACAATATGGCAGCCTATGACACCAGTAACAATCTGAGCGGGAAAATTAGCAACTGTTTAGGGAAGCATAGGCCTCACAATAACATTAGAAAAGCCTCTTCTAGCCTTATGTCATTCCAAGGCTCGGGTATAAAGCCCAAAGAGTGTGTAAAGTAAATGATTTGTGAGGTGTGTGCTAGGAGCATACAAACCCGAACAAAAACCAAAGAAAATAAAACTACTCCCAACCTGTAAAACAAAAGCCAAACAGAACAGATATGCAATAGCACTAACAGTCATCTATCTTAAGATTAATAACAGGCAGGATTCATATATGTATTTATTAAAGTGTAACACCCTAATACAAATATCTCGATATATTCGTCGTATATAAAAATAAGTAGTACTAGTCATGCTACTACTAACTTAAACAACATAACCCATAATATTTATATAAATAATTATGGAGAGCCATATAGAAATAGGTCATATATATATGCATCAAAAGTCTCAAAGGGAAAAGTGTTATACATACAACTCAAAGTAGAAATAGAGTTGCTCATAAATACATAAACTGAAACTATCTAATCTTGTTGCTTTTTCTTCTTTTTCTTTTTCCTTTTCCCTTCGGGAGGGTCTTGTCGTACTTTTTTCATGAAACACAAAATGGGGTGAGAATATGAAAATTCTCAGTAATTAAACATATATCTTATGGTATTATTATAAAAATACACAAAGGTAAATTTATAAACTATAAACTTATTAACATAATATCGACATTAAACAACTGCCTATACAATTATAAAATATCATTATTTATTGGCAAAGTGCTTATCTCACTCCTTTACCTAGTATAGGGTTTAACTCATCCTATTGCCATTGGTAATAAGTTTTTCTCACTTTACTACCCTTTACATGAGTTCTTTTCTCACTTCTCATGTTCATTGATAAAGAGCTTAACTCACTACTTTATCCTAGGCAGAGTGCTTATTTCACTCCTCTAAAGTGTTTTACTCACATCTTTACCATGACAATGTGCTTTTCTCACTCCCTTGTATCACAATTCCATATTGTGCTATGGTTTAACTTTATCAAGTAAAGGAACCTCTCTTTGATAACACTCCATTTCAACTCAACTTGATGAGATAATAGAAAATTTCTCTAAAAACTTGCATAATCAACTCAACTTTAACTACAAGAGAGTAATTCATACATCTAGATAAGCAAAACATACTTATGATACTTGTAACTAGCTTGCCTTATTATCACACCACAAGTGGTGACCTATGCCACACTAGTGTGCTCAAGGTCTTAGATACCTACTTTAGGTAATTCCTAACTTATGGAATGCTAAAAAACTCAAACTTGTACATATATACTAGGTGATTATTTCCTTTATGAAATATCCCTAAAAGTGTCTTAACATACTTAACAAAACATATATGGAGGATCCCACCAAGAAGGGAACTCCATTTCACTAAAATAAAGGTCCTAGCAAACTCTGGACATGGCACCTAGGCACCTAGGCGCTGGTCTGATAGAAAGCCTACTCTGCTTTTCCCTGCGGCTGGTGCTTAGGCCCCAACACTGGTGCCTATACGCCAGGCTCGTAGCATTATGCTATTATGGTTTTGGGCAGTGGGCGCCTAGGGGCCAGACTCTTTACCTGATACCATTCTCGTCCTGGTCAGTGGGCGCTTAGGCACCAGTTGCACTATAAAACTTTTGTAGAAACTTGTCTATTGTGCTATTGGTTTCTAAACTAAAATTCAACCTTCAAATCTTGGTTGTACAAGGTTTCTAACTCCATACATGATCATTAAGCTCAATGAAACTATCAAACACACTTACTACACATTAACTCATTGAGAAAGATCAAATCAATCAACCACAAATACCCATTTTCTAAACTCTTGGATGTGTAGTTTCAAGGGTCCACAAGCTTCAAAACAACCACCATGCATGTAGCAACACAAAGGAAACCACAAAACAAGTTTCCAAACAACTCATCCAATCCAAATCATGGAAAACATACAAAAACCCATTTTTCTAAACCAAATGATGCATATTACAACATGAAGAGTGAATAGGAGAAGTGAGAGTTTGAGAGCAAAGATCCCTACCTCAAGTTGTTTGGGTGGTGAGCCTCAAGTCTTGGCTTTCCCCTTTGTCGTCATCTTCCTCTTCCTTTCCTCTTCTTCCTCCCTTCCCTCTTCATTCCTTTCTCTGTTTTCTCCTTTTGCTATTGCTGCTATTAAGCCGTTAGAGAAAATGAGAGAGTGGGTGAGAAATGAGAGGAAAAAGGACTCAAAGTCAAAAGAGAAACCACTAGAACCGCGAGTCACCAAGTTACTCTAATATCTACTGAAAACTTTATATCTCTTAGGGATACATTGATCTTACTAAATCAAGTTTCCTAACTTCCAAAAGTATTAAAATAAATCATAATATTCATCTCAATTCTTGTTTCACCATTTTCATAAGTTTCCATATCTGTGTCAAGTCAATCCGGTATTAAAACACTCAGTGTATTTAAAAATACCAAACTAACTCAGTTTACTCTCAAAATTTAACTACATCCTCCTCCACATATTTGTAATTTAGAAACAAATTATCTATATTCATTTCCCTCAACTAGGGAATTTATGTCATTATCTGAGTCATTTTAAGCTACTTTTCACATTCTACGTTGCAACAAAGTGCCTAAACTAACTTAATTTATCACAAAATTAAGCAGACACGTCAAGCAAGTATTATGATACCTATATAATCATATACAAGTCTAACATGCTAAAAAGGGGATGTTGTAACATCCCAAAAAATTATTTGTTTCATCACAAATAGTCGTTTTATAATATTTGTGATTTTTGAAAATTTTTTTGTAATTTTTTGAAAATGTAAAATATTTTAATATATTTTTCATTTTACGTGCACACTGAGCAGAGTTAGTGTAACACCTCAGAAATTGTTTGTTTCATGATGAATAGGCATTTTTCAATAATTGTGATTTTTGAAAAATTTTCAAGAATGTCGAATATTTTAATATATTTCTCATTTTACGTGCACACTGAGCAGAGTCAGTGTAACACTCCGAAAATTGTTTGTTTAGTGACGAATAGTCATTTTCTAATATTTGTGATTTTTGAGAATTTTTGTGGATTTTTATGAAAATGTGAAATATTTTAGTATATTCCTCGTTTTCTGTGCGCACTGAGCGGAGCCAGGAAAACGAAATGTTTTCCTTGAGACTGGTAAACTTTGAACTGTGGACATGTCGATGGGGGATCTTACTAAACCCGAGGCTGGGCATAGTTTACGAGGTTTATGTTTTTCGAGATTTTATCTGATAAATAAAATCTCTGTACGCATTGTTAAATAAAATTTTACAGTACGCTACATTATTCGATGGATAATTATTACTGGCTTGTGTACTGCAACAATTATCCATTGGGTAATAACTTGTAGTAAAATCCTAACCACCCTATTATTTAATTACTAAATCACAATATCCTATCCAAAGGTAATCTCCTTTATGTCTAATTATATCCTCTTTATTGGAAATGCACCCAAGCTTCTCAAAGAAGCTTCATTTTCTCTCTCCTCTCCCTCTCTCCCATATGGCAGCTGCACATTTTGGAGCCCAAGATTTGTGCTTCATTTAATTAAGCCATTCTATTCAAATTTCAAAATCAAAAAGTCATCACATTTTTCTCCTATCAATTCCTCTCTCTAGATTTTCCTTCTCTCTTTTCTCTCAACCATTTTCCTTTCTCCTCCCTCACACTCCTTACACGGCAGCAGCCCTCTTTGGATGCCAAATTTGTGCTTCATTCACTTAATTAAACAAAGCCATTCTAATTTCAAAATTACAAAAAGTTCATTCACTTTTCTATCTACTTCTCTCTCTACCTTCTTCTTCCTCTCATTTTTTTCTCCTCCTTCTCTCTACACACCCACACGGCCAGCCCTATTCTCTACCCTCTACCATTATAAAAATTTCATCTAAACACATTTTCTTAATCTCCTCTACATTCTAAACACATCTCTAGTTGGTGATTTCTTGAAAAGGTTTCATCTTCACCATCTCCTTTTTCTAGCTTCAAGCTTCAAGCTTCAAGCTTTTAGGTAAGGTTCTTAGTTCCTCACCCTTTTTTCTTCATTTTCATGTTCAAGGTCTTCTTGATGACCATTGATCCATTCTTTTTCAAGTTTTCTTGTTGATTTAATGAAATTGTAATTTTTGGGGTTCTTGGAGGTGGAATTCGAATTTCACTTGGAGCATTCAAGGGAGTTCCATTGCTTGTCTTCTTCTCTAGGTAAGAGGGAGATGCTCCTCCTCAACCTCTATTGGTAGTAAGGAACTTTGTTTTTGTGATTGGTTGTGAGAAACCCTAGTTAGGGTTACTCTCTTTATTTGTATGATTACATATTGCTTTTAAATTGTTTAAGTTATTTGATTGATTGGTTATGTATATTGATATACTTGGATGGATTGGAAACCTAAAATGGAAGAAAATGACCTAGATCACCTCTAGGAGGCTCACGGTCTTAGGGCCCAAAATTAGGGTTCCTGGTTTATATTTTATAACAAGTGGAAGACACAGCTAATCAAGTGAACAATATGTAATTAATGGGATGAAAATTTGGAATCCTAAGACTTAGTGAGGCTCACGACCTCTAGGGATTAATAATGGCGTAATCATGTGACTTCATACAACTATGACATTTAATTAATCAAGCGAATAAGTAAGAGGATTATGTAATGGAAAGAAATTAATTTGGTAAACTAAAGGAACTCTTTGGACTTTAAGAACGAATAAGGATGTGTAAGACTTGGGAAAGATCTTTGAAATAATTCTATAAGTAAGTATGACCAAAATTAAAGTAAGGAGCTTAATGACCAAGAAACATTAAATTAAAGTGAACTTAAATCAACTACACATTTAGAAGTAAGTAGACACTCATAAAAAGGAAATGATCAAAAGATGGATTAGTGCTCAAAGACTTAGGACAATTTATAATTAATGGAAGATCATGAACAATAGTAAGAATATCGAAAGAGCCCAAGTCAATCTATTCTAAGATGGTTAAATTAAAATTTAAGTGAGGAATTATTTAATTAAAGTAATGAAAATCAATTAAGCATTATAAGAGAATTTCCCCCAAAGAGAGAAAATTACTAAGAAGAATGTAGAAATTTAAGTACAATTTCATAATGCACTCAAAAAGCATAATGCACACTTAAAGGACTTAATAATATATAGTGTGGACTAATGTGGGGGACCAGTTACGTGAATGCTTATATTATCCAAATCATGGTATATTACTGAAAGTATTTTATTGAAGAATATACATGACAAATAATGATGTATGCATTGAGTCATCATGTATTGTGAAAGTCTGATGGACTATTTGTCAAGGCTATATTGCCTAGGAGTTGAATCACACCTTAGTGCGGGTGCGAATAGACTAGTGTAGGTCCTGCTGTTGACCTTGGGGACGTCGGGGCGCGGGCGTCTCACAGCGGATAGTTGGTAGCCCCTCTGGACCATGAGACAGACCGATGCAAACGCACCGACGATCCTGACTGAGACACTATCCTATATCGCGATCTTGTGAGAATGCCGTTGTATAGAGCCTTATTGCGTAAAATTGTTGATTATGATTTCTGAAAGCACTTGGTCCTAGGCGGATGAGATACTGGCATGTCTCCCTAATCATTCTCTCTGATGTTTGTGTCTAGCTCCATGGAGTAGGATTTTGATATCATGTACATGTGCATAGTGAGTCAATACATTACCTGGCATTTGATTTATATGATAATTGGATCTGCTATCTTATTGATGATATACTACCTGAAACTATTAAATTGCTTAATATCTGCTTCTTGATACTGTTTATTATTTTTGTTATGCTATGTGGGCGTTCTATGCCATTTATGTTTCTTACTGCCATAATTGGTAATGAAGTTGGATATCTCACCTCTTTCTTGCATTGTTCTTGTTCTATGTGATATTTGGTTAAAGACTATAGGGGGGACGAGATTATTTTTCCTAGACTTTACTGGGTAGTGATCTTTTGCTTTCGAGGATGTCAATAAGAAGAGGTTCCATTGGGTTCATTAGGATTGTATTCATTGGTGGCGCAAATGCGTGGCATGTCGACTAGGTTAGACAGCGTATACGATATGTTGGAGACCTGATCCTCACCGTAAGAAGGACCCATGATGGAGATCCTATCCTGACACTTACTATTTCGGTACATCTGGAGTTCGCCTTGCCTATCAGGGAGCTATGGGGTGATCCGATTCACGCTGCTAGAGAGGACGAGGATTCCATGGCATCAGCTACTAGGGCACCTGCCCGTGGGATCGCACTCGGTCCTGTCCTTATATCTTCAGACGAGCCGGGAGAGGATCCCGAGGTGGATCCGATGAAGTGCCCAACTCCTTAGACATGGATGTCTTTATGGGTAGTTAATGTTTCCTTCTGCATTCCTTATATTAAGGTGTAATTTGTGTATACCTGTATTCTGAAGTCAAACTTGATGTATTTTATTTTGAGCGGTATGTGAAATGCGCCATGCTATGTATGCTTTAAATTAATTATCTAGTCCTATGAACTGTATTTCATTTTTGGCTTGTTGAATTATATGTGCTAATGACGGCCTATTTATTATTGCATCCGTGGCTCATATTTCCTTTATATATAATATATATATATATATATATATATATATATATATATATATATATATATATATATATATATATAAATTTTGAAAAAGTATTATGAAGAAGTTGTAGCACGCCAAAAATTTAGTGACTACGGTATAATGATGATTGTGCTATGGTTATTAAATCCAGGGGTGTTACATTAGGTGGTATCAGAGCTCAGTTCATCCTGTTGAGCCAGAGTATGGACTGACTATGCTTAGACATGCTAGAAGTTTCTTGGTATATTGTACACTTCCTTGTCTCTTGATAAAGATGTTTGGGAAAGAAAGGCATGACTTACCATAGGTTGAATGTTGGTAGCTACTGCCGCATAGTTACATGATATTGAGTATTGGCCCACTCAATGTGTAAATATTCTGTGTGGACGGAAAACTATGACTTCACCTAGGCGTATTAAGTGAATAGAAGTTCCTTTAGCGAGAAGCTCAACTGGTATGGCTGAACTTGTTTAGGATTTGTTTGCATTTTCACCCTTGTTGTGTTGTGTGACTCCTTGTGTTTAGTTTCCAAAAGGAGACAATATTGTCTGAAATGGTTACTTCTTGTCTCCATTGTGCTTAACTATTTGTTTTCAAAGGAAAGGCAATGGCTCGTAGTAAACGTACGCGTAGGAATATGGAACACAACAACAAAGGGGTGGATGCGACTGTGGAAGCAATGCAGGGAATGGCTGAAGCAACAGTACAATGGAATCTGAGGACCGAATAGCAACAGGAGTTGGAAGTCGAGGTTCAGAATTTGTTGGGAGAAAGTCAGTTTTGGAGTAACTCTGAACTACCTAAGTTGCAAAAGAGGAATAATAGAATGATTAAGCAGTTCAAGCAAAAATTGTACTCGCGACCACTAGGGAATCAACGACGACAGCAACCAACTAGGGGTAATGCTAGTGGTGGCATACCTAGTCATCCTGTGACACTTTTACAGATGTGTAAGAAGTATAGAAAAGATCACTCAACGAGGCAATGTAAGATCAAGAGGGTAATCTGCTTCAAGTGTGGAAAGGACCACTTAACGAAGGACTGTACGATCGAAGGAATAATTTGTTTCAAGTGCGGAAAGCCAAGACATGTGTGAGAAATTGTAGCTTACATAGGACAGAGCCTTCCATCGGAGATTAATGCACCTCAAAATCTCACGAACAAGGGAGAGTTAAATCCTCTACCCAGACTGAAGACCGAAATGAAGAGGGGGGCTGTGCTACAATAGATAACCGTGTGATTCCATTGTATAACTCTGGGGATAACCCATTTCCTTGTGACTTATGATTGTATGAGTCTATTAGGATCATTTATATCTTTGTCATCTTTCGACTAAGACATTTCCACTTTTGCTACTAGAAACCTGTTGTTGGTAGCCTAATTGTTTAAATTAACCTATGTCTATTAAAGACTGAGTCTTTTCTGTAGATTGGATTTGTTTACCTTCTTCGTAAATCTGATATGATATCAAAACAAAAGGATTAGTTATCTTCCAACCACTATTCATTGGAACATTTCAACAGGATAAGGTTGTCTGTGTATTTGTTCCCTTTCGACCTGAATATTACTATTCTCGTTTG
This sequence comes from Ormosia semicastrata, assembly GCA_029884595.1. NCBI lineage: Eukaryota > Viridiplantae > Streptophyta > Magnoliopsida > Fabales > Fabaceae > Ormosia > Ormosia semicastrata. The sequence goes on along the minus strand of JAQQTO010000063.1, from coordinate 78,768,854 downwards.
TAAGCCTACTCTTATTTCACAAGTTTGTTTAAAACTATCCTATTGTTGTTAGAAATTGGAACTCTTTTCCAATTCAATTATCTACTTTCTTCGTGAATAGACTTCATCTCAGAAAAGGGATTGGATGTTTTCTTACCATGTCTCGTCATTCTGTTCTAACAGAAACGTAATGTCTCTTGAGACAAAAATTTCCTAGATTTGAATCCACGAAAACTCGTTTCTAGGTTTTATTGGACCATATCATATTCTTTCTCAGATGGGTCCAGTGGTAGACTGAGTGACTTCCCTATCTTTTCCTTCTGACTGTTATAATGTTTCTAGTATACTTTTACTAAGGAAATGTGTTCCTGAATTTGAACCATAACGGTGCGCCGAATGTAGCATGATTAAAGAAGAACATACCTTATGTGACGTTTCTGTTAAGATCGAGGATAGATGGCTTAATGAATCAACTGAAGGAAACTGATGTTTTCTCCAAGATCAGCTGCTGTTTTGGACTATCATCAAGTTCGCATGAAGGTAGTAGATATTTCTGAAATAACTTTTTTCGACGCATTATGGGCACTACGAGTATTTCGTAATGTTGTTTCGTGTAATGAACGCTTTGATAATATTCATCGATTACCTGAATAGAATCTCTCTTTTCCTTGTTGATGACATTTTGATATGTTCTTAAGGTTCGGAGGAACTGCGCTGAACATACTAAGCATGCCTTGTTGATCTTCAAGTTCTGAGGAAGGAGAAGAAGATATGTGTGAAGTTGTTGAAGTTCAAATTTTGGTTAGAGGCGTTTAAACTTTTGGGTCACATGATCTCAAAGGAAAGAGTTGTCATGGATCCATCGAAAGTCGAAACAGTTCTTTAACGAGAAAGACCGACGACCGTAATAGAGATTCGTAGCTAGATGGAATTAGTTAGTTAATACGGGAGACTCATCGCGGGATTTTTCCAGGGTGGCAAGACTCCTCGTCTGACTCATATGAGAGAGTCAAGTTTTGTATGGACCGATGCATACAGAGAAAATTTTCAAGGGTTGAAGAAACACTCTACTACTTTACCTGTGATGATTCTGCTTAATCTTAATGAACATTTTGAGATACCCATCGATGCCTTGCGTTAGATTTTGGAACGTGAGCCTGTGCAGATAGAAGGAGTAGTAGCACATACTTCAAGATAACTGACAGCACATGAGAAGAGTTACTCTATGCGAAAACTCAAAGTTAGCTGCCGGGATTGCGCTGAAGATCTGGAAACATTAATTAAGGAACAATATCCACGTATATTCTAAGATAGATCAAATTTCGAGGATGAAATTTCTTTTTAGAAAGGGAGAGTTGTAACATCTCAAAAATTATTTGTTTCATCACAAATAGTCGTTTTATAATATTTGTGATTTTTGAAATTTTTTTATATTTTTCTAAAAATGTAGAATATTTTAATATATTCCTCGTTTTACATGCACACTGAGCAGAGTCAGTGTAATACCTCGAAAATTGTTTGTTTCATGATGAATAGGCATTTTCCAATAATTGTGATTTTTGGAAATTTTTCTGAAATTTTCTGAGAACGTCAAATATTTTAATATATTCCTCATTTTGCGTACACACTGAGCAGAGTCAGTGTAACACTCCGAAAATTATTTGTTTCGTGACGAATAATCATTTTCTAATATTTGTGATTTTTTAGAATTTTTGTGGATTTTTTTGAAAATGTTAAATATTTTAGTATATTCTTCATTTTGCGTGCATGCTGAGCGGAGCCAGGAAAACGAAATATTTTTCCTAAGGCTGGTAAACTTTGAACTGTGGACATGTCGACGGGGGATCTTACTAAACCTGAGGCCGGGCATAGTTTACGAGGTTTATGTTTTTCGAGGTTTTATCTGATAAATAAAATCTCTGTATGCATTGCTAAAAAAATTTTGCATACGCTGCATTATTCGATGGATAATTATTACTGGCTTATGTACTACAACAATTATCCGTTGGGTAATAGCTTGTAGTAAAATCCTAATCACCCTATTATTTAATTACTAAATCACAATATCCTATGAAAAGGAAATCTCCTTTACGTTTAATCAAATCCTCTTTATTGGAAATGCACCCAAGCTTCTCAAAGAAGCTTTATTTTCTCTCTCCTCTCCCTCTCTCCCATACGGCAGCTGCACATTTTGGAGCCCAAGATTTGTGCTTCATTTAATTAAGCCATTCTATTCAAATTTCAAAATCAAAAAGTCATCACCTTTTTCTCCTATCAACTTCTCTCTCTAGATTTTCTTTCTCTTTTTTCTCTCAACCATTTTTCTCTCTCCTCCCTCACACTCCCCGCACGGCAGCAGCCCTCTTTGGGTGCCAAATTTGTGCTTCATTCACTTAATTAAACAAAGCCATTCTAATTTCAAAATCACAAAAAGTTCATTCACTTTTCTATCTACTTCTCTCTCTACCTTCTTCTTCCTCTCATTTTTTTCTCCTCCTTCTCTCTACACACCTACACAGCCAGCCCTCTTCTCCACCATCTACCATCACAAAAATTTCATCTAAACACATTTTCTTAACATAGCTAATCAAGTGAACAATATGTAATTAATGGGATGAAAATTTGGAATCCTAAGACTTAGTGAAGCTCACGGCCTCTAGGGATTAATAATGGCCTAATCATATGACTTCATACAACTATGACATTTAATTAATCAAGTGAAAAAGTAAGAGGATTGTGTAAAGGAAAGAAATTAATTTGGTAACCTAAAGGAACTCTTTGGACCTTAAGAACGAATAAGGATGTGTAAGACTTGGGAAAGATCTTTGAAATAATTCTGTAAGTAAGTATGACCAAATTTAAAGTAAGGAGCTTAATGACCAAGAAACATCAAATTAAAGTGAATTTAAATCAACTACACATTTAGAAGTAAGTAGACACTTATAAAAAGGAAATGATCAAAAGATGGATTAGTGCTCAAAGACTTAGGACAATTTATAATTAATAGAAGATCATGAACAAAAGTAAGAATATCGAAAGAGCCCAATTCAATCTATTCTAAGATGGTTAGATTAAAATTTAAGTGAGGAACTATTTAATTAAAGTAATGAAAATCAATTGAGCATTATAAGAGAATTTCCCTAAAGAGAGAAAATTACTAAGAAGAATGTAGAAATTTAAGTACAATTTCATAATGCACTCAAAAAGCATAATGCACACTTAAAGGACTTAATAATATTTAGTGTGGACCCATGTGAAGGACCAGTTGCATGAATGCTTATATTAGCCAAATCATGGTATATTACTGAAAGTATTTTATTGAAGAATATACATGACAAATAATGATGTATGCATTGAGTCATCAAGCATTGTGAAAGTCTGATGGACTATTTGTCAAGGCTATGTTGCCTAGGAGTTGAATCACACCTTAGTGCGGGTGCGAATAGACTAGTGTAGGTCCTGCTATTGACCTTGGGGACGTTGGGGCGCGGGCGTCTCACAGCGGGCAGTTGGTAGCCCCCCTGGACCGTAAGACAGACCGATGCAAACGCACTGATGATCCTAACTGAGACACTGTCCTATGTCGCAATCTTGTGAGAATGCCGCTCTATAGAGCCTTATTGGACAAAATTGTTGATTATGATTTCTGAAAGTACTTGGTCCTAGGCGGACAAGATACTGGCATGTCTCCCTGATCATTCTCCCCGATGTTTGTGTCTAGCTCCATGGAGTAGGATTTTGATATCATGTACATGTGCATAGTGAGTCAATACATTACCTGGCATTTAATTTATATGATAATTAGATCTGCTATCTTATTGATGATATATTGCCTGAAACTGTTAAACTGCTTAATATCTGCTTCTTGATACTGTTTATTATTTTCGTTATGCTATGTGGGTGTTCTACGTCGTTTATGTTTCTTACTGCCATAATTGGTAATGAAGTTAGATATCTCACCTCTTTCTTGCACTGTTCTTGTTCTATGTGATATTTGGTTAAAGAATGTAAGGGGGACGAGATTGTTTTTTCTAGACTTTACTGGGTAGTGATCTCTTGCTTTCGAGGATGTCATCAAGAAAAGGTTCCATTGGGTTCGTTAGGATTGTATTCACTGGTGGTGCAAATGCGCGGCGCGTCAATTGGGCTAGACAGCGTATATGATATGTTGGAGACCTGATCCTAACCATTAGAAGGACCCGCGATGGAGATCTTTTCCTGACACTTACTACTTCGATACATCTGGAGTTTGCCTTGCCTATCTGGGAGCTATGGAGTGATCCGATTCACGCCCCTAAAAAGGACGAGGATTCTATAGCATCAACTGCTAGGGCACCTGCCCGTGGGATCGCACTCGGTCCTATCCTTATATCTTCAGACGAGCCAAGAGAGGATCCCGAGGTGGAGCCGATGAAGTGCCCAACTCCTTAGACATGGATGTCTTTATGGGTAGTTTATGTTTCCTTCTGGATTACTTATATTAAGGTGTAATTTGTGTATACCTATATTCTGAAGTCAAACTTGATGTATTTTATTTTGAGCGGTATGTGAAATGTGTCGTGCTATGTATGCCTTAAATTAATTATCTAGTCCTATGAACTGTATTTCATTTATGGCTTGTTGAATTATATATGCTAATGACGGCCTATTTATTATTGCATCTATGGCTCATATTTCCTTTATATATATATATATATATATATATATATATTTAAATCTTGAAAAAGTATTATGAAGAAGTTGCAGCACGCCAAAAATTTAGTGACCGCAGTATAATGACAATTGTGCCGTGGTTATTAAATCTAAGGGTGTTACAGATGTTACATAAAGCAACTATATTCAAGAAGAATATGAGTGTCAAAGAAAGATAACAAATATGTATATAAACAAAATATATCAAGCAACAAGAATATCAAAGCAACAAACAAAAGGGATAGAATAGAACATTGTCAAGATTATAATATTTTGCCTAACTAACTCAAAAAGGCTTGACTCTCCAACCATCCTTAGTGAAATTTCCAAATTGTCACGAAGGCACCGCAATGAGAAGCAACTAAAATGTATTTAAAATATATATATTGAGTCACCACCAATTTTTATTTTAGGAAAATATTTAGAAAGCCTTTCAATGTTAAAAATTGGTCTTTCGAAAAGAAATTGGGTCTAGGAGTCTAATTATACACAGAGAAGGGTGGAGACTTAACCTCCACTGCACTCTTGATACATCCATCCTAAAACGGTTATCCTAAAGCTAATTGTGCAAATTAATTAATAACTGTAACAATGTTTTATTTCACCCTTTCAAAAAACAAAAACAAAAACTCATTAAAAAAAAAGCTAAATTACATAAATATTAATTTTGAAAGACTTTTAAGAAAGATATTTTATTAAAAAAATTCACTCTTATGCAGGGTTTCAAGTTAGCATCAAGTTACTCAATAAATCCTTATGAACCAAATGACAACTGAAGATAGCACTTGCTACTCAATCAACATCATTGGTCATTATGTAGATAAAACAAGATTTCTTTAAATGATTTTACTCAATAATTAAAGGAAAATTGAGCAATATTTATAAATTCAAATAAATTACATTTCAATGACACATTTAAGATTACAAAATACATAAATATAATCACTAAAAGGAAGAAATTAAAGAAGACAAATAACACGAGAAATAAATAATAAGCAAGCTAAAACAACAAAAGAAAATAGTAATCTATGAGATCCTAAAAACGTGAAGAAAGATAAGATGACAATATAACTTGGGGACCTGATTTCATTTAGCGTAATAGACATCATAGAAATTCATTTGAACCAAATTTATCCAACAAAATAAGCATTCCATATCCCTTTCTTCCACGCACATGATTTAAGAACTCGGTAAGAGTAATTTCATACATAGTTGTATAACTTGGGCTGGAGGTCAACTTAGTCAAAAGGTCAAGTCACTGAATCAACGGTCTGACTGTGGATCAATCGGTTGAATAAAAAATTCTGGACAAAGAAGTAAATATCTTAAAAAATATATAATATGAAAATTTACTTCATATCGAAAAATCCAGACAAAAAAGTAAATATTTAAAAAATATATTATATAACAATTTACTTGATATAAAATATATTATATTAAAAAATATTTTCTGAACAAATAGTAATAATAATATATTAATTTTATAATAAATTAAGAAATTGAGAATAATATTTTATGGAAGCATATATGGTCTAGTGGTAGAATGCAATTTATAACAAAGACATTTAATTATAGTGTTTAAATTTTAAAAATTACATTTTTTGTTTAGTTTTTGTAAAAAAAAAAAAGTTAACCTGACTCAGGTTAATCCAGATCTAACTGAGTCGAACAGAAAAATAGTTCAATAGGTTGATTGGACCGGCTTGGAACCTGGGTCATGAGATTTCCTGGTTGACGGGCAGGTTGATATGATCTATACAACTGTGCCTTCATATATGTTTCAACTTCAAAGTCGGTGGCGAAAACAAAAAATAAAAAATCAAAAATCAAAAATCAAAAAATCAAAAAGTAATAGTTGAAAGAGGCTAGGATAGTGAGAATAGTTCCATAGATGACTAATTTCATGCACCTCATATTGGCAAAGTTGTATTTGTCGAGCCACTGCTATTGAGTTTCGTGATCGCTTGATGCTTGTGATTGAGCATGTCTCGACTAGTTATAGCATCTTCAAGTACAGAGCTCAAAGGAACCTTGCTACTGCGCTTCTTACTCATTCCTTCAAGTTGATGTCACCTCCCTTTTTATTCTACCTCTTGATCTGTGCCTCTGAGTTGTTGTTTTGGGGAAAGGTGCGTGTAGGTTTGGTAAAATGCCAAGGTTCTATTTTCATGAACGATCTGTAGTGCGTGGATAGCTTGATTTGGAGATGAGGTTTTGTTTGTTTGGGGGTTTTAGGTTAAAGATGGTTATTAATTAGGGGTAAGATGCAGTGGATGATGAAGCTTATGGGCTAAAGGTGATCCTGTGGGTTATCTTGTAGTCTCTCTTTTTTTTCTTCCTCATATTGCTTCTCTCATTTTTTCTAAACCCCCCTCTGTGTTGACTAGCAAGGTATTTAAAAGAAAAGTTTACAGCCTGTTGAAGACAACATGCTTTGTCTGCATCAAGTTTCCTTTTCTTGCTTGATTCCTTTTTCCTTCATTTGCACACCCCCGTTTTCCTTTTCTGGTGCATTTCATTTTCAATTCCTTCATCACATTATTCTATTATATTACTGTTCTAAATCGTAATCCAAGTTCATAACCCATAGGTCAACTCGGCACACGTACCCACCTGAATCTAGCATCTACACCATCAACAGGAATATCCCAAAAACACCTGGTACTGGATGTTAACCGCTTTACCATGTGATCTGCATAATCAATAAATATTTTATGATATCTCTTATTGTCAATCATGAACTTATGAAGTAATAGCATTATAACTACCATACCAGTATTCTGATAATATAGGGATTCTCTGAAACTAAATAAGGAACATATCTCTTCTTGCTACTATTACGGGAATGTATCTCTCCATTATGAGAACGTATCTATCCAATCTCTATAAATACCAGGCTAAGTAACCTTAAACAGGATCAATAAATTATCACTTATATTGCAACCTTACTTGTGCACAGCCTGACTTGAGTGTTGGAGTCTCTTTGCAGGTACCTTTCCCCCAGACTTAACACGCTTTACCACTGCTGCTCAGGGAGGAAACCACCACAACGTACCTATCTTAGGTATATATCTGAATCCACTTTAGAACATTACGCCATCTGTGGGAATAGATAAACTTCTAATCCCACCCAACCATGGTGAACACATGTCAACACTCAAGAAGGGATGTTGCGTAACCCTCTGCAAACTAAAGGCAGGGACTAGTAGCACAGTGCCCCCTTATCTTGTTCCACTACCTACCTGCTACTGAAGCCTCTGGTGTGAGAAACTAAGCATTTGTCCCAGAACATCTGCACGATGGCCATGAGACTTTGCTTTCTGATGAAAGCCCCCATCTATCACGCAAAGTATTTGTGAGAGACAAACTTAGTTGCCCAGGGGAAGGGGCCAACGATGTTGTTCAAGGGTCTAAGATCCTAGTGCAATCACGCCTAGGCCTTCTGAATGATGATGCTGTCAATCGCCTATCCAACCAAGGCACCGTTCATTATGAGATGACCAGAAACCACCTCCAGGAATTGGTGCCCAACAAATGGCGTAGATCGATGAACAACGTCATCAGTTAGATGACCAACGTCATCAGCTAGATGAGTTGGAAAGGTCTATGCATGTGGAGAATGATAACGAAAGGCGAAATACGCCCATAACTGGAGAAGGCCGCTGCATGACGAAGCTAGCAACGCTGTTGTAAACAACATCCCAGCCCCCAGCGGCTAACAATAGCCCTTCTCAAACGAATTAATGGCATATAGAGTCCCACAAAACTTCAAGTTTCTTTCCAACATGGAGCCCTATGATGGGACAACGGACCCTCAGGAACACGTAGACACCTACGTCCAGTCTATGCAATTCCTTGAGGGATCCCCAAAGTTGCTATGTTGTGCCTTTCTGCTATTTTTAAAGAAGAGCACCCTCCGATGGTTCGTCACCTTACGAGCAAAATCCATCACTAGATAGGAGGACCTCAGATAACGGTTCCTACTGCACTACACCACCTCCAAGGAGCAACCCAAGTCGATTGACTCATTTTTTGGAATTCACCAAAGGAGCAACGAGCCCCCTTCGTGAATGCATTAAGAGCTTCAGTAATGCTTGTGTTTGTATAGAAAGCCCGAATGACAAGATTGCTCTTCACTATGCCCAAAGTGGCCTCCGGACTCATTCAAACTTCTTCTGGTCTTTGAAGTAAAAGAAGCCAGAGGCTTTGAACGATTTCTATTTGCATTCCCAGAAGTATATTGAACTAGAGGAAATTACTAGGGTTAAAGAGAGTCTGGAAAAAGGTAAGCCCACTCACCAGAAAAATAACTGAAACTCTAACCAGCCTTGAAACTCCTCTAAGGGCGATGCTCACCGGCCTAAATATTCTGATTATACTCCTCTGAAAAACCCATGAGAAATGATTCTGAGTGAGGTGCTTCAGATTGAGTTTCAGGATATTAAGAGGCTACCTCCTCTGAAAAAATAGGCTCAGAAGGATCACTCAAAGCACTGTAAATGGCATAAAAGTTATAGCCATGAAATAAAAGATTGCTATTAACTCAGCAATGTCTTTGAATCCCTAATTAAGGAGGGATGGTTTCAAAAGTATATTAGTGGTATCCGAAGTAATGAGAATCACAAAAGATAGAGGGAACGAAGACGTAGCCGTAGTATGAGGCGAAGTCTGACTCCGTGTCAAAGAAGAAGAACCCGTAGCCCCACTAGAAAATCTCAGACTCCACCCTGCCATGATACTAAAAATCGGTAGTATCGGAACCACAATGCTCAAAGTGGGGGCAACAAAAAGGACTAGCTTGTTAGTACCATTTTCGGAGGATTTGTAGGAGAGGGATCATCCACCAATTCCCGTAAGAAAGCACTACAGATGACGGTATTGAGCGTTTCCAGCTCTATGCACAAACCTCATGCTGAAAATAGTGAAGAACCACCCATTTCCTTTTCAAACAAGGACTACAACGATATTATCCGGGATAATGATGAACCATTGGTTATCTCCAGAATAATATCTAACGCTGAGGTCCGGTGTATCTTCGTCGATCAAGGAAGCTTGGCAGACATCATGTTCATGGACACCTTTGAGAGATTGAAGTTCCCCATGACTGCGTTAACCCCTTATGATGGTGAGCTCACCAGCTTCTTTGGAGAAAAGGTTGCCCCAGTTGGTTACTTTGAAACATTCCTAACTCTAGCTGATGACAAAGTCTATAGAACCGTCAAAGTCAGGTTCCTAGTTGTGGATTACCCATCAACATACAACATTATTTTGGGTCACCCTATATTAAATGGCATTTCCACCATAGTATTAACTGCTCGCCAGGCTATGAAATTCCTCAACAAGAATAATGAGGTGGTCACAGTTAAGGGCAATCAGATTGCAGCATACAAATGCTACAATGAAAGTCTCAAAATTTGTAAAACCCCCAGGAAAATAAAAGCACGCATATCTATCCTGGCAAGTAAACATCTTTATGACCGAGTTAGACGTTTGTGAAGAAATTCGGGGTACCAGACCCTATTCAGAAGGAGAACTGCTTCTACTCTAACTGGGTGAGAAGCCTGGTCAAGTCACCAAGATAGGTGCAAATCATGAAGAACAAGAGAGACGCCAACTTATAGAGCTCTTACAAAAAAACAATGATCTCTTTGCCTAAACGTCCTCCGATATGTCTGGGCTTAACCCTACTTTCATCTGTCATCGTTTATCTATTAAACGGGATGCAAAGCCAGTCTCCCAGAAGAAGAGGAAAGTTGGCCCCGAGAGACAATAGATTATCGAAGTGTTGGTGTATGCCCTAGATGCCAATTTATTTTGACTGTACTTACATATATTGTATTATGCTATTTATTAAATACATGAGGCATTTAATTTATTATGTTATTTATTATAAATATAATGAAGTCCATAGAATATTAAGTTTAATGCCATAGGATATTTAAAGGATGACTTAATCGTGAGATCCTATTGGATAGAACCTAAACCCTATTCTTAAATGTCCCTAGTCAAGTATTATTGTTAATTAGGACAACAATAATGCAATGAGACTAGTATGTGCGTAGACTAATGGCCACATCTCACAGGTCATCGATATGAGATATCAAGTCTTCACATGGATACATATTAAAGTAATGATGTATTGGACTGACCCACCATAAGAATGCTACATGGATCATTACGTGAGCGTCATAAATGATTCTCAAAGTGACAATGGTATATGTGATCCTTTGACCTAAAATCACTACGATTCCTACATGAGGAGTTGTATATTTTAATGTCATCAAACATCATTTGTAACAAGGTGATTATAAAGGTGGTTATTAGATATACCACGAATCATATATAGGGATGTGAGTGACCTAGATGGGATTTTTTCCTCCTACATAATAGAAGCGATATCTTCAGGCCCCTGATTGAGTGAGACTATGATATGCATGACTATACTCGAATGAGTCAATATAAGATATTAAATTTATTTGTTATTACTAAGTCTACTCGAGTATCATAAAATGAAAGATTAAACTATACAATGGTGACATATTCTATGCCTTGTGTTCAATCTAGACATCTGGATAAATGGACTAAATTATACGGAAACATTGGTCATGGAAAGGTTATGTCAAATCACTAACATTCTCATTACTTGGGTAATAGCGATGTGTTGCTTGATACTGCTCATTGCTTGTAATATTAAAATAGGATTTTAATATTACTACCAACATCATGAGAATCTGTAGGGTCACACACATAAAATAGACTGTATTGGAACAATTAGAATCCAAGTTGGACTAGGGTTCTATCATGGGCTAGACTCATAACAGATGAGTCCAAGGTTGCACTACTAAACCTACTGCTACTCTCACTCATATAAGGCAATCACTATTATGAATAGTACTGCTAACGGGCTGTCAAGGAGCATCAGTTACAAACCCTAACCACACCCTGACAGAAATAGTGAGTGAGAGAGTGACAGGTTTCTCTTCTCTTCGTAGCTACCACTGTGTAGGAGACATAAGACTCCAAGATCGCAGACGTTGGACGTTTGTGAGTCTATTTGTGTGGACAATGTAGAGGTACCATCGTTGTGCCGGTGCCAGTGATTTGCATGATCATTTTTCATCTAGCTTCAAGAGGTAAAATCGAAAAATCATGTTTCATGGCTCTCTTTTTTTTTGCATAGATCCTTGGTAGGAATCCTTTTTATTGCATTTTTGTTCACATATATCCCAACATGAAGAGCAAGTTAAGGAGCTACTTAATGCCATCTTCATCAAGGAGATTTCATACACCACATGGCTCTCTAATGTGGTCTTAGTGAAAAAGTCAAATGGTAAGTAAAGGATGTGTGTAGACTACACGGACCTGAACAATGCTTGCCCTAAAGATCCATATCCCCTCCCTAACATTGACAAATTGGTCGATAGCTCCTTCAGTTTCTGGATACTATCTTTCATGGATGCTTACTCTGGGTACAATTAGATCCCAATGTACCCCAAAGATGAATACAAAATCGATTTCATCACTGAAAAATGTGAACTACTACTATAGGGTAATGCCCTTTAGTTTGAAAAATGCATGAGCCACCTACCAACAGATGATGAATAGAGTTTTTGAGGACTAAGTGAGGAGAATGCTCCAAGTCTACATCGATGATATGATAGCCAAAACCCCATTATCTAGATCACATACCTCGAACCTCGAAGAAGTGTTCGCACAACTGAGAAAGTACAACATGAGGCTCAATCCAGAGAAATACGCATTCAGAGTCTAGGCTGACAAATTTTTGGGCTTTATGCTGACTCACCATGGAATCGAGGCAAACCCAGATAAATGACAAGTGGTGCTCAACATACGTAGCCCTCAGAACGTCAAGGAAGTACAACAACTGACAGGACAGATTACGGCCCACACGTAATTCCTCGCTAAAACTGCTCACAAATCTCTCCCCCTCTTCAAGTTGCTAAAAAAGGGGATAGGTTTTGAGTGGACTCAAGAGTGTGAGAATGGTTTTAACATCTTTGAAGAACCTCTTGTCTTCTCCCCCCATCCTGACAAGGCCGGAACCAAACGATACATTGTATGTGTACCTCTCAGTTCATGAAGAGGCTGTAAGCTCAGTACTTATCTGGGAAATAACTGAAGGTCAAAAATTGATATATTTTGTGAGCAAGGTTCTCCAAGATCATGAGCTCTGCTATCAGAAAATAGAGAAAGTTATCTTCGCCCTCATCATCATGACTAGAAGGCTTAGACAGTACTTCCAATGTCATCCAATGGTGATAAGGATGGATCAGCCCATTTGCTAAATACTACATAAGTCGGACTTAGCAGGGAGAATGATTGCCTACTCCATTGAGCTTTTCAAGTTCAAAATCATATACGAGCCCAGGTCAGCAATTAAGGCACAGGCACTTTTAGACGTCCTTGATGAGCTTACTTCAGACCTTGGTGATCCCGAGGAAATATTGTGGACTATGTTCGAAGAAGTTACCATCGAGAACTCCTTGAAGTTTGAATTCCCTACGTCAAACAACTAGGCAGAATATGAAGCATGCATCACCAGATTGGTAATGGCTAGAAAGCTGTGAGCAACAAAGATTACACTTTGCAGTGACTCCCAGCTCATGACCTCCCAGATTCAAGGTGACTATCAGGCTAAGGAGCCCCTCCTTCAGAAGTACCTAGCAAAGGTACAAGGGCTCCTCAAAAGCTTCCAAACAGTGAAGATAGAGCATATACCCCAAGAACAAAATTCAAAGGCCAACCTCTTGTCCAAGTTGGCCAGCACAAAGAGCTTAGGAAACAACCATTCGGTGATCCAAGAGACCCTGTCGCAGCCTTCCGTCATGAAATCATCCATTTTCTAGGTAGAAGAACAAGAACGTACTTAGATCATCCCAATAATAGAATACTTGCAATCTAGTGTCCATCTTGAAGACCCAAAGGAAGCCTCCAAGCTAGTCAAAATCATGGTCCGGTACACCATCTATGATGGACGGTTATACCGACATGGATTTTCTTCACCTCTCCTTAAATGCCTTATACCAAAAGAAGCAGAATATATGCTAGTTGAGGTTCATAAGGGAAGCTGTGGACACTACTTGAGGGGCAAAGGTTTAGCTTTAAAGGCACTCAAGGTTGGGTACCACTGGCCAACGATGGAGGCCGACTCTCTTGCGCATGTCCAAGTCTACGACAAATGCTAACTGTAATACCATTAATCACATGTTAGACTGGTAAATGATTACAAAGGTAGCATATGACTTGTTTAACATGCTTGTGTAGTTTTATGACAAACTGAGTTAGTTTAGGCACTTTGCTGCAATACAGAAGGTGAAAAGTAGCTTAAAATGACTCAAAAAATGGCATAAATTGCTTAGATGAGAGAAACAAATATAGATAATTTATTTCTAGGTCACAAATGTATGAAACAAGATGTAGTTAAAGTTTCAAGATAAATTGAGTTAGTTTGATATTTTTAAACATACTGGTTGTGTGTTTTAATACCCGATTGCCTTATAGTAGATAAGAAAAATCATGAAAATGATGAAATAAATTTGTAAATGAATCTTATGATTTATTCTAAAGTTGTTGAATGTTAGGAAACTTGATTTGGAAAAATCTAAGTATTCCTAATAGATATAAAGTTACAGATCATAACTTAAATGGCCTTAATTCTATCCTTTGTTTGACTTTATATTCTTTTCTCCTCTCATGCACATCTCTTACTACTACAAACAAAAATAGAAAATGAAGGCAAGGATAAGAGAAAGGAAGAGAAGGAAAAGCAAAGGGAAGAAGAGGAGAAAAAGAGAAAGGCCAAAGGGAAGTCAAAAGTGTGAAGACTGTCCAGACTACAAGAGGTAGGGGTGGTTATGCTTTTATACCCCTCTTCTTCCTAATTTTATCCTTGTTTTATGGGTTTGTTCATGGATGAGAAATAGGTTTTTGAGTGATTTAGGCTATTCCCTTGCTTGTTTACCTTTTCTATGGTTAAGATAGTCTGTTCTTGACTTAGTTCTTACTTGGTTGAAGATAGGAAACTTAGAGAAAACTCATTGAATACCTAGAATCAAAGTTTAGAAATGGGTATGGTATGAGTATGAAACAATTTGTTTCCTTAGATTTGATTCCATGCTTGAAGAGTTGATGTTAGCTATGACAACCATCACCCAAGAGGGGGTGAATTGGGTGTTTACAAATTTTCAAAGCAACTTTGAGAAATTATGCATTTTGATATTTTCAATCAACATATGCAGCGAAATAAGTCTAACAAAGATACAACTATTGTAGATTACTAAAATACAACTTGGGTTATAGGATAAATCAAGAAAATAAGCTAGATATCAAGTTCTTAGAATCAAAACATCATGACAAGATATACAATAGATAAATATACTACACCAAATATTGAAATTAAAGAGTGTAAAGAAGAGAGAATCAAACTCAAGAATTTATCATAGTTCAGTCACCAACTACTTGTGGCTTACATCCAGTCCCCAAGCTTAACTTGAGATTTTCTTCACTATCTCCTAGACTTCACGGGTGCAAGGAAAACTTTTGTAGAAACAAGAGCACTCCTCACACCTTGGGATATCTCACCCTTGTGCTAGAGCCTCCAACTCTTCAAGTTTCACAGGTGCTTAAAAAAACCTTTACATTTAAGAGCACTCACAACACCTTTGAGATACCTCACCCTTTTCTCTCTTGAGGGATACCTTACCCTCTTACAATGATTTTAAGATGAAAAGAAAGATTAGAAACTCTCACAAGAGTAGATATACAACTAGAAGAACAAAGGAATAGAAGAATTTTGTAATAAAGAGCTCAAAATATGATTTTGATGATTCAAGGATTAAATCAAGTGTTCAAGAGTTGTAAAAGCTTCAAATATCACTTATATATAAAGCCCATGTGATAAAATAGCCATTGGTAGTGTTTAGTGTAGCACCCCAATTTTTCTTTCTTTCTCTGTTATATGTGTTTTTCTAATTTTTGTGATTTTTGTGAATTTTTATGAATTTTAAATTTATTTTGATTATTTTATTATTATTTTGGACTGTATGTGTATTTGAGGTGGGCTCGGAAAAATAAAAATTTTTCAGAACCAAAAAAATTTGGACTGTTAATGCAGGACCAGAGGAGCTTACTAAACCTGAAACCAGAAATAGTTTTCAAAAATTTTCTTTTTCTGAGATTTTACTTTGTTCTATTGTCCATTGGATAATGTTATTATCCATTGGACTATAAATACTAGTTTTGCTAGCAGTAGCTTTTCTCCATTGTTTAATAACTATCGATAAATATCTTGTAGGTGCTTAGTCATGAGCCTAGTCATGAGTTTCATTTTTCCTTCTCATGACTCACCACGTGACTCACTACATGACTCACTATGTGACTCATTGTGTGTGACTCACCTTGGACACCTTGCACCCTAAGGAGTCCCATGGCCAAGGAGCTCTTGGATGACCAAAAATTGAATTTGCTATCTCTTTGTTCAACTTGTCATCTTTCATAAAGCAATGAACACAAAAACTCTCTCACTTTTTCCTCTCTTGGAGACTCATGGCCAAACACTCAAATTCACTATCTAATTTTCCTTAATTCAAGTTAACCTCACATCTTGAACCTACACCCCATTCCAAGACACTTTTGTGTCGTGACCAATATCTAGTTCATCCATCTTCAAGCTTTTTCTTCAAGCTCAAGTTTAAGGTTTTTAGATGAAGTTCTTGAATCTTCACTTCTTATTTCATTTTCAAGTTTTAGACCATATCTTGATCTATAGTCATCTTGTTTCAAGCCTTAGATGTTAATATTTGTATGTTTGCTTTGATTTCAAGAACAACTTAGTGGTGGAAGTTTGCTTCAAAAAGGCATACAAGGAGTTTTGGAGCATCATCTAAGGTAAGAGGGAGATTAACCTCATCAACCAATTATAGTGGTGAGGAACGAAAATTTGGGTTGTAGGTGAAAAGTCCATGTGAGGATTTATTCACTTGTTTGTATCAATTTTGTGAGTTGTATTTATTTGCTTTATGTGATTTTTATGGCTTTAATAGTATGCATGAACTTGATATAGTAGAATCCTGATGATTGAAGTATGTTGTATGCTATGATTTATGTTGGAAAGGAAAGGAATTTTGGTCCCATGACCACTATGGCTCACGGCCATCATGCCCTCAATAGGGTAACCCAATGCAAAAATAATTTATTAATTGTGAACCTAGATGATTTAGTGATAATAAATTTAATTAAGGATTTACAAAATAAAAATAGAAGTGAATAAATTTTATCATTGAACAAAGAGTGATTTTCAGCCATGATGTTGGAAAATAGGATTGAGAAGTAAATTGGAAACTTAAAGTTATTTATTTAAGAGGATTTTTAGTAAGGCAAATGGAAAAGATTTATTAAATTAAAATAATGTAGGTTTTGGGAAGAATGTTAGAAAATATTGCTTAGAGGAGTTTTAGCAAGGAAACATTGGAATTAAGGCTAAATTTTATATTAAAATTTGGAAAGTTTCAAAATTTGGTTTAGAAAGTCAATAAATTTTTACATGATTGAGAAAACGTTGGAAAAATGTTACGCGATTTGGAAATGTAACCAAAAGTGTTACACGTTTGTGAAAATACAGAAAAAAGTACTTCTCATTTGAGAAAAATAGTATTTTACTCTCGGGCCAACATATTGGACCCCGTGACCTCAGTTGATGGTTTTAGCCCAGTGGTGGCTTTGTTTTACGTGGAAGCCACGTAGTTGTGATTATTGATTTATTAAAATTATTTTATCTTGCATTATCAAAGTCATATTGACTTTGTTTGTTAAAGGTTGTATGCCTGGGAGATGAATTACACCTTCGTACGGGTTTCAAAATTTCTTTTTCGCAGATGAAAGAAACTTTATTGAGTTAGAAAAACACACAATATAAGAACTAAATAAAATACATCTCTCGCATATAATATAGATTCGTAATGTCTTCATTACGTAAAACTTATATTCTAAGCAATATTTAATTACCACATAAAAACTCAACCTGGCCTAAGCCAAAACACCTGGAGAGTAAGGTTCTGAACCTGATCCTCTCCCAGATCCTCTAAAGGCACATTCTCTGGTCAGGAAGTGTCTCTTTGGATAGGAGTCTGAGCAGTTGACTCCGTAGAGTTTTCACTAGGCAAACGGTGAGCAATGTCCCATAGTTCTACAATAGGCATGGAAAACTCTACATGTACACAAGCAGCATTATATGTAATAGTAGGGTTTCCATGGTAGGTATCACTCTGGGATAGAGTCACCTCTCCTATATAACTAAAATGTTGAGTATCTGAGTCGACATGCCAGGCATCAATGCCATCGTGGAATTGCGCTTGCATATAATAAGAGAAATCGCTCCTTGCAGCCATTGCAAAATGATCAAATAAAACTAGTCCAACTCAAACTTAGACGATCCAGTGTTGTTCCTCTTACTGTCTTTACCAAACATAATCATAACACATAACAGACAAATAATATAGCAAAGAGGTGAGATCCCTTACATTCGCATACCAACATGGTAGCAAAGAAATGATAAACATACCAATACACTACAGCATACCATCTATTTAATAATATAAAATCAGCAGATAGTTAACAAATAAATAACCTAATAAACTTGCAGCACAATATTAGGCATAATGATAATACCACATTAATATTATTTCATCATAATATTATATCACCACAGTATAAATGCTGAGTAACTTCATGAACAATGTGTACACTAAATATGCTCAATGAGTACAAGAACCTTGATTATGCACAATGCTCCATGTCAAGCGAACACGATTTTCTATGCATAAGTGAACATATTTTTCTATGCTCAAGCGAACATGCTTTTCTATGCTCAAGTGAACACGCTTTTCTATGCATGATAAATGATTCAAACATTTACTGTCATTGATCACACAGTATTTCTTTATTCACATGCCATCTCATGACGATATACTGTCATTAATCACACAGTATTTCTTTATTCACATGCCGTCACATGGCGATATCACTATATAATGCTCAATAGCATATCAAAGTACTATTGTACTGTCCCCAATGATATTAACGCAACCGCTCATACAATTGTCTAATACCATTAGTATCAATGATATTATGTAACTGCCCATACAACTACATAATACCAAAGATCCACTCAGGTCCAATACTTCAGTTTCACAAATTACTTGGTTCAATACATTGGCCCTACATCAAAACTCGTTATTCCTCTCAATCGCATAGCAATATTATCGCATTTTCATAATCGCGTAAAGATTTTAAAATGTTTTCTCAATCGCGTAGCTAAAATTTACTTTTTTAAAATTGCATAATAGTTTTTCTACGTATTTTCAATTGTGTAAAATATTTTTAACATATTCTAAGCTCAAAATAATACTTTTCTCATTTATTATCAAAATTTGACTTTATTTCCATAATAATCCCTCTTAAAACAATATTTTTAAGATATTCTTATCAAAATCAGTATTTTCTACCGTTTCCCAAAAAATTGTATTTCTTTAATTTACTTGAGACATTACAGCTCAAAATTTCCTAACGCGCTTCAAAACCCAAAGGGTGAGCTATACCTTAACAAATTTCAAGTTTTAACTTTTATTTTACTACATAAATTAATTAGGCCAATTTTATTTCTAAAAAGTAATTTACTTTCATTTTTTATTCAAAAACTTATCAAGTTAATTTCTTATCATTTAAACACCTAAGACTATGCTTTGTAAAATAATTTTAGATTTTGAACATCAAAATGGCATCATGGCCGAATTTCACACTATGCTTCACAAATCATATATAATTGTTTTCTAACACTTTATTCCCTATAAAAATACTTAATTAAATTTCTTGTCATAAAATCACTTAGTCCTTAATTAGGAAAATAATTTAGAATACTTAGTCCCTTTCGTGATGTTGAGGCCGTGTGCCTCTAAGTTCTTTGGAACTGTCATACAATTTTCAATCATGTGAATCACATCTTAAGTTACACAGAAATTAGCAGGCTTTCCAAATCACATATTAGCATACTATCAAAGCTATAAGCATACCAATTATATATTCAAGCATATAAATCATATATAAATCATGCATAATCATCATAGCAGTAAAAATCACATATAATCCAACAAACATAAAATAATAATCACACAATTGAGTGAATAAATCCTCACATGGATTTTCCACTCACTAACACAATGATTCCATTCCTTCACCGCCACATATGGCTGATGAGGTTAATCTCCCTCTTACCTGGTTGATGTCCTCCTAGCTCCTCATAGGACTCTTTTTGTATCGAACTTTCACCACCAAATAGATCTTAGAATCAAAAAAAATACATACAAATTAATATCTAAGGCTTGATTAAGATGACCATAGATCAAACATGGCCTTAGGATTCTAAAACTCAAATAAGAAATCAAGTTTCAAGATATTTACCTTGAAACCTTAAAACTTAAATTGAAGATTCAAGCTGGAAGATGATGGAATTTTATCAAAGTCTTAGAATGATGTGAGGATTCAAGAAGTATGGTTAGTTGAAATTAAACAAACTTGGAAGGTGATCTTAGGATGGTTGGCCATGAGCTACACAAGGAAGAAAGGTAAGAGTTTTTTATCTTTAACTTGAAGAACAAGGTTGAAGATGATAGAACTAGGCTAAGATCTCAACTACAAAGTGTTTTAGAATTGTGTATAGGTTCTAAATCTAAGGTTGTATAGAATCATTGAAGATTGGAAGGTACTTCAATGGGTTTGGCCGTGAGTCTTCAAGAGAAAAGGAGAGAATGAAGTTATTGTGTTCTCGATGTTCTTGGATGAGAGAGAAAGAAGATAGAGATTTATGGTCACAAAGTATGATAGAAATGAAAGTGAATACCCTATTCTCAAGCTTATGGCCATAGGGTTCTTTGGAGAAAAGATGAGAGAGTTTGGTGTTTCACAAAGTAATAGAAATGAAAGGAAATATCCTATGTTTAATTGCATGGCTGTGGAATGCAATAGGAAAGAAAGACTATGACTTGTTTTGCAAGATTAAACATAAGCACATGGGCTCACATAGTTGCACATGGCCTTGGTCATCAAGAAGTCATCCTTAGGTCATTAGATGATTCATGAATCTCCTAGAAGGACCTAGGTGGCCGTGGAGCTCAATAGAAAACTAACCAAATCTTAATTCAATTGCTTTCTAGTTATATTTAAACTAATTCAGTTAGGTCATCTAGTTACCTAATTAACTATCTAGTTACATGATTAAATCATGCTCTTGTCATGCATAGGTAATGGTTCTAGAAACTCTAGATATTTTCTAGTAACTAAAGATTCTAAGTATTTGCAAACTTAGTTAACTCCATTTAGTTACTACTTAGTCTATTTAAGTATCTTAGTTAGACTATCTAGTTACTTAACTAACTAACCTAGCCATTTTTGTTGACTTTTCAATGATTCTAATTGATTATCATGATGTCATGTAATGATGGTTCATTATTACTCTTAAGATATTTAGCTTAGATATTTTTTGATTAGAAATAGATATTTTCTGCTTAGATATTTTTACCTAGAAATTTGTATTCAAATATTTGTCTAAGATATTTTCCTGTTAGATATTTACTAGGTGAGTCGTCATAGAATTTTCTAGAACAACTGAGTCAGCATGGTGAGTCATAGTGCTAAGTCACCAGCTGAGTCATCAAGAGAAGCTTCTGGAATGTGTGACTCATTGTGACAAGTCACTGGGTGAGTCAGCATTCCACATCCTTCTAGAATATGGTGAGTCACCATTTTAGAATATGACGAGTCATTCCTTCTAGAAAAGAATGATAAGACAAACTTAAAATATCTTGAAAGAGTAAGTAGTCAAATTGAATTTGTCTTCTTGCTTGAGTAGTCAATTTGCCTTCTTTCTGCTTTCCATTGGTTCATCGCTTTGACTCATCGCCATCAAGATATTTTCTAGCAGATATTACCCAATGGACAATAATTACTGCTATTATTACACAATGAATAATAGAAAACTCAGATACAGAAAATCTCTGTCGACTGTTCTCGGTTTCGAGTTTAGTAAGATCCCCCGATCCCGCCTTAACAGTCCGAAACTTTCTGGTCTAGGAAAAAATTTTATTTTTTCGAGCCTGCCTCAAGCACACATATAGCTTAAAATTATATTAAAATAAACACAGACTTAGAAAATTTCACAAAAATTCTCAAAAATCATAAAAATTATAAAACTCTTATCTTTTTAGAAAAAATGAAGTTCGGACATATATTTAAAAAATAATATTAAAATAATCAAAATAATATTAAAATATTCAAAATAATTAAAAATTCCTAAAAATTCATAAAAACTCATAAATATTATAAAACTTATTTATTTCAAGAAAAATAAAAAATCGGGGTGTTATAATAGGAGAGTGAAGAAACTTAGAGGGAAAGAAATTGCCTTAGTAAAGGTAATCTAGAATGATGTAATTGGAGATGCAATGTGGGAACTAGTGGATAAGATGAAAGAACAATATCCGCATTTATTCTAAGGTAAGAAAAATTTCGAGGACGAAACTTTTTTAGAGGGGGAGTGTTGTAACACCCTGGTTTTTCTTTCTTTCTTTGTTATATGTATTTTTCTAATTTTTGTTATTTTTGTGAATTTTTATGAATTTTTAATTTATTTTAATTATTTTATTATTATTTTGGATTGTGTGTGTGTTTGAGGCGGGCCGAAAAATTTTTTTATTTTTCCAGGTTAGAAAATTTTGGACTGTTAATGCGGGGCTGGGGGAGCTTACAAAACCCGAAACCGAAAATAGTTTTCAAAAAAAATTTTCTGAGATTTTACTCTGATCTATTATCCATTGGACAATAAATACTGATTTTGCTAGCAGTAACTTTTATCCATTGGCTAATAACTACCGGTAAATATCTTGTAGGTGCTTAGTCATGAGCCTAGTCATGAGTTTCATTTTTCCTTCTCATGACTCACCATGTGACTCACTACATGAGTCACTAAGTGACTCATTGTGTGTGACTCACCTTGAACACCTTGCACTCTAAGGAGTCCCACAATCAAGGAGCTCTTAGATTACCAAAAGTTGAATTTGCTTTCTCTTTGTTCAACTTGTCATCTTTCATGAAGCAAAGAACTCAAAAACTCTCTCGCTTTTTCCTCTCTTGGAGACTCATGGCCAAACACTCAAATTCACCATCCAATTTTCCTTAATTCAAGTTAACCTCACATCTTGAACCTACACACCATTCCAAGACACTTTTGTGTTGTGACCAACATCTAGTTCATCCATCTTTAAGTTTTTTTCTTCAAAGCTCAAGTTTAAGGGTTTGTAGGTGAAGTTCTTGAATCTTCACTTCTTGTTTCATTTTCAAGTTCTAGACCATATCTTGATCTATGGTCATCTTGTTTCAAGCCTTAGATGTTAATATTTGTATGTTTGTTTTGATTTCAAGAACAACTTGGTGGTGGAAGTTTGCTTCAAAAAGGCATACAAGGAGTTTTGGAGCATCATCTAAGGTAAGAGGGAGATTAACCTCATCAACCAATTATGGTGGTGAGGAACGAAAATTTGGGTTGTAGATGAAAAGTCCATGTGAAGATTTATTCACCTGTTTGTATAAATTTTGTGAGTTGTATTTATTTGCTTTATGTGATTTTTATGACTTTAATAGAATGCATGAACTTGATATAGTAGAATCATGATGATTGAAGTATGTTGTATGCTATGATTTATGTTAGAAAGGAAAAGAATTTTGGTCCTAATGACCACTATGGCTCACTGCCATCATGCCCTCAATAGGATAACCCAATGCAAAAAAGATTTATTAATTGTGAACCTAGATGAATTAGTGATAAAAAAATTTAAATAAGGATTTACAAGATAAAAACAGAAGTGAATAAATTTTATCATTGAACAAAGAGTGATTTTCGGCCATGATGTTGGAAAATAGGATTGAGAAGTAAATTGGAAACTTAAAGTATTTTATTTAAGAGGATTTTTAGTAAGGCAAATGGAAAAGACTTTATTAAATTAAAATAATGTAGGTTTTGGGAAGAACGTTAGAAAATATTGCTTAGAGAAGTTTTAGCAAGGAAAAATTAGAATTAAGCTAAATTTTATATTAAAATTTGGAAAGTTTCAAAATTTGGTTTAGAAAGTCAATAAATTTTTATGCGTTTGAGAAAATGTTGAAAAAATATTATGCAATTTGGAAACGTAACCAAAAGTGTTACGTGTTTGTGAAAATATAGAAAAAAGTACTTCAATTTGAGAAAAATGGTATTTTATTATCGGACCAACGTACTGGACCTGGTGACCTCAGTTGATGGTTTTAGCCTAGTGGTGGCTTTGTTTTACGTGGAAGTCACGTACTTGTGATTATTGATTTATTAAAATTATTTTATCATGCATTATCAAAGTCATATTGACTTTGTTTGTTTAAAGGTTGTATGCCTAGGAGATGAATTACACCTTCGTGCGGGTGCAAATTGCGTTAGTGAAGGTCTATGAATGACCTTGGAGGCGTCAGGGCACGGGTATCCCACAAGTGGCCAATTAGTAGCTCTACTGTGTCGTTGTGACTGTTGCAAATGTACCGATGATCTCGATGAGACACTGCTCTATTCCTGATCTGATGTAGAATGTCTTGTATAAACCTTGATGCGTACGCTGATAATTTTTATAGCACTTGAATTGAGGCTAATGATATATAGACATCTCTTCTGGATCATTCTCTCCAAAATTTTGTTTTAGCTCCATGGAGTATAAAATTGGTATATTGTGCATATGCATAGTCAATCGATATATTATTGTGATATATATATGTTTATGGAATTATTTGTTATTTGGTGCAGTGAATATATTTGTTATTGCTGTATATGGATGATATTATTGTCATTACTATTTCTATGCTGCCATGCTGGTATTGATGTAGGGGATCTCACCTATTTGTTATATTATCTTGTTTTATGCATATGTTTTATAAAGATTGTGGAGAAGACGAGGAAGAATCGCATCAATTTTGTTTGTGTTGATTTTCTTTCTGAGATCTGAAATGGCGTCGAGACGTGGTCTTCTTAGTTTCATGAGGGTGCAATTTCACGGAGGCACTGATGCCTGGCGTATCCACTTGGATACGGAGCATATTATTTACATTGAGGATGTGACAGTATCTTTGAGTAGGACCTATCATGGGATCACTACTTTCTCTGTTAATGCTTATGTACATTTGGAGTTCTTTATGCAGATTAGAGAGTTGTGGGGTAATCGTCGTCGTACCCCTAGGGGGAATCTGTTGTGTCCTCTGCATGGACTCCAGTCCATAGGACCTTGAACCATCCAGAGTTTTTGTTTGCTGAAGAATCCGAGGAAGACCCAGAGGAAGATCCGGAGGAGTACCCTTCTCACTAGGTGTATGGTGTTAGGCAAGTTTATGTTTTGTTATGGTATCTATATAAATATTTTAAGTACGAAAGCTGGATGCATATATGATGTATATTATTTAGTTTGATACATCTTTTGTTCTCTATTTATTTTGTTAGTTTTAAGTTATCTGCGAAGGAAAGATTTTTGAAAAATGTATGTACAATATTAATTCTTTTATAATTTAGTTCTAGTTTGGTAAGTTTGAAGTCTCAAATGTAATACTCTAAGGAGGGTGTTACATTTAGAAATGATTTTTTTATGAAAACTAGCCATTTATAGTCGTTGGGAGCATTTCTGGACAGGATGTAATTGATTACAAGTCTCATGTAATCGATTACAAAGCCTTTGCCAGAGTTGTAATCAATTACAAGGCTGGCGTAATCGATTACATGGCCTCTGGTTTCGAAAACTGACTTTAAATAGTCATAACTTCTTCATTTTTTATCTGTTTAAAGCAAATGATCACTCATTGGAAAGATCATTGAGTCTATTTTCAAATGAAAAAGTTTTACAATAAAAATAAAAGTATTTTGAAAGTTATGATCAAAAGAGTAACTAAAGGTTAACTTTTCAAAACTCAAACTTGACTATTTTTTATAGTTTTGAACTCCTACCATGACTAGCTTTTCAAAACATGTTTCTTGAGAATTTTAGCATGTAAGAACCATTTTTAAAGATTTAAAAATATATTTGAGCTCTTTTCTTATAAACCCTCTATCTTTACATAGGAGAAAGCCTAAAAAGAAAATATATCAATTCTAGTCTTTAGGCTTCTTGATATAATCCAAGCTTCCACAAATTTCTTCTCTTCAAATCTTGTAAATGCTTAGAACATCTAATCATTCTCATTCTTCTTAAGTTAAGCATAATTGTGATCTTTTACTTTCTTGTTGCAATGCTCACTCTTGGTATTTGAACTATCCTACAAAGTATTACTCACTTAAAACAAATATAGTTAGTCCAAATTCATAATTCAATATCTTCATATGCGTGATTCATAAATGTATAACTCTAGTTAGTCTAACATGCATATAAGAATTTTATAGACATATTCAAATAAGACATTTATCAATTACTAATAGATATGCTCTGTATAAGATGCAATAAAGAACACTTTGCACATTTTCATTCAAATAGAGTCAAATCCAATATTAATTTAATACAACTCATATAACATATTATTAGATATATTCTATAAAAGATGCTATAAAGAACATGCATGATTCTTATATGAAATATAATAAGATGGAGTACATGATCATGCATGATCTAGTATAATCTATTAAGTACATCTATGTAGCATGATTAATATCTTTTTGTAATGCATTTGTCATCATCAAAACTTAACACATTAAATCATTAGGGCAAAGACAATTTTACAGTTGAGAGCAGCATGAGTGTTGTAACATGCTTAGGGACCATATTCTGGTTAGAAAACCATGTAAAACCTAAGATTGAAGGGTTAAAACTTATAGGGAAAACTCAAAGAAACAGGGTGCAGTTCCCTGGTTCAAGACACACCAAATAACTTATTATAGAGGAGCCATAATCGATTATTTGGCTATGGTAGAATGTGGCGGGTGATGAATAAATTGATAACCTAAGAGAATAATTGGTTATTCATGCATGGCAGAGGCATTTATAATGTAATAATCAGTTAGCCATTAAAGCATAACCGGTTATTCTCGTGTTATAAAAACACTACAGGAGTTTTAATTAGCTCCTGACCAATTATTAGAATCGAATAATCGGTTAAGGACAAGGCAAAAATAGAAGTTTGGCTTATCCTAACCAATTATCCAAGAGGGATAATCAGTTAGACACCTAAGAAAATAGAACTTTCTGTTATGGGTGCCTACGAAAAGCTTGGTTAAGCTATGAAATAGATCCTAATGATTCAAGAGAGGTTTTTAGGTATACTTTTGGTACGAGTTAAGATATAACTAGAAGTATTTCAAGAAAGCTTAAGCCTTTGAGCAATAAAAAATGGTGAATTGCCTTAGGTAAGTATCTATCACCTTAGGTAACTTAATGTTTCTTAGATATCACTTAAGATACAAAAAGTGATAATAGAAGTCACTTAAGATGTAATAAGTGATAGTGAGGTGTATTCGATACAAGTAGACTTGGATGGATTGGTACTATTTTCTTATTAATGTGACATTACATGATATGTTCTATCATTTAGCCAGAAGGAAAGAGATTCAGAAGTTCTTAAAGGAACATGAAATTCCTAACCATGAGCTAAGGTTACATGTTGTAAGAGGTTTCAGTTCTTCCTGTAACACCCTAAAAATTCTGACTTTAGGGTAAATGACAATTATGTCCCCAATGTACTGCTTTATGCTTGTCTGTATAAAATGTTATTTTTGTTTTATTTTTTTAGAGCAGAAGGAGTTTAGTAAACTCAATTCTGAAAGACAACTTCAATATTTTAATTTTTAGAATTTAACGTGCGATAAAATAATTTTCGTATTATTTTATTACTCAATATAAAACTTGACAGAGGACCCGATACTATATGTGTGGGACCCACGTATAGATTAAAGTAAACAATAAGGAAATTAGGAATTTTGGACCAATAGGAACAAGACACCTAGGAGTCAAATTAATAAAGCTAAGTCAACAAAAATGGCTAAGCTAGTTAGATTAGAACTAGAATATTTAATTTAGTTAGTATAGTTACCTTAGAACCTAACTAAATTAATTACTACAACCTTAGTGTAACTAAATAGTGATAACTAGATAGTAATCTAGTTAGGCCTAACTAACTAGAATCCTTAGTATGTAACTAAATCTACATTTAAATATATAACTAATTAATTGGAAGAAACAAATTTAGATGGCTTTTTGCATGGAGAATTCGGCCATGTGGGGAGAGCAACCGAGAAAGCTCTAGATAAATGCTTATTCATCACTCATCAACCAATAGGAAACAAGCTTATCTTGTAAGACCAAATCCTAGCCTTTGAACTATTGGATGGCCTAGATTCATTCTTGAATTTTAACACATGCATTAAGACTTTTTCCTACTCACTTCTACGGCCAACACTCCAAGTAAATGCTCAATTAATTCCTTCATTCTCTCCTTCATTCTCACCGTCCACCATTGGAGACCCAAAGAGGCTATTCGGTCAAGCTTCATTCTCCATCATCCTTCCACTCAAAATTTCTCTTTTCTTGTTTTTCTACTCCTAAACATCACTACAAGACCATCTCTAGTTGGAAGCTTCTTCTATTTCTTCCATTTTCAAGCTTGAAGACCACCTTTGAGAATCCATCTTCAAAGGTAAAATTTCTTGTTTTTCAATTCTATTTTCATTTCTAAGCTTCTAAGCCATGATTGAACCATGATATTGTTCCTTTTTCCTAGTAGTAGCCTTTATAAAATTTTATTTATTTTCCTAGGACTCTAAGGAGGCAAAACCGAAATCACAAGGGAGAGGAAAAGAAGAAATTTTCATCATTTTAGGTAAGAGGAAGACCAAAATTTAATTAAATTAAAGAGTTATTAAGAAATTAAGATTTGATTGAATTTGTAAAATCCATAAGGATTCCTTTATGTGTTGATTTTTATAGCTTTTATTAATTGTTTAAGCTTTGATGTATTGTATATATTATACATTGTTTATGTTTTACATTGTATGTGTTAGATTAGTGTTAGAAATGCATGAGCATTCCAAAGAGTGCAAACCCTAGGTTCGGTCACATTATTGAATGGGAAGAATTAAAGTATTTTACAATGTTGTTAATGAATACTAAATATATTTAGAAACTAATTTGAGTATTGTTAGTATTTATAAAGAATACATAATAATATAAAATATTTTACCGTAATTAGGAAAAATATTTTAAATGGTCTCAGATGATTTGATAATTATTTTTTTATAGTTTAGAAGTATTTATGTGAGTAAATCTGACGAGAACATGATTTAAAAACTTACACGATTGAGAAAACAGCAAAATGTATTTACGCGATTTGAGAATGTGATGTACATTGTGAAAACGGCAAGATTTTTGAAAACGAAATAAAATTTCTACGCGATTGATGAAAACAGCGAGTTTCCTGTCGGGCCAAAGTGGTGGACCCGGATGTGTGGACTGTACAAGTGCGCCAAGTGGGAGCGTACTGTATTTGAAGATTTTTGCCATGGAGGGCATTTTCGTAATTATTTTTGTCATAGAGGACAATTACGTGATTATTTTGCCATTGAGGGTATTTTTGTAAATAAATTAAGTAAGGAGGGTATTTTTGTAAATAATTAAAGTTTGAAGTGTATTTTTGAAATTATTCAAAGTTTGATGGCATTTTTGTAAATAATAGAAGTTAAGGGCGTTTTTGTAAATAATGAAGATTTAATGATATTTCTGTAAATAATTTGTAAATTTATGGCATTTATATAAATAATTGAAACTTGAGGGTATTTTGGTAATTACGCGTCTGTTCATGCATTGAGTTATGCCAAAATCGAAATTTGGTGATTTGATTGACGAGATGAATAACATCGTGTTGTCGATGTGATAGGCATAGTGTGTTCATTATCTGATATGAACTTGGAGTTCATAGTGTGCACTATTCCATATGTGGACAGGAGGTAGCTCCTTCTGGGCCGTGGTGCGTGATGACACACTTATGTTCTCGACGAGCACTAACCTTAATCAAGTTTTGAGAGGACTATCTGACTGCCTGTAGTACACAATTATTTGACTGTGTGTCTGGGTTGTGTACTATGCCATTATGTTTATTTTTCGTGGGCTATAGACACAAAGTATTGACAGTGCAATAGCAATCACAACGATCAGCTATAGACACAAAGTATTGACAGTGCAATAGCTGGTCGGGGTAGCCAAAGCTATAGACACAAAGGGTGGACAGTGCAATAGCTGGATTGGCTGGGCAGTACTAATAGAATTCTCACCTCATTCTCTCTGATATCTGGGTATGTGTTGTATCTCCATGGAGTAGGAATGAGTCAATTTATACTTTGTCATATTTATTTTAAATTCATTATATTGTGTGATGAATATTTTGAACTGCTATGGGATTTATGTACATTATGGATTTTATTGATGTTAATGTTGTATCATTATTCCATATGTGATATTTATTGGTTATTTTAAGTTGTCTTACCTCTCTATTTGTTGTATATATTGTTTGCTTTGTTTGTTGTATGTATATATATATATTTAGACTATGAAGAAGGGGTTGAAGAACCAGAGTTGAGCAGTGAGTACATAGCAGAGGAAGAACCACGATCCACAGATTTTCAGTCCGAAGACCCGAAGCCTTAGATCATCTTTAGTGTTAGTACTGATAGGGTGAGATGTCGACACCGGATTTTTGGGTTTTATCAGTTTGGAATTCCATGGAGGAGCCGACGGTTGGCGCATCTATGGAGAACGTAATGTGGTTGCTTATACGGGGATTATTACTATGTCTTTGCGACCGAGTCTCAGATCCGTCCCGCTTTTGTATCGATTTCTATGTTCGCTTAGAACTACCGTTAGGAGTTCGTCACACTGAAACGTCTGTTTCGGACTCCTATGAGTTTAGTGTTGTGTCTTCTGCTAGAACACCCGCCGTACGGACCCCTAACTATATTCCGGTCCCCAGAGCACCCGAGTTCCTGCTCACAGGTCTTCTGGGAGGCGTCATGCGTTTATGTCATTGGAGGAATCATCCAGGAATGTTTCTCCAAGTGACTAAAAATGTATGATGTGCACTTGGGTTTGTTATCTTCTGATACTGGGTTGTAAATATAAACCTTTTATGCTTTCTTTTTCTTTTGGTATGTATTTTTATTTGGGTTTGTAAATTATGTGTAAATTATTTGTACAACTTAGGAAAACAAAACTTATGTAAATTTTTGTATATTAGTATCTGATGGATATGTTTTTGGATATAATGTATATTGTACAGGGGTGTGCTGACATTATCTATGTATGTGTGTATAAGAATAATTTTTTTTTTAGGGTGAAATATCTTGAGGATACAACTTTTATGTTTTCGAAACAAAGTAAGTGTACAGGTTTTATTATTTATTTATATCAAAACCTTATAATTTAATTATTCTCATTAATCGTTATTTTATTTTAATAACAAATGTGACACCCCCACAAGAGTGTTACATTAGTTGGTATCAGAGCCCAAGTTAGAGTCTTTTTGGGTTTGTGGGTAGGTTTGCTTTATTCGTACTGTGTGAATCTCTGACCTAGAGCCCAAGTTAGAATCTTTAGGAGTTGTGGTTTGGTCTGTTTGTGCTTGTGTGGTGTGAATTCTCTGTGATTTATTTCCGAAAGGAAGAATCTAACTTTTATGTTTTATGTAATTAAAGAAAGAAAATGTCTGGAAGAAGAGGAAGACATGCGGATATTCCTAGAGAAGTGGATCCTATAGTAGCGGCTGCAGAGGCTATGCAGCGGATGGCAGAAGCAATGATTCAGCAGAACCAGAGAGCAGCTCAACAACAAGAAGCTACTGCAGATGCTCTAAATTTATCTGAATTTAGGCGTAGTAACCCGCCACAGTTTAGAGGCGAGCTTAATCCTGAGAAAGCAAATTTATGGATACAGGATCTGGAGAAGATATTTGAAGGGATGGGATGTCCAGATGACAAAAAGGTAACGTATGCTACCTATATGTTAAGAGGAGATGGAGAAAGTTGGTGGAGAGGAACCCGCCGGTTGTTGCAAGCTGAAGGCACTGCAATAACTTGGGAAGTGTTTTCTACTAGGTTTATGGACAAGTATTTTCCTACCAGTGCTCGATATGCTAAGGAAAGAGAATTTCTTGGTTTACGTCAAGGAAATATGACAGTTTCCGAGTATGCATCTAAATTTGAGAGTTTGTCTCAATTCTCAGATTATGCTCAAACCAGGCCAAACGATGAGTGGCGATGTAGAAAGTTTGAAGCAGGATTGCGAGTGGAGTTAAGACAAGGAGTATTGCCTTTGAGAATGACTCAATTCCATGCTCGGTAGATACATGTGCACAATTGGAGGAATTGGAATCGTTAAAGGATCCCAAGACTCGTAATTTTGGACCAATGAGATTTCAGAGGGGAGGTAGCAGTCATAATAATCGGTTTCAGCGTAAGCCATACTCGAGACCACAGGGAAACCAATATCAACGACCACCGGTTGGAGGAAGCTCTGCTAGTACTATTCCTAGTCAGAAAGCGGTGTTTGTACCAACTTGTTTTAAGTGTGGGAAGAAAGGCCATGTTTCTTCAGATTGTCCAATTAAAGGAACAATTTGTTTTAATTG
Organism: Ormosia semicastrata; assembly: GCA_029884595.1. Taxonomy (NCBI): domain Eukaryota; kingdom Viridiplantae; phylum Streptophyta; class Magnoliopsida; order Fabales; family Fabaceae; genus Ormosia; species Ormosia semicastrata. Next base: position 78,736,454 of record JAQQTO010000063.1, on the reverse strand, counting down.
TCGGCAACCTGGACATTTCTCTAAGGATTGTCCTCAGTTGGAAAAGAAACCTGCATTGAAGACTGTTCGGGCAAATCAGCCAAGATCCGGAGGACGAGTCTATACTATGACAGGAACTGAAGTTTCTCAGTCTGACAATCTTATTCAAGGGGAAGGAATCATAGGAGGTAAGCTTTTGACTGTCTTGTATGATTCAGGCGCAACACATTCTTTTATTGCCTATAGTTGTGTTAAGAAGTTGAAACTGCCTGTATCTTCTTTGAATTTTCCATTAGTTGTTTCTACACCAACTACTAAGCCTGTGATCACATCCAAAATATGTTTGGATTGTCCTGTTGTTGTGAAGGACCGTATGTTTATAGTCAACTTGATTTGTTTACCTCTAGTGGGGATAGATGTGATATTAGGAATGGATTGGTTGTCTTCTAACCATATCCTGATGATTGATCGTGCAACTAAAGCTATAGTTTTTCCAAAGGAAGAGAACTCGGATTTTTGACTGCTGTTAAAGCTAAGTCATTCCTGAGAAATGGAGCTCGAGGGGATTTGTATTATTATCTTCTCTAGAAGTTGAGAATGAGAAAGATATATGTGCAATTCCCGTCGTTAATGAATTTCCGGAAGTCTTTCCAGATGACATACCTGGTTTGCCGCCAGAGAGAGAAATCGAATTTGCTATTGATTTGGTACCAGGAACAGGTCCTATTTCGATTGCACCGTATCGAATGTCACCAGCCGAATTGATAGAGTTGAAAAAGCAATTAGAAGAATTATTGGAAAAGCAGTTTGTGCGACCAAGTGTTTCACCATGGGGAGCACCAGTGCTTCTAGTCAAGAAGAAGGATGGAACTTCTCGACTCTGTGTGGATTATCGTCAGTTAAATAAGGTTACCATAAAGAATAAATATCCACTCCCACGGATTGATGATTTGATGGATCAGTTGAAGGGAGCAGAAGTATTTTCTAAAATAGATCTGAGATCAGGTTACCATCAGATTCGTGTTAAGATGGAAGATGTACCTAAAACAGCCTTCCGAACTCGATATGGACATTATGAATATCAGGTTATGCCTTTTGGAGTGACTAATGCTCCTGCTATATTCATGGATTATATGAATAGAATTTTTCGCCCGTACCTTGATAGATTTGTTGTTGTCTTTATAGATGACATTTTAATCTATTCTCGGTCTAAAGAAGAGCATGCCGAACATCTCGGTATAGTTCTTCAGGTTTTGAAGGACAAACAGTTGTATGCAAAGTTGGCTAAATGTGAATTTTGGTTGGAAAAAGTGCAATTTTTAGGTCACGTAATTTCTAAGGAAGGAATTGCAGTAGATCCATCCAAGATAGAAACTATTCTGCAATGGGAGAGACCTAAAACAGTGACAGAAGTTCGAAGTTTTGTTGGATTGGCCGGGTATTATCGAAGATTCATAGAAAGCTTTTCCAAGATTGCTGGACCACTTACACAACTTACCAGGAAGAATCAAGCTTTCGAATGGACGGATGAACGTGAAGCTAGTTTTCAAGAGTTGAAGAAAAAGCTAACAACCTCACCAGTGTTGATCTTACCAGATTCTAATAGATCTTTTGATGTGTACTGTGACGCTTCATACCAAGGGTTAGGATGTGTGCTAATGCAAGATCGAAATGTAGTGGCATATGCTTCGAGGCAATTAAAGGTTCATGAGAGAAATTATCCAACTCATGATTTGGAATTAGCAGCGGTGGTGTTTGCATTAAAGATATGGAGGCATTATTTGTATGGGGCTATATTCAATGTCTTTAGTGATCATAAGAGTTTGAAATACTTGTTTGATCAGAAAGAATTGAATATGAGGCAGAGGCGATGGTTGGAATTTCTCAAAGATTATGATTTTCAACTCCAATATCATCCAGGAAAAGCTAATGTGGTAGCAGATGCCCTGAGTAGAAAAGTACTTAGTGTTTCTACAATGATGATAAAGGAAGAGGAGTTACTCAATGAGTTCAGAAATTTAGAAGTATCGATGGAATTAGTGCCTGGGAAGATTTGTGTGGGTAGAATGGTAATTTTAAATGACTTGCTTAATATAATTCGAAATAAACAGGAGGAGGATGCGTTTTTGCAGAATGAAAGAGAACTGCTAAAGCAAGGTCACAAGGCAACAGTGGAAGAGGGATCAGATGGAATTTTAAGATTTCAAGGAAGAGTTTGTATACCCGACAATGTTGAACTAAAGACGGCGATATTGGATGAAGCTCATACTAGTAATTTAAATTTGCATCCAGGAATGACCAAGATGTATCAAGATTTGAAGAAATTGTTTTGGTGGCCAAGGATGAAAAGAGACGTAGCAGAACGTGTGGCGTCTTGTTTGGTTTGTCAAAAAGCGAAAGTGGAACATCGAGGCCACTGGAATGTTACAACCACTTTCTATTCCGAATGGAAATGGGACAAGATATTTCTATGGATTTTGTTCTTGGGTTGCCAAGAACGAGAAAAGGTCATGACTCAATATGGGTTATTGTTGATAGGCTCACAAAGTCAGCTCATTTCTTGCCTATTAATATTAAGTATTCGTTGGAAAGATTAGCCCATATCTATATCAATGAGATTGTTAGATTACATGGGGTACCTATTTCCATAATTTCTGATAGAGATCCAAGATTTACATCAAGGTTTTGGCCAAATCTACAGAAAGCAATGGGAACTAAGCTACATTTAAGCTCTGCTTATCATCCACAGACTGATGGACGATGAAAGAAAACTATACAATCTTTGGAAGATTTGTTGCGTGCTTGTGTGTTGGAGCAACAAGGGAGTTGGGATGAATTTTTATCTTTGATAGAATTCACCTACAATAATAGTTTTCACGCAAGTATAGGGATGGCACCCTATGAAGCATTGTATGGACGACGATGCCGAACACCCTTGTGTTGGTATCAAGATGGTGAAAGTATGACTATTGGGCCAGAATTAGTACAACAAACTACAGAGAAAGTAAAAATGATTCAAGAGAAGATGCGAACTACCCAAAGCAGGCAAAAGAGTTATGCAGATAAAAGAAGGCGACCATTGGAATTTGAAGAAGGCGAGCATGTATTTTTGAGGGTGACTCCTACGACTGGTATTGGAAGAGTTATCAAATCCAAGAAGCTTACACCTAAGTTTATTGGACCTTATCAGATTATCCGTAGGATAGGTCCTGTCGCTTATCAAGTTGCCTTACCGCCATTTTTGTCTAATCTGCATAATGTGTTTCATGTGTCCCAATTAAAGAAATATATTCCAGATCCGACACATGTGATACAACCTGACGAAATACAGCTAAAGGAAAATTTGACGTATGAAACATTCCCTGTAAGGATTGAAGACAGAAAAGTGAAGCAGCTTCGAGGGAAGATGATTGAGCTGGTCAAAGTTATATGGAACGATGTGACCGGAGATGCTACATGGGAATTGGAAGATAAAATGAGGGAACAGTATCCTCAATTATTTTAAGGTATGACAAATTTCGAGGACGAAATTTTTGTTTGTTGGGGAGAGTTGTAACACCCTAAAAATTCGACTTTAGGGTAAATGACAATTATGTCCCCAATGTACTGCTTTATGCTTGTCTCGTATAAAATGTTATTTTTGTTTTATTTTTTTTAGAGCGAAGAAGAGTTTAGTAAACTCAATTACGAAAGACAACTGTTCAATATTTTAATTTTTAGAATTTAACTGCGATAAAATAATTTTCAGTATTATTTTATTACTCAATATAAAACTTGACAGTGGACCCGATACTATATGTGTGGGACCCACGTATAGATTAAAGTAAACAATAAGGAAATTAGGAATTTTGGACCAATAGGAACAAGACACCTAGGAGTCAAATTAATAAAGCTAAGTCAACAAAAATGGCTAAGCTAGTTAGATTAGAACTAGAATATTTAATTTAGTTAGTATAGTTACCTTAGAACCTAACTAAATTAATTACTACAACCTTAGTGTAACTAAATAGTGATAACTAGATAGTAATCTAGTTAGGCCTAACTAACTAGAATCCTTAGTATGTAACTAAATCTACATTTAAATATATAACTAATTAATTGGAAGAAACAAATTTAGATGGCTTTTTGCATGGAGAATTCGGCCATGTGGGGAGAGCAACCGAGAAAGCTCTAGATAAATGCTTATTCATCACTCATCAACCAATAGGAAACAAGCTTATCTTGTAAGACCAAATCCTAGCCTTTGAACTATTGGATGGCCTAGATTCATTCTTGAATTTTAACACATGCATTAAGACTTTTTCCTACTCACTTCTACGGCCAACACTCCAAGTAAATGCTCAATTAATTCCTTCATTCTCTCCTTCATTCTCACCGTCCACCATTGGAGACCCAAAGAGGCTATTCGGTCAAGCTTCATTCTCCATCATCCTTCCACTCAAAATTTCTCTTTTCTTGTTTTTCTACTCCTAAACATCACTACAAGACCATCTCTAGTTGGAAGCTTCTTCTATTTCTTCCATTTTCAAGCTTGAAGACCACCTTTGAGAATCCATCTTCAAAGGTAAAATTTCTTGTTTTTCAATTCTATTTTCATTTCTAAGCTTCTAAGCCATGATTGAACCATGGTATTGTTCCTTTTTCCTAGTAGTAGCCTTTATAAAATTTTATTTATTTTCCTAGGACTCTAAGGAGGCAAAACCGAAATCACAAGGGAGAGGAAAAGAAGAAATTTTCATCATTTTAGGTAAGAGGAAGACCCAAATTTAATTAAATTAAAGAGTTATTAAGAAATTAAGATTTGATTGAATTTGTAAAATCCATAAGGATTCCTTTATGTGTTGATTTTTATAGCTTTTATTAATTGTTTAAGCTTTGATGTATTGTATATATTATACATTGTTTATGTTTTACATTGTATGTGTTAGATTAGTGTTAGAAATGCATGAGCATTCCAAAGAGTGCAAACCCTAGGTTCGGTCACATTATTGAATGGGAAGAATTAAAGTATTTTATAATGTTGTTAATGAATACTAAATATATTTAGAAACTAATTTGAGTATTGTTAGTATTTATAAAGAATACATAATAATATAAAATATTTTACCGTAATTAGGAAAAATATTTTAAATGGTCTCGAGATGATTTGATAATTATTTTTTTATAGTTTAGAAGTATTTATGTGAGTAAATCGACGAGAACATGATTTAAAAACTTACACGATTGAGAAAACAGCAAAATGTATTTACGCGATTTGAGAATGTGATGTACATTGTGAAAACGGCAAGATTTTTGAAAACGAAATAAAATTTCTACGCGATTGATGAAAACAGCGAGTTTCCTGTCGGGCCAAAGTGGTGGACCCGGATGTGTGGACTGTACAAGTGCGCCCAAGTGGGAGCGCATCTTGTATTTGAAGATTTTTGCCATGGAGGGCATTTTCGTAATTATTTTTGTCATAGAGGACAAGTACGTGATTATTTTGCCATTGAGGGTATTTTTGTAAATAAATTAAGTAAGGAGGGTATTTTTGTAAATAATTAAAGTTTGAAGTGTATTTTTGAAATTATTCAAAGTTTGATGGCATTTTTGTAAATAATAGAAGTTAAGGGCGTTTTTGTAAATAATGAAGATTTAATGATATTTCTGTAAATAATTTGTAAATTTATGGCATTTATATAAATAATTGAAACTTGAGGGTATTTTGGTAATTACGCGTCTGTTCATGCATTGAGTTATGCCAAAATCGAAATTTGGTGATTTGATTGACGAGATGAATAACATCGTGTTGTCGATGTGATAGGCATAGTGTGTTCATTATCGATATGAACTTGGAGTTCATAGTGTGCACTATTCCATATGTGGACGGAGGTAGCTCCTTCTCGTGCCGTGGTGCGTGATGACACACTTATGTTCTCGACGAGCACTAACCTTAATCAAGTTTTGAGAGGACTATCTCGATTGCTCGTAGTACACAATTATTTGACTGTGTGTCTGGGTTGTGTACTATGCCATTATGTTTATTTTTCGTGGGCTATAGACACAAAGTATTGACAGTGCAATAGCAATCACAACGATCAGCTATAGACACAAAGTATTGACAGTGCAATAGCTGGTCGGGGTAGCCAAAGCTATAGACACAAAGGGTGGACAGTGCAATAGCTGGATTGGCTGGGCAGTACTAATAGAATTCTCACCTCATTCTCTCTGATATCTGGGTATGTGTTGTATCTCCATGGAGTAGGAATGAGTCAATTTATACTTTGTCATATTTATTTTAAATTCATTATATTGTGTGATGAATATTTTGAACTGCTATGGGATTTATGTACATTATGGATTTTATTGATGTTAATGTTGTATCATTATTCCATATGTGATATTTATTGGTTATTTTAAGTTGTCTTACCTCTCTATTTGTTGTATATATTGTTTGCTTTGTTTGTTGTATGTATATATATATATTTAGACTATGAAGAAGGGGTTGAAGAACCAGAGTTGAGCAGTGAGTACATAGCAGAGGAAGAACCACGATCCACAGATTTTCAGTCCGAAGACCCGAAGCCTTAGATCATCTTTAGTGTTAGTACGATAGGGTGAGATGTCGACACCGGATTTTTGGGTTTTATCGGTTTGGAATTCCATGGAGGAGCGACAGGTTGGCGCATCTATGGAGAACGTAATGTGGTTGCTTATACGGGGATTATTACTATGTCTTTGCGACCGAGTCACGTATCTCTGTCCCGCTTTTTGTATCGAGATTTCTATGTTCGGTTAGAACTACCGTTAGGAGTTCGCCGTCACTGGAACGGCCTCATTTCGGACTCCCTATGAGTTTAGTGTTGTGTCTTCGCTAGAACACTGCATGTACGGACCCCTAACTATATTCCTGGTCCACAGAGCACCCAGAGTTCCTGCTCACAGGTCTTCTGGGAGGCGTCATGCGTTTATGTCATTGGAGGAATCATCCAGGAATGTTTCTCCAAGTGACTAAAAATGTATGATGTGCACTTGGGTTTGTTATCTTCGATCTTGGGTTGTAAATATAAACCTTTTATGCTTTCTTTTCTTTTGGTATGTATTTTTATTTGGGTTTGTAAATTATGTGTAAATTATTTGTACAACTTAGGAAAACAAAACTTATGTAAATTTTTGTATATTAGTATCTGATGGATATGTTTTTGGATATAATGTATATTGTACAGGGGTGTGCTGACATTATCTATGTATGTGTGTATAAGAATAATTTTTTTTTTAGGGTGAAATATCTTGAGGATACAACTTTTATGTTTTCGAAACAAAGTAAGTGTACAGGTTTTATTATTTATTTATATCAAAACCTTATAATTTAATTATTCTCATTAATCGTTATTTTATTTTAATAACAAATGTGACACCCCCACAAGAGTGTTACACTTCCTCCCTACAATAGGTGAACATGAGAAACCAAAGTTCCTAGTAAAATATCTTGGTTCTTATTTGAGCTAAGTATGTATGAATGTATGTAAGTTAACTTGGTTTTCTTTAGTCAATAAAGTTTAACCTTATAGAATTTATAAACATGTCTTGTAAGCATGAGTTAAGATTATGTTTATTATGTTAAATATGATGTTATATTCATTGTGAATGTTTATATGCTAGTTTTGTTTAACTCATACTGAGAATTTGTTGATTCTACCCCACTGTGTTGCTATGTAAATCCAAATTAAAGCTTTGCAAAGAAAAAGAAGAAAAAGAAGATGAAGAAATAGATTAGCTTTAGTCTTTGTATAGTTTTGTACAAAGCTTGTATCACTTATACTAGTTTGTAATGTAATTAGACATATGTATGACTTTATGCCCTAGTGAAGCAATGAGTTGTATATATAAATGAATGCATATTTTCATTTTGCATAAGGCTCTCTATAATGACTACCTTAGTTATTATGGATATATTTTCATGTTATTATGTAAGTAGTGACGTTGTAATGCTTTATATCTATGTGTATACTACATAGATCGAGATATTGGTATTAGGGCGTTACACTAATGGCACTTGGACCATTGTCATGATTCACCTGAGGAATTATCCACGACATCCGTACCTTGGCCATTCTACAAATGGGGTATGGATATTCTGGGTCCATTCCCTTAAGCACCCGAACAGTTGAAATTCTTGGTGGTAGTCGTAGACTACTTCACCAAATGGATTGAGGTAGAACCCTTGGTCACTATCACCTCTTCCCGAATCTAAAAGTTTACTTGGCGCCACATCATTACTAGATTTGGAGTCCCAGAATCCATTATGACGGACAATGAAACACAAATCAAATAAAAGGGTTTTAAAGACCTGCTTACTAATATAAAAATCAAGCATCACTGTAGTGCCGTTGAGAACCCCCCAGACAAACGGACAAGCTGAACTGCCAATCAAGTTATCGTTCACAGACTAAAGAGAAGGTTAGACGAAGCTAAAGGAAACTGGGCTGAGCAACTAGACCATGTTCTTTGGGCCTACCAGACTATACCCCACTCTACAATTAGTGAAACTCCCTTTAAGCTCACTTTCGAATTTGAGGCTATGATTCCAGTGGAGATAGGAGAACCTAGCTGGCGCCTCCAACATTTCTCACCGGATAATAATCTCGAATTGATTAGGGAAAACCTAGATCTTCTAGAAGAAAGAAGGTGTGTTGCTCATATACACGATGCTGTCATAAAACAGAGGATGGTAGTGTGATACAACCTAAAGGTCATTCACAGAAAATTCTAGCGAGGAAACCTAGTTCTTCACAGATCTAACATCAGAAGAAGGAATGCCTCCCAAGGGAAGTTAGCCCCTAACTGGGAAGGCCTCTACTAAATCGTGATCAGCACTGGAAAAGGAGCCTACACCTTGGAGACACTGACTGGCAAGCCGGTCAAGAACTTTTGGAATGTAGACAAACTTAGGAAGTACTACAGCTGAGTGCCTTCTAAGGCCTGGTCATAGTTTACTTCATGTTTGATTTTTACACATCTACTTGCATTTAAAAAGCCTCGAAGAACCCTCAAGGCTATGACAGCTCTAGAAGTGTCCACCAAGCTTATTCCTGATAGGATCAGGAGTGTCGTAGTTTCTAGGTTAAGAGGACAACCCACTGAACCCCTTCTTGTGGGTTAGTCGCAAGTTGTAGGGTCTACACCCAAAAGCTCGACACTTGGCCAAAACTATTATGTGGTTATTGGAAATATGGATAATGAAATTTGTATCTAGCCATTATGGTACTTGTCATGAAGTTGTCTTATGTTAAACAGGTTATGCAGTAGAAGAATCCTAAGATTTTTTATGCATTAAACTGTAAACACTAAAAGACCCCAGCTATGGACCACTTAAAATTATACCTAAGTCAAGTGGGATCCTAAACGCCAAAGCTGTTGATGACGGATGCTAGACAAGGTTTTGATTTCAAGATAATACCTAAGTCCAAAAGGGAATTCCAAGTCTGCAAACTTAAAGGGCGTTGGACCCTCGGACCATGGCATCCCCACCAAAAATTTTCCTAAGTCCATGAAATGGTTGTAAAAAGCACCATAATGGGCATTGGACCCAAAATAGACCATGGAAAATAAGCAAGCTTACAACGCTATGTAACATCCTACTACTGATAACCTAGTATATCTGACATATACCTAGATAAACAATATTAGTTATGCTACTTCTAACTTATATATCAACTATTCCATAACATTATTACAAATTATTATGGAAAGCCTTAACTAAAAGTTATACACATACATCATAGCCTTAAATAGGTAAAATGTTACATATACAACTTTAAACATACTCAAAGTAAACATAAACTAATACATAAGCTTTGTCTAAAGCATTTAAACTAAACTAGTCTTCATGCTTCTACTTCTTTCCCTTTAAAAAGCTGCTACCTGGATTTACATGGAAACACAACGGGGTGAGAAATCTCAATTCTTAGTATAAGTAACCAATACTAGTATTTAAATATTTATACTAAATAAATGTACTTTGAAACTAAACTTACTATCGATATTAAACATCTATCTATACAATTGAAAATATCAACTTTCCTTGGTAAAGTGTTTATCTCACTCTTTTACCATGACTAGGAGCTTGTCCCATTCCTTTATCTCATAACTTCACCTTTAGCAAAGTACTTTTCTCACTCCTTTGCAAAGTCAAGGGGCTTGCCTCGCTCCCTCAGTTAAGAATTGTGTGCTATGGTTCAACTTTAATAAATAAAGGAACTAACTCTTACTATGGTTCAACTTTAATAAATAAATGAGCCAACTCTTGCTATGGTTCAACTTTAATAATTAAAGGAACTAACTCTTACTATGGTCAACTTTAATAAATAAAGGAACCAACTCTTGCTAAACACTCCATTTAATCCCAACTTAATGAGATAATAGAGCATTACTCTGAAACTTGCATAATTAACTTAACTCTAACTATAAGAGAGTGAATCATGCCTCTATGATAAGTATAACTTTCTTATCAAACTTGTATGTAGCTTACCTTACAATGGCAAATGCTTGCTTGTGCCACACTAGTGTGCTTAAGGTCCTAAATGCTTTCTTAAAGCAATTCTTAACTTATGGAATGCTTAAAGACTTGAACTTCAACATTAACTCTGTACTAAGCCTATTCACGCATCACTAACTTCACTGTCTCTCTTAGTAGCAACTCATGCACTATGGCAAATGACTATTGCCAACTGGATTCAACTCACTTGTATCTAGTATACCTTATCAACATCACCTCGTATGTGATATCTAAGGCAACATTATGTTGCCTAAGTAACTACGTACCTTCCTATGGCAATCCATGTCTAATGGATACACAAAGGTTTCCTTCTTTCCCTTATATACTAGGGTAGTCATCCTCACTAGGAAATACCCCTATTAGTATCTTAATACTCTTAAAAAGGAATACATAAATGATCCTAGCAAGTAGGGAACTCCAAATTCCCATAAAAAAACTAACCTAGGTTAAGCCACTATGGGCACCTAGGCACTAAGCACCCTGTTTTCTCAAAACAAGAGTATGATAATTGATTACATTGCTGTGGTAATCGATTACATCCTTTTCAAAAACTTGGTAATCAATTACATTACTCTTGTAATCGATTAAATCTATTCCAGAAGCCTTGTAATCGATTACATAGATCTTGTAATCGATTACATCCTTCATCTCTCGTTTTCCAGAAGCGTTGTAATCGATTACATTGCTACTATAATTGATTACATCCTGCAAAAAATTAAAAAAATAGGTTTTCTCAAGCAACAAACCCATTTCTACTCCCTTTCATCAAACTACAACCACCCATAGGGTCTCATAATCTTAACATCCACAAGGAAAACAACTTCAACTCATAAAAACATGGATTTAAGCTCAACTCAAGGCAAGAAATACCCATTTCCTAAATTACTTCTCAAAGGAAATCATGGATCTCTACAAAGCCTAAACTAGTAACCATGCATCAACAAGTTGAAATTACTCAAACTCAATCCTTGAAACTAAGAATCAAGTAAAGAAAACAAATTTGCTTCTCAAACCTATTTTTCTCTTCTCATACAACCTAGTTTCATACAAAATGAAACAAAAGGAAAAGATGAGAAAGAAGCTCCCCTATCTCTTGTGGTGTGGTTGAAGATCTTCAAGCTTTCCTCTTGATCTTCTTCTTCTTCTTCCTCTTCCTCTTCTCCTTTTTTCTTTCTTCCCCTTTTTCTCTCTTTTCTCATTTCTCTCTTTTCGTCCTCTGTCTTCTGTTTCTTTAGCGTGAGAGAATGAGAGATAAGAGAAAGAAAAGTCAAGAAAGGATAGGAATAAGTTTCTGTGTTGAAACTTTATATCTCTTAGGATCACTTTGATCTTACTAAATCAAGTTTCCTAACTTCCTTAAGTATAAAAAATAATCCTAAGATTTATCTAAATACCAAAAACACCATTTACATAATTTTCATATCTGCTATAGGTCAATCTGGTATTAAAACATACAACCAGTGTACTTAAAAACACCAAACCAACTCAGTTTATCTTGAAACTTTAACTACATCCTCATCCATATATTTGTGACCTAGAAATAAATTCTCATTATTTATTTCCATTAACTAGGTAACTTATGCCACTATCTAAGTCAATTTAAGTTATTTTTTGCATTTTGTGTTGTAGTAAAGTGCATAAAATAACTCAGTTTGTCACAAAATTAAGTGGACATGTCAAGCAAGTATTATGATACCTCTATGATCATATACAAGTCTAACATACTAAAAAGAGGATGTTACAAAGTAAATGGCAAAAGGAAATAAATTAAACACCCCAGCAACCGGGGCAATTGCCTTTACAAAAGATAAAAAGCCCCACATAGGGGGCAACAAAATGCGACAAGTAAAAAGGGAACGAAAAAGGGAAAGCTCAAGCTCCAACCTCATCTCCTTCTGGACTTTGTAGTCCCGCTAAAACAGGTGCAACAGTCGAAGGCCCGGTTGAAGTAATCCTGACAGTAGCCCCAATAATTTCTTCCCCCATCATAAGGTGCCCATCCTAGAAAACCATTTCAGAGTTAAGGTCTTCCAAGGCCAGAATAACACTGGGGTTAAAATGCTGAACTTGATTCACGACGTTCTAGAACTGCTCTCCCTCAATGCTTGTAGAAATTGTATCCAACTCCTCAAGATCTTTCTCCAACTGTGTTATACGAGCCTCGAGGTTAGTGATGACATCTCGAGGGCAGGAACTCAAGCTTGCTACTTCACTGTATCAACCAAGTTCCAAGATGGGGGCAACTTAGCATTACTACAGGGCGAGCGCTGGACTCACTCCAGTGGAAATCAATACGGACAACGTAAAATAGAAAGAGAAAGAAGATACAAGATAAGAATTAAAAAAGAAGAAATTTTATTACTTGCTCTCATTTCATACATCATCAACTTTATAAAAAAATGAAAATACACCAAAAGTGCTAAACAAAGAGTGTTCATTGAAGAACCCAGGGAAGGAAACCAACATCACCATCATGGCACCCGAGGTCATTGCCACCTCCATGGTCCCTCCAAAACTACCTTCGGTCTCTTCCCTGTTGAACAGAATGCCCATTGGAGAACTTGGAAAAGGTAACTGGAGTAGAACATTACTTGAGATGATGACGGCCTCCAGAGTCACCACTAACCAAATTCTTCTTCATTGCCTCCTCCACAATGGTAATAAAGGTCGCCATCCATAACTTCCCCATTGAGCAGCCCCGTGAAAGCACATCACCTTAAGTTACTCTAAGAGGATTTTTCCTTCCAAAGGAGCCGCCTTCCTACTTATCCAACCATCCTTAGAGGACCTACCAAAAGATTGGCTTGGTGCCTTCAAATCACTTAAGAAGGGGGAGGGGCTAGGATAGAGCGTCTTCAAGTGTCCCCATGCACCACGACAAAAACCTCACTCCTCCCAAACAGTCCCACGTACGCCGGGAAAGAAAGGCTTTTGCCCCCCAAATGCACGGCAACCCAGACATCACCCAAAGAAAGAAAGGCCTTAATCAAAGAAATTATTTACAGAAAAGCAAATGCCTTCAGAGACTTTGGAAAGAACAAGAAGATGATTTTTGCAAGGGACAACGCCCTCCATATATGTGCAAAAAATGAAAGGGAGACTACTCTATGAAAAAAGATCATTCTCAAAACAGAATTATAGAGCAAAAGGAATGCAACGAAGGGAGTTCTAGCCTCAATGCAAACATTCCCTATTTATAGAGAGAATGAAGCACTCTAATTGGCCCCATAAAATGTGAACTGATCGCATGACGAAAGCCGTATTTTAATGCTCCCTTTTTCTGATTGGTCACAGGAGTAGCGGGCAGTTGGGAAATAGTATAAAATTGATATCCTATTAAAAGGATCCTTAATTCCTAATAAAATTAAAGCAGTAGTTTCCCAAGAAAGCTCAGACTGTTAGAAACTATAGAATAAAGTTGTGAGAAAAGACAAAATCCTGTGAAACCACTCACAAGGGGAACAAAGGATGCACCTCGGATGACGGGATGGTAAAGAAAGCAATAATCCATTATGGATTCTGACTTCACACACTAACCCCCTAGTTATACCTATATAACATACCTCAACCCTTCTGGATTTTTACATCTAGTACGCGTTGTGTGTTCTCTTAAACTTGGTATCTCAACACTTTATTGTTCCAATTAAGCACCAAGCTGGGGGAAACTATTTTGGACTGTAATCCTAGTTCGTAACCCATAGGTCAACCCAGCGTGCGTACCCTTTGGAATCCGATATATATGCCATCAACAGGAATACCCCAGAAATATATGTCGGACCCCAGTATTGGATGTTAACAGCTTTACTGCGTGATTTGTGCAATGGATAAATGTAACACCCTCCTTAGGGCATCACATTTCTGACTCCCGACTCATAATCTGAAAAGAAGTTCGCACAAAGTTTGAGTTATAAAAGATGGGTTTCAAATTTTCTTCTTTACTGAAACGTAAATTTACTGAAAATATTAGGTAATATTGAAAATCATGTTTCAACTATTCATTATGCAATATTGACACCAATTAATATCACAGTTTAAAGAGAAATATAAAATTAACAGACTTATTTTTTTAACAGTAGCAAATCCCATGACGGGTCCTACTTAATAGCACGGTACAACACTAACGAGAAACTTTAACATACTTATTCCTTTTTCTGTCCATCTTGATGCATCAGACATCTGATCCTTTGTCAACACTGCACACCTTCGAGTCCTGAATGTCCAGTCCTTATTGTTGTCACCAATTTCAGAGTATCCATTGCCTGTTATGTCTAAGACAACTCGATCCTTCCATTATTTGATTTTAACAGTACAGACACAGCAAAATAGCATAACAAAGAGGTGAGATCACCTACGCCATTACCAACATGGCAGTACAGAGATAACACAACAACATATCATATAGATAGATCATACCATAATCATGCTATCAGCATTAATCAACTATCATCATCTAATCATTTATCAGTTCAATCATCATCCAAGTACTCAAAACAATTGTCATAGCCAACATTCCTCAATTAATATATCATACAGATATAAATGCTCAGATTTATGCATATACACAAAGACTCAGTTTATCAAAAATAACTCCATGGAGGTTTTCACAATTTCGAGAAGAATGCTCTGGTTAATTATCAGCCTTAGCCCAAAGACAATCTCCCAGTCGTTGAAAAGAATCGTGTTCTTGTTGCGTATCGTCAATGCATTGCAACGGACTACATCGCCAAGTGGCACAGGGTACTCGCCAACTGTCCACTGGTCGACCGCCGCGCCTCGACGCCCCCAAGATCCATTATAGATCTCACTATCAATTCTCATTCCCTCTTCAACCACAAGGGCCATAATAGATATTTGCTATATTTTATACAATGCATGAATATATCAGTGCAAGTCCAATCCCAAAGGGCCAAATCTTTTCAATTTCATTTGTTCAATGTAATCATATGCTTCAATGCATATTTTTCCAATGTACGATAATGCACCAAATCCAATCACAAACAAAACATGTCATTTTCTCACACAGCATCCATATACTGGTTTTATAGTATTTATACTATATTTTCAACAGGAAAATCATATTATCACATTTTCATAGTTATAAAACACTTTTGTCATGTTTTCACAAAATTGCGCAACATTTTCATTTCATTTTCACAATTCCAAAACGTTTCTGTTACGTTTTCACAATTCCAAAACATTTCTATTATATTTTCACAATACCATAACACTTCTTTTACATTTTCACAATACCGTAACACTCTTGTTACGTTTTTAAAATTCCAAAATATTTTTATTACGGTTTCAAAATTATGCAACTCTTCTGTTGTACCTTTAAATCACGTATTAAATTTTTCAATATTTTTCTCAATCGCATAAAAACATACGTTTTTAAGATACGTAAATAATTTTTTTCACCACAATTCCATTACAGAAAATATTTCTCATTCTTCAAAAATTCCATTTCCACTTTTCTCAAAATAATATGACTTTATACTTTATTTAACACATTTCTTTACTCAAGAAAATCTTTTTCCACATTTCTTTACTCAAGAAATTATTTTCCAAAATATAATTCACAAAATCACTTTTCCATTTATATAAATCAACGTTTCAAAACTTAACATTTTCTAACGTACTTCAAAACTCAAAAATAAGTTATACGTTAGTAAATTTTTAAAATACCATTATATTCTCCATTTTTCCCAAATCATTTCCAAATCAACCTTCCTCAAAATAATATAAATTTCTACTTCATTTAATATATCTTCTTACTCAAGAAAATCCTTTTTCGCAGTATATTCCACAAATTCACAATTCCATTGAATTAAATCAATGTTTCTAACTTTAAAAATTACTAACGCTTTCCAAAATCCAACAGATGAGTTACACGTTAGAAAATACCAAATCACTATTGTATTCTTTATTTTTTTTTCTTAAATCAATTTTAACAAAAATAAATTCTTTTTAAAACAAATTGAGGCTCACTTGCAACCTCTCTTTTCTATTTACATAAAAATTCATTTTTCAAGTGCTAAAATACTCTGATTCCCTTTCCAAATTTTTTGTATTAAATTAATTATATTTTCACTTAGAAAATCACTTTGTTTCATCAAAATCAATGCATTACAAGCCTTCGAACAACGTGGACAAGACTATTGAAAATTATCAAAATATTTTTCCTTCTAAATTGATATGGTTTTACACAAACAAAACTATTAAAATTTTATTTTCAAAACTGAAATATAGATGGTTATAAAAACCAAACCCATTTGTTCAAATCCTTTTTCACTTTCTTTACAAATCCTTTTTCACTTTCTTTGCAATCCTTGTTCACTTTCTTTGCAAATCCTTAAAATCAATGTTTGCCCGTTTCATTCAAAACTCATATTTAGAAAAACACTTAGGATCTTTTTTTACACAAAATAAATCAATAAAAATTCCTCAAAGACCTTTTTCTTGTTCTCTTGAAAAACAAACCCTTTGTTTATTTTCCATACTCTTCAAATCATCCATTTTCATTTTTCATGAAAATATTAATTTGTGAACACCTATTTTGAGGTGTCTTGGCTGAAATTCACTAAGTTCTAGGGACCAAAAATTAATTCCCTTATTCTTGAAAATTTTCAACATGAACTCTAATTTTTTTTGGGAGCTCAAAACCGTACCCTCTCCCTTGGCCTTTGGAGCCAAAAAATCAATTTCTTTTCCACCATCAAATCATGGCATACATATACATATTTAAATATATATCACAAACATACCATAATCAAAGCAATAAATCATGCAAATCATACCAAACATAGGCAAATAATCAAACCACATAAACACCCACAAATAATTACATGACCATGGATATGAATCCTCACATGGATTCACCATCCATCAAATATAAAACCATCTCTCACCACCATACTTGGTTGGTGAGATGGATCTCCCTCTTACCTCTTGAAGGTCCTCAAAAGCTTCTTAATTTACTTCTTTTTCTAAGTCCTTCACCACTAAAGGCTTCTCAAATACAAAACAAAATACATAGAAATTAGTATACTAAGCTTGATTAAGAGGAATCATGGATCAAACATGGTTTAGAACATGAAAAAGAGAGAAGAAATGAAGTTTCCTTACACTTCACCACAAATACCTTATAACTTGGCTCTTGAAGAAAGTCCATGAAGATGAATGATTTAGAGAAAGTCTCCAACATAAAAGTTGCTTAGAATATCATGTAGATTCAAGATCTATGGTTGGATGAAATTAAAAAATGATGGAAGGTGTTCTTGATGGTCATGGCCGAAACATAGAGGAGAAGAGAAAGGAAAAAAAAATTTGCTAAGTTTCCTTCTTGAAAATGAATCAATAATGACCAAGACAACATATAATTGATGTCTTGAAACTTGGCTAAGCTATTAAGCCACCAAAACTGTGCCCTCCTCCAAGCATTCTCCTAAGGAAGCAAACAAAGTAATAATGGTCAAGAATGATGTAATATTGACCATGACAAGTAATAATGGTCATCAAATCACCTTTAGCTCCAAAATACTACAAAACTGTCCCCTCCTTGCATTATGCATGCAATAATATTGTCATCTTTTTCAAGCCATTATTTGAAGCATTTCTAGCCATTGATTAATTCAATGGCTAGGATTTAGGTAGACTTTTGATTAGAAGACTCAATCTAGGCTATTGGATCTTTCTCCTTTAAATCCTAGCCATTAAATGTGTCTCCAAAATAAAGGGTCAAGATTATTCCTTCTTACTTTTAATCCAAGGGTTATAATTAGTCATAGCATTTTTAGAAGACCAAATCTCCACCATTGATTAAATCTAAATCCAATGGTCATAAATGGTCCTTGTTACTTTATAAGACTAAATCTCCACCGTAGATTAAATCTAAATCCAATGGTTATAAATGGTCTCTGTCACTTTTCAAGACCAATTCTACACCGTTGATTAAATCGACGGTTGATATCAAAGCTTTCCTAACTAAGTTTATTCTCACACCATTGATTAAATCAATGGTGATTATCCAATGCTTCTTTATTAAGTTTGTTTCTTAACCGTTAATTAAATCAATGGTTAATCTTCAAACTAAGTATTCTCATCCAAGGGTACAAATCAAGTCAAGCCCTCTTTGTTGACTACGCAGTATAATTTTTATTATTTTTATCTGCTATAACCCTACAAATAATATTTTTACTGTATTTTTATCACTTGATAAATAAATACAGTACAAAACACAATAAAAGAAAATTATAAAAATTGTTTCCAGATTCAGGTTTAGTAAGATCCCCTGTCTCCGTCTAAACGGTACAAATTTTTCTATCCGTAGAAAAATTTTTACTTTGCGGGACTCACCTAGGCCCACGTATGGCCACCTGGGCCCACATACACCCCTTGGGCCCACAAACAGTAAAAAATTTCATAATCATCCACAAAAATCACAAATATTAGAAAACACACAAATATCAAATCAGATTACGTAAAATAATTAAAACCTAACGGTAAAAATTAAATTACGTAAAGTTTTCCCCAGCCCGAAAATTTTTATTTTCCTGACTCGGAGTAAATCACTCAAAACGATCAAATACGCTGACGAAATAATCAAAATAATTTTATAGTATCCAGAAATTACTAAACAGTAAAATTCTGTTAACTATCAAAATTACTGTTTAAGAGATAGAAAATTTTTGGGTGTTACTATAAATCTTTATGATATCTTTTATTGCCAATCATGATCTGACGAAGTAATAGCATTATAACTACCATACTAGTGTTTCAATAATATAGGGATACTCTGAAACCAAATAAGAAACATATCTCTTCATGCTACTATTAGGGGAACATATCTCTCCATTATGAGAACGTATCTATCCAACCTCTATAAATATTAGGTTAAGTAACCTTAAATAGATATCAGTAAATTATCACTTATAGTGCAACCTTACTTATGCACAGCCTAACTTGAGCATTAGAGTCCCTTTGCAAGTACCACCCCCTAGACTCAACACGCTCTGCCACTGCTGCTCATGAAGGAAACCACCGCAACGTACCTATCTCACGTACTTATCTAAATCCACTTCAGAACAATTACTTTTTATATTATTTTTTATACTATTAAAATTAAAATTTATATGTTAATATTTTCTCACTTAATTATAACTATTAAAAAATAATATAAAAAATATATGAAATCATCATTTTTCTTTCATTTTAACCATCAAAAGCCTAGACTCTACTTAAGAAAAGTATTGTGTGTGCACATTAAATGGTGTAACATTGTGATATACAGTGTGTAATAGGCATAGGGAGCAACCATTGTGCAAAAGTGTGTAATCTAGTGTAATGGTGAAGTAGGTGCAATAGGGCCTTTTCACCAAACTGCCATTAGTGGCAAAACTATTTACAAAATTGTCATACTTTTGAAATTATATACCAAACTGTCACACTTTTTGCCTACATGAATTATTTTATTATTTACAATTATGCCAACTATATTTATTATTTTATTATTTACACTTTTTATAGAAGTTCAATAACCCTTGTATGATTTATCTGTTAACTTTGGTAGCCTTTTTAAGTTAGTTGAGTTATTTTGTTATATCACTGATTGTGAGAAATAACTGTTAATAGCTCAGAGAGTAGCATAAATTGCTTAGATAAGAGAAATAAATATGAAGAGTTTATTTCTAGGTTATAAATAAATAGAAAGTGATGTGGTTAATTTCAGAGAATTAACTGAGTTAGTTTAGTATTTTTAGTAACATTGAGTGAGTGTTTAAAGACCAAATTAACTAGACAGATATCTAGAAAATTATGAGAATTTATGAAGATATCAAGTAAAGAAAGAGGAATTTTTTGATAATGAGAACATGTTAATATAGATACTTGTAAGCTTATTAGTTTATTCTCTTGGGCTTAATGTAACCTAAGGAATAGTAATAGAACTTAAGTGACAGTTTTAGGAGTATGGTGTAACATTCTCTTTAACCCAATAGACTTAATCAATGTTATAGAAGCTCATTAATACTAGTACAGGTCACCTGTTAATTTTGGTAATTTTTTGGATTCGTTTGGGCATAAATCTATAACACTGAATGTGAGAAATAACTCATTTGAACCTAGATTTTGTTTAAATAGCTGAGAAAATAGAAATAAATAAGGAGGATTTATTTCTGATCTATGAATAATTAGAATGGATATCTGAAAGCTTCTTAATTCAATTCAATAAGTTTAACTTAACCCAGGAAAGAATAATGAAGCTTAGAGACTGATATTGCAGTATAAGAAAAATAATGGAATGGTAATATAGATAATATAATGAAATCCTAGAATTTTCTACAATACCGATGAAGGTTAGAAAATTCAATTCTGAAAAATTAAAGTGTTCTTAGTAGATATAAGGTCTAGTTGGATTTCATTTCTTTAAAACTCTCATTACCTTCTCCACTGTTTCATTCTGTTGAATTTACCTAATATGTTGGCTTTGGTGATGCTTGCTATTCTCGTTCTTTCTACTCTCACGTTTCATTCTCATTCTCTCTATTCTCTCATTCTCATGCACCAATAAAGGAGAAAAAGAAAGACAAGAAAGAAACAAGGGAAAAAGAAGGAGGAAGCGACTACGAAAGAAGAAAGGAAAAAGGGAAGAAGAAAATGTCAAGTTGAGGTAGGGGTGCTTGTTCCTATATCTCATGTTTTGCTTCATTAACCTGTTGATTTCTAGCTTGGTTGTGTGAGTTAAAAAAAATTGGTTTTTGAGGTAAAGATGGGTCCTTTGATTGATTTTCATTTCCTTAGGCTGGATTTGGTCTGCTTTTGGTTAAAACTATACTTTGTTGTTGTTTGTAAACCTATGAACCTCCATTTGTCTATTTGTGTTGGTAATTGAAAAATGGGTATAGAAGATGTTGTTTTGGTTCATGAATTCCATGCTATTTGAGTTTAGAGTTTGTATGAGAGTCTTAGTAGGTTTAAATTCCATGTTTGTGGTTAGAAACCACTTAAAACATGAGTTTAGGAGGTTGGAATCTAGTTTAAAAACCAAAGGAACTGAAATGGGTCTTCTGGTTCACTGGCGCCTAGTCGTCCAAATCCCAGAACCATTTCTGCTTCAGGCTGTGTGCAGGGCTCCTAGGTGTTAGCCATGGCAACCATTACCCAAGACGGGGGTGAATTGGGTGATGACTAGTTTTAATGCAACTTTGATAAATTATGCATTTTAAATCACTCAATTAATAAATGCAGCGGAATATGCACAACAAATGTACAACTATTATGGATTACTCAACTACAACTTGAGATATAGGATAAATCAAGCAAATAAGCTAAATATGAAGTTCAACTCAAGCATATATAATTAAGGCGCAAATGTAAAGAGATAGAGTTAAGAAAAGTAAACACAATGATTTATCCTAGTTTAGCCACCAACCACTTGTGGCCTACGTCCAGTCCTCAAGTGAACCACCCGAGATTTTTTCACTAAACCTTCAAGCTTGAATGAGTGCTTGAAAACCTTTACAAAATGGAGCACTCAACACACCTTGGGATGCCTCACTCTTTGTGCTTGAGCCTCAAACAAGGATACCTCACCCTTTACAACTTTTGAGGGATGCCTCACCCTCAAGGGATACCTCACCCTTTACAATCTTTGAGAGATACCTCACTCTCTAAGGAATACCTCACCCTTTACTCTAGAGAGATACCTGACCCTCTCAAAATATAGATTAGATATAGATGAATGAAAACTCTCTCAAAAAGTAGATAATACAAATTGAAGAACAAAGTATGGATGATAGAAACTTTCTCAAGAGTGGATAATACAAATTGAAGCACTATGGGTATAAAGGATTCACACTTTAAAGCTCAAAATATGATTTTTATGTTTCAAGGATCAAGTATAGTGTTCTTGTGTCTCTTGAGTTGTAAATACTTCAAAAAACACTTATATATAGAGCCCAAGTGATAAAATAGTTGTTGGTAGTGTTTTATAATGATTTTCTATGAAAACTAGCCGTTTATAGCCATTAGAAACGTTCCTGGGCACTTGGTAATCGATTACAAGCTTCATGTAATCGATTATAAGCTTTCTGGGTACTTTGTAATTGATTGCACACTTCCTGTAATCGATTACACGGCTTCTGTCAATGTTGTAATCGATTACACGACTTGTGTAATCGATTACATCATTTTTGGTTTTGAAAACTGACTTTAAAAGGTCATAACTTCTTCATTTCTTATCCGATTAAAGCGAATGACCACTCATTGGAAAGATATTTGAGTCTATTTTCATATGAAAGAAGTTTTAGAACAAAACTCAAAGTATTTGAAAGATATAATCAAATTAGTAACTAAAGGTCAGTTTTACAAAACTCAAACTTGACTATTTTTGAAAACTAACTTTAAATGGTCATAACTTCTTCATTTCTTATCCGTTTAAAACAAATGATCACTCATAGGAAAGATCTTTGAGTCTATTTTCATATGAAAGAAGTTTCACAATAAAACTCAAAGTAGTTTGAAAGTTATGATCAAAAGAGTAACTAAATGTCAGTTTTACAAAACACAAACTTGACTAATTTTCACAGATTTGAAATACCACCAAGGCTAGCTTTCCAAAAACATTTTGTTGGGCATTTAAGCATTTTAGAAACACTTGTAAAGATGTTTAAAACTTATTTGAGCTTAGTGTGATTCTCATTTACCTTTACACAAGATCTAAGTCCTATAAGCTATTCTTAAAGATGTTGGACTTGATCTTTTGCTACCATCAATTCTTGATGCAATCCAAGCTTCCAAAGAAAATCTTCTCTTCAAAACTTGCAAATGCTTGGAAAATATTTTCATTCTCATCCTTCTTGAGTTGAGCATAGTTGTGATCTTTTACATTCTTATCGCAATGCTCACTCTTAGTATTTGGACTATCCTACAAAGTATTGCTCACTTAAACAAACATAGTTAGTTCAAATTCATAATTCAATATCCTCATATGCATAATTCATAAATGTATAACTCTAGTTAGTCTAACATGCATATAAGACTTTCATAGACACATCCAAATAAGATATTTATCAATTACTAATGGATAAGCATAATATAGGATGCAATAAAGAACTTATTACACATTTTCATTTAAACAAAGTCAAATCCAATATTAATTCATTCATAACTCATATAAAGCATTATTGGATATATTATATGATGAATGTTACATATATCTCATTGCATGATGATTAAGTGTAATATAAATAGATAGAGTACATAATCATGCATGATATAATATATCACATTAAGTACATCTATGTAACATGATCAATATTCTTTTGTGATGCATTTGTCATTTATTAAGCACAACTATAAAGCATAAGCATCATTGTTTTTGTCTTGTATTTGTCATCATCAAAACTTAACATATTAAAACATTAGGGCAAACCTATTTTCACAATCTCTCCCTTTTTGATGATGACAAATCACCAAAGAAAAATATCTTGAGCAATATAGAAGAATAGATACTCATGTAAGCATATCAAACAATAAGTACAAGAACATTTTTTCTTTCCAATTTTCACTCCCCCTATTTGACATCAACAAAAAGGTTTAGGAAGGAAATATAATATTTTCTCCCCCTATAGATAAAACTCATGTTGTCAAGAAGGGTAGGATCTTCTCAATGAAACAATCAAAAGATATGAAGTTTAAGAGAGTTTACCTTCTGTCATTGATAGAGGAAAAGACAATAAGAGATGATCTTTGTTGACATATTGATAGTATTAACAGTAAAGCACTTCATGTCAAATAAGGATGTAAGCTAAGAGATATAAGCAATAATTTAAGAACTAAGCTCCCCCTCAAAATATGCATATTATCAAAATATCAAACATAATAGTTTAACATAGTTATGTATATGTTCTTAGTCAACAAAGATATGGAAGAAGGATATGTAAGATAAGCCCCCCCTTATTGAAGCACAAGATAGATAAAGAGAAATATACATGCTAAGACTATATAAGCACATTACCATAAAGAAAAGCAAGGCATAGATACATATTCTTAATCCCTCAAATAAAATCATTTTAAAAACTTCTCCCCATTTCAAAAAGAATTTTATAATAACACATTACATTTCTAAAAGCATTTTAGAAGGGTAGAATGGTTTTATATTGAAATCACATATCCCTTGAGAGTGATCAAATCCAAGTCAAAAGAGTATTTGAAAGTACATCTCCTCTTTTTCACATTGAACAAGAGCCTTGAGAAGATAAAACATTTTTGAAGAATAAGACTTATCTTTTGAAGTATGAAGATTGATTTCTATAGAACATTTCAAAAGATTTATTTGGAAACTTTCGTAAATATTCTCTCAAGATTTAATAAACATTTCAAAACAACGAAGAGAGTACTACATTTATAGCACAAATCGAATGATTTCTAATTTTTTAAGACAATTAGAAGGTGATAATACTTTCAAGGTCTTAACACAAGTTCAAAGGATTCTCAAGGATATGGAACTTTAAAAGCTTCTTTCAAATATGATAGGAGATTTTGCCATAAAAAAAAACTTTTTAATCAAATAAGAAATTCTTTTCAAAAAGAGCATGATTCTCATAAGTGTTATACTACTAAGAAACCATAGATCAAGAGAATCATAAATATCAAACATTCATCATGATGAAATATGCTATATGTATAGAACTAATGTCATCCACCCTATATGTAATGACAAAACTAGCAATTTAATGTCCAATTAGGCATTTTGTCAATGCTAAGCATACTTCTCATGTAAGGACAGCATCTAATAATTTAAGATCAATTAATCAATAAGTATCATACAATCCATAGCATATAAAACATTACAATAGATTAGGGATAGATATACTTATTGAGTTAGATAGAGAGTGATGCTCCTTTAGAATGTTCTTCATTTAGATCCTTTGAATTTGTACTTTCTTTCATTGAGTCTTCCATTTCATTGCACTTGAAGAAAGTCTCCTCATGTTTCTCTTCCTTCAACATTTCACATTTATCCACATATACTTGACATTTCAATATTTGATGACTATATTTCAAAAGTTCTCTAAAACATGGGTTAGCATCAAATATCATTTAAACTTATTTACAAGCATAATTTAGGTTGACATACAATGTAAAACATGTACCACATTATCAACCATGCAATGTTAGCTCTTACAAGAATAAAGGAAGAATATATGCACTCGAATCCAAAAGCATAGTTTAAGCATTTTCAAAGCACGATTCAAGTTTGTCAAGAAAGACATGATCATCATTAAAACATATATAAGCTTTTTGGGGCAAACAATAATCATTTAAGGCATGTAATATCAAGTAATGAATTCTAGTATGCATACATGCCAATCAAGAACAAGAAGTCTCTTATTGTAATGAAAGAATTGGAAAATCGTGGAACTATAACTTTTGAAACCATTCATGATTCATTTCAAGATATACTTCATTGTAAAAAAAATATTGAAGTTCAAAGATAAGTTCAAGGAACAAAAAAAGAATCATTTACTTCTTGTTTTCAAGATATGAACATATCAAGTAATTTCAAACAAGAAGACAAATAACTTTTAACTATCCAATCTCCAAGTAAGCATATAAGCAAATTAAGCATCAAAGAGAAAGGATTAGAACTACTTATGAGCAAGTGAATTTACATATTTGAGCAAAGAGAATTGGTCACAAGATCAAGAACAAAGATATTGTCATAACATGTTATTCTAAGCAAAATGTGTGCATATCTAACATGTTAGCATATATAAAAATATTTTTAAAACATAGTACTAGAAAAGAACAACTTAAGACATGATAAGGCATAAAAACAAATCTCTACTTATCCAAATATCACATGATATTCAATTTAAAGTAGAAGTAAGGATAAGAGATTGATATCACCAAAAGTGTACTCTTTGAATTTTTGTAGGTGACTCTAACTTCTATGCCTCAAGGCTCCTTCAGAATATTGTGGGTCTCCATACCATCCTTTTATGTTTTCATTACTCTTGGAAAACTTGAACCATTTCAAATTTTTCCAACCTCAAGTGGCATAATTGTATTTCACTTCAATGCATGCTTGAGTTAATAGTCACCCTACAATACAATTCAAAGAACTTTCTTTGGTATCCACCAATTTTGGATCCATAGAGGTTAGTCATTATACCAAACTCATGGACAAATAAGCATTAAAAACAATAAATGAGTTCACAAGGGCAAAATATATTTCATTTCATTGATCATTAAACACATACCAAGAGAAAAAGTGAGTAATAGAAGAAATATGACTTTTTGCGCACTGAAACTCATTTTTAAAGCTTGTGTAATCGATTACAATATGTGTGTAATCGATTACCAATAATCTGGAATCCATGTAATCGGTTATATATTTGGTGTAATCGATTACCAGCTTTCTGTGAACCTTGTAATCGATTACATTGTTGGTGTAATCGATTACCTGATTTCTGGGTCTGTTGTAATCGATTACAATGGTTGTGTAATTGATTACACACTTGACAGAACCTTTGTAATTGATTACAAAGGTATTGTAATCGATTACCAGTATACTTAAACATAGATTTTGCATTTCAAACAGCAAAGAGTCAATCTCAAAGCCTTCAGATTAATTCCAAAACTTCCTAAAACAATTCTAAACATTATGTAAGCATAAAAATTGACCAGTTCTTGATCCAAAACACATGTTTATGTAAAAAATGCAAATTATGCAGAAGATGATAACTTTATGCAACAAAAGTTATGATTTTTAGCTAGAGTTAGTTTTATGATATCCAATATGCCAAGTTCTAAGATATTTTCATCAAATGTGCTATTTCAAACAAGTGAACTTATCTAGTATATTATCACATGTAGAGAAGTATAGAAAATTTAAAGCATAGAAAGCATCCATAGTCATAGAATACCCTATTATCAATAAATATGCAAGGTAGTGTGTAAAGGGTGTAACAAAAATATAATCATGTGCTATATATAATATTCAAATTTTATCAAGTACACATGATTCAATTAATCACTTAAGGCCTACAAGGAATGTACCTCAAATTTATTGACTTTACAAGTGAATGTGCATAAGAGGTAGAAACTTTTGATACCTTGGCCTTAGTGATCAAGGAAACTCTTTTCCTTACCCATTGCTTCCCTTTTGGTGTTTTGTACTTTGTAAGTTCCATATTTTGTACTTGAGAAACTTTGGTTGAGGTCATCTTCCTTCTTTGATCAAAACTTCTACCAATGAGCTTTAGAAGCATTCCCCTTGATGATTCCTTCTTTACTTGACTAATTTGTCCATCCTTTTGAGAAGTTTTCTGCATAATTGAAACACTAGAAGGACATTTTGGTACCCATTTCATCTTGGGTCCTTGAATGTTAGTATTAGGGCATTTAAGATCTTTAGGAACCCATGTCATACTATTTCTCATATAAGGATTTCTTCTATAATTGCATAAATGAGAAATATGTCCTAGATGACCACAAAAATTACAAACAATTGAATTTAATGATGGTTTGGTCCTTTGAAGATCATTTTTGGAAAACTTAAGCTTTTTGTTGTTAATACATTCTATGTTATTTTTGCCACAAGCCTTACTTGAATTTCCATGTGAATTAACATCAATTGCATTCTTATTAACATACATGGATTGTAAGCAAATAGAATCATTAGCTTTGACAAATTCAAAAGATAAGTCCTCAACTCGATTTTCTAAATAAATGCATTTTTCACAAGAAGTTGAGGTTTCACATTTCAAAGGCATTCCTCATCAAGAAAAGCATATTCATTTTTCAAGTTTTCAATTTCATTTTCAATGGAGGAAATGCTTTCTAAACAAGATAAGTTTTTCATTTCTAAATTTAGCAAACCATCATACAATTCATTATATACACATTGTAGCTCATCATAGGAAGGACTATAATATGGTTTAACATTTTTTTACCTCAAAGTCCTTTTTAAGCAAATCACCATCTTCCTCATTGTTGTCCATCAAGCATTCAAGAACATCTTCTTTCTCAATTTTGTTTTGCTTTGCCTCTTCTTGCTCTCTATATACAACTTTATGCAAAGGATCATCATTAGCAAGATAGATAACATCAAGAACATCCCATATATCTTTAGCATTAGAGCAATTCTTAATTCTAGCATAAGCATTATCATTCAAACTACTTCTTAAGATTTGCATTGCTCTAATGTTCAAAGAAAAATATTTCTTATCATAGGCATTCCAAGTTTGTTTCGATTTACAAGTAAATTCATCAAGCATAATATCTCACAAATCAAGATCAATAGATTGCACATAAATTTCTATTCTAGCTTTCCAATAAACGAAATTCACATCATCAAAGAATGGTGGTTTATTAATTTCAAAACAATTCATTTTGAAAAGCTTTCAATGGTTGCCAAACAAAGAAGAATCTTTAACTCTAAGCGAATAATCTTTCACTAGAGCACGAAGCTCTGATACCACTTGTTAGCCATGACAACCATTACCCAAGAGGGGGGTGAATTGGGTGATGACTAGTTTTAATGCAACTTTGATAAATTATGCATTTTAAATCACTCAATTAATAAATGCAGCGAAATATGCATAACAAATGTACAACTATTATGGATTACTTAACTACAACTTGAGATATAGGATAAATCAAGCAAATAAGATAAATATCAAGTTCAACTCAAGCATATATAATTAAAGCGCAAATGTAAAGAGATAGAGTTGAGAAAAGCAAACACAATGATTTATCCTGGTTCAGCCACCAACCATTTGTGGCCTACGTCCAGTCCTCAAGTGAACTACCCGATATTTTTCCACTAAACCTTCAAGCTTGAATGGGTACTTGAAAACCTTTACAAAGTGGAGCACTTAACACACCTTGGGATGCCTCACCTTTTGTGCTTGAGCCTCAAACAGGGATACCTCACCCTTTATAACTTTTGAGGGATGCCTCACCCTCAAGGGATACCTCACCCTTTACAATCTTTGAGAGATACCTAACTCTCTAAGGAATACCTCACCCTTTACTCTAGAGGGATACCTCACCCTCTCAAAATAGAGATTAGATATAGATGAATGAAAACTCTCTCAAAAAGTAGATAATACAAATTGAAGAACAAATTATGGATGATAGAAACTCTCTCAAGAGTGGATAATACAAATTGATGCACTATGGGTATAAAGGATTCACACTTTAAAGCTCAATATGATTTTGATGTTTCAAGGATCAAGTATAGTGTTCTTGTGTATCTTGAGTTGTCAATACTTCAAAAAACACTTATATATAGAGCCCAAGTGATAAAATAGTCGTTGGTAGTGTTTTATAATGATTTTCTATGAAAACTAGCCATTTATAGCCGTTAGAAACGTTCCTGGGCACTTGGTAATCGATTACAAACTTCATATAATTGATTACAAGCTTTCTGGGCACTTTGTAATCGATTACACACTTCCTGTAATCGATTACACGGCTTCTGTTAACGTTATAATCGATTACATGACTTGTGTAATCGATTACATCATTTCTAGTTTT
This sequence comes from Ormosia semicastrata, assembly GCA_029884595.1. NCBI lineage: Eukaryota > Viridiplantae > Streptophyta > Magnoliopsida > Fabales > Fabaceae > Ormosia > Ormosia semicastrata. The sequence continues at coordinate 78,706,396 of JAQQTO010000063.1, read as the reverse complement.
GAAAACTGACTTTAAAAGGTCATAACTTCTTCATTTTCGTATCCGATTAAAGCGAATGACCACTCATTGGAAAGATATTTGAGTCTATTTTCATTTGAAAGAATTTTTAAAACAAAACTCAAATTATTTTGAAAGATATGATCAAATTAGTAACTAAAGGTCAGTTTTGTAAAACTCAAACTTGACTATTTTTGAAAACTAACTTTAAATGGTCATAACTTCTTCATTTCTTATCCGTTTAAAACAAATGACCACTCATAGGAAAGATCTTTGAGTCTATTTTCGTATGAAATAAGCTTCACAACAAAACTCAAAGTAGTTTGAAAGTTATGATCAAAAGAGTAACTAAATATCAGTTTTACAAAAATAAACTTGACTAATTTTCACAGATTTGAAATACCACCAAGGCTAGCTTTCCAAAAACATTTTGTTGGGCATTTAAGCATTTTAGAAACACTTGTAAAGATGTTTAAAACTTATTTGAGCTTAGTGTGATTCTCATTTACCTTTACATAATATCTAAGTCCTATAAGCTATTCTTAAAGATGTTGGACTTGATCTTTTGCTACCATCAATGCTTGATGTAATCCAAGCTTCCAAAGAAAATCTTCTCTTCAAAACTTGCAAATGCTTGGAACATCTTTTCATTCTCATCCTTCTTGAGTTGAGCATAGTTGTGATCTTTTGTATTCTTGTTGCAATGCTCACTCTTGGTATTTGGACTATCCTACAAAGTATTGCTCACTTAAACAAACATAGTTAGTCTAAATTCATAATTCAATATCCTTATATGCATGATTCATAAATGTATAACTCTAGCTAGTCTAACATACATATAAGACTTTCATAGACATATCCAAATAAGATATTTATCAATTACTAATGGATATGCATAATATAGGATGCAATAAAGAACATATTACACATTTTCATTTAAACAAAGTCAAATCCAATATTAATTCATTTATAACTCATATAAAGCATTATTGGATATATTATATGATGAATGTTACATATATCTCATTGCATGATGATTAAGTGTAATATAACTAGATAGAGTACATAATCATGCATGATATAATATATCACATTAAGTATATCTATGTAACATGATCAATATTCTTTTGTGATGCATTTGTCATTTATTAAGCACAACTATAAAGCATAAGCATCATTCTTTTTGTCTTGTATTTGTCATCATCAAAACTTAACATATTAAAACATTGGGGCAAACCTATTTCGACACTAGGCGCCAGGTGAGGAGCGCCTAAGTGCCAGTGCCTAGAAGAAATAGAGTGAGTTTCTAGTGTTTGGGCGCCTGAGCGCCTAGTGTCCACCACCCAGGCGCGAGCGACCAGGAAGAACAGGCAGGGTTCTGCTATACTAGCACCTAGGCACTGAAGAATGGGTGCCTAGGTGCCTAGAGCTGATTTTTTCAAGATATTTAATTTGATGATTTAGACTTCCTTTCTTGTTGGATTTGTGTATATATGCTTTTTAAAGGGTGTTAAGACACTAGTGGAGGTATTTCATAGAGGAATTGATCACCTTGGATTTGTGAAATTATAACTATGAAATAATATGATGAAATACTCTATTGCATGATTGATGAGATATTGATGCATTATGCTATAATATGAGATGATATAATGAAATCTCCTATTATTGCATGATGAGATTGATAGTTGAGATGGTTAACCTTGAGATAATAATTGATTTTCAAGAGTAACCCATTATCGAGGATATCCTTGGACCTAGGGTGAGGCTTGGATAATGGTGGTTGAGGATGAACATTCCCTTATCATCTATGTAATTGAGGTTGAGGATGAAAATTTCCTCCCTCTTTACTTGAGTCCTCCCTGAATGAAATGTAGCTGAGGATAGACATTTCCTCTGTACTTGAGGTATTGCTAAATTAAAGATAGTGTGAGGAAGGATAATACCTTTCCTATCAAAAGTAGTTGAGGATGAACATTCCCTCTCTTCTCATAACTATAAAGAGGAAGGACATTCCCTCATTGGTTGTGGCTGATTGGGTTACTCGGAGTAGTTTTATGTAACAAGAAAGATTATTATAAATACGTTGAAGTGCACTAACTTGAAAGCAGACTACTACCAAGTTAATGATTGATAAATGATGATTATTGAAAGATGACCATTATGAGATAGCTTATTGCATAAGTCTTCATGGATTAGATTCTTGATATGATATTGAGATTATGATGAGATTTGATGACTTCTTTGATTATACAAATAATTTTGTTAATTATAAAATGAACCTTTGTTTCAGGGAAGAGAAAGGACTTAATTTGGCTTAGGTCACCTTTCTACTGATTCTATGTTAATGACTTGAAATGATTTTTCCCTAAAACAGCTGGGATGATTATGATGACATGTTTTTATAATTGTTATTGAGAATTGTGAGATTCTCACCCTATTTGTTCGATTTCCATAATGTTTCTAGGACGTCCTCGTGCAAACCATAGAAGCGAAGAAGGACCTAATCTTTTAGATTTTTTGCTCATTTTGTTTCGACATATGTAGATGGTTGTATACCATTTTTGTGCTTTAGTGGCATATGATGTATTTGTTTTACCTTACTGTATTATTTGTATAGAACATAATTCTCTCTCTCTCTCTCTCTATATATATTATGTACTTCTGCTTCAGGCTCATTTTGTATATTATATATGTTTTGCTTCTTGAAAAATTGATATTGATCTAAGTGACGTATTCTAAAATGACTGCTAATGCATAATTCTAGATATGTCATTAGTTTAAATATTAGGACGTTGAGCAATTCATCCTATTGAGTCTGGGTATGGACTAGCTATGCTTTTAGCAGGAATGCTACGTATTTTTTTGTCTTGATACTAAAATGTATAGATAGGATTGCATGATAGCCTCCTTAAGTATGATTGTTAATGGTTACTGTTGCACTGTTACATGTATATTGAGTCTGATCAACTCAATATGTAATGTTCTGCGTGTATACGAGACTATGACATCATCCAAGCGCACGCAAAGAGATAGATCATCTACCAGTGATAATACGACAGATATGATGGACATGTTTAGAGAAATGACTGTTGTCATGAGAGAATAAAGAGAGATGGTCGTAGCCATGAGAGAACAGACATCTGTCACAAATAGAGTTTTGGAAAGAATGGGTAATATCTCACATCCGCAATAAGAAAATGAAGCAGTGGTCATGAGAAATAAAAGTTTTCATGACTTTTCAGAGTTCAAGAAGACCAACCCACCATCATTCCAAGGAGAGTATGATCCAGCTAAGGCGGAGGAATGGTTGAGAGAGTTGGAGAAGATCTTTGTTATGATGAGATGTATGAACGACCAAAAGGTGTCCTTTGCTTCTTTTATATTGAAAGGGGAAACTAAATATTGGTGGAATAATGCTAGAAGGATGAGGGAAGCTGCTAGAATTGAGATAACTTGGGAAATAGTTAAGACGGCCTTCTTAGATAAATATTTTCCAAGGAATTTGCAAGAAGAAAAAGAGTTGGAATTCTTGAAGTTGGAGCAAGGAAACATGACAGTGGGGCAATATGAGACGAGATTTGAGGAACTAACAAAGTTTTCTTCATACTTCTGGTATAATCTAGATCAGAACAAGAAGTGCGTAAAGTTTGAGTCCAGGTTAAAGGACAAGGTGAGGAAGATGGTGAGGCTCCTTGAGATTAGAGACTTCCACACTCTGGTGAACAAATATAGAATAATAGATAAGGATAGTTCAAGACCAACACAGCCAAAGCCATAACAAGAGCAAAAGCCTCAGGGAATAGGAAAAAAGAGATGATGACTTTAAGAAGAAGTTTTCAAAGTTCAAGAATCAACAAAGAAAAGGGAAACAACTCAAGATAAAAGATAGAGGACCTCTGTGTCCGAAGTGTGAGGGGTACCATGGTGATAGAGCTTGCAAGATTGATCAGATGGAGTGCTTTAACTATAAAAAAAAGTGACATTATGCCAAGAACTATCCCCAGCAGTAAGAAGCAATAACTCCCAGACCCTTAACCAAAGGAAAAGTTTTCACTTTGAGTGGCAAGGAAGTAGCTCAATCCCCTAATCTGATACAGGGTAAGTGCATTGTTAAAAATACACTTCTAATTGTATTGTATGATTCTGGAGCCTCTCACTCTTTTATTTCTTATGACTGTGTGAGAATGTTGGAATTGTTTGTTTCAGACCTCCCTTATGACTTGATAGTTTCTATTCTTACCAAAAAACCTATAACAACTTCCAAAATATGCCTAAATTGTGGTATAAATATTGAAAATAGAAACTTCCTTGTGAATCTTATATGCTTACTCCTTGTTAATTTAGACATCATTTTGAGCATGGACTGGTTGTCAACAAACCATGTTTTTTGAATTATTCAGATAAAACATTAGTGTTTATGTTAGACCTTCCTTCTACAAACCTTTCTTCTGAATCAATGTATTTGAATGCTAGCCAAGTCATCAACCACTTAGTAGAAGGATCTTAAGGCTATGTTCTCCTATTTTCTTTGAATTCTGAAAGGGAACAGAGTTTGGAGAGTATACCTATTTGAGAGAGTACCTAGAGTTACTCCTAGATGAAGTGAGTGAATTGCCACCTGAGAGAGAGATTGAGTTTGCTATAGACCTAGTGTCAGGAATAGGGCCTATCTTTATAGCACCCTATAAGATGTCCCCTATAGAACTTTTTAAACTTAAGAAATAGATAAAAGAATTGTTGGATAAAAAGTTTATTCAATCTAGTGTCTCACCCTGGGGAGCCCCAGTACTCTTGGTGAAGAAGAAAGATGACTATATGAGGTTATGTGTGGATTATAGGCAACTGAATAAAGTCGCAATTAAGAATAAATACCATTTGCTTAGGATAGATGATTTGATGAATCGGTTAAGAAGAGCTGCAGTGTTTTTAAATATTGACTTAAGGTTAGGATACCATCAAATCAGATTAAGAGAAGAAGATATTCCTAAGACTTCCTTTAGGACCAGGTATGGATATCATGAGTACCTTATAATGTCCTTTGGTCTGACAAATGCACCTACCATTTTTATGGATTATATGAATAGGATTTTTAGGTCATACCTTGATAAATTTGTTGTTGTCTTTATAGATGATATTCTCATTTATTCAAAGACAACTGAGGAACATCTTAGGGTAGTTCTAGAAATCCTGAAGGAAAAGAAATTGTTTGCAAAGTTGTCAAAATGCGAGTTTTGGATGAAGGAGGTGCAGTTCTTGGGACATGTAATACCTGGAGATAGGATATCCATGGATTCCAATAAGATAGAGGCAGTGTTGCGATAGGAGAGACCTATCACCGTAACTAAAATTAGGAGTTTCTTGGGTTTACCTGGGTATTACAAGAGATTCATAAAGGGGTTTTCCTAGATAGCTTTGCCTTTAACTAGGTTGACTAGGGATGGTAACACTTTTGAGTGGACCCAGAAATGTGAGAATAGCTTCCAAGAGTTGAAAGAGAAATTGACCACCACACCTGTGCTAGTGATTCCAAACCCACAAGAAAACTTTGAAGTTTATTGTGATGCTTAAAAAAATGGGGTAGGTTGTGTGTTGATGTAAAATGGACAAGTAGTTGCTTATACCTCTAGGCAGATAAGACCCCATGAAGAAAACTACCCAACCCATGACCTAGAACTAGTAGCAGTTGTGTTTGCTTTAAAGATTTCGAAGCATTATCTATATGGGGTCAAGTTTGAGGTCTTTAGTGATTACAAAAGTTTGAAATACTTATTTGATAAAAAAAGAGTTAAATATGAGGCAAAGGAGGTGGATGGAGTTTCTAAAACATTATGACTTTGAACTAAAGTATCATCCGGATAAGGCCAATGTTGTGGCTGATGCATTTAGCAGAAAGTTTCTACATGTGTCCCAAATGATGGTGCAAGAGATAAAACTCCTTGAGAGCTTTAGAAATATGAGCTTGGTAACGACTGTGTTACCATATGGTCTATGTTTGAAGAGATTAGAGATTCAGAATGACTTGAGGGCTCAAATTAAAGAAGCTCAAGAGGAAGATGAAGCTTTAAAGCTAATAGATGAATAGATCCAATTAGGAAAGAAAAAGGATTTTAAGAAGGCTCAAGATTGGACACTTATGTTTAGAAATAGACTTTGTGTTCCAAGAGAGATGAAATCTGTAACACCCTAACTTTTGGGATAATTACTATATTATCCTGAAATGTACTATTTTGTGAATTCTGTGAGCAATAAATTAAATTTGACTGTTTCGTGATTGTATTTGGCTGTTGTATGTGATTTGCTCCGAGCCAAGGAAATAATAATTTTCTAACCGAAAAAATCTTATTTTAATTAATTGGAGCTGGGGGATCTTACTAAACCCAATTCTAATTGATATATATATTAATCTCATAATTTTTAGGATTTAACTATGCAATAAAATAATTTTATATTATTATAATATTATTTTATATTACAGTACCTACTGTCTCAAAAACAGCAGAAATCTGCTTCGATTTGACCACGAATCTTTAAAAGTCTGTGGGACCCGCGTTTAGGAAAAGCAGTCAACGATTCTGATTGGACAAATTTCTAGCCAATGAGAGCAAGTCAACGAAAGTGGCTTGAATTTTTAAACCAATAAGAATAGGTCAACGAAGGGAGCGTAGACTTTAATGAGGACCGTTGGATGAAGACTTAGTTAGGAAGCCTTTGATTTCAACCGTTGATCAAATCAATGGTGAGATTAGAATTCAAGATTTATGACTAATCAATATCTACCTTAGATTTCATCTAGGGCTAGGAATTAAAGATGAAACCAATTGTTAGGATTAAGTCAAACATAGTGGCTTGAATTTGATTAGTAGTTAATTAAACCTAATTTGGTTAATCTAATTACCTAATTAGCAAACTAAGTGAACTAGCTTAGTTATTAATTAGTTGTAATCTAAATATTAATTAGATATCCTAATATTATTTAAAGGTTATAATATATATTAACATATATTAAACTAATTAGTTATATGATTAGAAAGTTAATTAAGATTGACTAGGATATTTAACCTAACTAATTACCTAATTAATTAGCATGTAATTAGGTGTAAATTGGAAGCAATTAAGACTCTAAAATCCTAAGAGCCACACGATTTTTGGGCAGCAACCTTGGGAGGCTAGGTGGTCAAGTTCTACATGGTTCTTGAACCATCCAATGACATAAGCCATGTGCTTAACTAATGTGAGCACTATTAGATATTTACCTAGCAAAATTAAACACTCAACCTCACCCAAAACTCACTCACGACAGTAGCCCCCTCAATTACACACTCAATATTTACTTTTCAGTTATCCTAAATCAAAGCTATCTGTTCTCTCCAAAAATACCAAGAACCCATGCACACTTTCTCTTCCATTTCTCTCACTCTATTCGGCCAAGCACTCCAAATACCACCAACCAACTTCTATAATTTTACCTCTTAGTTTTTCTTAAACCCAAATCATATTCTAAATACTTTTCATTCACAAAGTTTTGCCAGAAAACCTACTCTATCTAGTCCAAAATCAAACCTTTTGCTTACTTTCTTAAGGGTAAGTCTTGATTCTATGGTTTAAATTTGGATTTCTAATTTTTCTAACCATGATTGTTCCATGGTTTTTTAATCTTGAACGTTGTATGTGTTTTTATTAATTGTTTGAGAATTTTAGGGAATTGTTTGGGAGGTTGCACGAAATTTCAAAGAAAGGAGGAAACTAACCGATTAATTGTCTTCAAGAGGTAAGAGGGAGATTTAATCTCATCAACCCTAAGAGGTGATGGGAAAATGGATTTGTTTATGTGTACCGAATCCATAAGGATTCATTTGTGTGGCTGTTTTATTGTTTTTATTATTTGTATGATTGTTTAAATGCTTTCTATTTGTGATTTATTTTTACTATGCATGTTTATAGCTTTAAAATATATTGTATGTATATTGTATGTGTTTATTGTTGCATGTGTTTATAATTGTATAATTATTAAAGTAGAAGTAGGATGTGAATAACATGTAACGATTTGCATGAGTGTTCCAAAGAACACAGAATGAGGCTCATGGCCTTACATCAAACAGAGAACCAAAATGTTCTCAACCATTTTCTAAATCACTGATTTAAGGAATCTAGGTAAAATAATAAGTTTAAGAATGATTTTGATTAATTATGGCCAACATGCCATCTAGTGTATAATTGAATGCCATTTTATTTTCGATTTTGGCCAACATGCCATTTTGTTTTCTAAGATAGGTTAGGTAATGGATTTACAAAAATAAATTGATTCTAATGAATCTTTGAGAAAACAAAAAGGATTAAATTCAATCCTAGAATTCTAAATTAGCAGAATTTAGTTTAAGTAAGAACTAAATCAGACGCTTGAAAAATACTAACGTAAAGCTCATTTTATGAATTTTTGAAGCGCGTTAGCAAGTTTCAAAGCGTAATTATTGGGTAAAAAATAAAATGAACTATATTTAGTGGAAAACATCAAAAATACCTTATACTGATTTTATAGGCAAAATGCTGCTGAAATTTACTAAAATCAGACAAATAAAATGAAAAGATTCCATACTATATTTATAATGCAGGGAAAATACTCTACGTATTTTAAATGTACTAGATATAGTTTTGCACATTCTTAAAATAATAATTTTAAGCTATTCGGTTAAGAAAATGAATTAAAAATCTTACGCGATTGAGAAAATGATTTAAAAACATTACGCGATATTTAAAAATGTCAAAATGTACTTACGCGATTTAAAAACGTTTGTGAAAATGATAAAATTATGAAAACGTGATAAAATTCCTATGCGATTGAACGATACAGTGAGTTTTGCTATCGGGCCAAAGTGGTGGACCCGGGCATGTTGTGATATAATACTGTCAGGTGGGACGTACTATACTTTGGTATTTTGTGATTAAGGGTATTTTCGTAATTATGGTAAAATTTGGATAATAAAGGTATTTTTGTAATTTTAGATCATGCTTAGAGTGTTGTGCCAATTTGGTTGATAATTGGTGATTGATTGATGAGACGAATTACATCGTGTTTTGGTGTGATAAGCGTAGTGTGGTTCATTTATGAACTTGGAGGCGTTAGTGTGCTGAGAATTCCACATGGGGACAGTGGGTTGCTCCTCTGGGCCGTGGTAACAGGCAACACACTAATGATCTTGACAAGCACTATTCTTAATCGGGATCTTGAGGAGACTATTACGTACTATGCCTGTAGTGCATGGTGTATTGACTGTGTACTACTACACGATGTTTGGACTGTGGACTATAGACACAACGTTAGACAGTGCAATAGTTTAGTTGGGCAGCCATAAAGTATTATTAGTTTCTATTCGGATCATTCTCTCATATATCTGTGTTTAGCTCCTTGGAGTAGGAACGAGTCGGTGTGTGTTCATGCATTATCTGCATTTTACTGCTTACCATAATCTGTGATAAAATGTATAATTTAATTGCTTTCCAATATTGCATGTGATATAATGATATGTATTACTTTGTTATAATTATGCATGATATATTGGTATGTACTATTATGATAATTGTTTTGTACTGTCATTTTCTTTATTGCCATGCGGGTAGTGATGTAGATTGTCTCACCTCTCTATATGTTTTCTCGATATTATTATATTATTTTCATAAAGAGTTTGAGGAAGAAGAGGAACAGCTTGTCGAGATACAGTATCCAGACGAGCGACAACCGGGCGAGCTGTACGAGGAAGAAGAGCTGGTAGATCACCCTGATCATCAAGACTGATCTTGAGATCATGGCGTTGCCAGGATTCTTCGGGTTTGTGAGACTTGAGTTTCACGGAGGTTTTGAGGCCTGGCGTATGTGAGTGAATAGAGGGACAGTTGTGTACGTGGGACGTTTGACTGTGTCCCTATGTAGAGAGTATGATGGAGATATCATATTCACTACTATGTTATATTTACATTTAGAGTTACCTCTGACTCTTAGGCGTTACTGTCAGGGAGTATTCCATGCGCCTAGTGAGCTCAGTAGTGAGTCAACAGCCCGGACTCATGTCCGTAGTGCTGTGAGATCTCCAAGATGACAACTTTTCAATGATCTTTCTGAGGATGATCCATCGGAGGGTTAGAAATCTGTGAGATGCACTTGGTTAATACTATGTCTTAATTTTGTGTCAACTCTTTACTGCTTTGTTAAATACTTGTAGTTGTAAATTATGTGTGTACTAAAGAAGAATCATATGTATATTATGGTGTGATTATACTTAGTTTAATTTTGTGTTCTGTGTTATTTTATTTAATGTTATAAGTATAAAAGGAAAAAAAAATTTACCACAAATATTATTTAAGTATCAAATGTTTTACAACTTGGGTAAGAGTTTTATTTTATTTTATTTTATTGCATTCATAAATGTGACATCCCCGCAAGGGTGTTACATTAGTTGGTATCAAAGCCCAAGTTAGAGTCTTTTGGGGTTGTGGTTAGGTATGTTTTTGCTTGTGTTGTGTGATTCTCTGTGATTTGTTTCTGAAAGGTTACATCTGACATTGTTTTGTCTTGTTGAAGAAATAGGATATCTGGCGGAAGAGGAACGCGTGCAAATGCGGCACGTAATGTGGATCCATTGGTTGCAGCTGCTGAAGCTATGCAGCAAATGGCAGAAGTGATTACCCAGCAAAATCAAAGAGTAGCTCAACAGCAAGATGCGACTGCTGATGCTCTAAATTTGTCTGAGTTTAGGCGCAACAACCCGCCACAGTTTTGAGGTGAGTTTGACCCTGAGATGGCAAGTCTTTGGATTCAAGACTTGGAAAGAGTATTCGAAAGAATGGGGTGTGTAGAAAATAAGAAGGTAACATATGCTACATTTATGCTGAGAGGAGATGCTGAGAATTGGTGGAGAAATACCCACCAAATGTTACAAGCTGAAGGAACTGAGATTACTTGGGAAGTGTTTAGTGAAGTATTCTTGGAGAAGTACTTTCCTGGTACTGCTCGACATGCCAAGGAGATGGAATTTCTTAGTCTACATCAGGGGAATATGACTATTGGAGAATATGCTGCAAAGTTTGAGAGTTTGTCACAGTTTTCAAGGTATTTCCATATTCGACCAGATGAGGTATGGAAGTGCCAGAAGTTTGAAGATGGGTTAAGGGTAGAACTGAGGCGTGCAGTGCTACCAATGAGGATGAGAGAATTTCCTGTTTTGATGGATACGTGTAGACGACTTGAGGAGTTAGAGCCGTCCCGAGATCAGAGGAATTGTAACTTTGGACCGACAAAGTTCCAAAGGGGAGGTAGTAGCAGTAATAGCCGGTTTACGCCGACATGTTTTAAATGTGGCAATAGTGGCCATATCTCTACAGATTTCCCAATCAAAGGAACAATCTGTTTCAACTGTAGAAAACCTGGACATGTTTCTAGGGATTGCACTCAGCCGGAAAGGAAGCCTGTTGTGAGAAATGTTCGTGCTACTCAGCCGAGATCTGGAGGGCGAGTGTATACGATGACTGGAACCGAAGCTTCTCAATCGGAAGATCTTATTCAAGGAGAAGGTGTCATTGAAAGTAATCACCTGACTTTGCTATATGATTCAGGTGCAACACACTCATTTATTGCATATGATTATGTGGAGAGATTGAAATTGCTTGTGTCTTCTCTGAGTTTTCAATTAATTGTTTCTACACCAACTGCCAAGCCTGTTGTTACATCCAAAATATGTATGAACTGTCCTATTGTTTTAAAGGATCGTAAGTTTTCAGTCAATTTGATTTGTTTACCTCTTGTTGAGATAGACATAATATTAGGAATTGGATTGGTTATCTTCTAACCATATCCTTATAGACTGTGCGAGCAAAACCATAGTTTTTCCTAAGGAAGAAAGTTCTGGATTCTTGACTGCTGTTAAGGTCAAGTCATTGTTGCTGGATGGAGCTCAAGGGTTTATATTGCTGTCTTCTTTGGAAGTCAAGAACGAGAAAGATGTGAGCACTATTCCTGTCGTCAATGAGTTTCTAGAGATTTTTCCTGATGATGTACCCGGTTTACCACCAGAAAGGGAGATCGAATTCTCTATCGACTTAGTGCCGGGAGCAGGTCCTATTTCGATTGTACCATACCGAATGTCGCCTGTAGAGTTGGCAGAGTTGAAGAAGCAATTGGAGGAACTGTTGGAGAAGCAGTTTGTGTGACCTAGTGTTTCGCCATGGGGAGCACCAGTGCTACTAGTCAAGAAGAAGGATGGAACTTCACGTCTTTGCGTTGATTATCGTCAGCTGAACAAGGTTACTATAAAGAGTAAGTATCCACTACCGAGAATTGATGACTTGATGGATCAATTGAAGGGAGCCGCTGTATTCTCTAAGATAGATCTGCGATCATGTTATCATCAGATTCGTGTTAAGGTTGATGATGTACATAAAATAGCTTTCCGAACTTGTTATGGGCATTATTAGTATCAAGTGATGCCATTCGGAGTGACGAATGCTCCTGCAATATTCATGGACTATATGAATAAGATTTTTCATCCGTACCTAAACAGATTTGTTGTTATCTTTATTGATGACATTCTGATCTACTTTCAAAGTCAAGAAGAGCATGCTGAACATCTCAGTATAGTTCTCCAGATTTTGAAGGAGAAGAAGTTGTATGCGAAGTTGGCAAAGTGCGAGTTTTGGTTAGAAGAAGTTCAATTTCTAGGTCACGTGATATCCAAGGAAGGTATTGTGGTAGACCCAACGAAGGTGGAAACTGTTTTGCAGTGGGAAAGGCCTAAGATAGTGACTGAGGTTCGAAGTTTTGTTGGATTAGCCAAATATTACCGAAGGTTTATTGAAGGTTTTTCCAAGATAGCTGGACCACTTACACAACTCACAAGGAAGAGCCAAGCTTTTGATTGGATGGAGGAACGTGAAGTGAGTTTTCAAGAGCTGAAGAAGAGATTGACGACTACACCAGTGTTAATTTTGTCGGATCCTAACAAATCTTTTGAGGTGTATTGTGACGCTTCTTATCAAGGGTTAGGATGTGTGTTGATGCAGGATCAGAATGTAGTAGCTTATGCTTCAAGACAGTTGAAGGTTCATGAGAGGAACTACCCAACGCATGATTTAGAGCTAGCTGCAGTAGTTTTTGCATTGAAAGTGTGGAGGCATTTTCTGTATGGAGCTATGTTCAATGTCTTTAGCGATCACAAGAGCTTAAAATACTTGTTTGATCAAAAGGAATTGAATATGAGACAAAGACGATGGTTGGAATTTTTGAAGGATTATGATTTTCAGCTTTAATACCATCCAGGAAAGGCGAATGTGGTGGCAGATGCTTTGAGCAGAAAGGTGGTTAGTGTTTCTACCATAATGATAAAGGAGGAGGAGCTGATTAATCAATTCCGAGATCTATGGTTATCAATAGAGTTGGTACCCGAAAAAATTCATCTAAGCAAGGTTGTAGTTTTGAATGACTAGCTAGAAGTAATCCGAGAAAAACAAGATGAGGATTTGTTTTTATAGAATGAAAAGGAATTGTTGAAGCAAGGTCATAAAGCAATGGTGGAGGAAGGATCTGATGGAATTTTTAGGTTTGAAGGAAGAGTTTGTATACCTGATGATCCTGAACTTAAGAAAGCGATTTTGGATGAAACTCATACTAGTAATTTGAGTATACATCCGGGGATGACAAAGATGTATCAAGATTTGAAGTGGATGTTTTGGTGGCCAAGAATGAAGAGAGATGTAGCTGAACGTGTGACGTCTTGTCTTGTCTGTCAGAAGGCAAAATTGGAACATCAAAGGCCTGCTGGTATGTTACAACCTTTGACTATTCCAGAGTGGAAGTGGGATAGTATCTCGATGGATTTTGTTACCGGATTGCCAAGGACAAGGAAAGGTCATGATTCGATGTGGGTTATAGTTTATAGGCTTACGAAGTCAGCGCATTTCTTGCCGATCAATATTAAGTATTCGTTGGAATGCTTAACCCAGATATACATCGACGAAGTTGTTAGACTTCATGGTGTACCTGTAAGTATAGTTTCTGATAGAGATTCGAGATTTACGTCGAGACTCTGGAAAAGTTTGCAAGAAGCTATGGGAACTAAACTACGATTGAGTTCTGTATATTATCTGCAAACTGATGGTCAGACGGAGAGAATGATTCAGTCGTTGGAGGATTTGTTACGTGCTTGTGTGTTAGAACAACAAGGGAGTTGGGATGAATTTCTGTCTTTGATAGAATTTACCTACAACAATAGTTTTCACTCGAGCGTAAGAATGGCACCCTATGAAGCTCTTTATGGATGACGATGCCGAACACCTTTGTGTTGGTATCAGGATGGAGAGAGTATGACTATTGGTCCTGATCTTGTGCAGCAGACTACAAAAAAGGTGAAAATGATACAAGAGAATATGCGAATGACTCAGAGCCGACAGAAGAGCTATGCTGATAAACGAAGACGACCTTTGGAATTTGAAGAAGGTGATCATGTATTCTTACGAGTTACGCCTACGACTGGTGTCGGAAGAGTTCTCAAGTCTTGGAAGCTTACTCCTAAATTCATAGGACCTTATCAAATTATTCGTCGGATTGGTCCTGTAGCTTACCAAATAGCTTTACCGCCTTTTTTATCCAATCTTCATAATGTATTTCATGTGTCTCAGTTGAGGAAATACATTCCCGATCCAACCCATGTGATACAACCTGATGAAGTACAGCTGAAGGATAATTTAACATATGAAACACTTCCTGTTAGAATCAAGGACAGGAGAGTGAAACAACTTCGAGGGAAGATGATTGAGCTGGTGAAGGTAGTGTGGAATGATGTAACGGGAGACGCTACATGGGAACTAGAGGATAGGATGAGGGAGCAATACCCTCAATTGTTTGATGTATGATGAATTTCAGGGACGAAATTCTTATTAGTAGGGGAGAGTTGTAACACCCCAACTTTTGGGATAATTACTATATTATCCTGAAATGTATTGTTTTGTGAATTCTATGAGCAGTAAATTAAATTTGACTGTTTCGTGAGTGTATTTGGCTGTTGTATGTGATTTTCTCCGAGCCAAGGAAATAATAATTTTCTAGCCAGAAAAATCTTATTTTAATTAATTGGAGCTGGGGGATCTTACTAAACCCAATTCTGATTGATATATATATTAATCTCGTAATTTTTAGGATTTAAGTGTGCAATAAAATAATTTTATATTATTATAATATTATTTTATATTACAGTACCTACTGTCTCAAAAATAGTAGAAATCTGCTTCGATTTGACCACGAATCTTTAAAAGTCTGTGGGACCCGCGTTTAAAAAAAAAGTCAATGATTCTGATGAGACAAATTTCTAGCCAATGAGAGCAAGTCAACGAAAGTGGCTTAACTTTTTAAACCAATAAGAATAGGTCAACGAAGGGAGCGTAGACTTTAATGAGGACCGTTGGATGAAGACTTAGTTAGGAAGCCTTTGATTTCAACCGTTGATCAAATCAATGGTGAGATTAGAATTCAAGATTTATGACTAATCAATATCTACCTTAGATTTCATCTAGGGCTAGGAATTAAAGATGAAACCAATGGTTAGGATTAAGTCAAACATAGTGGCTTGAATTTGATTTGTAGTTAATTAAACCTAATTTGGTTAATCCAATTACCTAATTAGCAAACTAAGTGAACTAGCTTAGTTATTAATTAGTTGTAATCTAAATATTAATTAGATATCCTAATATTGTTTAAAGGTTATAATATATATTAATATATATTAAACTAATTAGTTATATGATTAGAAAGTTAATTAAGATTGACTAGGATATTTAACCTAACTAATTACCTAATTAATTAGCATGTAATTAGGTGTAAATTGGAAGCAATTAAGACTCTAAAATCCTAAGAGCCACACGATTTTTAGGCAGTAGCCTTGGGAGGCTAGGTGGTCAAGTTCTACATGGTTCTTGAACCATCCAATGATATAAGCCACGTGCTTAACTAATGTGAACGCTATTAGATATTTACCTAGCAAAATTAAACACTCAACCTCACCCAAAACTCACTCACGGCAGCAGCCCCCTCAATTACATACTCAATATTTACTTTTCACTTATCCTAAATCAAAGCTTTCTATTCTCTCCAAAAATACCAAGAACCCATGCACCCTTTCTTTTCCATTACTCTCACTCTATTCGGCCAAGCACCCCGAATACCACCAACCAACTTCTATAATTTTACCTCTTAGTTTTTCTTAAACCCAAATCATATTCTAAACACTTTTCATTCACAAAGTTTTGCCAAAAAACCTACTCTATCTAGTCCAAAATCAAACCTTTTGCTTACTTTCTTAAGGGTAAGTCTTGATTCTATTGTTTAAATTTGGATTTCTAATTTTTCTAACCATGATTGTTCCATGGTTTTTTAATCTTGAACCTTGTATGTGTTTTTATTAATTGTTTGAGAATTTTAGGGAATTGTTTGGGAGGTTGCACGAAATTTCAAAGAAAGAAGGAAACTAACCGATTAATTGTCTTCAAGAGGTAAGAGGGAGATTTAATCTCATCAACCCTAAGTGGTGATGGGGAAATGGATTTGTTTATGTGTACCGAATCAATAAGGATTCATTTGTGTGGTTGTTTTATTATTTTTATTATTTGTATGATTGTTTAAATGTTTTTCTATTTGTGATTTATTTTTACTATGCATGTTTTTAGCTTTAAAATATATTGTATGTATATTGTATGTGTTTATAGTTGCATGTGTTTATAATTGTATAATTATTAAAGTAGCAGTAGGATGTGAATAACATGTAACGATTTGCATGAGTGTTCCAAAGAACACAGAATGAGGCTCACGGCCTTACATCAAATAGAGAACCAAAATGTTCTCAACCATTTTCTAAATCACTGATTTAAGGAATCTAGGTAAAATAATAAGCTTAAGAATGATTTTGATTAATTATGGCCAACATGCCATCTAGTGTATAATTGAATGTCATTTTATTTTTGATTTTGGCTAACATGCCATTTTGTTTTCTAAGATAGGTTAGGTAATGGATTTACAAAAATAAATTGATTCCAATGAATCTTTGAGAAAACAAAAAGGAATAAATTCAGTCCTAGAATTCTAAATTAGCATAATTTAGTTTAAGTAAGAACTAAATCAGACGCTTGAAAAATACTAACGTAAAGCTCATTTTATGAATTTTTGAAGCGCGTTAGCAAGTTTCAAAGCGTAATTATTGGGTAAAAAATAAAATGAACTATATTTAGTGGAAAACATAAAAAATACCTTATACTGATTTTATAGGCAAAATGCTGCCGAAATTTACTAAAATCAGACGAATAAAATGAAAAGATTCCGTATTATATTTATAACGCAAGGAAAATACTCTACATATTTTAAATGTACTAGATATAGTTTTGCACATTCTTAAAATAATAATTTTAAGCTATTCGGTTAAGAAAACGAATTAAAAATCTGACGCGATTGAGAAAATGATTTAAAAACATTACGTGATGTTTAAAAATGTCAAAATGTACTTATGCGATTTAAAAACATTTGTGAAAATGACGAGATTGTGAAAATGTAATAAAATTCCTATGCGATTGAATGATACAGTGAGTTTTGTTATCGGGCCAAGGTGGTGGACTCGGGCATGTTGTGATGTAGTACTATCAGGTGGGACATACTATACTTTGGTATTTTGTGACTAAGGGTATTTTCATAATTATGATAAAATTTGGATAATAGAGGTATTTTTGTAATTTTAGATCATGCTTAGAGTGTTGTGCCAATTTGGTTGATAATTGGTGATTGATTGATGAGACGAATTACATCGTGTTTTGGTGTGATAAGCGTAGTGTGGTTCATTTATGAACTTGAAGGCGTTAGTGTGCGGAGAATTCCACATGGGGACAGTGGGTTGCTCCTCTAGGCCATGGTAATAGGCAACACACTAATGATCTTGACAAGCACTATTCTTAATCAGGATCTTGAGGAGACTATTACGTACTATGCCTGTAGTGCACGGTGTATTGACTGTGTACTACTACACGATGTTTAGACTGTGGACTATAGGCACAACGTTAGACAGTGCAATAGTTTGGTTGGGCAGCCATAAAGTATTATTAGTTTCTATTCGGATCATTCTCTCAGATATTCGTGTTTAACTCCATGGAGTAGGAACGAGTCAGTGTGTGTTCATGCATTATCTACATTTTACTGCTTACTATAATCTGTGATAAAATGTATGATTTAATTGCTTTCCAATATTGCATGTGATATAATGATATGTATTACTTTGTTATAATTATGCATGATATATTGGTATGTACTGTTGTGATAATTATTTTGTACTGTTGTTTTCTTTATTGTCATACGGGTAGTGATGTAGATTGTCTCACCTCTCTATATGTTTTCGCGATATTATTATATTATTTTCGTAAAGAGTTTGAGGAAGAAGAGGAACAGCCTCTCGAGATACAGTATCCGGACGAGTGACAGCCGGGCGAGCTGTATGAGGAAGAGGAGTCGGTAGATCACCCTGATCATCAAGACTGATCTTGAGACCATGGTGTTGCCAGGATTCTTCGGGTTTGTGAGGCTTGAGTTTCACGGAGGTTCTGAGGCCTGGCGTATGTGAGTGGATAGAGGGACAGTTGTGTACATGGGACGTTTGACTGTGTCCCTATGTAGAGAGTATGATGGAGATATCATATTCACTACTATGTTATATGTACATTTAGAGTTACCTCTGACTCTTAGGCGTTACTGGCAGGGAGTATTCCATGCGCCTAGTGAGCTCAGTAGTGAGTCAACAGCCCGGACTCGTGCCCGTAGTGCTGTGAGATCTCCAAGATGTCAACTTTTCGATGATCTTTCTGAGGATGATTCATCGGAGGGTTAGAAATCTGTGAGATGCACTTGGGTAATACTATGTCTTAGTTTTGTGTCAACTCTTTACTACTTTGTTAAATACTTGTAGTTGTAAATTATGTGTGTACTAAAGAATAATCATATGTATATTATGGTGTGATTATACTTAGTTTAATTTTGTATTCTGTGTCATTTTATTTAATGTTATAAGTATAAAAGGAAAAAAAAATTTTACCACAAATATTATTTAAGTATCAAATGTTTTACAACTTGAGTAAGAGTTTTATTTTATTTTATTTTATTGCATTTATAAATGTGACATCCCCACAAGGGTGTTACAAAATCAAAGAAAAGAATTTAGAAGAAGCCCAAAAGAGTAGATACAACATCCATCCTAGAGCCACAAAAATGTATCAAGACCTTAAAAAGATGTTTTGGTAGCTAAATATGAAAAGAGATATATCAAAATATGTGTCCAAATGCTTAGATTATCCAAAAGTGAAAATAAAATGTGAATGCTTATGTCTTGAAACATATCAAATGAGTTTTTGATGATAACAAAAGCAAAAGAGAAGATCAAGATCAAAAGAAAAGACCAAGATCAATAGAAGGAAACCAAGAGGTATATAGATATAGGTCTAGGTTTTCAATGTAAAATGCTCTCAAGGTACCTCAATGATCTTTAAATGGTTTTTTAAAGATCCTTTTAAATCAACTAATAATTCAAAGTTCATCTTTTTAAAGATATGTTGATTTCAATCTTGGATTTCATAACTCAAATGTAAATCTTGCCAAAATCCAAGCTCTAATATGTAAGGATTGACCAATACACTTAATTGGGGTTGAAAATTGTTTTCAAAGGACAAGGTAATCAATTATACATGTGTTGTAATCGATTACAAGCTAAACAGAAACCTTGTAATCAATTACATTGAGCTTGTAATCAATTACAAGCATGGCAGAAGCCTTGTAATCGATTACACTAAGGCTGTAATCGATTACAAGTCTAGCAGAGGCCATGTAATCAATTATACAAGGCTGATAATCAATTAAATCCTGCCCAGAAAACCAAGAACACGTTCAAACAGCCACGTAATTAATTACCACTATAGTGTAATCGATTACCACTGGACTGACAGTGCCCAACGGCTATATTAGGTACATTAAATACTGGGCATCAAAGCCCCCAACGGCTCTTTTAGTGAAAAACAATTTATATACTTATGTTGGGGCATCATTAATGGTTGACCTTGAACCTTGAAATATCTTTCTAACACAATATACGAAAATCAATCCTTGAAATCATTCTTGCTCTATTTTGGTACAAATCTTTGAGATTTCTTTAAAGAGCATTCTAGAGCTTCTATTTGTATTAATTACTCTTGTGAGAGTTTCATTCTATTAATCTTGTTTATTGTAAAGAAGAGGGTGAGGTATCCTTCCAAATTATAAAAGGTGAGGCATCCCTTGTTTGAAGAGGCTCAAGCTACAAAGAGTGAGGTATCCCAAGGTGATGTTGAGTGCTCCAATTTGTAAAGGTTACAAGCACCTGATTCAAGGTTAGAATTTAGTAGAAAATCTTGAGTGATTGCTTGAGGACTAGACGTAAGCCACAAGTGGATTGGTAGCTGAACCAAGATAAAGTTTGGTGTTTATTTTCTCTAAACTCTACTCTTTACTTTGAACACTGTTTTATTGATTTATCTAAATTCTATCTCCTTTGGTTATTTCATTCAAGAGTGAAAAGTTTACATCTCTTCTATCTATTCATCTTTAATAAACAATAGCTTCAACGAAAATAAGAATTCAAGTATTTTGTGAAAGATTTATGAATTTATAAACTCAATTCACCCCGTATTGAGTATTGAGGCCACTTAGTAACAAGTGGTATCAGAGTTAGACTCTTGTGGAAAGAGCTTAGTAGCTTCAAGAGAAGTGATGACTTCAAATAGTTTTTCTAATGAAAGCTCTTCTATTAATCGACCTCCCTATTTCAATGGTGATGATTATGCCTATTGGAAAGAAAGAATAAAAATTTTTATTGAAGCTATTGATATTGATATGTGGGATGCTGTGGAAAATAGCACCTTTATTCCCACACGCATAGTAGATGGTGTGAGAATTAACATACCTAGAAGTGAATGGACAAATGAAGAAAAAAAAAAAGGTTCAATACAACTTGAGAGCCAATAACATCATTACCACATCCTTGGGGTATGATGAATTCTTTAAGGTGTCAAATTGTAAGACCGCCCAAGAAATGTGGGATATACTACAAGTAACTCATGAGGGCACAAGTGAGGTAAAAAGATCAAGAATAAACTTTCTCACTCATGAATATGAATTGTTTAGAATGAATCAAGAAGAAAGCATTCAAGAGATGCAAAAAAGATTTACACATATTATAAATCATCTTGCTTCATTAGGAAAAAAATTTCCTAATGAGGATCTTATTAATAAAGTCTTGAAGTGTTTGAGTAGGAATTAGCAACCCAAGGTGACGGCTATTGCGGAATCAAGAAACTTATCAACAATGACCTTGGCCACCTTATTCGGAAAGCTCCAGGAGCATGAATTGAAGCTAAATAGGCTCAATCAAAGTGAAGAACATGATAAGAAGAAGAAAGGGATTACTCTCAAAGCCACCTCCTCCACAATTGAAGATGATGATGAAGATGATGAATAAGGAGTAGGAAACCTTAAGCTAAACAAAGAAAATCTTAGTCTTCTTATGAGAAAGTTTGAAAGATTCCTTAAGAAGAAAGGAACTCAAAGAAGACCACTTTTTCCTCCAAAGAAAACCTATCACAAAGAGGAAGGAACCTCACCAACTCCAACATGTTATGAATATGGTAAACCAGGACATATGAAGATAAAATATCCCGTATATCTTAAGAAGTCGAAGAAGTTTGAGAAGAAATACTTTAAGGAAAAGAAAGGAAGAAAGGCTTACATTGCATGGGAGGATAATGACATAGATTTTACCGATAGCTCAGAAAGTGAAGAAGCTCGTCTTTGTCTCATGGCTCAAGAAAAAGAAAGTGAAGAGAGTGACACCGAGGTAACATCTTGTAACTTAGATTCTTCATATTCGTATAATGAATTACAAGATGCTTTTCAAGAATTTCATGATGAATCTATGAGGCTCACAAAAATGGTTTTATCTTCTAACAAAATAATCTCCTTATTGGAAAATAAAGCTGTTATTTTAAACAAGGAGATTAATGAGCTTAAGATTAAAAATGAGACATTAGGACTTATTAATGCTAACTCATTATGCATGACTTGCTCTTCACTTGATAATGCATTCATTCAATTATCTTGCCCATCATATAAATCATTTGAAAATGAGGTTAAGGATTTAAAAAATACTTTTGCAAAATTTACCTTTGGAAGAAATAATTTAAATGTGTTATTGGGGAACCAAAAATGTGTTTTTCAAAAAGCCGATTTGGGATATAATCCAAATAATCATCAAAAGTCTTATAAGAATTTCTTTGTTTCCTCAAGTACATTAAGTAGCCCATTTATTAATTGCTTTCATTGTGGTAAGAAAGGGCATAGTGCATCCATTTGTAATGTTAGAAAGAACATAAGCACCAAGGTTGGAACTAAAGGGGTTTGGGCTCCTAAGGGCACATTGCCTAACTCTAACACACAAGGACCCAAGACAATTTAGATATCAAAGGTTAAAATTTGAATGTGTATTGTAGGTGTGCTTGAAGACCAAAAGCTCAAGTTGGTACCTTGATAGTGGTTGCTCGAAGCACATGACGGGTGACAACTCCGAGTTCTCCTTTCTTGCACCAAAGAAGCATGAACATGTCACATATGGGGACAACAATAAAGGAAGGATTCTTGGAGTTAGTAAAGTTAGTAAGATCCCTTCCTCATCCATTGATAATATTTTACTTATTGAAGGACTCAAACATAACTTGCTTAGCATTAGTCAACTATGTGATAAGGGGAATAGAGTGATATTTGATTCTAATTGTTACATAATTGAGGGTAAAGATGATAAGCATGTTAAGTTTGTTGGTCATAGAGTTAATAATATATATATGATTAGCCTTGATGACATTTCCTCAAATAATGCTAAATGCTTTATGAGTAAAGAAAATGATTCATGGTTATGGCATAGAAGAATTGCTCACATTCACATAGATCATTTAAACAAATTGATTTATAAAGAACTAGTAATTAGACTTCCTGTAACACCCTTGTGGGGATGCCACATTTATGAATGCAATGAAATAAAATAAAAATAAAACTCTACCCAAGTTGTAAAACATTTGATACTTACATAATATTTGCGGAATATTTTTTTTCTTTTTATAATTATAACATTAAATAAAATAACACAAAACACAAGATATAACAAACATAAACTCACCATAATATACATAAGATTCTCTTTTAGTACAAACATAATTCACAAATTACAAGTATTTAATAAAGCAATAAAGAGTTGACACAAAGCTAAAACATAACACTGCCCAAGTGCATCTCAGTAGATATCAAACTCTCCGATGAATCATCGTCCATCGCCTCCAGAATAACCATAAAAAAGATCACATCTATGAGATCTCACAGCACTTCGAACATGAGTCCGAGCTGTCGACTCGCTACTAAGCTCACTAGGCGCATGGAAAACTCCCTGCCAATAACGCCTAATGGTCAAAGGTAACTCTAAATGTAAATAAAGCATAGTAGTGAATATGACCTCCCCGTCATACTCCCTACATAGGGACACAGTCAATCGTCCCACATAAGCTACTGTCCCTCGGTCAGCATGCATACGCCACGCCTCGGAACCCCGTGAAACTCCGGTCGCCGCACGAACAGAAGAATCTGGCGGTGCCATGATCTCAAGATCGGTCTTGACGATCGGTGTGATCAACCGGCTCCTCCTCCTCGTGTAAATCGCCCGACCGTTGCTCGTCGTCGGTCTTGTACCTCAAGAGGCTGATCCTCCTCTACCTCAAACTCTTTACTAAACAATATAGTAATATCGAGAAAACATATAGAGAGGTGAGACAATCTACATCACTACCGCATGGCAATAAAGAAAACGACAAGACAAAATAGTTATCACAACAAGACATACCAATACATCATGTACAAGATAACAAGTGATATATATATAAATAACACATACAATAATATCATGCATAGTATAATAAAACATTTAATCATACAATTTATCACAGATTATGATAAACAATAAAATGCAGATAATGTATGAACATTAAAAATGCAGATGATGAATGATACACACACTGACTCGTTCCTACTCCATGGAGCTAAACACAGATATCAGAGAGAATGATCCGATCAGAAACTAATAATACTTTATGGCTGCCCAACCAAGCTATTGCACTGTCCAATCTTTGTGTCCATAGCCCACAGTCTAAAACATCGTGTAGCAGTACACAGTCCAAACATCGTGTACCACAAGCATAGTACTTAATAGTCCCCTCAAGATCTCGACTAAGAATAGTGCTTGTCAAGATCATTAGTGTGTTACCCGTTACCACGGCCCAGAGGAGCAACCCACTGTCCGCATGTGGAATTCTCCGCACACTAATGCCTCCAAGTTCATAAATGAACCACACTACGCTTATCACACCAAACACGGTGTAATTCGCCTCGTCAATCAATCACTAATTATAACCCAAATTGGCACAACACTCTAAACATGAGCTAAAATTACAAAAATACCCCTATTATCCAAATTTTACCATATTTACGAGAAATTACCAAAATACCCCTAGTCACCAGATAACAAAGTATAGTACGTCCCACCTGACAGTACTACACTACGACATGTCTGGGTCCACCACTTTGGCCCGACAGCAAAACTCACAGTATTGTTTAATCGCGTAGGAATTTTATCCCATTTTCACAATCTCGTCGATTTCACAAACGTTTTTAAATCGCGTAAAGACATTTTGACGTTTCTAAATATCGTAAATTGTTTTTAAGTTATTTTCTCAATCGCGTAGGATTTTTAATTCATTTTCTTAACCGAATAGCTTAAAATTGTCATTGTTAATATGTGTAAAACTATATCTAGTACTTTTAAAATACGTAATGTATTTTCCTTGTGTTCTAAATATAGTATGGAATCTTTTCATTTTATGCGTTTGATTTTAATAAATTTTCGGCAGCATTTTGCCTATAAAATCAGTATAAGGTATTTTTAACGTTTTCCTCTAAATATAGTTTATTTTATTTTTTTACCCAATAATTTCACTTTAAAATTCACTAACGCGCTTCAAAATTTATAGTATGAGCCCTACGTTGGTACTTTTCAAGTGTCTGATTAATTTCTTACTTAAACTGAATTCTGCTAAGTTAAAATTCTAGAATAGAATTAATTCCTTTGATTTTCTCAATGATTCTTTGGAATCAATTTATGTTATAAAACAATTACCTAACCTATCTTAGTAAATAAAATGGAATGTTGGCCAAATCAAAATAAAATGGCATTTGGTTATACACTAAATGGCATTTTGGCCACAATTAATCTAAACCATTTTTAACTTTGATTATTTTACTTAAATTCCTTGAATCAGATATTTAGAAAATTGCTGAGAACATTTTGGTTCTCTTTTTTTTTTTTGGATGTAAGGCCGTGAGCCTGATGGTGTGTTCTTTGGAATACTCATGCAAATCGCACATGTTATTCACATCCTACTTTAATAATTACACAGTTACAAACACATACAATTATTAAATCATATATAATACACATACAATATATTTAAAACCATAAACATACATAGCAAAAATAATAAAAACCATAATCATGCATAGCAAATTAAGATCACAATTAGTAAAGCATTTAAACAATCAAAAACAATAAAAATCACAAATAAACCATACAACCGAATCCTTATGGATTCTACATACAAACACAATCCATTTTCTCATTACCACTTAGGGTTGATGAGATTAAATCTCCCTCTTACCTCTTGTAGACAAATTAATCGGTCAGATTCTTTCCTTTTCTCCAAATTTCGTGTGACCTCCCAAACAATTCCTAAAATTCTTAAACAATTAGTAAATACACATACAAGGTACAAAATAGAAAAACCATGGAACAATCATGGTTAGAAAAATTAAAAATCCAGTTTTAAACCATAGAAACCAAACTTACCCTTAAGTAAGTAAGCAAGAAGTGGAATTTTAGGCAAGATGGAGTAGGAATTTGGGAAAACTTTGTGAATGAAAGATGCTTAGAATGGTATTTGGGTTCAAGAAATGTGATGAGCTAAAATTATGAAGGCTTGGGTGTGGGTGGATGGGTGCTGGCCGAATTAGAGAGAGAAAGGGAGAGAGAAGTGTTTGCTTGAGTTTTTGGTATTTTAGAGAGAGAAATGGATAGTTAAAAGTGATAAGTGTGAAAAACAAAGGTGAAAGGTGAATAGATAGGGCAGCAGCCGTGAGAGAGTGTGTAGGGAGCTTGAGTGTTTAATTTTGCATGTAAAAATATCACAAAGTGTTCACACTTGTTAGGCACATGGCTTAGGTCATTGAATCCTTCTAGAACCATGTAGAACCAAGCCACCTTGCCTCCTCCTTGGCAGCCCAAAACCGTGCAGCTCCTTCATCATTTTAGTGTCTTAATTGTCCTCCAATTACACCTAATTATATGCTAGTTAATTAGGTAATTTGTTAGGTTAATTATCCTAACCAATCTTAATTAACATACTAACAACATAACTAATTAATTTAGTATATATTAACATATATTATAACCTTTAATTAATATTAGGATATCTAATTAGTATTTAGATTATAATTAATTCATAACTAAGCTAGTTCACTTAGTATGCTAATTAAGTAATTAGATTAGTTGAATTAAGCTTAATTAGGTTACTAACCATTTTCAAGCCTACAATTGTTGACTTAATCCTAACCCTTGGTTCATCTTTAATCCTTAGCCCTAGATTAGATCTAAGGTAGATATCACTTGATCATAAACCTATCATTCTAATCACACCATTGATTAGATCAATGGCTTAGGTTAAAGGCTTCATCATTAAGTCTTCATCCAACGGTCCAAATGAAAACACATGCTTCCTTAGGTGTCCAATTCCTATTGGTTTAGAAAGTCAAGCCTACCTTTGTTGACTTGCTCTCATTGGTTAGAAATTGTCCAGTTAGCACAGTTGACTGTTTTTCCTAAACACGGGTCCCACAGCACTTTTAAAGATCTGTGATCAAATCGAAGCAGATTTTTACTGTTTTTGAGACAGTAGGTACTGTATTATAAAATAATATTATAAAAATATAAAATTATTTTATTGCACAGTTAAATCTGAAAAATTACGATATTAATTTATATATCAATCAATTGGGTTTAGTAAGATCCCCAAATCTCAATTAATTAAAATAAGATTTATCCAGCCAGAAAATTTGTATTTCCCCAGGTCGGAGCTAATCACATACAATAGTCAAGTACACTCACGGAACAGTCAAATTAAATTTACTGCTCACAGAATTCACAAAATAGTACAAATCGGGACTATATTGTAATTATCCCAAAAGTTAAGGTGTTACACTTCCAAAGCTCAAATTTGAAAAAGATAAACTTTGTTATGCATGTCAAATGGAAAAACAAGTAAAGGTCATTTTTAAAGCTAAAAATATGGTTTCAACATCTAGACAATTACAACTTTTGCACATGGATCTTTTTGGTCCCTTTAGAACTATGAGCTTTGGTAGGAATTACTATGCCCTAGTGATTGTGGACGATTTTTCTAGGTTTACATGGATGCTATTCTTGTCTCACAAAAATGATGTTTTCAATCATTCAAAAAGCTTACCAAAGTTATCCAAAACGAAAAAGGTTTTTATATTGCATCCATAAGAAGTGATAATGGCGGTGAATTTGAAAATCATGAATTTGAAACCTTTTGTGATAAAGATAGCATTGAGCATAACTTTTCTGCACCTAGACCACCACAACAAAATGGTGTTATAGAAAGAAAAAATCAATCTTTAGAAGAAATGACAAGAACTATGCTCAATAAGGGAAACTTCCTAAGTATTTTTGGGCAGATGCGGTTAACACTGCTTGTTATGCTATGAATAGGGCTCTAATAAGGCTAATTTTAAAGAAAACTCCTTATGAATTGTATAAAGGAAGGAAGCCAAATGTTTTATATTTTCATGTCTTTTGATGTAAATGCTTTGTTTTAAATCATGGAAAGGATAACTTAGAGAAGTTTGATGCAAAATCTAATGAGGGGATATTTCTTGAATATTTTATACATAGTAAAGCCTTTAGAGTTTATAATAAATGAACTATGATCATAGAAGAGTCCATATATGTTGCTTTTGATGAAACTAATCTAAATGAGCCGAGAAAGGAGCTTGTTGACGATGTTACAGAAATCTTGGCAAGAACACACTTGGAGAATTAAGAGAAATATCCCAAGAAGCAAGAAGAAAGACCTATTGATCACTCATGGCAAGAGGATTCAGAAATCTTGGATCTACCCAAAGAATGGAGGATATCAAGATATCATCCTCTCGATAAAGTGATAGGTGATGTATCAAAAGGGGTAATCACTCGAAACTCTCTTAAAAATGCATGCAATCATATGATTTTTGTGTCTCAAGTTGAACTTAAAGACATAGATGAGGTCATAAATGATGATCATTGGATCTTGGCCATGCAAGATGAAGTAAACCAATTTGAAAGAAATCAAGTTTGGGAATTAGTTCCAAGGCCCAATGAACATCCAATTATTGGCACCAAATGGGTCTTTAGGAACAAATTTGATGAAACGGGCTTAATAATAACAAACAAAGCTAGGCTTGTAGATAATGGTTATAATCAAGAAGAAGGCATAGACTAGGAAGAAACATATGCTCCCATAGTTAGATTAGAAGCTATTAGAATGCTACTTGCTTATGCATGCATCATGGATTTTAAACTATTTCAAATGAATGTCAAAAGTGCATTTTTAAATGGTCTTGTACAAGAAGAAGTGCATGTGGAACAACCTCCTAGTTTTGAAAATTTTGAACTACCCAACCATGTTTTTAAATTGAAAAAGGCCTTGTACAGTTTAAAACAAGCTCCTAAAGCTTGGTATGAAAGGTTGAGTAAGTTCCTTTTGAAAAATGGCTTTTTTAGAGGAAAGGTTGACGCTACTCTTTTCATCAAGCATAAAAGGCATGACATTCTTCTTGTTCAAGTATATGTTGATGATATTATATTTGGTGCCACTAATGACTATCTTTATAAAGAATTTGCTAATATTATACAAAGTGAGTTTGAGATGTCCATGATGGGTGAGCTCAACTTCTTCCTTGGTCTCCAAATCAAGCAAACAAGGGATAGGACTTTCATAAGTCAATCCAAATATTGCAAGAAACTGCTCAAGAAATTTGGAATGGAAGGTGCCAAGCAAATGGCTACACCAATGGGTACTTCTTGTTACTTAGACAAGGATGAAGGAGGTAAATCAGTAGAAATTATGAAATATAGAGGTATGATAGGCTCACTCCTTTATCTTACAACAAGTAGGCTAGATATTATGTTTAGTGTGTGCATGTGTGCTAGATTTCAGGCAAATACTAAAGAATCACACCAAAGTGTTATTAAAAGAATCATGAAATATCTAATAGGCACTTCACAAATGGGATTATGGTACCCCAAAGGTGCTTCTTGTAGCTTAATTGGGTATTCTGATTCTGATTTTGCTAGATGCAAAATGGATAGGAAAAGCACTAGTGGGACATGCCACTTGCTTGGAAGCTCACTAATTTCTTGGCATAGCAAAAAATAAAATAGTGTGGCATTGTCTACAGCTGAAGCTGAATATGTTGCAGCTGGAAGTTGTTGTGCTCAAATCCTTTGGATGAAGCAATAACTTCTAGACTATGGTCTTAAACTTGATCACATCCCTATAAGGTGTGATAATACTAGTGCAATTAATTTGTCCAAAAATCCCATTCTGCACTCTAGAACAAAACATATTGAAATAAGACATCATTTTATTAGGGATCATGTACAAAAAAGTGATTGCATACTTGAATTTGTAGAAACCACTAAGTAACTAGCCGACATTTTCGCTAAGCCCTTGGCAAAAGAAGTATTCTTCTGTATAAGAAATGAACTTGACATATTGAATCAATCATGCATAAGCTAAAAAACTGCACAAATTCACCTTACTGCATCATATATCACTTTTGTTGCATAATGTATATGGTTACTACATAATTTGAAATTTTACTACATAACATGTGTTTTTACTGCATAATGATGGTGTTTTGGTGGTAAATTTTCTTGTTTTTAATCATTCCTAGTTCCAATATTGACTTGAGCGTCGGAGGTTTCCCCAAAGTTGTTTTGTAGGTACTCTATCATGACAAAGTCTACCAAGAAGCTCATTCTAACAAAATGGTTTAAATTCTTAGCAAAAGTGGTAATTTTGCATAAACATGTGTTTTAGATTAAGAATTAATCAGTTTATATGCTTGCATGATGTTTGAAATTGCTTTGAGATTTTTTGGAACTAATTTGAATGCTTTGAGATTAGCCCTTTAGTGTTTAAAATGCAAAAATTGAGTTTTAATAAACTGGTAATCGATTACAAGACCGTTGTAATCGATTACAAAGGTTCTGTCAAGGATGGTAATCGATTACACTAACCCTGTAATCGATTACAAGATTCCTAGATGTTACCAAGTGGCCTCAATACTCAATAGGGGGGTATATTGAGTAAGTAAAACAAGTTCGCAAATCTTTCGCAAATTGTTTGATAACCAATTTTTGTTGAAGCTATTGAATGATTAGAGATAGAAGGATAGATGGGAAATACACTTTTACTTATAAATATGATAGCCAAAGGAGACAATATTCAAGTAATTCAATAAAATAGTGCACAGAATAAAGAGAAGGGTTTAGAGAAAATAAACACAATGGTTTAACCTGGTTCGATCACCAATCCACTTGTGATCTACGTCCAGTCCCCAAGCAACTATTTGAGATTTTCCACTATATCTTCAAGCTTCAATGGGTGCTTGACAACCACTACAACCTTGAGCACTCAACACTTTGGGATACCTCACCCTTATGCTTGAGCCTCTATTTTCCAAGGGATACCTCACCCTTTCATAGTTTAGAGGGATGACCACCCTCTCTAGAGATTATACAAAGATTGAATAGGTAGAAACTCTCTTCAAAGAGCAAATAATACAACTGGAAATTCAATGGGTATATGATTCATGATTTACGCTCAGAAACAGAGTATTAACGGAGGAATAGATGAAAACTCGTTTTTAATGCTCAACCAAGGTTTTGCAGATTGATTGTCTAACCCCCATAAATACCCAACAACTTCTATTTATAAGTCATTGAAGTTTAAAGCCGTTGGGAGGTGGTTGGAGCATTTAATGATACATAACTATCCGTTAATTTCTGTTTCTGGAAAGCTCTCTTATTCGAATAAGAGAATTCTTATTCGAATAAGGCTTTAAATAGCACAGGCGTGTTTTCCTCTGTAATGTGTTATTCGAATAACATCTTGGTTATTCGAATAACCAATTAAATGCATGGCTTCTGGGAAAACATGTTATTCGAATAACATTCATATTATTCGAATTACTCATTCGAATAATTGATTTTCTGAGTTCTCGTTATTCGAATAACACTATCGTTATTCGAATAACCAATTAAACATGGTTTTGCTAAAATGCTTGTTATTCGAATAACAACTCTGTTATTCGAATAACCATTTAATAAAATGATTTCCTGGAGATGTGTTATTCGAATAACACTTTGTTATTCAAATAACTTATTTGTGCCAAAACATTTTTTGAATCATTTATTCGAATAACACAGGGCTTATTCAAATAAATCCTTTCCTGAAAGATTATATGGAATCTCTGACTTGTGTTATTCGAATAAGGAACCCCTTATTCGAATAATACATGTGAAAAACAGGTTTCATGCCTTTTTAAATGTTGCTTTTGATTCCATATGATCTTGTAAGCTTATGGACACGAGATGATTGATTCTTTGGAAGTTAAAAACCATATTGAAGCCTTGAAAACTTGTGTGCTATTTCAAAACGTAAGATTGAGCTATTTGTGAATCTTTATATACCTTTACAAAATGATTGAAGTCCTAAAAGCTATACTTGATGGTCTTGAGACTCTTGGACTTGATCTTGCAACATCTTTAAGTTTGTTATCATCAAAACACATTCTTTATGAGATACATGCCAGTCACATTCTCCCCCTTTTTGATGATGACAAACAACCATTGAGAAAAGAGTTAGTGCATTTGTAAAATGGGAATCACAGGATTTAATTAAGGAGACTTACTCCCCCTTTAGTTTGTAAGAGGTGCATAAATTATCAGAGACAAGCGCAGCTCCCCCTTTCTTTTAGAGACTCTTGATCCTTTTCAGATTAGTCTTTCAGATTTGTCTTTTCTCAACACAATCTCCAAAACCAAAAATTGTCAGAAGTGATTATCTTTATCTTTAAGTGCAAATTAACAGAGTTAACTTTTAGCTTGTTCTTGTTCTGCTCCCCCTTTTGTCATGATCAAAAAGATGGGGCAAGACATGCACATACCCAGTAATCACAAAAATGCTTTTATAGTATTTAACAAAGAATTAAACAAACACTTTGTAAGAGATGCAAGGTAAGAACAGGCTCAGAGAGTGCGAAGTCAGCAAGGAAGCTAAAATTATACTTTATTCAATTATTGCAAGCATGGCCAAGGATAAACAAATGCAGATATAGGCAGCCAAATATACATAAAAAACAAAACAAAAAAAAAGATCTAAAAACTAAATTCCTATGATAAAAAATAAGTGTCTGGTGGAGGAGGAGGTGAGTCTGGTGCAGGGATAGGAGGTGCAACTCGCAGGGCAGCAATCTCGCATTCAACACCTTCTATTCTGTCGAAGAGAATAGAAAATGTGTGTTCCATGTAAGCACGATTGTTGAGCAGAGTGGTCATAATGCCTTCCAAGGTTACTGGAGCAGGAGCAGGGGCTTCAGTGAGGCTGATCAGCAAGAACAGGGTCATCAGCAAGAACAGGGGCATCTGCAATGTCTTCGTCTGCTGTAGCTTCTTCCAGCTCATCAGGGTATACCCACCCTCCAATATTGTCCGGAACCATCTTCATTTTCTTTAGAGTAAATTCCCCAAACATGTTGAAATGGTTCAGTTCCATTGTCCATTCAGTCTATCTGAGCAGGGAGTATTTGTTAAGAAAGGCTGAGATAATGAGAGCATATGGCAGGTCAGAATTCTTTGTGGTCTTGACCTTCATCATGTATTTTCCAATGAAATTTGGCCAGTTGATCTTCCAATTTTTCTTCAGTACCCAGAGAAGAAAAATGTCATCTTCAGTCAGATAAGCGTAGTTACCTTGACGAGGAGTGAGAATGCGCGCATATGAGTAGTGAAGCAGCCTTTCTTGGCTTTTCAGCATCCCACTCTTCAAACCAACCTTGGACCCAACTGGTCTAGGCTTCACCAGTAGTGACACAGCTTCTTCTCTTCTGTATGCCTTCACGTAGGGCCTGCTATTTGGCTCCACTACAGCACCCGTGGCGTCTAATTTGAAGAACAGCATCCAATCAGTTAAAGTGATAACTATTTCCTGGTCCTTTACTTCAGAGATGAGATTAAGACCGTCTATCTTCAGGTTGTAGTAAAATATTTTCACCAAATCTGGGAAAATGGAGTCCTTGTAGCTACAGAGATTGAGCACGCCCTGATGGGAGAGATCATCGAGGAAATCAAATCCTCCATCGTCCTCAAAGAACTGACGATCCATGTATTTGGGTTGAATGACGTCTCTGGTCCAGAATTCTTCCCTGAAGCGTTTGAGATCGTCATTATTGGACGAAAGTCTTCGAAGATCAATGGGGTTGTTGGTGGTAGCGGTTTTGCTATGTGGGCGTTTTGGAAGAGGAGGCCATGGTGGAATTTTGGTGGGTTATGTAGAGAAGGAGGAGATGGGTGGACACGAAGAACAGAAAACAGAGAAGGGGGGAAAAATAAGCATATGAAATGACAGAGGAGGCTCGTGAACTCCTTTTATAATTCCCATGTTATTCGAATAACAAAGTGGTTCCTGAAGTGTCTTGGCTCACTGCCAAGCGTTATTCGAATAACAATGTTGTTATTCGAATAACAGCGTAGTAGCTTATAAGTTTAGGGAATTCTGTCATTTGTTATTCGAATAACATACTTTGTTATTCGAATAACATAAAAATGGTTGCTGCCACTGACATGCTTTATTCGAATAACCAGTTAGTTATTCGAATAACCAGTTGAAATTACGTTGTGATAACACATTCTGTGATGTGTTATTCGAATAAGGCAATCCTTATTTGAATAATATAAGCGTTTAAGAAAAAATAACCGGGCTTTGCTGGCAGGTTTTATTCGAATAAAAGGCTTCTTATTCGAATAGGGCATAGGATAAAAGATAATTTTATGCATCAATTTGTGGAGGATCAATTTTGCTATCATTTATTAGGTTCAGAGACATGCCAATTTAATTCCAAACAATATATAATCAACCTTAAATCATTCAAATAAGTTCCAGAACATCTTAAATCAATTCAAATCATTATACAAGCATATAATCTAATCATATTATGTTTCAAATTACTCAATTTGGCAAGAATACTATTTTTACCAAGAATTTCACCATTTTTGGTGAAATTGTGAGGTTGTTGAGTTGCTTGGGAATCTTGAACATGAGGGAGCACCTGCAAAGCAACTTAGGGGAAATCTCCGACGCTCAAGTTAGTATTGGATTCAAAGATGATTAATAGCTCAGAAATTATGCAGCACAATGGCATGATTATCCAGAAAGCAACATGATTTGATTTTTAGGATTATGTAGTAAAAAGTCAATTTGTGCAAGATTGATCCAAAATACCAAGTTCATTTCTTATATAGAAAAATGCTTCTTTTGCTAAGGGTTTAGTGAAAATGTCAACTAGTTGCTTAGTAGTTTCAATAAATTCAAGCATACAATCACCCTTTTGAACATGGTCTCTAATGAAATGATGTCTTATTTCAATATGTTTAGTCCTAGAATGCAAAATAGGATTTTTGGACAAGTTGATCGCACTAGTATTGTCACATCTTATGGGGATGTGATCAAGCTCAAGACCATAGTCCAAGAGTTATTGTTTCATCCAAAGGATTTGAGAACAACAACTCCCAGCTGCAACATATTCAGCTTCAGCTGTAGATAATGCCACACTATTTTGCTTCTTGTTATGCCAAGAAACTAGTGAGCTTCCAAGCAAGTGGCATGTCCACTAGTGCTCTTTCTATCCATTTTGCATTCAGCAAAATCAGAATCGGAATACCCAATAAGGCTACATGAGGCACCTTTAGGGTACCATAAACCCATTTGTGATGTGCCTATTAGATATTTCATTATTCTTTTAACAATACTTATGTGTGATTCTTTAGGATTAGCTTGATATCTAGCATACATGCATACACTAAACATTATATCAGGCCTACTTGCAGTGAGATAAAGGAGTGAGCCAATCATACCTCTATATTTCGTAATTTCTACTGATTTACCTCCTTCATCCTTATCCAAATAGCAAGAGGTGCCCATAGGAGTAGCCATATGCTTGGCATTGTCCATTCCAAACTTCTTGAGCAGCTCCTTGCAATACCTGGATTGGCTTATGAATGTTCATTCTCTTGTTTGCTTGATTTGGAGACCAAGGAAGAAGTTGAGCTCACCCATCATGGACATTTCAAACTCACTTTACATAATATTTGAAAATTCTTTACAAAGAGAGTTGTTAGTAGCTCCAAATATAATGTCATCAACATAGATTTGAACTAGAAGTATGTCATGCATTTTATGTTTTATGAAAAGGGTATTGTCAACTTTGCCTCTAGAAAAACCTTTTTCTAAAAGGAATTTGCTCAACCTTTCATACCAAGCTCTAGGAGCTTGTTTCAAGCCATACAAGGCCTTTTTCAGTTTAAAAACATGGTTGGGCATTTCAAAATCCTCAAAACTAGAAGGTTGTTCTACATACACCTCTTCTTGTATAAAACCATTTAAAAAGGCACTTTTGACATCCATTTGATAGAGTTTGAAATCCATGATGCAAGCATATGCAAATAACATTCTAATGGCCTCTAACCTAGCTACAAGAGCATAAGTTTCTTCATAGTCTATGCCTTCTTCTTGATTATATCGCTTAACTACAAGCCTAGCTTTATTTCTTATTATTAAGCCCGTTTTATCAAGTTTATTCCTAAAGACCCATTTGGTGCTAATTATAGGATGATCATTGGGCCTTGGAACTAATTCCCAAACTTAATTTCTCTCAAATTGGTTTAGTTCTTCTTGCATGGCCAAGATCCAATGCTCATCATTAATGGCCTCATTTATGTCTTTAGGTTCAACTTGAGAGACAAAGACTAGGTGATTACATACATTTCTAAGTGAGTTTCGAGTGATTACCCCTTTTGATACATCACCAATCACCTTGTAAAGAGGGTGGTATCTTGAAGTCCTCCATTCATTGGGTAGGTCCAAGATTTCTGAATCTTTTTGCCATGAGTGATCAAGAAGTCTCTCTTCTTGCTTCTTGGACTCATTCTCTTGATTTTCCAAGTGCATTTTTGCTAAGATTTCTGCAATATCATCAACAAAACCCTTTCTCGGCTCATTTAGGTTAGTTTCATCAAATACAACATGTATGGACTCTTCTATGGTCATAGTTCGTTTATTATATACTCTAAAGGCCTTACTATGTATAGAATAGCCAATGAATATTCCCTCATCAGATTTTGCATCAAACTTCCCCAAGTTATCCTTTCCATTATTCAAAATAAAGCATTTACATCTAAAGATATGAAAATATGATACATTTGGCTTCCTTCCTTTGTACAATTCATATCGGGTTTTCTTTAAAATTGGCCTTATTAGGGCTCTATTCATAACATAACAAGCGGTGTTAACCGCATCCGCCCAAAAGTACTTAGGAAGGTTGGCCTCATTGAGCATAGTTCTTTCCATTTCTTCTAAAGATCGATTTTTTCTTTTTACAACACCATTTTATTGTGGTGTTCTAGGGGTAGAAAAATTATGCTCAATGCCATGTTCATCACAAAAAGTTTCAAATTCATGATTTTCAAACTTACCACCATGGTCACTTTTTATGGATGCAATACAAAAACCTTTTTCGTTTTGGATAACTTTGGCAAGCTTTTTAAATGATCGAAAAACATCATTTTTTGTGGGCCAAGAATAATGTCCATGTAAACCTAGAAAAATCATCCACAATCACTAATGCATAATAATTCCCACCAAAGCTCATAGTTCTAGAGGGACCAAAAAGAACCATGTGCAAAAGTTATAAAGGTCTAGAAGTTGAAACTATGTTTTTAGCTTTAAAAGAGACCTTTACTTGTTTTCCCTTTTGACATGCATTACAAAGTTTGTCTTTTTCAAATTTGAGTTTTGGAAGACCAATTACTAGTTCTTTAGAAACCAATTTGTTTAAGTGATCCATGTGAATGTGAGCAATTCTTCTATGCCATAACCATGAATCATTTTCTTTACTCATAAAGCATTTAGCATCATTTGAGGAGATATCATCAAGACTAATCATATATATATTGTTGACCCTATGACTAACAAACTTAACTTACTTATCATCCATTCCCTCAATTATGCAACAAGAGGAGTCAAATATAGCTCTATTGCCTTTATCACATAATTGACTAATACTAAGCAAATTATGTTTATGTCCTTCAACAAGCAAAACATTATCAATAGATGATGAAAGGATCTTACCGACTTTGCTAATTCCAAGAATCTTTCCTTTGTTGTTATCACCATATGTGACATGACCATGTTTCTTGTGGGTAATGGATGAGAACTTGGAGCCATCACCGGTCATGTGCTTGGAGCAACCACTATCAAGATACCAACTTAAGCTCTTGGTCTTCAAGCACACCTACAACACACATTCAAATTTTAACCTTTGGTACCCAAATTGTTTTGGGTCCTTGTGTGTTAGAATTAGGTATGGTGCCTTTAGGAACCCAAACCCTTTTGATTCCAACCTTGGTGTTTATGTTCTTTCTAACATTGCAAGTGGATGCACTATGTCCTTTCTTACCACAATGAAAACATTTGACAAAGGGACTACTTGAAGTTTTTTAGGAAACAAAGAAGTTCTTATAAGATTTTTTATGGTTATTTGGATTAAATCCCAAATCGACTTTTTGAAAAACACATGTTTGTCTCCCTAACAACACATTTAAGTTGTCTTTTCCAAAAGTGAATTTTGTAAGAGTGTTATTCAAATCTTCAATTTCTTTTTCAAATGCTTTGCATGATGAACAAGGTAATGATATGGATGTATTATCATGTGAGGAACACGTCATGCATAATGAATTAGCATCAATGAGTCCTAAGGTCTCATTTTTAATTTTGAGCTCATTTATCTCCTTGGTTAAAATAGAAACCTTGTTTGCTAATGAGGAGATTGTTTTATTGGACGACAAAACCATTTTTGTGAGCCTCAAGGATTCATCATGCAATTCTTGAAAGGCATCTTGCAATTCATCATAAGAGGGTGGAGATTCTAGGTTAGAAGAGGTTACCTCGGTGTCGCTTTCTCCACTTTCCTCTCCTTGAGCCATGAGACAAAGATGGGCTTCTTCATTCTCCGAATCGTCAGAAGAGCTTAAGTCATTGTCCTCCCAAGCTATATATGCTCTTCTTCCTTTCTTTTCCTTGGAGGGCATTTTCTCAAACTTCTCTGTCTTCTTGAGATATATAGGACACTTTATTTTCATGTGTCCCAGTTTTCCACATTCGTAGCATTTAGGAGGAGTAGAGGATCCTTCTCCTTTGTGACATGCTTTCTTTTGAGGAAATGGTGGTCTTCTTTAAAATCATTTTTTCTTTAGGAATCTTCCAAACTTTCTCACAAGGAGACTAAGATTCTCCTCACTTAACTCAATATTTTTAGCATTCTCTTCACCATCTTCATCATCATCTTCAATTATGGAAGAGGTGGCTTTGAGTGCAATTCCCTTCTTCTTTTTATCATGCTCTTCACTTTGATTTAGCCTATTTAGTTCCAGCTCGTGTTCTTGAAGCTTTCCAAATAGGGTGGCTAGAGACATTATTGATAAATCTCTTGATTCCGCAATAGCCGTTACTTTGGGTTGCCAATTCCTGCTTAGACATCTCAAGACTTTGTTAATAAGATCCTCATTAGGAAATATCTTTCCCAATGAGATAAGATGATTAATAATGTGAGTAAATCTCTTTTGCATATCTTGAATACTCCCACCTTGGTTCATTCTAAATAATTCGTATTCATGAGTAAGAGTGTTTATTCGAGATCGTTGTACCTCACTAGTACCTTCATGAGTCACTTGTAGAGTATCCCACATTTCTTTTGCGGTTTTGCAATTTGACACCCTAAAGAATTCATCATACCCCAAGGATGTGGTGATGATGTTCTTGGCTCTCAAATTGTATTGAACCTTCTTTTTATCATCATCGGTCCATTCATTTCTAGGTGTATTAATTTTCACACCATCTTTAGTTTGTGTTGGGACAAAAGCATCATTTTCAACGGCGTCCCACACATGTAAGTCAATAGCTTCAATGAAAATTTTCATCCTTTCTTTCCAATAGGCATAACCATCCCCATTGAAATAAGGAGGTCTATTTATAGAAGAACCTTCATTTGAAAAACCATTTGAAACCATTACTTCTCTTGAAGCTACTAAGCTCTTTATATAAGAATCTAGCTGTCGCGACCGGAGATCGCGACGGGGAAACAGCAACTCGAATAGGATTTTAAAATATGACAATGGAAAAATGGAGTCGCCACCAATTTTATTTGAATTTGGAAAAATTGGAAAACCTTTTATTTGGAAATGGTCTTTGGAACCAGATTGGATTCGGGAGTCGGTTATGCTTAGGGAAGGGTGGAAACTTAATCCCACTGCACCCCTAACGCACCCGTCCTAAGACGGTACCTTAGATTAATCGTGCAAATTATTAACAATCCTTGAAAATATTTATTTTACCCCTTTTTTGCAAAAAGCGAAACCACAAAATTGTGAAAATTTAAATTTGGCTTGACAGAAATGAAATTCTGCTCCTACGTATCCCCTGGTGCAATGGGGAACTCAAAGTTACGTAGTTCTTTAAAAAATATTTGTGGGTTGGTTGATTAATTTTTGAAATTTGAATTAACAAGCCGTCGCGGCTCAGTTATTCAAATTAAGGATTAAATAGGTGAAGCTCGCGTCACGCTAGAGACGTCACCCATTGATTGTCGAGTTTGTTACGAAATTTTATTTAAGATTGTCAATTAGCGATTTAACTTAAAAAAATGTAAATCATCAAGCTGTCGCAACTCAGATGTTTACAAAATATAAGGGTTAGCAAGCTGTCGCAACTAAGGTAACCCATTTTTATTCCTTTTTTAAAAAACTTTTTAATTATTTCTTTGTTTATCATTTTTAACTTCTTTACCCTTCTCCCTTCTTACCAAAATGCATCATTATGGACAGCAGTCCACGCGATTCAACCTCACACACCCAAAAGACAATCACAATTCAATTTAAAGAGATAAAAGTTGGAGACTTTGACAACAATAACAGCACGCACCAGGGGACGTTTGGGGAGGGGTTTGGACCCTGAGATTCGACGGTCGGTGCTGGAAGGATCTGGAAATTCGACGGTCGAATGCGGAGAGGGAGCTGGAAGTTCGACGGTCGAGTGCGGAGGAGGAGCTGGAAGTTCGACGATCGAATTGGAGAATGTAGGTGGTCT
This sequence comes from Ormosia semicastrata, assembly GCA_029884595.1. NCBI lineage: Eukaryota > Viridiplantae > Streptophyta > Magnoliopsida > Fabales > Fabaceae > Ormosia > Ormosia semicastrata. The sequence continues at coordinate 78,665,677 of JAQQTO010000063.1, read as the reverse complement.
TGCTTTTGGGGTCCGACGGTCGGATGTGATGGAGTTTGTGCTTGAGTTCGACAGTCAGAAATGGGAAGGATGTGGCTCTTTGATTTTCGACAGTCGAAGAGGGATGGTTGTTAATTCGACGGTCGGGTATAGAGGGATTCTGGAGTCTGACGGTCAGTTGGTTGAAGGGAAGGATCTGACCTCTAGGGTTTCGACGGTCGAAGAGGGTGTTGGTGTTTGAAATGTGGTTTGGAGATTTGAGAGGTCGGTGGTCTGGTTTGTGGGATGGTTTCGACGGTCGGGTTAGAGGTGAAGGTGGGCTTTGTGAAGTTGGTCGAATGAGGGGATGGAAATTGCTTGGGTGATGGGGATTTTGAAGATGGTGGGTGTATTGGAGGTGAGAGGGTAGTGATCCGATTTGAGGTTCGTCGGTCGGTGAAAAGGATGGTGAAGGAGTTTGGTGGGTTCAATAATAATGAGAGAGAGGATGATGAAGGCTTGGATAGGTTCGACAACGGTAGGGGTATGATGGTTGTTAGTTCGACGGTCGAGTATAGAGGGATTCAGGAGTGGTTGTTGGTTCGACGGTCGGTTGGGAAGGATTTGGGATTCGAAGGTCGGTTGGGAGGGACCTGAGGTTCGGTGAGGTTGGTCGGTGAGGTTGGTCGGTGAGGGTGTCGCTGAAGTTGGTTCGACGGTCGGTTGGGAAGGATTTGGGATTCGACGGTCGGTTGGGAGGGACCTGAGGTTCGGTGAGGTTGGTCGGTGAGGGTGTCGCTGAAGTTGGTTCGACGGTCGGTTGGGAAGGATTTGGGATTCGACGGTCGGTTGGGAGGGACCTGAGGTTCGGTGAGGTTGGTCAAGGGTCACAATGGTATGGTTCGACGGTCGAGTTGGAGGTGAAAGTGGGCTTGTAACTGGGGTGGTTCAAGGGTCGGTTGAAAGGCTGATGGCTTCTGTGCAGTCCGACGGTCGGATGAGAGGATGGATTTTGTGGGGTTGTCAAAATGAGGTGGTGAACGTTTGCGGCTTCACGTGGTGGCTGCTACGATTTGGTGGGGTTCATGGTTTTGGGTTGGGGATGGTTGTGAGGAGATGATGATGGGAGGTGGTTGGTTTTGATGGAAGTTAATGGTGGTTGTGGAGATGATGATGTGGTGGCTGGTTTGGATGGTTACGGGAGGGAGTTTGGGGAAGCGGGGTGATGATGGGTGTTGTATGGTGGAGGTGGAAGTGAAGGGTGGTTCTTTGTTACGGTTAAGAGGCTTGGATGGGTTGTGGTGTGATGGAGATAAGTTGAAAGTTGATGGAGATTAGAAGTGGGTGGAGTTCACGTGGATGATGGAGTTCGGAGAAGATAAGGGTGATTAGGGAGATGGTGAAGTGTTAAAGATAGAGATTGGAAATCACAGGGAGGCTTGCTTCACGTAGTTGATGAAAGGTGGAAGGAGAAGTGAGGTTACAGTGGTTGATGGAGGCTGTTATGGGTGGAGTTCACGTGGAAGATGGATGGGATGGGGTTACGTGGTGGAGCAAAGTGAAAATGAAGTTGGAGATGAGAGGGTGGCCGAAGATGGAGATGGGATGTGAGAAGGATTTTGAAGGAATTGGGTTATCCAGCCTCCTGGAAGAAAATGATGGCAGAGGCATTTATGGAGGGATCCTTCACATTTTGGAGGGAAGAGTTGGATGTGATGATTGCTCACCGTATGGGAGGTTGGCATTTTCCTTCAGATTTTCATCTTCTCCCGACAAATCTCCCTAAAATCCTCCTTTTTGTATCAAAATTCCCCCTTTTTTATTTTTTTTTGTTGACCCTTTCTTCTCTTTTTTTTTCTTTTGCGTCAATCACTCCTCCCTTTTCTTTTTTTTTTTTTTTTATATTGAGCCCCCACCCCCTTTTCTTTGTTACGTGAAGTGGGGTGTGTGCTGGTGGGAAAATAAAAAAAATGCTACATGATTATGATGGATGCAAATAAAAAAAATTTGTGCTAGTGCTTGAAGGAGTGAAATATGCATGGCTAGAAATAGGAAAAAAAAAAAAAAGCAGAGTCAGCAAAGAAAATTGCTTCATGCAAAAATTTTTTTATATTTTATTTTATACTTTTTTTTTATTTTTCTTTTACCCCGGTCAAAATTGGGTGTTCACAGTTGCCCCTCTTTACTTGTTTCTTATTAGATAATAAGAAAATTGTGGTCTTCTTATTATCGTCGTAAGGAACGAGTAAAGACATGAACTCCAATTTTGTCCGGCAAAGCACAAGATGTAAAACAAATGCGAGAAATAACATGCAAAGCGTCAAAACGCTCAAGAATTAAAATTCATGGAGCTGATGCGCTCAAAAGAATTAACAGAAAAAGAAATGACAAAAAGTTAAAGTGCATAGAGCCGATGCGCTCAACAGAAAATAAAATGCATGGAATGCATGGAGCCGATGCGCTCAACAAAATTTATAGAAATGAAACTATATTGAATGCATGGAGCCGATGCGCTCAAAAGAAATTGACAGGAATTTAAGATGCATGGAATGTATGGAGCGGGTGCACTCAACAGAAAGCATGTAATGCATGGAGCTGATGCGCTCAGGAATTAAAAGACAGGAGTCGATGCGCTCAAAAGGTAAAAGACAGGAATTAAAAGACAGGAGCCGATGCGCTCAAAAGTAAAAGACAGGAATTAAAAGACAGGAGCCGATGCGCTCAAAAAGTAAATGACAGGAGCCGACGTGCTCAAAAGTAAAAGACAGGAATTAAAAGACAGGAGCCGATGCGCTCAAAATTAAAAAACAGGAATTAAAAGACAGGAGCCGATGCACTCAAAAAGTAAATGACAGGAGTCGATGCGCTCAAAAGTAAAAGACAGGAATTAAAAGACAAGAGCCGATGCGCTCAAAAAGTAAAAGACAGGAATTTAACAGACAGGAGCCGATGCGCTCAAAAATAAAAGACAGGAATTAAAAGACAGGAGCCGATGCGCTCAAAAAGTAAATGACAGGAGCCGATGCGCTCAAAAAGCAAATGACAGAAATTAAAAGACAGGAGCCGATGCGCTCAAAAAGTAAATGACAGGAATTGAAAGACAAGAGCCGATACGCTCAAAAAGTAAATGACAGGAGCCGATGCGCTCAAAAGGTAAAAGACAGGAATTAAAAGACAAGAGCCGATGCGCTCAAAAGTAAAAGACAGAAATTGAAATGCATGGAGCCGATGCGCTCAACAGAAGGTAAAAAAAGACAAAGGGCAACTGAGTCCCGGAAACTTAAAGGACAATGGGCAACTGAGTCCCGAAATTTAAATGACAATGGGCAACTGCGGCCCGAAATTTAGAAGACAATGGGCAACTGCGGCCCGAAATTTAAAATGACAATGGGCAACTGCGGCCCGAAATTTTAAAAGGCAATGGGCAACTGCGGCCCGAAATTTAAATGACAATGGGCAACTGCGGCCCGAAATTTAAATGACAATGGGCAACTGCGGCTCGAAATTTAAATGGCAATGGGCAACTGCGGCCCGAAATTTAAATGGCAATGGGCAACTGCGGCCCGAAATTTTAAAAGACAATGGGCAACTGTGGCCCGAAAGTTAAATGGCAATGGGCAACTGCGGCCCGAAATTTAAATGACAATGGGCAACTGAGTCCCTGAATTTAAAAGACAATGGGCAACTGAGTCCCTGAATTTAACAGACAATGGGCAACTGCGGCCCGAAATTTAAATGACAATGGGAAACTGCGTCCCGGAATTTAAATGACAATGGGCAACTGCGGCCCGAAATTTAAATGACAATGGGCAACTGCGGCCCGAAATTTAAATGACAATGGGCAACTGCGGCCCGAAATTTAAAATGACAATGGGCAACTGCGGCCCGAAATTTAAATGGCAATGGGCAACTGCGGCCCCAAATTTGAATGACAATGGGCAACTGCGGCCCGAAATTTAAATGACCATGGGCAACTACGGCCCGAAATTTAAAAGGCAATGGGCAACTGCGGCCCGAAATTTAAATGACCATGGGCAACTGCGGCCCGAAATTTAAAATGACAATGGAATAAGCATCTTGATCCAAAAAGATTTTTTTTTTCATTTTCTTTTCTTTGTTTTTCCTTTGCTTTTCTCTCCTTTTCTCTTTTTTTTCTTTCTCTCTTTTTTTTTTTTTTTTTTTCTTCTTTCTTTTTTTTTTTTTTTTCTTATTTTCTAAATTTTATTTAAAAACATTTGAACCAAGGACGACTTTGGAAAGCTTTGACCACTCAAATTTTATTCACATGCTTTTCTTCCTTAGACCCTTCGGTTCTTTCCTTCTTCTTCTCCTTTCCTTCTTTTTCTTTGTTTTTCACTTTCAACTCTCCTTTTAAGAAATTGGATGAACCATTGCTTGACTGATTCCTTGAGAGAAAATTTTGCCCCAGTGTTTAACCTTGTCTCTCATTTAGTTGATTCCCTGCAACTGCTTGATAACTCAGTCCTTGTCTGCGTTGCTACTTCCTTCAACACAGCTTCTCCTTGATCCTTCAAAAATTTTGCCCCAGTATGGCCAACTAAATGCAAACAAAACTGCCCCTGTGTAGCTGATCACATGCAATTCAAAATTGCCCCAATTTGGGTGCACCCTTCAAGGTGTTTCAGGCCAACTTCCTCTGAGATTTTGCCCATTCATTTGCCCTAACTTTTGTTTAGACCGACCTTTCAGGTTTTCAGACTAACGGGCTCTTTTTCATTTTATTTTTTTTTTTGCTTTGCTTTTTTTTTTTTTTTGCTTGAGTCAAGATTCGACAACTGGACATCATTAATTATCAAACACCCCCACACTTACTCTTTTGTACGTCCTCGGGCAAAACAGAAAAAAAAACTGACTCAAAAGTTAAACATTCTAAAAGACTCAATTTCTAATAATATTTAAGAATGAAGATCAATTAAATTCAAGTAATTAAAACATTCATGAGGTAACACATCTTCACATCTCAAATCAACAAGCAAGGATACTTCAATTGAAAAACATGAGTAAAGAATGATAGATCCTCACAGAATTTACTCTCAATCTCTCAAGTGTTTAAAAGGTAGGTATTTCACTCAATTCGACCCATGAAAATTGCACTACCATAAGCTTGCTTATCTTCTACTTCTCCACTACTCAAAACACATGCACACACAAATCATGAGGACTTTATTCAAGGTTGTAGTGAGGTCAGGGTAAAAGTAGAAGTAATATGGATATGTCAAGCTAAATACCAAAGAGAATAGAAGAGCATTATGATACAGTTAGAGTGGAGAAGATGTTTGAGAACATTCAGTCTAACTTTCCCAAGATTTTCTTAGTTTTTTTTTTCTCATACAGGACAATGACCAATATCTAACTAATGTTTTGTTAAAGATCAATTGGTAGATTGAATTCCTTTAGGCTTGAACATTCTCCTTCTATTCCTGTTATTTCCAATCATCCACCCTCATTCTAGGTATGAATATATCACATGGTGCATTCTTTTGATTGTAGCAATAATCAGCTCTCTCTCTTTCTCTCTTTTTTTTTTATATAGAAACATATTTTCTTTTTCTTTTTCTTTTTTTTTATATAACCAATCTGCACATGCACCCCCACACTTGTTCAAGAACTCATCAAATAACAAAGTCAATGCTCTCTTATTCCCTAAGGTTGGGTTAGAACATGGTTTTTCATTTAAGGCACGTAATGAGTTAGAAACAAAGAATGGTCAAATAAGCTCAAAAGGGGTTAAGCAAAGGAAAATATGCAAGGTTGGCAAGAATCAGAAAATTTTCAAGAAGTCAAAAGAGTGCTTGATATCATATTGAAAACAAGGTTGGTTATTTGGTTAAACTGGCTAAGAAAGAGGGCCTCAATCATGTTCATGCATGCAAGTGAAACGTAGCCTCAAAAAGAATCAAAGCAAGTTCTAGAGTGATCATTATCATGAGTGAAAATCACACAAGAAAGAAGAGAATGGCATAAATGTTGAATCCATCCATTAGGCTCAAGATCTCACAAGATATAGTTCTATCATTCTCAGTCCACCAATTCAACATCCATAACCAAACATATGATTTTTAAGAAAGAAGACAATTTACTCAATCATGCAAATTTTCCTGAATTTCAATTGCTACTTCTACCCCAACTAAAATGCGTCTCAAGAGTAAAATTTACTCCCTACTCTGCCATCCCTATTTACTTTTGTTGTTAATTGATGACAAACACAACAAACATATTAACAAACACACTTTTTGAATTTTTTGGTTTTTTTGTTTTTTTTTGTTTTTTTTTTTTTTTTTTTTATATTTAGGCACACAACGATCCTTCCCCCCAACCAGATCATAACATTGTCCTCAATGTGAAAGAGAGATATAGAAAAGAGCAAAACAACCTGATAAGAAGTGAATCAATGCCAAGCAGAAATGAAGCACACAGTCAGTGCTGCATCTGACCCGATTAAAGAGAAAGTGTATCCACGCCAAGCAGAAAAGAAGCACACTGTCAGTGCCACATCAGACCCTAAAAAGAAATCAGATAATAAAACTTTAGTACTTCCACAATTTAATACTAATTAATTACTACCCTAACTACTCCTTACTCTGCCACCAATTAAGATGCGTCTCAAGAGAAAAATTACTCCTTACTCTACCATCCCTTTTTACTTTTGTTGTTAATTGATGACAAACACAACAAACATATTAACAAACACATTTTTTGAATTTTTTGGTTTTTTTGTTTTTTTTTGTTTTTTTTTTTTTACACAACCATCCTTCTCCCCAACCAGATCATAACATTGTCCTTAATGTTAAAATATAGATGAGTAAAGGATAGAATTACCTGCTGGAGAAAGCGGACACAAATTTAAACAGAAACAAAGTACAATAAAATCAAACCGATTAAAGAGAAAGTGTCAGATCTGGCTTGCTTTTCTTGTTACTTCCTTCGCTACTTCCTATTGACCAATCTATCTGAGCCAATACCTTATCAGGTACATACTCAAAAGCTTCCAATTTATCAATGAGCTCATCAATAGTGGAGGCAGAGATAAGAAGTTGTCTTGCCGAAGGAGTGATAAATTTCTGTTCCACAGCTTTGTCAAGAAAAAATAACAAAAGGTCAAAGAAATTATTAACATTCAACAGACCAATGGGTTTATGGTGGATGTTCAATTCAACCAAGAGACAATTTGAAAAATTTCTTCCAAAGTACCAAAACCACCTGGTAAGACAAGAAATGCATCGAATTGTCGGCCATTATTTTCATGCGTCCATGCATGGATGTTACCAATTTCTTCTCCAACTGTCTTGCCGGTGATGTTACTTTCGGCTAAAGGTTTAGGAATAACACCTAAAACCCGATCCTCCTATAAGAACGCAAGTGAGTGAAACACCCCCATTAACCCACGACAACCTCCCCATATACAAGATGAATATTCCTCGCAGACAAGTGCTCGACCAAGAGTGCTAGCTGCGTTTACAAACTCTAATCCCTTCCCATAACTCGACCCACAAAAAACACAGACATTTTTTAGGTTACGAATAGCAGGCCCCATTCTATACCCTTCTTCTCTTTGAGTGTTTCTGAGTTGAAGATGAAGGAGAAGATGGAGTGTTTAAATAAGAAAAAGAATGGAAAGGGAAATAATTGCACCCAGAAGGGTAGGTCGGCTGTTGTCAGAAAAGGTTGAATTTAAGAAACAAAAAATCTTTTTTTTTTGTGTTTTTTTTTTAACTTTTTTTTTTTTAAATCATCAGGGTAAAGAAATCTAGAAACCCCCGAAGGATCCCATCCAAAAGATCGTCTGTCCAAAACCAAATTTCAATAAAATCATACAAAGATAATAACAAATGATTACATACCTTTATGTACAGGTTTCATGGCAGATCTTTATACTGCGCGTCATGAGTGTAGTAATACCAAGACGGCTCAGCCAATCTGGGCATTCTTCTCCCTCCCGCTTGTGGGATATTTTGGATTGAGCTACGACGCCACTAATTAAAGTGCGTAAATCTGACAGCTACCACCAACGACCACAGCCAGTGAGAGGTCGCTGAAGAGCCCATGGCATTAAATCATAGGATTCAGCTCAGAGGCATTGTCACACGAGAATGCAAACACGAGACGCTTCTTTCTGTCCATCGCCAGCAGAGCCTTTGGTTAAAACACAGGAATGCTTGCGCGGCTCTCTGCAGAGCATGGCACACGAACCTTATTTACCGACCGGCGTGCGAAGGTCCACCTGAGTCAATGACGGTCTGCCCTCCACTCCACCGGGGGCTCCTAATCTAATTAAAGACCAAGTACAACCGAAGTTTCGCCCTTTTTCATTTTTTTCATTTGTTTTTTCATTTTTTTTTTTTTTTTTTTTTTTTTGAAAGATAATATATACATGTTGTTGTGATTGTGGCTCACATCTTCCTCTCGATTTCACGTCCGAAACCGCTTAAACGCCTTCTATGAGTCGAGGATAAGCTTCCCATCCAATTTTCTTATAAATTGGCAAACAGGGTCTTTTTGAGTCAGATTCCCAAGACTGTAACGCTCTTGCTTGTCCTTGAAGAGATTCCACAAACTAAGAAGTTCACGCTGCACAACTCCACAAGAATGCGTCTCAAGAGTCAATAAGATATTATCTAATGACTCCTTACTCAGTCCATTCTTAACGAAGAATATTTTATCTTCTCTATTTACAGAAACCATCCCCAAAGAGTGACATCGCGTGTTGCAATTCCATCGTGCACACTTGTAACAAACTTTCATTCTTTTTGCTCTTCTCCTTTTTGAAAATGAACTTTTACCGAGACCAGGCATTGTATGGGACAAATGAATCTGAAGATTCTCCAGCTAAACGAACCTTTGCTTCGATTATCCAGCGTATATCTTCTGGGATGCCCTTATACATTAACAATCTCAGTCTTTCACACCTAGCTTCATAGACTTTTGTTAGAGCATTTAGAGGGAGAGAAGGAAAATATTTTCTTAGATTTGAGAGAATGACATCCATTTTGAAAGGAGAAGAAATCAGTTATTATGGGAAACTGAAAAACAAACCGACTTGAGAGTCACGGAGTACCGTTATCCGCCATTTAACCTAAGAACACGAGAACTCAACAACTTGATATTCCAGAAATGGTTGAGTCTTGGTCCATTAACTTTAAGCGCATTACCATTCCTAGGATTCTCAATGTCTATGGCCCCACAAGATACACGTGTTTGACAACAAAAGAAACGCGCCTCCTAGATCTTAATTTTCTAAGGAGTAGGTGCGGATGAGAATCTTAAAGCAAAACTTTATTGACCAATTTCCGTAACTTTTGCAAAAGGTGCAACAGACCTTGAATAAAGAAGGCCAATAAAATCCATACTGCAAGATTTTCGCAGTTGTTGTCTCCACATGCTCCCGATAAAATTTAATGGCACTACCTACCTCCTTGTCGGGTACACAGCTGTCTTTTTTTTTCTTCTTTTTTTTATTCCTTTTATTCATAATGCGGATGGAGAAGGTTCATCACCTCCATTTCTGCATTCTCTGGAAGTTTTTTGAGGCGGTGTCTTCTTTCCTTAGTCGCGCAATAGTTGCCGAACACGGTAACATCATACAAGGAATGTCATGCATAAGATGAGATGAATGAAATGAAAACATTTTCTTTTCAAATGCATGGAATGAAATGCATGATTTATTTATTTTATATATTTTTTAGAATGCTAAAGATGCCATGCATGAAAATTTTTTTATGAAAATGCCTGATTTATTTTTTATTATTTTTAAATGCTAAGGATGGCATGAAAATGCATGATTTTTTTTTAACTTTTTTTTTTAAAGAATGCTTGGAATGTCATGAAAATGCATGATTTTTTTTGAATGCTAGGAATGCATGATTTTCTTTATGCAATGTCATGAAAATGCAAGTTTTTTTTTTTAAGGTTATAAAAATGCAAGATGACTTTTTTTTTTTTTATAATGTAAGAAAATGTATTTTTTAAGGTTTTTTTTTTTTCAAGAATGGAGGGCATGAGGAAAGAAGAAGTACGCTCCCTTTGTGTCCTAATGAGGTTGCCTTAAACTTGGGAATTCCATCCTAAGGATCTAAGAGTCTTTCTGGTTCGTGATAACTTCCATAGGGTGGCTTTTCTATTTTAAAGGTCTCTAGAGCCAAGTCCTATTTCAGAATGTTGACCACGAAATAGTGGGTAAACCAACTAGGTGTGGGACATTCATGAAAAAGGCGCACTCTAGATGAGGTTTTCGCGATAACCAAACAGGAAGTACATCCAAAATGGCTACCACTACGCAACCTCTACTTAACTTAAGCTTCACTCGACACTATATGGGCCTCACTCGATTGTGTGTGCTTTACGTGTAGGTGCAGTGGGTGCTGGGAGCGTACAAACCTGTACAAAAATTTAAAAAGAAACTACCCCCCAACCTGCAAAAACATATATACAATAGCCAGGCAGCAATCATCTATCCTAAGGTTTCAACAATTATGCACAAATATATACAAGTAACAATATACATAAGATAATGCTATCAGATATTTACATAAAACAAAAATAAATAAAATCCATTACAAACAAAAAGAAAACAAAAACGAAGATAAAAGGGGTAAAATAAATAAATAAAAATTATTAACAATTTGCACAACTAACAACAACAGGCTTGACTCTCCAAATGTCCCCAGTGGAGTCGCCATCTGTCGCGACCGAAGATCGCGGCGGGGAAACAGCAACTCGAATAGGATTTTAAAATATGACAATGGAAAAATGGAGTCGCCACCAATTTTATTTGAATTTGGAAAAATTGGAAAACCTTTTATTTGGAAATGGTCTTTGGAACCGTTGGATTCGGAGTCGGTTATGCTTAGGGAAGGGTGGAAACTTAATCCCACCGCACCCCTAACGCACCCGTCCTAAGACGGTACCTTAGATTAATCGTGCAAATTATTAACAATCCTTGAAAATATTTATTTTACCCCTTTTTTGCAAAAAGCGAAACCACAAAATTGTGAAAATTTAAATTTGGCTTGACAGAAATGAAATTCTGCTCCTACGTATCCCCTGGTGCAATGGGGAACTCAAAGTTACGTAGTTCTTTAAAAAATATTTGTGGGTTGGTTGATTAATTTTTGAAATTTGAATTAACAAGCCGTCGCGGCTCAGTTATTCAAATTAAGGATTAAATAGGTGAAGCTCGCGTCACGCTAGAGACGTCACCCATTGATTGTCGAGTTTGTTACGAAATTTTATTTAAGATTGTCAATTAGCGATTTAACTTAAAAAAATGTAAATCATCAAGCTGTCGCAACTCAGATGTTTACAAAATATAAGGGTTAGCAAGCTGTCGCAACTAAGGTAACCCATTTTTATTCCTTTTTTAAAAACTTTTTAATTATTTCTTTGTTTATCATTTTTAACTTCTTTACCCTTCTCCCTTCTTACCAAAATGCATCATTATGGACAGCAGTCCATGCGATTCAACCTCACACACCCAAAAGACAATCACAATTCAATTTAAAGAGATAAAAGTTGGAGACTTTGACAACAATAACAGCACGCACCAGGGGACGTTTGGGGAGGGGTTTGGACCCTGAGATTCGACGGTCGGTGCTGGAAGGATCTGGAAATTCGACGGTCGAATGCGGAGAGGGAGCTGGAAGTTCGACGGTCGAGTGCGGAGAAGGAGTTGGAAGTTCGACGGTCGAGTGCGGAGGAGGAGCTGGAAGTTCGACGGTCGAATTGGAGAATGTAGGTGGTCTTGCTTTTGGGGTTCGACGGTCGGATGTGATGGAGTTTGTGCTTGAGTTCGACAGTCGAAAATGGGAAGGATGTGGCTCTTTGATTTTCGACAGTCGAAGAGGGATGGTTGTTAATTCGACGGTCGGGTATAGAGGGATTCTGGAGTCCGACGGTCAGTTGGTTGAAGGGAAGGATCGACCTCGGGGTTTCGACGGTCGAAGAGGGTGTTGGTGTTTGAAATGTGGTTTGGAGATTTGAGAGGTAGGTGGTCCGGTTTGTGGGATGGTTTCGACGGTCGGGTTAGAGGTGAAGGTGGGCTTTGTGAAGTTGGTCGAATGAGGGGATGGAAATTGCTTGGGTGATGGGGATTTTGAAGATGGTGGGTGTATTGGAGGTGAGAGGGTAGTGATCCGATTTGAGGTTCGTCGGTCGGTGAAAAGGATGGTGAAGGAGTTTGGTGGGTTCACAATAATAATAGTGAGAGAGGATGATGAAGGCTTGGATAGGTTCGACAGTCGGTGGGGGTATGATGGTTGTTAGTTCGACGGTCGAGTATAGAGGGATTCAGGAGTGGTTGTTGGTTCGACGGTCGGTTGGGAAGGATTTGGGATTCGACGGTCGGTTGGGAGGGACCTGAGGTTCGGTGAGGTTGGTCGGTGAGGTTGGTCGGTGAGGGTGTCGCTGAAGTTGGTTCGACGGTCGGTTGGGAAGGATTTGGGATTCGACGGTCGGTTGGGAGGGACCTGAGGTTCGGTGAGGTTGGTTGGTGAGGTTGGTCGGTGAGGGTGTCGCTGAAGTTGGTTCGACGGTCGGTTGGGAAGGATTTGGGATTCGACGGTCGGTTGGGAGGGACCTGAGGTTCGGTGAGGTTGGTCGAGGGTCACAATGGTATGGTTCGACGGTCGAGTTGGAGGTGAAAGTGGGCTTGTAACTGGGGTGGTTCGACGGTCGGTTGAAAGGCTGATGGCTTCTGTGCAGTCCGACGGTCGGATGAGAGGATGGATTTTGTGGGGTTGTCAAAATGAGGTGGTGAACGTTTGCTGGCTTCACGTGGTGGCTGCTACGGTTTGGTGGGGTTCATGGTTTTGGGTTGGGGATGGTTGTGAGGAGATGATGATGGGAGGTGGTTGGTTTTTATGGAAGTTAATGGTGGTTGTGGAGATGATGATGTGGTGGCTGGTTTGGATGGTTACGGGGAGGGAGTTTGGGGAAGCGGGGTGATGATGGGTGTTGTATGGTGGAGGTGGAAGTGAAGGGTGGTTCTTTTTACGGTTAAGAGGCTTGGATGGGTTGTGGTGTGATGGAGATAAGTTGAAAGTTGATGGAGATTAGAAGTGGGTGGAGTTCACGTGGATGATGGAGTTCTAGAGAAGATAAGGGTGATTAGGGAGATGGTGAAGTGTTAAAGATAGAGATTGGAAATCACAGGGAGGCTTGCTTCACGTAGTTGATGAAAGGTGGAAGGAGAAGTGAGGTTACAGTGGTTGATGGAGGCTGTTATGGGTGGAGTTCACGTGGAAGATGGATGGGATGGGGTTACGTGGTGGAGCAAAGTGAAAATGAAGTTAGAGATGAGAGGGTGGCGAAGATGGAGATGGGATGTGAGAAGGATTTTGAAGGAATTGGGTTCATCCAGCCTCCTGGAAGAAAATGATGGCAGAGGCATTTATGGAGGGATCCTTCACATTTTGGAGGGAAGAGTTGGATGTGATGATTGCTCACCGTATGGGAGGTTGGCATTTTCCTTCAGATTTTCATCTTCTCCCGACAAATCTCCCTAAAATCCTCCTTTTTGTATCGAAATTCCCCCATTTTTATTTTTTTTTGTTGACCCTTTCTTCTCTTTTTTTTCTTTTGCGTCAATCACTCCTCCCCTTTTTTTTTTTTATATTGAGCCCCCACCCCCTTTTCTTTGTCACGTGAAGTGGGGTGTGTGCTGGTGGGAAAATAAAAAAAATGCTACATGATTATGATGGATGCAAATAAAAAAAATTTGTGCTAGTGCTTGAAGGAGTGAAATATGCATGGCTAGAAATAGGAAAAAAAAAAACGCAGAGTCAGCAAAGAAAATTGCTTCATGCAAAAAAAATTTTATATTTTATTTTATACTTTTTTTTTATTTTTCTTTTACCCCGGTCAAAATTGGGTGTTCACACTAGCTCTGATACCACTTGTTACCAAGTGGCTTCAATACTCAAGAGGGGGGTGAATTGAGTAAGTCAAACAAGTTCGCAAATTTTTCACAAATCGTTTGATAACCACTTTTCGTTGAAGCTATTGAATGATTAGAGATAGAAGGATAGATGGGATATACACTTTTACTTATAAATTTGATAGCCAAAGGAGGCAATATTCAAGCAATTCAATAAAACAGTGCACAGAATAAAGAGAATGGTTTAGAGAAAACAAACACAATGGTTTATCCTAGTTCGATCACCAATCCACTTGTGATCTACGTCTAGTCCCCAAGCAACTACTCAAGATTTTCCACTATATCTTCAAGCTTCAATGGGTGCTTGACAACCACTACAACCGTGAGCACTCAACACTTTGGGATACCTCACCCTTATGCTTGAGCCTTTATTTTCCAAGGGATACCTCACCCTTTCACAGTTTGGAGGGATGCCTCACCCTTTCTAGAGATTATACAAAGATTGAATAGGTAGAAACTCTCTTCAAAGAGCAAATAATACAATTGGAAATTCAATGGGTATATGATTCATGATTTATGCTCAGAAACAGAGAATTAATGGAGGAATTGATGAAAACTCGTTTTTAATGCTCAACAAGGGTTTTCAGATTGATTATCTAACCCCCATAAATGCCCAATAACTTCTATTTATAAGTCATTGAAGTTTAGAGCCGTTGGGAGGTGGTTGGAGCATTTAATGATACATAACTATCCGTTAATTTCTATTTCTGGAAAGCTCTCTTATTCGAATAAGAGAATTCTTATTCGAATAAGGCTTTAAATAGCACAGGTGTGTTTTCCTCTGTAATGTGTTATTCGAATAACATATTGGTTATTTGAATAACCAATTAAATGCATGGCTTCTGGGAAAACATGTTATTCGAATAACATTCATGTTATTCGAATAACTCATTCGAATAATTGATTTTATGAGTTCTTGTTATTCGAATAACACTATCGTTATTCGAATAACCAATTAAACATGGTTTTGCTAAAACGCTTGTTATTCGAATAACAACTCTGTTATTCGAATAACCATTTAATAAAATGATTTCCTAGAGATGTGTTATTCGAATAACACTTTGTTATTCGAATAACTTATTCGTGCCAAAACATTTTTTGAATCATTTATTCGAATAACACAGGGCTTATTCGAATAAATCCTTTCCTGAAAGATTATATGGAATCTCTGACTTGTGTTATTCGAATAAGGAACCCCTTATTCGAATAATACATGTGAAAAATAGGTTTCATGCCTTTTTAAATGTTGCTTTTGATTCCATATGATCTTGTAAGCTTATGGACACGAGATGATTGGTTCTTTGGAAGTTAAAAACCATATTGAATCCTTGAAAACTTGTGTGCTATTTCGAAACGTAAGATTGAGCTATTTGTGAATCTTTATATACCTTTACAAAATGATTGAAGTCCTAAAAGCTATACTTGATGGTCTTGAGACTCTTGGACTTGATCTTGCAATATCTTTAAGTTTGTTATCATCAAAACACATTCTTTATGAGATACATGCCAGTCACACTAGAAAGTTGGTAATCAATTACACCAAACATGTAATCGATTACATGAATTCCAGAGGGCTGGTAATCGATTACACACCTATTGTAATCGATTACACAGTAGGTTTAAAAGGGTTTTCAACACGAGAACAACCATTTTCACTTAAACGTTTTAATTTCTCTCTTCTATTCCACAACCTCTCTTACTCTCCTCACCCCCAAACCTTCAATTTCTCTCTCATTTCTTGGCTAAATCATCCTATTTCACCTCCATACTACTTGAATATCTTCTCCTCTTCATAACCCCCAATCAATTTCACCAAAAATCTCCTCAATCTTCATCCCCTATCTTTCTTCATGCTGTCTCTCTCCCTCTAGAGCCTTAACTAATGTTTTCACTCTTCCTCATCAACCTTCCAAACTTCTCCACCACCAAACAGTAAGTGGGTTCCATCAATGGCAGAATCTTCTCAATGCACAAAACGTCCAAGAATAGGGACCAACATTGGAGAATCCTCCAGTACTCCTCCATGCAATATCTCTGGGCTGGACCTCACACATACATCACTTCTCCACCACCAAGAAGGCGGAGTTATTCAGAAAGAACTTCCAATTGAGGAAACTCATATCTCCGAGGTATCTCCCCCAATCCTTCTATTCAAGTGAACCCTTAGAGTGCTTTAGATTAATAGAAATGTTAGGTTTGCTAGGCTTCTTCAGTATTCAAAAGAACATTTACCAGAATCTAGTTAGGGTATTTTATGCAAACCTAAGTAATGAGAATGGATGTCTAATATCTAAAGTAAAGAAGAAGCAAATTAAGGTCACTAGGGGAGCATGATGTAGATTGACTAAGCTTGATTATCATGGCACAAAATTTTATGGAAATGAGGATGCTTGGGGAGATGATTTTGAGTACAAGGCTACATTAACCTCCCTGACAAGGTCTAGATATGAAATGCTAGGGTCCTTCATTATCTTGTGACCAGAGGGTTAATTCCTAGGGGAGGAAATTACTCCACAGTATTGAGAGATGATGTGGTGGTTTTGTGGGCCATGACTACAGGTAGGCTAATCAACTGGGCCTATTACATAATTCAGCACATGTTAGATGTTAGGAAAAAGAAGAACTCTGCCCTTCCATATACTATGCTTGTCACTGGCATATTAGAACACTGCCATATTTTCTTGACTGAAGAGTCAAATTATACGAGCTCCAAAGGACCACAATCTATTAGCCTACACACATTGCAAAAGCTTAAGTTGTACAAGGTAGATGATAGATAGCACTACATTACCCATAGGAGCTATGGACATATCCCTCATGACCCTGAGAAAGATGATGAAGTTAGAGGATAGCAACCTCCTCCTCGCACTGCCACCATGGAGCTTTTGCTACAAGAAATTCGTAGCTTGAAAATGGGGATGGATCGTATTGAACAAAAGGTGGATCACTTAGAGCTGAGGATGGATTACTCCGATCAGGAGTTAGCCTCTATTCGATCTTTCTTAGAAGGACCAGGATATGTACCAAGGCAAGTAGCTCCTACTCCTCCTACTGTTCTCTCCTTTGTTGGACCTTCTGATGCTCATCTTGATGATAATGAGGAGATCCTAGGTTCTGCAGATGATCTAGACACCGATGAGGATGACACGGATGATGTGGCAGACGATAAGGATAGTGACAACAAGGCGACTATATGACCATATTATCCAGTCATTATCTTTTTTTCTATATGTATTTTTTTTATCTAACTTTGAATCCTTCTTTATATTAATGATTATGGAAACTTGATATATTTCTTTTCATATGCATCCGAAATCATTATGATTAGTATACTTACTATGATTGCAAATTGGCTGGGCTAAAATATTATGTTTTGATAATTATGGCTGAATGCTTATGTTTTTTTTATAATGCCAACGGGGGAGAGATTAATGAAATATATTGCATGTGTACATGTGTACGGGGGAGTCTGCGCTTTCACATATTCTCACTTATTCTATCTCATGCATACATTATAAGGGAGAGTTGTGTAACACCCTTGTGGGGGTGTCACATTTGTTATTAAAATAAAATAACGATTAACGAGAATAATTAAATTATAAGGTTTTGATATAAATAAATAATAAAACCTGTACACTTACTTTATTTCGAAAACATAAAAGTTGTATCCTCAAGATATTTCACCTAAAAAATAAATAAATTATACACACATACATAGATAATATCGGCACACCCCTGTACAATATACATTATATCCATAAACATATCCATCAGATACTAATGTACAAAAATTTACATAAGTTTTGTTTTCATAAGTTGTACAAATAATTTACACATAATTTACAAACCCAAATAAAAATACATACCAAAAGAAAAAGAAAGCATGAAAGGTTTATATTTACAACCCAGCATCAGAAAGGATAACAAACCCAAGTGCACGTCATACATTTTTAGTCACTTGGAGAAACATTCCTGGATGATTCCTCCAATGACATAAATACATGACGCCTCCCAGAAGACCTGTGAGCAGGAACTCTAGGTGCTCTGTGGACCGGAATATAGTTAGGGGTCCAAACAGCAGGTGTTCTAGCAGAAGACACAACACTAAACTCATAGGGAGTCCGAAATAGACCGTTCCAGTGACGGCGAACTCCTAACGGTAGTTCTAACTGAACATAGAAATCTGATACAAAAACTGGGACAGATACAGACTCTGGTCGTAAAGACATAGTAATAATCCCTGTATAAGCAACAACATTACGTTCTCCATAGATGCGCCAACTGTCAGCTCCTCCGTGGAATTCCAAACTGATAAAACCCAAAAATCCGGGTGTCGACATCTCACCCTATCAGTACTAACACTAGAGATGATCTAAGGCTTCTGGTCTTGACCGAAAATCAGGGATCGTGGTTCTTCCTCTCGCTATGTACTCACCGCCCAACTCGGTTCTTCAACCCCTTCTTCATAGTCTAAATATATATATATATATACATACAACAAACAAAACAAACAATATATACAACAAATAGAGAGGTAAGACAACTTAAAGTAACCAATAAATATCATATATGAAATAATAATACAACATTAACATAAATAAAATCCATAATGTACATAAATCCCATAACAGCTTCAAAATACTCACCACACAATATAATGAATTTAAAATGAATATGTATAAATATGTCAAAGTGTAAAATGACTCATTCCTACTCCATGGAGCTACAACACATACTCGATATCGTAGAGAATGAGATGAGACTTCTATTAGTATCGCCAATGACCAATCCAATTAGATGTCCACCCTTTGTGTCTATAGCTTTGGCTACCCCGACCAGCCTATTGCCTTGTCAAAACTTTGTGTCTATAGTTGATCGTTGTGATTGCTATTGCACTTGTCAAAACTTTGTGTCTATAGCCCACGAAAAATAATATAATGGCATAGCATACAACCCAGACACACAGTCAATTTATTGTATACTACAGGCAGTCTGATAGTCCTCTCAAAACTTGATTAAGGTTAGTGCTCGTCGAGAACATAAGTGTGTCATCACGCACCACGGCCCATAAGAGCTACCTCCTGTCCACATATGGAATAGTGCACACTATGAACTCCAAGTTCATATCAGAAAATGAACACACTATGCCTATCACATCGACAACACGATGTTATTCATCTCGTCAATCAAATCACCAAATTTCGAATTTGGCATGACTCAATGCATGAACAGATGCGTAATTACCAAAATATCCTCAGGTTTCAATTATTTATATAAGTGCCATAAATTTCCAAATTATTTACGAAATACCATTAAATCTTCATTATTTACAAAAACGCCCTTAACTTCTATTATTTACAAAAATGCCATCAAACTTTGAATAATTTCAAAAATACACTTCAAACTTTAATTATTTACGAGAATATCCTCAAACTTAATTTATTTACAAAAATACCCTCAATGGCAAAAATCTTCAAATACAGGACGCTCCCACTTGGCGCACTTGTACATGCCCACACATCCGGTCCACCACTTAAGCCCGACAGAAACTCATTGTTTTCATCAATCGCGTAGAAATTTTATTTCGTTTTCAAAAATCTTGCCGTTTTCACAATGTACATCACATTTTCAAATCGCGTAAATACATTTTGTTTGTTTTCTCAATCGCGTAAATTTTTAAATCATGTTCTCGTCGATTTACTCACATAAATACTTCTAAACTATAAAAATAATTGTTAAATCATCTGAAACCATTTAAAATATTTTTCCTAATTACGGTAAAATATTTTATATTATTATGTATTCTTTATAAATACTAACAATACTCAAATTAGTTTCTAAATATATTTAGTATTCATTAACAACATTGTAAAATACTTTGATTCTTCCCATTCAGTAATGTGACCGAACCTAGGGTTTGCACTCTTTGGAATGCTCATGCATTTCTAACACTAATCTAACACATACAATGTAAAACATATACAATGTATAACACATACAATACATCAAGGCTTAAACAATTAATAAAAGCTATAAAAATCAACACATAAAGGAATCCTTATGGATTTTACAAATTCAATCAAACCTTAATTTCTTAATAACACTTTAATTTAATTAAATTTTGGTCTTCCTCTTACCTAAAATGATGAAAATTTCTTCTTTTCCTCTCCTTTGTGATTTCGGTTTTGCTCTTTAGAATTCTAGGAAAATAAATAAAATTTTTCTAAAGGTTAATACAAGAAAATAGAACCATACCATGGTTCAATCATGGCTTGGAAGCTTAGAAATGAAAATGGAATTGAAAAACAAGAGATTTTACCTTTGAAGAAGAATCTCCAAAGTGATCTTCAAGCTTGAAAATGGAAGAAATAGAAGAAACTTCCAACTAGAGATGGTCTTGTAGTAAGGTTTTGAAGTAGAAAAGTAAGAAAAAGAAAATTTTGGGTGAAAGGATGATATACTTTGGAGCTTGACCGAATGGGTTTTTGGAACTCTAATGGTGGACGGTGAAACAAAGAAAGAAGGAAGGGAATTATTTGGTTAAATGTTGGAGTGTTAGCCGTAGAAGTGAGTAGGAAAATGACTTAATGCATGTGTTAAAATTCAAGAATGAATCTAGGCCATCCAATGGTTCAAAGGCTAGGATTTTGTCTTACTTGATAAGCTTAATTCCTATTGGTTGCATGGTGATGAGTCATGACATGAATAAGCATTTATCTAGAGCCTTCTCGGTTGCTCTCCTCACTTGGCCGAATTCTCCACTTAAAAAGCCATCTAAATTTGTTTCTTCCAACTAATTAGTTATATATTTAAATGTAGGTTTAGTTACATATTAAATTAATTAGTTACTTCAAGTTACATTAGGTTAACTTAATTAGTTTAGGATTCTAGTTAGTTAGGCCTAACTAGATTACTATCTAGTTATCACTATTTAGTTACACTAAGGTTGTAGTAATTAATTTAGTTAGATTTTAAGGTAACTATACTAACTAAATTAAATATTCTAGTTCTAATCTAACTAGCTTAGCTATTTTTGTTGACTTAGCTTTATTAATTTGACTTCTAGGTGTCTTGTTCCTATTGGTCCAAAATTCCTAATTTCCTTATTGTTTACTTTATTTATACGTGGGTCCCACACATATAGTATCGGGTCCACTGTCAAGTTTTATACTGAGTAATAAAATAATACTGAAAATTATTTTATCGCACAGTTAAATTCTAAAAATTAAAACATTCGAATCAAGTGTCTTTCTAATTGAGTTTACTAAACTCCTTCTGCTCTAAAAAAAAACAAAACAAAAATAACATTTTATACAGACAAGCATAAAACAGTACATTGGGGACATAATTGTCATTTACCCTAAAGTCAGAATTTTTAGGGTGTTACAACTCTCCCCAACAAACAAAAATTTCGTCCTCGAAATTTGTCATACCTTAAAATAATTGAGGATATTGTTCCCTCATTTTATCTTCCAATTCCCATGTAGCATCTCCAGTCACATCGTTCCATATAACTTTGACTAACTCAATCATTTTCCCTCGAAGCTGCTTCACTTTTCTGTCTTCAATCCTTACAGGGAATGTTTCGTTCGTCAAATTTTCCTTCAACTGTACTTCATCAGCTTGTATCACATGTGTCGGATCTGGAATATATTTCTTTAATTGGGACACATGAAACACATTATGCAGATTAGACAAAAATAGCGGTAAGGCAACTTGATAAGCTACAGGACCTATTTTACGGATAATCTGATAAGGTCCAATAAACTTAGGTGTAAGCTTCTTAGATTTGATAACTCTTCCAATACCAGTCGTAGGAGTCACCCTCAAAAATACATACTCGCCTTCTTCAAATTCCAATGGTCGCCTTCTTTTATCTGCATAACTCTTTTGCCTACTTTGGGTAGTTCGCATCTTCTCTTGAATCATTTTCACTTTCTCTGTAGCCTGTTGTACCAATTCTGGTCCAATAGTCATACTTTCACCATCTTGATACCAACACAAAGGTGTTCGGCATCGTCGTCCATACAATGCTTCATAGGGTGCCATCCCTATACTTGCGTGAAAACTATTATTGTAGGTGAATTCCATCAAAGATAAAAATTCATCCCAACTCCCTTGTTGCTCCAACACACAAGCACGCAACAAATCTTCCAAAGATTGTATAGTTCTTTCAGTCTGACCATCAGTCTATGGATGATAAGCAGAGCTCAAATGTAGCTTAGTTCCCATCGCTTTCTGTAGATTTGGCCAAAACCTTGATGTAAACCTTGGATCTCTATCAGAAACTATGGAAATAGGTACCCCATGTAATCTAACAATCTCATTGATATAGATTTGGGCTAATCTTTCCAACGAATACTTAATATTAATAGGCAAGAAATGAGCTGACTTTGTGAGCCTATCAACAATAACCCATATTGAGTCATGACCTTTTTTCGTTCTTGGCAATCCAGTAACAAAATCCATAGAAATACTGTCCCATTTCCATTCTGGAATAGAAAGCGGTTGTAACATTCCAGCTGGCCTCTGATGTTCCACTTTCGCTTTTTGACAAATCAAACAAGATGCCACACGTTCTGCTACGTCTCTTTTCATCCTTGGCCACCAAAACAATTTCTTCAAATCTTGATACATCTTGGTCATTCCTGGATGCAAACTTAAATTACTAGTATGAGCTTCATCCAATATCGCCGTCTTTAGTTCAACATTGTCGGGTATACAAACTCTTCCTTGAAATCTTAAAATTCCATCTGATCCCTCTTCCACTGTTGCCTTGTGACCTTGCTTTAACAGTTCTCTTTCATTTTGCAAAAACACATCCTCTTCCTGTTTATCTCGAATTATATTAAGCAAGTTATTTAAAATTACCATTCTACCCACACAAATCTTCCCAGGCACTAATTCCATTGATACTTCTAAATTTCTGAACTCATTGAGTAATTCTTCTTCCTTTATCATCATGGTAGAAACATTAAGTACTTTTCTACTCAGGACATCTGCTACCACATTAGCTTTTCCTGGATGATATTGGAGTTGAAAATCATAATCTTTGAGAAATTCCAACCATCGCCTTCCTCATATTCAATTCTTTCTGATCAAACAAGTATTTCAAACTCTTATGATCACTAAAGACATTGAACATAGCCCCATACAGATAATGCCTCCATATCTTTAATGCAAACACTACCGCTGCTAATTCCAAATCATGAGTTGGGTAATTTCTCTCATGAACTTTCAATTGCCTCGAAGCATATGCCACCACATTCCGATCTTGCATTAGTACGCATCCTAACCCTTGATATGAAGCGTCACAGTACACATCAAAAGATCTATTAGAATCTGGTAAGATCAACACTGGTGAGGTTGTTAGCTTTCTCTTCAACTCTTGAAAACTGGCTTCACGTTCATCCGTCCATTCGAAAGCTTGATTCTTCCTGGTAAGTTGTGTAAGTGGTCCAAATGATTTTGGAAAAACCTTCTATGAATCTTCGATAATACCCTACCAATCCAACAAAACTTCGAACTTCACACTGTTTTAGGTCTCTCCCATTGCGGAATAGTTTCTATCTTGGATGGATCCACTGCAATTCCTTCCTTAGAAATTACGTGACCTAAAAATTGCACTTTTTCCAACCAAAATTCACATTTAGCCAACTTTGCATACAACTGCTTGTTCTTCAAAACTTGAAGAACTATACCGAGATGTTCGGCATGCTCTTCTTTAGACCGAGAATAGATTAAAATGTCATCTATAAATACAACAACAAATCTATCAAGGTACGGGCGAAAAATTCTATTCATATAATCCATGAATATAGCAGAGCATTTGTCACTCCAAAAGGCATAACCTGATATTCATAATGCCCATATCGAGTTCGGAAGGCCGTTTTAGGTACATCCTCCGTCTTAACACGGATCTGATGGTAACCTGATCTCAGATCTATTTTAGAAAATACTTCTGCTCCCTTCAACTGGTCCATCAAATCATCAATTCGTGGGAGTGGATATTTATTCTTTATAGTGACCTTATTCAACTGACGATAATCCACACAGAGTCGAGAAGTTCCATCCTTCTTCTTGACTAGAAGCACTGGTGCTCCCCATGGTGACACACTTGGTCGCACAAACTGCTTTTCCAATAATTCTTCTAATTGCTTTTTCAACTCTATCAATTCAGCTGGTGACATTCGATACGGGGCAATCGAGATAGGACCTGTTCCTGGTACTAAATCGATAGCAAATTCGATTTCTCTCTCTGGCGGCAAACCAGGTACGTCATCTGGAAAGACTTCCGGAAATTCATTAACAACGGGAATTGCACGTATATCTTTCTCATTCTCAACTTTTAGAGAAGATAATAATACAAATCCCCTCGCTCCATTTCTCAGTAATGACTTAGCTTTAACAGCAGTCAAAAATCCAGAGTTCTCTTCCTTTGGAAAAACTATAGCTTTAATTGCACAGTCTATCAGGATATGGTTAGAAGATAACCAATCCATTCCTAATATCACATCTATCCCCACTAGAGGTAAACAAATCAAGTTGACTATAAACATACGGTCCTTCACAACAACAGGACAATCCAAACATATTTTGGATGTGACCACAGGCTTAGTAGTTGGTGTAGAAACAACTAATGGAAAATTCAAAGAAGACACAGGCAGTTTCAACTTCTTAACACAACTATAGGCAATAAAAGAATGTGTTGCACCTGAATCATACAAGACAGTCAAAAGCTTACCTCCTATGATTCCTTCCCCTTGAATAAGATTATCAGATTGAGAAACTTCAGTTCCTGTCATAGTATAGACTCGTCCTCTGAATCTTGGTGATTTGCCCGAACGTCTTCAATGCGGTTTCTTTTCCAACCGAGGACAATCCTTAGAGAAATGTCCAGGTTGCCGACAATTAAAACAAATTGTTCCTTTAATTGGACAATCTGAAGAAACATGGCCTTTCTTCCCACACTTAAAACAAGTTGGTACAAATACCGCTTTCTGACTAGGAATAGTACTAGCAGAGCTTCCTCCAACCAGTGGTCGTTGAAATTGGTTTCCCAGTGGTCTCGAGTATGGCTTACGTTGGAACCGATTATTATGACTGCTACCTCCCCTCTGAAACCTCATTGGTCCAAAATTACGAGTCTTGGGATCCTTTAACGATTCCAATTCCTCCAATTGTGCACATGTATCTACTAGAACATGGAATTGAGTCATTCTCAAAGGCAATACTCCTTGTCTTAACTCCACTCGCAGTCCTGCTTCAAACTTCCTACATCGCCACTCATCATTTGGCCTGGTTTGAGTATAATCTGAGAATTGAGACAAACTCTCAAATTTAGATGCATACTCGGGAACTGTCATATTTCCTTGACGTAGACCAAGAAATTCTCTTTCCTTAGCATATCGAGCACTGGTAGGAAAATACTTGTCCATAAACCTAGTAGAAAACACTTCCCAAGTTATTACAGTGCCTTCAGCTTGCAACAACCGGCGGGTTCCTCTCCACCAACTTTCTCCATCTCCTCTTAACATATAGGTAGCATACGTTACCTTTTTGTCATCTGGGCATCCCATCCCTTCAAATATCTTCTCCAGCTCCTGTATCCATAAACTTGCTTTCTCCGGATTGAGCTCGCCTCTAAACTGTGGCGGGTTACTACGCCTAAATTCAGATAAATTTAGAGCATCCGTAGTAGCTTCTTGTTGTTGAGCTGCTCTCTGGTTCTGCTGAATCATTGCTTCTGCCATCCGCTGCATAGCCTCTGCAGCCGCTACTATAGGATCCACTTCTCTAGGAATATCCGCATGTCTTCCTCTTCTTCCAGACATTTTCTTTCTTTAATCACATAAAACATAAAAGTTAGATTCTTCCTTTCGGAAATAAATCACAGAGAATTCACACAACACAAGCACAAACAGACCAAACCACAACTCCTAAAGATTCTAACTTGGGCTCTAGGTCAAAGATTCACACAGTACAAATAAGGCAAACCTACCCACAAACCCAAAAGACTCTAACTTGGGCTCTGATACCAACTAATGTAACACCCTTGTGGGGGTGTCACATTTGTTATTAAAATAAAATAACGATTAACGAGAATAATTAAATTATAAGGTTTTGATATAAATAAATAATAAAACCTGTACACTTACTTTGTTTCGAAAACATAAAAGTTATATCCTCAAGATATTTCACCTAAAAAAAAAATAAATTATACACACATACATAGATAATATCGGCACACCCCTGTACAATATACATTATATCCATAAACATATCCATCAGATACTAATGTACAAAAATTTACATAAGTTTTGTTTTCATAAGTTGTACAAATAATTTACACATAATTTACAAACCCAAATAAAAATACATACCAAAAGAAAAAGAAAGCATGAAAGGTTTATATTTACAACCCAGCATCAGAAAGGATAACAAACCCAAGTGCACGTCATACATTTTTAGTCACTTGGAGAAACATTCTTGGATGATTCCTCCAATGACATAAATACATGACGCCTCCCAGAAGACCTGTGAGCAGGAACTCGGGTGCTCAGGACCGGAATATAGTTAGGGGTCCGAACAAGCAGGTGTTCTAGCAGAAGACACAACACTAAACTCATAGGGAGTCCGAAATAGACCGTTCCAGTGACGGCGAACTCCTAACGGTAGTTCTAACTGAACATAGAAATCTGATACAAAAACTGGGATAGATACAGACTCTGGTCGTAAAGACATAGTAATAATCCCTGTATAAGCAACAACATTACGTTCTCCATAGATGCGCCAACCGTCGCCTCCTCCGTGGAATTCCAAACCGATAAAACCCAAAAATCCGGTGTCGACATCTCACCCTATCGCACTAACACTAGAGATGATCTAAGGCTTCTGTCTTCTGACTGAAAATCTGGATCGTGGTTCTTCCTCTGCTATGTACTCACTGCCCAACTCTGGTTCTTCAACCCCTTCTTCATAGTCTAAATATATATATATATATACATACAACAAACAAAACAAACAATATATACAACAAATAGAGAGGTAAGACAACTTAAAGTAACCAATAAATATCACATATGAAATAATAATACAACATTAACATAAATAAAATCCATAATGTACATAAATCCCATAACAGTTCAAAATACTCACCACACAATATAATGAATTTAAAACGAATATGTATAAATATGTCAAAGTGTAAAATGACTCATTCCTACTCCATGGAGCTACAACACATACTCAGATATCAGAGAGAATGAGATGAGACTTCTATTAGTACTGCCCAGCCAATCCAGCTATTGCACTGTCCACCCTTTGTGTCTATAGCTTTGGCTACCCCGACCAGCTATTGCACTGTCAAAACTTTGTGTCTATAGCTGATCGTTGTGATTGCTATTGCACTGTCAAAACTTTGTGTCTATAGCCCACGAAAAATAATATAATGGCATAGCATACAACCCAGACACACAGTCAATTTATTGTATACTACAGGCAGTCTGATAGTCCTCTCAAAACTTGATTAAGGTTAGTGCTCGTCGAGAACATAAGTGTGTCATCACGCACCACGGCCCAGAAGGAGCTACCTCCTGTCCACATATGGAATAGTGCACACTATGAACTCCAAGTTCATATCAGAAAATGAACACACTATGCCTATCACATCGACAACACGATGTTATTCATCTCGTCAATCAAATCACCAAATTTCGAATTTGGCATGACTCAATGCATGAACAGATGCGTAATTACCAAAATATCCTCAGGTTTCAATTATTTATATAAGTGCCATAAATTTCCAAATTATTTACAGAAATACCATTAAATCTTCATTATTTACAAAAATGCCCTTAACTTCTATTATTTACAAAAATGTCATCAAACTTTGAATAATTTCAAAAATACACTTCAAACTTTAATTATTTACGAGAATATCCTCAAACTTAATTTATTTACAAAAATACCCTCAATGGCAAAAATCTTCAAATACAGTACGCTCCCACTTGGCGCACTTGTACAGTCCACACATCCGGGTCCACCACTTTGGCCCGACAGGAAACTCGCTGTTTTCATCAATCGCGTAGAAATTTTATTTCGTTTTCAAAAATCTTGCCGTTTTCACAATGTACATCACATTTTCAAATCGTGTAAATACATTTTGCTGTTTTCTCAATCGCGTAAATTTTTAAATCATGTTCTCGTCAGATTTACTCACATAAATACTTCTAAACTATAAAAATAATTGTTAAATCATCTGAAACCATTTAAAATATTTTTCCTAATTACGGTAAAATATTTTATATTATTATGTATTCTTTATAAATACTAACAATACTCAAATGAGTTTCTAAATATATTTAGTATTCATTAACAACATTGTAAAATACTTTGATTCTTCCCATTCAGTAATGTGACCGAACCTAGGGTTTGCACTCTTTGGAATGCTCATGCATTTCTAACACTAATCTAACACATACAATGTAAAACATATACAATGTATAACACATACAATACATCAAGGCTTAAACAATTAATAAAAGCTATAAAAATCAACACATAAAGGAATCCTTATGGATTTTACAAATTCAATCAAACCTTAATTTCTTAATAACACTTTAATTTAATTAAATTTTGGTCTTCCTCTTACCTAAAATGATGAAAATTTCTTCTTTTCCTCTCCTTTGTGATTTCGGTTTTGCTCTTTAGAATTCTAGGAAAATAAATAAAATTTTTCTAAAGGTTAATACAAGAAAATAGAACCATACCATGGTTCAATCATGGCTTGGAAGCTTAGAAATGAAAATGGAATTGAAAAACAAGAGATTTTACCTTTGAAGAAGAATCTCCAAAGTGATCTTCAAGCTTGAAAATGGAAGAAATAGAAGAAACTTCCAACTAGAGATGGTCTTGTAGTAAGGTTTTGAAGTAGAAAAGTAAGAAAAAGAAAATTTTGGGTGAAAGGATGATATACTTTGGAGCTTGACCGAATGGGTTTTTGGAACTCTAATGGTGGACGGTGAAACAAAGAAAGAAGGAAGGGAATTATTTGGTTAAATGTTGGAGTGTTAGCCGTAGAAGTGAGTAGGAAAATGACTTAATGCATGTGTTAAAATTCAAGAATGAATCTAGGCCATCCAATGGTTCAAAGGCTAGGATTTTGTCTTACTTGATAAGCTTAATTCCTATTGGTTGCATGGTGATGAGTCATGACATGAATAAGCATTTATCTAGAGCCTTCTCGGTTGCTCTCCTCACTTGGCCGAATTCTCCACTTAAAAAGCCATCTAAATTTGTTTCTTCCAACTAATTAGTTATATATTTAAATGTAGGTTTAGTTACATATTAAATTAATTAGTTACTTCAAGTTACATTAGGTTAACTTAATTAGTTTAGGATTCTAGTTAGTTAGGCCTAACTAGATTACTATCTAGTTATCACTATTTAGTTACACTAAGGTTGTAGTAATTAATTTAGTTAGATTTTAAGGTAACTATACTAACTAAATTAAATATTCTAGTTCTAATCTAACTAGCTTAGCCATTTTTGTTGACTTAGCTTTATTAATTTGACTTCTAGGTGTCTTGTTCCTATTGGTCCAAAATTCCTAATTTCCTTATTGTTTACTTTATTTATACGTGGGTCCCACACATATAGTATCGGGTCCACTGTCAAGTTTTATACTGAGTAATAAAATAATACTGAAAATTATTTTATCGCACAGTTAAATTCTAAAAATTAAAACATTCAGAACAGTGTCTTTCAGAATTGAGTTTACTAAACTCCTTCTGCTCTAAAAAAAAACAAAACAAAAATAACATTTTATACAGACAAGCATAAAACAGTACATTGGGGACATAATTGTCATTTACCCTAAAGTCAGAATTTTTAGGGTGTTACAAGTTGCGCTTGAATCTATGATAATCAAATAAATGCAAATATTTCTCTTTCCTTTCAATGTTTAGTTTGTCATCATCAAAAAGGGAGAGAATATGAATACTTATGTCTTGAAGTATATCAAATGAGTTTTTGATGATAACAAAAGCAAAAAAGAATATCAAGATCAAAAGAAAAGACCAAGATCAAAAGAAGGAAACCAATAGGTATATAGATATAGGTCTTAAGTTTTCAATGTAAAATGCTCTCAAGGTATCTTAATGATCTTCAAATGGTTTTTTAAATATCCTTTTAAATCAACTAATAATTCAAAATTCATCTTTTTAAAGATATGTTGATTTCAATCTTGGATTTTATAACTCAAATGTAAATCTTGTCAAAATCCAAGCTCCAATATGTAAGAATTGACAAATACACTTAATTGGGGTTTAAAAATGTGTTCAAAGGACAAGGTAATCGATTACACATGTGTTGTAATCGATTACAAGCTAAACAGAGACTTTGTAATCGATGACATTGAGCTTGTAATCAATTACAAGCATGGTAGAAGCCTTGTAATTGATTACACTAAGGCTGTAATTGATTATAAGTCTGGAAGAGGCCATGTAATCAATTACACAAGGCTGGTAATCGATTACATCTTGCCCAGAAAGCCAAGAACACGTTCAAACAACCATGTAATCGATTACCACTATGGTCTAATCGATTACCACTAGAATGACAGTGCCCAACAGTTATATTAGGTGCATTAAATGTTAGGCATTAAAGCCCCCAATGACTCTTTCAATGAAAAATATTTTATATACTTTTGTTGGGGCATCATTAATGGCTAACCTTGAACCTTAAAACATCTTTCTAACACTATATACGAAAATCAATCCTTGAAATCCTTCTTGCTCTATTTTTATACAAATCTTTGAGATATCTTTAAAGAGCATTCTAGAGCTTCAATTTGTATTAATTACTCTTATGAGAGTTTCATTCTATCAATCTTGTTTATTATAAAGAAGAGGGTGAGGTATCCCTCCAAATTATAAAAGGTAAGGCATCCCTTGTTTGAAGAGGCTTAAGCTACAAAGGGTGAGGTATCCCAAGATGGTGTTGAGTGCTCCAATTTGTAAAGCTTACAAGCACTTGATTCAAGCTTGGAATTTAGTGAAAAATCTCGAGTGATTGCTTGAGGACTGGACGTAAGCCACAAGTGAATTGGTGGCTGAACCAAGATAAAGTTTGGTGTTTGTTTTCTCTAAACTCTACTCTTTACTTAAAGCACTATTTTATTGATTTATCTGAATTCTATCTCCCTTGGTTAATTCATTCAAGAGTGAAAAGTTTACATCTCTTCTATCCATTCATCTCTAACAAACAATAGTTTCAACAAAAATAAGAATTCAAGTATTTTGTGAAAGATTTGTGAACTTATAAACTCAATTCACCCCCTCTTGAGTATTGAGGCCTCTTGGTAACATAAAACACCAAGGACCTTCAGGACTTCTTCAATCCTTGGAAATTCATGAGTGGAAATGGAAAAGTATATCAATGGATTTTGTGATGGGATTGCCAAGGACCTAGTCAAGGCATGATGACATTTGGGTTATAGTGGACAGATTGACAAAGTTTGCATACTTTTTAGTCATAAAGCTAACCGGCCATTAGATAGATTAGCCTAGCTGTATCTCTAAGAAATAGTCAGATTGCATGGAATCCCCTCTAGTGTAATATCAGATAAATACTTTAGATTCATATCTAGGAGGAGCCTTACAAAAATCCTTTAGTACCAAGTTGAACTTTAGTATAACCTATCATCTGCAAATAGATGGCCAACCTAAGAGAACCATCCAAGCTCTAGAAGATATGTTGAGAGCATGTGTGCTAGACCAACAGGGATGTTGGGATAGGTTTTTACCCCTAATAGAATTTGCCTACAATAACAGTTGTCATACCAGCATAGAAATAGCACCCTATGAAGACTTGTATGTCAGAAAATGTAGATCACCTTTATGTTGGTATGAAGCAGTTGAATAAACTATCCTAGGACCAAAATTAGTACAACAGACCACCGAGTAGATTAAAATGATTAAGGATAGGACGTTAACAGCCCAAAGTAGGAAGAAAAGTTATACGGATGAGAGAAGAAGACCCTTGGAATTCAATGAAGGGGAACATGTGTTCTTAAGAGTCACTCCTGCTACGGGAGTTAGTGGGGCTATTAAAACCAGAAAGTTGACTCCTCGGTTTCTTGGTCCCTTTTAGATTTTGAAAAGAATTGGACTAATTGCTTATCAAATACCTTTAGTCCCCAGTTTGTCAAACCTTCATGATATCTTCCATGTTTCCCAACTTCGAAAGTATAATCTGAATCCTTCACATATTCTGAAAAATGAATCAATACAATTAAAAGATGATTTAACTTATGTGGTTAAACTTGTAAGGATCATGGATAGAGTTATGAAAGAACTTAGAGGGAAACAAATTCCTTAGGTAAAGGTATTACGAGAAGGAGGTGACTCAGAAAAGGCCACATGGGAACTCAAATCCCACTTGTTGAAAGATCATTCAGAGCTTTTGAATAAGGTAAGAAAATTTTGAGGACAAAATTTATAAAAGGAAGAAGAATTGTAACATTCTCTCTAACCCATTAGACTTAATTTGGGTTATAGAAGCTCATTAATACTAGAACAGGTCACCTGTTAATTTTGGTAATTATTTGGATTTATTTGAGCATAAATCTATAATACTGAATATGAGAAATAACTCATTTGAATTTGGATTTTGTTTAAATAGATGAGAAAATAGAAATAAATAAGGAAGATTTATTTCTAATCTATGAATA
The DNA here is from genome assembly GCA_029884595.1 of Ormosia semicastrata. NCBI lineage: Eukaryota > Viridiplantae > Streptophyta > Magnoliopsida > Fabales > Fabaceae > Ormosia > Ormosia semicastrata. Next base: position 78,633,035 of record JAQQTO010000063.1, on the reverse strand, counting down.
ATTATAATGGATATTTGAAAGCTTTTTAATTCAAATCCATAGGTTTAATTTAACCCAGGAAAGAATAATGTAGCATAGAGATTGATATTGCAGTATAAGAAAAATGGTAGAATGGTAATATAGAGAATAGAATGAAATCGTATAATTTTCTACGATGCCTACGAAGGTTAGAATATTCATTTATGAAAGATTAAAGTATTATTAGCAAATATAAGGTCTCCAATTAGATTTCATTTTTTTTAAAACTCTCCTTACCTTCTCCACTGTTTCTATTATTGAACTTCTTCATTTTTTAAAGCATGCTATGCTCATTCTCTCTAATCTTATGTTTCATTCTCACTCTCTATATTCTCTCTTTCTCACGCACCAGCAAAGGAGAAAAAGAAAGACACAAAAGAAGCAAGAGAAAAAAGAATGAGGAAGCAGCCAAGAAAGAAGTAAGGAAAAAGGGAAGAAGAAAATGTCAAGTTGAGGTAGGGTTGGTTGTTCCTTTATCTCATGTTTTTCTTCATTAACTTGTTGATTTCTAGCTTGGTTGTGTGAGTTAAAGAAATGGGTTTTTGAGGTAAAGATGGGTCCTTTGATTGATTTTCATTTCTTTGGGCTGGATTTGGTTTGCTTTTGGCTAAAACTATGTTTGGTTGTTGTTTGTGAACTTATGAACCTTTATTTGTATACTTGTGTTGGTAGTTGAAAAATAGGTATAGAAGATGTTGTTTTGGTTCATGAATTCCATGCTATTTGAGTTTAGAGTTTGCATGAGAGTTTTAGTAGGTTTAGACTACGTGTTTGTGGTTAGAAACCACTTAAAACTTGAGTTTGGGGGGTTAGAATCTGGTTTAAAAACCAGAAGAACTGAAATGGGTCTTTTGGTGCACTAGAGCCTAGGTGCCCAAAGCTCAGAACCATTTCTTCTTCAAGCTGTGCGCAGGGCGCCTAGGTCCTAGGTGAGGAGCACTAAAGCACCTGAGCATAACGTGAAGAGTGCCTCAGCATCAGGTGAAGAGTGCCTGAGCGCCAGCACCTAGAAGAAATAGAGTAAGTTTCTGGTGTGTGAGCACCTAATGTCCAATGCCTAGTGTCCAATGCCTAGTGTCCACCACCTAGTATCCATCGCCTAGGCGCCAGTGTCCAGGAAGAACATGCAACGTTCTACCATACCAGAGCCAAGGCGCCTAGAGCTAATTTTTCCAAGATATTTAATTTGATGATTTAGAGTTCCCTACTTGTTGGATTTGTGTATATATGCTTTTTAAAGGGTGTTAAGACACTAGTGAGGGTATTTCATAAAGGAATTGATCACCTTGGATTTGTGAAATTTTAACTATGAAATGATATGATGAAATACTCTATTGCATGATTGATGAGATATTGATGCATTATGCTATAATAGGAGATGATATAATGAAATATCCTATACCTTTATGATGAGATTGATAGTTGAGATGATCAACCTTGAGATAATAATTGATTTTCAAGAGTAACCCATTATTTAAGATATCATTGGACCTAGGGTAAGACTTGGATAATGGTGGTTGAGGACGGACATTCCTTTACCACCTATGTAATTGAGGTTGAGGATGGACATTCCCTTCCTCTTTACCTAAGTCCTCCTTGGATGAAATGTAGTTGAGGATGGACATTCTCTCTCTACTTGAGGTATTCCTAGATTAAAGATAGTGTGAAGAAGGTGATAATCACATTATTTATACATTAATAAACCCTCATTTTTAGTCATTTACACTATCCATGTACCTAATTGATTGAACTTGGTCATGTTTTGTAAGTTTGGGCTCAAATTGAGCTTAATTGATCTTTTTCAGCATTAATGAGGTTTGATACTATTTCTATATTCGACCATATCTTGAGTTTTAGATATCTAAAATTTATGTAACTTATCTTGTAAGAAATATGAGAGAGAGCTCTATAACTTTTATGAGAGTTCCAGGGCAGAATCGGACATCTATTGGAGCTAATTAGGCTTGAAAGTCTGAACATGGGTTCTGTCACTGGAACCCGAGTAGTGTGCACTAATCAGGGCATAACTTGGGCTGTAGATGTGATATTTTCTTAAACTGATGGATTTGAAAGCTAAGATATATATCTTCAATTCATATGAGGACCACTTTTCCAAAATACAATATTTTGGGCATGAAATTGCAGCTGGAAAATAGAGACGAGTTGCTGATGAGTTTATGTCACTTAAATGGGCATAACTTGAGTTGTAGGCCTCTAATTGACGTGGGACTTAGGCCCAATGATTCCTAATTGACCCATATTTGTAAGTAATAGATTCCTAATTATGTAAGGCAAAATTAGGGAGTAGTTATAGGGGTTAGAGGCAAAAAATCGAGACTTATCTTTTCATTTCTTGATTTTTCACCCTCTCTCTAGATCTAGATCTAGATCTTTCTCTCTTCTTCTCTTCCTTCTCTCTAGTTTTTCTCTTCTTTTTCTAAGTTCTTCCCTCCCATTCATAGATGGGTAGAGCCTTTAATCAATCCAAGGGATTGAACATTCTTGATGCTTAATCTTGAGATTCTATTTTAACTATTTACATTCAATTATTAACCTAGTTTATCTTCTTCTTTTTTTTTCTAATTCTGATTGGGTGCTTAATTTTATTGGGATTTGCATTTGATAATTGTGTAATTACCATGTGTTAAGAGAGGAATTTAAAGACTGAACAAGGCATTGAAGGTGTTTGATGAAATGTTTAGCTTGGTTGGATCTTGGTTTTTAAGTTAATTTGGGTTTTGGATGGATGCTTAATTTATCTAACCTTAATTAATTGAATTCTGGAAGCATTTCTAGTAGAAGATCCATGGATCATTGAGAGGAATCTTGATGTGATCTAAGATGAAGGATTTGATTGATAATTGAATGGACCTTTAGTGATCAAGGATGGATTAAGATCAAGATTGATTAATTCTCTTGGATTGGTTGTTTTCCAAATTCTGTTTACTCTTTTTAATTACTTTTTATTATTTAATCTTACAAAATCTTTCCCCCTATTTATCAACCTCTTAATCTGATTGTATAATTAGAGTGATCTATGGGCTCGACCCGGTGTTACCATATATTGTAAGTAGTTTTGGTAATTCAGTTATAAATTGATTTAAATTTGGTAGCATCGACAGTTATCAAATTTTTGGTACCGTTACCAGGGATCACTCTATTTTTTATCAATCTTATTGAGATTATATTTGACTACTAATCCCCCACTAACCCCTGTGTTATTGTGTTTTGGTGGTTTTCAGGCAAAAACGGGTGATTACGGGTCACTTTCTAGAATTTCAAAATGACAACAAACATGCCCAGAATGAGTTGAACTTGGTCTATTGAAGGAAAACAGCCAAATAAACAAGGCTCACAAAAATTGTGAGGTCACCTCTGGTTTGCCAAAATTCCATCGTTTAGACTAATTTTTTAATTTTTCAAGATTTTTTGTTGCATTTTTAAGTTTCGTTTTTATGTAGTTTTCATGTTTTGGTGGTATTGTGATTTTTAAAAATCATTGGATAGGTCAATTAGATTTATTTTGGTATATTTTTAGTATTATCTAGTATATTTTGCTTGTTTACTGATTTCGTGCTTTTTGTACTTTGGATGATGCATGACTAGGTCTTCTACTAGTAACTTGCTTGATTTTGATCCTAAGATTGATAAGACTTTTACATGTACTGATAAGAGCTCGTAAACTTAGACAAAGAATTTCTTCTGAATTTGATTTTCACATTGAATCTGTTAGTGCATCTGAGAGCTTAAGTGATTTTGAAACCATGGCTGGCAATATGTGTAATACCCTGAAATTCCTTATTTTATGCTATATATTCATTTTATAATATTTGTGATTTTTGTGAATTTTTCTAGAATTATTTGAATTGTTTAATTATTTTTATTATATTTCTCGATTTACGTGCGCATTAAGCCGGGCCGAAAAAATAAAATATTTTTAAGAGGCCAGAGAATTTTGGACTGTCAAACTAGGGCCGAGGGATATTACTAAACCCGAAGTCGGACACAGTTTACAAAGTTTTCATTTTTCAAGATTTTATCTGATAAATAAAATTTGGGTACACTCTATTATCTATTGGACAATAGATAACGACTTTGTTAACTAGGACTATTATTCATTTGATAATAGCTTGTAGTAAAAATCTAATAGATTATTTTTATCTAGTCACTTTTATGACATCATCTAAGTGATATCACCACATCACATCATTGGTTGACTTTTTGGGAAAATGTGAGAAGTTTCTCAAGGAAGCTTTGGGAGAAGCTTGCAAAAGAAGCTTTGCTACTTCTCCCAAAGTGGGTTGCACGACCATTGAGGAAGCAAAAGGCTTCTTGGACACATTTCTTATCATCTTTTCATTTTCATACTTTCTATCACTTTCTCTCTCCACTCAAAAAGGTTTCTCACTTTTCTCTCATCATCTTATTCATTTTCTTTCCACCCTACCTCACGGCCATCACCCAAAGATCCACCATTTCATTTTCTTTGACCCCACTCTTCCACAATCTTGAACCTACACTTCCTTCTAAGATCATCTAGTGTGAAGATTTTTGGTTGTTCATCACTTTTCAAGCTTTCCTTCAAGCTAGGGCTTGGAGATTTCTAAGGTAAAGATTCCACCTTTTTCATTCTTTTCCTTTTGTTCCTTCCAAAGCTTTGATTTTCATCCTTAGTTATTCTTTTCCAAGTCTAAAAATGATGATTCTTGACTACGTCTTTTTCGATTTTAAGGGGTTCTTCGAGGAGGAAGGTTGTTTCAAAAAGCTCTACAAAAGTAGTTAGATATCTCCTAAGGTAAGAGGGATATTTTTCTCATCAACCATTCATGGTGGTGAGGGACGAAATTGGTGTGTAGAAAGTGAGGAATCCATGTGAGGATCACTCACGTTATTGTATTGGTTCTTGGTGATTTGTGTGAATTTTACTTTATGTGATTTTTGTGATTTAATGTTGTGTATGACCTTGGTGAAATTGTTAATGGTTGATATATATTACTTGCTTGAGATTCCTTGTGGAAGTTGGAAAATTTGAGGCCTTAGTGTCCTAGAGAGCTTAAGACCAAGAGGCCTAAATAAGGCATCCAAGATGAAAACATTATGTTAATTTGAAATCTAAGTGTTAAGATGATAAAATAATTGGATTGAGGATTGGTAATAATGAATGAGTGGTAAAATAAATCTAGTCCCTTAGTTGGAGAAGGGTTTCAGCCTTGAGAGGGAAAAATGAGTGAGGAAGAAAATTCATAATAAATTAGAGTACCTTTAGGGCTTATGGACGAAGAGAAGTGAGATTGTAAAGTTAATACCATGTAATTCATTTTAGGCCCTTTATGAAAAATATAAGGAGACCTTACTTAGTGGAACTTAACTAGAAGGGTTTTAAATTTTAATATACACCTTCACTTTAATTCTTGAAAGTTTGAAATAATATGACTTGTGAAGAATGATTCATGAAATTTGAAGAGGATGAATTTATGAGAAATGTGTACTTGAGATGCCTTGTGATCGAACATGATGTTAGTATGCTTTTGAGCCAATGGATTGGACCCTGAGCGGTCAATGGTTAATTGAGGCCGGTTGTGATTCCTCTTGATGTGATTAATACTACTAAAGGTTATTATGCATCTATATCATGTGATCATGCAATGTGAAAGTTAGAATGACTTGTGTTAAGGCTGTATGCCTAGGAGATGAATTACACCTTTGTGCAGGTGCGAATTGCGTAGTGTGGTTCACTTGTGGTTGAACTTAGAGGCGTCGGGGCACGGGTATCCCACATGTGGATAGTTGGTAGCTCCATTGGGTTGTGGTGACTGTGTATTGCACCAACGATCTCGACCAGGTACTATCCTATTCACGATCCGGTTGAGAGTGTCTTGTATAGCCATGTTGCGCATATTGATTATATTCAAAAGCACATGATTTGAGGCCAACGATATGCAGATAGTGGTTCTCCCAATCATTCTCTTCGATGTTGGTTTTTAGCTCTATAGAGTAGGTGTCGGTCTGTTATGCATTCACATATCATTGAGCATTTTACTATAATGTATCTACACTATGAAATTAGTTATTATTATACTATGGATTTTCCTGTTGATGTACATTATTGGGATATCTGTTGGATAACTTATAACTGTAAAGTGTTATATTTGTACTCTGTGATTTTATTATTGTTTGCTGTTTCTTGCTGCCATGTTGGTAATGATGTAGAGAGTCTCATCTCTTTGTATTATTGTTCTGCCTGCTTCGATTTTATGTGTTCCTGTGGATAAAGACTGAGAGAAAGAGTTGCAGTTTGTTGTGGTCTTATTTTGGGATGGCTGCTAGAAGAGATCTTCTTGGTTATGTTCGAGTTCAGTTTCATGATGGTGCGATCACCTAGAGCATTGATTGGGATAATGAATGCATTAGATATGTAGGAGATGTAACTTTAACCATCTGTAGGACCCATATAGATGTTCTTTTCTTTTCTCTTATTGTTTCTGTATATCTAGAGTTCTTCATGCCGATTAGGGAGCTGTGGGGTGACTTACATTACACTCCTAGGGAGGATCCAGACCCTGTGGTGTCTTCTGCCAGGACACCAGTTCGCGAGCTTCTACCTCAGTTGAGGAACTTTGTTGACTTGGAGTCTGAGGAGGAGGAGGACCCCGAGTAGGATTCAATGGAGGATCCTGGGAAAGACCCTGCTCCCTAGGCAGTCTAAACTTGGGTCAGTTTATATTTTGTTGTCAGTGGCTATAATATCTTGAGTACAAACTTTATTATATTTTGGGCGGACTGTGATCCATGCCACAATTGTATATAATCTTTTGGTGTGTAATATATAGTAATTATATCTTGTATATGCTTATGCTTTGTTCTAGATTATATTTTTGAAAAGAAAATTTAAAACTCACATTTTATTATATTACACTTTTCTGCATTTTTATCAAACATTGGGAAGCATTAGGGTTTAAATGTGGCACCCAACGGAGGGAGTTACATTAGTTAGTATCAGAGGCCAAGTTTGAGTCTTTTGGATTTGTGGGTAGGTCTATTTTGTTTGTGCTGTGTGTTTTCTCTGAGACTGAACACAGAGATGTATTATTTAGTTTTTGAAATGAGACAAAATTGATTGAGATGATTTCTTCTGACTTTCATTGTGTGTGGTTTGGTGTAACTTCAGAAGAGCGTGATGGCGCAAGGCGGAGCTGCACGTGTGAACCCTAAACGGGATAGTGAAAGTATGGCTGCAGCAGTAGAGGCAATGTAGCGGATGGTAGAAGCTATAATGCAACAAAATCAAAGAGTCGCCCAATAACAAGAAGCTATTACTAAAACTCAAAATTTATCAAAATTTCGTTGCAATAATCCACCACAATTCAGAGGAGAGTTCGACCTAGAGAAGGCGAGTCTTTGGATTAAAGAATTGGAGAAAATATTTGAAGGAATGGGATGCACTGATGCTCAAAGGGTAATCTATGCTACCTTTATGCTCATGGGAGATGCCGAAGACTGGTGGAAGGGAGCCCGACGGTTGATGGTAGTTGGGGGAACCCTAATCACTTGGGAAGCCTTCAAAGACAAGTTCCTAGAGAAGTACTTTCTAGCTAGTGTGAGACACGCCAAGGAGATGGAATTCCTAGGCCTGAAGCAAGGGAGCATGTTAGTAAATGAGTATGCTTCTAAGTTTGAGAGCCTATCAAAGTTCTCACAGTATCTTCAAATCCAGCCTAATGAGGTGTGGAAATGTCGTAAGTTTGAAGAAGATCTAAGAGTTGAATTGAAGAAAGGAGTACTACCAATGAGAATGAATCAGTTCTCAGCCCTGATGGATATGTGTTATAGACTTGAAGAGTTAGAACCCTATCGAGAGGCAAGAAATCGTAACTTTGGACCATCTAGGTTCCAAAGGGGAGGAAACAACAACAATCGATTTCAGAGGAAGCCCTATTCTCGACCACCGGGAAGTCAACAACAATCACTTGGTGGAGGCTCTAGTGGATATTTTGGTGGCCATCGAACTGTTCAGACTGTGGCGTCTTCACCAAAGTGTTTAAAGTGTGGAAGGAACCACTGGACGAGGGATTGCATAATCAAGGGGATCATTTACTTTAAATGTGGGAAGCCCAGGCATATTTCAAGAGACTGCGATCAGCCTAAGGCGGAGCCCTCTGTTAGCAATGTGTGAGCTACAAGACCCCAGGTGGGAGGTAGAGTTTACACCATGAGTGGAGCAGAGGCCTCTCAATCCAAAGATCTAATACAGGGAGATTATGAAATAGGAGGTAATCTTTTAACTGTACTATATGACTCTGGGGCAACTCATTCTTTTATTTCCTGTGATTGTGTACACCGATTAGATTTACCTGTGTCTTCCTTACCTTTTGATTTGAGTATTTCTATTCCTACTGCTAAACCCATTATTACTACGTAAGTTTATTTGAATTGTCCTATTTCTGTAGAAGGTCGAGTATTTTCAATCAATTTGATCTGTTTACCCCTTTCTCAAATAGATGTTATTCTAGAAATGGATTGGTTGTCTTCTAACCATATTCTATTGGACTATTCTAATAAAACCTTGATATTCCCTGATTCTGAGATTTTTGGATTTATAACTGCTAACCAAGTCAAAATCCTCTTGAGGGAAGGAGCTCAAGGATACATGCTTTTGTCTTCCTTAGAAGACAATGGTGAGACCAGTGTGGATGCTATTCCTGTGGCAAATGAATTTCCTGAAGTCTTTTCTGATGATATACCTGGATTACCACCGAAGAGGGAGATAGAATTCTCTATCGATCTTATGCCAGGATCGGATCCTATATCCATGGCACCGTATTGGATGTCACCATCAGAGTTATTCGAACTGAAGGAGTAGTTAGAGAATCTGTTAGAGAAGAAGTTTGTGAGACCTAGTGTTTCACTATGGGGAGCTCCAATGCTGTTAATTAAGATGAAGGACGGGACCTCTCGGTTATGTGTAAACTATCACCCGTTAAACAAGATCACGATCAAGAACAAGTATCCACTTCCAAGAATAGATGATTTGATGGATCAACTATAAGGAGTAGCTATTTTCTCCAAGATTGATTTGCATTCTCGCTACCATCAAATCCGTGTGAAAGTAGAGGATGTTCCTAAGATGGCTTTTCAAACACGCTATGGGCATTATGAATACCTTGTGATGTCGTTCGGAGTAACCAATGCTCCTGCTATATTCATGGACTTCATGAACAGGATTTTTTGCCCCTATCTAGATAGATTTGTTGTTGTCTTTATTGATGACATTTTAGTCTACTCTCGAAGTTAGGAGGAACATGCTGAACATCTCAAAGTGGTTTTTCATATTTTGAGGGTAAACAAGCTATATACAAAGCTGTCCAAGTGTGAGTTCTGGTTGAGTGAAGTTTAGTTTTTGGGGCATGTAATTTCAAAGGAAGGAATTGAAGTAGATGCATCAAAGGTGGAAGCAGTTCTTCAATGGGAAAGACCAAAGACAGTATCAAAAATCCATAGCTTTTTTAAATTGGCCAGTTATTATCGAAGGTTTATTGAATGATTCTCCGAGATAGTAAGGCCTCTCACTCAACTTATAAGGAAGAATCAACCTTTTGTATGGACGGATGCATGTGAGGAAAGCTTTCAGGAGCTGAGGAGAAAATTCACTGATTCACCAGTACTAATCTTACCTGATCCCAACGAACCTTTTAAGGTGTACTGTGACGCTTCATATTAGGGTTTAGGGTGCATTCTCATGCAGAATAGAAGAGTGGTGGCATATGCTTCAAGACAATTGAGAATCCACGAGAAGAACTATCCTACACATAACTTAGAGTTAGCTGCAGTTATGTTTGCATTGAAAATATGGAGGCATTTTCTATATAGGGCAACGTTCAACGCTTACAGTGACCATTAAAGCCTGAAATACTTGTTTGACTAAAAAGAGCTGAATATAAGGCAAAGACGGTGGCTAGAGTTCCTAAAAGACTATGATTTTCAACTCCAATATCATCCCGGGAAGGCGAACGTCGTAGCGGATGCTTTGAGTAGAAAAACGCTTAGTGTTTCTGCTATGATGCTCAGAGAAAGGTAGTTGATAGAATAGTTTAGAGATATGCAGTTGTCAGTGGAACTGACTCAAGGAAGGATTTGTTTGTGTATGATCACCATTTCTAGCGGGTTGATGGAAGAGATTAGAGAAAAACAAGGAAGTGACCTATATTTACAAGAGGAGAAGGAACTAGTGAAGCGAGGCGCTATATCCGAGTTCTCGGAAGGACCAGATGGATTCCTAAGATTCAGAAGCAGAGTTTGTGTACCGGATGATCCCAAACTTAGGAAGGTGATTCTTGAGGAAGCCCACAAGAGTAAGCTAAGTATGCACCCTATAACTGCCAAAATGTACCAAGACCTAAAACGACTGTATTAGTGGCAGGGGATAAAGTGGGATGTTGCCAAGTATGTCTTATCGTGCTTAATTTGTAAAAAAGCTAAAGTGGAACACCAAAGACCTTCTAGAAAGCTGCAACCCTTGGCTATTCCCGAATGGAAGTGGGATAGCATTGCGATGGATTTTGTGAGCGGACTGCCAAGAACTAGGAAAGGGTATGACTCGATATGGGTAATTGTTGATCAGCTTACGATGTCAGCACACTTCTTGCCTATCAACATGAGGTTTTCAATGGAGAAGTTGACTCAAGTGTACATTGGTGAGATTGTAAGACTACATGGTGTACCTTTGAGTATTATTTCTGCTAGAGATATGAGGTTCACATCAAGATTTTGGCAAAGTCTGAAAAAAGGCATGGGAATGAAACTTCATTTAAGATCTGCGTATCACCCGCAGACGAACGGTTAGTCAGAAAGGACAATTCAATCATTAGAAGATCTGTTAAGGGCTTGTGTTTTAGAACAAACTGGGAGTTGGGATGAATTCTTACCTTTGATAGAGTTCACCTATAATAACAGTTACCACACAAGCATCGGAATGGCATCTTATGAAGCATTATATAGGCGACAATGTAGAACACCATTGTGTTGGCACCAAGATGGTGAAGGTTTTACAGTGGGACCTGAACTGGTACAACAGACAACTGCAAAAGGTTAAGATGATTCAAGAAAAGATGAGATCAACTCAAAGCTGACAGAAAAGCTATGCTGACAAGAGACGACGACTTCTTGAATTCGAGAAGGTGAGCATGTGTTTTTAAGAGTCACACCTACAACTAGTGTTAGAAGAGTTTTTAAATCTAGAAAACTCACTCCAAAATTCATTGGACCCTATCAAATTCTTTGTCGGATAGGTCCATTAGCCTACCAAATAGGTTTACCACCTTTTCTTTCTAACCTTTATGATGTCTTCCATGTGTCACAGTTACAAAAGTATATTCCTAATCCAGCCCATGTTATAGAACTAGATATGATACAATTAAAAGAGAACTTGACCTATGAAACACTTCCTATCAAGATTGAGGATAAGAGGGAGAAGTAACTCAAGGACAAAGAAATTGCATTAGTCAAAGTAATCTGGAATGACATGACCGGAGATACAACTTGGGAGCTAGAGGACAAGGTGAAAGAACAATATCCATATTTGTTCTAAGGTATAACAAATTTTGAGGATGAAATTTCTTTTAGAGGGGGAGAGTTGTAATACCCCAGAAATTCTTTATTTTATGATATATATTTATTTTATAATATTTTTTATTTTTGTGAATTTTTCTGGAATTATTTGAATTGTTTGATTATTTTATTATATTTTTCAATTTACGTGCGCGTTAAGCGGGGCCGAATATTTTTCCGAGGCTAAAAAATTTTGACTGTCAAACTGGGCCCGGGGGATCTTACTAAACCCAAAGCCGAACACAATTTTTGAATTTTTTATTTTTCAAGATTTTATCAGACAGATAAAATTTGGGTACACTCTATTATCCATTGGACAATAGATACCGACTTTGTTAACTATGACTATTATTCATTTGATAATAACTTGTAGTAAAAATTTAGTAGATTATTTTTATCTAGTAACTTTTATGACATCATCTAAGTGATATCACCACATCACATCATTGGTTGACTTTTTGGAAAATGTGAGAAACTTCTCAAAGAAGCTTTGGGAGAAGCTTGCAAAAGAAGCTTTGCTACTTCTCCCAAAGTGGGTTGCACGGCCATAGAGGAAGCAAGAGGCTTCTTGGACACATTTCCTATCATCTTTTCATTTTCATACTTTCTATCACTTTCTCTCTCCACTCAAAAAGATTTCTCACTTTTCTCTCATCATCTTATTCCTTTTCTCTCCACCCTACCTCACGGTCATCACCCAAAAGATCCACCATTTCATTTTCTTTGACCCCACATTTCCACAATCTTGAATCTACGCTTCCTTCTAAGATCATCTAGTGTGAAGATTTTTGGTTGTTCATCACTTTTCAAGCTTTCCTGCAAGCTAGGGCTTGGAGATTTCTAAGGTAAAGATTTCACATTTTTCATTCTTTTCCTTTTCTTCCTTCCAAAGCTTTGATTTTCATCCTTAGTTATTCTTTTCCAAGTCAAAAAATAATGATTCTTGGCTAAGTCATTTTCGGTTTTAAGCGGTTCTTGGGGGAGGAAGGTTGTTTCAAAAAGCTCTACAAAAGTGGTAAGATATCTTCTAAGGTAAGAGCGAGATTTTTATCATCAACCATTCATGGTGGTGAGGGATGAAATTGGTGTGTAGAAAGTGAGGAATCCATGTGAGGATCACTCACTTTATTGTATTGGTTCTTGGTGATTTGTGTGATTTTTACTTTATGTGATTTTTGTGATTTAATGTTGTGTATTACCTTGGTGAAATTCTTAATGGTTGATATATATTACTTGCTTGAGATTCCTTGTGGAAGTTGGAAAATTTGAGGCCCTAGTGTCCTAGAGAGCTCACGACCAAGAGGCCTAAATAAGGCATCCAAGATGAAAACATTATGTTAATTTGAAATCTAAGTGTTAAGATGAGAAAAGAAGCGGATTGAGGATTGGTAATAATGAATGAGTGGTAAAATAAATCTAGTCCCTTAGTTGGAGAAGGGTTTCGGCCTTGAGAGGAAAAATTGACTGAGGAAGAAAATTCATAATAAATTAGAGTACCTTTAGGGCTTATGGATAAAGAGAAGTGAGATTGCAAAGTTAATACATTGTAGTTCTTTTTAGGCCCTTTATGAAAATATGAGGAGACCTTACTTAGTGGAATTTAACTAGAAGGGTTTTAAATTTTAATATACACCTTCACTTTAATTCTTGAAAGTTTAAAATAATATGACTTGTGAAGAATGATTCATGAAATTTGAAGAGGATGAATTTCTGAGAATTGTGTACTTGAGATGCCTTATGATCGAACATGATGTTAGTGTGCTTTTGAGAAAATGGATTGGACCTTGAGCAGTCAATGGTTAATTAAGGCCGGTTGTGATTCCTCTTGATGTGATTAATACTGCTAAAGGTTATTATGCATCTATATCATGTGATCATGCATTGTGAAAGTCAGAATGACTTGTGTTAAGGCTGTATGCCTAGGAGATGGATTACACCTTTGTGCGGGTGCGAATTGTGTAGTCTGGTTCACTTGTGGTTGAATTTAGAGGCGTCAAGGCACGAGTATCCCACATTGGATAGTTGGTAGCTCCATTAGGCCGTGGTGGCTGTGCAACACACCGACGATCTCGACCAGGCACTATCCTATTCACGATCCGGTTGAGAGTGTCTTGTATAGCCATATTGCACATATTGATTATAATGAAAAACACATGATTTGAGGCTAACGATATACAGACAGTGGTTCTCTCGATCATTCTCTCTGATGTTAGTTTTTAGCTCCATAGAGTAGGTGTTGGTCTGTTATGCATTCACATATCATTGAGCATTTTACTTTAATGTATCTACACTGTGAAATTAGTTATTATTATACTGTGGATTTTCCTATTGATGTACATTATTGAGATATTTGTTGGATAACTTATAACTGTAAATTGTTATATTTGTACTCTGTGATTTTATTATTGTTTGCTTTTTCTTGCTGCCATGTTGGTAATGATGTAGAGAGTCTCACCTCTTTGTATTGTTGTTCTGTCTGCTTCTATTTTATATGTTCCTATGGATAAAGACTGAGAGAAAGAGTTATAGTTTGCTGTGGTCTTATTTTGGGATGGTTGCTAGAAGTGATCTTTTTGGTTATGTTCGAGTTCAGTTTCATGATAGTGTGATCACCTGGAGCATTGATTGGGATAATGAATGCATTAGATATGTAGGAGATGTAACTTTAACTATTCGTAGGACCCATAATGATAATCCTTTCTTTTCTCTTACTGTTTCTGTACATCTTGAGTTTTTCAAGCCGATTGGGGAGCTATGGGGTGACTTACATTACACCCTTAAGGAGGATCCAAACCCTGTGGTGTCTTCTACCAGGACACCAGTTCATGAGCTTCTACCTCAGTTGGGGAACTTTGTTGACTTGGAGTCTGAGGAGGAGGAAGACCCCGAGGAGGATCCAATGGAGGATCTTGGGGAAGACCCTGCTCCCTAGGCAGTCTAGACTTGGGCCAGTTTATATTTTGTTATCAATGGCTATAATATCTTTTGATTACAAACTTTATTATATTTTGGGCGGACTGTGATCCATGCCACAATTGTATATAATCTTTTGGTGTGTAATATGTAGTAATTATATCTTGTATATGCTTATGCTTTGTTCTAGATTATATTTTTGAAAAGAAAATTTAAAACTCATATTTTATTATATTATACTTTTTCACATTTTTATCAAACATTAGGAAGCATCAGGGTTTAAATGTGGCACCCAACGGAGGGTGTTACAACATGCATAATAGGACTCTTAAAAAACTTATTGCCCTTGATGTTACTTACTAGTCTTTGTGTATTTAATACCCTGATCTTAATGCTGACTTTGAGTTAAAATATGGATTGATACACATGTTGCCCAAGTTTCATGGTCTTACAGGTGAGGACCCCCATAAGCACTTAAAGGAGTTCCATGTGGTTTGTTCAACCATGAAGCCGCATAGGATCCCTGAGGAGCACATCAAGTTGAGGGCATTCCCTTTCTCTCTTGTTGATGTAGCCAAGGATTGGCTGTTCTACCTTTCACTAGGTTTTCTTCTGAGTTGGGATGATATGAAGAGGTTATTCTTGGAGAGGTTCTTCCTTGTATCTAGAGCTACTGCCATTAGAAAAGACATCTATGACAAAAGACAAATGACAGGTAAGACCTTGCATGAATATTGGGAGAGATTCAAGAAGTTGTGCTCGAGCTGTCCCCACCATCAAATCAGTGATCAACTCTTGATTTAATATTTCTATGAGGGTTGCTGCCAATGGACAGAAGTATGGTGGATGCTGCCTCTGGAGGTGCCTTGGTAGATAAAACCCCTACTACAATAAGAGATTTGATAGCAAATATGGCAACCAATGCTCAACAATTTGGCACAAGAGCCCTTACCTCAACTAGAGGAGTCAATGAGGTTCAATTGTCTTATGTAGACCACCAGAGAATGGAACACAGACGTGATGAATTGACTTCTTTGGTGAGATAGTTAGTAGTGGGACAACAACCTCCAATATAGATGGTTGCAGCTGTGTTCGGCATTTGCTCTTATTCATCTCATCCTAATGATGCATGCCCCACACTTCAGGATGGTGGTTCTGTTTTTCCAGAGCAATCAGTTGCAACAGCTGGTATTTTTCCTGGTAGACCCCAATATCAATAGTCACAACAGCAGCCCAGATATGATCCATTTTCTAATACTTTTAACCCTGGCTGGGGGGACCATCCTAACCTTAGATATGGGAATTCAGGTCAGCAACAATAGCCCCAATAGCAATAGCAGCAGCAATTTAGATACCAACCACCTACATTCAGATAGCAACAACCTGTACAGCAATCTATCCATGCCACTCCAGCCAAGCCATCATTGGAAGACTTGATGAAACAGATGGCCACAAACAACGTTCAGTTCCAACATAATGTCAATGCCACCATTCAAAATCTACAGACTCAGATTGGGCAATTAGCAAGCACTATGAGTGAGCTAAAATGTCAAGGGTCAAGCCAATTGCCTTCATAAATAGTTAATAACCCAATAGGCAATGTGAGTGTCATTACCGAGAGAAGTGGCAAAGAAGTTGATGGTCCTAGTCTACCATAACCAGAGCTACTAGTGCAACAACCAGAGATTGACTAGAAACAGTAAAATTCACAGAAAATAAATATCCCAGTCCAAAAATCTGTAACACAGAAGAAATGCGTAGACAATTTGGACTTGGCCATTCCACTACCTTTTTCCAAATAGGGTCACATAGTCCAAGCAGATAGCACAAGTAGACATGGAAAGAGAAGTCATGAAGACATTCAAGAAGATGGAAATCAATATCCCTCTCCTAGATGCAATCAAGCAGATTCCAAAGTATGCCAAATTCTTGAAATAGTTATGCACTCATAAGAGGAAGTTGAAAGGAAATGAGAAAGTGAGCATGGGAAGAAATGTTTCTACCTTAATTCAACCAAATATACCCCCTAAATGCAAGGATCCTGGAACATTCACCATTCCTTGCATAATAGGCAACAAGCAATTTTCTCATGCAATGTTGGATTTGGGTGCTTCAATCAATGTGAAGGCACAATTAATTTTTGAATCTCTACAGCTTGGAGTGTTAACGCCAACCAGAGTAATAATTCAGCTGGCAAATAGGAGCATGACTCATCCTGTAGGAGTGCTTAAGGATGTTTTGGTAAGGGTAAGTGATTTAATATTTCTAGTAGATTTTTATATTCTGAACATGGATGAGGAATTTGCATCTAGTCAGCCGCCATTGATTTTAGGTAGACCCTTTTTGAAAACTACAAAAACTAAGATTGATGAGCATGATGGTACCTTTTCCATGGAATTTGGGGATAACTCAGTTCAATTCAATATATTTGATGCCATGAAACATCCTTTAGTAAGCATTCTGTTTTTCAGTTAGATGTCATTGATTTGCTTGTTGATGATATCTTAGCTGAATTTCCTGAAATTATGGGATTTTTAGATAATGTTGATTTTCCTAGATGTTCTAGATGTGATGGGAATAGTATTTGTGCTACTTGTTCTGAAATTTTTGCTGTTGTAGGAGATGTTACTGCCTGTTCTGAATTTCCTTATTCTAAGTTATGATCATGCTATTTTGGAAGATTATACACAGATTACAGGTGAACCTGCAGTAAAATTAGTAAAATTAATTTCTTCAACCAGCTTGATACCATCAATGCAGCAACCACCTACCCTTGAGTTAAAAGCCATTGAAGAATTTTTAGAAAAAGAAGAAGAAAAGCACCGAATGGCGGTCACTAATGTGGTGGATTTTATTTTTAAGTCATGGTCTAACATAAACAAGGAAAATGAAGTTGATCAAGTACACATATTGCATTCTAGTCGTGCAGACACGGAAATTAAGGAAGGCCAATGGGACCCCGATGGAAGCTCTCCTACATCAAGTCATGTTTCCAGTCATGTTTCAAGCCTAACTTGGTCTCGGTCATTACACTTCAAGCAATGGGACCCTAGTGGAAGTCTCTTCACTTGATAAGGATGTTTCTTTTCTTTCTCTCTCCTTTATTTTACTTGTCCTTCATTAATTGATGATTTTGATGGATGTTGTTTGTCTTTTGAGCTTTACATTGAGGATGATGTCAAATTTAAGTGTGGGGGAGGAATTTTGGCATTATGTTTTTGCTTTGTTGTTTTATTTTTCTATTTCTATTTTGTTTGTTTAATTTTTTGGTTCTCATTGTTTCCATTTCTATTTCTGTTTTCTATTTTTTGCATTTAATTTCATTTTTTATTTTTAATTTACTATTTATATTTCTGTTTTTGATGTTTCCAAATTAATTTACTGTTGTTTTAATGTTTCTAATATTATTTGTTGTTACTATTTTTTTTGTTGATGTTTTTATTTTTGTCATTTATGTTTTTATTTTTGTATTTGTTAAATTTCATTTCTTTTTTTTTTTTTTTTTGTTTCAATTTTCTACTATTGCTAAATTATGCTATTTCTAATTAATTTTGTTTTAGCATTCTATTTCGATTTTTGCTATTTTCGTATTTCTCGCTATTAATTTTTTGTTGTTTCTGTTTCTACTATTTTTGTTATTTTTCTATTACTATTTCTATTTTCTATTTTTAATTCCATTTTCTGTTTTAAATTCTATTTTAAATTCTAATTTTTTGTGTTTTTACTTGTTTTCTAATGATGTTTTGAGATTTGTGAAGTTTATGAGTTTGAAGTAATTAAAATTCAAAGGTTCATAGCATGATTGAATAAATTTTCTTCCTTCTTAAATTTGACATGCTTGGTTTTAGATGTTTGATTGGTGGATTGAGTTTGATAGATGCATACCTTGTGAGATTTTGAGCCTATTGGTGGATTTAACATTTGCACCATTCTTCTCTTTCTTGTGTGATTTTCATTCACGTTAATTGATCATTCTAGAACTTGCTTTGATTCTTTTTGAGGCTACATTTTCACTTGCATACATGAACATGATTGAGGCCTTCTTTCTTTAATTAGCTACTTTAGCCAAATAGCCAACCTTGCATCATTTTCCCTTGATTAACCCTCTTGAGCTTATTTACCTATTCTTTGTTTTAGCTTGTTAAATGCCTTATGTGAAAAATCATATTTTTACCTTACCTTAGGGAATGGAATAGTATTGGTTCATTTTCATTGGAGGAGCTCTTTTTCTTGTGGGTAATTAATAGTTCAAGTGTGGGAGTTGTGTAATTTGATGTGCAATATGCAAGGTGTTTGGTGAAAAAAAAAGGAAAAAAAAAAGAAAAAAGGAATCAAAATTAAAAAAATATAATTTAAAAAAAAAGAATAAATGGAAGAAAGGTTGTGAAAAAAAATTAAATAAGAGATGGAAAGAGAAGGAAATATGTAAAGAGAATGTGCATTATGGGATAAAATTTCATGTTTTTTCAATTGAGTTCCTTCCCAATGCTCTTCTATTCCCTTGAGTGTTTAACTTGTCATATTCATATTATTTCCTTCTCTTACCTTGGCCCCATTACAACCTTGAATAAAGTCCTCTTGATTTACGTGTGCATGTGTTTGAGTAGTGGAGAAGTAAAAGATAAGCAAGCTTATGGTAGTACAATTTTCATGGGTTGAATTGAGTGAAATACTTACCTTTTAAACACTTGAGGGATTGAGAGTGTATCTTGTGAGGATCTATCATTCTTAATTCATGATTTTCAAATTGAAGATACCTTGCTTGTTAGTTTAATATGTGAATAAATGTTACCTCATGAATGCTTTGTTTCCTTAAATTTTTGGTTGCTCTTCTTGCTTATAACTCTTGCATTCTTGAATGTCATTGGAATTTGAGTCTTTTAGAGTTTTTAGCTTTTGAGTTTGTATTGTTTTTCTTTGTTCCCTAGTTTTGGTCTTATATGATTTACCCAGGAGTGCAAAAAGCTAAGTGTGGAGGAATTTGATAATCACATATTTTATACATTAATAAACTCTTATTTTTAGTCATTTACACTCTCCATGTACCTAATTGATTAAACTTGGTCATGTTTTGCAAGTTTGGACTCAAATTGGGCTTAATTGATCTTTTCCAGCATTAATGAGGTTTGACACTATTTTTGTATTTTGGCCATATCTTGAGTTCTAGACGTTTAAAAATTATATATCTTACCTTGTAGGAAAGATGAGAGAGAGCTCTACAACTTTCATGAGAGCTCTAGGGCAGAATCAGACATCTAGTGGAGCTAATTGGGCCTGGAAGTTAGAACACAGGTTCTGTCACTGGAACCCTAGCAGTGTGCACTAATTAGGATATAACTTGGGTTGTAGATGTGATATGTGTCTGAAACTTGTGGCATTTGAAAGCTAAGACATATATCTTTAATTCATATGAAGAAAATTTTCTAAAATATATCATTTTGGGCATGAGATTGCAGCTGAAAAATAGAGATGAGTTGTTGACGAGTTTATATCACTTAAGTGGGCATAACTTGAGTTGTATGCCTCTAATTGACATGGGACTTGAGTCCAATAATTCCTAATCAACCCATATTTGTAAGTAATAGGTTCCTTATCATGTAAGACAAAATTAGGGGGTATTTATAGGGGTTAGAGTCAGAAAATTGAGACTTATTTTTCATTTCTTGACTTTTTACCCTTTCTCTAGATCTAGATCTAGATCTTTCTCTCTTTTTCTCTTCCTTCTCTCTAGTTTTTATTTTCTTTTTCTGAGTTCTTACCTCATATTCATGGAGGGTTAGAGTCTTTAATCAATCCAAGGGATTGAACATTCTTGATGCTTAATCTTGAGGTTCTATTTTAATTGTTTACATTCAATTGTTAATCTAGTTTCTCTTCTTCTTCTCTTTTTCTAATTTTGATTAGGTGCTTAATTTGATTGGGATTTGTATTTAATAATTATGTAATTACCATGTTCTAAGAGAGGAATTTAGAGATTGAACAAGGCATTGAAGTTGTTTGATGAAATGCTTAGCTTGGTTGGATCTTGGTTTTTAAGTTAATTTGGGTTTTGGATGGATGCTTAATTTGTCTAACTTTAATTAATTGAATTCTGGAAGCATTTCGAGTAGAAGATCCATGGATCATTGAGAGGTATCTTGATATGATCTAAGACCAAGGATTTGATTGATAATTGAATGGACCTTTAGTGATCAAGGATGGATTAAGATCAAGATTAGTTAATTCTCTTGGATTGGTTGTTTTCCAAATTCTTTTTACTCTTTTTAATTTCTTTCTATTGTTTAATCTTACAAAATATTTCTCCCTATTTATCAACCTCTTAATTTGATTGTGTAATTAGAGTGATCTACGGGGTCGACCCAATGTTACCATATACTGCAAGTAGTTTTAGAAATTCAGTTATAAATTGATTTAAATTTGGTAGCCTCAGTAGTTATCAGAAGGATGATACCCTCCCTATCAAAAGTAGTTGAGGATGAATATTCCCTCTCTACTCACATCTACAAAGAGGAAGAACATTCCCACATTGGTTGTGGTTGATTGGATTACTCGGCGTAGTTCTGTGTAACAAAAAAGACTGTTATAAATAGGTTGAATTGCACCAACATGAAAGTAGACTACTACCAAGTGAACGGTAGTGTAAGGATGGACATTCCCTCTATACCATTTTGATTAAGATAAATGAAGAATATTGATGATTGATAAATGATGGTTATTGATGATTGATAAATGATGATTATTGAAGGATGACCATTATGAGATAACTTATTGCATAAGTCTATCATGGATTGGATTCTTGATATAAAATTGAGATTATGATGAGATTTGATGACTTCTTTGATTATACAAATAATTTTTTTAAACTTATAAAATGAACCTCTATTTCGGGAAGAGAAAGGACTCGATTTGGCTTTGGTCACCTTTCTACTAATTATATGTTAATGATTTGAAATGATTTTTCCTCAAAATAGATACAATGATTATGATGACACATTTTTACAATTGTTACTAAGAATTGTCAGATTCTCACCCTATTTGTTCTATTTCCATAATGATTCCAGGACATCCTCGTGCAGACTATAGAGGTGAAGAAGGACCTGATCTTATAGATCTTTCGTTCCTTTTGTTTCAACATATGTAGATGGTTGTATGCCATCTAAGCATGATTTACCAAACTGAAACCCTAACTCTCTTATCCATTTTACCACTTTTCAACCTATATAATTCATGGATACCACAAGGATTCAAGCCATAATTCATGCATAGATCAACTCAAAAACAACCCTATTTCAAGGTTCCTAAGAGTTCCTTCACTCAAACTCAAGGAAAATCATCCAAACTCAACTCCCATTCCAAGCTCACATGACAACATTAATGGAGATAAGAAGAAGAAGATGGAGGAATAAATTAGGAAACACCGCTACCTCTTAAAGATGAAGCTCACACTTTGGCCTTCTTTTTTTCCTTTATCTTCTTCTCTTCCTTCTCCTTCTCTTCACGTTTTCCCCTCTTATGCTCTCTGCCTTTAGCCATGAGGGAGAAAATATGAAATTAAGTGGAAACTCACTTTAAAGATGAGCATTAAGGGTAGTTTGGTCTTTTGCTAAAACTTCACATCTATGAAGAAAACTTAGATTTCACCAAATCAAGTTTTCTAACTTCCAACAAGTTTAAAATAAATCCTAAGGTTCATAAAAAATCTTGTTTCACCATTGTCTTACTTTTCCATATCTGCGACTAGTCAATCTGACATTAAGACACACTTATAGTATACTTAAAAATATCAAATGACCTTTGTTAACTCTCAAAAATTAACTATATCGCATTCCACACATTTGTAACTTAGAAATAAATTCTCCATATTTATTTCCATTAGCTAAGCCATTTACGCTAATAACTAAGCCATTTTAAGCTACTATTGACCTTTTGTGCCGCAGCAAAATACCTAAATTAACTCCGACTATCCCAAAAATTAACAAGCATGCTAAGCTAGCATTATGTTACCTCTATAACTATATACAAGCCTAACATGTATTGAGGATGTTACATTTCTCCTCTCTTTTTTAAGAGTTTTATCCCCAAAATTCAACTTACCTCATATTAGAAATGATATCATACTCGAAAGGTCCTCATCTTTCCTTAGTGATACCTTACTGAACTTAGCCACCAAAACATTATCCAAAGATCTTGGTATATTTTAGTAGCCTCTAGATGGATGGTATAGCTATCTTTGTGAGCTTCCTCAAGAATTCCTTCCTTAATTTTTGACTCGCGTGGCACACAAAGTTTAGCTTTAAACTTCGTCATTCCCTTATGCCTTAACGAAATCCTGTTAAGACCCCTTGAATATCTGCTTACTACTATCCCTTAGAGTTTCATCCTCCTTTTGAGCTTATAAAATTTGAGTCCTTAAGTCTTTTACTATGTCCACCTTGCTCACTAAGAGACTATATGGCACCATAGTCACCGCGAAACTCAAATCCCTGAAACTCTCAAGAAATTCATTCTCTTGGATCTATCATCTAGGATACCTGTAGGAATTTCCTACTTAGTGCATGAGCCACTACATTGGCCTTACCCCAATGATACTATAACTCAAGGTTATAAGCCTTAAAGGAATCCATCCATCTCTCTTGCCTCATGTTCGACTTCCTCATATCAACAAGCATCTCAAACTATTATGATCGCCAAACACCTTAAACAAGAATCTTTATGAGTAATGTCTTCAAATATGTAAGGTAAACACCACGATGGTTAATTCCAAAACATACATAGGGTAGTTCTCTCAATGCAAGTTTAACTTCTCAATGCATAACCATTTACTCACCTATTTTGCATCAGAACACACCCTAATCCCATCTTCAAAGCATCACTAACTACCTCAAGTTCTCATAAGGATTCAGAATTACCATCTCTGAAGCAGTAGTCAACCTCTTCTTCAGTTTTTGGAAACTATACCCACAACTAGAGTTCACTACAGAGTACTACTCTTCCTAGTTAACCTAGTCAGGGTAGCACTAACTGAGAAAGTTTACCAGTTGTTCTTCCCATTGTACCATTACTTAAACTTTGCTAGGTTTCTTTGCAACTCCCCTACTCGAGAAATTATATAACCCTTAAATTGTACAACTTATAACCAACACTGACTTTTGGCTAATTAGGCACGCAACCATATTTCTCCAAAATTTTCCAAAAGTACAATAACATACTTGATAAAAATATATTTTATACATTTTATAATCCTCTTATTGGGCTTCTTAAGGTTCAATTAGGCTTAATTATGTTAGTTTTGTCACATTCTATGATATTGAGCTTATTGGATCATTGAAAGAATTATTGCATGAATTAGCCTTAATTTATCTTTTTGGTAATGTTTAGTAAACTGGCTATAACTTGAGTTTCAAATATCTGGTTGATGTGATTCTAGTTTTATAGGAAATCTAAGACAATTCCCTACAACTTTCATGAAGATCTCAAAGGACTAATCACACATTTGGATAACTCAAATTGGAGTTGAATCAAGAATTAGGGTGCTGATCCTAATAGCTTGACCTATGCATACTATTCATGACATAGCTCAGGCTATAGGATGTCAAATGGGCTGACATTTTATGGTTGACAGTTAAGACCCAAATATACAACTTTCATGTTGAACACTTTTCCAAAATCTGAGGTCTACTAGGGCATATTGGTCTTTGAAGTCAGAACAGAGGAATTCAAATTGGGCCTGAGTAGTATGCAGTAATCAGACCATATCTTGAGTTGTAGGAATGGTTTTGGGCTAAAACTAATGGAATTTGAAATCTACGATCTAGGCCTACAACTTTCATAAAGATCACTTGGTGAGAAAATGATGAATGCAATGAGTTCAGAACTAAATGATTTCGGAGACAAAAAATCTCCATAATTTTTCACTCATCAAAAGTCATTTGACATTTTCCACTCATTCACCCACTCATCCACTCACTCATTAATCAGCGCCGTTGTCATTTTGTATCCCTAATCCTCTATAAAAGGGGGCATTGGCTGTATATTTTTGGGGAGTCTGGGTCTTAGAGGCCAAGATCATGCTATTGTGTTGTTTGTTTATCTTGTTGTAGTTTGCTTTTGTTCTAAATTGAAGTTATGTTCTTCTTCTTCTTTTTCTCTCTTCCTTTCTTATTGTCTATGAGTAACTAAGTTTTATTTTACTTGGATGAAAGGGTGAAGCTCTTGGTAATAAGTTAAGGTTAGATTAATTTCTCTCTTGTACTTAAATGATATATTATCAAGTAGCCATTATATGTGTTGTATTTTATTTCTAATTAATTTAGAAACCCTCCTTGTAAAGTGGAGTTCTTGATTTGTTGTAGACAAGATATTCCCACAATGAATGCTTGAACCTATTTATAAGTGGTGGTGTAATAGATGATTAAAGGAATCATAATATAATTACATATATAATTTTTAATGAACTTTGAATGTTGTATTTTCTGATTGGAACCTCTGTTATGTGTGGATTCTAATTAAGTTATAAAAGAATTAATCTTGTCCTTAATTTATTTACCAAGAATGGATCTCCTAACCCAAGTAAGTTTTTTTTTATTTGTGACTAAGTTTTATCACTTTTATTGTTGTGACAAAATATTTACTTTATGTCAAAGAATTCTTCTTCATTAATTCCCTGTGGATCGACCTCGGTCTCCCGAGAATTTATTACTTGAAACAACCTGCACTTGGATTTGTAACTTTTAATCCGTATCAAGTTTTTTACGCCGTTGCCGGAGACTTGATTTGAAGAATAAATTTATGTTGTAAATATTTTGTATATATATATTTTTATTTTTTTACTTGTGGATCTTGTATATATGTATATATATATTTTTCTCTTGTTTTATTTTTTTTTTTTGTTTTGTACATATTAACGTACTAACTTAGTGGAGGAAACTCTCTCTTAACCCTATATAATCTGTAATCATTAATGAAATAATCTTTCTTCTTCTCTTCTCTCTCGCTGGAGCAAAAAATTAGCTTTACCGATTCTCTGATTTTCATATTTTAAATTTACTTTCTGCACTTTATTTTCTGTACTTTATTTCTAACTTTTTAACTTACTAACCTACTAACCTTTTAATTTTCTTGCTTACTAACTTTCTAGCTCTCTTGCTAACTTTCTAACCTTCTAACATTTTAATTTATCTGCTTACTAACATGTTAATTTACCTGCTTACTAACTTTTTAATTTATCAGCTTATTAACTTATTTGGTGGTTAGTTTATATCATACCATTGTTAATATATATTTGGTGGTTGGTTTATACTACACTATTGTTAATATATATTTGGTGGTTCGTTATTACCACACCTTTATTAATATTTATTTGGTGGTTGGTTCATACCACACCCTTATTAATATTTATTTACTATCCTTTGTTAATATATATATATTGGTGGTTGGTTTATATCACATCTTTGTTAATATTTATTTACTATGTATTAATATATATATGGTGGTCGATTTATGCCACACCCTTGTTAATATTTATTTGGTGACTGATTTATACCACATCCTTGTTAATATTTAATGACAGGTTTACCGCCTACTTGTTAATATTATTATTATTATTATATTATTATTATTATTATTATTATTATTATTATTATTATTATTATTATTATTATTTATCATGGCAGGTTTACTGCCTACTTGTTAATTTTTTTATGGAAGGTTGAACTCTGTATATATTTTTATTTTATTCTTCCTATTTCTTCTTCTTTTTGTCATGTGTAGTTAAATTTGTGTGTCTCTAGGGTGAAGACATAACTTAATTCAATCGACATGTATTAAGATTGAAATTTTAATTAATTTCTTTTTTATTCAATTTGAGTGCTTATTATGATTCTTAATGTTTTTATGAATTGGCTACTCATAAATTGATCTAGTGAGGTGTATGTAGAATCAGAAGGTTTGCATATGACCTAAACCATAAATAATAATTGTCATGATTTATAATCATCTAGGAATGGAGGTTATAGGTTGTGTGGGAGAATTATGATATTTTCCATGAGAATCCATAGAGTAAAGGTCATGCCTTTAAGATTTAAGGTTTAGACAAAGGAATTGAGTTTTAATTAATTACTGGATTCTCCCCATCAATTGAATGATTAGAAATTAATTAGAATGAAGGTTCCAAAGCTACTCTATTGTCTATGATAGATTATTGAATCAAGTGAAGTCAGATCTCTAGTGTTTTAATTTCATGTGTTTACATCCTTAATGTGTTTTGCAGTATTGGGAATCTGACTCAAAAAAACATTGTTTGCCAATTTATGAGAAAAATGGATGGGAAACTTATCCTCGACTTATAAAAGGCGTTTAAGCTATTATTGGACGTAAAACCAAAGGAAGATGTGAGCTACAATCATAACTACATGTATATATTATATTGTTCTTCTTAAAAAAAATTGTGTTTCTTAATTTCAAACTTTTCTGACACCAGTCAACCTGCCCATATAGGTGCTATCATTACCTTTTTCTATTCTCTTCCCTATTTAAACACTACATTTTCTTCATTTTCCTTCAACTCAAAATCATTCAAAAGAAGTATGAGTGTAGAAATGGAAGGAACTTCTTCTTCTTCTGTTCGTAGACTTACTAGTATTTATGTATTTTGTGGATCAAGTTATGGGAAGAGTTTAGAGTTTGTAAAAGCAGCAAGCACTCTTGGTCGAACACTTACTGCAAGGAATATTCATGTTGTATATGGGGAGGTTGTTGTGGGTTAATGGGGGCTGTATCACTCTCTGCATATATAAGAGGCAATCAGGTTTTAGGTATCATTCTTAGAGCTTTAACTCAAAAGAACATCACTGGAAAGACACTTAGAACAAAACTATAAGTATCATCTTTGCATGAACGAATAACTAAAATGCTTGACAATTCTGATGCATTCATTGCCTTACCAGGTGGTTTTGGTACTTTGGAAGAAGTTTTTCAAATTGTCTCTTGGGCCCAACTGAACATCCACCATAAACCCATAGGTTTGTTGAATGTTAATAATTTTTTTGATCTTTTGTTATTTTTTCTTAACCATGCTATAGAACAGAAATTTATCACACCTTTGGCAAGAAGACTCTTTATCTCTGCTCCCATTGTTGATGAGTTGATTCATAAATTAGAAGCTTTTGTTTATGAACCTGATCCAGTAACAGCTCAGATAGATTAGTTAGAAGGAAGCAGTGATGGAAGCAGTATGAAAAACAAGCCAGACCAGACACTCCAACTATTTAAATAATTACAAGCTTTGGCTTTATTCATCGTACTTTGTTTCTGTTTAAATTTGTCTAAGATTTTTCTTTTTAGTAATTGCAACAACAGGTAATATCTTCTATCCTTTACCTATCTATATTTTGACATTGAGGACAATGTTGTGATCTAGTTGGGGCGAAGGATAGTTGTGTGAATAATTGTGTAAAAAAAATAAAAAAAAAACAAAAAAAACCAAAAAAAAACCCCAAAAAATAGGAAGTGTGTTTATTAATATGTTTGTCATGTTTATATGTTTGTCAGCAATTTACTAACAGCTAAACCAATTAGGGATGGCAGAATAAGGAGTAATTTTACTCTTGAGATGCATCTAGATTGGGGTAGTAACCAGTTTGTGTGGAAGTATCAATTTAAATTCAGGGAAATTTACATGATTGAGTAAATTATCTTCTTTCTTAAATTTCACATGCTTGGTTATAGATGTTGAATTGATAGATTAAAAATGATGGATATATGCCTTGTGAGATTTTGAGCCTATTGATGAATGGATTGAACATCTGTATCATTCTCTTCTTTCTTGTGTGATTTTTTTTTTCACTATGGAATTGTTACTCTAGAACTTGCTTTGATTCTTTTTTAGGCTACATTTTCATATGCATACATAAAAATGATTGAGGCATTTTGAAATAGCTACTTTGACCAAATAGCCAACCTTGTATATTTTTCCTTGTGTAAACCCCTTTGAGCTTATTTGATAATTCCTTGTTTTTAACTCGTTACGTGTTCTAAAAAAAACATGTTCTTACCTGACCTTAGGGAATAAAAGAGCATTGGCTTTGTTATTGGTTGAGTTTTTTAACAAGTGTGGGGGTGTATGTGCAAAATGTTGGAAAAAAAAAGAGCTGACTACCGCTGCAATCAAAGGATTATCAAACTCTCCTAATGCACCATGTGATATATTCATACATAGAATGAGAGTGGATGCTTGGAAACAACAGGAAGAAAAGGAGAATGTTCAGGCCTAACAATGAATTCAACCTACCAATTTGGCATTGATCTTCAACAAAACATTAGTCAAATATTAGTCATTATCCTTTATAAGAAGGAAGCAAACAGAGACGGAACTAAGAAACCCTTAGGAAATTTAAACTGAATGTTCTCAAACATCTTCTCCACTCTAACTGTATCATAATGCTCTTCTATTCTCTTTGGTATTTAACTTGTCATATTTATATTACCCCTCTCCTTTACCATAGTCCCACTATAACCTTGAATAAAGTCCTCTTGATTTTTGTGTGCATGTTGTTTTTGAGTAGCGAAGAAGTAGAAGATAAGCAAGCTTATGGTAGTGCAATTGTTCAGGGGTTGAATAGAGTGAAATACTAACCTTTTAAACACTTGAGAGATTGAGAGTGAATTCTGTGAGGATCTATCATTCCTGATTCAAGCTTTTCAACTAAAGTTTCCTTGCTTGTTAATTTGAGATGCAAAGAAATGTTACCTCATGAATATTTTGATCCCTTGAATGACTGGTTGCTCTTCTTGATTCATTAAATCCTTTAGATTTTTTAGTTTTTGAATTTGTGTCGTTTTTCTTTGTTCCCTAGTTTTTTTTTATGTATTTTGCACAGGAGTGCAAAAGCTAAGTGTGGGGGAATTTGATAACAATATATTTTATACATTTTATAATCCTCTCATTGGGCTTCTTAAGGTTCAATTAGGCTTAATTATGTTAGTTTTGCCACATTCTATGATATTGAGCTTATTGGATCATTGAAAGAATTATTGCATGAATTAGCCTTAATTTATCTTTTTGACAATGTTCAGTAAACTGGCTATAATTTGAGTTCCAAATATCTAGTTGATGTGATTCTTGTCTTATAAGAAGTCTAAGAAAATTCCCTACAACTTTCATGATACCTCAAAGAACTAATCACACGTTTGGATAACTCAAATTGAAGTTGAAGCAAGAATTAGGGTGCTGATCCTGACAGCTTGACCTATGCATACTATTCATAACATAGCTCAGGTTATAGGATGTTAAATGGGCTGAAATTTTGATAGTTAATATTTAAGACCCAAATATACAACTTTTATGTTGAATACTTTTCTAGAATCTAAGGTCTACAAGGTCATATTGGGCTTTGAATTCAGAATAGAGGAACGGAAATTGGGCCTAAGCAGTATGCAGTAATCAGACCATATCTTGAGTTGTAGGAATGCTTTTGGACTAAAATAACGGAATTTGAAATCTAAGATCTAGGCCTATAACTTTCATGAAGACCACTTGGTAAGAAATTGATGAATACAATGAGTCCAGCACTAAATGATTTCGGAGACAGAATCTCCATAATTTTTCACTCATCAAAAGTCATTTGACATTTTCCACTCATTCACCCACTCATCCACTCACTCATTAATCAGCCCCATTGTCATTTTGTATCTCTAATCCTTTATAAAAGGGGGCATTGGCTGCACATTTGGGGAGTCTGGGTCTTAGAGGCCAAGATCATGCTATTGTGTTGTTTGTTTATCTTGTTGTAGTTTTCTTTTGTTCTAAATTGAAGTTATGTTCTTCTTCTTCTTCTTCTCTCTTCCTTTCTTCTTGTCTATGAGTAACTAAGTTTCATTTTACTTGGGTGAAAAAGTGAAGCTCTTAGTAATAAGTTAAGGTTAGATTAATTTCTCTATTGTGCTTAAATGATATATTATCAAGTAGCCATTATATGTGTTATATTTTGTTTCTAATTAATTTAGAAACCCTCCTTGTAAAGTGGAGTTCTTAATTTGTTGTAGATAAGAGATTGACACAATGAATGCTTGAACTCATTTATAAGTGGTGGTGTAATAGATGATTAAAGGAATCATAATATAATTATGTATATAATTTTTAATGAACTTTGAATGTTGTATTTTCCGATTGGAACCTCCGTTATGTATGGATTCTAATTGAGTTATAAAAGAATTAATCTTGTCCTTAATTTATTTACCAAGAGTAGATCTTCTAACCCAAGTAAGTTTTTTTTTATTTGAGACTAAAATCTATCACTTTTATTGTTATGACAAAATATTTACTTTACGTCAAAGAAATTTTCTTCATCAATTCCCTATGGATCGACCTCGAACTCCTGAGAATTTATTACTTGAAATAATCTGCACTTGGGTTTGTAACTTTTAATCCGCATCAATACTGACTATGTTCTTTCATAATCCTAGAAAAATTTTTAGAGACATTCTCTTCCTAACTAGAGTATAAGCCCTTCCTGGAGCTTTCGGTCTAGGGTTGGGCATAACTCGCTACCTCTGCAGACACCACTTAGCAGAATGCCCCGGTTGACCACACATAAAGCACACCACACAAGGTTTATCACCATGTGACCATCCACACATAGGGTATTCAGGCTCTAAGGCCTCCACCTGAACTTGCTGATCTTCATTGTCTTCATCAACTTTTGAAGAAACTGTATATAGAAACACTTTCCTCATACTCATCTTGTGGATCGTTGGGCGTAGAAACACATTCCTCATACCCGTCGTCCACCCTTTTCCCCTCTTTTGAAGGTTTTGTGATCTTTGCTCCTCTTGAGACTTACCATCACGACCCTCAACCATTCTGCACTTGTTCACCAAACTTGCAAAGTTATAAAACTCAAAAGGATGGATCTCCTCCTGAATGTCCTTCCTCAATCCTTCCTCAAATTTAATACACTTCCAACTCTCATTTGGGTTAAACTTGATGCAGGATGAGAAATTAGACAACTCATTGAACTTGGCCACAAACTGACTAACAGACATCTCGCCTTGTTCCAACCTTAGGAATTCTATTTCCCTTGCGTCTCGTAAACTTTGTGGAAAATTCTTCTCCAGGAATGAACCCTTGAAGATCCCCCATGTAACACAAGTTCTTGATGCATCGAACACTTTATTGGCATTAGTCAACCAATCCTCTGCCTCCCCTACCCATATGTAGGTAGCAAACAAGACTCTCCGTTCATCTGAGCACACCATGACAGCAAAGATCTCCTCCATCTCCTTAAGCCACCCCACTACCTTAACTGGGTCATATTCTTGCTTAAAGGATAAAGGGTTGGCATTCTGAAACTTTAAAAGATCTTGGAAGTTATGGTTCTATGAGTGCCTCTTGTATTGGTTGCACTAATTGAACTGGTGGTCGTGTAGACTATTGAGGTAGAATCGCTCCTATCCTCTCAAGCATCCTTGTAGTCATAGTTGTTTGCTCTCTTATAGTTTCAGCAATAGCGGCTGCCTACTCCTGTATAGCATTAGCGGTAGCAACTACTTGCTCCCTCCTTGCATCAACCATTACCATAAGGGCTCCCACAATGTCTGTACCTTCATTAACTAGGTTCCTATTCCCGCGGGTTCGCCTCAAAGATGCCATAGTTTTCTGTACACACAAAATAATACATATTGAGCTAGTCAGTCTCAATATCATGTAACTATGCGACAGTAGCTAAAAATAGTCATACCAAAGGCAAGTCATACAATTCTATCAAACATCTCTTACTAGAGATGAAGAAATGCACAACATACACAAAGCAACTCTAAATATGCCTAAGCATAGTCAGTCCATACCCTGGCTCAACAGGATGAACTACTCTGATATCATAATATAACACCCTAATACCGGTAACCTAGTATATCTATCATATACCAAGATAAGCAGTATTAGCTACAACTAACCTAAAACAACATTCTAATCCCATAACATTCATTTATATAAATAATTATGGAGAGTCTGAACAACAAAAACTTATATACACATCATTAGCCTTATAAAGGCAAACTGTAATACATAACTTTATACATCCTATAAGGAGCATAAAAATAAATATAAAATATACTTATTACAAGAAACAAAATAAACTACGCTTGTTCTTCTGCTTCTTCTGCTTTCCTTTACTTGGACCTGGATTTACATGGAAACACAGTGGGGTGAGAAATCATAATTTCTCAGTATGAGTAACCAATACCAGAATTTATTTGTTCACAATAAATAAACCACACTATAAGGATCAGATTATACCTGCAACATATAAATGAGCCATTGCTCAACACTATCATGAATTACATACAACTCTATGTAACATTCAAAAGTAAGCTATAATCTTAACCCATAAGTATAACAATCAATGATATTGAACAACCGCCTATAAAATCGAACAATATCATCGAGCAAACAAGACAATCAAGGCAACCGCCTATACAGCTACCAACAAATGCAATGCTTTATGATATGATATATGGTTATGCTCACACAAGGTCCTAATAATGTGATGATGCAATGCAAATGCAGATTTTAGTTTTTGAAAACACATGTTACTTGCTCATTCCCAGAAACCGCATTCTATTGTATATGCTAGGTAGGATAGGCATAAAAGCCCTAACACTACTTGGTGATGTATAGACTTGTTCCCCTCATGAAGGTAAGAGTACTAATACTAACCCAATACACTAGTAACCTTGACCATAATAGCCTACTCGCTACGAGAATTTAGGATCCCCTATCTCCTCAAGGTCATTTCCTACAATTATCTGGCCAAATGGTTGTGCACTCCACATAAGGTTACAATACATAGGAAATAGCTCATAACAAGTTTGAAAACCAAATATACAAAGTTATTTCAAAAACATATACACTCAACAGAAGGTCCTCCATAATCGAGTGAAGAGCAACACTAGTGACTTAAGAATTTACCTCAACTTATCAAATAATCAGTAAATCCCATGTCACTAGCATTCTTGTATCTAGCACCTCATACCAGCACTTCGCAAGTTGTTTCAAGGCAACTTGAAGTTGCTCAAGGTTCTAGACACTGCCTTATAGCATTCCACAACATTTGGATGCCAAGGTCACACTAAATCCTATCACAAGGTTCACCTTAACCAAGTGAACGAGCTATAACTAGAAAACATGCACTCTTAACTCTATCTCATAAAGGAACTACTCCATGCCTCTAGCAATCCACAATGCTTACCCTTGACAAATAAGGAAGCATACACCATTTATGCATCTCAAGCTCAACTTTAACTCTACAGGAACTACCTATGCATATAAGAAGGCACACTAGGCCAAACAACCCATACTAGTTATTTTTAGCACACATCCTAATCACTTCCCCAGTGATACCAAAAGTAACCTCATGTTGATTAAGGTCCTAGGTACTTACCTATGGCATTCTACCTCTCAAAGGATGCCTAAGGTTCCACAACACTACCGTATGACATTCCACCTCACTATGGATGCCTAAGGTTCCCCAACACTACCCTATGACATTCCACCTCACCATGGATGCCTAAGGTTCCACTCCAAACAAAAGAGAGGAAGAAATCTAGCAAACTTTCAAACCATGCTAACCTTTATCTCATAAGGGGCAAGATCATGTTCCCAAAACTTCCCATAACTCAACCTTAGCAAACCAAGGAGTGTTTGTCCCACACATGCCTCTTAGTTCAATTTCACCCATGAAGGAACATTCTAGACACCTAGACAATTGTAATTGGCTCACTCCATCTCATGGAGGAACCAACCCCCTTTTTATCACAAAATCCTAGCTCAACCTTAGCCAAAAAGAGAATAAACATGGCATACATACCATTCAAGTTCAAACTCAACTTTTAAGGAGGCAACTAGGGGTTTTCTCATCATGAGTAATCACACTCACCAAATCAATCTCATAGCCTAGCATAAAGCATTGCCATTTCATCAAACAAGCATGAGTATAATCCACTGTATCACTCCCTACACATAGCTGAAATTCCTAGTGCGGCAGAGACTGGAGTGTCGTAGCTCCCATAAATTGGGGTCATAGCTCTCCTGCAAAAAACATGGTTTCTACATAATACTGATCAGGGTCAAACTAACTTGCCCATTTGCTAATCGCAAGTGCACGGATCGCTCAAGTAATACAGATACAAAATAAAAGTTCGTTCCCACGAAGATAATTATTTATAAAGCTAAGTACCAACCAATAGCTTAATCAACTCTATTCAAGGACCTAAAAATGAATAAAAGTAATAAACTAAACTAAATGTAATCTACAAAAGCAATAAAGATAAATGATTAGGTTTCAAGAAATCCTTCTTCACCCCCAACATCTACCAACAACATGCAATCCTCCTCATTAACATGCATGCACTGATTAGGTTAGCTTGAGAATCTTCATTAGCTAAAAGCCTATGTCTAGGTTAATCAACCATAGTTTCATTCACCTAACTCCTTAGTTAGAACCAAAATTCACTCATGAACGATTTATTCTCAATCACACACTATACATGGCCAATAGGTATATTTCTATCACATTAATGAATCAACTCATCCAAGCCAATTGAACTCATCGAACATGCATCAACCATACCATATCCATATCAACAAATCCCTATGTCTAGTTCATTTGCAATATTAGGATCATGCAATTGATGAAAACCAACAACAAGCATTAAACACAGATTATGATTGAACAAAACTAAAAATCCACACAAACTCAGAGAAAAACACATCATTAATATAATAATTGGATCCAAAGTATCCCTAAATACAGCTTAGCTATACAATAAAGATAAGGAAGAGAAGAGAGAAAGGAAAAAAGAGAAAGAAAGCTCATTGATTTGTCTCTGAAGCTTGAATCCTCCTTCATCCTTGTTCCTATCCTCCAATCCACTATCAATGGAGATCTAGCCAAAGCTTTCTAACCTAAAACTACCTAAAACCTAAACTAAAAGAGAGAAAACTAAAAAAGAAATGGCTCAAAATGGCCAGAACACAGAGAAAAACATAAAAAATCTATTTATAGGCTCAGCTTATCGCCTTCGTGCTATGGCCCCTACATAGTCGGTTACATTGCGCCACGGCGCCACTTCTTCTAGGCCGCGGCCCTCTCGCCTCGGGTTGAAGTATGGCATTCTGATGATGCCTCTCTGCGCCGCAGCGTACACTACCTTGCGCTGTGGTGTTGACTGCTGAAAGGTTAATTTGGCTTCCTCTTGGCTTTTTAGCTCAAATGCTCCACATATCACCTTGTTTGGAGCCCTTCCTAACATGGAGAAAATACCAAATCAGTAACATATATAAATCTACTTAATCATAAACAATTAAAGCTCAATTTGCTCAATAACACATAGAAAGCATTAGAATCAGAGTATGACAAATATAAGCACAAAACCCTCTAAATTTGCATTATTAACAAGGACTAAGCATTCATTCTAATACAGAGATAGGGCACAAATAACTACATTTTATGGAGTTATCAAATACCAACCTGAGAACCACCATTTTTAACCCTTCCAAAGGGTTTTCAATTATAAATGTGATCCTTAAACATCTCTAAACATTAAATACATCACATGTATGATTTCTAACCATCTAAGCATGATTTACTAAATCGAAACCCTAACTCTCCTATCCATTTCACCACTTTTCAACCTAAGTAATTCATAGATACCACAAGGATTCAAGCCACAATTCATGCATAGGTAAACTAAAAAACAACCCTATTTCAAGGTTCCTAAAAGTTCCTTCACGCAAACTCAAGGAAACTCGTCCAAACCTAACTCCCATTCCAAGCTCACATGACAACATTAATGGAGATAGGAAGAAGAAGATGGAGGAAAGAGTTAGAAAACACCCCTATATCTTGAAGATGAAGCTCACACTTTGGCCTTCCTTTTTCCCTTTCTCTTCTTCTCTTCTTTCTACTTCTCTTCATGTTTTCCTCTCTTCTGCTCTCAGTCAGCCTTGAGGGAGAAAAGATGAAAGTGAGTGGAAACTCACTTTAAAGAGGAGCATTAAATGTAGTTTGGTCTTTTGCTAAAACTTTGCATCTATTAAGAACACTTAGATTTCACCAAATCAAGTTTCCTAACTTCTGATAAGTTTAAAATAAATCCTAAGATTTATCAAAAATCTTGTTTCACTATTATCTTACTTTTCTATATCTGTGAATAGTCAATCCAGCATTAAAACACACTCACAATATGCTTAAAAATACCAAATGACCTCAGTTAACTCTCAAAAATTAACCACATCGCATTCCACACATTTGTGACTTAGAAATAAATTCTCTATATTTATTTCCATTAGCTAAGTCATTTATGTTAATATCTGAGTCATTTTAAGATACTTTTCACCTTCTGTGCTGCAGCAAAGTGCCTAAACTAGCTCCAATTGTTATAAAAATTAACAAGCATGCTAAGCTAGCATTATGTTACCTCTGTAACTTTATAGAAGCCTAACATGTATTAAGGATGTTACAAGATATTTACTTATTTTCCAAGAACCTCCATTCATTGTATATACAAAGTAGGATAATCCTAAAAGCCTAACCTCAATTGGTAATAAGTAGATGTCTTCTCCTCACCAAAGTAAGAGTACTACTTCCACTACCATACCGGTAACCTTGACCATACTACCATAAATTCATGGAGAATTTGGATCCAACACCTCATTCTCAGATCATATGGTTGTGCATACCATCTAAGGTTACAACACATAGGAAAAAGTAAATACTAAGTTTGAAAATCAATAGCACAAGAGTAATCTCAATTCATAATTGAAACAGTCACAAGATCCTCATAACTTAGTGACAAAGCAATACTAGTACATGTAAGTCTTAGCCTCACTTATCCAACAAAGTAGTAAGAACCATGTTACTAGCATTCTCATATCTAGGACCTCACATCATCACTTCAATAGTGATTTCAAGACAACCTCATGTTGTGCAAGGTCTTAGATACAACCCTAAAGCATTCTAAACTCAAAGATTGCCTAAGGTTTCACAACTCCTCATTTATGTCAAGTGATTATTCTCTCCAAGAATTACCCCCATTAGTGCCTCAACACACTTAGGAAAGCATATATGAGTGATCCCATCACTTAGGAAATTCTGAAACATAAAAAACACAATATTGAAAAATCTTACAGCCCACATCTGTTGGGAATTATGGATACATCATGCAATAAAATACAGGGATTCCCACCGAGGATCCATGCGAAAAAGCCATAATCTGAATTTTTTAAATGATTTACCTCTTGAAGCGTGATCAAAAGGAAAGGCGTGAATCACCAACACTGTAATAGAAATGATGTTTCTGCGGTATCCACACGAACAGACTCACTAACATCCAACGTTCGCAACAGGAGCCTTACGTCTCTCACACAGTGCTAGCTGCGAAGAGAAGAGAAGAAACCTGTCGCTCTCTCACTCACTTTTTTTTTCTGTAGGTACAGCTAGGGTTCTGAAATTTCATATCTTAGCAGCCCCTTAGCAGTACTATTTATAATAGTGACTGCCTTAAGTGAGTGTGAGCAGCAGCAAGGTAAGCTGTGCAACCCTAGACCCATCTGTTATGAGTCTGACCCATATTTGAATCCGAGTCCAACTTGGATCCATTGCTCCAATTTTAGTCTGCTCTATGTGTGTGACCCTGCAGGTTCTTATTATGTTGGTAGTAATATTAAAATCCCATTCTAATATTACAAGCAGTGAGTGGTATCTAGCAACACATCACTGCTACCTAAGTAATAAGAATGTCAGTGATTTGACATAACCTTTCTGTGACCAATGTTTTCGTGTCGTTTAGTCCCTTTGTCAAGATATCTAGATTGAACGCAAGGCATGGAATGCGTCACCCTTACATAGTCCAATCTTTCATTTCGTGATACTCGAGTAGACTTTATAACAACAAATGAGATAAATATCTCATATAGACTCATTTAAGCATGGTCATGCATTTCGCAGTCTCACTCAATCAGGGGGCCTGAAGATATCGCTCCTGTTATGTAGGAGTGACAAATCCCATCTAGGTCACTCACATCCCTCTGCATGATTCGCGGTATGTCCAATAACTAACTTTATAATCACCTTTCTACAGATGACGTTTGATGGCATTAAAACACATAACTCCTCATGTAGGAATTGTAGTGATTTCAGGTCAAAGGACCACAAACACCAGTGTCACTATAAGAATTGCTTATGACACTCACGTAACAACCCATGTAGCGTTCTCATGGTGGGTCAGTCCAGTACATCATTACTCTAATATGTACCCATGTGAAGACTTGATATCTCATATCCATGACCCGTGAGATGTGGTCATCAGTCTATGCACATACTAGTCTCAATGTATTATTGTTGTCCTAATTAATAATAATACTTGACTAGGGACATTTAAGAATAGTGTTGTAACCAAAAGAATCTCACGATCAAGTCATCCACTTGATGTCCTATGACATCAAACTTACTATTCTAAGGACTTTATTATGTTTATCAAAAAGAACACAATAAATGAAATGCCTTATATATAAAATAGCATAATAGAATGTATGTAAATACAGAAAATATATTGGCCTCTAGGAATTTAGCCACTCATGGCCAATGTAGCATAAACAATAACAAAAGTTAAATAAATAACCATGATCCTATCTCAAGAAAATAGGAAAAAGAAAATAAAAAGAGAAGATGGAGAAGATGAAGAAGGAGAAGATGTCTTCAATGGTTGATCTTCAGAACTCTTGCGCTTGTCTTCAAAACCCTAGCCTTTGCCTCTTGAAATCTGCCGTCACAAAAGTCTCTGTCACAAAATTCCCTTTCAAGTTTAGGGATTTTCCTCTTTTTATAATGTTTAGGGTGAAAAACTTCTGTTTTTATGCTCAGGAGGCCTCACATAACTATGTCTAATGTAACACCCTAAATTTTAGACTATGTTACAGAACAGATAGAATTACACTGTTTTGTATTTTCTGTGCAATATAAAAACAATTTGACTGTTCCGATACTGCTTTTGATTGTTGTGTGTGATTTGCTCTAAGCCAAGAAAATAATAATTTTCTGGCCGAAAAAATCTTATTTTAATTATTCGAAGCCAGGGGATCTTACTAAACCCAATTCCAAGTGATATATATATATTAATCTTTTAATTTTTAGGATTTAACTGTGTAATAAAATAATTTTATATCATTATAATATTATTTTATTTGACAGTACCTACTGTCTCAAAAATAGTAACAATCTGCTCCAAAATGATCATGGACCCTGAAAAGTCTGTGGGACCCACGTTTAGAGAAGCAGTCAACGATTCTGACAGGACTAAATTCTAAGGCAATAGGAACAAGTCAACGAAAGTGGCTTCAAAATTCTAAACCAATAAGAATTGGTCAAATAAAGAAGCATGGACTTCATTAAGGACCATTGGATGAAAAGTTTGATTAAGATGCTTTTAATCATAACCGTTGATCAAATCAATGGTGTGAGAACAATCCTAATTAAATCACTAAGTGATATCCACCTTAGATTAAATCAATGGATAGGAAACAAAGTTAAACTCAATGGTTAGGATTAAGTCAAATAAAGTGGCTTGATTAATTAACTAAGTAAACCTAATTAAGTTATTTTAATTGCCTAATTAGGAAAACTAAGTGGACCAACTTAATTACTAATTAGTTATAATCTAATTTCTAATTAGATATCCTAATTTTATTTAGAGGTTATGATATATGCAATTATATATTTAATTAATTAGTTATGTAATTAAAATGTTAATAAAGTATAATTAGGAAACCTAACCTAATTAACTAGTTATCTAATTAGCATATAATTAACCTATAATTGAAGTCAAAACAAGGCACCAAGTGCCCTTGTGTTCCACGGCCATGTTTTACTGTCGGGCCAAAGTGGTGGACCCAAAAATATTGAGTGATAGTACTGTCAAGTGGAAACATACTATATTTTGAAATATTGAGACTAAGAGTATTTTCGTAAATATGGTAATATATTGAATCTAAGGGTATTTTTGTAATTATAATTCTTAATCTTGCATTGAGAGCTGTGTCAATTTGGTTGATAATTAGCGATTAATTGACGAGATGAATTACACTGTGTTGTGGGTGTGATAGGCGTAGTGTGGTTCATTATTTGAACTTGGAGGCGTTAGTGTGCGGAGAATTTCACATGCAGACAATTGGTAGCTCCTCTGGGCAGTGGTAACGGACAACACACTAATAATCTCGACAAACACTCTTCTTAATCGAGATCTTATGGAGACTATTATGTACAATGTTTGTAGTGCACGATGTATTGGACTATGTACTACTACACGATGTTTTGGACTGTGGACTATAAACACGGCCTTAGACAGTGTAATAGTTTGGTTGGGTAGCTTGGGGTACTAATAGTTCTTTTCAGATCATTCTCTCTGATGTCTGTGTTTAGCTCCATGGAGTAGGAACGAGTCAGTGTGTGTTAGCATTCATGATCTGCATTTTAATATTTACTATAGTCTGTGTTCGAATGTATGATGTATTAAATTGATATTCTGTATATGATATGATGGTATGTAATTATTGTGATATTTGTTTGTATTGTCGTTTTCTTTATTGCCATGCTATTAATGATGTAGATTGTCTCACCTCTTTACTGTATTATTTTGTCTGTTTCTATTTTATGTTTATATCTTCGAAGACTACAATGGCGGAAAGGAGAGGTCAATTAGGTTTCTTTATACTATAATTTCTCGAAGGCGCTGAGGCTTGGCATGTCCATTGGGATACAAGACACATAGAATATAGTGGTGACATTACTTTATCAGTAAGTAGGACTCAACATGAGATCGTTACTTCATTTTATATAGTTGCTTTCGTAGAGGTTATTTTACCTATTAGGGAGTTATGGAATGAATTTCACCACACTCCTAAAGAGAACTTTGATATATTTTTGGGTCGAATTTCTATCGGTCAAGCCATTCCCAACTAGGAAATTTGTCTTTTGACAAGTGCTCATGTCTTAGGTGTTATGTTTTAGTATTATACTGACTTTTTACTACTTTATTAAATATTTGTAATTGTAAATTAATTGTATACTTCAGACAAAATCATATGTATATTATGGTGTGATTATTTTTGGCTTTATTTTGTGTTCCGTGTTATTTTATTTAACGTTAATAAATATAAAAAAGAAAAAAAATTTACCACTAATATTATTTATGTACCAAACGTTTTACAAATTGGGTAGGAATTTTATTTGATTTTATTTTCTTGCATTAAAAATGTGACATCCCCCCAAGGGTGTTAAATTAGTTGGTATCAGAGCCCAAGTTAGAGTCTTTTGGGTTTGTGGGTAGGTTTGTCTTGTTTGTGTTGTGTGAATCTCTGACACTGAACACAGAGATATATTTTGGTTTCCAAAAAGAGACGATGTTGTGTGAAATAGTTATGTTTAGTTCGTTCTGTGTTGATTTTGTTTGTCTTCGAAGAAAGATAATAGAATGTTACAAACATGAGCACGTGGACGCGAAACGTGATGAAGATCGTATAATCGCAAATAGAAGTATGATGCAGAAGATGATTGAAGTATGCAGAATTCTGTAGAACCATGGTACTGTTCCATTAGTTCTTTTCATGGATTTTGGCTATTCCAACTTAGTTTCTTAGTGATCTTAGGTCCATAATCAGTTCTTTAATACATAGGAA
Organism: Ormosia semicastrata; assembly: GCA_029884595.1. NCBI lineage: Eukaryota > Viridiplantae > Streptophyta > Magnoliopsida > Fabales > Fabaceae > Ormosia > Ormosia semicastrata. The sequence continues at coordinate 78,590,773 of JAQQTO010000063.1, read as the reverse complement.
TCATTAAACACTAACTTAAACCACTCAATTTGGATTATGATCTGAAATCACACAAACTTTGACCTAAAGCCCCCAAAAAGAGTAGCAATGGTCTAAAAGAGATATTCTAAGTTCTTAACTTCAACTTATGCTATGAACAAGTCATAAATGACCAAAGAAACACAATCATGCAAGAGAAACACATCAAACACTAAAGTTCAATTTGACCTATTATGCACCAAAATGCATCTACGGTGAAAAGTGTAACACCTTCCTTTGGTAATTACATTTCAAACCAACAATTTTAAAGTTAAAACCAAGTCATAAATGATTTAATATTGTAATATATGAGTTTTAAAATTTCTTTTTGTGGATAACATAAACTTAACAGAATATAGAGAACATAAGACATAATGAACTGAATAATACACCCTTCATATATACATAACATAATTTATTGACAACATAAATACATAAGACTTACAAACTCAAAATTATAAGCACAACTACCATAACAAAACCTAATCTGGCCCAAGTCCAAGCCTGGAGGGAAGGGTCCTCCAATGGATCCTCCTCCGGATCCTCCTCAGAATCCTCAACAGACAAATCCCCCAGTCGGGGTATGTCTCGATAGATGAGAGTCTGAGCAAAAGATACATCGGAATCCTCCCTAGGAGTGTAATGAGGATCACCCCATAACTCCCTGACAGGCATATAAAACTCTAGATAGACATTAGCATCAAAAGAAAAAGTAGCAACCCCATAGCGGGTCCTAGTCAAAGACAGGGTAACATCCCTATAATACTCAATGCGCTCAGTGTCCAGATGGCCGCGCCATGCGTCGGTGCCTCCATGGAACTGCACCCTAACGAAACCCAAAAGATCCCGCCTCACCGCCATCACAGTCTTCATAGAACATAAACATAAAATAGAACAGACAAAACAATACCATAAAGAGGTGAGATCCCCTACATCACATACCAGTATGGCAGTAAAGAAATAGTAATAACCATAATGCCATTTAGTACAGAAATCAACAATTATAGTCATGATACTTAATTAATAGATAATTCAGCAATGTATATCACAACAACATGTTTGCTAACTATGTATATGTACAATGGACAGACCCCTACTCCATGGAGCTAAGACCAAAAATTGGAGAGAATGATCGTGAGACATGTCCGTATACCGTTAGCCTCAAATTAAGTGCTTTAACTTTCTCAGCGTACGCATCATGGCTTATACAAGACATTCTACACTAGATCGTGAATAGGAATAGTATCTCATCGAGATCGTCGGTGCATTTGCATCAGCAACCACGGCACAGTAGAGCTACTAACTAGCCACTTGTGGGATTACCGCGCCTCGACGCCCCCAAGATCAGTTATTGACCTTCGCTACACAATTCTCACCCACACTAAGGTGTAATTCAATCTCCTAGCCATATAGCCTTAACAAACAAAGTCACCACGACTTTCACAATGTATGATCGAATGACTTAATGAATCAATAATTATTAACTATGTAAATTCCATGAAAATCAATCCACCACTGGGCTACGTCGTCAACTGACGTCTCCGGGTCCAGTATGTTAGCCCAACAGTAATCTGCTATTTTTCTTAATCGTAAAGTATTTTTACCATATTATCACAATCGCGTAACACTTCTTGTTATGTCTCTAAATCACGTAACATTTTTATGTCATTTTTCAATCGCGTAAAAATTTTAAAATGTTTTCTTAATCGCGTAACTCAAAATCAATGTTTTTAAATCGCGTAAGGTTTTATCAATACGTTTCAATCACATAAAATGTTTTATTGACGTTCTAAGCTTAATTTTAAGACTTTCCTTGTTTAATATAAAATTTGAACCTTAATTCCAATATTTTCTTACCAAATCTCCTCTAAGTAATATTTTCTAATGTTTTTCACAAAATCTATCTTATTTTGATTTAATCAAAACATTTCAAAAATATTTTTCTATTACTTTTACTAAAAACTCTCTTAAATAAAATACTTTAAATTTCAAACCATCTTTCAAACTTATTTCCATTATTATGGCTGAAAATCAATTCTTTTCAAGTGATAAAATTTTGTTAATCTCCTATTCAACTTGTAAATCCTTAAATCATATTCTTGTCACCTAACCATCTAGGTTCACCATCAATAAAACATTTTTGCCTTGGATACCCCATCATGTGCTAAATGGCCGTGAACCATATATGGTCATTGGGACCAAAATTTTTGTCATTCACACGTGATTCAAAGCATGTAAAACATTCCAATCATCAATTCCTACCATAACAATTTCATGCATACTATCAAAGTCATATAATCACATATAGACAAATAAGCATAAACCATTAAATTCACACAATCAAGTGAATAAATCCTCACATGAATTTTTCACCAACAACCACAAATTCCATTTCTCACCACCAAGTTGGTTAATGAGGTTAATCTCCCTCTTACCTTAGATGATGATCAAAAAGCTCCTTAGTTGCCTTCTTCGAGTAAACTTCTACCACCAAATAGATCCTTAAAACAAATTAAACATACAATTATTAAAATCTAAGGCTTGAAATAAGACAACCATGGATCAAGTTTATGGTCTAGAACTTGAGAATAAAATTAGAAGTGAAGATCAAGAACTTCACCTAAAATCCTTCAAACTTAGGCTTGGAGAAAGTTATTGAAGATGGATTAATTTGAAGAAAATCACAACATGAAAGTGTCTCCAAATGGTGTCTAGATTCAAGATATATGGTTGGTTTTGATTAACAAGATTGGAGAGTGATTTTAAGGTGTTGGCCAAAATTTGATAAGGAGAGAAAATAAGAGAGTTTGGTAATTTGTTTCTTACAAAAAAAAAAGACAAGATAAACTCAAGTGAGATTAAGTAACCATTTTGTCTTCTAAGCTTGTCCTACAAGCTCCTTGGCTGTGTACACCTAAGGGTGTAGAGTGACCAAAACTTCTCCTCCAAGCTCTCTTCAAGCATGCCTTGGAAGCTTGCTTCCGATTAGTTCAACTTTGTGAGTCATAGCCACAAAGCTTGACTTCCTTCAAGCTTACCTTGGAAGCTTGTTTTCCATTGGCTCATCAATAAAGTGAGTCATAAGTGGAAATGATTAGGTTTATGACTAGGCTCATGACTAGTCATCTAACTAGATATTTACAGGTAGATATTAATAAATGGACAAAGGTTACTGCTAGCAAAATTAGTGTTTTATTGTCCAATGGATAATAGAATATACCTACATTTCATCAGTCAAATAAAATCTCAGAAAAAGAAAAATTTCAAAATCTGTTTTCAATTTCAGGTTTAGTAAGCTCTCTCGGCCTCGCGTTAACAGTCAAAATTTTTCTGGCCCCGAAAATATTTTATTTTTTCGACACCGCTTCAAACTCACAAAGTCCAAAAATAATAATAAAATAATCAAAATAAATTAAATAATTCACAAAAATCATAAAAATATCACAAAAATCACAATTAACTGAAAAAAGAAATTTCGAGGTGTTACAACTCTTCCCCTCTAAAAAAAATTTTGTCCTCGAAATTATCGTACCTTAGAATAAATGTGGATATTGCTTTTTCATTTTGTCTTCTAGTTCCTAAGTTGTATCTCCGGTCACATCATTCCAGATTACCTTTACTAAGGCAATTTCTTTTCCTCTCATTCACTTCACTCTCCTGTCCTCGATCTTAATAGGAAGTGTCTCATAGGTCAAGTTCTCTTTTAATTGTACTATATCTGGTGCAATGACCTGGGTTGGATCAGGAATATATTTTGGCAATTGTGATATATGGAAGACATTATGAAGTTTAGAAAGAAAAGGTGGTAAAGCTATCTGATATGCTACTAGACTTATCTAACAAAGAATTTGATATGGTTCGATGAATTTGGGAGTGAGCTTTCTAGATTTAATAACCCAACCGACTCTAATCGTGGGCGTGACTCTCAAAAACACATGTTCACCTTCCTCAAACTCAAAGGGCCTCCTTCTCTTGTTAGCATAACTCTTCTGTCGACTCTGACTTGTCCACATCTTTTACCGGATCACCTTAACCTTTTCCGTTGTTTGTTGTACAAGTTCGGGTCCTAACGCAAGATTTTCCCCATCTTGGTACCAGCACAAAGGCATTCTACACCATCATCCATATAATGCCTCATAGGGTGCCATCCCTATTCTTGAGTGGAAACTATTATTATAAGTGAATTCTATCAGATGTAAGAATTCATCTCAACTCCCAGTCTATTATAAAACATATGCTCTTAGCAGATCTTCCAACGATTGAATTGTTCTCTCTTATTGGCCATCTGTTTACGGATGATAGGCAGAACTTAAATAAAGTTTTGTCCCCATTGCTTCTTGCAGACTTTGCCAAAACCTTGACGAAAATATTGGGTCTCGATCAGAAATAATACTAGAGGGTACACCGTGAAGTATAACAATTTCACCAATATACACCTAGGTCAATTTCTCCATTGAATACCTTATGTTTACGGGCAAGAAGTGTGTTGACTTTGTAAGCTGATCAACGATCACCTATATGGAATCATAACCCTTTCGTGTCTTTGGCAGTCAAACAACAAAGTCCATTGCAATGCTATCCTATTTCAATTTGGGAATAATCGGAGGTTGTAACATTCCTGAAGGTTTTTGATGTTCAACTTTCTTTCTGATAAACTAGACAGGATGCTACATACTTGGCCACGTCCCTGTTCATCCCTTGCCACCAGTATAACCATTTCAAATCCTGATACATCTTGGTCGTTCCTGGATGCATGCTCAATTTACTTTTGTGGCCTTCGTCGAGAATCAATCTCTTAAGCTCCGGATCACTTGGTATACAAATTCTATCTCTGAACCTTAGAATTCCATCTGGTCCTTCCTCAAATTCTAACACGACGCCTTGCTTCACTAACTCCTTCTCATCTTGCAAGTATTGATCATTCCCTTATTTATCTCGAATTTCATCCATGAATCCATTCAAAATAGTAATCATGTTCAAGCAAAGTCTTCCCGATGTCGCTTCTATAGACAACCGCATATCCCTGAATTGTTCTATCAATTCTCTTTCCTTGATCATCATAGCAGAGACACTAAGTATCTTCCTACTTAAAGCATCTACAATGATGTTCACTTTTCCGGGATGATACTGAAGTTGGAAATCATAATCTTTCAAAAATTCTAACCACTTCTTTTGCCTCACATTCAACTCTTTCTAGTCAAATAGGTACTTCAGACTTTTATGATCGCTGAAGACATTGAATGTTGCTCCATACAGAAAATGCCTCCAGATCTTCAATGCAAACATAACAGCAGCTAACTCCAAATCATGAGCAGGGTAGTTCTTCTTATGCATTTTCAATTGCCTCAAAGCATATGCTACTACCTTTAGTCCCTTGCTTTCAAACCTAGCAGCATATTCACTAACAGTCATTCCCCCTTGCTTTAGTCCAAGGAACTCCATCTCCTTGGTGTGCCTCGTGCTTGCTAGAAAATAATTCTCTAGAAATTTGCTCCGGAAGACTTCCCACTTGATAAATCTTCATTCAGCTTCCAACAACCGTTGAGTTCCTGTCCAATAGTCCTCACTATCTCCAACGAGCATGAAAGTAGCATAGGTTACATTCCTTTCGTCCGTGCCTCCCATTCCTCTAAAGATTTTCTCCAAGTCATTGATCCAAAGGTCCGCTTTCTCTGGATCAAATTCTCCTTTAAACTATGGCAGATTATTACGGAGAAACTCTGATAGATTTTGAGCCTCAGATGTTGCTTCCTACTATTGAGCAGCCCTCTGATTTTGTTGTACTATTACATCATTCATTCTCTGCATTGCTGTTGCAGCTACCACCATATTATCATTGTCACGTCCCGTGTCCACATCCGCACCTCTATCACGAGCCATTGCCTTTCTTCAATGTTAGGATAAATAAAATACAATGAAAACTAAATGTAATCATTTCAAGCAATATTGTTTCCCTTCGGAAACCAAAACACAGAGAAACATACAACACAAACAAGATAGACATAACCACAATCAAGTGAATAAATCCTCACATGGATTTTTCACCAACAGCCATAAATTCCATTTCTCACTACCAAGTTGGTTGATGAGGTTAATCTCCCTCTTACCTTAGATGATGATCAAAAAGCTCCTTAGTTGCCTTCTTCGAGTAAACTTCTACCACCAAATAGATCCTTAAAACAAATTAAACATATAATTATTAAAATCTAAGGCTTGAAATAAGATGACCATGGATCAAGTTTATGGTCTAGAACTTGAGGATAAAATTAGAAGTGAAGATCAAGAACTTCACCTAAAATCCTTCAAACTTAGGCTTGGAGAAAGTGATTGAAGATGGATTAATTTGAAGAAAATCACAACATGAAAGTTTCTTCAAATGGTGTCTAGATTCAAGATATATAGTTAGTTTTGGTTGAACAAGATTGGAGAGTAATTTTAAGGTGTTGGCCAAAATTTGCTAAGGAGAGAAACTAAGAGAGTTCGGTAATTTGTTTCTTAAAAAAAAAGACAAGATAAACTCAAGTGAGATTAAGTAACCATTTTGTCTTCTAAGCTTGTCCTATAAGCTCCTTGGCCGTGTACACCTAAGGGTGTAGAGTAACCAAAACTTCTCCTCCAAGCTCTCTTCAAGCTTGCCTTGGAAGCTTGCTTTCGATTGGTTCAACTTTGTGAGTCATAGCCACAAAGCTTGACTTCCTTCAAGCTTACCTTGGAAGCTTGTTTTCCATTGGCTCATCAATAAAGTGACTCATAAGTGAAAATGATTAGGTTTATGAATAGGCTCATGACTAGTCATCTAACTAGATATTTATCGATAGATATTAACCAATGGACAAAGGTTACTGCTAGCAAAACCAATATTTATAGTCCAATGGATAATAGAATATACCTAGATTTCATCAGTCAGATAAAATCTCAGAAAAAGAAAAATTTCAAAATCTATTTTTTGTTTCGGATATAGTAAGCTCCCCCGGCCCCGCGTTAACAGTCAAAATTTTTTCAACCCTGAAAATATTTTATTTTTTCGGCACTGCTTCAAACTCACAAAAGTCCAAAAATAATAATAAAATAATTAAATTAAATTAAATAATTCATAAAAATCATAAAAAAATCACAAAAATCACAATCAATTGAGAAAAAAAATTTCTGGGTGTTACAAAAATAGTGAAAAGAAGTGAAGATGAGCATAAAACCCCTACCTTTTGCAGCTGTGATGGAGATTCAAGCTTGGTTGATTCTCAAACATTGGCCTTACCTTTGGCTTTCCTCTTTTTCTCCTCCTCTTCCTTGTCCTTTCTTTCCTCTTCGTTACTTTCTTCTCTCACGATTTCTATTTCAGATTGTGAAGCAAAGACAGCCATGAACAAAGGCTTATAAAGAGAAATAAAAGACTCTTAAGGCCTTTAGGCCATAATTGATAAATCCTGATATGCTAAAAACACTTAGATTTAGCTAAATTAAGATTTTTAACTTCCAACAACTTTAAAATAAATATTAAGATTCATCAAAATTGTTATTTCACTATTATCTAATATTTTCATATCAGCTACTAGTCAAACTGGCTTTAAAAAGATAACTAGTATGCCTAAAAATGTCAAACTAACTCAGCTTACCTTGCAACTTTAATTGTGTCTTGTTTCATACATTTTTTACCAAGAAATATATTATCCATATTTATTTCCCTCATCTAAGCAATTTATGTTATTATTTGAGTCATTTTATGCTACTTTTCACACTCTAGGTTGCAACAAAGTACCTAAACTAACTTAGTTTGTCACAAAATTAAACATGCTTGTTAAGCAAGTCATATGCTACCTTTTGAACACATATACAAGTCTAACATGTCATTAAGGGTATTGCATGCTCAAGATAAATGACACTAAATGATATGGACCTTGAGTAGAAGTAATTCATACTTGCTATTCCTTAAGTATTATAACCTTATTATGATGTGCACAATCATTTGGCTAGAGAATTGTAGGAGATGATCCTCAATAAGGATGGGGATCCTAAATTCTCAGTGCAGGATTTCTCACTAGTTTCCTTATCATAGATGGGAATTATAAGAGATGATCCTCGATGGGGAAAGGGATCGTAAATTCCTAGTATGAGTCTTCCCACTAGTTTCCTCATCTATAGGGCCAAGTTTACCAGTAGTGTGAGGAGGTAACATTCCCTCCCTATCTAGAAATACAAGGAACTGGGTTCCTAGGAATATGCATAGAAATATGGCACTACATGAGCATTAACACATGGCATTACATTAACATTAGCATTAGCACTAAATGAGCATTAGCATTGACAATAAATGAGCATTAGCATTGGCACTAAATGAGGATTAGCATTGGACTTACACTTGTGTGAGCATTTTTATATCATCAAAGAGATGTTATCTATATATACAGAGTATGGATTTGAATTATGAATGTTTATATAAAGAGAGTTTGTAAATATTCTAAAGATAGTGAGTTGTGACTCTTATCTAATTTATATACTTGATTAGTTCTATAATCTATTGGTACTGTGATGATTCATTATAAATGGTTGATTTTGAGATATTGAACCATAGTAATAATTGAATTTTTTTACCTCAGGAAGAGAAAGGAACAGTTTTGGCTTTTACCTCCTCTCTATATGTTATTAAAAGATTTAATTCCTCCACGAAATAGTTGAAGTTATTGTGATGACATTACATGTATTAAAATTACTGAGGATTTTTGAATTCTCACTCCTTTGCATTATTTCCATGATAATTCCAACACGAGATTCACTCAGGGAGAAGAAGTGAAGTTGATGATGTAGTGTAGACTTGTCAACTCTTTTGGCCATTTCCTATTTTCTATAGTTATTGCAATCGCTTGTATAAAGTTGTATTGTACATATGCCCTTTGAGGCTTAGTTTATATATATTAAGATACTAATGTACTAGTTAGTTGGACTTGTTATATCAGTAAAGAATAGACTTTTCAGATGTAAAATATTCATGTATAGGTTACATTTCCTTTTCAAGGCTCCATATATTAACATATATAGTTATTGTTAAGTTAATAAGATGTTTATAGGTTAGTAGTAATCCTGTTTACTAATGTACATTCCAAATATACTATTAGGATGTTACACTAGACTCTTTCTTATGGATTATGTTGTAATTAATGCAAATCATAATGCTTAAATTGTCACATCTATATTATTTTTACACTCTACAAACATTTCCACATACTATCTGATTTCTAGCCATGTCAGGAATTGGTTCTAGGTGCATAAAGATTCAACACTTACAAAGTAAAACCTCAAGCCCTCATGGAAAAATATCAATCAACACAGAAAATTCAAACTCCATGATAGTATTACTGTTGCGTAACAATATCCGTCCATGTCTGTGGGAGGAATTTGACAATGGATAAATTTGTTGTATATCCATAAATTATTTAGATGATACGTGCAAGAAGGGGGAGGAGGATATAGCTTGAATACCATATGTAGACTAGACTTGCATCGCATAAGTCTAGAGAGAGACTCCATAGGTTCTTAAAATATTTTAAATTTTTTCTCTATTGAAATGGTCCTTCGTATAATTGTATGAATTCACTTAGTCTCGGTATATGACTTACAATTTGGCATTATGAAGAAAAAAGAATCCTCTGGTAGTGCCAATGGCCACTTTCATCCTCATTGAACAAGACCGTGGTTGCGGTCCTCTTGTCAAATATAATGAACCCATAAATTGGAAATTGATGTAATTTCTCTAAGTGCAATTAGCGAATCGAACTCAAATAGCTGTTATTTTGATCATCAAAGAATTGAAATTTGAATTTTGAAACATCTTAGTCAAGAAAAAATGAGATCATTCTTCAGGAAGCAATAATATGTTCTTGTTGATTTATTTCTTCCAAATTTCTTTGGTGACAAAATGATTAAGGCAACAGTTGAATAAACACAAATTATAAATGAACAGTGAAATGGTTATGGTAACTTACCTCTAAATAGATGATTCTTTAAGCTCCCTTTGGGCATAAACTCATAGACTGATAGCCAATTTTCTCCTTCCAAGTATCACCCATTTAATTTAACCATATTTTGATGGTGTAGTTGCCCAAGGTAGTTAACTCCAGTCTGGTTTATTAAAGTTTCATTACCATTCATTTTATAAGGAAAAACAAAAGCATATACTTCTCTTTTAAGGTAGACATTGTAACATCCTTCTTAACCTATTAGTTTTAATGATGGTTATAGTACATTATTAATCCTTATGTGAGTCACCTATTAATTCTGGTTATTTTTTGAGTTAGTTTGAACATAATGCTCTAACATAGGACATGGAAAATAACCCAGAAATTAGCTTAGAATGCTTAAATGATGAAAATAAGTATGAAAAAATTATTTCTAAGTCATAAATAATTAGAATGAATTATGGTAATTTTTGGGGGATTAAATAAATTAGTTTGATATTTTTAATAAATAAAATAAGTGTTTAAAGATTAAAATTAAATAGGAGAGTAACTCAAAAAATTATGAAAATTTTATAGAGTTGTAAAATAAAGGATGGATTTTATTTTAAAATAATTACAAGTTAATGCCGATACATGTAAACAAATACAGGTTAGAGAAATATGTATTAATTATTTCCTTAATGTTATATTAACCTAAGAAAAAATAATAGAGTCTAATAGCTACTAAATGATGTATATAGGAACTACATGGTATCCTAGAATCTTCTACTACACTTATAAAAGCTAGAAAATTCATTAGTGAAAGATCAAAGTATCCCTAAAAAATAAGTTTATCACATCAAATGATAACCATACAATTCACCTTTATCTTCTCCTTTTCCACTGCCAATTTGTAGCCACACACACACTCCCCTCTTCTCTCACATGCATACTTAATAAAGAAGGCACTAGATCCACGGCATCTTCCTTAACTCTAACACTTTCACTCTAGAAATAAAAAAATAAGAGACATAATAGAAGTTAGAGAGAGAGAGAGAAGAACAGGGCAGTGAAGCTGAGAAGGAGGTGGTGTCATAGAGGATCTAGAATGCTTGTATGAAGTTGAAACAAGAAGGAAAACTAATCAACTGGTCATGCTTTACAAACCAATACCATAATCTTCCCACTTTGTCACTTTCTTCCTTCCATCAGAGGGCTAGGCAAGAGGTATGGTTTTTTTAACTTGCTTTGCCCTTCATTTTCCTCTTTTTATTGTATTCTTGTTATAGATGTTGAATTATGGATGAGGAAATAAGGTTGCATGTGGATTTTGTTAAATGGTTAGTTCGGCTAGAACTAAGAAGGAGGAGATAGTTGTTGTTCTTCCATAATTCCTTGTGTGAATGAATTTTAGTGAAAATGATAACAAGAAATTTAAGTACTATGATAGAATTTTAGGATGTTGACATTCACAGCTTCTTCGGGAAGAGGATGAAATGATTTGAAATTATCATTACTTTTATTTTATTCATGCTTGAGCTACAATGGGAAAAGTTAGTAATTAATTCTCTAGATTTTGGATATATGGAATTGTCTATGATTTTGTTGGCTGAATTAAAAGTTAACGTGTGATAGGTTAAGTATTGCTATGTTAAATTGGTAACTTAACTTGAAATTTGTAAACCAGGGGATGATTTATTGATCATTTGAGAATTTATGGAAATTGATAAAGTCTTGATACTTAGATGCTTTATTGACAGAATGCTTTTTTATGTATATACTGTAACATCCCGAAAATTATCTCATTCATCATAAATAGTCATTTTATAATATTTGAGATTTTTTAGAATTTTTTTAGATTTTTTCGAAAACGATGAATATTTTAATATGTTCTTAGCAGAGCTAGGAAAACGAAATGTTTTCCCTGAGCCCAGCCACTGAACCCACCACTTCGCATCACCTCCATGACCAGCCACAGTTGCAGATCCGTCCCTCTCGAACCCGGCACTGTCGCTCCATGAACCTGGTACCACTCCACCCACGAACGCCAGTCGTCGCCATACTGCTCGCCGCTCCAGATCTGTCACCGCGCCGCTCCTCCGCACGCTCCATCACATCTCTACGCCATTGCCATTGTGTTGAGGACTAGGTTATTCTTTCTTTGCTTATACATTTTGCATTTTGTGTTTCATTTTTTTTTTAAGATTTGCTAAAGTAAAAAAGAAATAAAAAAATTAAAATAAAAAAAAAGTCACATGGAAAATTGGGCTGCTTGTTTTTTTTTTTCTGGGCTAACCTTTTTTGTGTTGTTTGGGTTTGAGATACTAGTTTTTCTAAAGGAAAAAGGGGTTTTTGAAATTTGTAATTGGGCCTTTTAAGGTGAAAAAAATATATCTAAAAGTATATACAAAAGAGGAAGAATCCGAAAAAAGAAAAAAAGAAAACAAAAAATATTTGAGCTTAATTATTTGTGTTATTTAGGATTAATTCTTGTTTGATAGTGTTTACTTAATTTAATGACATGTTTTATGTTGTGTCTTGCAACTAATGGGAAGCCAAAAAAAATGAAAAAAATTTAAAAATTTAAAAATCAAAAATGCTAAAAGTAAAAAAATAAATTTTGTTTTTTGTTGTTTGGTTTGTGAAGCTTATATTTATTTATTTTTTTGTATTTACCTGACTCATGGAAAAATGGTGTTTACTTATTTATCCTTGTGCATTCCCTTTTTTTAAAAAAAAGATAAAAAAATATTTAAATCAATCTAATGACCAATGATGATGATTGAATAGCGGATGCTGTCTTCAACGTCATTTGGATCATAAGGGTTTATTAAGTATCCCGATGCTAACTTGAACCCTGTGTAAGAATGTTTTTGTTTTCAAACAAAATCCCTTTTCAAAAAATATTTTTCTTAATTAAAATCAATCAATTCACACTTATTTTCTAGAGAACTACGTGACTTTGAGTTCCTCATTGCATCCGAGGATACGTAGGAGTAGAATTTATATTCTGTCAAGCCAAAAATTTAAATTTTCACAATTTGGTTGTTCTTTTTTTTTCCTTTCTTTTAAAAAATAGTTACAATGTTTTTAAGAGGAGTTAAATAAATATATTTTGAGATTATCAAGAATTTGCACAACTAACTTAAGGTACCGTCTCAAGACGAGTGTGTTAGGGGTGCTGTGGGATTAAGTTGCCACCCTTCCTTACGCAGAACCGACTCCCGAATCTAATCTAAATTCAAAAACTATTTTCTAATAAAGGTTTTCTAATGTTCCCTAGTTCAAATAAAATTGGTGGCGACTCCATTTCCTTTATTTCTAAAATCCCGTGAGTTGTTATTTCATCGCGATCCCGGTCGCGACAACATATGATAGAATGATGATTGATATTTGAATGCAAAGCTTTACATAAATATGAGTTTATTATCCTTTGATTTATTGATTTGATAATGAGATCTAAATTCTATATGAAAATAATTTTTAGTAAATAATTTAAAAATTTCTACTTTGGGAAGAGAAAGGAAAATTCTTTTGACTTTAGCTACCTTTTTATAATAACTTGTGGTTTATTTGTTTTCCTTGAAGTAGTTGAAATTATTGTTATAACAGTACGTTATTAGAACTACTGAGAATTATTAGAATTCTTACCCCTTTATATTATTTTCCATGATAATATCATGAAAAGGATCTTTAGCCAAGTGAAATGAAGATTATGACTGCGGAGTATATTAATCTCTATTTTGTATAAGAATTGTATATAGATTTGTAAAATTTGTGCCTTACAAGCATATTTTGTATATATTGTACAATAGAGTACAATCTTGTATAATGAGAATTTCATATATGTTTATTATAATTCTCTTTTCAAGCTCATATTTTCTTATATATAATATAAAACATTTTCACAAATATTGTCATTAGTATAGAAGTAACGTGCCTAATTCTAATTTATAATACGTGATTCCAGATATACTATTAGTATTGGTATTGGGATGTTACAAGGATAGAGTGTGAATATGAGTAAGCCCCCTTATGGCTTGGAAAGCAAACACATACCAACCACTCTTTATGACCTTGAAAACCTCCAAGCTTAAGCCTCTTTACAATAACAACCATTCCAAATCTAGGTTTTGAAGCTATAAATGTGTGTTGAAAACCTACAGGCTTAAGCCCCTTTACAGCAACAAACACTAAAATTATTATCTAAATCTATATAAAACACAATTAAAATAGGTATGAAAATAAATGGTTCTAAAAGTTGGCAACATCTGGAACCATTATCGCGGAGCATTCAATTTGAATCACCCAAGCACATCACCAAAAAAATTAAAAAAGAAAATAAAAGTAAGATCTCAAATATTCAATAGATAACTATTAAAATAAAATTATGCCAAATAAAATAACGAAGGAAAATGCCTCAATGATGCCAATTTATCATCAACAATTGTAACACTCCAAAATTTCTTTTTTTTTCTTCAGTTGATTGTGATTTTTGTGATTTTTTTGAATTATTTAATTTATTTTGATTATTTTATTATTATTTTTGAATTTTTGTGAGTTTGAAACGATGCTAGAAAAATAAAATATTTTCAAGGCTGGGGGAGCTTACTTAACCCGAAACCAAAAACAGATTTTGAAATTTTTCTTTTTCTGAGATTTTATTTGACCGATGAAATCTAGGTACATTCTATTATCTATTGGACAATAAACACTGGTTAGATGACTAGTCATGAGCCTAGTCATAAACCTTATGACTCACTTTATTGTGGAGCTAATAGGAAGCAAGCTTCTAAGGTAAGCTTCAAGGAAGTCAAGCTTTGTGGCTATGACTCACAATGATGAACCAATGGGAAGCAAGCTTTCAAGGCAAGATTGAAGAGAAACTTGAAGAGAAGCTTTGGTCACCCTACACCCTTAGGTGTAGACGGTCGAGGAGCTTATAAGACAAGCTTAGAAGACAAAATTGTTACTTACTCTCACTTAAGCTTATCATGTCTTTTTTTTAAGAAACAAATTACCAAACTCTTTCATTTTCTTTCTTTAGCAAATTTCAGCCAACACTTTACCATTACTCTCCAATCTTGTTCAATCTAAACCAACCATATATCTTGAATCTAGACACCATTTGGAGACACTTTCATGTTGTGATTTTCTTCAAATTAATCCATCTTCAATCACTTTCTCCAAGCCTAAGTTTGAAGGTTTTTAGGTGAAGTTCATGATTTTCACTTCTAATTTTATTCTCAAGTTCTAGACCATAAACTTGATTCATGGTCATCTTATTTCAAGCCTTATATTTTAATAATTGTATGTTTAATTTGTTTTAAGGATCTATTTGGTGGTAGAAGTTTACTCCAAGAAGGCAACAAAGGAGCTTTTTGATCATCACCTAAGGTAAGAGGGAGATTAATCTCATCAACCAACTTGGTGGTGAGAAACCAAAATTGTGGTTGTTAGTGAAAAATACATATGAGGATTTATGCACTTGATTGTTTGAATTTAATGGTTTATGCTTGTTAGCTATATGTGATTATATGACTTTGATAGTATGCATGAAATTGCTATGGTAGGAATTGATGATTGGAATGTTTTTCATGCTTTGAATCATGTGTGAATGGCAAAATTTTTGGTCCCAATGACCATATATGGCTCACGCCCATTTAGCCCAAGATGGGGTATCCAAGGCAAAATATTTTATTGATTGTGAACCAAGATGATTAGATGATAAGAATATGATTTAAGGATTTACAAGTTAAAAAAGAGATGAACAAAATTTTATCATTTGAAAAGAATTGATTTTCGGCCATGATGATGGAAATAAGTTTCAAAGATGGTTTGAAATTTAAAGTATTTTATTTAAGAGAGTTTTTAATAAAAGTAATGGAAAAAGAATTTTGAAATGTTTTGATTAAATCAAAATAACTTAGATTTTGTGAAAAACGTTAGAAAATATTACTTAGAGGAGATTTGGCAAGAAAATATTAGAATTAAGGTTCAAATTTTATATTAAACAATGGAAGTCTTAAAATTAAGCTTAGAACGTCAATAAAATGTTTTATGTGATTGAAAAGTATTGATAAAACCTTACGCAATTTAAAAATGTTGATTTTGTTGGAAATTGTGGATACAATACGCAGCGAAAAACAGGGATTCCCACCGAGGATCTATGCGAAAAAGCCATAATCCGAGTTTTTTTAAATGATTTACCTCTTGAAGCGTGAATCACCAACATCGTAATAGAAACAATGTCTCTACGGTATCCACACGAACAAACTCACGAACGTCCAACATCCGCAAAAAGGAGGCTCACGTCTCTCACACAGTGCTAGCTACGAAGAGAAGAGAAGAAACCTGTTGCTCTCTCACTCACTTTTCTGTAGGTGCGTCTAGGGTTCTGAAATTATCTCTCTTAGCAGCCCCTTAGCAGTACTATTTATAATAGTGACTGCCTTAAGTGAGTGTGAGCAGCAGCAAGGTAAGCTGTGCAACCCTAGACCCATCTGTTATGAGTCTGGCCCATATTTGAATCCGAGTCCAACTTGGATCCATTGCTCCAATTTTAGTCTGCTCTATGTGTGTGACCCTGCAGGTTCTTATTACGTTGTCAGTAATATTAAAATCCCATTTTAATATTACAAGCAATGAGTGGTATCTGGCAACACATCGCTGCTATCCAAGTAATAAGAATGTCAGTGATTTGACATAACCTTTCCATGACCAATGTTTTCGTGTTGTTTAGTCCCTTTGTCACGATATCTAGATTGAACACAAGGCATGGAATGCGTCACCCTTGTATAGTCCAATCATTGGTTTCCTGATACTCCAGTAGACTTTGTAACAACAAATGAGATCAATATCTCATATTGACTGATTTGAGCATGGCCATGCATTTTGCAATCTCACTCAATCAGGGGGCCCAAAGATATCGCTCCTGTTATATAGGAGTGACAAATCCCATCTAGGTCACTCACATCCCTCTGCATGATTCGCGGTATGTCCAATAACTAACTTTATAATCACCTTGTTACAGATGACGTTTGATGGCATTAAAACACACAACTCCTCATGTAGGAATCGTAGTGAGTTCAGGTCAAAGGACCACAGACACCATCATCACTATGAGAATCACTTATGACACTCACGTAACGATCCATGTAGTGTTCTCATGGTGGGTCAATCCAGTACATCATTACTCTGATATGTACCCATGTGAAGACTTAATATCTCATATCCATGACCCGTGAGATGTGGTCATCAGTCTATGCACATACTAGTCTCAATGTATTATTGTTGTCCTAATTAACAATAATACTTGACTAGAGACATTTAAGAATAGTGTTGTAACCAAAAGGATCTCACGATCAAGTCATTCACTTGATGTCCTGTGGCATCAAACTTACTATTCTAAAGACTTTATTATGTTTATCAAAAAATAACACAATAAATGAAATTCCTCATATATAAAATAGCATAATAGAATGTATGTAAATACAGAAAATGTATTGGCCTCTAGGGCATACACCAACAGATTTTGGGTTACGCGATTAAGAAAATATTTTAAAATTTTTACGCGATTGAAAAATGACGTAAAAATGTTACGTGATTTAGAGACGTAACAAGAAGTGTTACGCAATTATAATAATACAGTAAAAATACTTCACGATTAAGAAAAATAGCAGATTACTGTCGGGTCGACGTACTGGACCCAGAGACGTCAGTTGATGGCTTAGCCCAGTGGTGGCTTGATTTTCGTGGAATTTACGTAGTTAATAATTATTGATTCATTAAGTCATTCGATCATACATTGTGAAAGTCATGGTCACTTTGTTTGTTAAGGCTGTATGCCTAAGAGATTTAATTACACCTTAGTGTGGTTGCAAATTGCATAGTGAAGGTCAATAATTGATCTTGGGGGCGTCGAGGCACGGTAATCCCATAAGTGGCCAGTTAGTAGCTCTACTGTATCATGGTTGCTGATGCAAATGCACCGACGATCTCGACGAGACACTATTTCTATTCACGATCTGGTGTAGAATGTCTTGTATAAGCCATGATGCGTACGCTGAGAAAGTTGAAGCACTTGATTTGTGGCTAAAGATATACAGACATGTCTCCCAATCATTCTCTCCAATTTTTGGTCTTAGCTCCATGGAGTATGGGTCAACTTATTGTACATATGCATAGTCAGTAGACATGTTGTGATATACATTCATTGAATTATCTATTAATTAATATCATGACTGTAATTATTGATTTCTGTACTGAATGGCATTATGGTTATTACTTTTTTCTTTTCTGCCATACTGGTATGTGATGTTGGGGATCTCACCTCTTTATGGTATTGTTCTATTTGTTCTATTTTATATTTATGTTCTACGAAGACTGTGATGGTGGCGAGGCGGGATCTTCTGGGTTTCGTTAGGGTGCAGTTCCATGGAGGCACCGACGCATGGCGCGTCCATCTGGACATTGAGCCCATTGAGTATTATGGGGATGTTACCCTATCTTTGAGTAGGACTCGCCATGGGGTTGCTACTTTTTCTTTTAATGCTACTGTCTATCTAGAGTTTTATATGTCTGTCAGGGAGTTATGGGGTGATCCTCATTACACTCCTAGGGAGGATTCTGAGATATCTTTTACTCAGACTCCCGTCTATCGAGACATACCCCAGCTGGGGGATTTTTCTGTTGAGGATTCCGAGGAGGATTCAGAGGAGGATCCAGTGGAGGACCCTTCCCTCCAGGTGTTTGGACTTGGGTCAGATTAGGTTTTGTTATAGTAGTTATAATTATACTTTTGTGTATATAAGTCATATGTATTTATGTTGTCAGTAAACTATGTTATATATATGAATGCTGTATTATTCAGTTTACTATGTATTGTATTCCCTATATTTTGTTAAGTTTATGTTCTCCGCAAAAAGAAATCTTAAAACCTGTATATTATAATATTAAATCATTCATGACTTGGTTTTAGTTTAAAATTGTTAGTCTGAAATGTAATTCCCAAAGGAGGGTGTTACAATAATGCTATTTAAAGTAGTAACAAGTAAGCAAAAAAGAAAGGCAATTCTTTTTTAAAAAAAAATGTACCAAAGGGGGCACTAGAATAGAAACTTGAATCACCTTGTCATCCACGTCAATAAAATCGTAAACAAAAAAGACTTCAAACTCCAAATGCTTAAGATATCTGCCTAATTGCCAAACAGAGTAGAAAAGTAAAACCAAAAGGAGGGTAAGCTTCAAATTGATTCAAATTACAATTAGCAGGAAAAGTGGCAAGATTTTTTTGTATTTTTTATGTGAACCTAACAAAGAGAAAGCGTGAAACATGAAAAGGAGGTCGAAATTGATGTAGCTGTGAGCATGTCCAATAAGACAAATCATAAGTGGTGACTCTACACATGTATAATAGATGACAAGTAAACTCAAAACACACGAAAAGGAAGAAAATGGTAATTAGTTTTCTGAAATAATTAAATTGTCAATATATAATAGTACATCAATGCCCAAACCCCTTCGATATGTATTTTTCGACCCGAATACGCATTGGTCAAAATAGCAGAAGAAAGAAGGAGAAGAGAACAACCGAAAAAAGCTTCACAATTGAAAAACCCAACTCACACCACAGCACATATAATAGAGATCATAATGGTAATGAATACCTCTTCCAATAGGCCGCTTTATTGGTGTACTAAATACACAAGTTCATTGAAGAACTCTCATTCTCCTTCAAAGATAAGCACAAAGTCCCCGTTAAAATTCATCATAGCAGCCTACAAACCCCCCCCCACCTAACCCAATTGACCTAGAGTCTCACACCTACTTTCCCTCTTGGTTTTTTCCCATAAAATTACCTATATATCTTCCCGTTGGTGTAACACCCCAAAAATTGCTGGTTTCATAATATATATTTATTTTATAATATTTGTGATTTTTGTGAATTTCTCTAGAATTATTTGAATTGTTTGATTATTTTAATATATTTCTCAATTTACATGCACACTGAGTGGGGCCGAAAAAATGAGATATTTTCCCTAAGGCCAAAAAACTTTGGACTATGAAAACATCGACGGGAAATCTTACTAAACCCGAGGTTGGGCACAATTTACGAAGCTTTTATTTTTCAAGATTTTATCTGATAAATAAAATTGTGATACATTTTATTATCTGTTGGATAATAAATATTATTTTTGCTAACTGTAACCTTATCCACTAGATAATAGCTCTAGTAGAGTGTTAGTCATCTTTTCTATAGAGCACTTTAATGACATTACCAAGATGACATCATCTCCATGACATCACCATTCACTTTATCAAAAAGTGTGTGAAGCTTCTCAAGGAAGCTTCCCTTTTCTCTCTCCTCCTTTGGGCTCCATAGTTTTGGAGGGAAGAAAAGATGACAATCTTGTCATCTTTTCACTCAAGGACATCACTTCCCTTTTTATTAAAAAAAATCTAGTCATCTTTTCACTCAAGGACATCACTTCCCTTTTCATTACAAAAAAATCTATCACTTTCTCTCTCTACCTTTCTCTCTACTCTCTCTCACCTTCCCTTCTCTCCCACACGTTCTCTCTTCTTCTCCATTTCCTCTTCATCCACAAGGCCTCATGGTGTGAGGTGGATAGTGATTAAAATTTAGATAAAAATCAGTTGTTAGGCCCACCATAAAATAAAAACCTTACAACTAGTTGTAGTTAGTAAGGGTCGATCCACAGAGAACCAATTCAATCAACACTATCAAACAATTCACAATTTAAACTCTGATTAACAATAAATAGTAAAAATGGGGTTTTTGGAGTTTTGATGAACAATGAACAGTTTCAAAAATAATAACAATAAACAAACTAGAATTAACAATATAAGAGAAATTGGTTAAGAGACTGAATCCACCACTAGATTTATATGATGATGTAAAGCCACATATCCTTTTATTCCAACATGCTCAGTTATGTTTTTATGCAATTGTGAGAGTAAAATCTCTATTTTCCTTAACTGTTGGCCAATTTAGCAACCGCTCAAATCAACTCTTAATCACTGATTAGTCATAAAGCAACCGCTCTTACAACTATCCAACAATTGCATAAGATTTACAAAACTAATCACACTAAGATCTAATCACACATCGGGATTAAATTACTTAGAACATATATTTCTCTAGATCTATTACCGCAACCGTGCATAATAAACCCAGATCTACCACTTTGATAACTGGCCAATAGCACAAAGATAATTGTACACACATGAACATCATACATTCTGCTAGATTTACTATCGCAACCGCGCATAATAAACCCAGATCTACCACTTTGAAAGTGGGAACAAGTATAATAACCTTCATACCAACAATAAATTCAAAAATATATGAATAAAAATATAACTATATTGAAATAATCAAATATGCAAGATTCACAACATCAAAACTAGTGGTTTCATCACCCCCTTAACCAAGGGAGGTTTAGTTACACATAGCTAGAACAAAATCACAAGAAAAATTAAGAAAGAACAACATAAGAAACAAAGTGCATAAGAAAAACTAAATAGCAAACGAGTTTCTGAGGATTGAGGATGATGGATCTCTAATTGTTCAAACCCGAGACTCCAATCTTTGATCCAAGCCTCCCCTCTCCTTTTCCTAGGGTTTCCAGCTACTTCCGACAAGGTCATAACTCTTTTCCAAAGGACCAAGAGTGTCAATATATAGGCCTCCAACACAAACTTCTTGTAGAAGTTTCAATAATTCAAAATCTGACCAAATTACACGGTTGTGTTAATTTACACGGCCTAGGCCATGCATGATTCTGTTTGAATGATCAAAATTTTGTTTCAAAATTCAGAGAAGTACATGGCCTAGGCCGTGTACTTTTGCACGGCCTAGGCCCTGCAATTTTATACTAGCCCTGTAATTTGGCTCCTTCATTTTTGGCATCGAATCTTCGCATAAACTCTTTTTTAACTGTTTCAAGGGGCGATATTGATCTTCATGAATCCTCAACTCCTTCTTCAAGTGAATACTAAGCCTTGTTTAAGGCTAATGAACTTCATCATCCAAAGGTTTCCTGAAAAATTTAATTCAATTATCAGCTTCTAAAAACACATTTAAGCAAAGTTTCACACTAATGTTCCAACTAGAGTTTGATATTAGAAACTTAGCTAAATGATAACAATTAAGCACAAATGGAGTCCAATGAATCAATTACAAGGCATTTAAGATAAAAGAATAATCAACAGATCAATTACCCCCACACTTAGCCTTTTGCACTCCTGGGCAAAAATGTGCAGTGAAACACAGTTTCCCAATAAGCTAAGAAAATGCAGAATAATGAGCAAAGACTTTTATGCATTCAGTTCTCAAAGAATTTGAGCAATCAAAAATTCCCTTTCTTAGCAATCCACAATGGCAAACAGAATTAATCAAATATCAGGGTTCAATCATTATGACAAATCCTCATTGATATGTTCTCTCACTCAAGTGTTTCAGGCTTGTATTTTCACTCAACACACTCATGAAAACATGTTCTACCATAGGCTTGTCAAGCCTCTCCTTTTCCACTACTCAGACCACATGCATACAGAGATCAAAAAGGCTTTATTTAGGTTATAATGGGGTCAGGGCCAAGGTAGAATATATCAAAGATAAACAGAGCTAAACCATAGGAATTAGAAGAGCAAAATAGGAAAGATTTTTCAATCGTTACACAAAGAATTTCCCAACAATCTTCAAATTCAATTTACTTTTCTATACCTTTTCCTTTTTCTGACTTTTTTTTTATAAACACCTTACATTCTATTCACAATGATATTTTGCCAACATGAAACTTTTTATATACAAAGTTAGGCAAACACATCATTAATTCAAATACCCCCACACTTATTTAAGAACCAATTTCCAATACAATCATTAGGCTCTTCTACTCCCTAAGATAGGGTAACAAAATGGTTTTTCACTTTTTGGTTTAAATTGAGCTTAGATCAAAGGAAAGAAGGTCAATTAGGCTCGAAGAGGTTAAACAAAGGATAAAATGCAAGGATGGCTATTTGGCCAGTAGCTATTTAAAAGAAAATGCCTTTTTCATTTCAATTGCATGTAGTGGTCATTAGCAGCTTAAAAGAGAACCAAGACAAGTTCTGAAAAATACATAATCATGAGTGGAATCACACAATCAAAGAATCAAAATGGCCTCAAATTAGTCATTTACAACAAGGCCCAAAAACTCACTAGGTTTGTTCATTTTTGAATTAAACCCTTCAATTTTTCAGAATCCTACTCTACAAAATCGATAACCAGAAAGTTCATTCAATTGAGCTCAAACGTTTTATTAATCACAAAAAAAAAAAATAGGTCAAAGCTCACTAATCACATCACTTGAAAGCTCATTAGAAATTTAAAGGCTCATAGGAGAAATATCCACAGGAAAACACACAATTAAGATCAATTGTACTCACCCTAAGAAAGACAATATAGTTCAAACAGTCACACATTCAATCCCCAAGAAAACACTACAATTCAGAACACAATATAACACACCCTCACACTTAAAGCAAGCATTGTCCTCAATGCTACACATCCAGAAAAAGAAAAATAAACACAAAGCTATAACACAAACACACGAAATTGAAATGTAAAACAATAACCAGAAATGATGAATCATTAACCAACAGTACTGTTTAAACTAAATCCAAAATGTATAAAATACAGTAAAATGTACAACATAATCGAAACTATGGGGGTACATCAATGGGGAAATGAAGGGAGATCTATTGCATGCGCCGGAGAATGTCATCCATCTTGCTGTGAAGGGAGGCCATACTCTGGGTGTTAAACTCCTCCCAAACGCGAAATCTATCATCAAGGCTCTAGATACGTGAGGCATAATCTATCTATAGGGCATCGACACGTGCTATAACATCATCTAGAGTAGTGGGTCGTGCCCTAGAAGAAGACGGACCAGCCTCACCATCAAAACTAGAAGAAGACGCAGAGGTGCAGGCTCATCATCATCATCGTGGTGCTCTGACTGTCAGTCTCTCCTCGGAATGGCCTGATTACCGGCTCCCACCAAAAACAGTGCTCCATTCCGATTCTCACATAGGCCCATGTGAATCAGAGTGGAGTCATTAATAGCATAGGAACCCGAAACAAGACTCTCATCAAGAATATCAGAGTCTAAACCAAAGAATGCAGTAATAATGGTGACAAATCCCTCCACTAGAGTACGGCCAGCTAAAGTGGTCCTTAAGTGTTTAAACAAATTACACAACCAGTATAACCTATTGACAGGCTCCCTATTAATCATACAATGCAAGAAGAACAATTCATGTCGATTAATGGTTCCCTGGCTCTCACCTCTAGCACAAATAGTATTAGCCAACCATTTTTGAATGTACCTATGGGCGGGAGACCTAAGTTTGGAAGCCTTTGAAACTCTAGGATCATATCGGCCAGAACTAGCAACATTCAGTTCAGTCCAGATCCTATCAGGATTAAATCTAATGGGTAGTTGGTGAATGTCTAATTGGTGGGGAATGTCAAATAGTTCAAAATGTAATCTCACCAGGCCATCTATTTTGATTACTAAGTGGATACAACTTACGGTCAAAAGTAGAGATCATTTCCCTAGTTAAGGTGGCATAAGTCGGTGCATGTAAATTAGCAAATGTGCCCCAACTTATGCCATTTAACAAAGCAAACACCTCATCACAAAGTCCTATTTGCCGAAGCGTATCTTCATCTAAAAATTTAGTACAGACAATATCCTTGGTCAAGACAGGGTGAATATTTACCTCAGGAGGAGATGGTTCACGTGCAGGAGGTGGTGGCTGTGGTGCACGTGGAGCAGAAGGGCGGCAGTATGATTGGCCATTGGCAGTGTGCTTCACTCTCTTCTTGGGAGGCATTTTGAAAATTTATAGAAGATGGGTACTGTGAAGTGGTGGTGTTCATGGTGGAGAAGACAAGGAGGGTGTGGGGATTTTAAAGAAATGGTGAAGAAAGGGAGTTGATTTGGTTAAAATAGAGTAAGGAAAGAAGAAAGGGAGGAATGGGTAGTGATTTGAAGGTAGAAGATGGAAGAAAAATGGTGGTTGGGGTGGTGGCTATGGTGGTTGTGGTTTGAACGGTAGGTGGTGGTTTGGTGGTGTGATTTTTGGAACAAACGAAAGAAAAATGGAAGAAAGAGGCGGGATTTGATGGATTTAAGGTTGAAAAATAGTTGAAATGGTGGATTTGGGTGTTGGAAGAAGAAGGTGGAGGAAGATGGGGGCTGCGTAGAAGAAGAGAGAGATGGGAGAAAATGGAAGAAGGAGCCCTAAAATGGGCTCTGTCGCGTTTACATGGCCGTGTGGCTCCACACGGCCACGATTACACGGCCGTGTAATGGTACACGGCCTAGGCCGTGTACTACACTGACTTCCATTTTTTTTTTTTTTGAATAAAACATACCTCATGATTACACGGCCATGTCATAGGACAAGGCCTAGGTCGTGTATACCTCTGACTTGAGGAAACTTTTACTACTCAAGCATACACGGCCTGTGTAATTGTACACGGCCTCTCCTGCTCCTTTTCTACTAAAAACTCATTAAAATGCATCCCTAAATGACTTGATTCGCATTGAAACGATAGGGAAGCTTTTATGAAACATTATGAATGGAGTGGTACTTTGAAAAACACTTAGGAAATCAATCCTAAAGCATGGTTCAAAGTATTTTAAAGTCAGATTCCCAAGACTAAAACTCATAATCATGCTTGAGGGGATTCCAAAAACCTACGAAGTTCATAAGGCACAAATTCATAAGAATGCGTCTCAAGAGATTGACTCTTTACTCAGCCCATTCATCATGAAATAAAATTTAACTTCTCAGTTCAATCAAATCATCCCTAAAGAACTTGACTCATCATTCAGAAAAGTACAACAACATCACAAAAGAGGCGATTCCTATAGTTTCGCTTGATTTCTACTGTAATCAGTCCACACAATCATCCAACAATTCAATGAAAGAATTCAAGCACATATTTTTTTTAATCCAAACACTTGGCTTTCCAAAGATTCGCATGCTCACAATCAAGAAACAGATCAAAACCTATTCTAAGAAACCAATAAAACACAAGATAAAAGGGATAAAGAAATCAAATCTGGTTTTCTTGATGATGGGTTGCCTCTCATTGAGCGCTTAGTTTATTGTCCTCAGCCTGACATGATGATACTTTTATTGATCTTCATACTGTGGAAGGAGAAGGGTCACCACTTCCACCTCTGCATTGTCAGGAAGTTCATGGTACAGTTTGAGATGGTGGCCATTGACCTTAAATGCTTTGCCAGATGTTTCACTCATGATCTCTACTGCACCAAAAGGAAAGACATTATTTACCACAAACGGTCTAATCCACTTAGAACATAATTCATTTGGAAATAATTTTAGCCTAGATTGGTATAGCAGCACTTTCTGTCCTTTGTGGAATTCCTTCCTAGAGATCAAATGGTCATGGAATGCCTTAGTTTTAGTCTTATAAATCAATACATTCTCGAAGGTCTCACTTCTCAATTCTTCTAGTTCCTGTAATTGGAATTTCCTCTGTTTCCCAGCACCTTCCAAGTCTAGATTGACTTGCTTGATGGCCCAATAAGAATGATGTTGCAGCTCTACGGGTAAATGACAGGGCTTTCCATACACCAACCGAAATGGTGACATGCCAATGGGAGTCTTATAGGTAGTCCTATAAGCCCATAACGCATCCTCAAGTCTAGTACTCCAATCCTTACATGAGGGATTCACCGTCTTTTCCAGGATTGATTTAATCTCTCAATTAGACACTTCAGTTTGCCCATTTGTCTGTGGATGATAAGGTGTGGAAATTCTGTGCATCACTCCATATTTCCTTAAAAGAGCATCAAATGTTCTGTTACAGAAATGGGTCCCTTAGTCACTGATGATAGCCCTTGGGGTCCTGAACCTGGAGAAAATATGTGATTTAATAAAATCTGCAACAGTTTTAGAATCATCAGATCGGGTGGCTTTTGCTTCCACCCATTTTGACACATAATCAATAGATAAGAGAATGTATGAAAAAATAAAAGAAGGAGGAAATGGTCCCAGAAAATCAATACCCCATACATCAAAAACTTCCACAAAAATGATCAGAGTTTGAGGTATTTAATTTCGAGGACCAATGTTACCTGTTCTCTGACAGCGGTCACAGGACTTACAGAAATTGTAGGCATCTTTAAAGATTATGGGCCAATAGAAACTACTGTCAAGCACCTTGTTGGCTGTCCTTTTAATGCCAAAATGTCCTCTACAAGCATAGGTGTGGCAAAATGAGAGAATGGAGTGTGTCTCAGAATCAGGAATGCACCTCCTAATGACCTGATCTACACAATGCTTCCAGAGGTACAGGTCATCCTAGATGTAATACTTACACTCACTCCTTAATTTATCTCTTTGGGTCTTGTTCAAACCCTCCGAAAAATCCTTAGTAACCAGGTAGTTAACAATGTCAACATACCAAGGGATTATGGCCTTAATGGTCATCAGAAACTCATCCAGAAAAGTCTCCATGATAGGCATTTCTTCCTCTTCAGCTACCAACCTACTCAAGTAATCGGCCACCAAGTTTTCACTCCCTTTCTTGTCTTTTATCTCCAAGTCAAATTCCTGGAGCAATAAAATCCATCGGAGCAATCTAGGCTTTGCTTCTTTCTTTGTTAGGAGATACTTCAAAGTTGTATGATCTGAAAACACAATCACTTTAGAACCAATGAGATATGATCTAAATTTTTCTAAAGCAAAAACAACAGCTAGAAGTTCTTTTTCAGTTGTTGAATAGTTGAGTTGAGCATCATTTAGAGTCCTTGATGCATAATAAATGATATAAGGAACTCTATCAACTCGCTGTCCTAAGACAGCCCCTACCGTGAAGTCACTGGCATCACACATCAGCTCAAATGGTAGTTCCCAATTGGGTGGCCTAATGATAGGCGCAACAGTCGATAATTTCTTGAGCTTAGTAAAAGCTTCCATATAATTCTCATCAAAGTTGAATTGCACATCTTTTTGAAGTAGCTTGCAAAGGGGCAATGAGATTTTAGAGAAGTCTTTGATGAATCACCGGTAAAAACCTGCATGGCCAATAAAAGAACGAATTTCCCACACACTACTGGGTGGGGACAAAGAATGCATGAGTTCTACCTTGGCCTTGTCTGCCTCAATTCCCCTAGCAAAAATTACATGACCTAACACAATACCTTCCTCTATCATGAAATGACATTTTTCCCAATTCAGTACAACGTTAGTGTCAATGCATCTTTTAAGCACCAATGTTAAATGTTCCAAACAATTTTCAAAACTATTTCCAAAGACAATAAAGTCATCCATAAAAACCTCAATAATATTTTCAATGTAATCAGAGAATATGCTCATCATGTATCTTTGGAAAGTTCCTGGTGCATTACAGAGTCCAAAAGGCATTCTCCTATAAGCAAAGGTACCAAATGGACAAGTAAAGGTGGTTTTATCCTGGTCTTCTGGAGCAATAGCAATCTGATTGTAATGTAAAAAGTCATCCAGAAAATAATAATGAGAATGACCAGCTAATCTTTCTAACATTTGATTAATGAAAGGCAAAGGAAAGTGGTATTTTTTAGTGGCAGCATTCAACTTTCTATAATCAATGTAGACACGCCACCCTGTTTGTAACCTAGTGGAAATAAGCTCATTTTCAGCATTTCTTACCACAGTAATTCCAGATTTCTTTGGTACTACCTAGACAGGGCTTACCCACTTGCTGTCAAAAATAGGGTAGATCACCCCCACACTTAGGAGCTTCAGTATCTTCTTTTTCACAACCTCTATCATAGGAAGATTCAACTTCCTCTGTGGATCTCTCACAGGTTTAGCACCCTCCTCTATTAGGATCTTGTGCATACAAATGGAAGGGCTAATACCCTTAATGTCAGTTATCGACCAACCAATGGCTGTCTTATGCTCTTGCAGAATATCCACCAATTTTTCTTCTTGTTCTTAGGTGAATGACTTTGCAATTATTACTGGAAGAGTGTCCTTCTCCCCCAAGAAGATGTATTTAAGATGATTAGGCAGTGCTTTCAGTTCCAATTTAGGTGCCTACACAATGGAAGGTTGAGGTATATTAGTAGTAACAGGTAAATCAACAAAAGTTACCTCATGCCCTTCTGGAGTAGAAGAGAGCTCTTGTAAGGCAGCAACAATTTTATCAATGTCTTCACTCCATGGCTCTTCTTTATCCTTCTTTTCCTCCTGTACATCTGAACTATGAGTTAGAATTGTATCAAGAGCATCAGAATGGTCAGAATCAAAAGCTACAAAAATTAAAGAATCAAAAGGATCAAAAGAATCAATTAAACAAGCAGAATGCACATCACTTGGGTATCTCATAGCTTCAAAAATATTGAATCTAATTAATTCCCCATCAAATTCCATTGTTAAAGTTCCTGAGTGCACATCAATTTTTGTCTGCGCAGTCTTCAAAAATAGTCTTCCCAACAAGATAGGAGCAGATTTGGGAGAATCGTCCTCTTCCAAGTCCAAAACATAGAAGTCTGCTGAAAATACTAATTTATTCACCTGCACCAAAACATCTTCAATCACATCTTTTGGGTATGCATTAGATCTATCAGCCAATTGAATAATAACACCAGTAGGTTCCAAAGGACCCAAGTATAAAGATACATAAATAGAGTATGGCATGATATTTATAGATGCACCTAAATCAAGCATTGCCCTTTCAAACCTTGTGTTACCTATAGTGCATAGTATGGTGAATGTGCTAGGATCCTTATATTTGGTTGGGAGTTTTTTTTTATTACAGATGAAACATTTTTTCCCACTTGGACCCTTTCATTTCCTTTCAATTTCCTCTTGTTAGTGCACAATTCTTTTAGAAATTTTGCGTACCTAGGTACTTGCTTAATGGCATCTAACAAAGGGATATTAACTTCCACCTTCCTAAAAGTCTCTAAGATCTCTTTTTCTGCTTCTTCTTTCTTAGTCTTTACTAACCTACTAGGAAAAGGAGCTTTAGTGACATATTTAGGAAGGGATTCAGAATTACTTACCTTAGGGGCTTTAGAACTTTGCCCCTTATCATTGGCTTCTTTGGGTGGTTCATCTTTCTCTTGAGTGATTGGTGGAAGAGATGTAGGCTCATCCATCATCTTTCCCCTTCTCAATGTGACAGCACTGGCATTTTCTCTCGGATTCACTTCTGGTTGTGAGGGTAGTTTCCCTGAAGATTGACTTTGAAACTTGTTGAACTCTGTGGATAACTGCCCTATCTGGTTTTGTAAGTTATTGATTGCAGTCCTTGTTTCTTGTTTAAAACTTTGTATGGTGGCATTTGTTTCTTGTTGGAACTGCAAATTATTAGTAGCCATTTGTTTCACTAGCTCCTCTAGTGAAGGCTCAAGTTGCTTAAGAGCTTGAACTTGCTGCTGTCTCTGAGGGAAAGGTGCTTGCCTTTGCTGAAATCCTGGGGATCCATAAGCTGGAGGTTGATTTTGATATTGCTTTACATAGCTGAAATTAGGATGATCCCTCCAACCCGAATTATATGTGTTTGAGTAGGGGTTGTAATCTTTTGAAAGTCCAAAATATCTCCCTACTGCTCTTACCTCCTCATTTGTGTCCTCTTGGAGAGTGGGACACATATCAGTGGGATGTCTAGATGAACAACAAATCTCACAAGCATGAACTGGTGCTTTGCCTGTATCCATTAACTGCTAAACCATAGCAGTTAATTGAGTCATTTGCTGCTGTAGAATGGTTGTCTCTACCTCTTTCACTGCTTTCACTCCAGTGTCATTTCTAGTATAGAATTGTTGAGTATTGGCAACCATTCTTGAGATCAAGTTTCTAGCTTCTTGAAGAGTTTTATTAACCAATGCTCCTCCGCTAGCAGCATCAATCATATTGTAATCCATCACTTGTAAGCCTTCATAGAAATACTGAATTAAGAGTTGCTCACTTATTTGATGATGAGGGCAGTTGAAACATAGCTTCTTAAATCTCTCCTAGTATTCATGAAGTGATTTCCCATGACTTTGTTGAATACCACAGATTTTTTTTTTCTGATTGTTGCGGCTTTTGAGGCTGGGAAGTATCTATCTAGGAAAGCTAGAGCCATGTCCTGCCATGATTGGATGGATCCGGGTGGCAAATAGTAAAGCCATTCCTTAGAAGAATCTTTCAGTGAGAATGGAAAAGCTCTCAACTTGACTTGCTCTACATGAATTCCTGCAGGCTTCATGCTAGAACATACTATATGAATTTCCTTCAAGTGCTTGTTGGGGTCCTCTCTGGGTAATCCATTGAAAGATGGCAAGAGATGGATTAAGTCGGATTTCAACTCAAATGCCTTTTCATTTTCAAGAATGTCTATGCATAGAAGCTGTTGATCCAAGTCTGGAGTACCCAACGCCCTTAAAGTGTTTTCTGCCATTGTAACCTCCTCAGATATTTCAGATGGCTCAAATGTCTCTAAACTGGATAGATCAATGTGACGGGCAGCTTCAATGTCAGCAGGTGTGAGTTGGAAATTAGCCGGATGGAAGGGAAATTGAGGATGTGAGTTGAGTTGATCAATATAGTCCCTCAAATTCTGTAATCCCTCGTCTAACTCTTCAATGGACATCAACACCTACAAAACACTCAAAAAACAAGAATCAAAAACTAAAAATAAAATAAAAACAAAAATAGAGTAAAAATAGGAAATAAATTAACAGTGTAATTGAAAAATTAGCTCCCCGGCAACGGCGCCAAAATTCCTGGTGTGAGGTAGATAGTGATTAAAATTCAGATAAAATCAATCGTCAGACCCATCAAAAAATAAAAACCTTACAACTAGTTATAGTTAGTAAGGGTCGATCCACAGAGAACCAATTCAATCAACACTATCAAATAATTCCCAATTTAAACTCTAATTAACAATAAACAGTAAAAAGGGGGTTTTTGGAGTTTTGATGAACAATGAATAGTTTCAAAAACAATAACAATAAACAAACTAGAATTAACAATATAAGAGAAATTGGTTAAGAGATTGAATCCACCACTAGATTTATATGATGATGTAAACCCACATATCCTTTTATTCCAACATGCTCAGTTTTGTTTTTATGCAATTGTGAGAGTAAAATCTCTGTTTTCCTTAAGTGTTGGCCAATTTAGCAACCGCTCAAATCAACTCCTAATCACTAATTAGTCATAAAGCAACTGCTCTTACAACTATCCAACAATTGCATTAAGATTTAGAAAACCAATCATACTAAGATCTAATCACACACCAGGATTAAATTAGTTAGAACATATATTTCTCTAGATCTATTACCGCACCATGCATAATAAATCCAGATTTACCACTTTGATAACTGGCCAATAGCACAAAAATAATTATACCCACATGAACATCATACATTCTGCTAGATCTACTACCGTAATCGCACATAATAAACCAAGATCTACCACTCTGAAAGTGGGAACAAGTACAAAAACCTTCATACCAATAATAGATTCAGATATATATGAATAAAAACATAATTGTATTGAAATAATCAAATATGCAAGATTCACAACATCAAAACTAGTGGTTTCATCACCCCCTTAACTAAGAGAGGTTTAGTTACACATAGCTAGAACAAAATCACAAGAAAAACTGAGAAAGAACAACATAAGAAATAAAGTGTAGAAGAAAAGTTTCTGAGGATTGAAGATGATGGATCTCCGATTGCTCGAAACCGAGACTCCAATCTTTGATCCAAGCCTCCCCTCTCCTTTTCCTAGGGTTTCCAGCTGCTTCCCACAAGGTCAGAACTCTTTTCCAAAGGAGCCAAGAGTGTCAATATATAGGCCTCCAAAACAAACTTCTTGTAGAAGTTTCAATAATTCAAAGTCTAACCAAATTACATGACCGTATTGATTTACACGGCCTAGGCCATGCATGATTCTGTTTGAGTGATCAAAATTCTGTTTCAAAAGTCAGAGAAGTACACGGCGTGCCTTGTACTTTTGCACGGTCGTGTACTTTTGCACGGCCTAGGCCCTGCAATTTTACGCAGGCCCTGTAATTTGGCTCCTTCATTTTCGGCATCGAATCTTCACATAAACTCTTCTTTCACTGCCTCAAGGGGCGATATTGATATTTATGAATCCTCAACTCTTTCTTCAAGTGAATACCAAGCCTTGTTTAAGGCTAATGAACTCTGTCATCCAAAGGTTTCCTAAAAGTTTTAATTCAATTATCAACTTCTAAAAACACATTTAAGCAAAGTTTCACACTAATGTTCCAACTAGAGTTTGATATTAGAAACTTAGCTAAATGATAACAATTAAGCACAAATGGAGTCCAATGAATCAATTACAAGGCATTTAAGATATAGGAATAATCAACAGATCACCTCAACACCATTTGTGACCACCCAAGTTTATTCGCTCAAGCCAACCTAGGATCTTGACTTCTCTCATCATCTTGAAGCTTTTCTCTTTGGTGATCATCTTTTGATTCCTCAATCTTCATCATTTTTCTACTAAGCTCTAAAGCTTAAAAATTTGAGGTAAAGTTCTTGACTTTCTTCTTTTCTCTCCTCGTTTTCATGATCCTTGGTCACCTTTGTGATCAAGGACTCCTCTTTTCAAGCTTTGGTTGTTGATCTCTTGAGTTTGGCTATCCTAGGGTTTCTTAATGGTGGTGGAAGAAATTTGCATGGAGGCATCAAGGAGCTTACTTTCTTTGTTGTCTCTTTAGGTAAGAGGGAGATTAACCTCATCGACCATACTATGGTGGTGAGGAACGAATGGTTGTGTTGGGAGTGGAGAGTCCACGTAAGGATTCATCCACTCGATTGTGTGACCTTGATTTGTATTTTCTTGATTTGGTATAGTTATATATTATTGTCGTATGCAAAGAATGATTTATTTGGTTTCCTTTGGCCCTTGAGGCTCACAGCCATTTTAGCCCAAGAAGAGACATCCATGAGAAAAATATTTGGTTATCAAGGACTTAGATGACTAGGTGATAAAGACGTGATCTATAAGGTTATAAGTTGAAAGAGAGAGGAAATAAAATTCTACCATTGAAAAGAAATTGATTTTTGGCCATGATACTTGATAATTAGAAGTAATAATGAATTAAAGACCTAAAATATTTGATAATGAGGGGGAAGAGTAATTAGGATGGAAAGAATTTTATTTAGAAGTTGAATAATGAAAGTTTTAGAAAGAATGTTAGGAAATATTGTTTGGGTGATTTGGAAGACAAATTAGGGTTTAGGGATTTATTAGTAAGATTGAAGATAATTATAATGTCATAATTTGAGAAGTGATAACTTTTGGATGTACCAAATGGAAACAAATTTGGAGATAATCGGAATCATGGAAAATGATTTATCAGTGGTAAACCTAGGTAACTTGACAATCGAGAAAATTAATTAAGAATTTATAAGATAAGAATGGAAAATAATAAATTTGATATTTAAGCAACAGAGTGATTTTCGGTCTTGAGAGGAAAAACAAAATTGAGAAAGAAATAAAGAATATTTGAAAGACTTAGATGAAAAATGAAAGGAATGGTGAGGTAAGGACATTGTGTTTTTTTTTAGGTTTTCATAAATGATATGAGGATAGGTCATTCGAGGAACTTAGTTAGAAGAAGCTGGTGATTTGGATTAAATTCTATCTTCATTCTTGAGAGTATGATAATTAAAGACTAAAGAAGACCTAATTTTTCTATATATTAGAGGAATTGTGAAAATGCTCTATGTGATTTGATAATAATGATTCTTGAATTTGCACGAATGAAATCCTTTGTGATAGCATGCATTAACATTGTGCCTTGGGCCAATGTACTAGACCCAAGTGGATTATGAATTTAGCCTTGTGCTTTTGGGCTGAAGTGCTGGACCCGAGTGGATCATTGGTATTATGTAGTTGTATGGGCAGCTATATATATCATTGATACTAATGGTATTAGACAATCGTATGGGCGGTTGCCTTAATACTGTTGGGAACAGTACAACAGTGGTTTGATTTCTTGAGCATGCACTTGAGTATTAGACTGTCAGCTTTTGATGCCCTAGAGTGAGTGAGAATTTGGATAAGTGTGATCCCGGATGTAACACCCCAACTTTTGGAATAATTACAATATAGTCCTGAAATATACTATTTTGTGAATTCTGTGAGTAGTAAATTAAATTTGATTGTTTCGTGAGTGTATTTGATTGTTGTAAGTGATTTGCTCTAAGTCAGGGAAATAATAATTTTATGGCTGGAAAAATCTTATTTAAATTAATTGGAGCTGGGGGATCTTACTAAACCCAATTCTGATTGATATATATATTAATCTCTTAATTTTTAGGATTTAACTGTGTAATAAAATAATTTTATATTATTATAATATTATTTTATATTACAGTACTTACTGCCTCAAAAACAGTAGAAATCTACTTCAAAATGACCATGGACCCTTAAAAGTCTATGGGACCTACGTTTAGAAAAGCAGTTAACGATTCTGACTGGACAAATTTCTAAGCCAATGGGAGCAAGTCAACAAAGGAGGCTCGAAAAATTCTAACCAATAGGAATAGGTCAAAGAAAGAAGCATGGACTTTAATATGGACCGTTGGATGAAAACTTAGTTAGGAAGCCTTTGATTTTAACCGTTGATCAAATCAATGGTGTGGATGTGAACTTGATTAGCAAGTATTGAATATTGGCCATGGATCTAATCAATGGATAGGAGTTAAAGTTGAATTCAATGGTTAGGATTAGGTCAAATATAGTGGCTTGACTTTGTTTAGTAGCTAATTAAGCCTAATTTGGTTAATCTAATTATCTAATTAGCAAACTAAGTAAGCTAACTTAGTTATTAATTAGTTATAATCTAAATACTAATTAGATATCCTAATATTGTTTAAAGGTTATAATATATGCTAATATATGTTAAACTAATTAGTTTTATAATTAGAATGTTAATTTAATATTATTAGGAGACTTAACCTAATTAAATACCTATTTAATTAGCATGTGTTTAGCTTGTAATTAAAATCAAACCAAGCCCCTAAACCCCAAGGAGTCCCATGGCCATGATGGCTAAATGGGCAAGTCTTCACACGTTCTACATGGTTCTTGAACCACCCAAAGTGACATAAGCCATGTGCACTAAAGTGTGAACACAAATGGATATTTTTACTATCCAAATTAAACACTCAACCTCACCCATTATGCACTCATGGAAGCCCCCTCATTTTCACACTTGATATTTACTTTTTACACTTATCCAAATTCAAGCTTTCATTTCTCTCAAAATACCAAGAACACCAAGTAAACTTTCTCTTCCACTTTCTCTCTCAAATTCGGCCAACACCCAAAACCATACCACCAATCTTCTATAATTTTACCTCTTCACTTTTCCTAAACCAAAATCATATTCTAAACACTTTTCCTTCACAAGGTTTTGTCAAAAACATACTCTATCTAGTTCAAAATCAAAGCTTTTGTTCACTTTCCTAAGGGTAAGTTTTGATTCTTTAGTTTAAAGTTTGATTTTTGATTTTTTGAACCATGATTGTTCCATGGCTTTTCAATCTTGATCCTTGTATGTGTTTTTACTAATTATTTAAGAATTTTAGGGATTTATTTTGGAGGTTACATGAAATTTCAAGGAAAGGAGGAGACTAGTCGATCTTGGTCTTCAAGAGGTAAGAGGGAGATTTAATCTCATCAACCCTAAGTGATGATGGGAAAATGGATTGTTTGTGTCTAAAGAATCCATAAGGATTCATTTGTGTGGTTGTTTGCTGTTTTTATTATTTGTGTGATTGTTTAAATGCTTTCCTATTTGTGATTTATTTTATTTGCTATGCATGTCTATAGTTTTAAAATATATTGCATGTGTTTATATATTGTATGTGTTTATAGTTGTATGATTATTAAAGTAGGATGTGAATAACATGTAACGATTTGTATGAGTGTTCCAAAGAACACAAGGAGACTCATTGCCTTACCATTAAATAGAGAACCAAAATGTTCTCAACCATTTTCTAAATCAATGATTTAAAGAATCTAGGTAAAATAATAAATTTAAGAATGATTTAGGTTAATTATGGCCAACATGCCATTTGATGTATAATTGAATGCCATTTCATTTTCTAAGATAGGTTAGGTAATTAATTTACAAAAGAATTTGATTCCAATGAATCTTTGAGAAAATAAAAGGAATGAATTTGGATCTAAAATTCTAAATTAGCATAATTTATTTTAAGAAAGAATTAAAGAGAACGCTTGAAAAATACTAACGTAGAGCTCACTCTATAAGTTTTGAAGCGCATTAGCAAGTTTCAAAGTGTAATTATTGGGTAAGATTAAAATAAACAGAATTTAGAGGAAAATGTTAAAAATACCTTATACTGATTTTATAGGTAAAATGTTGCCAAATTTTACTAAAATCAGACAAATAAAATGAAAAGATCCCATAATATATTTATCAATAAGGAAAATACTTTACGTAGTTTAAAAGTACTAGATATAGTCTACACATATTTAAAATGATGATTTTAAGCTATATGGTTAAGAAAATGATTTAAAAATCTTACGCGATTGAGAAAATGATTTAAAAACATTACGCGATGTTCAAAAATGTCAAAATATATTTACGCCATTTTAAAACGTTTGTGAAAGCGACGCGATTGTGAAAATGTGATAAAATTTCAACGCGACTAAATGATACAACGAGTTTTACTGTCGGGCCAAAGTGGTGGACCCAGACATGTTGTGAGATAGTACTGTCAAGTGGAGACAGGCTACATTTTGGAATATTGTGACTAAGGGCGTTTTCATAAATATGGTAAAATATGGATATTATGGGTATTTTTGTAATTTTAGATCATGTTTAGAGTGTTGTGCCAATTTGGTTGATAATTGGTGATTGATTGATGAGACGAATTACACCGGGTTGTGGTGTGATAGGCGTAGTGTGGTTCATTATACGAACTTGGAGGCATTAGTGTGCGGAGAATTCCACATGGGGACAGTGGGCTGCTCCTCTGGGCCGTGGTAACAGGCAACACATTCATGATCTTGACAAACACTGTTCTTAATCGAGGTCTTGAGAAGACTATTATGTACAATGCCTGTAGTACACGATGTTTGGACTGTGTACTGCTACACGATGTTTGGACTGTGGGCTATAGACACAACGTTAGACAGTGCAATAGTTTAATTGGGCAGCCAGAAGTACTATTAGTTCTTTTCGGATCATTCTCTCAGATATCCGTGTTTAGCTCCATGGAGTTGGAACGAGTTAGTGTGTGTTCATTCATTATCTGCATTTTACTGCTTACTATAATCTGTAATAAAATGTATGATGTATTATTTTGCTTTACTATGTGTGATATAATGGTATGTATTACTTTGCTATATTATGCATGATATGTTGGTATGTACTATTGTGATAATTGTTTGTATTGTCGTTTTCTTATTTGTCATGCGGGTAATGATGTAGATTGTCTCACCTCTCTATATGCTTTTCTTGATATTATTATATTATTTCCGTAAAGAGTTTGAGGAAGAGGAGGAACAGCCTCTCCAGATACAGTATCCGGACGAGCACCAGCCGGGCGAGCTGTACGAGGAAGAGGAGCCGATAGATCATTCTCACCATCAAGACTGATCTTGAGATCATGGCATTGCCAGGATTTTTCGGGTTTGTGAGACTTGAGTTTCACGGAGGTACGGAGGCCTGGCGTATGCGAGTGGATAGAGGAACAGTTGTCTACGTGGGACGTTTGACTGTGTCCCTATGGAGAGAGTACGATGGAGATGTTATATTTATTACTATGTTGTATGTACATCTAGAGTTGCCTCTGACTCTTAGGCGTTACTGGCAAGGAATCTTCCATGCGCCTAGCGAGCTCAGTAGTGAGTCAACAGCCCAGACTCGTGTCCGTAGAGCTGTAGGACCTCCAGGAGTTCTGTCTTTCGATGATCTCTCTGAAGATGATCCATCAGAAGGTTAGAAATCTTTCGAGGTGCACTTGGGAAATACTATATTTTAGTTTTATGTCAACTTTTTACTGCTTTGTAAAATATTTGTAGTTGTAAATTATTTGTGTATTTAAGACAAAAATCATATGTATATTATGGGTGATTATACTTTGTTTTATTTTGTGCTCTATGTTATTTTATTTAATGTTATAAGTATAAAAGAAAAAAAAATTACCACAAATATTATTTATGTACCAAACGTTTTACAACTTGGGTAAGAATTTCATTTTATTTTATTTTATTGCATAATAAATATGACATTCCGACAAGGGTGTTACATTAGTTGGTATCAAAGCCCAAGTTAGAGTCTTTTAGGGATTGTGGTTAGGTCTATTTTTGCTTGTATTGTGTGATTCTCTGTGATTTGTTTCCGAAAGGTTACACCTGACATTGTTTTGCCTTGTTGAAGAAAAAGGATGTCTGGAGGAAGAAGAACGCGTGTGAATGTGGAACATGATGTGGATCCAATGATTGCAGCTGCTAAAGCTATGCAGCGAATGGCGGAAGTGATTACCCAGCAAAATCAACAAGCAGCTCAATAGCAAGATGCAACTACTGATGCTCTGAATTTGTCTGAGTTTAGGTGCAACAACCCGCCGCAGTTTAAAGGCGAGTCTTTGGATTCAAGACTTGGAAAGAGTATTTGAAGGAATGGGGTGCGCAGAGAATAAGAAGGTAATATATGCTGCTTTTATGTTGAGGGGAGATGCTGAGAATTGGTGGAGAGGAACCCGCCAATTATTGCGAGCTGAAGGGACTGAGATTACTTGGTAAGTGTTTAGTGAAGTATTTCTAGAGAAGTACTTTCCTGGTACTGCTCGACATGCCAAGGAGATAGAATTTCTTAGTTTACGTCAGCGGAATATAACTGTTGGAGAATATGCTGCTAAATTTGAAAGCTTGTCGCAGTTCTCAAGGTATTTCCAAATTTGGCCAGATGAGGTATGGAAGTGCCAAAAGTTTGAAGATGGATTAAGGGTAGAACTGAGGCAAGCAGTGCTACCTATGAGAATGAGGGAGTTTCCTGTTTTGATGGATACTTGTCGATGACTCGATGAGTTGGAGCCGTCCCGAGATCTAAGAAATTGTAACTTTGGACCGACTAGGTTCCAAAGAGGAGGTAGTAGCAGTAATAATCGGTTTCAGCACAAACCTTATGCAAGACCATCAGGAAGTCAGCCTCAACGTTCGTCTGTTAGGGGAAGTTCTAGCGGTAACTGAGCTAGTCAAAATGTGGCGTTTACGCCGACATGTTTTAAGTGTTGAAAGAGTGGCCATATATCTACAGATTATCCGATCAAAGGAACGATCTGTTTCAACTGCAGAAAACCTGGACATGTTTCTAGGGATTGCTCTCAGTCGGAAAGGAAGCCTGCTGTGAGAAATGTTCGTGCTACTCAGCCGTGATTTGGAGGGCGAGTATATACGATGACTGGAACTGAAGCTTCTCAATCTGAAGATCTTATTCAAGGAGAAGGTGTCATTGAAGGTAATCACTTGACTATACTATATGATTCGGGTGCAACACGCTCATTTATTGCATATGATTAAGTGGAACGATTGAAACTGCCTGTGTCTTCTTTGAGTTTTCAATTGATTGTTTCTACGCCAACTGCCAAGTCTGTTGTTACATCCAAAATATGTATGAATTGTCCTATTGTTATAAAGGATCGTATGTTTTCGGTCAATTTGATTTGTTTACCTCTTGTTGGGATAGACATAATATTAGGAATGAATTGGTTATCTTCTAACCATATCCTGATAGATTGTGCAAAGCAAAACCATAGTTTTTCCTAAGGAAGAAAGTTCTGGATTCTTGACTGCTGTTAAAGTCAAGTCATTGTTGAGGGATGGAGCTCAGGGATTTATGTTGCTATCTTCTTTAGAAGTCAAGAGTGAGAAAGATGTGAGCGCTATTCCTATCGTCAATGAGTTTCTAGAGATTTTCTTGATGATGTACCCGATTTGCCACCGGAGCGGGAGATCGAGTTCTCTATCGATTTGGTGCCAGGAGCAGGTCCTATTTCGATTGCACCATACCGAATGTCGCCTGCAGAGTTGGCAGAATTGAAGAAGTAATTAGAGGAACTGTTGGAGAAACATTTTGTGCGACCTAGTGTTTCGCCATGGGGACCACCAGTACTACTAGTCAAAAAGAAGGATGGAACTTCTCAACTTTGTGTTGATTATCATCGGCTGAATAAAGTTACTATAAAGAATAAGTATCCAGTACCGAGAATTGATGATTTGATGGATCAGTTGAAGGGAGCCGCTGTATTCTCTAAGATAGATTTGCGATCAGGTTATCATCAGATTCGTGTTAAGGTCGATGATGTACCTAAGACAGCTTTTCGAACTCGTTATAGGCATTATGAGTATCAAGTGATGCCATTCGAAGTGACGAATGCTCCTGCAATATTCATGGATTATATGAATAGGATTTTTCATCCGTACCTAGACAGATTTGTCGTTGTCTTTATCGATGACATTCTGATCTACTCTCAAAGTCAAGAAGAGCATGCTGAACATCTCAGTATAGTTCTCTAGATTTTGAAAGAGAAGAAGTTGTATGCGAAGTTGGCAAAGTGCGAGTTTTGGTTAGAAGAAGTTCAATTTCTTGGTCACGTAATTTCCAAGGAAGGTATACCCATCAAAGGTAGAGACCGTTTTGCAGTGGGAAAGGCCTAAGACAGTG
Organism: Ormosia semicastrata; assembly: GCA_029884595.1. Classification (NCBI taxonomy): domain Eukaryota; kingdom Viridiplantae; phylum Streptophyta; class Magnoliopsida; order Fabales; family Fabaceae; genus Ormosia; species Ormosia semicastrata. The sequence continues at coordinate 78,549,058 of JAQQTO010000063.1, read as the reverse complement.
ACCGAGGTCCGAAGTTTTGTTGGACTAGCCAGATATTATAGAAGGTTTATTGAAGGTTTTTCCAAGATAGCTGGACCACTTACACAACTCACGAGGAAAAGCCAAGCTTTTGATTAGATGGAAGAACATGAAGCAAGTTTCCAAGAGTTGAAGAAAAGATTGACAACTGCACCAGTGTTAATTTTATCGGATCCTAATAAATCTTTTGAGGTGTATTGTGACGCTTCTTACCAAGGGTTAGGATGTGTGTTGATGTAGAATCGGAACGTGGTAGCTTATGCTTCAAGATAGTTGAAGGTTCATGAGAGGAACTACCCAACGCACGATTTGGAACTAGCCGCGGTAGTCTTTGCGTTAAAAGTGTGGCAGCATTTTCTGTATGGAGCTATGTTCAATGTCTTTAGCGATCACAAGAGCTTAAAATACTTGTTTGATCAAAAGGAATTGAATATGAGACAGAGGCGATGGTTGGAATTTTTGAAGGACTATGATTTTTAGCTTCAATACCATCCAGGAAAGGCGAATGTGGTGGCAAATGCCTTGAGTAGAAAGGTGGTTAGTGTTTCTACCATGATGATAAAGGAGGAGGAGCTGATTAATCAATTCAGAGATCTATGGTTGTCAATGGAGTTGGTACCCGGAAAGATTCGTTTAAGTAAAGTTGTGGTTTTGAATGACTTGCTAGAAGTAATCCGAGAAAAACAAGATAAAGATCCATTTTTACAGAACGAAAAGGAATTGTTGAAACAGGGTCATAAAGCGACGGTGGAGGAAGGATCTGATGGAATCTTAAGATTTGAAGGAAGAGTTTGTATACGTGATGATCCCAAACTCAAGAAAGCAATTTTGGATAAAGCTCATACTAGTAATTTGAGTATGCATCCGGGGATGACTAAAATGTATCAAGACTTGAAGCGGATGTTTTGGTGGCCAAGAATGAAGAGAGATGTAGCAGAACGTGTGATGTCTTGTCTTGTCTATCAGAAGGCAAAAGTGGAACATCAACGACCTGTTGGTATGTTACAACCTTTGACTATTCCAGAGTGGAAATGGGATAGTATCTCGATGGATTTTGTTACCGGATTGCCAAGGACGAGGAAGGGTCATGATTCTATATGGGTTATAGTTGATAGGCTTACGAAGTCAGCACACTTCTTGCCAATCAATATTAAGTATTCATTGGAGCGATTAACCCAGATATACATCAGCGAAGTGGTTAGACTTCATGGTGTACCTGCAAGTATAGTGTCTGATAGAGATCCAAGGTTTACGTCGAGGTTCTGGCAAAGTTTGCAAGAAGCCATGGGAACTAAACTACGATTGAGTTCTGCATATCATCCGCAGATTGATGGTCAGACGGAGAGAACAATTCAGTCGTTGAAGGATTTGTTGCATGCTTGTGTGTTGGAATAATAAGGGAATTGGGATGAATTTCTGTCTTTGATAGAATTCACCTACAACAATAGTTTTCACTTGAGCATAGGGATGGCACCCTATGAAGCTCTTTATGGACGACGATGCCGAACACCTTTGTGTTGGTATCAAGATGGAGATAGTATGACTATTAGGCTTGATCTTGTGCAGCAGACTACAGAAAAGGTGAAAATGATTCAGGAGAAGATGTGAATGACTCAGAACCAACAAAAGAGCTATGCTGATAAGTGAAGGCAACCTCTGGAATTTGAATAAGGTGATCATGTATTCTTATGGGTAACGCCTACGACTGGTTTTGGAAGAGTTATCAAGTCTAGGAAGCTTACACCTAAATTCATAGGGCCTTATCAAATTATTCGTCGGATTGGTCCTGTAGCTTACCAAATAGCTTTACCGCCTTTTCTATCCAATCTACATAATGTATTCCATGTGTCTTAGCTGAGAAATACATTCCAGATCCAACTCATGTTATACGGCCAGATGAAGTGCAGCTGAAGGATAATTTGACGTATGAAACATTTCCTGTTAAGATCGAGGACAGGAGAGTGAAACAACTTCGAGGGAAGATGATTGAACTGGTAAAGGTAGTATGGAATGATGTAACGGGTGATGCTACATGGGAGCTAGAAGATAGGATGAGGGAGCAATACCCTCAATTGTTTTGATGTATGATGAATTTCGGGGACGAAATTCTTATTAGTAGGGGAGAGTTGTAACACCCCAACTTTTGGGATAATTACAATATAGTCCTGAAATGTACTGTTTTGTGAATTCTGTGAGTAGTAAATTAAATTTGACTATTTCGTGAGTGTATTTGATTGTTGTATGTGATTTGCTTCGAGCCAGGGAAATAATAATTTTCTGGCCGAAAAAATCTTATTTAAATTAATTGGAGCTGGGGGATCTTACTAAACCTAATTCTGATTGATATATATATTAATTTCTTAATTTTTAGGATTTAACTGTGTAATAAAATAATTTTATATTATTATAATATTATTTTATATTACAGTACCTACTGTCTCAAAAATAATAGAAATCTACTTCAAAATGACCATGGACCCTTAAAAGTCTGTGGGACCCACGTTTAGAAAAGCAGACAACGATTCTGACAGGACAAATTTCTAAGCCAATGGGAGCAAGTCAACAAAGGAGGCTTGAAAAATTCTAACCAATAGGAATAGGTTAAAGAAAGAAGCATGAACTTTAATATGGACCGTTGGATGAAAACTTAGTTAGGAAGCCTTTGATTTTACCGTTGATCAAATCAATAGTGTGGATGTGAACTTGATTAGCAAGCATTGAATATTGGCCATGGATCTAATCAATGGATAGGAGTTAAAGTTGAATTCAATGGTTAAGATTAGGTCAAATATAGTGGCTTGACTTTGTTTAGTAGCTAATTAAGCCTAATTTGGTTAATCTAATTATCTAATTAGCAAACTAAGTAAGCTAACTTAGTTATTAATTAGTTATAATCTAAATACTAATTAGAAATCCTAATATTGTTTAAAGGTTATAATATATGCTAATATATGTTAAACTAATTAGTTTTATAATTAGAATGTTAATTTAATATTATTAGGAGACTTAACCTAATTAAATACCTATTTAATTAGCATGTGTTTAGCTTGTAAATAAAATCAAACCAAGCCCCTAAACCCCAAGGAGTCCCACGGCCATGATGGCTAAATAGACAAGTCTTCACAAGTTCTACATGGTTCTTGAACCACCCAAAGTGACATAATCCATGTGCACTAAAGTGTGAACACAAATGGATATTTACTATCCAAATTAAACACTCAACCTCACCCATTATGCACTCACGGCAGCCCCCTCATTTTCATACTTGATATTTACTTTTTACACTTATCCAAATTCAAGCTTTCATTTCTCTCAAAATACCAAGAACACCAAGTAAACTTTCTCTTCCACTTTCTCTCTCAAATTCGGCCAACACCCAAAACCATACCACCAATCTTCTATAATTTTACCTCTTCGCTTTTCCTAAACTAAAATCATATTCTAAACACTTTTCCTTCACAAGGTTTTGTCAAAACCCTACTCTATCTAGTTCAAAATCAAAGCTTTTGTTCACTTTCCTAAGGGTAAGTTTTGATTCTTTAGTTTAAAGTTTGATTTTTGATTTTCTGAACCATGATTATTCCATGGTTTTTCAATCTTGATCCTTGAATGTGTTTTTACTAATTATTTAAGAATTTTAGGGATTTATTTTGGAGGTTACACGAAATTTCAAGGAGAGGAGGAGACTAGCCGATCTTGGTCTTCAAGAGATAAGAGGAAGATTTAATCTCATCAACCCTAAGTGGTGATGGGAAAATGGATTGTTTGTGTATAAAGAATCCATAAGGATTCATTTGTGTGGTTGTTTATTGTTTTTATTATTTGTGTGATTTTTTAAATGCTTTCCTATTTGTGATTATTTTATTTGCTATGCATGTCTATAGTTTTAAAATATATTGCATGTGTTTATATATTGTATGTATTTATAGTTGTATGATTATTAAAGTAGGATGTGAATAACATGTAACGATTTGTATAAGTGTTTCAAAGAACACAAGGAGGCTCACGGCCTTACCATTAAACAGAGAACCAAAATGTTCTCAACTATTTTCTAAATCAATGATTTAAAGAATCTAGGTAAAATAATAAATTTAAGAATGATTTAGGTTAATTATGGCCAATATGTCATTTGATGTATAATTGAATGCCATTTTATTTTCTAAGATAGGTTAGGTAATTAATTTACAAAAGAATTTGATTCCAATGAATCTTTGAGAAAATAAAAGGAATGAATTTGGTTCTAGAATTCTAAATTAGTAGAATTTATTTTAAGAAAGAATTAAAGAGAACGCTTGAAAAATACTAACGTAGAGCTCACTCTATAAGTTTTGAAGCGCGTTAGCAAGTTTCAAAGTGTAATAATTGGGTAAGATTAAAATAAACAGAATTTAGAGGAAAACGTTAAAAATACCTTATACTGATTTTATAGGCAAAATGCTGCCAAAATTTACTAAAATCAGACAAACATAATGAAAAGATCCCATAATATATTTATCACATAAGGAAAATACTTTACGTAGTTTAAAAGTACTAGATATAGTCTACAGATATTTAAAATGATGATTTTAAGCTATATGGTTAAGAAAATGATTTACAAATCTTACGCGATTGAGAAAATGATTTAAAAACATTACGCGATGTTCAAAATGTCAAAATATATTTACGCGATTTTAAAACATTTGTGAAAGCGACGCAATTGTGAAAATGCGATAAAATTTCTATGCTACTAAATGATACAGCGAGTTTTACTATTGGGCCAAAGTGGTGGACCTAGACATGTTGTGAGATAGTACTATCAAGTGGAGACAGGCTACATTTTGGAATATTGTGGCTAAGGGCAATTTTGTAAATATGGTAAAATATGGATATTAAGGGTATTTTTGTAATTTTAGATCATGTTTAGAGTGTTGTGCCAATTTGGTTGATAATTGGTGATTGATTGACGAGACGAATTACACCGGGTTGTGGTGTGATAGGCATAGTGTGGTTCATTATATGAACTTGGAGGTATTAGTGTGCGGAGAATTCCACATGGGGACAGTGGGTTGCTCCTGCTGGGCCGTGGTAACAGGCAACACACTAATGATCTTGACAAGTACTGTTCTTAATCGAGGTCTTGAGAAGACTATTATGTACAATGCCTATAGTACACAATGTTTGGACTGTGGGCTATAGACACAACGTTAGACAGTGCAATAGTTTGGTTGGGCAGCCAGAAGTATTATTAGTTCTTTTCGGATCATTCTCTCAGATATCCGTGATTAGCTCCATGGAGTAGGAACGAGTCAGTGTGTGTTCATTCATTATCTGCATTTTACTGCTTACTATAATCTGTGATAAAATGTATGATGTATTGTTTTGCTTTACTGTGTGTGATATAATGGTATGTATTACTTTGCTATATTATGCATGATATATTGGTATGTACTATTGTGATAATTGTTTGTATTATCGTTTTCTTATTTGCCATGCAGGTAATGATGTAGATTGTCTCACCTCTCTATATGCTTTTCTCCTCTCTATATGCTTTTCTCGATATTATTATATTATTTCCGTAAAGAGTTTGAGGAAGAGGAGGAATAGCCTCTCCAGATACAGTATCCGGACGAGCACCAGCCGGGCGAGCTGTACGAGGAAGAAGAGCCGATAGATCATTCTCACCATCAATACTGATCTTGAGATCATGGCATTGCCGAGATTTTTCAGGTTTGTGAGACTTGAGTTTCACAGAGGTACGGAGGCCTGGCGTATGCGAGTGGGTAGAGTAACAGTTGTCTACGTGGGACGTTTGACTGTGTCCCTATGTAGAGAGTACGATGGAGATGTTATATTTACTACTATGTTGTATTTACATCTAGAGTTGCCTCTGACTCTTAGGCGTTACTGGCAAGGAATCTTCCATACGCCTAGCAAGCTCAGTAGTGAGTCAACAGCCTGGACTCGTGTCCGTAGAGCTGTAGGACCTCTAGGAGTTCTATGTTTCGATGATCTCTCTGAAGATGATCCATCGGAGGGTTAGAAATCTTTCGAGGTGCACTTGGGCAATACTATGTTTTAGTTTTATGTCAACTTTTTACTACTTTGTAAAATATTTGTAGTTGTAAATTATTTGTGTATTTAAGACAAAAATCATATGTATATTATGGGTGATTATACTTTGTTTTATTTTGTGCTCTGTGTTATTTTATTTAATGTTATAAGTATAAAAGAAAAAAATTTACCACAAATATTATTTATGTACCAAACGTTTTACAACTTGGGTAAGAATTTCATTTTATTTTATTTTATTGCATCATAAATGTGACACTCCCACAAGGGTGTTACACCGGATGGATCTTAGGGGGCGTTAAGGCGAGGTGATCCACCTAGTGACCACTGTCACATTGTATACCCCTGGCCATGGAAAACTGTTGCAACGCACGACGAGGACCCGACAAGCACTATCTTTTTCGTGATCCGGCGTAGACTATCTTTTGAGGGGGGACAGATCTTCTGAAATGCTCATCTCTGAACCTTAATTCCTTGGAGTAGGATTTGGTTGCATTGTATATAAGGATGGTCAGCATACATAACATGCATATGCATAGTTAGCATATCTGTTATTGTGACATAATCCAGACATATATATATATATATATATATATATATATATATATATATATATATATATGTATATCTTGATGTATATTGTTGAATTACTTATCAGTTAATAACATGATCATGTTGTTGCCCTATAATAATCCTGTATTGAAATGATTATGTTGTTATTCTATGACATCCCTATTTTGACATGATTATGTCTGCTATTATTCGATGTCATTGTGTATGAAAGGCATTACTGTATTTCATTTTGTTTCTTGCTGCCATGATGGTATTGATGTAAGGGATCTCACCTCTTCTATTGTATTATTCTGTCTACTTATGTTTCGTATTTACGATGGAGAAGTCTGTGATGGCGGCAAGGCAAGACCCGCGAGGTTTCACTAGGCTACAGTTCCATGGAGGCATCGGAGCATGGAGTGTCTAGTGGGACACGGGACGCGTCTGGTATGACAAAAATGTCACTTTGAGTTAGAGCAGGACCTGGCATGATGCGGTTACCTTTACTATGGACGCCGATGTTCACTTAGAGTTCTACATGACTCTTGGGGAGCTTTGGGATGATCGGAGAGCTTCCTATAGGGAGGGCTCTATGGAGTCAACTGCTCAGATTCCTGTCTACAGTGACATGCCCCAACTGGGGGCTTTGTCTATTGGGGATCCTGAAGGGGTTTTGGACAAAGATCAGGTGCAGGAACCCATTCTTCAGGTGTTTGGACTTGGATAAGGCTCAATTTTCATTTGGTAGTCATATGTATAGGTATGTTTATTTTGGAGTACTTAAGTTTTATGTTTTTGGGATATGCAAATGATGTACTTTAAAGATGTAGTAAGCTTTGTTTTATGAAAAGCCTTTTTAGTTCCTATAACTTGAGTATTTTATTTATTCTATGGTTCTCATGTTTTGTGTTCCCAAAATTTGACCAGTTTATGTTATCCACAAAAAGAAACTTTTGAAACTCATATCTTACACTATTCACTTTTATAACTTGAGCAAATAATTTTCAAATGTAAGAGTCGGTCTTAAATGTAATGCCTCTCAGAAGGGGGTGTTACATTAGGTGGTATCAGAGCAGTTCATCCTGTTGAGCCGTGGTATGGACTGACTGTGCTTAGACATGTAGAAATTTCTATATATGTGTGTTGTGCATTTCCTTGTCTCTTGTTGAGATGTTGAAAGAGGATTGCATAAGTTACTTTAGGTTGGATGTTAGTAGTTACTGTTACATAGCTATATGATATTGAGGACTGGCCAACTCAATATATAATGTTCTGTGTGAACAGGAAACTATGACTTCAACTAGGAAAACTAGGAGAAATTGGAGTTCTTCTAGTGAGAGTCCAGTTGGATGACTAAACTCATGCCGAATTGTTTGTTCCTACACCTTTGGAGTGGTACTTCTAGTGTGAGTAAAGTCCAAGTCTATGTCTTTTGGGTTTATGGGAAGTTTGTCTTGTTTGTGCTGTGTGTTTCTCTGTAAACTAAACACAGAGATGTATTGTTTGGTCTCCGAAAAGAGGCAGCATTGTTTGAAATGGTTACTTTATGTTTCCATTATGTTTGATTTGTCTATTTTTGAAGGAAAGGCAATGACTCGCGGCAGACATATGCGTGGGAATGTGGAACGCAACAACGAAGGGATGGTCGCAACTGTGGAAGCAATGCAAGGAATGACTGAAGCAACAGTACAACAGAATCAGAGGATCGTGTGGTAGCAGGAATTGATAACTGAGGCTTAAATTTTGTTAGAGTTGAATCAATCTCAAGACATAGAACCCTATGACGTTGGACCATATTGGTTCTAAAAAAGGAGAAATTGCAAGGTCAAGTGATTCCAGCAGAAATCATATTCACGACCACCAAGAAATCAACAACAACAGCAATCGTATGGAGGTAGTGCTAGTAGTGATAAACTTGGTCAGCCCAATGCACTTTTATTGACATGTAAGAAGTGTGCAAAAAGTCATGCGATAAGGGATTGTACGATCAAGGGAAAAGTTTGTTTCAAGTGCAAAAAACTATGACACGTGTTTAAGAATCATACTTTGCAAAAGACGAAGCCTTCCATTAGTAATGTACGTGTTTCAAAATCTCACGAAGAAGGAAGAGTCAATTCCCCAAGTAGAGTAACAACATCCCAGACTGAAGGCCTAAACGAGGGAGACTGTGTCATAAGAGATGATCCTTTAACTATACTGTATAATTTTGGGGGTAACCCATTTCTTTATGGCATATAACTATATGGATCAATTAGGGTTATCTGTATCTTCGTTATCTTTTGACCAAGTTATTTCTACTTCTATTTCAAAGACCTGTTGTTGATAGCCAAGTTGTTTAAATTATCCTATGGCTTGTTAAAGACTGAATCTTTGCAGTTGATCTGATTTGTTTACCTCTTTCGCATATTTGACGTGATCTTGAAAATGGATTAGTTATCTCCAACCATATCTTGTTAAATTATTCCAAAGAAATTTTAAGAGTTTGTTTCTAGAATTGGGTTGTCTGTGTATTTGTTTCCTTTTGACTTGAATATTGCTATTCTCATTTCTAAGCCTACTATCATTACACAAGTTTGTTTGAACTGTCTTGTTATTGTTAGAAATTTGAAACCTTTCTGCTAATTTGATTGTTTGCCTTTTTCATAAATAGACTTGATCTCAGAGAGGGATTGGTTATTTTCTGACCATATCTTGTTATTTTGTTCCAATAGAACTTTAGTATTTCTTGAGATAGAGATTTCTGGATTTGAATCCATGAAGCTCATTCCTAAATTTTATTGGATCACATCGAATTCTTCGACGGATGGGTCCAGTAGTATATCAAATGGCTTCACTACCTTTTCTTTCAAACCTTCATAACGTTCCCCTGTATTTCGATTGAAAAGATATGTTCCTGATCCAAACCATGTCATAATGCCGAATGCAGTACAATTAGATAAGAACTTGCCCTATGAGACATTTCCTGTTAAGATCGAGGTTAGGTGGTTTGATGGATCAACTGAAGGAAGTCGTTGTTTTCTCCAAGATCAGTTTGCGTTCTAGTTATCATCAAGTTCATTTGAAAGTAGAAAATGCTTCCAAGACGGCCTTTTTGACGTGTTATGAGCACTACGAGTATTTAGTAATGTCATTCCGTGTAACGAACGCTTTGGTGGTATTCATCGACTACATGAATAGGATTTTTCTTCCCTATTGAGACAAATTTATCGTTGTCTTTATTGACGACATTCTGATCTATTCTCAAAGTCCGGAGGAACGTGCTGAACATCTCAGTGTGGTTCTTCAAATTCTGAAGAAGAAGAAGAAGTTATGCGTGAAGTTGTCCAAGTGCAGATTCTGGTTAGAGGCAGTTCATCTTTTGGGTCACGTGATCTCAAAGGGAGAAATTGTTGTGGATCCGTCGAAAGTTGCAGCAAATCTTCAAGGGGAAAGATTGAAGACTGTATTGGAGATTCGTCATCGTGTGGGATTAGCTGGCTAGTATCGGAGATTCACCGTAGGATTCTCCAAGATGGTAGGACCTCTCATCCAACTCACGTGAAAGAGTTAAGTTTTTGCATGAACTGATGCATGTAGGAAAATTTTTCAGAATTGAAGAGACACTCGACTACTTCGCCAATGTTGGTTCTACCCAATCCCAACGAACTTTTGAGACGTCTCGTGATATTCCACATTAGAGCTTAAGCGTGTGTCTGTGAGAATAAAAGTAATAGTAACATATGCTTCAAGACAACTGAGGGCACATGAGAAGAGTTACTCTATACAAACTCGGAGTTAGCCGTTATGGTTGCATTGAAGATCTGGAGACACTCTACAAGGAACAGTATCCACGTGTATTCTAAGGTATAACAAATTTCGAGGACGAAATTTCTTTTTAGAAGGGGAGAGTTGTAACACCCCGAAAATTACTAGTTTCATAATATATATTTATTTTATAATATTTATGAATTTTTTAAATTTTTCTGGAATTATTTGAATTGTTTGATTATTTTAATATATTTCTTGATTTGCGTACACACTGAGCGGGGCAGGGAAAATAAGATATTTTTCCTGAGGTTGAAAAACTTTAGACTATGGAAAAGTACATGGGATCTTACTAAACCTGAGGCCGGGCACAGTTTATCAAGTTTTCATTTTTTGAGATTTTATTTGATAAATAAAATCGCGATACGTTTTATTATATGTTGGACAATAAATACTATTTTTGCTAACTGTAACCTTATCCACTGGATAATAGCTCTAGTAGAGTGTTAGTCATCTTTTCTAAAGAGCACTTTAATGACATCATCTCCATGACATCACCATTCACTTTATCAAAAAGTGTGTGAGCTTCTCAAGGAAGTTTCCTACCAAGCTTCTCAAGGAGGCTTCCCCTTTCTCTCTCCTCCTTTGGGCTCCACAGTTTTGGAGGGAAGAAAAGATGACAATCTTGTCATCTTTTCACTCAAGGACATCACTTCCTTTTTCATTTCAAAAAAATCTATCATTTTCTCTCTCTACCTTTTTTCTCTTCTCTCTCTCACCTTCCCTTCTCTCCCTCACATTCTCTCTTCTTCTCTATTCCCTCTTCATCCACACGGCCTCAACATCATTTATGACCACCCAAGTTTTTTTACTCAAGCCAACCTAGTATCTTGACTCCTCTCATCATCTTGAAGCTTTTCTCTTTGGTAATCATCTTTTGATTCCTCAATTTTCATCATTTTTCTACCAAGTTCTAAAGCTTGAAACTTTGAGGTAAAGTTCCTGACTTTCTTCTTTTCTCTCCTCATTTTCGTGATCCTTGGTCACTTTTGTGATCAATGACTCCTCTTTTCAAGCTTTGATTGTTGATCTCTTGAGTTTGGTTATCCTAGGGTTTCTTGCTGGTGGTGGAAGAAATTTGCAAGGAGGCATCAAGGAGCTTACTTTCCTTTTTGTCTCTTTAGGTAAAAGAGAGATTAACCTAATCGACCATACTATGGTGGTGAGGAATGAATGGTTGTTGATAATTATATATTTGATACATTAATAAGCCCTCATTTTTAGTCATTTACACTCTTCATGTACTTAATTGATTGAGTTTAATTATATTTTGTAAGTTTGGACTCAAGTTAGACTTAATTAATTTTTTCAATATGATTTACATCTTACATTATTTCTGTATTTCGGCCATATCTTGAGTTCTAGATGTCTAACAATTATGTATTTTACCTTGTTGAAAATATAAGAGAGAGCTAATTAGGCTTGGAAGTCAGAACACGGGTTTTGTGATTGGAACCTGAACAGTATACAGTAATCAAAGTATAACTCAGGCTGTAAGAACTTAATTAGGCTAAAATTTTGGTATCTACAAGTTAAGGCTCATATCTACAACTTTTATGAAGAACACAAGACTCATTTCAGATTTCTTAGAGGTCATATTAGGCTTCCAACTTAGAACAGAGGAACTGTAGCTGGGCTTGAGCAGTGTACAATAATCAAACCACATCTCGAGTTGTAGGAATGATTTTGGGCTCAAACTAATGGCATTTGAAATCTAAGATCCAAGCCTACAACTTTCATGAGACCACTTGGTGATAAAATGATGAATACAATGAGTTCAGCACTAAATGATTTCAGAGACAAAGAATCTCAATAATTTTTCAATCATCAAAAGTCATTTGGCATTTTCCACTCATCTACCCACTCATCCACCCACTCATCCACTTACCAAGTAATCAGGCCTCTTGTCATTTTGTATCTCTAATCCTCTATAAAAGGCATCATTGGCTGATCATTTAGGAATCTTGGTCTTAGAGACCAACATCATGTTATTATGTTGTTTGTTTATCTTGTTATAATTTTCTTTTGTTCTAAATTGAAGTTATGTTCTTCTTCTTCTTCTTCTCTTTTTCTTTCTTCTTGTCTATGAGTAACTAATTTTTATTTTACTTAGGTGAAAGGGTGAAGCTCTTGGTAATGAAATAAGGTTAGATTAATCTCTTTCTTGTGCTTAAATGATATATTTTCAAGTGGTCATTATACGTGTTGTATTTTGTTTCTAATCAATTTAGAAACCTTCCTTTTAAAGTGGAGAACTTGATTCGTTGTAGACAGGATATTGGCATAATGAATGCTTGAGCCCATTTATAAGTGGTGGTGTTAATAGATGATTAAAGGAATCATAATATAATTACGTATATAATCTTAAATGAACATTGAATGTTGTATTTTCTAATTGGAACCTCCATTATGTGTGGATTATAAAAAGAATTAATATTGTCCTTAATTTACTTATCAAGAGTGGATCTCCTGACCTAAGTAAGTCTTTCTTATTTGTGACCAAGTTTTATTACCTTTATTGTTGTGACAAAATATTTACCTTACGTTAAATAATTTTTCTTTATCAATTCCCTATGGATCGACCTCGAACTCCTAAGAATTTATTACTTGAAACAACCTGCACTTGGGTTTGTAACTTTTAATCCGCATCAAGTTTTTGGCGCCGTCGCCGGGAACTTGATTTGAAGAACAAATTTATGGTGTAAATTTTTTGCATATATTTCTTTTTCTGTGGATCTTGTAAATATATATTTTTTCTACTTTTTTAATTTTTTTTCTTTGTACTTACTAATGTACTAACTTAGTGGGAGAAACTCTTCATTATCCCTCTATAATATTTAATCATTAATGAAATAATCTTTCTTCTTCTCTTCTCTGTCGCCGGAGCAAAAAATCGGCTTGCCGATTCTCTGGTTTTTATATTTTAAATTTACTTTCTGCACTTTATTTTTTGTATTTTATTTTCTGTAATTTATTTTTTGTACTTTATTTTCTATATTTTACTTTTTGTATTTTATTTCTAACTTTCTAACTTACTAACCTACAAACCTTTTAATTTTCTAACTTACTAACTATCTAACTCTCTTACTAACTTTCTAACATTTTACTTTACCTGCTTCTAACATTTTAATTTACTTGCTTCTAATAGTTTAATTTACCTACTTCTAACATTTTAATTTACTTGTTACTAACTTCTTAATTTATCAGCTTATTTACTTATTTGGTGGTTGGTTTATACCATACCCTTATGAATATATATTTGGTGGTCGGTTTATACCACACCCTTGTAATATTTATTTGGTGGTTGGTTTATACCACATCCTTGTTAATATTTAATGACATGTTTATCGTATACTTGTTAATATTATTATTATTATTTTATCATGGCAGGTTTACCGCCTACTTGTTAATATTTTTTTTTATGGAAGGTTGAGCTTTGTATATATTTTTATTTTATTCTTCTTATTTCTTCTTCTCTTTTGTCATGTGTAGTTAAATTCGTGTGTTTCTAGGGTGAAGATGTAACTTAATTCAATCGACATATATTAAGATTGGAATCTTAATTAATTTCTTTTTAATTTAATTTGAGTGCTTATTATGATTCTTAATGCTTTTATGAATTAGCCACTCATAAATTGATCTAGTGAGGTGTATGTAGAATCAGAAAGTTTGCATATGACCTAGACTATAAATAATAAGTGTCATGATTTATAATCATCTAGGAATAGAGATTATAGGTTGTGTGGGATAATTGTGGTATTTTCCAGGAGAATCCATAGAGTAAAGGTCATGCCTTTAAGAGTTAAGGTTTTGACCAAGGAATTGAGTTTTAATTAATTACTGGATTCTCCCCATCAATTGAATGATTAAAATTTAATTAAAATGAAGGTCCCAAAGCTACTCTATTGTCTATGATAGATTATTGAATCAAGTGAAGTCAGATCCCTAGTGTTTTAATTTCATGTGTTTACATCCTTAATGTGTTTTGCATTCATGTGCTTTGTTCTCTCTTTTCCCTCTTAATTTCGTGTGTTTTAGTTTTTTTTCCCTCTTAATCGTCAACTTTATTACTTTGACAATTCGGTTCACTTGTCGATTTTCTCAACAAGTTTTTGCAAACCGAGGTTGATATGGTGGATTTTGTTGCTTCAAGAATTCAACATCACAATAAAAGATAAGAAAGAAGCCGAAAATGTTGTCTCATATCATTTGTCCATACTTACAACAAGCTCACCTTTTGATATCACACTTATCAATGATTATTTTCCCAATAAATTTTTATTTCTGTCAATTCCATGCCTTAGTTTGCTAATATTATCAATTTTCTTGTAACAAGCGATGTCGTTCTTTGAGAATGATTTCCATAAATTGAGAAGATAAAATATTCTTTATTAAGAATGGACTGAGTAAGGAGTCATTAGATGATATCTTATGGACTCTTGAAACGCATTCTTGTGGAGTTGTGCAGCATGAACTTCTTAGTTTGTGGAATCTCTTCAAGGACGAGCAAGAGCATTACAGTATTGGGAATCTGACTCAAAAAGACCTTGTTTGCCAATTTATAAGAAAATTGTATAAGAAGCTTATCCTCGACTCATAGAAGGCGTTTAAGCCGATATTAGATGTAAAACCAGAGGAAGATGTGAGTCACAATCATAACAACATGTATATATTATCTTGTAAATCTTCAAAAAAAAGAAAAAAAAGAAAAAAAAAGGAAAAAAAAAGAGGGCAAAACTTCAGTTGTACTTGGTCTTTAATTAGATTAGGAGCCCCACGTAAATGCCCGTCTCGTCATTGATTAGGGTGGACCTTTGCACACTGGTCTATAAATAAGATTCGTGTATCATACTCTGTAAAGAGCCGTGTAAGCATTCCCAGGTTTTAACCGTAGGCTCTGCTTGCTGATGGACAGATAAAAGCATCCTGTGTTTACATTCTCGCATGACAATGCCTCTGAGCTCAATTCCTGGTATTAATATATTAGGTTCCTGAGCGTAGCTCCACTGGCTGTGGTCACTAGTCGTCGTATTCAGATTTTCTCTCTTTAACTAAAGGGATGATGCATAAGTTGGGATATCCCACAAGCGGGAGGGAGAAGAATTCCCATATTGGCTAAGTCGTCTTGGTATTTCTGCACTTGTGACACACAATATAAAGATATGCCACTAATTCCCTGTGCATAAAGGTATGCCATCATTTATTATTATAATTTTATTTTTGTATGATTTTTTTGTATTTTGGTTTTGGACAGATGGTCCTTTTGACGGGATCCTTCAAGGGTTTCTTGACTTCTTTACCCTAATGGTTTTCTTGAAGTCAAAAAACAAAAAACAAAAACAAAACAAAAACAAAAACAAAAACAAAAAAGAACAACAAAAAAAAATTGTGTTTCTTAATTTTAAACTTTTCTGACAACAGCCAACCTACTCATATAGATGCTATCATTACCTTTTTCCATTCTCTTCCCTATTTAAATACTTCATTTTCTTCACTTTCCTCTAACTCACAATCATTCAAAGGGAGTGTGAGTGTAGAAATGGAGGGATCTTCTTCTTATGTTCGTAGACTTACTAGTATCTGTGTATTTTATGGGACAAGTTATGGGAAGGCTTTAGAATTTGTAAATGCAGCAAGCACTGTTAGTCGCACCATGGCTGCGAGGAACATTCGTGTAGTACATGGGGGAGGTAGCATTGGGTTAATGGGGGTTGTATCACTTTCTGCACATCTAAGAGGTGGTCAAGTTTTAAGTATCATTCCTGAACCTTTAACTCAAAGGAACATCATTGGAAAGGCAATTAGGCTGGAACTTCAAGTATCATCTATGCATGAATGAATGAAGGCAACGCTTGAAAACTCTGATGCATTCATTGCCTTACTGGGTGGTTTTGGTACTTTGGAAGAAGTTTTTCAAATTATCTCTTGGGCCCAATTAAACATCCATCATAAACTCATAGGTTTGTTGAATGTTAATAATTTCTTTGATAATTTGTTATCTTTTGTTGACCATGCTGTGGAACAAAAATTTATCATATCTTCGACAAGACGATTCCTTATCTCTGCTTCCACTGTTGATGAGTTGATTGATAAATTAGAAGCTTTTGTTTACGAACCTGATCCAGTAGCAGCTCAGATAGATTGGTCAGAAGGAAGTGATGAGGGAAGTAGTATGAAAAATAAGTCAGATCAGACACTCCAACTATTTAAATAATTACAAGCTTTGGTTTTATTTATTGTACTTTATTTCTATTTAAATTTGTGTCAGGTCTCTCTTTTCAGTAATTGCTACAACAGGTAATGTCTTCTATCCTTTACTCATCTATATTTTAACATTGCGGACAATGTTGTGATTTGGTTAGGGGAAAGATAGTTGTTCAAAAAAAAATTGGGAAGTATCATATGATTGTCAGTAACTTACTAAACCAATTAAGGATGACAGAGTAAAGAGTAAATTATGCTCTTGAGATGCATTTTAGTTGGGGAGTATGTTTATTGATATGATTGTCAGAAACCTACTCACAGTAAACCAGTTAAGGATGGCAGAGTAAGAATTAAATTTTACTCTTGAGACGCATCGTAGTTGGGGTAGTAACTAGTTTGTGTGGAAGTAGCAATTCAAATTCAGGAAAATTTGCATGATTGAGTAAATTATCTTTTTTCTTAAAAATTACATGCTTAGTTATGGATGTTGAAATTGGTGGACTGAGAATGATAGAATTATGTCTTATGAGATTTTGAGCCTATTGATGAATGGATTGAACATTTGTATCATTCTCTTCTTTCTTGTGTGAATTTCACTCATGGAATTGTTACTCTAGAACTTGTTTTGATTCTTTTTTAGACTATATTTTTACCTACATACATAAACATGATTAAGGCATTTTTCTTGAAATAGCTACTTTAACCAAATAGCCAAGAATGACTGGCGCACAAATAGGCAGTCTTGCTCAGCAGCATATTGTCTCAATATGATATCAAGCACTCTTATGACTTTTTGGAAATTCTCTGATTCCTGCCAACGTAAAGCATTGGAAATGACCTATTTCCCCTTCCTTAACCCCTTTAAACTTATTTGACCATTCTTTATTTCGAACTCATTATGTACCTTAAATGAAAAATCATGTTCTTATCCTGCCTTAGGGAATAAGAGAATATTAGCTTTATCATTGGATGAGTTCTTGAACAAGTGTGGGTGTGTGTGTGTAGAATGGTTAAAAAAATGTTTACTTAAAAAAATGTATATATTATGTTCTTCTTCAAAAATAAAAATTAAAAATTTTAAAAAAATGTGTAAATAAGGGTCAACAAGGCAATAAAGGAAAGGAAAAGAATATGCAAAGGGAATTTGAATTAGGTGGAGTTGGGATGAACTTTCATGCTTGTTAATTGAACTCAGCTCTCGTGCTCTTTTATTCTCTTTGGTATTTAACTTGTTATATCCATATTACCTCCTCCTTGACCTTGACTCCATTACAACCTTGAATAAAGTCCTTATGATTTGTGTGTGCATGTGTTCTGAGTAGTGGAGAAGTAAAAGATAAGCAAGCTTATGGTAGTGTAATTTTTATGGGTTGAATTGAGTGAAATACCTACTTTTTAAACACTTGAAGGATTGAGAGTGAATCTTGTGAGGATCTATCATTCTTGACTCATACTTTTCAATTGAAGTTTCATGACTTGTTAGTTTGAGATGTGAAGAAACATTACCTCATAAATGTTTTGATCCCTTGAATATTTGGTTGCTCTTCATTCTTAAATATTATTAGAAATTGAGTCTTTTAGAATTTATAGCTTTTGAGTTTGTGTTGTTTTTCTTTATTCCCTAGTTTTGGTCTTATGTGTTTTGCCCAAAAGTTCAAAAAGTTAAGTGTAGAAGAATTTGATAATCACATATTTGATACATTAATAAGCCTTTATTTTTAGTCATTTACACTCTTCATGTACTTAATTGATTGAATTTTGTTATGTTTTGTAAGTTTGGACTCAAGTTTTACTTAATTAATTTATTCAGCATGATTTATATCTTACACTGTTTCTATATTTCGGCCATATCTTGAGTTCTAAATGTCTAACAATTATGTATTTTACCTTGTTGAAATATAAGAGAGAGCTCTACAATTTTCATGCTAGGTCAAAGTCTGACATCTAGTGGAGCTAATTGGGCTTGGAAGTCAGAATAGGGATTTTGTGATTGGAACCTGAATAGTATACAGTAATCAGAGCATAACTCAGGCTGTAAGAACTTAATTGGGCTGAAATTTTGGTATCTACAAGTTAAGACCCATATCTACAACTTTCATGAAGAACACAAGACTCGTTTCAGATTTCTTAGAGGACATATTGGGCTTCCAAGTCAGAATAGAGGAACTGTAGATGGGCCTGAGCAGTGTACAATAATTTGACCATATTTCGATTGTAAGAATGATTTTGGGCTCAAACTAGTGGAATTTGAAAGTTAAGATCCAGGCCTACAACTTTCATAAAGACCACTTAGTGATAAAATGACGAATGCAATGAGTTTAGCACTAAATGATTTCAGAGACAAAGAATCTCAATAATTTTTCACTTATCAAAAGTCATTTAGCATTTTCCACTCATCCACCCACTCATCCATTCACAATTAATCAGCTCCCTTATCATTTTGTATCCTTAATCCTCTATAAAAGGCACCATTGGCTAATCATTTAGGAATCTTGGTCTTAGAGACTAACATCATGTTATTGTGTTGTTTGTTTATCTTGTTGTAATTTTCTTTTGTTCTAAATTGAATTTATGTTCTTCTTCTTCTTCTTCTTCTCTTTTTCTTTCTTCTTGTCTATGAGTAACTAATTTTCATTTTACTTGGATGAAAGGGTGAAGCTCTTGGTAATGAAATAAGGTTAGATTAATCTCTTTCTTATGCTTAAATGATATATTTTCAAGTGGTCATTATACGTGTTGTATTTTGTTTCCAATCAATTTAGAAACCCTCCTTGTAAAGTGGAGATCTTGATTTATTGTAGACAAAATATTAGCACAATGATGCTTGAGCCCATTTATAAGTGGTGGTATTAATAGATGATTAAAGGAATCATAATATAATTACGTATATAATCTTAAATGAACTTTGAATGTTATATTTTCCAATCGAAACCTCCATTATGTGTGGATTCGAATTGAGTTATAAAAAGAATTAATATTGTCCTTCATTTACTTACCAAGAGTGGATTTCCTAACCTAAGTAAGTCTTTCTTATTTGTGACTAAGTTTTATTACTTTTATTGTTGTGACAAAATATTTACCTTACATAAAAAAAAATTTCTTCATCAATTTCCTGTGGATCGACCTCGAACTCCCGAGAATTTATTACTTGAAACAACCTGCACCTGGGTTTGCAACTTTTAATCCACATCAGTTGTGTTCAGAGTAGAAAGTCCATGTGAGGATTCATCCATTCGATTGTGTGGCCTTGATTTGTGTTTGCTTGATTTGGTATGGTTATATGTTGTTGTCGTATGCAAAGAATGATTTATTTGGTTTCCTTTGGCCCTTGAGGCTCACGGCCATTTTAACCCAAGAAGAGACATCCATGAGAAAAATAATTGGTTATCAAGGACTTAGATGATTAGGTGATAAAGACGTGATCTATAAGGTTACAAGTTGAATGAGAGAGGAAATAAAATTCTACCATTGAAAAGAAATTGATTTTTGGCCATGATACATGATAATTTGAAGTAAGAGTGAATTGGAGACCTAAAATATTTGATAATGAGGGGGAAGAGTAATTAGGATGGAAAGAATTTTATTTAGAAGTTGAATAATGGAAGTTTTAGAAAGAATGTTTGGAAATATTATTTGGATGATTTGGAAGACAAATTAGGGTTTAAGGATTTATGAGTAAGATTGAAGATAATTATAATGTCATAATTTGAGGAGTGATAACTTTTGGATGTACCAAATGGAAACAAATTTGGAGATAATCGGAATCATGGAAAATGATTTATCAGTGGTAAACCTAGGTAACTGGACAATCGAGAAAACTAATTAAGAATTTATAAGATAAGAATGGAAAAGACTAAATTTGATCTTTAAGCAAAAGAGTGATTTTCGGTCTTGAGAGGAAAAACAAGCTTGAGAAAGAAATAGAGAAAATTTGAAAAACTTAGATGAAAAAGGAAAGGAATGGTAAGGTAAGGACATTGTGTTTTTTTTTTAGGTTTTCATAAATGATGTGAGGATAGGTCATTCGAGGATCTTAGTTAGAAGAAGCTGATGATTTGGATTAAATTCTATCTTCATTCTTGAGAGTATGATAATTAAAGACTAAAGAAGACGTAATGTTTCTATATACTAGAGGAATTGTGAAAATGCTCCACGTGATTTGATAATAATGATTCTTGAATTTGCACGACTGAAATCTTTTGTGATAGCATGCATTAACATTGTGCCTTAGGCCGACGTACTAGACCTAAGTGGATCATGAATTTAGCCTTGTGCTTTTAGGCTAAAGTGCTGGACCCAAGTGGATCATTGGTATTATGTAGTTGTATGGGTGGATATATAATATCATTGATACTAATGGTATTGGACAATCGTATGGGCGATTGCCCTAATACTGTTGGGAATAGCACAACGGTGGTTTGATTTCTTGAGCATGCACTTGAGTATTAGACTATCGGCTTGTGATGCCTAGGAGTGACCGAGAATTTGGATAAGTGTGATCCCGGATGGATCTCAGGGGGCATCAAGGCGAGGTGATCCACCTAGCGACCTCTATCACATTGTATACCTCTGGCCATGGAAAACTATTGCAACGTACGATGAGGACTCGACAAGCATTATCCTTTTCGTGATCCGGCGTAGATTGTCTTTTGAGGGGGGACAGATCTTCTGGAATGCTCATCTCTGAACCTTAACTCCATGGAGTAGGATTTGGTGACATTGTGTATAAGGGTGGTCAACATACACATCATGCATATGCATAGTTAGCATATCTGTTATTGTGACATGATCCAGACACACACACACACACACATACACATACACACACACACACACACACACACACACACACACACACACACACACACACACACACACATATATATATATATATATATATATATATATCTTGATGTATACTGTTGACTTACTTATCAATTAATAACATGATCATGTTGTTGCTCTATAATAATCTTGTATTTACATGATTGTGTTGTTGTTCTATAACATCCCTGTATTGACATGATTTTGTCTGCTATTATTCGATGTCGTTGTGTATGAAAGGCATTACTGTCTTCATTTTGTTTCTTACTGCCATGATGGTATTGATGTATGGGATCTCACCTCTTCTATTGTATTATTCTGTCTACTTCTATTTCGTATTTACGATGGAGAAGTCTATGATGGAGGCAAGGCAAGACCCGCGAGGTTTCACTAGGCTACTGTTCCATTGAGGCATCGGAGAATAGAGTGTCCAGTGGGACACGGGACGCGTCCGGTATGATGGAAATGTCACTTTGAGTTGGAGCAGGACCTAGCATGATGCGGTTACCTTTACTATGGACGCCGATGTTCACTTGGAGTTCTACATGCCTCTTGGGGAGCTTTGGGATGATCGAAGAGCTTCCTATAGGGAGGGCTCTTTGGAGTCGACTATTCAAACTCTTATCCGTAGTGATATGCCCCAATTGGGGGCTTTGTCTATTGGGGATGTAACACCCCAAAATTTGCTATTTTACAATAATGTCTGAATTGTATTGTTTTGTATTTTTGTGTGCTGTAAATTTATTTTGACTATTCTGAGACTGATTTTGATCTTTGTGTGTGATTTACTCCGAGTTAGGAAAATAATAACTTTTGAGCTAGGGAAAATCTTTACTAATTTATTCGGAGCCAGGGGATCTTACTAAACCGAATCCGAGAGATACGTTACCCGATCTTTTAATTTTTATAATTTATCTGTGAAATAAAAATATTTCACATTTTATTATCTATCGGATAATATTTGCTATTTTGTGAACAGTAGCTTCTGTCAATTGGGTAATAAACCCTGTATTTGTTAACTGTCAAAAAATAGACTGAGAAAAATCTTTGTGACTTATGTTTGGTGAACTAATAGGAATTAGTCAATGGCTTGAATTTCTGAACCAATAGAAAATGGTAAACAAAAGTGGTTAGACTAGTTACTAAGGAACTAAGTAATCTAACTAAGTTACCCTAAAAGCCTAAGCAGTAACTAAATGGAACAAACTAAGTTTGTTAATACTTAGAGTCCATAGTTACAAGAAAGTATCTAGAGTCATCTAGAAGGCATGATCAATGCATGACAAATGCATGATTTAATAATGTAACTAGATGACTAGTTATGTAACTAAATGACCAAACTAAGTTAGCTTAAATGTAACTAGATGAACTAACTACCTAAACTAGATGTAACTAGGAATTAAAATAAAACAAAACTTAGTTACTTACCTCTATGAGTCACACGGCCAACTAGGCTATTCTAGTATGTTCTTGAATTATCTAATGACCGAAGGATGATTAGTTTGTGACCTAAGCCATGTGAAGGCCATGTAAACCCATGTGATAGATTTTATCTTGTTAAACAAGCTTTGAGTTTTCTATGAAAGCAAACTACATGACCATACATAGAGAAGTAGGACTTTGTATTTCATTTTCTAACACTTTGTGAAAATAGAAAACTATCATCTTTTTCTCTCACTTCCAAAAACAACCAAGAACTCCATTTTCTTCTTTCTTGAAGGTTTCGGCCTCCCTACCCAAAACCAACCTCTACTCACCTATAATTTCATCCAATCCTATTTTCTAAACCTAGACACAACTCTAAACACTTTTTATCTTGAGAGTTTCATCTAGTTCAACCTTTTGGTACTTTGAAAATCAAGTTAAAGTTTCTATTCCTAAAGGTAACTTCTTGATTTCTTGTTCATGAGTTGGATTCTCGAGTTTCTAAACCATGATTGATCCATGGTTCCTTATTTTCAAGCTTAGTTTATGACTTTAAGATTGGTTTAAGCTTGTTAGGGTTGTCTTGGGAAGCTTCACGAAATCCATAGGAGAAGCTACAAGAAGGTTTTTGTCTTCCTTGAGGTAAGAGGGAGATTAACCTCATCAACTAAGTGTTGGTGGTGAGGGAATGACTTGTTTGTGGTGAAAAATTCATAAGGATTTATTTACTTGTATAGTTTAAGTTTACTTTGTTTGTGATGATTTGTGATTGGTATGCTTAATAGCTTAGAAACTATGCTTGAATATGTCATTGGTATGTTTTATAGTTTTAAAAGTATGCTTGAACATGTGATTATGAAAGCATGTTGATTATTGTTTCAAGTAAGATGTGATTTATATGATGGGAAAGTGTATGATGGTTCCAAAGAACCCTAGAGGCTTACGGCCTCAACACCACCAAAGGAGCCAAATGCTCTAAATTATTTTCCTAATTAAGGATCACAAAGAATAAAGTGATAGAAAATAACTAAATAAGCTTTATGAATTATATGATGAAATTTGACCAACATGCCAAGTTTTGATATTGTAAATCAAAAAATTATTTTACTAAGTGTAGACTTAGGTAATTAAGTAATGAGAATTCAATTTAATGGGTTTTCTTTGAATTAAAAAGGAAAAGGAACTAATTTTTTGAATTAAGTTAGTATGATTATACTACGAAGCAAGGTAACAATTAAAATTTGAAATTTACTGACGTATAGCTCACCCTTTGGGTTTTGAAGTGTGTTAAAAAATTTTGAACTGTAATATCCAAATTAAATCAAAGGAATAATATTTTATGGAAAACAGTAAAAAATACTATTTTTAGTGAGAAAATATTAGAATTATTATTTAAAGGTGCTTTATTAGGGAAATATTGAAATTAAAGACAAATGTTGATATTAAATGAGAAAAGTTTTAAATGGAATTTAAAATATTAAAGAAAATCTTTACACGATTAAGAAAATGTTGGAAAATACTTACGTGATTTGAAAACGTAAGAAAAATGTTCTGCAGTTGTGAAAATGCGATAAAATGTTTACGAGATTGAGAAATATAGCAGTTTGCTGTCGGGCTGTTGTGGTGAGCCCAGTTATGTTGAACAGTGATACCGTCAAGAGAAGGCAAGGGTATGTGAAATATTATGAAAATAATGATTGTATGTATGTTTGAATCATACATCATGCATTGAAAAGCGTATCAGCTTAAATGGGTAAGGCATGATGTTATGCTTAGGAGATTGAATTACACCTCAGTGTGGGTGCAATGGTCGTAGTGTAGGTCAAGTGTAGACCTTGGGGGCGTCGGGGTGCGGGTGTCCACAATGGCCAGCTAGTAGCTCCCCTGTGCCGTGGATCAGACCGATGCAAATGCACCGACGATCCAAACCGAGATAGTATCGCTAATTACGATCTGGTGTAGAATGTCTTGTACAATGCCTTGATATGCACATTGATAATTTGATAAATTATAGCACTTTTAGCCACGGCAGCCGAGTTACAGACATGTCTTCTAGATCATTCTCTCTGAAATTGTGTTTAGCTCCATAGAGTAGGAATTGGTCATTGTGCATATGCATAGTTGGTCAGCATATTGACATGATAATATTGTTTATCTGATTTATTATCTATGATATGATAATATGATTTAATATGCTAATATTATATCTGTATATCTGCTATCATTTTCTATACTGCCATATTGGTATTGATGTAGGGGATCTCACCTCTTTGCTGTATTATATTTATTTTACTACATATATCTGATGAAGACCGAGGAGACGAGGAAGCTGGTAATTCTGTCTACTATTAGTGATACTTTTCTTTGTTTGTTGAGATGGCGGCGAGGCACCAAGTATTAGGTTTTGTTCGAGTACAGTTCCATGGAGGGAATGATGCTTGGAGGTTTGACTTAGACAATGAACGGTTTGTATATACTGGGGATTTGACTCTGAACTTGAGTGGGACCCATGATGGGATCCCTGTTTTGACGCAACACGCATCTGTGCGTCTAGAATTCACGATGTCTCTTCGTGAACTCTGGGGTGTCACTGTGTATACACCGCGTGAGGACTCTGTAGTGTCTTCCGCGAGGACCCTTGTGAGGCGACTGTTATAGCCGCCTGGGTTCTTTAATGATGAAGTAGAGGAGGATTCTTCTAAGGACCCAAATCCTTAGTTTAGTTTTTAGAAGTTTTAGTTTAGTAGTTATGTTTTGTAGTGTCTGTTGTATATTTTATTTTTTGGTGTGTAAGGATATTATGTAAATTATCAGTGAACAAGGTTTTCAGTATTATGTATAATATAGGTGTGATTTTAGTTATAAGTTATATTTATGGTTTTCATTTATTTTATTTATTTTCTTTTATTCCGCGAAAGAAATTTTAAAATCAATGTTTTTATAAGATTAATTCTTTTACAAATTGGGTTAGTTATATTATGATTTGTCTTAAATGTGATACCGTACGGTGGGTGTTACAGGGGATCCCGAAGGGGTTTTGGACGAAGATCGGGTGCAGGAACCCGTTCTTCAGGTGTTTGGACTTGGACAAGGCTTAATTTTCATTTGGTAGTCATATATATAGGTATGTTTATTTTGGAGTACTTAAGTTTTATGTTTTTGGGATATGCAAATGATGTACTTAAAGATGTAGTAAACTTTGCTTTATGAAAAGCCTTTTTAGTTCCTATGACTTGAGTCTTTTATTTATTCTATGGTTCTCATGTTTTGTGTTCCCAAAATTTGACCAATTTATGTTATCCACAAAAAGAAGCTTTTGAAACTCATATCTTATACTATTCACTTTTATAACTTGAGCAAAGAATTTTAAAATGTAAGAGTCAGTATTAAATGTAATGCCTTTCAGAAGGGAGTGTTACAGTTGGCACATGACCTTCAATATGAGCACATGACAAGCTGCCACTCAAATTAGAAGGCATAGGTGCACACAAAACGCCACGTGAATATGAACAGGTTTCAGCACAGTAAAATTTCACCTTTTATAGTTGTATTGTGTATAGATTTAACTAAAGTTATTTTTCCCACTATTTCCTCTCTTCCCAACCAAAACAATTAGCAGCAATAAAAAAAACATTTTGAAAGACTCTTTTACAAATTGGTAACCATAATAATGATAGTCATAAAACAAAACTTTCTAGATAAAGAATTTAAACATTGCAATCAAACACCCTAGTTTAAAGTTATTCAAGAATCATAATAATTTCCACCTAATTAAAACTAGAAAAATGAATGGCCATGCTATCAATCAAGGCTCATAACTTACTTGTCCACAACTGCTGAATAAGGCTGCAAGCCGCTACTCATTAACCTACACCAAGACAAAAGACAGTTCAAATAATGTTGTTTTCTATGATCAGAATGGACCACTAAACAAACTACATCATTAAGATAAGATTTTATTCAAGCCATTATCACTTCCCTTACATGGTGATCAATATCAGAAACATATACTTTATTAGACCCACGAATGCAAGGAGGATAATAGGATCTCTAAAATAACTAAAGTGTACATGAGGAGGAAGAGGGGTTGTAATGTAGGGGATCGTGACCAAGAGAGAGAAAATGGAAGGTTATCCATTATGTAACTAAATGTTGAATTAATGGGGGAGGTAGTAGGAGAGTGAATGTAACCGACTATTAAATTAATGAGGGAGGGTAGTGGGAGACTGATTCAGTTGTAATGGGTATAAGGTTGAGGAGTGATGATAGTGTGAGGTAGGCTGGAATTAGCTGGGACTTTTGGGAGAGACCGGGCACTTTCTAACTGCCTAGGATATCTTTCTTTCTTGCTTTGTATTCTCTTTTTTCTCATTTTCCAAATCCTGGCATTGCTATCACCTTGATATAGGCCTGAAATCTGCAATAATACAGTGAAATTTCATCTCTATTCTAGTTATTTTTCTCGTACCTAACTACTGGTACCAGAGCTCCTGATCTTGAGAGCCCTGGACAATACCCAAAAAAAATGGGCAATAGAATGGAGCAGATGAAGAAGCTGCTAAATAGATCGGAGATGCAAGATCTCAATCATCAGAAGAGATTGGAGATTTTAGTGTTTGACAAAGATGAAGCTTATAGTTGATTGATCGGTGTGGGGCAACACTTTGACGCAAATGCAATTCTAAATTGGGAGAAATTACCAGCAATTGTGAGGGCCTTGAGAGGCTGAGCTCTAATTTGGTACTAGTGGTGGGAATGGTGTAATATGGGTGCCACTTGGTGGACCTTCTTGAAGGCACTAGTTAAAAGATTCCAACCTGAGTACGACCTGGATCAGTCAATTTAGGTCTAGGATGAAGAATTAGAATTGGAAATATATTCAAAGACAAAAACAAAGAATGACCCTGTGTTGGAGAAGCTTGAGGTTGAGAATATGGTAGAGGAGATTGATGCGAAAGATGAAGGTGGTGATGCAGCAGTTGTTCACCATTTTAAGAACTCAGATCCAGTTGAGATGATGACAAAAGAGGAGGAACTCCAAAAAGAGCTCATTATAGTGAGACGAAAATAGCCGCAATCATGGCCATGTCTTGGTGACGAGGTGAGGGTGGAGATGGAAGATGATCTATACATGATAGTCCAGCAGGGGCAAAAGTACCCCACGATGGCTAGAAAACTTTGGGTTTCGAGAAGTTAGGTCAGCTCACCACCACTGCCAAAACCGTTAAACTTGGGTTCTTCCATGGAGGCAAATGGGTTATTTACTGCAATTAAGCTCCAGATCCCGTGCGCACCTGTCATGCCTCCACTACTAGAACCACTGGACCCAAACCTTTGCACGAAAATTGAAGGATCATTCAAGGTTAAGACATTGGAAGAAATGGTTATTGCACCATAATCTCCTACCAAAAGCATCATGCTTGGGGTGGAGAGGGAAGGATGGGCAGAATGGGATTGGGTTCTTTTCTTAACCTAATGGGTCATGCCCAATTCGTTAATAAGGGGAAGGGGTCTAGAAAAATGGAGAAAGGTACATAATGATATGTGGGTCACAGCCCAATTCTGTAATTGAAGCTGGAGCAGAGGATTCAATTGCATCTAAAGAAACCCCACCCATTAAAACTATTGCAATAGATTTTGGGCCATGGACCAAAATAGATAATGATGCTCGATTTATGACCATTGCATTCTAGTATTAAACAAGAAACCATGTCATCTAAATACATGGAACTAGCACATAGTCGTTTCGGGTTTGATCTAGGTACTAAAGAACTTGCTCTCTCCTTGCTATGGCATACAACTGTTGAAGTACCTCTACCAGAAAATTATCCATTCAAAAATGTTGAGGTGAAGAAAATTGAGAAATTGCTTGACATGTCAGCATCCATTTTGGAGAAATTCAAAGTAAGCATTTACTTGGTAGAAAAAATTGAAGGTTGCATGACCTCATTAGAAGATGGGGTCCAAATGTTCTTGTATTGGTAGGTGGTGAAAGTTAAGATTATCACAATGAAGAATTATAATAAAGAGAATATTGGATGGGGAATAAAAGGCAAAAAGAGGGGTCTATTGCTGCAGTTGCAAGACATTGAGAAAGTCCATGATTTCTTCTTATTGGACCTAGGTGGAACAAATGTGCATTTAAGGTTGGATTGGTTAGAAAGGCTTAGGGAAATCAGATTCATCTTCATGAACGATTCTGATGAGTGGTTTTCAGTTGTAAAAATGGTGCTAGTAGGGTACAATATAGTAACACCGGATCTTTCAAGTAAGGAGGAGTTTTTTTGTTGCCTTAGTGGAAATTCCAAGGCAGAAGAGGGTGGTGAAAGAGTTTTTTGTGGTGTTTATCCAAAGCACTTCAAAGGAAAACCTACTTATGTTCCAATTACAAAAATAGGTTACTGGTAGTTAAAAATGGGATATTTTCTCATTAGCAGTCTATCAACAGGTTTTAGTGATACTAGTTGTGCTACTATTTTGAATCTAGGACCATCTTTGATTGCTGGCTAAACTTGTAACATCCCAAATACTATTACCAATGTCGTAATCGGTTTACGTATCAGTAGTTAGCAGTTGGTACATTACTTACGAATATCACAATTTTTCAAATAAACAGATTATATAATTATCAAAATATGAGCCATTCGCGAAGCGTAATAAGTATACATAGGGGAGAGAAAAATTATACAAAATGGACAACATAGAGATCAGTATACATAGATTGCCACATTGCACCAAAAATCAAAATAAAAGTACTACAAAGATCTAGAATGTTGTCTTCCAGCAAAAACTCCATCCTGCTCTACGACTTGATCCCTATCTGGAATTATCATGGAAAGGCATAGAAAATAGGGGGTGAGAATTAAGAGATTCTCAGTAGTTTAACTCAAAAACTGTGTCATCACAATAATTCCAGTCATTTCAGGGAAAAACTTATTACATAAACCATTTCTATATTTAGAAAGGTTGCAAAATGCCAAAACAAGTCCTTTCTCTTCCTGAAATAGTCACTCCATTTTTTGTTATTACGAAAAATAATTAATCATTCAAGTCATAAATCATTTTATGATTAAAGTCTCATGACAATTCACAAATCATAACTCAATTCATGAAAACTTAGGGTGGAAATAAATTATATTATCCAATATCAATACATATAAAAAATTCTCATTTCATAAGACCGCACGATTCAATCAATGCTAGCATTTAAAACCATTTACTTGGTAGTAATCTGCTTTTAGGTTAGTGCACTTCAACCTCTTTGTGACTCCCTTCATCACACAGAACTACTCCGAGTAACTGGACCCATGTCTCATTCAATCTGGGAGAGAGGGTGCTTACTAACTCTCATTCAATCCACATGAATAGACCATGACCTCAAGTCACTTGAGATGCTAGAGTACACCGCCCTAGCTGTCCCGGGTTTAGGATCACCCTATGTGGGAGGATAACGTCCATTCTCAACCACTAATGACTAGGGAAGCTTAGGTAAATGGGAAGAACACATCTTAACCCCAATTACTCTGGTATAAAGAGATTCTTTATTCTCTTTTACCATTAACCAAGCATTACCCAAGTGTAAGGTAATCCAAAACCACACTCAGTCCAGTTCCACAAAGTGGATACCCATGACAGAAAACCATTTCATCAAATCATCATGCAACATAATGCATTATTAAATCATTCTCATCATGGGTGTTCAAATACCATCAATCAAGCATCATTTACATAACATTGTTTATGTTTTTTTTTCATCTAATATATCTCAAATATGGCATTATATTGCATTTTGAAAGAAAATTCTTGAAAAATAGAATAGAAATTCTATTCTTCCTGGATGGCGCCTAAGCGCTAGGATTATAGTGCCTAGACGCTCAACCATGAGCGCTTGGGCACTCATCACACATCTAGAAACTTGAGTTTTTGGGTTCTGGGTGCTCAGGCACTCTACTATGGGCGCTCAGACGCTCATATCAGAAACCAGAACCTCTGTTTCAGGAGTCAGATCTCAAACCATCCAAAGATCAAACTCAAATTTATCAACAACAACATCAAAATATCACGTTCAAGCATATAAAACATCTAGTAAAGTAACAAATCCCTCGAAGGTTTCATATCCTTTTTTACATATCAAATACCATCAAAATCAATAGGTGAAATTTAATGAGAACATCATGAATCATTCACAAAATCAGCATCCCATGGTTTCCATTTCAAATCATGGATAAAAACTCAAGTTTCCATATTTTGGGAACATAAAGAATAGAGAAGAAAAGTAGAACAAATCCCCCTACCTCAAGATGAAATCACCTTCCTCTTGCCTTTCCTAGCCTTCCCTTCTTGATTCTTGCTTGAATCCTTAATTTCCCCTTTGCTAGCACCTTCTTGGAGCACAAGAAATGAGAAGGAGAGCAGAGAAATGAGAAAGAGTGTGAGCGTGAAAGAGAAAAGAAAACGCGAATGAAGAGAGAGGAAGGAGAGAAAAGATGATAAGGTGTTTGTGATTAGGGAAAAAAAGAGTGAATAGTAAAAGTTACTTTCAACTAGCAACATTTTATCTGCTATGAACACTTTGAAACTCCCTAAATGAATTCTCTCACCTATACACGCGTTATAGAAAATTCTAAAATTCAACTTACTATCCAACTATATTTTTTCCATAATTATTTTGTACACCTATCTCAGTGTCACTAAAAATACCAGATTGATCCAATTCAACTTCTAAAATTTTTTGTAGCTTGTTCCACCCTAAAAAGACAAGGAAATAAAGTTCTCATATTTATTTCCATTTTCTTGTTATTTTAGCTATTTTATGAGTTTTTATGAACAATTTCTCTCTTTCAATGTTATAAATTTATACTCGAATAATTTAAAATAATTACCAAAATTTACCAGGAAATTTGTAACAGTCTCATTGAGCCACTATAATCTTAATTATGACTTATGTTTGACAGAATGTTACACAACCTCTTGTGGCTGAAGCCAACTATGCTATTGGAGTGAAAATGAAATTTCAAATTAGCTTCCTAAATGGCCGAATGTGTGGTACTAAGTTCCAAGACAATGCATATGGTTTATTGCAAGATCTTGTGGTTTACATTAAGCCAATTTCTGAGGAGTTATTGAAGACAGTAGCTGCATATGGCAAGCAATATCGGGTGGAAGTTAGCAGTGCCAAAGTGGGTTCCAAGGAACGTAGCTCTTGGCTTCCATGCTTCAAGCAATGGGATCCTAGAGGAAGTCCCTTGAGCTATTATATTTCCTTAACCCTTCACCTTGAGGACAAGGTGAATCTCTTGGGGGGAGTATTGTTAGACCCATGAATGCAAGGAGGATGATAGGATCCCAACAATAACTAAGGTGTATGTGAGGAAGAAGAGGGATTGTGACCAAGAGAGAGAAAATGGAAGGTTATCCACTATGTAACTTGCAATACCCTAAATGGCATGTTAGACTTGTTTATGTGTTCATAAGGTAGCATATAACTTGCTTATCATGTATGTTTAATTTTGTGACAATCTGAGTTAATTTAGGTACTTAGTTTCAATCCGGACCGTGAAAATTAGCTTAAAATGGCTTAGATAATAGCTTAAATTTCTAGGAGAGGAAAATTGTAACATCTCAAAAATTATTTATTTCATCATAAATAATCATTTTATAATATTTATGATTTTTGGAAATTTTTCTGAAATTTTTCAGAAACGCTGAATATTCCTCGTTTTATGTGCACACTGAGCAGAGTCAGTGAAACGCCCCGAAAAATTTTTTGTTTCATGATGAATAGTCATTTTCCAATATTTGTGATTTTTGAGAATTTTTGTGAATTTTTCTGCAAACGTCGAATATTTTAGTATATTCCTCATTTTGCATGCGCGCTGAGCGGAACCGGGAAAGCGAAATGTTTTCCCTTAGGCTGGTAAACCTTGAACTGTGGAAGTGTCGACGGGGGATCTTACTAAACCTGAGGTCGGGCACAGTTTACGAAGTTTACATTTTTTGAGATTTTATCTGATAAATAAAATCTCTGTACGCACTGTTAAATAAAATTTTGCAGTACGCTATATTATCCGATGGATAATTAATACTGGCTTGTGTACTACAATAATTATCCATTGGGTAATAGCTTGTAGTAAAATCTTCATCACCTTATTATTTAATTACTTTATCACCTCATCTTATCCTAAAGCAATCTTCTTTATGTCTAATTAAATCCTCTTTATTAGAAAAGCTCCCAAGCTTCTCAAGGAAGCCAAAAATCCTCTCTCCTCCCTTATGCAGCCCACGATTTTGGAGGAGGAAAAATGACCAAAACTTTGTCATCTTTTTCATTTACCATCGCTTTTTCATTTCAAAAAGTTACTATCAACTTCTCTCTCTCTAGATTTTCCTTCTCTTTTTTCTCTCAACCATTTTCTTTTCTCTCTCTTTCTCTCTCCTCTCTTCCTACATGGAAGTAGCCCCAAATTTTGGAGCCAAAATTAAGCTTCACTTAGTTAATTGATTCATTCTAATTTCAAAAAGAAAACCCTAAAAGTTCATTCACTTTTCTATCAACTTTTCTCTCTACCTTCTTCTTCCTCTCATTTTTCTCCTCCTTCTCTCTACACACCCACACAGCCAGCCCCTTCCCTTTGCCTCTACCATCACAAAATTTCTAACTAAATACATTTTCTTAATCTCCTTCATCATCTAAATACATCTCTAGTTAGTGATTTCTTGAAAAGGTTTCATATTCACCATCTTCTTCTTCAAGCTTCAAGTTTAGAACTTTTGGGTGAGATTCTTGTTTTCTCCTAACTCTTCTTCCATTTTCATTTTTAAGGTCTTCCTTGTGACCATTTATTTCTTATTTTTCAAGCTTTGGTATTGGTTTGATGAAATTGAAATTCCTAGGGTTTGTGGTTGTGTGAATCCGAATTTCACTTGGAGCTTCAAAGGAGTTTCATTGCTTGTTTTCTTCTCTAGGTAAGAGGGAGATAATCATATTCAACCTCTCTTGGTAGTAGGAAACTTGATTTTGTGATTGGTTGTGAGAAACCCTTGCTAGGGTTACTCTCTTTGTTGTATGACTTTTATGACTATGTGTTATTTTTAATTTGTTTGAGTTGTTTGGTTGATTTAATATGTATATTGATGTGCTTGAATGGATTAGAAACTTGAATAGAAGCAAAATGGCTCTTGCCCTCTCCAAGAGGCTCACGGCCTTGAACCCTAAAAGTAGGGGTTCTTGGTGAAAAATTGTAACAAGATGAAGATATGATTAATCAAAAGCATAACACATGATAAAAGGGATGAAAATTGGAACCCCTAATCATAGAGAGGCCCACGGCCTCTAGGGCTAAATGAGACTAAATTATGTAACTTTATGTAATATTGACATTTAATTAATTAAGAGATTAAGTAGTTAATAATGTGTTGGGAAGGAATTAATTGGATGACCAAAAGAACATCTTTGGACCTAAGGAACTAATAAGGAAGTATAAGACTTAGTAAAAACTTAGAAATAATTCTCTAGATAAATATGACTAAGTTTAAAGTAAGGACCTAATAATGAAAAGAATTTCATAAGAAACATTACATTGAAGTGGAATTTAATTAATTTGGACAATTAGGATTTACTTAGGATTTCATAAAATAGAGAGAACCAAGAATGAAGCTTTACCTAAAAGACTTAGAATGATTTTCAATTAAAGTAAGAGCATGAGTGTAAGTGAGAACACTAAATAACTCCATAATGTACCAAAAAGTGTAATGTACAATTGGAAGACTTTAAACCATTTAATGTGGGTCCATGTGTGGGACCAAGAATATGATGATGTTTACCATAGCCAAATTTGTGGCATGTTATTGAAAGTATATTATTGATGAATATATATGATATATGCATTGAGTCATCATGCATCGTTGAAGTCCGATGGACTATTTGTCAAGGCTATGTTGCCTAGGAGTTGAATCACACCTTAGTGCGGGTGCGAATAGACTAGTGTAGGTCTTGCTGTTGACCTTTGGGGCATCGGGGTGCGGGCGTCTCACAGCGAGCAGTTGGTAGCCCCTCTGGACCGTAGGACAAACCGATGCAAACACACTGACGATCCTGACCGAGACACTGTCCTATATCGCAATCTTGTGAGAATGCCGTTGTGTAAAGCCCTGTTGCGCAAAACTATTATTGTTTTGGAAAGCACTTGATATTGAGGCTGACGAGATACTGGCATGTCTCCCTGATCATTCTCTCTGATGTTTGTGTCTAGCTCTATGGAGTAGGATTTTGGTATCATGTACATGTGCATAGTGAGTCAATATGTTACTTGGTGTTTAATTTATATGATGATTGGGACTGCTATCTTATTATTAAGTTGTTTAATTTCTGCTTCTTGATACTGTTTATATTTCTTGTAATGCTATGTGGGCATCCTGCGTCATTTATGTTTGTTACTTCCATAATTGGTAATGAAGTTGGATATCTCACCTATTGCTTGTACTGTTCTTATTCTATGTGATATTTGGTTAAAGACTGTAGAGGGGACGAGATTATTTTTCCTAGACTTTACTTGGTATTGATCTCCTGCTTTCGAGGATGTCATCAAGAAGGGGTTCTATTGGGTTCACTAGGATTGTGTTCACTGGTGGCGCCAATGCGTGGCGAGTCGACTGGGCTGAACAGCGTATACAATATGTTGGAGACCTGATCTTGACTGTAAGGAGGACCCGCAATGGAGACCCTGTCCTGACACTTACTACTTCGATACATCTGGAGTTTGCTCTGCCTATTCAGGAGCTATGGGGTGACCTGATTCACACTTCTAAAGAGGACGAGGATTCGATGGCATCAGCTGCTAGGGCACCTACTCATGGAACCGCACTCTGTCCTGTCTTTGTGTCTTCAGGTGAACCAAGGGAGGATCCCGAGGTGGATTCGATAGAGTGCCCAACTCTTTAGCCGTTGATGTCTTTATGGGTAGTTTATCTTTCCTTCTGCATTACTTATATTAAGGTGTAATTTGAGTATACCTGCATTTCGAAGTCCAACTTGATGTATTTTATTTTGAGCGGTATGTGAAATATGTCACGTTATGTATGCTTTAAATTAATTATCTAGTCCTATGAACTGTATTTTGATTTTGGCTTGTTGAATTATATGTACCAATGATGGCTTATGTATTATTTCATTCGTGGCTCATATTTTCTGTATATGCACAACAGTTTAATTTGGATAAATATTGTTTGAAAGTTGTAGCACGCCAACGTTTAGTGACTGTGATATAATGACGATTGTGCCGTGGTTATTAAATCAAGGGGTGTTACAGAAACAAATATGGATACTTTATTTCTAGGTCACAAATATATAGAACAAGTTACAGTTAAAGTTTTAAGGTAAACTGAGCTAGTTTGGTATTTTTAGGCATATTGGTTGTCTAATTATAATCGGTTTGACTAGCAACAGATATGAAAATATCAGATAATGTTGAAATGACATTTTATATGAATTTTAGTATTTATTTTAAAGTTGTTAGAAGCTGAAAATCTAGATTTAGCTAAATCTGAGTGTTTTTAGCAGATCATGATTTTATCAATTTTGGCCTAAAGGCCATATGAGTTTTTTTATTTCCCCTTTGTAAGGCCTCTCTCACAGCCAAATCATTTCACATAGCATAAACACAACTTGCTAAGAGAAAGGAAAGAAGGAGAAGTAAAGGCTAAGGAAGAGGAAGAGAGAAAGATGAAAGCCAAAGGAAAAGCTAAGGCTTGAGATCCAACCAAGCTTGAATCATTTCACATAGCAGAAACATAAAACTTGCTAAGAGAAAGGAAAGAAGGAGAAGTAAAGGCCAAGGAGGAGGAAGAGAGAAAGAGGAAAGCCAAAGGAAAAGCTATGGCTTGAGATCCAATCAAGTTTGAATCTCTACTCAGCTGCCAAAGGTAGGAGTGTTGTGATCAAATTCACTTCTTGTTACTCTTTTCTCTATTTATGCAATTAGGTTTCTTAATAGGCCAAATTGAGTTCTAGAGATGTTTGATATGTTTTGATTGCATGATTGAGTTTCTTTGATCATTTGTTACTTGTTCAAAGCATAAATCTGAGATAGAAGGTTAGAATTTGTCATTTAGGCCTTTGAATCCCAATTTAGGGGTTATGTCACTTTAGGTTGATTTTGGTGCATTAATCTAAATTAAGAGGTTTAAGTTAATGATTGATAATTCCTATGTGTTAGTGAACTTATTAGGGACTTATAATCACTTAGAAACTGATTTAGAATGATCAAAAATTGAGCAAAAGACCAATGGAACAGTACCATGTGAGAGACATCGTGTCGCAACATGAAGATGAATTGGCTTGAGTACCGCAGCGTTAGAAGGTTACACCGCTGCGTGAGACCAGTTTTTGCAGCATGCGCCGTAGCGTGAAGAACATCGTGCCGCAGTATGAAGGAGATGCTGCATCAGTACTAGAACCCGTGGCTTAGGCGCCGCGGCGTGCCCAAGCTAGTGCTGCGGCGTGAGTACCAGGAACCTTAAAAATGTCATTTGTGATGTTTTGAAGTTTTGGACTAGATGAAATCATTAGTGTAACACCCGAAAATTGTTTGTTTCATTATGAATAGTCATTTTATAATATTTGTGATTTTTGAAAATTTTTGAGGATTTTTCTGGAACTGTTAATTATTTTAATATATTTCTTAATTTACGTGCGTACTGAGCGGAGTTGAGAAAATGAAATATTTTCCCGAGGCTAGTAAACTCTGAATTGTGGAAATGTCGACGGGGGATCTTACTAAACCCGAGGCTGGGCACGGTTTACGATATTCATATTT
Source organism: Ormosia semicastrata (assembly GCA_029884595.1). Taxonomy (NCBI): domain Eukaryota; kingdom Viridiplantae; phylum Streptophyta; class Magnoliopsida; order Fabales; family Fabaceae; genus Ormosia; species Ormosia semicastrata. The sequence goes on along the minus strand of JAQQTO010000063.1, from coordinate 78,511,370 downwards.
TTTGGGATTTTATCTGATAAATAAAATTACAGTATGTTCTGTTAAATGAAAATTTTGCAGTATGCTCTATTATCCATTGGACAATAAATATTGGCTTTGTAAACTGTAACAATTGTCCATTAGGTAATAACTTGTAGTAAAAATCTTTATCACCTTATCTAGAAATCTACTTTATGTCTAATCATGTTGACTTTTTCAAATTTCTAACAAAGCTTCTCGAAGAAGCTTTGTGTCAAGCTTCTCATGTAAGCTTTCCTTAAGCTTCTAGGACACACTTCTCTCTTTCTCTCCCTCTCTCTCTTCTCCACAGCCATGAGGCCATTTTGGGAGCCTAAAAAATTAGTTTTCATTTTATTATTTTCCATTTCTAATTTCAAATCTCAAAAGTACCATCACTTCACTATCATTTTCTCTCTCTAGCATTTCTCTTCTCTCTTCTTCTCTCACGCTCTTCTTTTCCTTTTCTCTTCTCCTCTCCACGACACCAACACCATTGGAGACCATCTCCATTAGCTTGCTAAAACTACTTCCATTCCTTGCTTCTTCTCATCATCCTAAGGCTTTTCTCTTTGGTGATCATCTTAAAAAAAAAAACTCAACCTTTCTCCTCTCCATTTCCTCACCACCCACATGGCCAAGACCATTATTTTTGGCCATCCAAGCTTTTTCATTCAACCAACCTCATTTCCTACCATTTCTCATCACCTAGAATGTTTTCTCTTTTGTGATGACCACCAAAATCCACCATTTTCATTTTCCTCCATCAAGCTTTAAAGTTGGAGACTTTAAGGTAAAAGTTCATAGCTTTCTCATTTTTTCATCTCATTTTCATGATCCATGGTCACTTTGGTGACCATGGATGCCTCTTTCAAACTTTGATTGTGATTCTTGTGAGTTTGATGTCCTTAGGGTTTTCTTGAAGGTGGAGGCCGAATTTACAAGGAGCTTCAAGGAAGTTTCTTACTTGTTTTGTTGTCTTGGTAAGAGGAAGACTATCCACTTCAACCTCTATTGGTAGTGGGAAACTTGTATTGTATGTTGGTTGTGAGAGAATCCATGTTAGGGTTACTCTCTTCATTGTGTGTTTTTCTAATGGTTCTTGTATTTATTTTACTCTATGTGATTTATTGATTATAGTTGTGTATATTAATGATCTTGGATTGATTTTGATGGATTGGAAACATGATGTAGAAGCAAGGGTTCCTTGTTTTCCTTAGTGGCTCACGGCCATACCCCTTCCATAGGGTGTTCATGATTTAAAATTTTGCAACAAGTGGAGAGATAACTAATCAAGTGAATAACAATTAATGGATCAAAGAAAAATTTGGGTTCTCACCCCTTAGGGAGGGTCACGGCCTCTAGGGCCATTTTGGGTCCAAGTATGTAATTTTTGGGTAACCTTGGAAATTTAGTAATTAAGTGCTAAGTAATTAACAATGTGATGGAAAGAAATTTATTTGGTGACATAGAGTGATTTTTGAACTTAAGGGAAGAACAAGAGTGAGTGTTAGACTTAAGAATCTTAGAATAATACTCTAAGTGAATATTATTTAATTTAAGTAGAGAACTTAACTAATTAAGAGAATTCCTCTAGAGAAAGATTTCATAAGAAATGTTTAATTAAAGTAAAACTTCATAATAAACCTTAAAAAGTGTATTGTCTCATTTGAGGATTTGATAATATGATACCATGGGCCCATGATTGGGACCAAAATTCTGTTGATGTTCAACTTGGTCAAATTGTGGCATGCTATGGAAAAGTATATCATTATCGAACATACATGGATATGCATTGTGTCAACATGCATTGTGAAATTCTGATGGACTATTGTTGAGGCCATGTTGCCTAAGAGATTGAATCACACCTATGTGCGGGTGCGAGTAAACTAGTGTAGGTCATACTGTTGACCTTGGGGGTTTCGGGGTGCGAGTGTCTCATAATGGTCAGTTGGTAGCTCTTCTAGGCCGTGGGATAGACCGATGCAAACGCACTGACGATCCAGACCGAGACACTGTCCTATATCGTGATCTAGTGTAGAATGTCTTGTACAATGCCATGATGTGCACGTTGATAAATTGAGAAATTATAGCACTTGTTGGCCTCGGCAGCCGAGTTACAGACATGTTTCCTGATCATTCTCTCTGATGTTTGCGTCTAGCTCCATGGAGTAGGATTTTGATATCATGTGCACACGCATAATGAGTCAACATATTATTTGGCATTTATTCGTATGATATTTTGAACTGTTGTCTTACTGATGTTACTACTGCCTGAAATTGCTTAGATGTTACTATTTACTTATTAATGTTGATTACTATTTTTGATATGTTATGTGGGCGTTTTGCGTTGTCCTGTTTCTTTACTGCCATAATTAGTAATGAATGTAGGATGTCTTACCTCTTTTCTGTATTTCTACTATTCTGTTTATTTATATGTTTCTTCTAAGACATCGATGAAGAAGGGGAAGTGCACAAATTCCCTGGCTTCTGGCCCGATTTTGATTAGCTTCCTATTCGGATATGACGTCCCGTCCGCAAGGCTTCTTAGGATATACGAGATTGATTTTCACGGAGGAATGGACTACTGGCACATCAACCTGAGTACGGATCGCTATGTCTACCTCGGAGATGTGACTTTGACTCTTGCTTGGGGGCGTTATGATCCGCCTATTTTTACTTTTCATGCTCGTTTGTATTTGGAGTTTTACTTACTCAAACGTGATATGTAGGGAGAGCGTCATTACTCCCCACAAGAGGATTCTTTCTTATCCTCTGCACAAGCCCCCGCAAATAATTCGATTGCTCCGATGAGGGTTTCCTCTGACAAGGAAGACCCTGAGGAGGATCCAGCTATGGTTTCTTCTCATTCGCCTTATAGGCTGATGTTGTTGGTAGCCGCTGATGGCTATCGGTAAAACTTTCGTGGGCCTGATATTTTGTCTTTTTGGTGGGCTGTATATGTGTAATATTTTGGGGCATGTAAAGCTTTTGCTTTTCGTATATTGGGTGATGTAACTAAACAAGTTTGATATAAATATATATTTATAAATATGACGTATGAATGAATGGTTTACTTTTATTTTACTCTTTCATGTTACTATCTGTTGCAACCATGTATCAACATCTTATCTTATTTTATTTCTAACACACAAAAAAAGAGAATTCGCCAAATTATTTATACGATCACAACTAATTAGACATATCTATATTATAATAAACTGAGTCTTAGTTTATATATTTCATTTCCGTTTTGTGGTTATGGTGTGACGTTCCCTCCTCAAAAAGGGGCGTTACAATTAGTATATGTTTCCTAAGGTATGTTAAGGCACAAATAGGGATAGTTTTCAAGAAGATAATTATACCTAGTATGTATGGGAAGGATTGGTAGTGTTGATTTTGTGAGTATCCTTTAATGTTATTCATGAAGGCCAAGAGAGATTGAAGAGTGTCTGATAGACTCAATTGAGGAAGGACATAACCCTGATATTTCGTTAGTGAGGTCCATAAAGTTCTTCGAAATCAAGATTTAGCCCGAACTTCTCAGTGTGCCAGGATATATATGATGTGAGGAGTGAGATCTCCCTCTATTTACCATAAAATAAATATTAAACCAATATTCCCAATATTTACATTTTTGGTTCTAAGTTGGACTAGATGTATATATGAGATGTGTGTTACCTGGGTTTATCTAAAAGCTTTAGTTAGACCTTGTAGATGCTTTAAACATATCTTATTAGTAGTTATTGAGATTATGTTTATCTATGTTATGTATGTATGTCTGGTTTTGATTACTTATACTGAGAATATAGTTTCTCACCCCATTGTGTATCATGTAATTTTAGGTGAAACTTCTTCCAAGAGTAAGAAGAAGAAAGAAGCTAAAGAGTATACTAGTTTATGTTTTATGTTTTAATTGTTGTACTTTTAGTATCTCTTTTGAAATGTATAGAGTTATGTAATACTTCAAGCCTTTGCTAAGGCTAATGACGTATATATGTATTTTGATGCATTATGATATAAATATTATATTTTTCGTATTTCATATAGCTCTCTATAGTACTTCCAACGAACATTATGGATATAAGTATTTGATTAGTATGTATGTAGTGACATTTTAATGTTAAGTATCTCTTTGTATAGTGTATATATTGAGATATTGATATTAGGATGTTACATTATGGTATCAGAGCAGTTCATCCTGTTGAGTCGGGGTATGGACTGACTATGCTTAGGCATATAGGAGTTCCTTCTTAGAAATTGTGCTTTTCATGTTTCATATGTTAAATGTGATGATAGAATTGTATGATTTGCCTTTGATTAGTTTGTTATTAGCTTCTGTTGAACGGTTACATGGTATTGAGACTACAACTCAATATATGTTGTTTCTGTGTGTACAGGAAACTATGGCACCAACAAGGCGATCTAGCGAAGTAGAGAGCTCGAACCCACAAGGTCCAAATATGGCTGAAGCCTTTATGGCTATGGCCAATGTTATGACAAGGGTGCTTGAGAAGATGGAAGCAAATCCATATCAGCAGCCTCCACTACCTGAACCAGAGCAAGGAGTAAAGCAAGTCAGAAGGAATCAGAATTTCTTAGACTTGACAGTTTTCATCTGATGAACCCCTCACCGTTTAGAGGCGAGTTCAATCCCGCAAAGGCTGAAGAGTGGCTCAATGAGATGGAATAGATCTTCAATGTAATGCTTTGCTCAGAGGAGCAGAAAGTGACCTTCGCCTTCTTTATGTTGAAGGGAGAAGCGGAGCATTGGTGAAAAGGTGCTAAAAGGGTACTAGAAGCTGCACAAGATCAGATATCGTGGGAAGTTTTCAGGGCAGCTTTTCTGGATAAGTTTTTCCCATAAATTCCACATGATGCCAAGGAAGTAGAATTTAGGCAGTTAAGACGAGGAAGCATGTCAATAGGCCAGTATGTGCCCAAGTTTGATGAGTTGTTGAAATTCTCTTCGCATTTCCGCTATCATCCATATGAGAAATGGCGATACTTGAAATTCAAGATAGGTTTGAGAAGTGAGATCAAGAGCATGGTGAGGCCTATGGAGATTAGGGACTTTCCTGCTTTGGTCAACAAGTGTAGGCTTGTGGAGTCTAGTGTGGACAGCTCCCCATCAGAGGAACAGGTACAAGACGTCCCAAAGAGAAAGAGAGAAGATGATAAGAATAAGAAGGGTGCTTCTAAGCAAACAACCCTAAACGAAAAAGCAAGAAATGGTCTAAGGCACCACAATGTGCTAAATGTGGGAAGGCTCATGGAGGCAAGTGCTTTGCAGGCTAGTCTATGTGTTATACATGTGGGCAGCCAGGGCATTTCTCCAAAGCCTGTCCTCAGAACAAGGAAGATACGCCTACCCCAAAGCCGCTAACCAAGGGACGAGTTTACACTCTAGGTGGGATAGAGGTGGCCGATTCTTCTGACCTAATCCAAGGTAAAGGCATAATTCGTAATCATCTTTTAAATGTCGTGTATGATTTAAGAGCATCTCACTCCTTTATTTTTTATGATTTTGTAAGGATGTTGGATTTGCCTATATCAGAGTTACTATATGACTTTTCTATTTCCACACCCACCGGTAAGCCAGTCATAACTTCAAAAGTATGTCTTGACTGTTGTATAAGGGTCGAGGATACAATCTTCTTTGTAAACCTTATTTGTTTACCCCTTGTGGACATAAATGTCATTCTAGGTATGGATTGGTTATCATCCAATCATGTGGTTTTAAACTGTTTGGATAAGACCTTAGTTTTTCTAACTGATGTTCCTACCAGAGTTGTTTCTTCAGAGTCTACCTATCTCAATGCTAATCAGGTCAATCACTATTTGGTAGAAAGAGATCTAGGATATGTTCTTCTTTTCTCATTAGATGTAGAGGATAAGTAGAGCCTAAATAGTATACCAGTGGTGAGGGAATACCCTGAGGTGTTTTCGAGTGATATAGCAAAGTTACCACCAGAGCGAGAAATAGAGTTTACTATAGATTTAGTGTCGGGTACAGAACCTATATCTATAGCACCTTATAGGATGGCGCCTCTAGAGTTGGTTGAACTCAAGAAATAATTAGAGGAGTTGTTGGATAAATAATTCATTAGGCCTAGTGTTTTTCCATGGGGAGAACCAGTGCTACTAATGAAAAAGAAAGATGATATCATGAGGTTGTGTGTTGACTACAGGAAGTTGAAGAAGGTGACCATCAAGAACAAATATCCTTTGCCTAGAATAGATGATCTGATGGATCAGTTAAGAGGAGCTTTAGTGCTTTTCAAGATTGATCTAAGATCTGGGTATCATCAAATCAGAGTTAGCGGAGACGATATCCCTAAAACTGCTTTTAGAACTAGGTATGAGCATTATGAGTATCTTGTGATATCATTTGGGTTAACAAATGTTCCAGTAGTGTTTATGGATTACATGAACAGAGTTTTTAGACCTTACCTAGATAAGTTTCTGGTAGTGTTTATTGATGACATCCTTATCTATTGAAAGACATGGGAAGAGCATGAGCAACATATAAGGACCTAAAAGAGAAGAAACTGTTTGCCAAATTGTCCAAGTGTGAGTTTTGGTTAATGGAAGTTCAGTTTTTGGGTCATATAATGGAGGAATTACAGTGGACCTTAGCAAAGTGGAAGTAGCGTTGCAGTGGGAGAGACCCACCACTGTGACCGAGATCAAGAGCTTTATAGGCCTAGCTTGGTACTATAGAAGGTTCATCAAGGGTTTTTCTCAGTTAGCGTTGTCTTTGACTAAGTTGACTAGAAAGGGTAGTACTTTTGAGTGGACTCAGGATTATGAGAATAGCTTCCAAGAGTTAAAGAAGAGGTTGACTACTACGCTAGTGTTGGTGATTCCAGATCCCCATGAGAACTTTGAGGTCTTTGTGACGCTTCAAAGATGGGACTAGGGTGTGTTCTGATGCAAAATACGAGAGTAATTGCCTATGCATCAAGGCAGTTAAGGCCACATGAGGAAAACTACCCTACGCATGATTTGGAGTTAGCAGCTGTAGTGTTTGCCTTAAAGATTTTGAGGCATTATCTCTACGGAGTCCAGTTTGAGGTGTTCAGTGATCATAAGAGTTTAAAGTACTTGTTTGATTAGAATGACCTGAACATGAGGCAAAGAAGATGGATGGAATTCTTAAAAGATTATGACTTTGAGTTAAAGTATCATCCAGGTAAGGCCAATGTAGTGGCTAATGCACTAAGTAGGAAATCCCTACACGTGTCCCAACTGATGATCCAAGAGAATGGACTTCTCAGGAGTTCTAGAGATTTGAGTTTAGCAGTGACTGTGATGCCATAGAGTCTCTTTATGAGTAGAGTAGACATAGTAAATGACCAAAGGGCTCAGATTTTAGAAGCTCAAAAGGAAGATAAAGTTTTAATGGATATTAGTGAGTAGATCTTTTTAGGAACCTTAGAGGATTTTAATATGGCTGATGATGGGATGACAAAGTTTAGAGACAAACTTTGTGTTCCAAGAGAATCAGAGGTCAAAGATAGGATTCTAGAAGAAGCTCACAGCAGTAAGTATACCATTCATCTCGGAACCACTAAGATGTACCAAGATCTGAAGAAAATGTTTTGGTGGTCTGGAATAAAAAGGGACATAGCAGAATATGTCGCAAGGTGTTTAGTTTTTCAAAAGGTGAAGATTGAACATCAGAAGCCTACAGAACCTTTACAATCTTTAGGGATCCCAGAGTGGAAATGGGAGAAGATTTCTATGGATTTTGTAATGGGTTTATCCAGGACTCGGCAAGGTTTTGATGTTGTTTAGGTTATAGTGGATATATTAACCAAATCTGCCCACTTTCTGCCAATGAAAGCTAGCTATCCACCATAGAAATTAACTCATCTTTATCTAAAGGAGATAGTTAAGCTGCACGGAGTCCCCATAAGTATAGTTTCAAATAGAGATCTTAGATTTACATCTAGATTTTGGGGAGCCTTACAATAGGCGTTTGGGACTAAATTAAGTCTTATTATGACTTATCACTCGCAAACAGATGGGCAAATGGAGAAGACTATCCAAACCCTTGAAGATATACTTAGAGCATGTGTTTTATAACAATAGGGTAGTTGGGACCAGTTCTTACTGTTAGCGGAGTTTGCCTATAACAATAGCTACCATTCTAGCATGGGTATGACACCTTTGAGGCTTTATATGGGAGAAAGTGTAGATCACCTCTATGTTGGTACGAAGTAGGTGAGAGAACCATCCTAGGTCCAGAGTTGGCCCAACAGACCACAGAGCAAATCAATATGATTAAGGATAGGCTGGTTACTACTCAAAGTTGGGAGAAGAGCTATGCTGACAAGAGAAAGAGACCTCTTGAGTTTAGTGAGAGAGATCATGTATTCTTAAAAGTTACTCCTACAACAGGGATTAGTAGAGCATTAAAAACCTGAAAGTTAAATCCTCGTTTTCTTAGTCCCTACCAAATTCTAAAGAAAGTTGGACCCGTAGCTTACCAGATAGCCCTTCTTCCCAATTTGTCTAACCTTCATAATGTTTTTCATGTATCTCAATTGAGAAAGTATAATCAAGATCCATTGCATATCATAGAACATGAATCTGTACAGTTAAGAGATTATTTGTCTTATGGTATACATCCGGTAAAGATTGTGGACAAAGGGGTCAAAAAGCTTAGAGGTAAGCATATTCCTTTGGTGAAGGTTATATGGGGAGGCAATGATACCGAGGAGGCTACTTGGGAGTTAGAGTCGCACATGCAGCAGGACTACCTGGATTTGTTCCTTTCAGGTGAGCAATTTTGGGGTCAAATTTTTAAAAAGGAGGTAAGAAATGTAATATCCTAAATGGCATGTTAGACTTGTTTATGTGTTCATAAGGTAGCATATGACTTGCTTAGCTTGCATATTTAATTTTGTGACAATCTAAGTTAATTTAGGTACTTAGTTACAACCTAGACTATGAAAAGTAGCTTAAAATGACTCAGATAATAGCATAAATTGCTTAGGAGAGGGAAATAAATATGGATAATTTATTTTTATGTCACAAATATATAAAACAAGTTACAGTTAAAGTTTCAAGGTAAATTAAGCTAGTTTGGCATTTTTAGGCATATTAGTTGTTTAATTATAGCCGGTTTGACTAGCAGCAGATATGAAAGTATCAGATAATGTTAAAATGACTTTTTATATGAATCTTAGTATTTATTTTAAAGTTGTTGGAAGCTGGAAATCTGGATTTAGCTAAATCTGAGTATTTTTAGCATATCGAGATTTTATCAGTTTAGGTCTAAAGGTCATACGAGTCTCTTATTTCTCCTTTTTAAGGCCTCTCTCACAACCAAACTATTTCACATAGCAGAAATAGAAAATTGGCTAAGAGAAAGGATATAAGGAGAAGTAAAGGCCAAGGAGGAGGAAGAGAGAAAGAGGAAAGTCAAAGGAAAAGTTAAGGCTTGAGATCCAATCAAGCTTGAATCTCTACTCAGCTGCCAAAGGTAGGGGTTTTTCTGATCAAATTCACTTCTTATTACTCCTTTCTCTATTTATGCAATTAGGTTGCTCAAATAGGTCAAATTGAGTTCTAGAGGTGTTTGATGTGTTTAGAATTTGTCATTTAGGCTTTTGAATCCCAATTTAGGGGTTAGGTCACCCAAGGTTGATTTTGGTGCATTAATTCAAATTAAGAGGTTTAAGTTAGTGATTGATGATTCTTATGTGTTAATGAAATTATTAAGGACTTATAATCACTTAGAAACTGATTTGGAATGGCCAAAAATTGAGCAAAAGACCAATAGAACAATAAAACATTCTGCAGAATTCTGCAGAACTTGGGTTCTACCCTGCACCACTGCGTGAGAGACACTGTGCCGCGGCGTGAAGATGAATTGGCTTAAGTGCCGCGGTGTGAGAAGGTTACGTTGCAGCGTGAGACCAATTTTCGTAGCACGCGCCGCGGCGTAAAGGAGATGCTGCATCAGTACTAGAACCCGTGGCTTGGGTGCCGCGGTGTGCCCAAGTTAGTGCCACGGTGTGAGTACCAGGAACCTTAAAAATGTCATTTGGGATGTTTAGAAGTTCTGGACTAGATGGAATCATTAGTATATGTTTCCTATGGTGTGTTAAGGCACAAATAGAGATAGTTTTCAAGAACATAATTATACCTAGTATGTATGTGAAGGATTGGTAGTGTGTTGATTTTGTGAATATCCTTTGATGTCATTCATGAAGGCCAATAGAGATTGAAGGGTGTCTGATAGACTCAATTGTGGAAGAACATAACCCTGATATTTCGTTAATGCCAAGGCCAAAGGAGATAAGTAGGGGTCCATAAAGTTCTTCGAAATCAAGATTTAGCCCAAAATTCTCAGCGTGCTAGGATATATGTGATGTGAGGAGTGAGATCTCCTTCTATTTACTACAAAATAACATATTAAACCAATATTCCTAATATTTACATTTTTGGTTCTAAGTTGGACTAGATGTATGTATGAGATGTGTGTTACCTGGGTTTATCTAAAAGCTTTAGTTAGACCTTGTAGATGCTTTAAACATATCTTATTAGTAGTTATTGAGATTATGTTTATCTATGTTATGTTTGTATGTTTGGTTTTGATTACTCATACTGATAATATAATTTCTCATCCCGCTGTGTATCATGTAATTCGAGGTGAAACTTCTTCCAAGAGTAAGAAGAAGAAAGAAGCTAAAGAGTCGATTAGTTTATGTTTTATGTTTCAATTATTGTACTTTTAGTATCTCGTTTGAAATGTAGAGTTGTGTAATACTTCAAGTCTTTGCTAAGGCTAATGACGTATATGTATTTTGATGTATTATGATATAAATATTGCATTTTTCACATTTCATATGGCTCTCTATAGTGCTTCCAACGAACATTATGGATATAAGTATTTGATTAGTATGTTTGTAGTGACATTGTAATGCTAAGTATCTCTTTGTATGGCGTATATAATGAGATATTGGTATTAGGATGTTACATAACTAACTGTTAAATTAATGGGGGAGGGTAGTGGGAGAGTGATTTGGTTGTAATGAGTATAAGGCTGAGGAGTGATGATTGTGTGAGGTAGGCTGAGATTGGCTAGGACTTTTGAGAGAGACTGGACACTCTCTAACTGCCTAGGTTATCTTTCTTTCTTGCTCTGTACTCTCATTTTTTTCATTTTCCAGATCTAGGCACTACTATCACCTTGATACAGGCCTGAAATCTGCAATAATATCGTGAAATTTCATTTCTATTCCAGCTATTTTTCTGGTATCTAAGCACTATTCTTCTAATGCTATCTTCTCTCTTAGCCTTAAGTGATCTTCCACTCAACCGTCTCCTCCCTTGGTTAAAATTATTTCTTCTCTGCATGATGACAAAAGAAAATTGACAGTAAACACAAAAAGGAATGATGACATCAGGATTAACTTACACATAAAAATGCTACCCCAATGATTTCAAGAGAGCTTATAGACTACAGAAAACCATGGGGAATGGCTTTTTGATGATGTATTTTTCCATTTTTCCAGCAGCACAACCACAATCCAGCTGAGGATGGAAGAACTAAGCAAAATCCATCACTAAAACTAACCGAAAAAAAAAAGGCTATCAAAATGAAAGATCAAAGACAAAACAATCTTACCCTCCGATTGTTTGGGTAATTATCATTACTTGAGGGCTTAGTGTTGACCAGAAAATTGGTGGGTGAGAGCTGATTATAGACCTGTTGGCCATGATTATGATTGTGAGAATATGAAGGGAAAAACCCCTTCGCCAAGGGATTCAACTTTGTGAACATGCATGTGTATCAGGTATAGATTTCCTACTCATAAGCATGCACAGACATTGTTCAATAACATGCAGGGTATATTTCTAAGCCAACAGAGTTACCGTTAACAACCAACAAGACAGCAGAAGACAGTATTTATTAAATTTTCCTATAAGCGGATACATAGGCATTACAGGCAAGCATTTCTAATATCCTAGCTAGAAGGGGCATGTTAAATTTTCAGGCATGTTAAATTTTCCCCTACGTTGTTGATGACGTAAAAATTTCTGCATCAAAATCACAGTATAGGACAACCAAACAACTATGTATTCGAGGCATTCTCAGCATAACTTCAAATCTGTCAAAACAAAACATGTAAAACTTCCTAGATCAATTAATACAGATACATACAGAATCTGTCGACCACAATGTACTGATTATTACAAAACCTTATACATTACATGAAACAAAAGGAACACAGCTATATTAAACAAAAGAAATAATAATTAAACATGCTCTTCTAATATTGCTGCCTCAGCTTCCTTAATCTGGAAGTTAGTAAACCAAAATGCAACTTTATGAGATATACAATCTCGGAAGATAGATTTGTAAGTGAACACGAATATGAGCACTCCCAAATTTTAGAAAATTAGACAGAAACTTGTCTCAATAAATATGCTCAAATTATGATGTTATGCCAACTAGGGATTTGCAAGAAATCACGGTCCTCAGAAGAGTGTTTCTAACTGAAATTTCAGTCCTCACACTTGATCAATGTGTCTACTGGCCAGCTCTAAGGTGTTGATCATCAACAACTACCCTCACATGATAAATCATGTATCTAACCGGTTTCAAGCAATCCCAAAACAGATTTGTCTCATTCAAGCAACTCAAAGTCGAATCATCTCATTCAAGTAACCCAAAACAACATAATCTCTTTTAACTAATTAAAAACAGAATTTATATGCAACTTACAAAAAAAATAGAATGAGCATGAGGAATTTCATCTCAAATCCATGCATGATTTAAGTTACATGCAGCTAATGTTCTTCACTATCAAAACTGATATAATCTGATTTTCCTTGTCCAATGTCTTCTACAAAATAAGGGACGAGGTTCATGTCTTTGAAAGGTGTAACTGTGATTCAATTCAATATGTAAAATGTTAAGAGTTTCTGATACAAATTTCTGTTCATCATAACAATATTTACAAGCTAGCAAAGAATATGTATATGAAAACATGAAACGCCATAGATGGCTCAAACAGAAGGACTAGATCTGAGAATCCTCTCAAGCTTCTCAGCTTTTGTGTAATCCTTGTCAGTAAGCGGTCCAGCAGGAAAAGATGTGATTTCCACAATGAGATGGGGAGTTGGGAGCTCATCGAAAAGAGCTCTCACATTGTTGCAACACACACTTTCTCCATGAGCACTTTCCCTCCGGATTTGACAACCCTACAATGGTTTATTAGTAACATATATGTCAAGCATGTCTTGGATCAAACTAAATCACATTATGGGGAGAAAAAAACCAAAAAAAAAAAAAACAAGACTGCCAATAGAAACAGAGCTAGGGAAAAAATGCAATACCTTGTGAGAAGTGGCATCAACAAAGTGATCATCATCTGATAATAGAGATGCAATGGCTTTAAGAAGACGTCTCCCCTCAGACTTGGATGGGACTCTATAGTTCCTTCTAAGCGTACCCTTTGTTGTGGGATGCCATTTGCTGACAAATTTCCTTCCATTAGCTCCTTCCTTTGCTGACCAAATAAAAAACAGAAATAGACGATACACATTGTAAATGACACAATAATATCAATAATAGAAGAGCGATAAGGAAAGACACTGGATTTGCATGCATTGAAAGCATAACAATTCCACACACACACAGGTTTCTTGGGTAAAATATTCTTGAATGCATCATCAGAGAAGCCAATCCGGGATTCATGCATGGGATCAAGTATTCTGTTGAGTATTATTATAGATTGTACTATTTTAGGACAGATTATTTCTGTTTTCTTTGTGACAGATTTGTCTCTTTATTTCCTTTTATTAATACATATTTGTTAACTATTATTTAACTCTATTCTAGGCAAGTAGTTATTAACATAAATCTATATAATGTAAATTACTTCTGTACAATTGTAATTCAAGTAATAATATTAAGAATTATTCTTTCAAGATGGTATCAGAGCTCCCGATCTGGGAGCCTCTGTTGTTTCCGCTGCCATAAGCCTTTATTGTTGATCAAACCAGCCTTCATCGCTGGGTTTAGTGCCTTCATCGCACACTCGTGACTGTCACAGCCCAGTCCATTTCCCGCACCCAAACCGCTGGAGCAAGGACACCCGTTGTCACCCAGACCTCTGACCGGCCATCTCCCAGAGCCTCGCCGTCAGAAAACCACTCACACGCCTGCACGCGCACGTCCAATGTAAGCCACGCGCCACTGTCCAGGGCTCTGTGCACCTTGCCAGCAGTCCTATTCTATTCGCCAGCGTCTCCTACTCCTGTTCAACTACAATCATGTTAGACAACGAGACTACCAAAGCCATCCCACAACCCAGCACAGCACAACCCATACCTTTGAATCCCAATGATCTCCCAATCTTGCACCCCACCTATCGCTGTAATGGAAAAATTTACTTGTAGAAGGCCCAGGTCATCCGTACTACCCTTAAAGGCTATCAGAAGTTAAACCTCCTAAGAAGGATGACCCACAATTTGAGACAGGAGGACTCTCTTATTATGACATGGCTCTGCAATTCCATGACTCCCGAGGTTAGTGGAACTGTATGTTCCTTCCTTCTTCTCACAAAATTTGGGACAATCTTCGCCAGACCTTCTCTATGAAACAGGTCATCGCCACTTGCTATGAGTTGAAGACAAAAATCTTCGCCACCAAACAAGGAGCACTCTCGATTACAGATTAATATGGGACCCTTAATGGCCTGTGGATTGAGTTAGATCAATATCAAAATCTAAAAATGGAGTGTAGCAAGGATGCTTCCATGTTGGCTAGTTTTGTTGAAAGGGACCAGATCTTTGAGTTCCTCTCCGGTTTGAATTCTGAGTATGACCCTATTCGGGTTCACATTCTAGGCAAGGAGAAACTGCCCTCACTATCTGAGGTGTTCTACATTGTTCAAGGAGAGGAAAGTCGTAGGGCTATTATGCTTGATAACAAGCCCACTGGTGGGTCATCCTTGGCAACGGGCAGACAACTAAACCAGGCTCTTCTTCTTCCTCCTCCAAGCCTAACTGAGAGAGTCGTTGGTGCACCTATTCTAAGAAATCTGATCACACCAAGGAGAACTGCTTCAAACTCTATGGGAAGGACCAAGTTCTTAGCTGCATAGGAGGGTTCAAGGGTATGCAACACAGCTAAGCAAATGTGACCACTTCGGATTCTATGACTACGGGTGAAGACTCAAAGGTGGAAGATGAAGTTCTAGCCCTTAAGTAAAAATGAGCTAGAGCACCTACGGACTCCCATTGACTCTCTCAGTACGCCTTCTGGCTCTTGTTCTCTGGCCATGACTGGTAAGAATTTATGTTCTCAATCCTTTAATGCTTCTAGTACTGTTCCTGATGATCTGTGGATTATTGACTCTGGTACGATTGACCATATGACCTTCTATTCTCCACATTTTTTATCTTATCAACCCTCTTCTAGTAAGCATCATATAATCGTAGCTAATGATTCTCATACCTCAGTTGCGAGTTCTAGTACTATTGAACTCCATCATTCCCTACACTTAAACAATGTGCTCCATGTTCCCAAACTTTTCAATAATCTTATTTCCATTCATAAGCTTACCAAAGACAAAAATTGTGCTGTAACCTTTTTCCATTCTCATTGTCTTTCAGGATCTTGTCACGAGGAGGACGATTGGAGTTGATAAGAGTTGAAGAAAAAAGGATTATTGTTGAATTGTGTGTCTAATCAGACCACACATGATCTCTATATATAGATGTTAATATTAATTACAATTAATCACAGTGATACAATCTTGATATACTACAATCCTAATTGATTCTAGCATATATACACGATATACTGTTATATTTAAAATATTCTAAACTATTCTAACACTCCCCTTCAAGCTGATGCGTATATATCATATGCACCAAGCTTGTTACATATGTAGTTAACCCGGGGACCTCTAAGAGCCTTAGCAAAAATGTCTGCAAGCTGGTCATTCGAATTCACAAATGCAGTAGCAGTTTCACTAGACTGAATTTTCTCCTAACAAAGTGGCAATCAATCTCAATGTGCTTAGTTCTCTTATGAAAGACAGGATTTGAGGATCTATGAAGTGTAACTTGATTATCGCATACGAGTTTCATTGGTTGTGGTTCACATATTTTCAATTATTTAAGTAACTACCTCAACAAATGAGTTCACAAGTTGCAGTGCCCATCGCTAGATATTCAGCTTCACTTGACCTGACAACTACAGTTTACTTCTTACTTTTCCAATATATCATATTTCCCCCAAAAAGAACTTAGTACCCTGAAGTAGAGCATCTATCTGAGGGAGAGCCAGCCCAATTAGCATCTGTATAACCATAAATTTCCATATGCCCCTTATCTTCATATAGTAAGCCTCTTCCTGGTGCTCCTTTAATGTATCAGAGTATTCGAACAACATCCCAGTGAGAGTCACATGGAGAATCAAGGAATTGGCTTACCACGCTCACAGCAAGAGATATCTGATCTTGTTACTGTGAGATAATTCAATTTTCCAACCAACCTCCGCTAACGTCTAGAATCCGCTCGTTACTGAGATAATTCAATTTTTCAACTAACCTCTGATAACGTCCAGGATCCGCTAGTGGCTCCCCTTATCATGGTACAAGCTTGACATTAGGATCCATGGGTTATCAATGGGTTTACACCTTAACATACCGATTTCTTCCAAGATATCCAAGGCATATTTCCTTTGGGAGATGGAAATGCCATGTCTAGACTATACCATCTCGATACCTAGGAAATAACGGAGCTTACCATGGTCTTCGGTCTAAAAATGAGTGAATAAATGTTGTTTTAATTGTTCAATGCAAACTCAGTCATTCCCAGTAATGACAATGTCATCCACATAAACCACAAGGTAGATGCATTGATTGGGAGATTGATGCCGATAGAAAACAGAATGATCAGCTTCACTGCGAATCATGCCAAAAGCTTGAACAACTGCGCTGAATTGGCCAAACCAAGCTCGAGGGGACTGTTTTAGGCCATACAAGGACTTGCGAAGTCTGCGCACCAATCCAGACTCTGCCTGAGCAACAAAGTCAAGCAGTTGCTCCATATAAACCTCCTCCTGTAAATCACTATGTAAGAAGACATTGTTTGTGTCTAGCTAGTAGAGGAGCCAATGGCGAACAGCAGCCCTGGCAAGGAAAAGACATACAGAGGCAATCTTAGCAACAAGAGAGAAGGTGTCGCTATAATCAAGACCAAAGATCTGAGTGTAGTCTTTGGCGACTAAACGAGCCTTCAATTGATCAATGGAGCCATCTGGACCAACTTTAACAATAAACACTCATCTGTAGCCAACAATAAATTTGCCTACTGGTTTAGGAACTAGCTCCTATGTGCCGTTAGAATGTAAGGTAGACATCTCTCCATCATTGCTTGGCGTCAACCTGAATGAGACAGTACTTCACCAGTGGTTTTAGGAATGGAAATAAAAGACAGACTCAAAACAAAGGTGAAATGTTGTGAAGAAAGGTAGTCATAACTAAGAAAGGCATAAAGCAAATGAAGGTTACGAGTAAAACGTTTACCTTTCCGAAGAGCAATGGGTAAGCTCTCTGATGCAGGAACCAAGGCAAAGGGAGCGATTGGCGAAGGTGGTGAATCATCTGGAACTTCCTTTAGAACAGGGTTGGCAATAGTAAGCGGTCGTGGTCGACGTTGAAAAGTAACTAGTGGACAAGAAGGACCATGGGTAGGCACCGGAGCAAGAACAGAAGTAGGATTACAGTTGGAATCAACAGGAGGACTATAGATAAGAACAGGAAGGATTGTGTTTACTTGGGAAGCATCTGCAGGTAAAGAATAAAAGGGTTGCTGGTCGAAAAAAGGTGATCAGCAGACACAACATATCGACCTAAATTGGGATAATAGCAACGACACCCTTTCTGAAGACGAGAGTATCCATGGAAAAGACACTTGAAGGCTTTGGCAGTGAGCTTATCCTTTCCTAGAGTAACATTGTGGACAAAACAGGTACAACCAAACACATGAAGAGACACAGGATAAACAGATGTTTCAGGAAATAATATAGTGTACAGGACTTGGTCATTTAGAACAGAGAAAGGCATGCGATTTATCAAATAACAAGATGTAAGAACAACATCCCCCCAAAAACATATTGGAACATTCATATGTAAGAGTAGAGTCCTGGCTATTTCAATTAAATGTCGATTTTTGCATTCAGCCACTCCATTTTGTTGTGGAGTATGAAGACAAGTTGTTTGATGCAAGATACCTGTTGACGGAGCATTGAAAGTCATTAAATCAGTAATTAATGCGGCATTAAAAGGCATTAAATCAATATTAATGCCTTGTTATTAAAGCTGAGAATTAATAGCATTAAACCGGCAGTCAATTGTGTTTAATGCTGTGTTAATGTTGTAAATAGAGTTTATGATGTAAATATTTAGTTTC
This sequence comes from Ormosia semicastrata, assembly GCA_029884595.1. NCBI lineage: Eukaryota > Viridiplantae > Streptophyta > Magnoliopsida > Fabales > Fabaceae > Ormosia > Ormosia semicastrata. The sequence continues at coordinate 78,492,923 of JAQQTO010000063.1, read as the reverse complement.
CTTCTTAGTTTAGCTTGTTATGGTAGTTTTCTGTTTGTTTCCTGAATTGCAGTCAATTTGCCTCCTTCACTCCTTCTATAAAAGGAGTCTCTTGTATCATTTGATTATGTATCAAAGAAAACACAGTTTTCAAGTTGATATCAGAGCAGTGTTCTCCTAGCACTGTTGCCTTTGATTTCATGTCATGGCTGATAGTTCCTCAACCACCCAGCACATCCCGAGTGGGAAGCGGACCTAGCACGGCCCGAGTGTTGAACGGAGCACCACCACATCCATGGCAGTCCATCCAAAACCGGAGTAGAAGATGCTGTTCAGAGACTCCCACTCTGTCCAAATCACCATCATGCGTCTCAATGGGGCGAACTACCTCCAGTGGTCACAGTCAGTCCAAATGTACATTCGTGGCAGAGGTAAGCTTGGATATCTGACTAGTGAGCGACTCCAGCCTGACGTCACCGACCCGCAGTATGCGGTGTAGGATGCTGAAAATTCCATGGTGATGACGTGGCTGGTAAACTCAATGGAAGAAGATATCAACTGCAATTACATGTGCTATCCCACAGTCAAGGAATTATGAGATAGTGTCACTAAGATGTACTCTGACCTGGGGAATAAGTCACAAATCTATGAACTCACCCTACAAGCAAGAGAGATTCGGCAAGGAGGGGATAGTGTGACAAAATACTTCCATTCTCTAAAGCGGGTATGGCAAGATCTTGATCTCTTCAATACATACAAATGGAAGTCGATCGAGGATGCCAAACACAACCAGCAAATAGTGGAAGAAGGCAGAATATTCCAATTTCTTGCCGATCTCAATGAAGAACTTGATGAAGTTCGTGGCAGAATTATTGGAAGGTTAAGTCTACCTTCACTTGGTGAGGTCTTTGTAGAGGTTCACAAAGAAGAAATCCGAAGGAGTGTAATGATGGGAAAAAGAAGATAGATTCAACTCCTACTGAGACTAGCGCTTTTGTTGTAGAAGCCACTGCCCATAAAAACTCCACAAACCAGAAGAGTCTTCAAATTTGTTGTGTGATTATTGCAATAAATCTCGTCATACCCGAGAAACCTGCTAGAAAATCCATAGGAAACCGGCACACTTGAAGGGCAGCAAGCCTGGTTCTAAGCCTCTCTGAGCACCTTCCACAGCCCATGAAGCCGAGAAGACCTCTCTGAGCAAGGATCAACTTGAACAGCTCCTAAGGTTGCTAAAAACTAGTTCCTTGTCTAGTACTCCTAGGGGTTCTCTGGCACAAACAAGTAATTTTAGTATTCCTAGTTCTCTTACCTGCACCTCAGAGTCATATGTACCTTGGATCATTGATTCAGGTGCATCTGATCATATGACAAGCCTTTCGTCTCTGTTTAAGACATATTTTCCTTGTTCTGCAATTGAAAAAATTAAAATTACAAATGGTAGTTTTTCATCACTTGTAGGTAACGACAATATCACAGTATCCAAACTTATTGAGTTAAAAAATGTCTTACATGTTCCCAAGTTATCCTGCAACCTTCTATCTATTAGTAAAATCTGCAAAGATTCGAATTGCCATGTAAAATTCTTAGCCTCTCATTATGTGTTTCAGGGTCAGACTTCGGGGAGGACGATTGGCAGTGCTAGACTTAAACGTTCAGAGAATAAGTTATCTTTTTTTATTATAATTTACTGCTGAAAATATATACAAAGATATATAGGGAGCTCTACATTTAAACTAGTCCCTAGAAAAGCAAACTATTCAAGCCTAGAAAATAAGCAACATTAAAGCACTAAAAACAATGTAACATTAAAAACGTGGGAATAGCACAAGAAGCCACCGTCCAACATAGAAACCACTGTCCAACATAGATTTCCACAGTATCAAACACAATCAGCCCAATTAAGGATTGATTTGACCGGAATCTTCTGTAATCTTCACGCCCCCTCAAGCTGGTAGTATATGTTGATCATTCCCAACTTGGAAACTAATTTGTCAAAGTTGATTCTTGGTAAAGCCTTTGTGAGAATATCAGCAATTTGAAGACTTGAAGGAGTGTAGACCATTTTAATGATTCCTTCTTCAATTTTCTCCCTAATAAAGTGTCTATCAATCTCCACATGTTTGGTCCTGTCATGATAAAAAGGATTCTTAGCAATGCTGATTGTAGCTTGATTATCACAAAATACTTTTATTGACCTTTCATAGGTGATCTTCAATTCTTCAAGTAATCTTTTTAGCCACATTCCTTCATATATGTTGTGCGTCATTGCTCGGAATTCAGCTTCAGCACTATTGTGGGCAACCACAGATTGTTTCTTGCTTCTCCAAGTTACCAGATTTCCCCACACATAAGTACAATAGCCAGAAGTGAATCTGCAATCTGTTATCGATCCTGCCTAGTCTGCATCTGAATAAATCTCAATTTCTTTGTTGTGTCCTCTTTTAAAAAATAAGTCTTTCCCTAGTGTCATTTTCAAGTACCTCAAGATTCTGTAAACAACATTAAGGTGTTCCTCAGTTGGATTATTCATGAACTAGCTTACAACACTAACTAAGAAACCAATGTCAGCTCTTGTGTGAGACAAGTAGATGAGTCTTCCTACAAGTCTTTGATATCTTCCTTTGTCGACCGGAGTACTTTCACTTGAAAAGAAAGAATCTAAATATTATTTCCAATCAGATTATTACAAAGGGTGATTACCAATCATATATATAGACTACCTATCTCCTAACTAAGGAAAATGAAGGAAAATAAAACTGTACAAATCACATCTAATCAAAACTGTCCTAATTATGAAATAAATCTCTCCTAATTATATTACACTATGTAACGTATATATTACACTAATTATGTAACGCAACACTCCCCCTCAAGCTGGTGAATGTATATCTATCATTCTCAGCTTGCAAGTAAGATCTTGAAACTGCTCTGTGGGAAGTCCCTTGGTGAACATATCTACCAACTGAAGTCTTGAAGGGATGTACTCGGTGGCTATAAGACCATCGTCCAATTTCTCCTTAATGAAATGTCGATCTATCTCTATGTGCTTTGTCCGATCATGCTGAACCGGGTTATGTGCAATGCTGATGGCAGACTTATTATCACAAAACAATCTCATAGGAGCTTCATATTTTATTTTGAGGTCATCGAGAATAATCTTCATCCATAACAACTCACAAACCCCTTGAGCCAAAGCTCTAAATTCTGCTTCTACACTTGATCTTACAACCACATTTTGCTTCTTACTCCTCCAACAACAACAACAACAACAACCAAGCCTTTTCCCACTAGGTGGGGTCGGCTACATGGATCAAACGACGCCATTGTGTCCTATCATAAACCAAGTTTTCAGATATGCTATTCAGATCTAAATCTTTTTTAATCGTTTCACCTATAGTCTTTCTTGGTCTTCCTCTACTTCTAGGTATTGGGCTATTATCTACCTGATCTACTCTTCTTACAGGGGCTTCTAAGGGTCTTCTCCTTACATGTCCAAACCACCTAAGGCGAGATTCTCCTATCTTTTCCACAATAGGTGCTACCCCTACTTTCTCTCTAATGCATTCATTCCTAATCCTATCTAGTCTTGTATGGCCACACATCCAACGCAACATCCTCATCTCCGCGACACTGATCTTATGCTCTTGTTGGCTTTTTATCGCCCAACATTCAGTACCATACAACATCGCAGGCCTTATAGCTGTGCGGTAAAATTTACCCTTAAGCTTGAGAGGTACTTTTCTATCACAAATAACTCCCCAAGCACTCCTCCATTTCATCCATCCACTTGAATCCTATGGTTTACATCTCCCTCTATCTCTCCATCATTTTGTATGATAGATCCAAGGTACCTAAATTGTGTGACTTGTGGTATTGTATGATCTCCAACTTTCACCGCTAAGCTATCATTAACACGCCTCTTACTGAACTTACATTCCATATACTCCGTCTTACTCCTACTTAGACGAAGGCCATGTTTTTCCAAAGTTTGTCTCCATAGCTCTAGCTTCTCATTTGTTTCCTCTCTCGACTCTCCAACTAAGACTATATCATCTGCAAAAAGCATGCATTGTGGCACCGGCTCTTGGATATGCGCAGTAAGCACATCCAAGACCAAGGTAAAAAGATATGGACTCAAAGCTGACCCTTGGTGCAGTCCTATAGTTATAGGAAAATCTGCTGTAGCCCCACCTTGTGTTCTCACACTAGTTTTAGCCCCATCATACATATCTTTGATTGCTCGAATATAGGCGATACGAACTCCTTTCTTCTCCAAAGCCTTCCACAAGACCTCTCTCGGTACCCTATCGTAGGCTTTTTCCAGATCAATGAAAACCATGTGTAGGTCTTTTTCTTTGCCTCCGATACCTCTCCATTAATCTTCGTAGAAGATAGATTGCTTCCATGGTTGACCTCCTGGCATAAAACCAAATTGATTCTCTGAAATATGAGTCTCTTGTCTTAATCTCCGTTCAATTACTCTTTCCCATAACTTCATGGTATGACTCATGAGCTTAATTCCTCTATAATTTGCACAGTTTTGTATATCTCCCTTATTCTTATAAATAGGGATTAAAGTGCTTCTCCTCCATTCGTTTGGCATTTTCTTAGACCTCATTATCTCGTTAAACAGTTTTGTGATCCAACTTATACCTTTCTCTCCTAAGCACTTCCATACCTCAATAGGTATATTATCCGGTCCGACCGCTTTTCCATTATTCATCCTCTTCAATGCTTCTTTTACCTCGAACTCCCTGATTCTACGATAAAAAGTTTTATTTTGGTCCTCCTCTCTAGTGTTTAGAATGTCCGAGTCCCCTAATGTCCCATGTTCCTCATTAAATAACTTGTGAAAATAACCCTTCCATCGATCCTTTATGTCTTGTTCCGTAACCAAGACTTTACCCTCTTCATCCTTAATGCATTTCACTTGATCCAAGTCTCTTGTCTTCCTTTCCCTACTTTTAGCAAGCCTGTATATATTCTTTTCTCCGTCCTTGGTGTCCAACAATTGATATAACCCGTTGAACGCTTTAGTTTTTGCCTCACTCACCGCCTTCTTAGTATCTTTTTTAGCTGCCTTATATTTTTCCCAATTTTCATCACTTTTACATACGTGCCAAGCTTTATAACATTCCCTTTTAACCTTAACTTTATCTTGTACACTTGTGTCCCACCACCAAGATTCTTTATCCTTGAGTCCGAAACCTCTTGATTCACCGAGTGTCTCTTTTGCTACCTTTCTAATCCCTTCAGCCATCTCGTCCCACATATCATTAGCACTCCCTTGTATTTCCCAAATTTCTTTCTCCATAATCCTCCTCTGAAAGAGCATTTGTTTTTCTCCCTTTAATTGCCACCATTTGATCCTTGACTCTCTGTTTCGACAATTTTTCTTTACTCTCATCTTGACCTGTACATCCATAACCAAAACCCTGTGTTGGGTAGTCAAACTCTCTCCAGGGATGACTTTGCAGTCCATGCAAAGCTTTCTATCAGATTTCCTTATTAAAAAGAAATCAATTTGAGAGCAAGAACTCCCGCTTCTATATGTGATCAGATGCTCTTCCCTCTTCCTAAAACAAGTGTTAGCTATTGTAAAATCAAACGCTACTGAAAAATCTAAAATCGCTTTGCCCTCTGCATTAGCTACTCCTAGACCATAACCCCCATGCAAACCCTCATATCCCTTAGATTCGCTCCCCACATGACCATTTAGGTCCCCTCCTAGAAAAATCTTCTCTCTTAAAGGTATTCCCTGAACTAAACCTTCTAAATCCTCCCAAAATTTAATCTTGTAGTGCTCGTCTAGCCCTACTTGGGGTGCATACGCACTAATAACATTAAAAGTCTCCTGTTCCACAACAAACTTCAAAGCTATGATCCTATCTCCGAGCCTTCTCACATCCACAACCATATTCTTCCAATTCTTATCTACTATTATGCCTACCCCGTTTCTAGATTTTACCTTGCCGGTGTACCAAAGCTTAAAACCCGAAGAGTCGAGTTCCTTTGCCTTTTCTCCAACCCACTTAGTTTCTTGTAGGCACATAAAATTAATCCTCCTCCTAATCATGGTGTCAACTATTTCCATAGATTTACCTGTAAGTGTGCCTATATTCCAAGTTCCAAAACGCATCTCACTCTTGTGAACTAGCTTCTTTACCCACACCCGTTCACGACAATGTGGGAACCCTTGCTTATTTTTCACTACACCCAAAGCGGCGATGCACGGCCCCTTGCTCATTTGACACTGTACTCGAGCCATACAGCGCGTTGCTTAGGGGCAACGACCTAGCATTAACACAATTACTTCGTTGATCCATGTCATAAAGATTCGACAAAGTTTTACGTTGGCTGTCGACTGCCTAACACAACCCTCCTCTTTTATCCGGGCTTGGGACCGGCTATGTGGATATTTGCAACAAAGCTCAGCATAGGCAGAGTTTGCTTCTTACTCCTCCAAGTCACCAAATTTCCACCTAAGAACATGCAATATCCTGTGGTGGATCTCCTATTAACAATTGACCCTACATAATCAACATCAGTATATACCTCCATGAATAAATTTCCTTCTTTTTTGAATAGTAGTCCCTTCCCCGGAGAGGCCTTCAAGTACTGAATAATTCTATTCACTGCCTGCAAGTGTCTTTCTCTTAGATCATGCATGAACTGACTAGCCACACCAACTGCATAAGCTATATCTGGCCTGGTGTGGGATAAATAGATGAGTTTTCCCACAAGTCTTTGGTACTGTGCCTTCTCCACCTTTGGGCTCTCCACATCACTCCCAATCTTGTGATTTTGCTCTATGGGCACGGGCACTCCAGTAGTCTTACAGCCCAACTTACCAGTCTCTCTGAGGAGGTCAAGAATATATTTCTTCTGAGAAATAAAGATACCCTGCTTAGAGTAGGCAACCTCTATCCCAAGGAAGTATTTTAGCTTCCCGAGATCCTTCATCTCAAATTGAGTAGCCAACCTCTCCCTTAGAGTTTGTTTTTCAAGCTCATCATTGCCTGCAATAATCATATCATCTACATAGACCAAAAGCAGTGTAAGTTTGCTATCCTGAGAATGTTTTATAAAGAGAGTATTGTCACCTTGACTTTGTTTGTACCCCAAGGATACCATAGCCTGAGTGAACCTTCCAAACCAAGCACGGGGAGACTGTTTGAGGCCATACAATGCCTTCTTTAGTCTGCAAACCTTATTCCCACCATTAGTGGCACCATATCCAGGTGGAATCTCCACGTATACTTCCTCCTCCAAACTTCATGTAGGAAAGCATTTTTAACATCGAATTGATGCATCTCCCAACCAAAGTGCGCTGCCAAGGAGAGGATGATTCTCACCGTATTCATTTTTGCCACTGGAGCAAATGTCTCCTCATAATCTATCCCATAGGTTTGGGTGTATCCTTTTACAACCAGCCTCGCCTTATACCGGTCCAGTGTACCATCAGACTGATATTTAACTGTGTATATCCACCTACAACCCACTGCCTTCTTGTCCTTCGGTCTCTCTACAATCTCCCAAGTCTCGTTCTTTTCCAAAGCACCCATTTCTTCATTCATGGCTCGAACCAAGTTCTCATCCTTCAAGGTTTCTTGTACTGATGTAGGGATTCTGATAGAATCAATAGCTGAAATAAAACTCTGGTGCTGCATAAAAAGTTCTTTAGTAGACACAAATTGGGATATAGGATATTTGGCACAAGATCTTTTTCCTTTTCTCAAGGCAATTGGTAAATCATCTAAATTAGGTTCACAAGAGGCATTTAAGGTGTCCTCAAGAGTATGAGTTCTTACCTCTGGTTCGGACGATTGAAGTTGCTGTTCGACCAGGTCGGGCTTTTGTCTTCGTCTTCGCTGATATTGAGCCCCAAAGCGTCTGTCCTCATTATTCTGCACTGGTAATAATGTTGGTTCAGGGTCTTTGTCATCCTGCGTAGGAGTGAAATCCTGCAACAAAGGAAAAGATGACAACTCAAGGAACTCAGCTTCTAGACTACTCTCCCCCTGAAGCTGAGGACTAGTGAAGAAAGATTCTGTTTCATGAAAAGTGACATCCTTAGAGATATAGACACGACGACGTTCAGGGTGATAACATTTGTACCCCTTTTTGTTTGAGGCATAACCTATGAAGATACATTTGATAGCTCGGGGATCTAACTTTCCCCGATGAGAACTATGAACATGGACAAAGACAGAACATCTAAAGACACGACTCTGAAGGCTGGTCATAATAGGAATAGAAAGATAGAATGTGGTCATGAGCTGTACAGGACTAACACCATCTAGAACCCGAGAAAGTAACCTATTTATCAAGTAAGTGGCAGTTAAAAAAGCTTCCCCCTAGTAACGTTCTGGTAACCTCAAGGAGATGACGATTTTTCCTCTCTACAACCCCATTCTGTTGAGGGGTGTCCACACAGGTTAACTCATGAACAACACCATTATCTTTGAGGAATTTGGAAAGGTTTTCATTCACATACTCTCCCATTATCCGAACGCAATCTTTTAATCGGGTTCCCAAATTGTGTTTGAACCATATGGTAAAAGTTTACAAACAGTTGGAAAACTTCAGACTTATCTTTCATGAGGAATATCCAGGTAACCCAAGTACAGTCATCAATAAAAGAAACAAACCACTTTGCACCAGAAATATTGCAAACAAATGTAGGTCCCCACACATCCAAATGAACAAGATCAAAAGGTTTAGAGCTTTTATTATTATTGGGAAGAAAAGTTGTACGATGGTGTTTAGCAAACTGACAAACATCACAATGAAAGGACTCGACTGACACTTTTGTAAACAAGAAAGGAAATAAAGACTTAAGGACACTAAACGGAGGATGACCAAGACGCCTATGCTGAAGCCATATTTGGGAGGATGACCAAGACTCTGAACTTGTCTGATGATTGGAAGTGAGAGCCTTCTATTTGGTACAATCTTTATTTTCCTCATGCTGCAAGTAGTATAACCCGCCCTGCTCTTTAGCAATTCCAATCGTCCTCCCTGTGGCAAGATCCTGCAAAACACAATGGGAGTGGAAAAATGTCACTGCACGGTTTAAGTCTTGGATGATTTTATGAATGGACAAGAGGTTATTAGATAGTTTGGGAACATGAAGCACATTTGTTAAATGAAGGGAAGGTTGAAGTTGAGTGTTACCACAACAGGTAACAGGGGTATGAGAACCATTAGCTACAATGATGTGTTGGTTACCAGGTAAAGTAGTGTAGGATGAAAAATAAGAGAAATGAGGTGTCATATAATCAGTAGCACCAGAGTCTATAATCCAAATATCTTCAGTACAAGAAGCATTAAAGGATAAGAAGCTAGAACTCTTACCAGTCATGGTTAGGGAACAAGAGCTAGATGGCTTACTAAGAGAGTCCATGAGAGCCCACAGTCGTTCCAGCTCTGCTTTGCTAAGTGTTGGGACCTCCTTTTCAGCTTGTGGGATAGGTGGGTCTTCTACCACACTTTTTGAGTCAGACGTTGCTTGATTAGCACGCCTCTGTGGGGTACCTTTGAATCCTCCAATGCGCTCAAGGACCTTCTCCCTTCCATGAAGTTTATATCATGTCTCCTTAGCATGATCCGTTCTCCTACAATAGCTACACCAACGATCTTCGCGGTTAGACTTTGCGGGAGGCTTCCCAGATGAATAGGATGATCCTTTTATAGGACCTTTTCCAGTAGCCAAGGCTGAACCATCAACACAACTGCCCCCCTCCAACATCACTGACCTCCAAGTTTCTTCTCCCCGTACAGTGCAGAACACCTCTGAGAGAGAAAGAAGTTTTTCTTTGCCCAAAATCTGAACCCTAATAAGATCAAACTCAGAGTTTAGTCCAGAAAGAAATTTGAAGATTCTCACCCTTTCAATGAACTGTGTCAGTGTGGCAAAGTCAGCATTGCATGTCATTTTCAAATTCTGATATTGATCTAACTCAATCCACAAACCATTCAACGTCCCATAGTAGTCTGTCACTGAAAGACTCCCCTGCTTGGTATTGAAGATCTTATTTTCTATCTCATAACATGCTGCAATATCCTTCTTCATAGAGTACGTCTGACTGAGGTTCTCCCAAATCTCCTTAGCAGTTGAGAATAACATAGAGTTCCAGCTGATCTCCGGAGTCATAGAATGCCATAACCAGGTCATGATAAGAGAGTCTTCATTGTCCAGGCTTCATACTTTGGGTCTGTTTTGGCTGGAGGGTCCCCTTCTATATGACTCAGCTTCTTTCGTCCCTTGAGAGTAGTGCAAACCAATTGTGTCCACTGGAGATAGCTGCGCCCATCAAGACAATACGAGCCTTGCAACACCTGTAGATCGTTGGGACTGAGAACAAAAGCTAGCTTGTCTTCAAACATTACGCAGAAATGGCAGAAACGGCAGCGACTTGCTCGAGAACGGAGGAGGAGCACGGGCTTTCAAATAACCACAAAAGAAGCAGGAGTTAGAGCAAAATAGCCCCGGAAACAGGAACAGAAGAGGTTGGCGACCAAGACTGGGCGACCGGCGTCGAAAACGGTGGCCGTAATGGCGGCACGTAGGCTACACGTGTCGGAAACGCAGCACTATTGAATGCGAGCGTGAGGGCACGTGTGAAGTGCGTTGGGGATGCGGCTTTGTGGGCCTTGTAAATCGGCTGACGGCGATTCTGGCGGTGTTAGTTTCACCAGAAAACTCACCTGAAAAATTTTCCGGCAGCGGTGATGTATGCAACAATGAAGGCTGCCTGAAAAAGGTTTATGCAGAAGCAGAGCCCCCGGGATCATGAGCTCTGATACCAACTTGAAAAGAAAGAATCTGAATATTATTTTCAATCAGATTATTACAAAGGGTGATTACCAATCATATATAGACTACCTATCTCCTAATTAAGGAAAATGAAGGGAAATAAAACTGTACAAATCACATCTAATCAAAACTGTCGTAATTATGAAATAAATCTCTCCTAATTATATTACATTAATTCTGTAACGTATATATTACACTAATTATGTAACGCAACACTTTCTTTCATGCCCAATTTGGAGGCTGGATCCATAGGTGTATCCGTCAATTTACAGCCAAGCATACTAGTCTCCTTGAGTAAATCAAGGGTGTATTTCTGCTGTGAAATAGAAATTCCCTTGCTTGAGCGAGCCACTTCCATACCAAGGAAATATTTTAGTTTGCCGAGATCCTTGATTTCAAATTCATTGGCTAGAAAGGCTTTTAGTTTCTTCATCTCCTAATGATTGTCTCCTGTGAGAATAATATCATCAACATACACAATAAGGATAGTGATTTTCCCTCCTGATGTATGATTAACAAAGAGAGTGTGATCTGATTGCCCTTGAATATAACCATATCTTTCGACTGCTCGTGTGAAACGATCAAACCAAGCTCGAGGTGATTGTTTGAGACCATATAGTAATTTCTTCAGTTTGCACACTTTGTTGACATTAGTCTTGTTCTCAAACCCAGGTGGAATTTTCATGTAGACTTCCTCTTCTAGGTCCCCATTTAAGAAGGCATTCTTGACATCCAATTGATGAATTGGCCAATCGAGATTTGCTGCCAGGGAGAGAAGAACTTTGACTGTATTTAACTTGGTTACAAGTGCAAAAGTTTCTTGGTAATCAATTCCGTAGGTTTGAGTGTAGCCTTTTGCAACAAGTTTTGCCTTGTATCTATCAATGCTCCTGTCTGCATTATATTTGACATTGAAAATCCACTTACACCCCACAGGTCTTTTTCCTTCTGGCAGATTGGTGATATCCCAAGTGCCATTTTTATTAAGTGCATGGATTTCTGCATTGATGGCTTCTTTCCAGTTTGGATCTCTCATAACTTCATGAATATTGTGTGGAATTTCAATCTGAGACAAACTAGAGATAAAAGCATGATATCTAGGTGAAAGATGTTCATAAGAGACAAACTTAGATATCGGATGTTGAGTGCATGACCTCACTCCCTTTCTTTGGGCAATGGGAATATCAAGATCATTGTAAGGCAATAAAATAGGGGCAGTTTGGACCTCAGTATTACCTAGATTTGCAGCATCAGGGTTCAGACAAGTTTCCTGACAAGGCTCAAGAAGGATTGAATGCCCTATCTCTCCATGTGCTTTCGGTCTCCTAGAATAAACTTTGGAGAAAACTCTGATTTTTGACTTCTGGACAGGTTCACTAATATGATCAAGAATAGGTGTTGTCTCACTGATATGATCAAGAATAGGTGTTGTCTCACTGATAGGTTCTATGACAGGTGCAAAAAAAGACTCAATTTGCCAAAACTGATATTCATTGTCCTTAATAGTGAATGGAATCCCCCCATGAATATGGGTTTTGGAGTAGAAAGGCTGGTTCTCAAAGAATGTGACATCAAATGAATTGTAAAATTTCTTTTTATTAGGAGAATATTATTTATAACCCTTTTGAGTTGAAGAATACCCAAGAAAAATACACTTGATAGCCTTTGGATCAAGTTTGCTCCTAAGGTGGGGAGAGAAATGAACAAAGGCTGAACAACCAAAAACTGAGAGGCAAGTTAGAGATGAGTCTGATTTTGGGGTAGGTATCATTAAGAACATGAATAGGAGTCTTGAACTGTAGAACACGAGAGGACATTCTATTGATGAGATAAGCTGTTGTAAGGACAGCATCTCCCCAGAAACAATTGGGTAGATGAGCTGTAAATAGAAAGGCACTGGCAACCTCAAGAATGTGATGATTTTTCCTTTCTGCCCTCCCATTTTGTTGAGGAGTATCAACACAAAAACTTTGGTGGACAATCCCTTTCTCAGCTAAGTAATTCCTAAGAGCCGAATTAAAGTATTCAATACCATTATCAGTTCGAAGAATTTGGATGTTAGTTTGAAACTGATTTTGGATCATGGAGTGAAATTTCTAAAATATTGGTCTAGCTTCTGATTTTTCTTTCATTAGATACACCCAAATAACCCTTGTATGATCATCAACCAAAGAGATGAACCACCTAGTGCTAGAGATGTTTGTAACACGGGAAGGCCCCCAAATGTCACTATGAATTATTGAAAAAGGATGAGGGTTGATAAGTGTGAACCGGAAAAGAGTTTCTTGTATGTTTAGCAAGTTGACAAATTTCACAGTGAAAAAACCTTGGATTTTTATTGATGAATAAGGATGGAAATAACTTTGCAAGGTACATGAAACTAGGATGGCCTAGTCTAAAATGCCATAACATAATATCATCAAGAGTTTGAACAAACACAAAATCTTTATTGGAAGCGACTGGTACAGAAGCGCAATGAGCTATCCGAGTTTGATTTCCAGGGGTACCAAGCATATGGAGAAGATAGAGACCCGCCCACTCCTTAGCATTGCCAATCATCCTCTCCGAGTCCTGATCCTAAAATAGGCAATGAGAAGGGAAAAATTTAGCAACACATTTATGGCCTTTGGTAAGTTTAATGATAGATAACAGGTTGCATGACAAATTGGGAACAAAAAGGACAGATTTAAGGGTTAAATATCCAGACACAACAACAGAACCAATGCTTGCAGTAGTAGATAATGACCCATCTGCAATCCACACTTTAAAATTCCCAAAGCAAGGCAAATAGGAATTAAATAAAGAGGCATCACCGATCATATGATCCGTGGCACCTGAGTCAATCACCCTAGCATTGCCTTGTTCAACTTTGCTGTTTAGTGCAGTTGGAAAAATAGTTTTTCCAACTGCTGATTCAGATCCAATAACAAAGGTGCCGACTTGGTTTATCATCTTCTAGAGGAGTTCTAATTGTTCTTTGCTAAAGGGTGCAGTCTCAGTGGATGATTTATTTTCTGTGATAACATTGTAGCCACGGCTTTCCCGGTCAAACTGTGTTTTATTTGGTTTTCAGTCAGCTGGTTTGCCATGAATTCTCCAGCATATCTCCTTTGTGTGTCCAGGACGGCAGTAGAAATCACACCATGGTCTCCCTTTGCGTGGCCTGTTATCACCCCCTTGATTAAGATGTTCACGAATTGCAAGGGCAAAACCTTCTGCGGTATTGGTAGGTCCTTGATTCTCCATCACGATCTTTCTTCTGCTTTCTTTTCTTCTAACCGCTACAAAAGCTTCACGGAGGGAAGGCAAAGGCTTGGTTGCAAGAATCCTTCCTCTTACTTCATCAAGGTCTTTGTTGAGGCCTAGTAAAAATTTAAAGATCCTCTCTGTAAAAACAGGATAAGAAGTCTGAATGATTCATATATATTTACTTGGAAATCAGTACATCAATATATACAACTAGTCTAGGCTATATTAGGAAGGTATACTAATGAGTATCCCTATAAATCAGCTAATCAATCAAGCCTAATTATATCTAGTTACATTTTGTAACAGCCTACTAATTACATGCTAATTATATGCTAATTATAATCTGTAACACTCCCCCTCAAGTTGGAGCATAGATATTAATCATGCCCAACTTGTTACAAAGATAATCAACCCTGGCCCCAACTAGATAGAGACTTTGTGAAAATATCTCCCAATTGTTCTCCAGTCTTCACATACCCTGTGGAAATCAACCCTTGCTGTATCTTCTCACGGACGAAGTGGCAATCAATCTCAATATGCTTAGTTCGCTCATGGAACACAGGATTAGATGCAATGTGAAGAGCAGCTTGATTATCACACCATAACTTGGCTGGTACTGAAGTTTTAAACCCAACTTCACTCAAGAGATGATATATCCATATTATCTCTCACACAGATTGTGCCATAGCCCTATATTCTGATTCTGCACTTGATCGTGACACAACTGTTTGCTTCTTACTTTTCCATGAGACCAAGTTTCCTCCAACAAAAACAAAATAACCTGATGTGGATCTTCTATCCATTTTGGAACCTACCCAATCTGCATCTGAGAAACACTCAATATGAGTATGTCCATGATTTGCATACAAAATACCACATCCAGGTGCTCCTTGCAGGTAACATAAAATATGTTCTAAGGCTGCCCAATGATGAACTGTTGGAGAAGACATAAACTGACTAACAACACTAACAGAATGCGCAATATCTGGCCGAGTCACTGTGAGATAGTTCAACTTTCCAACCAATCTTCTATATCTCTCAGGATCTTCAAACAGTTCTCCTTCTCCAGTAAGCTGCATATTTGGAACCCTTGGAGCACTACATGGCTTTGCCCCTAATTTTCCTGTCTCAGTCAGCAAGTCAAGTACATATTTCCTCTGAGATAGAAAAATACCTTTATTACTTCTTGTGACCTCAACACCCAAGAAGTACTTTAGCATTCCTAAGTCTTTCGTGTGAAACTGAGTATGAAGGAAAGACTTAAGAGATGAAATTCCTGTAGTATCACTCCCAGTAATGACAATGTCATCCACATATACAACTAGAATAATGCTGCCTGCTGTAGATTGCTTATAGAACACTGAGTGATCAGTCTTACTTTTCTTCATGCCAAAGGTCTCAACAGCCTCACTAAACTTGCCAAACCAAGCATGGGGACTCTGTTTCAAACCATACAGAGATTTTCAAAGGTGACAAACTTTCCCATACTCCCCCTGAGCAACAAAACCAGGAGGTTGCTCCATATAAACCTCCTCCTAAAGATCACCATGAAGAAAAGCATTCTTGATATCATGTTGATGCAAAGGCCAATTATGAGTAGCTGCCATAGAAATAAGCAATCTGACAGACGTCAACTTAGCCACAGGAGAAAAAGTGTCAAAATAATCTACACCATAGGTTTGAGCATATCCCTTAGCAACAAGACGGGCTTTTAGTCGAGCAACTGACCCATCGGGATTTACCTTAACCGTGAAGACCCATTTGCATCAAATAGCTCGTTTTCCTGTAGGTAAAGTAACCAAGCTCCAGGTACCATTGTCATCTAAAGCATTCATTTCCTCTATCATTGCCTTATGCCATCCAGGATGAGATATGGCTTCATGAACAGTTTTGGGGATAGAGATAGAATCAAAGGATGCAATAAAAGAACAAGATGAAGGTGACAAATGATAATAAGAAATAAAAGAGGAAACAGGATAAGTACACTGACGTTTACCTTTGCGTAAAGCAATGGGAAGATCATCACCTAATGACGAAGGAGAAATTGGTACTGGACATGAATCAGAAGTAGAACCCGAATCAGGATGTGATTGTCGTCTGGTGTAGACCTGAGTGATAGGAGGCCTAGTAGGAGCTGGTGCCATAATGGGTGCAGATGGTGTGGTAGTATAGACTAACACATCATCATCCTCCCCCTGTTGGGGTGTTGGAGCAGATGGAAAATATGGTCTGTGTTCTAGGAAAGTGACATCAACTGAGACAAGGTACTTGTTAAGATCAAGACAAAAGCATCTATAACCTTTCAGAAGATGAGGATAACCGAGGAAGATACACTTCAAAGATTTTGGATCCAACTTACTAACCTGCGGACGAACATCTCTGACAAAGCATGTACTACCAAATATCCGAGGGTCAATAAGGAAAAAATGTCTTGTTAGGAAATAGAATAGTATAAGGAATCTCACCATGAAGAACTGATGAAGGCATGCGGTTAATCAAGAAGCATGCTGTGGAAAATTAGGAACTTTCATTTGGAATAAAAGGGCTCGGGTAGTTTCAAGAAGATGTTTATTCTTTCGCTCTTCTACTCCATTTTGGGATGGAGTATCAACACAAGAAGTTTGGTGAAGGATGTCACTCTGAATCATATAATTTTAGAACATGGATGACTTATATTCTTTGGCATTATCACTTTGCAATGTATGAACAGAGACATTAAACTGTGTTTTAATCTCAGCACAAAATGCACAAAAAATTGAAAACTCAGCGATTTTTCATTAAATATAACCAAGTAACACGAGAAAAGTCATCAACAAAGGTAACAAAATACTTAAACCTAGTTTTTGAAATGACAGGACAAGGACCCCAAACATCAGAATGGACTAATTCAAAAGGAAAAGTAGCTCTTTTATTGACTCTAGGACTAGAACTAAGACGATGGTGTTTGGCAAATTGACAGGACTCACAATCCAATGACATCACTTTATTAAACTGTGGACAAAGTTTCTTGAGCAGTAGAAGAGATGGATGGCCCAGCTTGCAATGTGCTTCAAAAGGAGATGGAACTCCAGTGCAAGTCAATGATTTTGGAATTTGCGTGTCAAAAATGTAGAGACCCCCAGATTCATGTCCTTTACCAATAATCTTCTTCGTCATAAGATCCTAAAATAAGCAACGATTGGGAAACAATGAGATACAACAGTTAAGATTACGGGTGAGCTGACTTACTGAGATCAAGTTAAAAGATAATTGTGGCAAATGTAGGACAGAGGACAAAGGAAGTGAGGGAGTTCGTGTAATTGTGCCAGACCCAACAACACAAGATGTAGACCCATCTGCTAAAGTTACTTTAGACATGGACGTGTGTGACTGAAAAATGGAAAAGAGACCAGAATTACCTGTCATGTGGTCTGTGGCACCAGAATCAATGAACCATTTGGAGGATGATGAAACAAGACAGGTGTTTGATTCACCTTAATCAACAATTGTAGTGACAGGAGTAGATGAAGACTTTAGTGATTCTTGGTACTGAGAAAACCTGGCAAATTCATCTGAAGAGATAAGAACAGATTTTTCAAATGCCTCATTAGTGGAAGCAATGTGAGTCGAGGGCTTATAATGGTTACTAGGAGGCTGATAATGATGTTGATTCCTGTACTGAAGTACTGAAGTCTCTTGCACTCACGCTTCATATGTCCTGGTCTATGGCAATAATGACACACAATTCCCCCTGAATCTTGTGTGCGGGTGTCAGAGCTACCACTGCTAGTTGATCCCCCCCCCCCCTGTATTGCCGTGTCTCAAATGTGGTCGACCAAAAACATCAATATTTCGACTAACAAGGGCATTGCTAATTGGAGCGGATGAGGTACTTTCTGTGCGAAGTACCCTACTAAAGACTTCTTGTAAAGAAGAAATCTCAGAACTAGACAAGATCTGTGACTTAGCAATCTCAAATTCAGAAGGAAGACCAGCTAGAAAACTCATGATGGCTATCTGCTCGCGCTGTGTTTGCTGAACCTTCACATCAGAACTAAATGGCAGCAACATATTTAGCTCCTCATAAGTTCTTTTAAAATCCATAAAGTAATTTGTAAGAGATTTGTCTTGTTTTTCTATACGGTAAAAAGCTTGGCATACCTCATAAATGCGGGAAATGTTCTTTTTTCCAGAATACAAAAACTCTAGATAAGTCAAAGAACTCCTTAACAAATTCACGGTGAGTAATTAAACCAATTACCTCGCTGTCAATGGAGTTCCGTATTTGTAAAAACAATCAGGCATCTTCCCGTAGCCATATTTTCCGAGAATCATCAGTGGGGGGGTCATCTGTCATATGATTATCCTTATCAATGCTCCGCAGATGCAGTCGAACTGACTTACTCCAATCAAAATAATTATCGCGACCATGGAGTGTGATCTGTGATTTTGGATACCACCAGGATCACATCGGGCATAACCACTGTTTTGTTCTCCGTTTTATCCTCAGCCATAACACCAAACAAATTCAAATAATCCACAAAACAAATTTCAAACAACAAATACAGTCAAAATATACTTGCTGTATGCAGGAACGAGGGGATACAAACCACTGAAAACAAGCCCAATAAAACAGAGGAAAACTGAAACCAAGCCTTATAGAACATGGCAGAAAATAGGCAGAAAAATAGGGGCAGAACTGAAATCTCAGGCGACGGCGATGGCGGGGCCGGACGGAGAGCGACGGCGGTGGCCAGGCTAGACGGAGGGTCAGTGACGCGCCTTGACGCGCCAGCGCGTGAATCGGTGGCGAAATGAAGAAGCGGCACATGAGAGCCATGCGCAGCTGTTCTGGTGGCCGGACTTTGGGACGGCGATCGCCGGAGGCTGAGTGAGCGGCCTAGGGTGGCGGTGCAACACCAAGTCTGTCACCAGAAGAAATCTCAGAGATACGAGAGAAGAAGAAGTGGTCTTCTTCCCTTTTCAAATGACGAAAAACAAACGAACAAAAAATACTAAAACTCTCTGATACCATGTAAAAACAGGATTAGAAGTCTGAATGATTCGTATATATTTACTTGGAAATCAGTACATCAATATATACAACTAGTCTAGGCTATATTAGGAAGGTATACTAATGAGTATCCCTATAAATCAGCTAATCAATCAAGCCTAATTATATCTAGTTACATTCTGTAACAGCCTACTAATTACATGCTAATTATATGCTGATTATAATTTGTAACACTCTCTTTCTCCACAATTTGGTTATATTTCCTTTTTATCTTCCTGATAGCCCCAGGTAATGGTTTCAAACATATCAAGTTGATGCCAATACTAGGTAAGAACATTATAATACTAGGTTACAGAAGTTTCTCCTTGTTGGAGGTTGTGAAGAATACCTTTGATCTCAAACAATTCAGACGTGTTCTCACTGTCGGAGTAGGATTCTTTGACGTTGTCCCAGATCTCCTTTGCAGTTGAATAAAACATAAAGTTCTGGCCAATTTCGAGATTCATGGTGTTGATCAACTAGGACATAACCATGTGATTCTCGGATTTCCACTGCTTGTATCCAGGATCAATCTTGGTGGGAGGAGCATCAGTACCGGTAAGATAATCATCCTTCCCTTTACCACTGATGAACATGAGAACAGAATGAGACCATTGGAGATAGTTTTTCCCATTGAATTTGTGTCCCGTGATGGGAATGACGGAACTCTCAGTTATATGGGATTGAAAGACAACGTTCTTTGTAGTAGAGGTGACATTGGATGAGCTACTAATTTCGAAAGCCATAGCAAGAATTATTTTTGAGTTTTGAGACTTTGCTCTGATACCATAAAGGTTCAAAGAATAAGTTTTCTCTTTTTGTGTTATAATTTAATGCTGAAAATATATACAAAGATACATAGGGAGCTCTACATTTAAACTAGTCCCTAGAAAAACAAACTAATCAAGCCTAGAAAATAAGCAACATTAAAGCACTAAGAACAATGTAACATTAAAAATGTGGGAACAGCACAAGAAGCCACCGTCCAACATAGATTTCCACAGTATCAAACACAATCAGCCCAATTAAGGATTGATTTGACCAGAATCTTCTGTAATCTTCTAGACTAATAGATGGACTCTACTACTTTGAAGATGACTCTGAGAATAAAATAGCTCAAGGTCTTAGTGGCATAAGTTCTCAACTTGTACGGGCCCAAATAATGCTATGACATAATAGACTAGGACATCCTAGCTTCCAATACCTTAAACATTTGTTTCCAAATTTATTTAGAAATGTTGATTGTTTCTCATTTGAATGTGAAAGTTGTGTTCTTGCAAAAAGTCATCGTATCTTTTATCTTTCACAACCTTATCATGCATCCAAACCCTTTCATCTAATTCACAATGATGTATGGGATCCTTCGAAAATCACAATACAATTTGGAAAACGGTGGTTTGTAAGTTTTATCGATGATGACACACGGCTATGCTGGATTTATCTAATGCATGAAAAATCTGAGGTTCCCAACGTGTTTAAAATTTTTTCAAACATGGTTGAAACCCAATTTGACACAAAGATTAATATTTTAAGAACTGATAATGACATTGAATATTTTAATAAAACCCTAAATGATTTTTTTTCTAACCAAAGACATTCAACATCAATCTACATGTCCAAACACCCCTCAACAAAATGGCATTGCTGAAAGGAAAAATAAATATCTACTTGAAGTAGTCCAAACCATTATGTTTGAAGGAAATGTCCCCAAATACTTGTAGGGGGACGTTGTCCTAACAGCAGCATACCTCATAAATAAGATGCCACACATGTGTTAAATTATCACACTCCTTTGGACAGCATTAAGATGATTTTTCCAACTTGTAGATTGCATGCTAATCTACCTTTAAAAGTGTTTGACTGTACGGCTTTTGTGCATATATACCCTCTATATCTCGGTCTAAACTTGACCCCAGGGCCGAGAAATACATTAAGCCCCTCACCAAAGAGGGTACAAATGTTTTAATCCTAGCACAAAAAAACTACATGTCAACATGGATGTTACCTTCTTGGAACATCAAACTTTTTTTCAAAAAAATTCTCTTCAGGGAGAGAACAGTGAAGGTATTTTTCTGCATAACGATGTTTTTTTGCAGGAACCTCTACCCAAACTTATTTTACACACTGAAGAAGGTGAACCAAAAATGAAACTGGTAAGAAAGAACAAGTGTCAGACTTAGGTGGTGCCCAAACAGAAAAGGAAATACAACAACAACGACCAAGCCGTTTCCCACTAGGTGGGGTCGGCTACATGGATCAAACGACGTCATTGTGTTCTATCATGAACCAAGTTTTCAGAAATGTCATTCAAATCTAAATCTTTTTTAATCGTTTCACCTATAGTCCTTTTTGGTCTTCCTCTACTTCTAGCTATTGGGCTATTCTCCACCTGATCTACTCTTCTTACAAGAGCTTCTAAAGGTCTTCTCCTTACATGTCCAAACCACCTAAGGCGAGATTCTCCCATCTTTTTCCACAAACAAAAAAAGAAATACCATAGTCAAATAAGGAGCTTCGTGTTTATACTCGAAAAAATCTAAAACAGAGCAGAGATCAACCTATCATTCCTGCACAGGACCAACCGGATCTCCCAAAAGGCGGCCCAACAAATGAATCACCTAATCTTCCAAATAACACTGAACTCCCTGTTTTAAATTCTAACCTACCTATAGCTCTTAGGAAAAGTACAAGAAACTGCACTAAGAAAAAACCCAAAAACAGTACAAGTCATCCCATTTCCGAGAATGTCTCGTATAAAAATATTTCCCAAAACCATCGAGCCTTCACCTCTAAAATTACAAATCTGTTTGTGCCTAAAAACATTGAGGAAGCACTAGATGATCCAAACTAGAAATTAGTAGTTTTAGAAGAGATGAATGCTCTTAAGAAATATGGGACTTGGGAAATTGTTGACCTGCCACATGATAAAAGGAGAGTAGGATGTAAGTGGATCTTTACCATAAAATGCAATGCAGACGGGAGTGTAGAAAGATATAAAGCTAGGTTGGTAGCAAAGGGTTTCACTTAAACCTATGGGGTAAATTATCAGGAGACTTTTGCTCCAGTAGCTAAACTTAACTCCATCTAGATCCTATTATCACTTGCTG
The DNA here is from genome assembly GCA_029884595.1 of Ormosia semicastrata. NCBI lineage: Eukaryota > Viridiplantae > Streptophyta > Magnoliopsida > Fabales > Fabaceae > Ormosia > Ormosia semicastrata. The sequence goes on along the minus strand of JAQQTO010000063.1, from coordinate 78,470,734 downwards.
TCAATTCCAATTGGCCCCTACACTAATTGGATGTAAAAAAATGTCTTTCTAAATGGAGATTTAGAGGAAGAAATGTTTATGAGTCTTCCTCCAAGATTTGAAGGAGATCTTGGAAGAAATAAGGTGTGCAGATTAAAGAAATCCTTGTATGGCCTGAAACAATCTCCAAGAGCATGATTTGAACGTTTTGGAACAATGGTAAAACACCTTGGCTATACTCAAAGCCAAACTGATCACACATTATTCTACAACCACTCAATAGATGGCAAAATTGCAATTCTGATTGTGCATGTAGATGATATTATTTTGACAGGTGATGATGGTGTTGAGCTCAAAAACTTGAAGGAGAGACTTGCTAAAGTATTCGAAATCAAGGAACTTGGTCCATTGAAATACTTTCTTGGAATTAAGTTCGCCAAGTCCAGAGAAGGTATATTTGTTAATCAGCACTCTGGATCTCTTAAAAGAAACAGGTTTGTTGGGTTGTAAAGCTGCTACGACACCCATTGAGCCCAACATCAAATTGCAACCAGCCAAACCCGAGGATGTGGTAGACAAGGGAAGGTATCAGCGACTGGTCAGGAGGATAATCTATTTATCCCATACCTGTCCGGACATAGCATTTGCTATGAGCATGGTAAGTCAGTTTATACATTCACTAGGACACGAACACTTTGAGGCAGTAAATAGGATCTTAAAGTATTTAAAGGGATCACCTGGAAGAGGACTTCTCTTTAAAAGGCATGGACACCTAAAAGTGGAAGCCTACACTGATGCAGATTGGGCTGGGAGTGTAACAGACCGAAGATCAACATCAGGCTATTGCACCTTTGTTGGAAGAAATCTAGTTAGTTGAAAAAGCAAGAAGCAAAATGTAGTGGCAAGAAGTAGTGTAGAAGCTGAATTTAGAGCAATGGCTCATGGAATATGCGAAGTATTGTGGGTTGAAAAAATTCAACAGGAATTAAGAACCTATAATTCTCTACCAATAAAACTATATTGTGACAACAAGTCAGCAATCTCCATCACTCACAATCCAGTCTTACATAATAAAGCAAAACATGTGAAAGTTGATAAACACTTCATTAGGGAGAAGAAGATAGAAAGTGGACAGATCTGTGTCTCGTATGCCCCCACAATAGAACAGTCTGCAGACATTCTAACTAAAGGACTACCTAAGAAGTTGTTTGATAATATAACAAGCAAGCTGTCTATGAGGACATTTTCAAGCCAACTTGAGGGAGAGTGTCGACAGAGCATTGAAAGGCATTAAATCAATAATTAATGCGGCATTGAAAGGCATTAAATCAGTATTAATGTCTTATTATTAAAGTTGAGAATTAATAGCATTAAATCGGTAGTCAACCATGTTTAATGCTGTGTTAATGCTGTAAATAGAGTTTATGATGTAAATATTTAGTTTCCTTCTTAGTTTAGCTTGCTATGGTAGTTTTCTGTTTGTTTCCTGAATTGTAGTCAGTTTGTCTCCTTCACTCCTTGTATAAAAGGAATCTCTTGTACCATTTGATTATGTATCAATAAAAATACAGAAAACACGATTTTCAAGTATATCCTATTTAACCATGAATTCCTAAAAATTAGAAGACAAATATTTGCGTGCATTGTCACTACGCAGAATATTGATAGTTTTCCCAAACCGAGTACGAATTTCAGCACAAAACTTTTGAAATATTGAAAATAATTCAAAACGATTTTTCATTAAAAAGACCCAAGTGCAACGGGAATAATCGTCAATAAAGGTTACAAAGTATTGAAATCCTAAACTAGAACTGACACAACTAAGTCCCCATATATCTGAATGAACAAGGGAGAAGGTTGAATCAGCTCTTTTATTGACTCGATCAAAAAAGGATGCACGGGTGTGCTTCCCTTTTTGACAAGACACACAATCTAAAGACTGTAAACTAGACAAGTGAGGAACCATCTTCTGGAGCTTGGAAAGACTTGGATGTCCAAGACGACTGTGAATGAGGTTAGGAGAATCTGTCATGGTCCATGTCACTGGAGAACTAGGCACAAGAAGATGGTAAAGTCCTCATGACTCACGACTAACTGCAATCGTCTTCCCCATACCCTGATCCTGCACAAGAATAGTGTTCAGTGAAGGTAATGGAACAATTAAGGGCGCGAACTATCTAACTAACAAATATCAAATTGAAAGGACAGCCAAGTTCATAAAGAATAGATGTTACGGGTAGAAAGGGACATGGTCGAACTTGGCTAATACCGGTGACAACAGTTTTGGTTCTATTAGCAAGAGAAACAGGAAGTAATTTAGTGGAGTAGGTAAGGGAGGTGAGAAAATCCTTATTACCACAGAGGTGATCAGAAGCACTAGAGTCAATTATCAATGACCTAAGAGATGAATGAGATAAACAGGCAGTCGAATTACCAATTTGTTCAATCAAAATCTGTGAAGATGCCTTAAAGTGGAGGAAGGACTCATAAACTGTAGTAGGAATGGTCACTCAGGAGGTGGATAATGATGATTCAATCTGAGCAAAATTGGCGGATGTTGGTTTACCGTATTTCACCCAACAACACTCCTCCAAATGTCCCAACTTGTTACAAAAATAGCAACGTGGCCTATTGCTACCACCCCGACCTCGACCACTACCACTACCAGAGTTATTAACTTGGGAGACAAGAGCAACAGACTCTGGTATGGTTTCGAAAGTAGGTGCTAGTGGTGCCATATCAAAGACATTCAACAATCCTTGAAAGGTCTGAGACAATGTGGGACTATCAGCACCAATTAAGATTTGTTGGCGAACATTCTCCAATTCTAGTGGAAGGGTAGAGAGGATAAAAACCATAAAGAACTGTTCCTGTTACTTGTTGTGCTCAGACTGATCCTTAGTGTGAGGCATCATGGTAGCAAATTCTTCAATCAATGAGCGCACCTTGCCAAGGAAGGATTCCATACAAGTATCCTGTTTCTTGCGCAAGCTCATCATCCTAGAGACAATAAAGTAGAGACGTTGTATGTCATTAGTGTAGCAATCTTGGGCTTCTTTCCAAACCTTATAGCAAGTTTCGAATGGTTGGAAAACATCCACGATCTCAAGATCTTGTTAGAGGACACTCAGAAATTGTGCATCAAGCTTCTTCCATTCAAAAAGATCAGCCTGTGGGACATCTGCAAGTTTCGTGGTAAGATGCTCTGACTGCCCCTGTCCTGCACACCAAACCTTTACCAAAGTCGCCCAAGACTTGTAAGTAGCTAACCTGGTCAATTTTTTAGTTGTAATTGATGGGACACTGATATTGGTCAACACGATAGGACTTTTGGAATCAGAAGCAGCAAATGAATGTCCTGAAACGCTTGAGACAGCATCTCCCATTGTGAGAAATCAAAATAAGATACCTGAAAAATGAAGGAAACACCTGGAATAGGTCCAAGGAGGACTGGGCAGGTCTGGAATCAACAAACACAACAAAGGAATGCAGCAAAACGCCCAAAAATACAATGGCCAAGGCACCCACGATCTGAAACACTACAGAAACGACCAAGATGAGACTCGAAAAAGCTTAGGACGTCTTCTACAATGAATTTTGTCCAAGTATGTAGAAGAACGGCACCGGAAAGAGCTCTCACGCTCTCTCACGCGCCGGCGTGTGGATTCTAGTGCAGCGGCACGTGGTAAAGCGGACGGCGGCGCAGTTTCAGGATCTGGACGGTCAGGGTGGTGCTATTCTGATGCAGTGGGTTTCACACCCAGATATACAGGTTGGACAATCGCCGAAAAGTGATCGTCGCCAGAAAGTGATCGTCTCCGAAAAATCTGCCAGAAAGAGGCAAGGCAAAGAGGGAAATTCTGCCAGAAAGAGGCGCGGCAATGAGAGCTCACCGGAATTGAGTCGCGGCGAGGAAGGGAAATTTTTCGCTAAGCAGTGGGTGTAGCGGATTAGGATTTAGACAAAGACAAGTCGAAACCCACTCTGATACCAACTTGAAAAAAAAGGGATTATTGCTAAATTGTGTGTCTAATCAGACCACACATGATCTCTATATATAGACATTAATATTAATTACAATTAATCACACTGATACAGTCCTAATATGCTACAATCCTAATTGATCCTAATTGATCCTAATTGATTCTAGCATATATACATGATACATTGCTATATTTTTATCTTGGTCTTGGATGTGCTTATTGCGCATATCCAAGAACCGGTGCCATAATGCATGCTTTTTGCAAATGATATTATCTTAGTTGAAAAGTCGAGAGAGGAAACAAATGAGAAGCTAGAACTATGGAGACGAGCATTGAAAGAACATGACTTTCGTCTAAGTAGGAGTAAGACGGAGTATATGGAATGTAAGTTCAGTAAGAGGCGTGTTAATGCTAGCTTAGCGGTGAAAGTTGGAGATCATACCATACCACAAGTCACACAATTTAAGTATCTTGGATCTATCATACAAAATGACGAAGAGATAGAGGGAGATGTAAACCATAGGATTCAAGCAGGATTGATGAAATGGAGGAGTGTTTCAGGAGTTATTTGTAATAGAAAAGTGTCTCTCAAGCTTAAGGGTAAATTTTACCGCACAGTTATAAGGCCCGCGATGTTGTATGGTACTGAATGTTAGGTGATAAAAAGCTAACAAGAGCATAAGATCAGTATCGCAGATATGAGGCTGTTGCGCTAGATATATGGCCATACAAGACAAGATAGAATTAGGAATGAATGCATTAGAGAGATAGTAGGAGTAGCACCTATTGTGGAAAAGATAGGAGAATCTCGCCTTAGGTGGTTTGGACATGTAAGGAGAAGACCCTTAGAAGCCCTTGTAAGACGAGTAGATCAGGTGAAGAATAGCCCAATAGCTAGAAGTAGAAGAAGACCAAGAAAGACTATAGGTGAAACGATTAAAAAAAATTTATATTTGAATGACATTTATGAAAACTTGGTTTATGATAGAGCACAATGACGTCGTTTGATCCATGTAGCTGACCCCACCTAGTGGAAAAAGGCTTGGTTGTTGTTGTTGTATTCTAACAATAAGGAACAGGGAGGGTTGTACTATCTCCTCAATATGCGAGCTGGAGGTGGTCCTGGTCAGAAGTTGCTACTTTCTTGTCATAGGTCTAGTTCTGAGCCTCTTACTTCTCAAATTTGGCTATAGCACAAGCGTCTTGGACATCCTCCTTTTACTTTGCTTAAGTCTATGTTTCCAACTTTATTTTTGAAAGAGTCTGTTGAGTCTTTTCATTGTGATGTTTGTGAGTTTGCTAAACACCATCGTGTCACTTTCTCTCCTAGTTCTAAGGAAAGTGTTGAGCCTTTTGCCCTTATTCACTCTGATGTTTGAGGTCCTGCATCTATTTCTAATATTTCTGGCACAAAATGGTTTATTTCATTCATTGATGATTGTACTAGAGTAACTTGGCTTTTCCTAATGAAAGACAAATTAGAAGTGTCCTAATTGTTTGTTCAATTTTATCGTATGGTTCAGACACAATTTGGAAAATACAATAAACGTTTGCATTTTGATAATGGTAAGGAGTATGTCAACCAAAATCTCTCTAAGTTTATTAAAGAGCATAGTATTGTTCATGAACTTACATGTGTTGATACTGCCCAACAAAATGATGTCGCAGAAAGGAAAATTTGTCATTTACTTGAAATCACTAGAACTTTACTATTCCAAATGTCTGTTCCTAGCTCATAATGGGGGGAAGCTGTTTTAACTGCTGCTTATTTGATCAATCGGTTACCATCTCATGTTCTTGGTAATGTAAGTCCTGTCTGTTAGAAGTTATTACTATGTTATTAGTCCCACATCATGTACGATGTGTAATCATTTAGTACCTCTTGTGTATATAACCACCCCTCTATTATGTAATTGAAACACAATTTCTTCATAAGTCTTTCTCTCTTTTCTCTCTTTCAACATGGTATCAAAGCGGTACCATCCTCCGTGACCTGTTCCGTCACTTTCGCTACGGGAGTTCCCAAAGATTTGGAACTCCGATTAGCCGCCGCCTCTGGTGGCCGAGTTCTCTTTTCTGGCCACCTTTCCCAGCGACCGACGACATTTCCGGCGACCTTCCCGATGACCGATGCACTTCTGACAATCTTTTTCAACAACTTTTCCGGCAACCTCCTGGCGGCCTTTCCCGGCGACCAGCGGCCTTTTCTGACGACTTCCTGGCGACCTTTTCCGACGACCGGCAGCCTTTTCCGGTGGCTTTTTTCGGCGACCAGAGACCTTTCCAGCAACTTTCCGATGACTTTTTCTGGCAATCTTTCCAGTGACCATTCCGATGACTGGCAACCTTTTCTAGCGACCATTCTGGTGACCAGTGACCTTTTCCGGAAACCATTCTATGTGACCGTTGACTTTTCTGGCGACCTTCTCGGAAGGAAACCCTACCAACTCCGGCAGCCATTTGCAGCGCCATGGTCGCCCTTCTTACTTCTGTCTGGATTTGTCCTCGCATTTTGTGTTCGTGACCGTTTGATGCGACCTCTTTTGAATCGGTGCATTCAGGTACCTTGTGGTTTCTATTTTTGGTCATTATACATTGACACATGGCTCCTGTTTGGTTCTTTTCAAATGCTAACATAGCATTGAGGGGGAGAATAGGAATAAATTCATCTCTACATATATTTCAATGGCGGTGTTTGTCATGACTTCTCTCCCACGGATAAATCATACTAGTGGTGATTTTTCTTCCCGTCGACGATCATTCCGATGATGACTTCTCTCCCACAGATGAATCATACTAGTGGTGACTTTTCTTGCCGTCGACGATCATTCTGATGGTAACTTCTTTCTCACAGATGAATCATACTAGTGGTGACTTTTCTTCCTGTCGACGATCATTCCAATGGTGATTTCTCTCCCACATATGAATCATACTAGTGGTGACTTTTCTTTCCATCGACGATCATTTCGATGGTGACTTATGTTGGTTATGACTCATACTAGCCTCCACTTTGTCCCAGATGTACTGACCCTAGCTTTGTCCCAGATGCACTGGCCCTGTCTGTCTTAGTCCCAGATGCATTGGCCCTATCTCCATCCCAAATTTAGTTGCCTGCCACTATCACATTGTTTGGCGCATTATGTTTTTTAGTTTATTTTCTTTTAGATGTCATTGTAACAAGCTTAAGTTTAGTAAGCTTAAGCTTGAGGGGGAGTGTTAGAAGTTATTACTTACTATGTTATTAGTCCCACATCATGTAAGATGTGTAACCATTTAGTACCTCTTGTGTATATAACCACCCCTCTATTATGTAATTGAAACACGCAATTTCTTCATAAGTCTTTCCCTTTTTTCTCTCTTTCAACACTATCCAACTCATGACATCTTACTTTACTTCAGTTCCTATTATGCAAAGTCTACAGCCTCGTGTCTTTGGTTGTGTGGCATTTGTTCATATACATCGCCAACATCGCAACAAACTTGATTCTCGTGCTATCAAAAGTGTTTTCCTAAGTTATGCTCCTAACAAGAAAGGTACAAATGCTTTCACTCTTCGAGTCGTCATTTTTTCATTTCCATGGATGTCACTTTTCATGAAGATGAGTCCTTCTTTACTCGTCCTCAGCTTCAAGGGGAGAACATTTCAAAAGCTAAGTCCTTCTTTCCAGAGTCCTCCTTTCCTTTAATGTCTGACTCTACACAGGAATTAGCATCTTCTTCTAGTACCCCACCTAAACCAGCTAAGGTCAAGGTCAAGGCCAGCACACCAATATTGGTGTATCAGAGGAGGAGAAAACCCGAATTGGCCCAACAGCAACTTCAGACGTCCGAACCTACGGTAAGTACTAAAGATACTAGTCCTCATGTTTATGAAATTTCTTAGAATATGAAGAATATGAATATTGTATATTCAATCTCAAAAAACTGAATGTTTACATGGACAGAAATATATAGAGGAGCTTCTATACATTAAATCTACTCCTAGGAAATAAGCAACTAATTAATAAGCTACTAAAAACAATGTCTACACAAACAACCGTGGAATAAGACCAAGAGGCCACCGTCCATAGTGGCCACCGTCCAACACTCCCCCTCAAGCTAGTGAATATACATTCTCCATTCCCAGCTTGGATACAATAGTTTGAAATGCTGGACTATTCAACCCTTTTGTAAGTACATCAGCAAGCTGACCATGTGTAGAAACATAGGGTGGACAAATTAAACCACTCTCTAATTTCTCTTTGATAAAATGTCTGTCAACCTCAATATGCTTCGTTCGATCATGTTGCACCGGATTATGAGCAATGCGGATTGCAGACTTCTTATCACAATAAAGTCTCATTGGACCATCCCACTTGATCTTCAGATCTTCAAGAATGATTTTTAACCAAAGTAGCTCACACACACCTTGAGCCATAGCTCTGAATTCTGCCTCTGCACTAGATCATGCTACCACATTCTGTTTTTTACTTCTCCAAGTCACCAGACTTCCACCAAGAAAAGTACAATATCCCGTAGTTGACCTCCTGTCCACTGGTAATCCAGCATAATCCGCATCAGTATATGCCTCAAGTACCACACCTCCATTTCTCTTAAATAGAATGTCTTTTCCTGGTGTTCCCTTAAGGTACTGTAACACTTGATATGCTGCTCGCAAATGAGATTCTTTTGGATTGTGCATGAATTGGCTAATCACACTAACTGTATATGCTATATCCGGCCGTGTGCGAGATAGATAAATAAGTCTTCCCACTAGAAGTTGATACATTTCTCTATCAACTGCAGCATCTTCCTCTTCCTGTCCAAGTTTCATATTGAGATCTATCGGAGTACTTGCCGGTTTGCATACTGTATGACCTGTTTCTTTTAGGAGATCCATAACGTACTTTTGTTGTGAGATGAATATACCTTTCCGACATGAGCAACCTCAATTCCAAGAAAGTATTTTAACCTCCCTAATGCTTTAACTTCCAACTCCTTGGCTAAGCACTGACTCAGAAAATGTTTCTCCTTATCATCATCTCCTGTTACAATTATGTCATCAACATACACCAAGAGAGCTGTGACTCCCCCTGAAGGAGTGTTTAACAAACAGTGTGTGATCCCCTTGACTTTGTTTGTACCCCATATCCAACATAATTCTAGCAAACCTTCCAAACCACGCTCGTGGTGATTACTTAAGGCCATATAAGGCCTTTTTCAGCTTACACACAGTATTAGCATGCAAATTCCTCCCATATCCCGGTGGGACCTCCATGTAGACTTCTTCTTCGAGATCTCCATGTAAGAAAGCATTCTTGACATCAAATTGCTGTAAATCCCAACCATAATTAGCTGCTAACGCCAATAATACTCGAACTATGTTCATCTTTGCAACTGGTGCAAAAGTCTCCTAGCAATCAATTCCATCGGTTTGGGTATATCCTTTGGCAACTAATCGTGCCTTATACCTCTCTATGGATCCATCATCTCTATATTTCACAGTATACACCCATTTACAGCCCACAACTTTCTTTCCTGCCGGTAACTGCACTAGCTCCTAGGTTTTATTCTTTTCCAATGCCTCCATCTCATCATTCATGGCTTGTTTCCATTTTCCATTGGACAAGGCCTCGGGTAAGGTGGTAGGGATGACAATGGTATTTAGGCTTATAAGAAAAGCTTTATGGGATGGTGAAAAATTCTCAAAGGACAAGAAGTGTGAACGGGGGTATAATGGCCGTTTTGTGCACTCTCTGGTTCCTTTCCTGATAGCTATAGGAAGAATTTGGTCACTACTATCCATATGAAATTCAGATTCATCTTGCAATAAAAGGTTAGACATTATTACCTCATTCGAAGGCTCCGAGTTGGACTCTTGGGCCTGCACAGGTTCAGGAACAGCCATCTTCCTTCTTGTGAACACCTTGCCTTTGCCATACCTTACATTCTCAAGAGTAGACTCAGTCACTGGGTCAGGAATGGTTTTGGACACAGGTTCAGCATTATTGACTTTAGAAGGAGGATCAGGGACAACAGGAGGAAGGTCAAGAGGAGGACCATGAGACACAAGAAGTAAGGACAAGTCAAGCAGGAAATCTTCCTTATCTTCCTTCATTGACTTCTCCCCCTGAAGATAAGGATGGGAAAAATAGGGCTCTTCTTCACTAAATGTAACATCCCTGGAGACATAGAATTTTCTAGATGGAGGGTGATAACACTTGTACCCTTTCTGGGTCGAAGAATAGCCCAAAAAAATACACTTTAGAGCCCTTGGATCGAGTTTCCCCCCTGTTTGGACTGTGAATATGAACAAAAGATACACATTCAAAAATTTTAGGGACAAGATTATTAGAAGTGTGTAGATCAGGATAGAAAGTAGAGAGGACATCCATAGGACTCTTGAACCCCAAGACTTTAGTGGGCAAGCGATTTATAAGATAAGTAGAAGTCAGAACAGCTTCACCCCAGAAGGACTTAGGGACATTTCTTTGAAATAATAAAGCTTGGGTTTTTTCAAGAAGATGACCGTTTTTCCGCTCTACTAACCCATTCTGTTATGGGGTATGAACACATGAAGATTCATGGATTATTCCTTCTTTTTGGAAAAAATGCATAAGAGTCTGATTAAAGTAGTCTTTAGCATTATCGGACCTGAATCGTTTAATACCCACCCCAAATTGATTTTTAATCATGGAACAAAAATTTGGGAGAACAGTACTAATATCAGACTTGTGTTTGAGCAAAAAAATCCAAGTAACACGAGTACAGTCATCAATAAAAGACACAAACCACCTTGTCCCAAAGACATTGGGAATGGAAGAAGGACCTCAAACATCACTGTGAATAAGGGAAAAAGGAACAAAACTCCTTGTATTACTAATTGGAAAATTGACACGTTTATGTTTGGCCAATTCACATACATCACAATGAAATTGTTCAACATCAAAAGTTTTAAACAGAGAAGGAAAAAGACTCTTAACAATCATAAAAGATGGATGGCCCAATCTACGGTGAGCAAGCCAGATTTTGTCTTTTTTGGTGGAAAGAAGTTCAAAGGTGAAGGAAGATGGGTATCCAAATCTGCCCTTGGTCCTGTTGAACTGACAAGGTGCTTCAAGGAGGTAGAGACCATCCTGTTCCCTAGCATGTCCAATCATCTTCCCCGAATCCTTGTCCTGAAAAACACAATGGTCATTGTAAAATACCACATTACAAGACAAATTTGTAATTAATTTCTGGACAGAAACTAGATTTGTGGTCAATTTAGGAGCATGAAGTACATTTTTTAAGGTCACTAGGGGATTAAGGTGGACAATTCCTACACCGGCTACAGTGGTCAAGGAGCCATCTGCTGTGGATATTTTTTTATTGCTTGGGCATGGAGAATAGGTGGAAAAATTAGTGGGGTTGTTGGTCATATGATCTGTAGCGCCGGAATCTATAATCCAATAGTTGGTAAAAGTTGTACCCGAGACATTGAATCTAACGGAAAAAGGTAACTTTCCTAAACGAGTCAAAGAACAAGTACCTGAGGGCTTTTCAAGGCTGCGTAGAAGTGATCTCACCCGCTCAATTTCCTCTGGATTGAAATTGTTGGATGCTGGTTGACTTCCTCACACGACCACAGCATTAGCTTTCCCACTGTTGCGTGATTGTTTCCCTTTCTGCCCCTACTCTCGACTTGGGGGTTTTCCATGAAGCTGCCAACACCTCTCACAGGTATGTCGTGGCTTATTATAGTAAGTGCACCACAAGTCATCCCGGCTTTTTGACTGACTGGGTTTTTCTCCTTCCAAGGAGAATGTCTTCTCCACCTTTGCTTCTGGTTTGGTGGAACCACGAGCCACCATAGCCGAAGTCTCGCTGATTTTTGGTTCAAGCAACAGCTCTCTCCTGCTTTCCTCACTTCGGATGATGGACACAACCTCATTAAAAGAGGGGACAGTAGATTTACCAAGAATCTGAATCCTCACCTGATCAAATTCTAGATTCGGCCCAACAAGGAAGTCGTAAACTCGGTCTTGCTCAATAAACTCCTTGAGCACTGCTGCATCCTCAGGACATTTAGTCTTGATCACTCTATAATGGTCTAACTCCAGCCACAAAGACTTCAATTGATTAGCATATTCAGTGACCGTCTTGTCTCCCTGTTTTGCAACCACCGTCTTTACCTTAACCTCGTAGACTTGAGCAGCATTCCTGGCTTTGGAATAGGTTCGCTCAATTGCATCCCATATAGCCTTTGCAGTGTTTAGGAACATGCAAGTGTCACTGATATCTGGAGTCATGGAATTCCACAACCATGCCATAATCATCGAGTCTTCTTCATCCCATGCTTCAAACTTGGGATCACCTGGCTGAGGTCCAGTACCCATTAGATGACTCAGCTTCCCTTTTCCTTTTAATATGGTGCGAACAAGTTGGGACCACTTAAGGTAATTCTTCCCGTTCAGCCTATATGCAGATTGAATGTTCTGCAATTCACCAGGTGTTTGGGATCGAGTATCGTCCATTGGTTGAGTGAAACTGGAAACCTCACCCATAGTTGACATTTTTAGAAACGAAACAAAATCAAGGCAGAACAGAGAAGGTGAACGAATGAGCCCACTATCCAAAAAGCCTCAGAAAAACGTTCCGGCCACAGCAACAGGAGCAGAGGACGCCGGCGAGGTGAATGGAACCAACGACGTGAAGCTCCGGTGACCGGAAGGTGGCGCGTGGCTTACACGCGCCGGGAAATGTATGCAAGCATGACGGCGTGTGGGAGCGTCTCCGGCGAGGGTGCTCGGAGGAATGGCCAGTCGGAGGTGTCTGGTATTTCTCGTGACCTTACTTGGACGAAAAACGGAGTGGGTTGCTGTTTGGGTACTATTTACAGGTGCTGTTTGGGTGCTGTTTACGGATCTGTTGAAGGACTGTTATGGTGGCAATGAAGGCCAATGAGGAATGGTCAGCAAAAGGGCAATGAAGGCCAAAAAAAAAACTCTTTGGTTGGCAATGAAGGCCGACCGAAAAAAAAAAATCAACAGAAAACAAAATCAGTCCCGAATCAGAACTTAATCTGATACCATCTTAGAATATGAAAAATATGAATATTGTATATTCAATCTCAAAAAACTGAATGTTTACATGGACAGAAATATATAGAGGAGCTTCTATACATTAAATCTAGTCCTAGGAAATAAGCAACTAATTAATAAGCTACTAAAAACAATGTCTACACAAACAACCGTGGAATAAGACCAAGAGGCCACCGTCTATAGTGGCCACCGTCCAACAAAATTGATAACATTCCTTTGAATAATTGTGAACCTAACCCAGATGACTTACCAATTGAATTGAGGAAAGGGAAAAGATCTTATACCAAGTACCCTATTTCTCAATTTGTCTCCTCTAAAAATCTTTCTTTGCAGCACTAGAGTTTCATTCCAGCCATTGATTCTATTAGAATCCCAACTTCAGTACAAGAAGCATTGAAGGATAAGAACTGGGTTCAAGCCATGAATGAGGAGATGAGTGCATTAGAAAAGAACGGAACATGGGACATTGTTGAGAGACCAAGAGACAAAAGGCCAGTGGAGGTGTAGATGAATATATACTTTGAAATATCGATCTGATGATACACTAGATTGGTATTGTTGAGAGAGAGAGAAAAAGAAAGACATGAACTGAACCGTGTGTTTCAACTACACAACGGAAGCTGAATATATACTCAATAGGTAATAAATAATTACACAATTTACATAATGTGAAACTAAAAGTTGTATTACTAATTACACCTAATTACATATGTTTCCAACAGTTTCCAACACTCTCCCTCAAGCTGGAGCATATAAATCATATGCACTGATAAGAACCAGTTGAATCTCAAGAAAAAAGGAACAGGAATCACAGAAAAATGTATGGAATTGGTTGGATGATATCGAGATGATATCAAAACCAAACCTATATCGTTTATGGAAGAAAACTAGAAAACAGAAAAAATACAGAGAAGAAAGATAACTCTAGGCAAATATAGAGTGCCTAGTCCCTCCCAAATGCCCAACTGAATTCATGCCTACCTCATCTCACGTTTCCCCCCTTACAAATATACCCATTCAACACTTACCTCCTCCTCTCACCCTCTGCCAGCTCAACAGGTAGTTACATCTAAGGTAGTGCTTGTTTTCCCACTTTCTGGGCCCACCCCTTTTACACTCTGGTGTCTCCTTCTAGAGTAAACTTTAGTCATTATTGGGCTTGGGCTCTTATCATGCACCAAGCTTGTTACACAAATAACTTATTCGTGGATCTCTCAGGGACTTAGTGAAGACATCTATTAGCTGATCATTTGAGTTGACAAAGTTTGTGGTGATGTCTCCTGATAGAATCTTTTCCCTGATGAAATGACAGGCAACCTCAATATGTTTGGTCCTTTCATGGAACACTAGATTGGAAGTTATATGCAAAGCAACTTGATTGTCACATATGAGTGTCATTTTCATAAACTTACCAAATTGAAGTTCTTTGAGGAGTTGTTTCAACCATATAAGTTCAGAAGTGACTGAGGCCATAGCTCGGTATTCTGCTTCGGCACTAGATCTTGCAACTACATTTTGCTTCTTACTTTTCTGAGAAACTAGGTTGCATCTAATGAGTACACAATACCCAGAAGTGGATCGTCTATCAGTAGGAGAACCTGCCCAGTCAACATCTGAGTATCCAACGACCTGACAATGGAGGCTGAATATATACTCAATAGGTAATAAATAATTACACAATTTACATGATGTGGGACTAACAGTTGCACTACTAATTACACCTAATTACATAAGTTTCCAACCGTTTCCAACACTCTCCCTTAAGCTGGAGCATATCGATCATATGCACTAAGCTTGTTACACAAATAACTTATTCGTGGACCTCTCAGGGACTTGGTGAAGACATCTGTTAGCTGATCATTTGAGTTGACAAAGTTTGTGGCGATGTCTCCTGATAGAATCTTTTCCCTGATGAAATGACAGTCAACCTCAATATGTTTGGTCCTTTCATGGAACACTAGATTGGAAGTTATATGCAAAGCAACTTGATTGTCACATATGAGTGTCATTTTCATAACCTTACCAAATTGAAGTTCTTTGAGTAGTTGTTTCAACCAAATGAGTTCACAAGTGACTGAGGTCATAGCTCGGTATTTTGCTTCAGCACTAGATCTTGCAACTACATTTTGCTTCTTACTTTTCCAAGAAACTAGGTTGCCTCCAATGAGTACACAATACCCAGAAGTGGATCGTCTATCAGTAGAAGAACCTGCCCAGTCAGCATCTGAGTATCCAACGATCAGAGTATGTCCTTTATCTTCATAGATGAAGCCTCTTCCGGGAGCTCCCTTAATGAATTTGAGGATTCGTATCACTGCATCCCAATGGCCCTCACAAGGAGAGTTTAGGAATTGGCTAACCACACTGATTGCAAAAGAGATGTTTGACCGAGTAACAGCGAGGTAGTTTAACTTCCCAACCAATCTCCTATACTTTCTCGGATCCGATAAAGGTTCCCCCTGATCTGGTAGGAGTTTGGCATTTGGATCCATGGGAGTATCAACCTGCTTGGCATTCAACAATCCTGTTTCTTCAAGGATATCCATAGCATACTTTCTTTGAGACACCACTATACCATCCTTGGATTGAGCTACCTCAACACCCAAGAAATATCGAAGTTTACCCAAGTCTTTGGTCTGAAAGTGAAAAGAGAGATGTTGTTTTACCTTACATATGCCATGGTGGTCACTTCCAGTGATGACAATGTCGTCAACATACACGACCAGATAAATGCAGCCTTGGGCTGTGTGGCGATAAAACACAGAGTGATCTGCTTCACTTTGAATTATAGCAAATTGCTGAATCACAGTGCTGAATCGTTCGAACTAGGCTCTAGGAGACTGTTTGAGACCAAAAAGAGACCTGTGGAGACGACATATCAGGCTAGAAGACTCCCCCTGAGCAACAAATCTAGGAGGTTGCTCCATATATACCTCTTCTTCTAGATCATCATGCAGGAATGCATTTTTAATGTCAAGTTGATGAAGACGCCAATGTCGAATGGCAGCCATGGGAAGAAGTAATCAAACAGAGGCCATTTTAGCCACAGGAGAGAAAGTATCGCCATAATCTAAGCCGAAGATCTTTGTGTACCCTTTTGCCACAAGACAGGCTTTGAGACGATCAATTTTACCATCAGGACCCATCTTGACTGTATAGATCCACCGACAACCAATAACATATTACCCTGGAGGAAGAGTAACCAGTTTCCAAGTACCACTGTCGTGAAGCGCACTCATTTCATGAATCATTGCTTGTCTCCATCCGAGATGGGATAAGGCTTCACCTGGAGATTTAGGGATGGAAACAGAAGACAAGGAAGAAAGACAAGCAAAGTGCAAGGAAGACAAGCAGTGATAACTCAAAGCAATATAATGAGGAGAATGATTACGAGTAGACTGGATACCTTTTCGCATAGCAATGGGAAGATCAAAGTCGTCTGGCAATGCCGGAGCTGGTAAAGGAGTTAGTTCTGGGGAAGAGTCCGCAATGACCTCAACAACAATATCTGGAGGAAGGACCAAAGGCACTAGAGGGTGTGGTCAGCGGTGATAGGTGTGGGAGAAGCGGTCAGTGGTGCTGGGGACCTGTATGGGTAGTGGTTGGGGCGGTTCAGACTCGACAATGACAGGCACAAGAGGAACCGGAAGGACCGCAGAGATTGACTCGGGAGTCGAAGGAGACAACTCAAAGAAGGGTACAGACTCGAAGAAAGTAACATTGGCCGAGATAAGGTAACGTCGTAGAGTAGGAGAATAACAACGATAACCTTTTTGGGACCGAGTGTAACCAAGTAAGACACTTGAGGGATCGGGCCGTGAGTTTGTCTAGACCAAGAGAGAGATTATGTACAAAACAAGTGGACCCGAAGACGTGAGGCGGAAGCAAATGAAGAGGCTGATGGGGAAACAAGACAGAATGAGGGACCCAATTATCAAGCACAGAAGATGGCATGCGATTGATAAGACAACATGTAGTAAGAACAACAACACCCCAAAAACGAAAGGGAACCTGATCATGGAGTAAGAGGGGGGTCCGAGTTGTTTCAATAAGGTGTCTATTTTTACGTTTAGCTATCCCATTTTATTGAGGTGTATGGGCACAAGATGTTTGGTGAAGAATGCCATGAGAAGCCATAAAGGTCTGAAATTGATGAGATAAGTATTCACGGGCATTGTCATTGCGCAGAGTACAAATAGGAACACCAAATTGAGTTTTAATTTCTTAATAAAACTTTTGAAATATGGAAAATAACTCAGACCTGTTTTGCATTAAAAATAACTAAGTACAATGAGAGTAATCATCAATAAAGATAACAAAGTACTTTGACCCTAAAGTAGAAATAGTACAACTAGGACCCCATACATTAGAATGACCTAAGGCAAAAGGAGGCGCAGCGCGAGTACTGAAACAATCAAGAAACGGACTATGAGTGTGTTTTCCTAACTGACACAACTCACAAGGAAGACTCAATAACTTGGAGAGACTTGGCACTATTCGTTGTAGTTTGGCAAGGCTAGGATGACCCAATTGAGCATGTATGGTAAGAGGGGAATCCGTTGCAGCGCAAACACGAGAAAGGTTGGAGAGCTGGTAAAGGCCATTGAACTCACATCCGACGCCAATCATCCGTCCCGAACTCCGGTCCTGCAGAAGAATAGAATCTTTAGTGAAGGTAATGGAACAATCAAGAGAACGGGTTAAACGACTAATGGAAAGTATATTAAAAGGACACCCAGGGATATAAAGAACCAAATCAACAGTGAGGGAAAGGAGGGGATTAGCAGTGCCAATCCCTTAAGATTGTGTCTGAAAACCATTAGCAGAAGTAACCATAGGCAAATAACCAGAAGTAGAGAGTTGAGAGAACAAAGCCTTCTTACCAGAAATGTGGTCAGATGCACCAAAATCAAGAACCAAGGGGCCAATGGATGGTCACTGAGAGAGACAAGCATAGGAATTACCGATGTGCGCAACAGAAACAGTGGAACTAGAAGACTGACGCTGCTCAAACCACTTCAGAATATCTACATAATCAGTCGGAGAGGCTCTAGATGGTTCAGAAGGCTCAAGAATGTCTGGTTGAGTAGTCTGTGCAACATTAGCAGTATGTGGAGGACGGTTATGTAAAGTCCAACATTTATCAATGGTGTGACCCAAGCGATGACAATGATGACATTTTGGACGAGGTTTGGAACCTACGTGACCCCCACGAGAACGGCCACGACTATTGGTCTGAGAGGCAAGGGTAGACATGTCACCGGTGATAGAAGCAACAGGAGAATCAGGATTGTGCTTAGCTAGAACTCGAAGCAAGGTAGAACATGTCGCAAAAAGCGTAGGAATAGTAGGAGATCCCAAATTTTGATCACGGGTGGTGGAGTAATCTGCAGGTAAACCATAAATGCCCAAGAGCATGAAGAAGGTGTTCCGTTGTTCAAGTTCCTTTGCCGGGATATCCGATGGAGGCAATAATTCATTGAAATTGGGGAGAGCACCATGAAGTTTGCCCAAGTAGGCGAACATAGGGCCATCAAACCTCCTCGAGGCAATAAGACTAATAAGATCATGACAAACCCCGTACAGTCGTTGAGTATCATTGGTGTATAGGACCTTGGCCTGTGCCCAAACTGAGTCACATTTCAAATGAGCTCGAAAAATATGCTTCAAAGAGGAGTGGATGGTGGACTTAAGCATACTGCATAACTGAGCATCAATCTTTTTCCACTTGGGACAGTCGACCTCAAGCACAGAATCAACTTTGGTAGTGAGATGATCCTCGTACCCTTGACCAGTAAGCCAAAGTTTGACGTCGGAGGCCCAGGAATCATAATTAGTGCCATCCAATTTGTAAGTGGAGAGATGGGCACTGATATAATTAGTGAAAACACCGAGTTCCACCTTCGGAGCATCTGTAGGGCTCAAGGAAGCCATGGATCAAATTACAAACAACCAAAAAACGTAACCAACAGTACCTGAAACGGATACGAGCAGGTGTACGACACGTCTTAAGGATGCGGTTGGGGAGGTGGAGGACTGGGCTCAATAGAGGAAAGGTCGGCGAGCACAGAGGGACAAACGGCGGCCGGAAAGGTGGTCGGACAAACGGAGGCTAGAGAGAGGCGCATGGGCGCAGATCGCAGCCCACTAAACTTGCGCGTGCGGGCGCATGGATGGGTGGCTAGGCCTGCACTTCGGGGATTGGGCCAAGCAGAGGGTGGCACTCCGAGTGGTGGCGGCGGTGGCCGAAAAGGACGGCGACGGCGGCAGCAAAGGCTAAGATTTGCCAGAGTGAGACACGACAGAGGAGATTTGATACCCAAAGTGATGACACGGGTGGCCGAAAAAAAATTTTGGCACTAGGGGACAGTGGGTCCTCCGGGTAGGCACAGTTCTAGGGTTGCCTCTCTCTAGGCTCTAGATACCATGTTGAGAGAAAGAAAAAAAGAGACATGAACTGAACCATGTGTTTCAACTACACAACGAAGGCTAAACATATACTCAATAGGTAATAAATAATTACACAATTTATATGATGTGGGACTAACAGTTGTACTACTAATTATACCTAATTACATATGTTTCTAACAGGTATAAAGCAAGGTTAGTTGCAAAAGGATACACTCAGACTTATGGAATTGACTATGAGGAGACATTTGCTCCAGTAGCAAAGATAAACACTGTGAGAATCTTACTCTCCCATTGTTACTCACTTTGGATGGGAATTACACTAGTTTGATGTTAAAAATGCTTTTCTCCATGGAGACTTAAGAGGAGGAAGTTTATATGGAGATTCCCTCGATACGATTCCACTAGTGGAAGGAACAAGGTGTGCAAGTTAAAAAAGGCTTTATACCATGGTAGTCAAAATTGCATGAATCGAGGCTTTATACCATGGTAGTCGAAATCACATGAATCGACTCGATTCATGCGATTCAATGCAAATATGCAATTCATCAACCCAGTGATTTGTTTCGTTTTTGTGCCAAAATCGCACAGAGAATCGATGAATCATGCAGGAATCGTCGGAATCGCGATTTAGATGCAAACTGTGCTATTCTTGCACTGCTTGCCATTCTGCATAGCATCTCCCGTTTTCCGGTCGTTCCCTGCACAAAACCCTCCGACGAGGCTTTTCCAATGACACCTACTTGTCACCGCCTCCGTTCGTCTGCTCCTAGCCACTGTTTGGCTCTGTAGCCGTCACTGCCATGGCTACCAATAGATGAAGTGTTGTATAGAAAGAAGAAAGGAGAGGCAGAGGAAAACGAAAAGGGAGAGAGAGAATGCAAAACGATATTTAGTTTAAAAGAAAAATAAAAATACAAAAATTTAAGAGTTGTTGCCCACTAATTAAAACAGACAGCTTGCATTCTCTCTAAAACTCAGGCACACACAAGTGTAACTTACTTGAGTATATGCAAGAATTTAATACCAATCTTTTAAAATGGATTAATTTACTCATTTATTTAGACTACTAATAAATTATTTGACATTAATAAGCTATTTGACTTTAAAATATTAATATTTAAATGTTTATAACGTTTTATTATGTGAAAAATATATTTTATATTGTTATTAATAATTGACCATGAATCTTATGATTCACAATACGTTTCAATTCATGATTCGAAAAATAGACTTTCCGATTCACGATTGGACTCCTGATTTGATAACCATGCTTTATACAAGTTGAAGCAATCTCCCCGTGCTTGGTTTGGAAGATTCACAAAGACAATAATGTCCCTAGGATACAAAGACCGAAAATATGTCCTAGATCTTCTCAAAGAAACCAGAAAGCTCAAGTGTAAGGCTACTGGTGTACCCATTGAGCAGAATCACAGAATAGGAAATGATGAAGAGAGTCCCAAGGTTGATAGAACTCAATATCAGAGGTTAGTCGAGAAATTGATATACCAAGCACATACCAGACCAGATCTAGCATATGCTGTCAGTATTGTTAGCTAATTCATGCATGACTCAAGGGTAAGACACGTGCAGGTCGTGGATCAAATTCTATAGTATCTGTTGGACTTTATTGTACGGATTTAGATTTAATTGTACAGATTTATTCTTTTATTAGGACATATTTATTTCCTGTAATTTAACTCTATTTTAGGCAAGTAATTAGTGTCATTAGACTATATAATGTGTATCAACCTGTATAGTTTTTTTATCAAGCAATAATATTCAGAAATATTCTTTCTCTTTCAAGTTGGTATCAGAGCTCCTGATTTGGGAACCTCTGTTGTTTCCACTAAAATCAGCCTTCATTGCTGATCGAACCAACCTTCATTGTTGGGTTTAGAACCAGCCTTTATCGCTGGGTTTTTTAGCAGCCTTCATTGTTGCCCTCAATTAGACTTCAAATAGACCCTATTCAACCGTCAAACAATTCCTCCACTACAATATCGTCATCATTGTTGTTTTCATCCAACTCACAGCGTCTCCTCACAGCCTTCATCCACTGTCTGCGAGCATCACCACTGCGGCATCGTCAACGCCGTCATCTTAGTCCAACAGCCCTACCTCAAAATCAGCAACAGAATCTGCCCCATCGTCAACAGATTCGTCTTAGTCAAAATAGAACAGATCTGCCCCAGAACAGATCTCCCTGAATCAGCCACCGAACGGGCCTGCCTCAAAATCACCAGAACAGAACCAGTGACCACTGTACCTCCATCGTCGGCGACCAAGAACCCCACACTGGTAGCCAACCAACCGCGACCTGCGAACGACCACGTACTCCAGATCTGTGAAGCCATTGCCACTCCCCGCCATTCAAGCTTGCTAGTCGTCGTCGCCTTCACCAGAGTCGACGATCCGCGAGCAGCTACACCACCACCGTCTCCTTCCTGTGTCGTTTCAGCCGCCCCTGTTTCGTTGAAGACATATCAGTTCCTGTTTCATCTTCTGTAGTTTTTTCAACATTAAAAACAAAAACAAAAACAAAAACAAAACAAAAAAGAATGAAAAAAAAAAGAAAAAAAGAGAACGTGAAACAAGTTGGAAACGTGTATGTCAGATGACCAGACTAGTAAAAATTTTTGTTTTCAGTGTGTTTGGTATGGATTTTTTCACTGTGCAAACATGTTTTTTTTTTAAAGTTGTTTGCACAGTATTATAACATGTTTGGCAAAATCAACTTCTACTTTTGTACGAAATTCAATACAAAATAAAAACTTTTTGAAGCTAATTTTCATAATGCTGAATATTGAAGCTTATGATTCTAACTTATAGATTATTCATTACACTTTGAGATATAAATACTATTTTGTCCTCAATCAAATAATTTTTTTAATCATTCTATACCTATTTTAGTAATTTAATGCATAAAAGCGATTCTTTTTTATACCATCCAAACGAATCAGATTAGCTTAAAATCACTTTTCAGCTAATGTATCCAAACATAAAAATGATTTGATTATAATCAATTATAACAAAAAGCTTTTATACAATAATCGATTAGTAAACATAATCAAATTTTCGCAGTTTTCCTAAACACACTCAATCTTTTAATGCTTCTGGTACTGAGAATTTATGGATTATGAACTTTAGTGCAAACGATCATATGACCTTTTTATTCACCACTTCTGTTGTCTTATCAACCCTCTTCTAGTAAGCATCATATAACCATAGCTGATGGCTCTCACACCTCAGTTGCAAGTTCTGATACTATTAAACTACAGTCCTCTCTACACTTATATAATGTGCTCCATGTTCCCAAACTTACCCATAATTTTATTTCCATTCATAAGCTTACTAAAGATAATAATTGTGCCGTAACCTTTTTTCATTCTCATTGTGTCTTTCAGAATCTTGTCACGGGAAAGACGATTGGAGTTGCTAAGGAACAGGGAGGGCTGTACTATTTCCTTAATATGCCAGCAAATGTTGGTCCTGATCAAAAGTTGCTATCTTCCTGTCATCAATCTAATTCTGAGTCTCTTACTTCTCAAATTTGGCTACAGCATATGGGACATCCACCTTTTTCTTTGCTTAAGTCTATGTTTCCGTCTTTATTTTTAAAAGAATCTACTGAGTCTTTTCATTGTGATGTTTGTGAGTTTATCAAACACCATCGTGTCACCTTTTCACCTACTTCTAATAAAAGTGTAAAGCCTTTTGCATTTATCCACTCCGATGTTTGGGGTCCTGCATCTATTTCTAACATTTCTAGCACTAAATGGTTTGTTTCTTTCATTGCTGATTGTACTTAAGTAACTTGACTTTTTTTAATGAAAGACAAATCAGATGTGTTTCAGTTGTTTGTTCAGTTTTACCACATGGTTCAAACCCAATTTGGATAGTCCATTAAATGTTTACATTCTGATAATGGTAAGGAGTATGTCAACCAAAATTTCTCTACATTTATTAAAGAGCATGGTATTGTGCATGAACTCACACGTGTTGATATTCTCAGCAAAATGGTGTTGCAGAAAGAAAAAATAGTCATTTGCTTGAAATCACTAGAGCTTACTATTCCAAATGTCTGTTCCTAGTTCATACTAGGGGGAAGCTGTTTTAACTGCTGCATATTTAATCAATCGGTTACCATCTCATGTCTTGTGAAATGTAAGTCTTGTCCAACTTATGACCTCTCACTTTCCATCTATTCCTATTATGCAGAGTCTAAAATCTCGTGTCTTTAGTTGTGTGGCTTTTGTCCATGTACATTGCCACAATCGCAGCAAACTTGATCCCCATGCTATCAAATGTGTTTTTCTGGGTTATGGTCCTAACAAGAAAGGGTACAAATGTTATCACCCCTCAAGTTGTCATTTTTTTGTCTCTATGGATGTCACTTTTCATAAAAATGAGTCATTCTTTACTCGTCCTCAACTTCAGGGGGAGAACACTCAGGAAGCTGAGGCTGGGTCCTTCTCTCTTGCTTCCTTCCTTTACCTTTTGACTCTACACAGGAATTAACATCTTCTTCTGACACTCCACCTAAACTAGCTAACATCAAGGCCAAGGCTAGCACACCAAAATTTGTATATCAGAGGAGAGGGAAACCCGAATTGGCCCAACAGCAACTTCAGGCGTCCAAACCAATGGTAAGTACTAAAGATCAGTGTTATTAATGGCGGATGGCGGTTCATGGCGAAAAGCCAAAAATCCGCCATACAATTATGGCGGATGGCGGATGGCGTTGCGGCCGATGGCGGAAGCCATGGCGGCTATATTAAAAATATAAAAAATATACAAAAAATACTAAAAAAAACTAATAACATATATCAAGAACAATAAAATTAAAAATATATTCTAAGAAATAAAATTCATCAAAAGTATAACTGTATATATAATTTGAAGTTTGAACTATATAGGATTTACATTTACTTGGGGTATTGTCATATGTGTTAATTGTTATGCTATGTTTTTCTTGAATTTGACTTTGATTATGACGTTATGTTACTTGTAATGATCAAAGTCAAATTCAAAAGCATAATCAAACTATCCAAGTCATAAGTCAAAAGACACAAAACATAAGGTTTAGGTCACTAAGAACTAAAAAGTAGAAACTAGAAAGTAGTCAAGTACTAGCAGTGAGAGAATGACCCGGCAAGTAACAACAAAATGATAAATTGACACAAATCTAGAATCTATTCCTCCTCCTCCTCAATGTAGTCATCACTCTCATTGTCTTCTAGTGTGGCATATCCCTCTTCTTCTCCTTCCGATTCCCCAAAATCAGTTTGTTCCAACCCTTCTTCTGATTCCTCAAGATTGTCTTCAAATTCTATTTCTTCATCTTCAACTACCACCCTTTCCTTTTGAGGTTGAAGTTGCAACTGTTGAACCTTTCTTTGAAGCTCTTGCAGCTGCTGCACCACTTGAGATTTGCTTTCTTTTTCTTGTTTGCAGCCTAGTATTTGTTGTAGACTCTCCAACCCCTGAAACCTTATAAACAGTTTGCCAATCTAAAGTGTCATCACCTCCAAATACCAACTCATTCCCAGCATCATTTTCATCATCTATCTCTCCAATCAGCCACTCATTACACTCATCAATGTCATTGAGTGAGATTGGGTCAATCTCATCCCTAAGATTGTAACGTTGATGGAGTGCCTGATTATATTTCACATACACCAAGTTATGCAATCTTTGATGCTCAAGCCTATTTCTCTTCTTTGTATGAATCTGCACATTAACATAATGAAAAAATAATAATTGTAATTACTAACTACACAATAGAGTACTAGGCTAGAATGCTAGACAAAAGTGAAAGAATGACAATTACATGCTCAAAGACACTCCAGTTACGCTCGCGCCGGATGCACTACATGTCAAGCTCAAAATCTTAATGGCTAGGCTAGTCGCTGCATATGTGGAGCGATTGTCCATACATACGCCACCATTGAGCT
Source organism: Ormosia semicastrata (assembly GCA_029884595.1). Lineage (NCBI taxonomy): Eukaryota > Viridiplantae > Streptophyta > Magnoliopsida > Fabales > Fabaceae > Ormosia > Ormosia semicastrata. The sequence goes on along the minus strand of JAQQTO010000063.1, from coordinate 78,445,345 downwards.
ACAAAGTACAAAGACATAAATTATAAGCTTAGGGCTTAAAATTGTAGGAGTTAGAAGAATTTATATGACTACAAGTCTAGTGCTTAATCTTAGTTTCTCACCTGGTGCAAGGGTCTTCCTATGTGATATTGCAAAAGGATCTCCAAAGAGGCCGGTGGCTTGCTTGTATCTTGGTAGCTCAAGGAAGATTTTTTGTTGCACCTCTAGGCTTGGTACCAACCTCCTAATGCAGTCATACAAGCCATTTGTGACCTCCAAATCGAACTCAATTGAAGGATTGTCATAGAAGAAGGCCGGGTTCAAGAAGTGAGCAGCTGCATGTAGTGGACGGTGAAGTTGACATGTCCATCTATTATCAATGATGGCAAATACATCTTTGTATTTGTTTTCATTATTTTTGAATGACTTCATGATAGCTTCCTTAGCTTTGTCCATTGCTTCGTAAATATAGCCCATGCATGGTTTTCTTTCACTGTCAACAAGCCTAAGAACTCGAACAAGTGGAGCCATAATTTTGAGAGTATAAACCACATGGTTCCAAAAAGAAGGCCTCAATACACATTCAGTTGCCTTCTTTCCTTTGGCATCCTTAGACAACTTGTTAGTCATCCATTCATCTGAGGTGAACATTCTTCTAAGGTTGGCTTTTTCTTTATGAACCCTTTCCAAAGAAAGAAAGGATGTAGCAAAGCGTGTAACTGCATGTCTTACTAATTCTCTTTTATTTGTGAAGTTTCTCAACATGCTTAGGGTACTTGAATGGCTATAGATGAAGCCAACAAGTATGATTGCCCTAAGGATTGTCTTCTTTACTAGAGGAAGCTTCCCAATGTCTTCTAACACTAAATCTATGCAATGGGCAGCACAAGGAGTCCAAAAAATATGTTTTCTCTTTTCTTCCAACATCTTGCCAGCTAAAACATATTTGCTTCCATTATCAGTTATGATTTGAACCACGTTCTCCTCTCCAATCTCATCCACAAGACTATCCAATAACTCATACAACTTTTCACCTGTCTTCACAAATTCAGAACCATCAATAGATCTCACAAACTTTGTCCCGGCCGGAGAGTTCACCAAGAAATTAATCAAGCTTCTTTGTTTCCTATCAGTCCATGCATCTGACATAATGGAGCAACCAAATTTTGCCCATTGAACATAGTGGCCCTTCAACAAATTTTCTGTGTATGCAAGTTCTCTGTTGAGGCACACCACTCTAGCCTCATGAAAAGTCATCGGCTTCAAACCCGGACCATAGGCTCCAATAGCTTCAATCATATGGTTAAAGCTTTTGTAGTTGACAGCATTGAATGGAATTCCAACTTGGTACATCCATCGAGCTATATATTGAATGACTCTAGCTCGTGCTTCTTTGTCACAAGAGTCCCTTATGCTAGCTTGCCTCAACTTTTCCTTTTTCCTTTGTTTAATGGCAGTTTCAGGTTTTTGGCAATACAAATCCAATGGCCCTTTCATGATAGTCTTCTTTTTCCTCTCACTGGCAGTGGCGGTAGTTGGTATATCATCTTCATCTCTTAGCCCTTCTTCTTCTTCACTCTCACCAAAAGTCAAATTTTCAAGGTCAAGAGCCCTCACAACATCAATTCCCATTTCAGCACTATCAGACTTCTTTTTACCACTAAAATACACCCACAACTCTTCTCTAATTTCTTTAGGACACTTTGGGCAAGCTTTGACATTGCCTTTCTTTCCCATGAGATGATGTTTTAATCTAGTGATGCCTCCCTTGGTAATTTTGTCACAAAAATTGCAAACCAAATCATTGGTCTCATTCCCCACTAATGGATGACAGTACTTCCAGCCTGGATCAGTCCTATTAGTAGTTGCCATCACCCTAAATCACGTAAAGATGTAGAATAGAAATTAAAATTAGTAGGAAAAGTACAGAGCATTCACAAACAGAGCCTACTGAGTAAGGAAAAGAATGAAGTGGATGATGGGTAAGAAAAACAACACGCACAGAGGGTGGGGGTTCGGGGGGGGGGGGGGGGGGGAAGAAAGACAATCCTTTGGGTGATGGTGCTAATGGGTGGGTGCAAAACAGATGGAAAGAAACAGAAAACAAAAAAATAAACAGAAATAAAAACCTTAACTTACTTGGAGATTTGGAGAAGAAAGAAACAGAAATGGAGGTGCGGTGTGCGAAACAGAGACACGCCGCCGGAGAAGATGGAGACGCGGCGGTGACTGGCCGGAAAAGACAGGTACGCCGACGGTGAGTGGCCGGCGAAGACGATCGGCGCTGTTGGAGAGGAGTGCGATGGAATGGAAGAACAGAGGAGGCTCGATGGAGTGGGGAGCAGCAAATGCTTTGGGAATTAGGGCTCGAACGATGCTGATTGGTGGGAAATCAAAAACAAAAACCACCAAACAGCCTAAAATACCCCTAATTTTAAAACCCAAAAACCCAAAATACCCCAAAATCCGCCATTTGCATTTGGCGTCCGCCATATCACCACACTGCCATCTCCATGGCGTCCGCCATGGCGCCGCCATGTGCAACCCGCAACGCCAGATGCTTTCTGTGGCGTTCTGCCCGTTTTCTGCCCCGCCATGGCGCCGCCATAGCCGCCTTTTGATAACACTGCTAAAGATACAGTTCTGCCGTCTCTGAACTTCCTGTTTTTGAACCTAACCCAGATAATATTGCTTCTGAACCAGATAACATGTCTTTGAATAATTGTGAACCTGACCTAGATGACTTACCTATTGCATTGAGGAAAGAGAAAAGGTATTGTCCCAATCTCAAGTACCCTATTTCTCAATTTGTCTCTTCTAAACATCTTTCCTTGCAGCACCGGAGTTTCATTTCAGCCATAGATTCTATCAAAATCCCAACATCAATACAAGAAGCATTGAAGGATAAGAACTGGATTCAAGCCATGAATGAAGAAATGAGTGCATTGGAAAGGAATGGAACATGGGAGATTGTTGAGAGGTCAGGTGACAAAAGGCCAGTTTAGTGCAGATGGATATATACTTTGAAATATCGGTCTGATGGTACACTAGACCGGTATAAAGCAAGGTTGGTGGCAAAAGGATACACTCAAACTTATGGAATTGACTATGAGGAGACATTCGCGCCAATAGTCAAGATGAATACTGTAAGGATTTTACTCTCCCTTGCTACCCACTTTGGGTGGGAATTACACCAATTTGATGTTAAAAATGTCTTTCTCCATGGTGACTTAGAGGAGGAAATTTATATGAAAATTCCCCCTAGATATGATTCCACTAATGGAAGGAACAAGGTGTGCAGGTTAAAGAAGACATTATACGAATTGAAGCAATCTCCCCGTGCTTGGTTTGGAAGATTCACAAAAACAATGGTGTCCCTGAGTTTCAGACAAAGTCAAGGCGATCATACCCTCTTTTTTAAACATTCACAAGAAGGTAAACTCACAGTTTTGCTTGTGTATGTTGATGACATCATTATATCAGATGATAACCTAGCTGAGAAGCAACTCCTAAAGGAGAAATTAGCTGCTGAGTTCAAAATGAAAGATATTGGAAGACTAAAGTACTTCCTTGGTATTGAAGTTGCCTACTCTAAGCAAGGTATCTTCATTTCTTAAAGGAAATATGTTCTAGATTTTCTCAAAGAGACTGGAAAGCTCGGATGTAAGCCAACTGGTGTACCAATTGAGCAAAATCACAAAATGAGAAGTGATGAAGAGAGTCCAAGGTAGATAGATCTCAATATTAAAGGCTAGTTGGGAAACTAATATACCTGGCACATACCAGACCAGATCTAGCGTATGCTGTCAGTATTGTTAGCCAATTCATGCATAATCCGAGGGAGAAACACATGCAAGCCGTGGATCGAATTCTACAGTATCTTAAAACCACGCCTAGAAGAGGACTACTATTTAAAAAAAGGGGAAACCTATCCATGGAAGTGTACACAGATGCTGACTATGCAGGTTCGGTTACTGACAGAAGGTCAACATCAGGTTATTGTATGTTTCTGGGTGGAAATCTAGTAACATGGAGAAGTAAGAAACAAAATGTAGTGGCACGATTCAGTGCAGAAGCTGCATTTCGAGCCATGACACAAAGAGTTTGTGAGTTGTTATGGATGAAGATCATACTAGATGACCTGAGAATAAAGTATGATGCACCTATGAAGCTGTTTTGTGACAACAAATCAACCATTATCATTGCGCATAATCCGGTTCAACATGACAGGACAAAGCACATTGAGATAGACTGGCACTTTATCAAGGAAAAATTGGATAGTGGGCTCATAGCCACAGCATACGTTCCTTCAAGACATCAGTTGGCAAATGTATTAACTAAAGGACTACCCACAGAGCACTTTCAAGATCTTATTGGCAAGTTGGGAATGATAGATATCCATTCACCAGCTTGAGAGGGAGTGTTGGACTTTATTGTATAGATTTAGATTTAATTGTACAGATTTATTCTCTTATTAGGACAGATTTATTTCCTGTAATATAGCTCTATTTTAGGCAAGTAATTAGTGCCATTAGATTATATAATGTGTATCAACCTGTATAGTTTTTTGATCAAGCAATAATATTCGAAAATATTGTTTCTCTTTCAAGTGTATCTTAAAACCACACCTAGAAAAGGATTACTATTTAGAAAGGGTGGAAACCTATCCATGTAATTGTACTAATTATGCAGGTTCAGTTATTGACAGGAGGTCAATATCAAGTTATTGTATATTTCTGGGTAGAAATCTAGTAACATAGAGGAGTAAGAAACAAAACGTGGTTGCTTAGTTAAGTGCAGAGGCTGAGTTTTGAGCTATAGCACAAGGAGTTTGTGAGTTGTTATGGATAAAGATCATATTAAATGACCTGAGAATAAAGTATGAAGCTCCTATGAAACTGTTTTGTTACAACAAATCAGCCATTAGCATTGCGCATAATCCGGTTCAACATGACAGGACAAAACACATTGAGATAGACGCCACTTTATCAAAGAGAGATTAGATAGTGGACTAATAACTACAGCATATGCTCCTTCGGGATATTAGTTGGCAGATGTATTAACTAAGGGACTACCCATAAAGCAGTTTCAAGATCTTACTGGCAAGTTGAGAATGATAGATATTCATTCACCAACTTGAGGGAAAGTGTTGAGTATTATTGTAAATTGTACTATTTTAGGATATATTATTTTTGTTTTCTTTGTGACAGATTTGTCTCTTTATTTCCTTTTATTAGGACAAATTTATTTCCTATAATTTAGCTCTATTCTAGGTAAGTAGTTGTTATCATAAGTCTATATATTGTAAATTACTTTTGGACAATTGTAATTCAAGTAATAATATTAAGAATTATTCTTTCAAGATATTCAATTAATTTTTTTATTTGGTTTGATTCAAGTATTCAATTATTCATTTTCAAGTTAATCTATTCATGCAGCTGGATAAGATACATAGAATGAATTCTAACGTGACTTATCAGAACTCATTCATCTGCTCTTGTATTGACGTCATAGTTTTTAAAAGGAGGTCTTCAATGAAAAAGAGAAAATTCATTTTATATAACTCCTGGTTGTTAATTCAAGAGATTAGGAGGGCATGAAACCAAATTGATAACCCAGGCTATCTCAAAAGTCTGGCATTGCCCACAGATTGTCTGAATTCTTGGTTATTCTAAAATTACCACATTAAAGTATGCCTTAATCACGATCCTAAACAACATTTCTCTCCAAAAGACCTTGCCATAAGCAACACAGATTCCTAATTCTTATTGCAGTGTAATACTTTTTAACGACGAAAGCATCAATTTTACAATTCCTTCCGTTGCTCATCGCATATGCTTTACCACCAGTAGTTTCTTTTTTTTTGGGTACAACCACCAGTAGTTATTACTCATTAGATGACCAACAAATAGATATAGCATATGCTGGTTCCAAAATGAAGTATAAAGTATGAAGCACTGATATGAAGTAATGAAGTATGAAGAAGCATCATGAATCAAAGTCAATTTTCTGACATTCCAGAAAACTACACTGACATGACTCCTAGACAGAGGTAGAGCACAAGAATGTTGGATATTAATGGATACAGAAATAGACATGACACATGGCTAAACAAGTTAGAAGAAAACATGATATGTCTGATTGCTGCCCCAGCCCTAGAACATGGTAAGAGTAAAAGAGCAAGAGAAAGAGAGACATGAGCATGCACACACATACACACACACAGTCTTTTCAATCTGGGAAATCTAATAGAAAGTTAGGAACCAAAGAAAAGCATTTCCAAAAATCCCTTCAAGTTTGTAGAGCCAAACCAAATTTTGACTCAGTTTCAAATATCAGATTCAGACCCAGCTCCCTTACATTCCCTACCGCACCATCCAATATGTAATTCATCTCCACCTTCCCCCATCCTACAACCCTGTCCATAACATTTCCGATTTTCTAATCATTCATTTCATGACTTCATGCAGCCACAAACTTCAAAAGCAGAGAATCATAATAAGTCACAGTGAATAATTTTTTTTTTTGGATAAAAAAAGAAATATTATTAGATGAGAAAAAGAGAGTACAAAAAAAGAGGATAAGGAATCCTCACAAAAAAACAAAAAAACTAAAACCTGTTGGACGGTCTGTTGGACGGTGGACAATGGACAGTGGCCTCGTTATTCCCACGTTTTCATGTTTTTAGTGTAGACATTGTTTAGTGTTGCTTATTCTCTAGGTTAGATTAATGTACAGCTGTCTCTATATATTACCTCAATTGTAAGCATTCTAGAGAGAAATAATATACAGTGTTCATATTCTTCAAATTTTGATATGATATCAGAGAAGTTCTGATCCGGGACTGTCTTTGTTTTTCCGCTGAGTTTTTTTTTCGGTCGACCTTCATTGCCAACCAAATTGTGTTTTTAGCCTTCATTGCCCTTTTGCTGAACATTCCTCTTTTGGCCTTCATCGCCACCAAAACAGAACCTGTAACAGTACCCAAACAGTACCAAAACAGTGCCCAAATAGTACTGAAACAGTACCCCAAACAGTACCAAAACAGTACCCAAACAGTACCCCGTAACAATACCCAAACAGAAACTCATTTCTTTTTCCGTCCAAGGCTGTTTGGATAGTGGGCTCATTCGTTCACCTTCTCTGTTTGGCCAGAATTTACGTCTGTTACAGTTCTGTCCCTTTGGAAAGGTCTGTTTTTCTGCCTTGACTCTGTTACTTGTCTCTTATGATGTCAACCAAAGGTGAAGTTTCAAATGTCTCTCTACACAACCTTGAAAACCTCTCAGGTACTTGTTCTTTAACTTATTCAGGTAAGTTACCTTTTTCCGTTAGATTCAATGTCTCGGGTACAATTTTTACCAAATCCTGGATTATGGATTCAGGAGCCACAAACCATATGACTAACAACCCCACTATATTTTCCACCTATTCTCCATGTCCAAGCAATAAGAAAATATCCACAGCTGATGGTTCCTTGACCACTGTAGCCGGTGTAGATGTCCAACTAAGTCTCCCTAGTAACCTTAAAAAATGTCCTTCATGTCCCTAAACTGTCCACAAATCTAATTTCTGTTCAGAAATTAATTAAAGACGTATCTTGCAAAGTGATTTTTTACAATGATCATTGTATTTTTCAAGACAAGGATTCGGGAAAGATAATTGGACGTGCTAGGGAACAAGATGGCCTCTACCTCCTTGAAACACCTTGTCAGGTAAATAGGACCAAGAGCAGACTTGAACACTCATATTCTTTTACCTTAGAACTTCTTTCAACCAAAAAAGATAAAATTTGGCTTGTTCACCGTAGATTAGGTCATCCATCCTTTTTTGTTGTTAAGAGTCTTTTTCCTTCTTTATTTAAAGGTCTTGATGTTGAACAATTTCATTGTGAAGTATGTGAACTTGCTAAACATAAGCATGTCAATTTTCCAATTAGTAATACCAGAAGTTCTGTTCCTTTTTCTCTTAGTCACAGTGATGTTTGGGGTCCCTCTTCCATTCCTAGTGTCTTTGGGGCAAGATGGTTTATGTCTTTTATTGATGACTGTACACGTGTTACTTGGATTTTCCTGCTCAAACCCAAGTCTGATATTAGTACTGTTCTCCCAAATTTTTGTTCCATGATTAAAAATCAATTTGGGGTGGGTATTAAACGATTCAGGTTTGATAATGCTAAAGACTACTTTAACCAGACTCTTATGCATTTTTTCCAGAAAGAAGGAATAATCCATGAATCATCTTGTGTCCATACCCCTCAACAAAATGGGTTAGCAGAGCGAAAAAATGGTCATCTTCTTTAAAAAACCCGAGCCTTATTGTTTCAGAGAAATGTCCCTAAGTCCTTCTGGGGGGAAGTTGTTCTGACTTCTACTTATCTTATAAATCGCTTGCCCACTAAAGTCTTGGGGTTCAAGAGTCTTATGGATGTCCTCTCCACTTTCTATCCTGATCTACACACTTCCAATAATCTTGTCCCTAAAATTTTTGGATGTGTCTCTTTTGTCCATGTTCACAGTCCAAACAGGGGGAAACTTGACCGAGGGCTCTAAAATGTATCTTTGTGGGCTATTCTTCAACCCAGAAAGGGTACAAATGTTATCACCCTCTATCTAAAAAATTCTATGTCTCCCGAGATGTTACATTCAGTGAAGAAGAGCCTTATTTTTCCCATCCTTATTTTCAAGGGGAGAAGTCAATGAAGGAAGATAAAGAAGATTTCCTGCTTGACTTGTCCTTACTTCCAGTGTCTAATGGTCCTTCTCATGACCTTCCTGTTGTCCTTAACACTCCTCTTGAAGTCACTCCTTTTAAACCTATGTCCAAAACCATTCCTGACCCAATGGTTGAGTCTGCTCTTGAGAATGTAAGGTATGGCAAAGGTAAGGTATTCACAAGAAGGAAGATGACTGTTCCTGAACCTGTGCAGGCCCAAGAGTCCAACTCGGAGCCTTCGAATGAGGTAATAATTTCTAACCCTTCACTGCAAGAAGAAACTGAATTTCATGTTGATAGTAGTGACCAAAATCTTCCTATAGCCATTAGGAAAGGAAGTAGAGAGTGCACAAAACGGCCACTATATCCTCTTGCACATTTCTTGTCCTTTGGGAATTTCTCACCATCCCATAAAGCCTTCCTTATAAGCCTAAATATCATTGCCATCCTTACCACCCTACCCGAGGCCTTGTCCAATGAAAAATGGAAACAAGCCATGAATGAAGAGATGTAGGCATTGGAAAAGAATAAAACCTGGGAGCTAGTGCAGCTACCGACAGGGAAGAAAATTGTGGGTTGTAAATGGGTGTACACTGTGAAATATAGAGCAGATGGATCCATAGAGAGGTATAAGGCACGATTAGTTGCCAAAGGGTATACCCAAACTTATGGAATTGATTACCAGGAGACTTTTGTACCAGTTGCAAAAATGAACACAGTTCAGGTATTATTGGCATTGGCAGCTAATTATGGTTGGGATTTACAACAATTTGATGTCAAGAATGCTTTCTTACATGGAGATCTCGAAGAAGAAGTCTACATGGAGGTCCCACCAGGATATGGGAGGAATTTGCATGCTAATACTGTGTGTAAGTTAAAAAAGGCCTTATATGGCCTCAAGCAATCACCGCGAGCGTGGTTTGAAAGGTTTGCTAGAATCATGTTGGCTATGGGGTACAAACAAAGCCAAGGGGATCACACACTGTTTGTTAAACACTCTCCTTCAAGGGGAGTCACAGTTCTCTTGGTGTATGTGGATGACATAATAGTAACAGGAGATAATGCTAAGGAGAAACATATTCTGAATCAGTACTTAGCCAAGGAACTGGTGATTAAAGCATTAGGAAGGTTAAAATACTTTCTTGGAATTGAGGTTGCTCATTCTAAGAAAGGTATATTCATCTCCCAACAAAAGTATGTTATGGATCTCCTAAAAGAGACAGGTCATACAGCATGCAAACCAGCAAGTACTCCTATAGATCGCAATATGAAACCTGGACAGGCAGAGGAAGATCTGCAGTTGATAGAGAAATGTATCAACGTCTGGTGGGAAGACTTATCTATCTATCCCACACCCGGCCTGATATAGCATATGCAGTAAGTGTGGTTAGTCAATTTATGCACAGTCCAAAAGAATCTCATTTGCGAGCAGCATATCGAGTATTACAGTACCTTAAGGGAACACCAGGAAAAGGCATATTATTTAAGAGAAATGCAGGTGTGGTACTTGAGGCATATACTGACGCGGATTATGCTAGATCACCAGTGGACAGAAAATCAACTACAGGATATTGCACCTTTCTTGGTGGAAATCTGGTGACTTGGAGAAGTAAAAAACAGAATGTGGTAGCATGATCTAGTGCGGAGGCAGAATTCAGAGCTATGGCTCAAGGTGTGTGTGAACTACTATGGTTGAAGATTATTCTTGAAGATCTGAAGATCAAGTAGGATGGTCCGATGAGACTTTATTGTGATAACAAGTCTGCAATCAGCATAGGGCATAATCCGGTACAACATGATCGGACAAAGCATATTGAGGTTGACAGACATTTTATCAAAGAAAAACTAGAGAGTGGTTTAATCTGTACACCCTATGTGTCTACACAATGTCAACTTGCTGATGTACTTACAAAAAGGTTGAGTAGTCCAGCATTTCAAACGATTGTATCCAAGCTGGGAATGGAGAATGTATATTCACCAGCTTGAGGGGGAGTGTTGGACGGTGGACGATGGACGGTGTGTTGGACAGTGTGTTGGATGGTGGACAATGGACGGTGGCCTCGTTATTCCCACGTTTTCATGTTTTTAGTGTAGACATTGTTTTTAGTGTTGCTTATACTTTAGGCTAGTTTAATGTACAGCTTCCTCTATATATTACCTCAATTGTAAGCATTCTAGAGAGAAATAATATACAGTGTTCATATTCTTCAAATTCTGATAAAACCTATTTGGGAAAATCAAGCAACAAGGCATGCCAATCCCATTGCATGTCTACCAAAGAAACACCACTAAAAAGACCATAAGCATAACACCAAAGGGATGCCAAAAGAGTAACCCTATCCCAAATGAAGTCTAGAGTCAAAAAAGAGTCCTTGAAGATTCTAGCACTCCTTTCCAACCAAATACACCAAAGAACAGCATAAACATAGCACTGCCACAAGATCTTTGCATCTTTACGAGCACCAAAACCTCTGAACTTGGTAAGGAGAAAAAGATGCAAATCCATCAGGCAAACCCAAGACTCTCCAAAGATCCCAAATAGTCTATTCCAAAGATAATTAGCCGCAAAACAATGCAAAAAGAGTTGAGCCCCGGATTCCAAATCAGAACCACACATAATACACATATTTGGAGACAAAGCAGTGAGAGGCCTGCGTTTCTGAAGCATGTCATTAGTGTTAATCCTGTTAAGAACAGCAGTCCAAACAACAGCTTTGACCTTTGAGGGAACTTTGGATTTCCAGATGGATTTATCCCAGAGAAATCTATCCCTGTTATGAGATTGAGTCAAGAACTGAAAATAACATTTACAAGGTAAAACTCCTAATGATTCAACGGTCCAAATTCTTGAATCAGGCACAGAAGAAAGATGAATAGAATCAATTAAAATCAGGAGAGACTCTAACTCACTAACCTCTCTATCATGCAAGTTTCTAAAAAAATGGAAGTTCCAAGAGAAGTTATCATGAGAAAAAAATTGGGCAAATAGGAGCATTATGTAAAGAAGATAGGCAAAATAGCCTTGGAAAAGCCTCAGAAAGAGGGACAGTACCAACCCAAATATCTTCCCAAAAATTAATACGAGAGCCATCACCTAAATGCAAGGACAAGATAAAATAAAAGGAAGGAAGACCCTGAGATATAAATTTCCAAGGACTAGCATGAGAAACTCTACTTGCAGAATTGGTGTCCCACCCATTCAGATGCAAACCATACTTACTTCATCACAGAGAACAATATTTTATTTTAAGACTTGGATAGCATAACAACACTATATTACGTATATAAGGAATTTTATTATTTGATAGCTAAAAAGTAGGAAGACGGAGGATTATGCCTTCTGATCTATGTTTGTCAGATAGGACCAAGATGCTATGATAGGACCAAGAGTTGAAGGTTCAATTCTTGTGTTGGAAATAGATAATTATGCTGGAAGTAGGATATAATTATTATTCCACTAATTAGAGTTCATTGTATCTTAGAATTCATTGTACCCTTAGGATTCATTGTATCTTGGGAATTAAAGCAAGAATTAATTCCCCTTCTTGTAAATTGTATTGATCATGTATATAAATAGATTATCTGCTGAGTGGGTGGGTCACTCAAGCATTTCACAAATCCTTATGTTCAACTTGGCATCAGAACAGGTTCGTCCTGCTGGTCTGTTCCTCGAAGGTTTTTCTGCCATCTGGTCTAGCAGAAAACTCCAAAACCTAGTCTCCTAATCTGTCCTTCTTAGAAAGTCATCACCACCATCAACCCAGCTCCCACCGTCACCAAAAATCGCCTCAGAAGTCAAGTCACCGACCGGCCTGCCCACCAACTGCCGTCACAGGAAACCGCCGCCAATCACGCGCCTCTATCCTCCCGGCGCATATGGGCCACGCACCACCTTCCTGCAGCCGGAAAATTTCTACGACTGTCCAGAACATCTTTTTGGCCTCTCCCCTGTCTGTTTAGGTGGTTAGACTGGTCTTTTCCTGCTGTTTGGTTACTGGGTCTAAGTGCTCTTGGAACCTCTGTCATTCAGTTCTTTAAGTAATTCTGTTTCTGATTTCTTTTCTACCAAATGGCATCAACAACAAGTTCTGACAAGGGCCAGAAAAGTCCCATCTCATTTGTCTTTTCAGGAACTCCTTCAATTACTTCTGTGAAACTTAATGGCAAAAACTATATGGATTGGTGTTCAGCCGTCGAAATTTGGTTCCTCGGTCAGAGACTTTATGATCATCTGACAACTCAAGTAGAGAAAATTGATGCTGCATTAAAGGATGAATGGCAAAAGGTTGCCTATCAATTAGTGTCTTTTCTTTGGTAGTCCATTGATCCATCACTGCTGGTTCACTATCGTTCCTATAAGTCTTGTTATGATATTTGGAAGAAGACTAAAAGTGTTTATGCTAATGACATTCAGCAACTCTATGACTGTCCACAATTTGGCAACTCTTCAAATGCAGGATCATGACTTAATTTCCTATTTGAACAAAGCTCAGTCCACAATTCAACAAGTCAAGATGCATCTAACTTCTAGTGATCCTAAAAAGGTGGTAGACAAGTTAGATCAGATGTACATGGTCTTTGTTCTTCATGGCTTGCATAAGGACTTTGAAAATGTTAGAAATCAAGTCCTGACAAATCCAAACATTCCTACTGTTGATGAACTGATTGATCGATTATTCCGTGTTCCATTGGCTGATGAATCTCTCAAACCTGATGCTCAAGAAGACTATGCAGCCTTCTTGACAAATTCTGGTCATGGAGGACATGGTCGTGGCCGTGGAAGAGATGATCGTGGTAATCGACCACAATGCCCTTATTGTAAACGAATGGGGCATACTCAAGATCGATGCTACTCTCTGAATGGCTTTCCAGGAAAAACTGTCAATATGTCACAAATGCAGGCACCGGATGATCCTCCACAAGAAAATAAGATTCTCTTATCTGATAATGAGTATAAGGAGTACCTCAAGTTAAAGGCAGCTTCTAACAATGTCTTATCCTTAATACCTCAATCTGGTAATTCTTCAATTTGTTTTTCTCAATCTTTGCCTTTAGGATCCTGGATTCTGGACTTTGGTGCATCAGATCATATTGCTAGTAATCCTTCATTATTTTTAAATTTGTCTCCTACAAAAATTCCTCATTCAATAACCCTTGCAGATGGTTCGAAAGTTCAGGCCATTGGCATTGGCAAGATTTCTCCTCTTCCCTCTTTAAATTTAGATTTTGTTCTTCTCATTCCTAGCAGTCCTTTTAATCTACTCTCAGTTAGTAAATTGACTCACACTCTTAATTGCTCAATAACTTTTCTTTCTGATTCTTTCTATATTCAAGACCGGAGTACAGGACAAATGATTGGCAAAGGCTCTGAATCACGTGGGCTCTATTACCTTCAACCTTCTTCCTCAACCATCTGTGCTGTGGCTGATTCTCCAAGCATCCTTCATAATCGTCTGGGTCATCCAAGTTTAAATAAATTAAAGAAAATGGTTCCTAGTCTTTCTCATTTACAGTCTCTTCAATGTGAATCTCGTCAACTTGGCAAACATGCCTGCTCTTCCTTTCACAATAAAAAAACAAGTCAGTCCAAGTCTCCTTTTGAGTTAGTTCACCCAAATATCTGGGGGCCTAGTCGCACTAGTTCAATCCTAGGCTTTCGTTATTTTGTAACTTTCATTGATGACTGCTCAAGATGTACTTGGATTTACTTAATGAAACATTGGTCTGAACTATTAGAAAATTTTCAAAAATTTTGTTCCGAGATTTCTACTCAATTTAGTCATACAATTCACATTTTAAGAAGTGATAATGCCAAAGTATTTTTCTACCTCATTCAAGTCTTTTATGTCGTCAGAAGGTATGATTCATCAATCTAGTTGTCCACACACACCACAACAGAATGGCGCTCAAAAGAAAACATTGACATCTACTTGATACTGCCCGTACCTTGTTACTTCAAGCAAACGTTCCTTTAAAATTTTGGGCAGATGCAGTTCTTATTGCAGGTTACTTGATCAATAGGATGCCATCTTCTGTGTTGGATAACCAGATTCCTCATTCCTTTTTATTTCCTGATGAATCTACATATAAACTTCCTCTGCGCATTTTTGGTTGTACTTGTTTTGTTCATGATCTGTCTCTAGGAAAAGATAAACTCACTGCTCGTGCAATCAAGTGTATTTTCCTTGGATATTCCAGAGTACAAAAAGGTTACAAGTGTTACTCCCCCTCATTACATCGTTTCTTTGTTTCTGCATATGTGACTTTCTTTGAAGATTCTCCATTCTTCACTTCAAAGGAAGAAACAGATAATTCTTTGTTACCTGTTCCTTTTCTCAACCCATCGACCACCACTCAAGAAGATAATTCTCGTCCATTGATCACTTATCATCATCGTCATCATGAACCTTCCACAACTCCACCAGATCCTGAGCTCGGTGTCTCAGTGCCTGAACCAGCTTCTCAACCGTCTCCGAATCCGCCTTCACCCATTTCTGACTTCCCAGTTGCTGTTCGTAAAGGTATTCGTTCCACTCATAATCCTCACCCTATTAATAATTTTGTTAGTTATCATCGTCTTTCTCCTGCTCAATATGCTTTCACCTCCTCCTTGTCTTCTGTCTCTATTCCTAAAACTGTTCAGGACCCATCCAGGATGGCAGCAGGCAATGATTGAGGAAATGTAAGCTTTGGAATCCAACCGTACTTGGTCTTTGGTTCCTTTACCTTCAGGTAAAAATCCTGTGGGATGTCACTGGGTTTTCACTGTAAAAGTTGGCCCTAATGGTACTGTCGATCATCTTAAGGCTCGTCTTGTAGCCAAAGGTTTTACTCAGATTTTGGGGCAAGATTAAGGTGATACATTTTCTCCTGTTGCGAAAATGGCTTCGGTCAGGGTGTTTCTATCCATGGCAGCCATGAATCAATGGTCTCTACACCAACTAGATGTCAAAAATGCTTTCTTGCATGACTACTTGGCTGAGGAGATCTATATGGAGCAACCGCCTACGTTTGTTGCTCAAGGGGACTCAGGTTTGGTTTGTAAACTTCACAAATCACTATATGGTCTTAAACAATCTCCCTAATGTTGGTTTGGACGATTTAGCTTGGTTTCACAAAAATATGGAATGATCAAAAGTGAAGTGGATCACTCGGTATTTTATAAGTATTCATCTAATTTGTGTATCTATCTTGTGGTTTATGTGGATGACATTGTCATAACAGGAAGTGATCATGCTGGAATTTAGCAATTGAAGGAGCATCTATTTCGTCACTTTGAAACAAAGGACTTGGGCAAATTGAGATATTTTCTAGGGATTGAAGTTGCTCAATCAAAATCAGGAATTGATATCTCCCAAAGAAAGTATGCTCTTGATATTCTTGAAGAAACTGGAATACTGAATTGTAAACCAGTTGAAACTCCCATGGATCCGAATATTAAGCTCATTCCTGATAAAGGTGAATTATTTTTAGATCCAAGCAGATATCGAAGATTAGTAGGAAAGCTTAATTATCTTACTGTTACCAGATTGGACATCTCTTTTGTTGTTAGTGTGGTGAGTCAATTCCTAAATTCTCCCCGTATTGATAATTGGAATGCAATCATCAGAATCTTGAGGTTCATTAAAGGATCACCAGGAAAAGGGATAGTATATGAAAATAGAGGGCATAAGGAAATTATTGCCTACACTGATGCAGATTGGGCTAGATCTCCATGTGATAGGAGATCCACCTCAGGATATTGTGTTTTCTTTGGAAGAAATCTCATTTCATGGAAAAGTAATAAACAAAATGTAGTCGCAAGATCAAGCGCTGAAGCAGAATATCGAGTTATGGCTCTCACTACATGAGAACTAATATGGCTAAAGCAGCTCATTAAAGAGTTAAAGTTTTGTGAGGTTGGAATTATGAGATTAATTTGTGATAATCAGGCAACTCTCCATAATTAATTTGTGATAATCAGGCAACTCTCCATATTGCTTCTAACCCAGTCTTCCATGAACGAACCAAGCATATAGAGGTTGATTGCCATTTTATTCGTGAGAAGATTGTTTCTAGGGAGATTACCACATCCTTTGTCAACTCAAATAACCAATTGGCTTATTTGCTTACTAAAGCTCTTTGGGGACCAAGGACAGCTTATATCTGCAACAAGCTGGATGCTTTTGATATCTACGCTCCAGCTTGAGGGGGAGTGTTGGAAATAGATAATTACGTTGAAAGTAGGATATAATTATTATTCCACTAATTAGAATTCACTGTATCTTAGAATTCATTGTATCCTTAGGATTCATTGTATCTTGAGAATTAAAGCTAGAATTAATTCCCCTTGTAAATTGTATTGATCATGTATATAAATAGAATATCTACTGAGTGGATGGGTGTTAGGACCCGAAACAACTCATTAGGCCCGGATGGGCAGATAATCCAGCATTTATCACATGGGTGTAAAGTCTGGAAAGTCTACACTAGGAGAAACAGAGAGATAACTGGAGGGAATGGTGAGCCGGCAGTGAGAGAAAAGGAAGATGGTTGACGCAATTATCAAATAGGCTGAGTGAGTGAGAGTGGGGCATCTTTTGAGGAAATTCGTTACGTTTGTAATGGATGGAGAGTCATAGCTCTCTATAGGAGCATAGCTCTGTGGCAATAGGATTATCATTCTACAGTAATTTCATGTTACCAGAAATAATACATTTCTTTCCTTTCGATTGTTGAGTTCTTGTAATTATATTTTGCTGTGTTGGATACTGGTTTGTATCAAACTGGTCCGACCTGTCGGATATGTGTCGGAATCAGCGCCTTAGGGAGAACGGAGACGAAACCGAAGAAAATGGAAGCTAAGATCACAGCTCTAGAAAATGAGGTGACTAACATCAAAACTACTCTAACCAATATACAGCTCAAGGCAGATGAGAACCCAGAGAAACTAATGGCAATGATTGCGAGTTTGGGACGGGAACGATCTGCAAATGGCAAAGGAGTCTCGGAGAATGACGGACTACGAACAACCACTCCAGAGAAGGAGAATGAAGAATCAGGGAATCGTTCCGCATCGGAGTATCATGCAAGCTCAGGACTGAAGAAATTACAAGGAGAGATGTTGGAAGAATTCCGACAATCGATAAAGAAGGTGGAGCTACCTATGTTCGACGGCAGCGACTCGGCGGCGTGGATTACTCGAGCAAATATTTATTTCCAAGTGCAAGAGACGAGCCCTGAGGTGCAAGTGAATTTAGCTCAGCTGTGCATGGAAGGACCTACAATCCATTTTTTCAAATCCCTACTGGATGACGATAAAGAGTTAACGTGGGAGCAGCTCAAGAAGGAGTTACTGGAGCGTTATGGAGGAGGAATTGGCGAAGGAGACATCTATGAGCAGCTTACAACTCTCCGTCAATTAGGCAGTGTCGACGAATACATCCAGGATTTTGAGAGGTTGACCACGCAGGTACAAAGGCTACCCGATGAGCAGTATTTCGGGTATTTCCTCCATGGATTGAAGGACGAAATCCGGGGATGGGTTCGTAGTATGAGGACCCTTGGCCCTTTGTCTCATTCTCGCTTGATGAATCTAACCAAAGCGGTGGGAAAGGAATTACAGGGGAAGGAAGGAAGTTTGAACGCGTCGAGAACTATGGGGAGGTAAGGGAACGGGTCGGGTTCGAATATCTGCTATAACCCGAGTCATTTGGTGCATAACCCAAGATTCGAGTAGGCCAGCCAACGTGAGGGAAGAGAAAAAGGCGTAAATGAAGGGAGAATTATGACCCAAGGCAGCCAATATGGGCTGAATGTGAAACCAAAGGCAAAGGCAAAACAGAAAAAAACAAGCCCAAGAGTTAAAGGGCTGAAACACCTATCATATCAAGAGCTGTTGGAGAGGAAGCAGAGGGGCCTTTGTTACAAATGTGGTGGGTCGTACCACCCACTCCACCAATGCCCAGACAAGCAGTTAAGAATAATGGTGTTAGATGATTTTGAGGAAGGGGAAGTCGTAAGTACCGTCCAGATTAACGAAGCGGATGATGAAGTGGAAATAGATGGTTGGTGCAGTGTGATGAGTTTGCGGGACTTGTTGACAGGGGAGGGATTGAAGCCTCGAACTATGAAGTTAAAGGGAAAAATCAGTGGGGTACCCATCCTTATTCTGATAGACAGTGGGACTACCCACAATTTCATCTCCAGGAAACTTGTGGCAGCTATGGGGTGGCAAGTGGAAGATACCAAACCCATGAGAATTAAGCTCAGAGATGGCCACAAAGCAATAGCTCAAGGGAGATGTAAGGGAGTCGAGATGGAGTTGAATGAGGTAAAGGTTATAGTTGATGTTGTTCTTTTCGATTTGGAGGACATAGATGTGATCCTTGGGATTTCGTGGTTGGCTACTTTTGGGAAGATGCTGGTAGATTGGGCCAAACAAATAATGGAATTCCAATTAAATGGAGAATGGGTGGACCTCAAGGGAGGAGACAGCAGCCAGGTTCCCCAAATAGCTTTACAGAGTTTTTTTAGAAAGCCAAAGAGGATGGTTGAAGGCTTATTACTGGCCCTTCGGCAGTTGAAGTATCACTTACAAAAGGCACAAGGGAGGATGAAGCACTAAGCTGATAGTAAAAGGAAAGAGAGGAGTTTTGAAGTTGGTGAGTGGGTTTTTCTAAAATTACGTCCTCATAAACAGCAGTCTGTGGTTTCACGTATTAATGCTAAACTATCAGCAAGGTATTATGGACCTTTCCAAGTTTTGGAACATTTGGGGGCAGTTGCTTATAAACTCAAACTTCCTGTTGCGTCCAAAATACACCCGATATTTCATGTGTCCTTGCTAAAGAAGGTTGTTGGGAACTACAGAGTTGAGGAGGAATTACCTGAGGGTATAGAAGGAGAGTATTTGGAGATGTTAGAACCTATAGCTGTGTTAGCTACCAGATCTGTGAGCAAGGGTGAAGAAATGGTTAACCAATTGCTGATACAATGGAAAGGGAAATCTACTGATGAAGCCACTTGGGAAGGAGAATTCTCCATTCGCAGCCAATTTCCACAGTTCAGCCTTGAGGCAAGCCTGATGGTGAAGAGGAGAGCAGTGTTAAGACTCGAAACAACTCATTGGACCCGAATGGGCAGATAATCCAGCATTTATCACATGGGCTTAAAGTCTGGAGAGTCTACAATAGGAGAAACAAAGAAAACTAGAGGGAATGGTGAGCTGGCAGAGTGAGAAAAGGAAGATGGTTGAGGCAGTTATCAAATAGGTTGAGTGAGTGAGAGTGGGGCATCTTTTGAGGAAATTAGTTACGTTTGTAATGGATGGAGAGTCGTAGCTCTCTATAGGAGAATAGCTCTGTGGCAGTAGGATTATCATTCTGCTATAATTTCCTGTTACCAGAAATAATACTTTTCTTTCCTTTCGATTGTTGAGCTCTTGTTATTATATTTTGCTGTGTTGGATACTAGTTTGTATCAGTGGGTCACTCAAGCATTTCACAAATCCTTAAGTTCAACTTCTTGTTTTCTTGACTATCTAATAAATGAGACTTCCCAATCTCATATCACGTAACATTCATGACACTCAAGATTCATAAATGACAGATCAACCATGTTCTCTATCTTTGATTATTAACTAAAATGTTAAGGTCCTAACTCTCACAATTTTGTCATCACATAACTAACCAAGAAACCAAAATAAAATGTTTGTTTAGAAGAATCGGATCTAACCTCTACTTTATCATAATATTATTTATTTATTTATTTATTTATTTTGATAAAAAAAACTTTTATTAGAGAAAGAAAGAGATAGAAGTACAACAGATTGGAGGATAAGAAATCCTCTGCAAAGATAAAACAAAAAGAGGAAGAAAAAAAAGACAAAGAAAGGAAACTCCTAAAAGCTAGTCAGTGTAGGAGAGCTTTCCAGTCCATTTGCAAATCTGAAATACTGATACCCTTTCCAGTCCCTTTAATAATATTATTATTATTAACATCCATTAATACCCCATTTTCATCTACTCAATGTACACGTTCATGCAAAATTTTAACACAAGCCTATTCATGTTGTGTTGGTCAATTTCCATTCTCTTCATGGTACTAGATAATTTTTTTCCATTTGAAAAAGTTATTAAAGTTTCGAATAATATACAAGTCAATGACTTGAAAAGTTGAACCACTATGCATGGTGCCTCATCCAATCCTTAAAATTTTTTGACCAAAGGGTTAAAAGGAAATTATAAAATATTTTATCTACAATCCATCACTGCATTTCTCTCGAACCTAGAGAGATAATTAAAGTAAGAAAGTATACAACAATCAAGTCTTATCCCACTAGTTATGGTCTGTATCAAGCTAGGTCACTGTGCTTTATCTAAGGTAAGAAACTATAACAACAAAAAATTAAACTGCCACTTTAAGGATAGAAAAACCAACCAAAAAAGAAAGAAAGGTTTGACAGACCTGGTTTTCCTAGTATGCTCTGTGTCCATTTAGAGAACCCCAAGTCACCAGATTCATTGCTGTCAACAATTTCCAAATCTGAAGAACCATTCCAAATGGGTAAACTAAAACACTGTCAAAAACTGAAAAACTCGATGAAAGAACATAAAGCAAGGTACAAATGAAAACCCGAGACAAGTGGGTTCGCTTGAGATCCAGCCAATCCAGCCTTGAGGAGGGCATAGAAGATGCAGAGCCTACCAGCCCACAAAACTGGAGTCTCAAGCAATGAAGCTTGCGTAGGTCTAGTCTTGGTTCTGGTACACAGTGAAGTTTTACTGGAAAAGATGAATCTTTTGAGGGCAATAGAGGGTTCAGCTCCAAAACCCGGGAAAAGGGTTTTGGGCAAGATAGTTGAGGGATTGAGATTGTAAGGGGTGGATTGTAGCAGAGGAGACACAAAGGTTATTTGCACAAGAGAAAGAGGCATTTCTTGGGCTTGCACTCTCACGACGACAATGGTGGACAATCCAGCAGCTGTAAGGGTGACTCAATTGCGCCTGTGTCCCTGCATTTGGAACTCGAAATGATATTTTCCAAACGACATCGTATAAGGCCATTGTGGGGTCGGACAATGTGATTTTATTTTGGATAAGATAAATTGATGCTAGAAATTACTCTATATATATGAAAAATGTTTAAGTTTAATATTTCAGGTGAAGATTAGAATCTTTTACTATTTTTTAGTACAAAAAATTTCTTTTAATCTTCTCTTATCCAACTTAAATGATAAGGTTGTTGAAAGAAAACATAAAGATACTTTTTCATTTGCATCTTAGCATAAAAAAAAAAAAGTTTCTTTACATCTCAACATAGAGTTTTGCATCTAAAAGAGAGAGAGAAGAAAAAAAATCATCATTATATTAAAGTATGATTTTTTCTTTTGCATCTGAAAATATAAAAAAGAAGTCATCACGCATTTTTACAACTATTCACTCAAAAAAATAAAAAAATAAAAAAATAATGATTTTGTTTCAAGATAAGTTCATTCTTGTAGTGATTTCTTTATTCTATCCTCCTCCTTTTTAAAAAAAAATTTTGAACCACCACACTTTTAAATAAAGCTGATACCAATTGAGCAAATAAGAAAAATGGCTAAGGTTTTTTTAATAAGAAAAAACCTTGGTTCATAATAAGAAAAATGGAAACAAGTGGAAAAGGAATCAAAAGGATCTTCAGTCAAGAGGTGGAGGGGATGAACGAACAATTGAGCAAGATAGCTGAGGGACAAGCAGGGATTGAAAGTATGTTAAGGACATTTGGAGGATCAAATAATTTGAAATGACTAAGTGGAAGTAAGGGAAATGCAAATGGGGCTGTTCATAGGCCAACTCCAACCATGAGCCTTCTACAACTTCCTAATGCTAATCTAGTTGCAATGACTTCTCTAGGACAAAATGGGAAGATGCAAATAGGATTGAATCAAATGGCAAGGCAAAGCCAAGGGTAGACTAAAGTGATGCAAGGATTAAATCCCTATGGTCTGATAGGGAACATGGTTGACTTTTCTGCAAAAAGGTTACGGCTAAAAGAGAATGAATTAAAAGGAAGTTATGGCCATAATCAACATCCTTTTTCACCCTACAACCCATATTTCATTTTCACTTACCAAACCCACCCAATGCCCATGCCTTACAGTCAATTGTGCTTAACTAGTACACCATACCAAATTGATCGCTTTAAGCCACCTCAGTTACACAACTTAGTGTGCTCAGTCTTTCCAATTATCATCCGACACCCCTTCACATCCCACCAAAATGTTATCCACATTTTCCTAGCCCACCCCTTCACATCCCATAAGGGTTACGACCAAAAGAGAATGAATCAAAAGGAAAATATGGCCATAATCAACATCCTTTTTCACCCTACAAGTCATATTTCCTTTTCACTTAACAAACCCACCCAATGCCCATGCCTTACAGTCAGTTGTGCTTAACTAGTACACCATACCAAATTGATCGCTTTCAGCCACCTCAGTTACACAACTTGGTGTGCCCAGTCTTTCCAATTATCATCCTACACCCCTTCACATCCCACCAAAATGTTATCCACCTTTTCGTAGCCCATAAAGCAAAAAATGTTGCAGTCTTAGATTAAAGCTTCCACCATTTCCAAGGCTGTTTATATCTAATGTTGAACAGTTCAATCGGCATGTATAGCACCCATTTGATTGTGAAAGTGCCAGTGAGTCCCAAGGGACCTCCATTCCTTGAGCAATATGATCCTAATGTCACATGCGAATTTTGTATGGGGGTTACTGGTCATTTCATTGAGAATTATGAAAAACTTTAAATTCCTATAAAAAAATTGTTAGATTACAAACTACTGAGTGTCTAGTAAGATGGAGTGCCAGGTATCACCTACAGTTTTCCAACCAACCCTCTTGCAGTAAGGAACCTGATCTGTCAATTATTCCTATATCTTAAGTGTCATATGATTAATTTAATTGGACTCCATTTGTGCTTAATTGTTATCATTTAGCCAAGTTTCGGATATTAAGCTTAATTGGAACCTTATTATGAAACTTTGCTTAAGTAAGTTCATAAGCGCTCATAATTGAATTGTGTTTTTCAGAAAATCTATAAGTGATGGAGTTCATTAACCTCAAACCTGACTTGCTATCCATTTGAAGAGGAAGCTAAAGACTCAAGGAGGTCAATATCACCCCTGGAGACAAAGAAAGAATAGTTTTATGAAGATTATGGGCTGAAAATGATGGAACCAAATGACACAACCCGTGTCCCTAGACACGGGGTGGGTCGTGTCCTTCTCTAGCATCACAAAAAGGGATCCAGATCTGAGCTGCAAGAAGACACGGGTCGTGTCACTTGACATGGGGTGGGTCGTGTCCTTCTCTAACTTTCAGTTCACTTGAAAATTTGTTGGCAGAGGCAGACATGGGGTAGGCCGTGTCAAATGACACAACCCATGTCTGCGAAACAGAAAGCTGAATGCGCATTTTAATGAGGAGTTAGGTCAAAATACCTATAAATAGGAGTGTTTAGGCTCAAATGAGAGAGATCTCTGGATTGCAAGCTGCGAAGGAACTGAGAGAGAAAGGTTGAATTAAAGATTGAAGATTCAGATTCGAATTATCGGAGATCAACTAATTGTGTTCATTGGAAATCAGCTTGATATTCAGTTTTTCTTCGACACTTATGTTCTTGGTGATGACTTTCTTTAGTTTTTCTGTTGATTTTAAATTTGCCATGTGTGGCTAAACTTCTTATTTGGTTAAGGGAAGATGAAACTCTAGTTTTGATTATATTAATCCTTTGTATTCCTTTATATTCAATACAGTTATGTTCTTATTCATATGTTTCTGTTCTTAATTCGGTATAAAGGTTTTTATACTCTTTGCTATTTTTTAAAGTGGTAAAAGTAGGATTGCTATGCGCGGTTGTGGTGGTGTGACTAGTGAGACATATGATCTAAGTAATTCAATCCCAGTGTGTGTTTGGACCTTAGTGTGATTGGTTTTCTAAATCTTAATGTTGTCATTAGGAGGATATAAAAACGGTTGCATTATAGCTAACTAGTGATTAGGGATTAATTTAAGCGGTTACTAAATTAATCAAAACTTAAGGAAAACGGAGAATTAATCTCACAATCACGTAAGAACATAATTGATCATGTTGATATAAAGGATATGTAGGTTAGCGTTATCATATAAATCTAGTGGTGGATTCCATCTCTTAACCAATGTCTTTAAATTGGAAAATCAAGTCGTGTTTATTGTTGTTGCTTTAGATTCAATTTTTGTTATCAGTTTTAATAAACAAAACCTCCTTTTTATTATTTATTGTTCATCAGAGTTAAAATTTGGAATCAATTAATAGTGTCAATTGAATTGATTCTCTGTGGATCGACCCTTATTAACTACAATTGGTTGTAAGGTTTTTATATTTTTGGTAGAACTTAATAACTGTTTTAATCACAATTTGTACCACACCAAATTTTGGTGCCATTGCCGGGGAACTAATTGTCCAATTGCGCTATTCATTTGTTTTCTATTTTTCACTCTGTTTTCGTTTCAGTTTTTAATACTTTAATTCCTTCTTTCTGATTATTTTGCAGGTGTTCATGTCCAGTGAAGAAGTGAATGAGCAATTGAGGAATTTAAGGCATTACTTTGAACAAGTTAGATTACATCCTCAGTTTCCCTTCCAATTCACACCTGCTGACATTGAAGTTGCCCGCCATATAGATCTATTAAGTTTTAAAATATATGAAGAGACATCTAAAGAAGTGGTGATGGCAGAAAATACTCTGAGGGCGTTGGGTGCTCCAAACTTGGACCAACAGCCCCTGTGCATAGAAATTCAAGAAAATGAAAGGGCATTTGAGTTGAAATCCGGCCTAATCCATCTTTTACCATTTTTCAATGGATTAGCTGGGGAGGACCCTAATAAGCATTTGAAAGAGATACATGTGGTTTGTTCTAGTATGAAGCCTACAGGAATTTCAGTAGAATAAGTCAAGCTCAGAGCTTTTCCATTCTCATTGAAAGATTCTGCAAAGGAGTAGTTATACTATTTACCACCCGAATCCATTAATTCTTGGCAGGACATGGCTCGGGCTTTCCTGGATAGATACTTCCCTGCCTCAAAGGCCGCAACCGTCAGAAAAGAAATATGTAGCATCCAACAAAGGCATGGGGAATCACTTTATGATTACTAGGAGAGGTTTAAGAAATTGTGTGCTAACTGCCCCCAACATCAAATCAATGAGCAACTTCTGATTCAATATTTCTATGAGGATTTGTTAGTGATGGACCGTAACATGATTGATGCTGCTAGTGGAGGAGCATTGGTTGATAAGACTCCTCAAGAAGCTAGAAACTTGATATAAAGGATGGCTACAAACACTCAACAATTCTACACTATGAATGACACTAGAGTGAAAGCAGTTAAAGAGGTAGAGACAACTAGTTTACAACAGCAAATGATTCAATTAGCTGCCATAGTTCAGAGGTTAATGGATAATGGGAAAGCGCCAGTACATGCTTATGGTATTTGTTGCTCATCTGGACATCCCACTGATATGTGTCCTACTCTTCAAGAGGACACAAATGAGGAGGTAAAAGCAGCAGGGGGATATTCTAGACTTTCTAAAAATTATAACCCCTACTCTAATACATATAATCAGGGGTGGAGGGATCGTCCTAACTTTAGTTATGCAAAGCAGCCCCAGAATCAACCTCCAGCATATGGACCTCCAGGATTTCAATAGAGGCAAGCACATTTCCCTCAGAGGCAATAACAAGCTCAAGCTCCTAAGCAACCTGAGCCTTCATTGGAAGAGCTACTGAGACAGATGGCCACTAATAGCATTCAATTTCAACAAGAAACAATGGTCACTATCAGTAACTTACAGAACCAAGTGAGACAATTAGCCACAGAAATCAATAAGGTTCAGAGTCAACTTTCTGGGAAACTTCCCTCCCAACCAGAAGTGAATCCAAGGGAAAATGCTAGTGCTATCACATTGAGAAGTAAGAAGACATTAGATGAACCAACATTGTCTTCTAAAGTCACTAAAGAGAAAGATGAAGGGCTTGAGAAGGTAAATGAGGAGGGGTAAAACTCCAAAGCCCCTAAGGTAAGTATTTCTGAAACCCTTCCTAAGTATATCACTAAGGCCTTATTCCCTAGTAGGTTGGTTAAGACTAGGAAAGAAGAAGCAGATAAAGAAATCCTAGAGACCTTTAGGAAGGTGGAAGTTAACATTCCTTTATTAGATGTCATTAAATAAGTTCCTAGGTATGCTAAGTTCTTAAAGGAATTATGCACTAATAAAAAGAAATTAAAAGGAAATGAGAGGGTCCAAGTGGGAGCAAATGTTTTAGCTGTAATTAAAAAGAAACTCCCAACTAAGTGTAAGGATCATGACACATTCACCATACCATGCACTAAAGGTAACACAAGGTTTGATAGGGCAATGCTTGATTTAGGTGCATCCATAAATATCATGCTTTATTCCATTTATGCATCTTTATACTTAGGTCCTTTAGAACTTACTAGTGTTATCATTCAATTCGCAGATAGATTTAACGTATACCTAAAGGGTGTTGTTGAAGATGTTTTAGTACAGGTGAATAAGCTAGTCTTTTCAGCAGACTTCTATGTATTGGACATGGAAGAAGATAAATCCCCCAACTTTTCTCCTAGTTTGTTGGGAAGACCATTCTTGAAGACTGAACGGACAAAAATTGATTTGCACTCAGGGACATTGACCATGGAATTTGATGGGGAATTGATCAAATTCAATATTTTTTAGGCTATGCGATATCCTAGTGATGTGCACTCTACTTGTTTGATTAATTCTTTTGATGCTTTTGATTCCTTAATTTCTGTAGCTTTTGAGTCTAATCATTTTAATGCTCTTGATACAATTTTGACTCATAACTTAGACGTACAGGAAGAACAGAGAGATGATGAAGGAGAGCCATGGAGCGAGGACATTCATGATATAGTTACAGCATTGCATGAGCTCTCCTCAACTTCAGAAGGACATGAAGTTTCATATGTTGAGCTACCAATTAATAATGATGTTCCTAAACCTTCTATTGTGCAGGCACCGACGTTGGAATTGAAGGAATTACCTATTCATCTCAAGTATATATTCTTGGGGGAGATGAACACACTTTCAGTGATAATTACTAAGTCACTCACCTAAGAACAAGAGGAGAAATTGGTGGCTATTTTGAAGGAGCATAAGACGGTCATTGGTTGGACTATCGCAGACATCAAGGGTATTAGTCCCTCCATTTGCATGCACAGAATCTTAATGGAGGATGGAGTTAAACTAGTGAGAGATCCCCAGAGGAGGTTGAATCCTCCTATGATAGAAGTTGTGAAGAAAGAGATACTGAAGCTCCTAAGTGTGGGGGTGATCTACCCCATATCTAACAGCAAGTGGGTAAGCCCGGTTCAGGTAATACCAAAGAAATTTGGATCACTGTGGTAAGAAATACCGAAAATGAGCTTATTCCCACTCGGCTAGAAACAAGGTGGCGTGTTTGTATAGACTATCAAAAATTAATTGCTGCCACTAGAAAAGACCACTTCCCTTTACCTTTTATTAATCAAATGTTGGAAAGATTAGCTGGTCATTCTCACTACTATTTTTTGGATGGATTTTTCAAGTTATAATCAGATTGTCATTACTGTAGAAGATCAGGACAATGACTACTTTTACTTGTCCCTTTGGTACTTTTGCATATAGGCAAATGCCTTTTGGACTATGCAATGCACCAGGAACCTTTCAAAGATGCATGATGAGCATATTTTCTGATTATATAGAGAACATCATAGAGGTCTTCATGTATGATTTTAGTGTATTTGGGAATGGTTTTGACAATTGCTTGGCACATTTGACATTGGTGTTAAAGAGATGCATTGACACTAACCTTGTGTTGAATTAGGAAAAATGCCACTTCATGGTAGAGAAGGGTATAGTGTTGAGTCATGCAGTCTCTGCTAGGGGCATTGAGGTTGATAAAGCTAAGGTAGAGGTTATGCGATCCTTACCCCCACCCACTAGTGTGTGGGAAATTCGTTCTTTTATTGGTCATACAGGTTTCTACCGAAGGTACATCAAGGATTTCTCCAAGATATCTTTGCCCCTTTGCAAACTTCTTCAAAAAGACGTTCCGTTCAATTTCGATGAGAAGTGTATGGACGCTTTTACTAAGCTCAAGGAATTGATGACTATGGCGCCTATCATTAGGCCACCGAATTGGGAACTACCATTTGAACTAATGTATGATGTCAGTTGTAACACCCTCCTTAGGGCATCACATTTCTGACTCCTGACTCATAATCTGAAAAGAAGTTCGCACAACGTTTGAGTTATAAAAGATGAGTTTCAAAATTTCTTCTTTACTAACACGTAAATTTACTGAAAATATTAGGTAATATTGAAAATCATATTTTAACTATTCATTATGCAATATTGACACCAATTAATATCACAATTTAAAGAGAAATATAAAATTAACAAACTTATTTTTTTTATTTTTTGACAGTAGCAAACCCCATGACGGATCCTACTTAATAGCACGGTACAACACTAACGAGAAACTTTAACATACTTATTCCTTTTTCTGTCTATCTTGATGCATCAGAACTTTACTCTTTGTCTACCCGGCACATCTTCGAACTTGAGATAGCCACTTTTCAATGTTTCCATCAATCTCTGAGTATTTACCACTCGTTATGTCTAAGACAACTCATTCCTTCTACTATATAATTTTAACAATACAGATAAAGCAAAACAATATAACAAAGAGGTGAGATCACCTACACCAATACCAACATGGCAGCACAGAGATAACACAAACAGCAATATCATACAGATAGATCATACCATAATCATGCCATCAGCATTAATCAACTATCATCATCTAATCATTTATCAGTTCAATCATCATCCAAGTACTCAAAACAATTGTCATAGCTAACATTCCCCAATTAATATATCTTCTTATTCAAGATATAAATGCTCAGATTTATGCATATGCACAAAGACTCAATTTATCAAAAACAACTCTATGGAGGTTTTCACAATTTCGAGAAGAATGCTCTGGTCAATTGTCAGCCTTAGCCCAAAGACAATCTCCCAGTCGTTGAAAAGAATCGTGTTCTTATCGGGTATCGTCAATGCGTTAACGAATCTTGCTTGCATCGCCAAGTGGCACAGGTGGTACTCGCCAACCGTCCACTAGTCGACCGCCGCGCCTCGGCCCTAAGATCCATCATAGACCTCACTATCAATTCTCATTCCCTCTTCAACCACAAGGGCCATAATAGCTATTAGCTATATTTTATACAATGCACGAATATATCAGTACAAGTCCAACCCCAAAGGGCCAAATCTTTTCAATTTCATTTGTTCAATGTAATCATATGCTTCAACGCATATTTTTTCAATGCACGTATAATGCACCAAATCCAATCACAGACATATCTTTCCAATGCATTTATAATGCATCAAATGCCAATCACAGGCAAAACATGTCATTTTCTCCCACAGCATCCATATACTGGTTCTACAGTATTTATACTGTATTTCCAACAGGAAAATCATATTACCACATTTTCATAGTTATAAAACTCTTTCGTTGTGTTTTCACAAAATTGGGCAACATTTCCATTTCGTTTTCACAATTCCAAAACGTTTCTGTTACGTTTTCACAATACTGCAACTCTTCTGTTGCACCTTTAAATCAAGTATTAAATTTTTCAACATTTTTCTCAATTGCATAAAAATATATGTTTCTCAGATCGCGTAATGATTTTCCATCATTTTCAAAATATTTAAAATATTTTCCAAATCACATAACGATTTTTCGTCATTTTCACAATCACGTAAAAATATTCTATCACTTTTAAATCACATAGTGATTTTTTAACAATAGTTCAAATCACGTAAAAATATTCTCTCATTATTTAATCACGTAGTGATTTTTTAATAATATTTTCAATAGTGTAAAATATTTAAACGCTTTCCAAATTGCGTAGAAATATTTTAACATTTTTCAAATTGCATAGAAATACGTTAATATTTTTCAAATTTAGTAGAAATATTTTATCGTATTTCAAATTATTTTTAAGATACGTAAAATATTTTTCAATATTTTACAATTACGTAAAATATTCCTCAATATTCCAAACATTATTTTGGACTTAAATAAATCAATATTAATTTCAACACATTCTTCAAATTGAGTAGCTTAAAAATCATGTTTTTAAGATACGTAAAACATTTTTCATCACAATTTCATTACAGAAAATATTTCTTAACCTTCGAAAATTCCTTTTTAACTTTTCTCAAAATAATATAACTTTGTATTTTATTTTTCATATTTTCCTTATTCAAGAAAATCTTTTTCCATATTTCTTAATTCAAGAAATCCTTTTCCAAAATATAATTCACAAAATCACTTTTCCATTGATATAAATCAACGTTTCAAAACTTAACATTTTCTAATGTACTTCAAAACTCAAAAATAAGTTATACGTTAGTAGATTTTCATCATACCACTATATTCTTCATTTTTCCCAAATCATTTCCAAACACAACCTTCTTCAAAATAAATTGAAGTTCGAAAACATTCTTGTTTACAAAAACTTAATTTCTCAAGTGATTAAAATGCTCTGATTCCCTTTTCAAATTCTTGTATTAAATCAAGTTACGTTTCCACTTTGAAAATCACTTTGTTCATAAAAATCAAGGCATTACAAGCCTTCAAAAACGTGGACATGACTATTGAAACCATCAAAGATTTTTCCTTCTAAATTGATATGGTTTTACACAAACAAAACTATTAAAAATTTTATTTTCAAAACTGCAAGACTTATGGTTATAAATCCAAACCCATTTGTTCAAATTCATTTTTATTTTCTTTGCAAAATCCTTTTTTCACTTTCTTTGCAAATCCTTTTTTACTTTCTTTGCAAATTCTTAAAATCATCATTACTATTTTCATTTAAATCTCATGTTTTGTAAAACACTTAAAAACTTTTTACACAAAATAAATCAATAAAAATTCCTCAAGAACCATGTTCTTGTACTCTTTGAAAAATAAACTCTTTGTTTATTTTCCTTGTTTTTCTAAACATCCATTTTCATCATTCATGAAAAATATTCATTTATGAACACCTATCTTGAGGTGTCTTAACCGATATTCACCATGTTTCTAGGGATCAAAAATTAATTCCCTTGTTCTTGAAAATTTTTAATATGAACCCTAATCAAGGGCATCAAAACCGTAGTCTTTCCTTGGCCATTGGGACCAAAAATTTATTTTCTTTCCATCATCAAATCATGGCATACACATACATACACATCATATATATATATCAAAAGCATGCCATATTATCATAATGCATAGTATAAGCATACCATCAAAACCATAAAATCATACAAAGCATATCAAGCATAAGCAAATAAATCAAAGCTCATAAAACACACATAAATTATTACATGACCATGGATTGGAATCCTCACATGGATTCACCATCCATCAAATTTAAGACCATCTCTCACCACCATACTTGGTTGGTGAGATGGATCTCCTCTTACCTCTTGAAGATCCTCAAAAACTTCTTGATTTGCTTCTTTTTCCAAGTCCTTCACCACCAAAGGCTTCTCAAATACAAAACAAAATACATAGAAATTAGTATACTAAGTTTGATTAAGAGGAACCATGGATCAAACATGGTTTAGAACATGAAAAAGAAGAGAAAAAATGAAGTCTTCTTATACTTCACCTCAAAAATCCAATAACTTTGATCTTGAAGAAAGTCCATGAAGATGAATGATTTAGAGAAAATCTCCAACATGAAAGTTGCTTAGAATATCATGTAGATTCAAGATCTATGGTTGGATTAAATTAAACAAACTTGAAAGATGGTCTTAGGGTGGTTGACCGAATTCCTCACAAGAAGGAAAACATAAGCTTTTTAATTTTTAACTTGAAGGACAAGGTTGTAGATGATAGAATTTTGAGAAGTTCCTAACAATTCTAAAATAATTAGTAAAATCACAAACAAAATTTAATAATAACAAACCATGGAACAAACATGGCTTAGAAAATCATAAACATGAATTTAAACCATAGAAATCAAAGTTTACCTCCAAGGAAGTAAGGTAAAAGTGAGATTTTGAAGCACTTAGAGTGGGATTTTGGGAAAACTTTCTAAATGAAAAGTATTTAGAATATTGTTTAGCTTTAGAAAATGATGAGAGTGAAAATTATAGGTGAGTGATGGTGTATTTGGGTGTAGAGACCGAACCAATGGAGAGAAAATAGAAGGAAAAATGATTGCTTGGTTCTTGGAATTTTGAGAGAATAAGATGGAGGCTTTTTGGATGAGAGAAAAAAATGAATATACATGCTCAAAATGAGTGGGCTGCCGTAAGAATGAAAGAATGGAGAGATAAAAATTTCTTTAGCATAATTGAAGGCTATCACATGCATGCAAAAGTCTTCCACTTTGTCATCTTTTTCCTTGGCCTAAAAAGGCTACTCCAATTTGTCTCCTCCTTTCCAAGCATCTCCAACCGTCCCCCCTCTTCATAATGAATGCAAAGTTGTCATCTTTTCATGCCATTATTTGAAGCATTTCTAGCCATTGATTAATTCAATGGTTAGGATTTAGGTAGACTTTTGATTTTTAGGAGACTTAATCTAGGCCATTAGATCTTTTTCCTTTAAATTCTAGCCATTAGATGTGTCTCCAAAATAAAGGGTCAAGATTGCTCCTTCAAACTTTAAATCCAAGGGTTATAATTAGTCATAGCCTTTTTAGAAGACCAAATCTCCACCTTTGATTAATTCTTCATCTAATGGTCATAAATGGTCTTTGTCACTTTTTAAGACTAAATCTCCACCCTTGATCAATTCCAAATCTAATAGTTGTAAATGGTCACTTTATATAATCAAATTTACACCGTTGATTAAATCTACGGTTGATATTGAAGCTTGCCTAACTAAGTTTATTCTCACACCATTGATTAAATCAATGGTGATTATCCAATGCTTCTTTATTAAATTTATTTCTTAACCATTAATTAAATCAAGATCAAGTCTTCACCGTTAAATAAATCAATGGTGGATATCCAAACCACCAATGTTGACTTATGCAATATAATTTCTATTTTTATCTACTAAAAACCTCACGAAAGAATATATTTACTGTATTTTTATCGCCCGATAATTAAATACAATGCCAAACACAATACAAGAAAATTTCTAAAACTGTTTTCAGATTCAGGTTTAGTAAGATCTCTTGTCTCCGTCTAAACATTACAAATTTTTCTATGCGTAGAAAAATTTTTACTTTGCGGGACCCACCTGGGCCCACGTAGGGTCACCTGGGCCCACCTAGGACCACTTGGGCCCACATACAGTCAAAAAAATTCATAATCATCCACAAAAATCACAAATATTAGAAAACGTATGAAAATCAAGTCAGATTGTTAAAAATAATTAACAGTCAAGAGAAATAAATACAAAAAGATTTTTTTCGGCCCAAAAATTATTATTTTCCTGACACGGAGTAAATCACTCAAAACGATCAAATATGCTGACAGAATAATCAAAATAATTTTACAGCACACAGAGATCACTAAATAGTAAAATTTTGTTAACTGTCAAAATTACTGTTTAAGAGATAGAAAATTTTGGGGTGTTACAATACTCCCCCTCTAAAAAGAAATTTTGTCCTCGAAATTTGAGAAACATGATTTCACACCCTCACAATAAATATGAACATTACTCTTTTATCTTATTTTCCAATTCTCATGAAGCTTCCTCTCTTGCATCTTGCTATACTATTCTAACCAATAAAATCTCTTTGCTGATGTTCAACTTCTCCTGATCAAACAGATATCTTAGACTTCTATAATTACTGAAGATATTGAATGTTACTCCAGAAAGAAAATATCTCCATATCTCTGATACCAATACAGCGGCTACCAACCTTCATTCATGCCTAGAATAGTTTTTCTCAGATAACTTCCAACTAATGTAATGTATTGCTTAAAATTTTCTTATTCTCATATCACTACATATTCCAGCTTTTGTTTTTAATAGGAAATGTCTCACTAACCAAATTCTCCTTTCCACAGCACGATACCAGATACTTCCGTAAATTTTTTTCTACGATTTTCCATTACCGTCTTAAATTTTTCCATAGAAGAATTGTTCCAATTTTTTGAAGAATTCACCACACTTCTGCTGCGTCACTCAGATACGTTAACACAGATACAAATATAGAAATATCCTTTCTTACAAGATATTCCTTCAATTGCAGGAGATGAAAGAAAACATCATAGAAGATAACAAAATGAATCGAACCTGTTATCGAACATATCCAGCAAAGAATTGGATGTAACCCGATTTTCAAGAATGAATTTTCTCTGGATTACTCATAGTCTGTTGAAATAATATCATTGGATATGGTTGAAAAATAACTAATCCATTTTCAAAGACTACGTCTGTTTATGAAACAGATCAAACTAACACAAAAATTTTGAACAACAGATCAAACTAATACAAAGATTTGATCTATAACAACAATTTGAATAACTTGAATAGCTCGATTAGCTGAGAATAGAAACAGAAGTAAATAAATCAGAGGATAACGAATAACTCTAACATATAATTGATCTACTCAATCATATGTCATAAAGAATAGGTTATTCACAGAAATATTCAGTATGGTTTATAGGATTAGCTCCAATGACGCAATCTCCATTGATTAAATCTTCCGCTCAGAACATTCCCATTCCATTCAGAGTAACAACTTCCTTTACTATCTAAAATTTTTACTAATAGAAAACTCTGTTTTCAAAGAGCATAATCTCTGAAAAAATGTGTCCAACTTTTCTGCAATTTGTTTCCTTGACGTACATTCCTTCATTTAAGTACTTTCTTTCACATCCTTTACTGTTTTTGGTTTCCTCAATGGTTGTAAATACATCTTCTGTCGAAATCAATTACTTTCTCAATATCCTAAAAAAATTACCAGGTTCCAAAATTACGAAATCTTATATTCCAAGACCGATTCTCTTCCATCAGATCCTAAACTTCAAATTCCAGTTTCCACTGAACAGCGGTCCTTTGTTCGTGCAGTCGTCTTTCCACATTACTCTGGTTGCTCCCGTAGCTACAACTGCATTACTAGTAACATGTTTCACTTCCACACAAGTATAACTATGAGGCGTGCGGATCGAAATAAAATGGATCTAATATCCATTATAAACAACATTATTTCCTTTCGAAAAACAAACACAGAGAACACAACACAAGCAAAATAGACCTAACCACAAACCCCAAAAGACTCAAACCGTGCTCTGATACCAACTAATGTAACACCCTCCTCAGGGCATCACATTTCTGACCCCTGACTCATAATCTGAAAAGAAGTTCGCACAAAGTTTGAGTTATAAAAGATGGGTTTCAAAATTTCTTCTTTACTAACACGTAAATTTACTGAAAAAATTAAGTAATATTGAAAATCATATTTCAACTATTCATTATGCAATATTGACACCAATTAATATCATAATTTAAAGAAAAATATAAAATTAATAAACTTATTTTTTTTATTTTTTGACAGTAGCAAACCCCATGACGGATCCTACTTAATAGCACGGTACAACACTAACGAGAAACTTTAACATACTTATTCCTTTTTCTGTCTATCTTGATGCATCAGAACTTTACTCCTTGTCTACCCGGCACATCTTCGAACTTGAGACAACCACTTTTCATTGTTTCCATCAATCTCTGAGTATCTACCACTCGTTATGTCTAAGACAACTCATTCCTTCTACTGTATAATTTTAACAATACAGACAAAGCAAAACAATATAACAAAGAGGTGAGATCACCTACACCAATACCAACATGGCAAAGACAGAGAGAACAACACAAACAAGAATATCATACAGATAGATCATACCATAATCATGCTATCAGCATTAATCAACTATCATCATCTAATCATTTATCAGTTCAATTATCATCCAAGTACTCAAAACAATTGTCATAGCCAACATTCCCCAATTAATATATCTTCTTATTCAAGATATAAATGCTCAGATTTATGCATATGCACAAAGACTCAATTTATCAAAAACAACTCTATGGAGGTTTTCACAATTTCGAGAAGAATGCTCTGGTCAATTGTCAGCCTTAGCCCAAAGACAATCTCCCAGTCGTTGAAAAGAATCGTGTTCTTGTCGGGTATCGTCAATGCGTTGCAACGAACTGCATCGCCAAGTGGCAGGGTACTATGGTACTCGCTAACCGTCCACTAGTCGACCGCTTGCGCCTCGACGCCCAAGATCCATCATAGACCTCACTATCAATTCTCATTCCCTCTTCAACCACAAGGGCCATAATAGCTATTAGCTATATTTTATACAATGCACGAATATATCAGTACAAGTCCAACCCCAAAGGGCCAAATCTTTTCAATTTCATTTGTTCAATGTAATCATATGCTTCAACGCATATTTTTCCAATGCACGTATAATGCACCAAATCCAATCACAGACATATCTTTCCAATGCATTTATAATGCACCAAATGCCAATCACAGGCAAAACATGTCATTTTCTCCCACAGCATCCATATACTGGTTCTACAGTATTTATACTATATTTCCAACAGGAAAATCATATTACCACATTTTCATAGTTATAAAACTCTTTCGTTGTGTTTTCACAAAATTGCGAAACATTTTCATTTCATTTTCACAATTCCAAAACGTTTCTGTTACGTTTTCACAATACTGCAACTCTTCTGTTGCACCTTTAAATCACGTATTAAATTTTTCAACATTTTTCTCAATCGCATAAAAATATACGTTTCTCAGATCACGTAATGATTTTCCATCATTTTCAAAATATTTAAAATACTTTCCAAATCACATAACGATTTTTTATCATTTTCACAATCACGTAAAAATATTCTATTACTTTTAAATCACATAGTGATTTTTTAACAATAGTTCAAATCACGTAAAAATATTATCTCATTATTTAATCACGTAGTGATTTTTTAATAATATTTTTAATATAGTGTAAAATATTTAAACGCTTTCCAAATTGCGTAGAAATATTTTAACAATTTTCAAATCGCATAGAAATACGTTAATATTTTTCAAATCTCGTAGAAATATTTTACTATATTTTAAATCATTTTTAAGATACGTAAAATATTTTTTAACATTTTACAATTACGTAAAATATTTCTCAATATTCCAAACATTATTTTGGACTTAAATAAATCAATATTAATTTCAACATATTCTTCAAATTGCGTAGCTTAAAAATCATGTTTTTAAGATACGTAAAACATTTTTCATCACAATTTTATTACGAAAAATATTTCTTAACCTTCGAAAATTCCTTTTTAACTTTTCTCAAAATAATATAACTTTGTATTTTATTTTTCATATTTTCCTTATTCAAGAAAATCTTTTTCCACATTTCTTAATTCAAGAAATCATTTTCTAAAATATAATTCACAAAATCACTTTTCCATTGATATAAATCAACGTTTCAAAACTTAACATTTTCTAACGTACTTCAAAACTCAAAAATAAGTTATACGTTAGTAGATTTTCATAATACCACTATATTCTTCATTTTTCCCAAATCATTTCCAAACACAACCTTCTTCAAAATAAATTGAAGTTTGAAAACATTATTGTTTACAAAAACTTAATTTCTCAAGTGATTAAAATGCTCTGATTCCCTTTTCAAATTCTTGTATTAAATCAAGTTACATTTCCACTTTGAAAATCACTTTGTTCATAAAAATCAAGGCATTACAAGCCTTCAAAAACGTGGACATGACTATTGAAACCATCAAATATTTTTCCTTCTAAATTGATATAGTTTTACACAAACAAAACCATTAAAAATTTTGTTTTCAAAATCGCAAGACTTATGGTTATAAATCCAAACCCATTTGTTCAAATTCATTTTTATTTTCTTTACAAAATCATTTTTTCACTTTCTTTGAAAATTCTTAAAATCATCATTACTATTTTCATTTAAATCTCATGTTTTGTAAAACACTTAGAAACTTTTTACACAAAATAAATCAATAAAAATTCCTCAAGAACCATGTTCTTGTACTCTTTGAAAAATAAACTCTTTGTTTATTTTCCTTGTTTTTCTAAACATCCATTTTCATCATTCATGAAATATTCATTTATGAACACCTATCTTGAGGTGTCTTAACCGATATTCACCATGTTTCTAGGGATCAAAAATTAATTCTCTTGTTCTTGAAAATTTTTAATATGAACCCTAATCAAGGGCATCAAAACCGTAGTCTTTCCTTGGCCATTGGGACCAAAAATTTATTTTCTTTCCATCATCAAATCATGGCATACACATACATACACATCATATATATATATCAAAAGCATGCCATATTATCATCATGCATAGTATAAGCATACCATCAAAACCATAAAATCATACAAAGCATATCAAGCATAAGCAAATAAATCAAAGCTCATAAAACACACATAAATTATTACATGACCATGGATTGGAATCCTCACATGGATTCACCATCCATCAAATTTAAGACCATCTCTCACCACCATACTTGGTTGGTGAGATGGATCTCCCTCTTACCTCTTGAAGATCCTCAAAAACTTCTTGATTTGCTTCTTTTTCCAAGTCCTTCACCACCAAAGGCTTCTCAAATACAAAACAAAATACATAGAAATTAGTATACTAAGTTTGAT
This sequence comes from Ormosia semicastrata, assembly GCA_029884595.1. Lineage (NCBI taxonomy): Eukaryota > Viridiplantae > Streptophyta > Magnoliopsida > Fabales > Fabaceae > Ormosia > Ormosia semicastrata. The sequence goes on along the minus strand of JAQQTO010000063.1, from coordinate 78,405,878 downwards.
TAAGAGGAACCATGGATCAAACATGGTTTAGAACATAAAAAAGAAGAGAAAAAATGAAGTCTTCTTATACTTCACCTCAAAAATCCAATAACTTTGATCTTGAAGAAAGTCCATGAAGATGAATGATTTAGAGAAAATCTCCAACATGAAAGTTGCTTAGAATATCATGTAGATTCAAGATCTATGGTTGGATTAAATTAAACAAACTTGAAAGATGGTCTTAGGGTGGTTGACCGAATTCCTCACAAGAAGGAAAACATAAGCTTTTTAATTTTTAACTTGAAGGACAAGGTTGTAGATGATAGAATTTTGAGAAGTTCCTAACAATTCTAAAACAATTAGTAAAATCACAAACAAAGTTTAATAATAACAAACCATGGAACAAACATAGCTTAGAAAATCATAAACATGAATTTAAACCATAGAAATCAAAGTTTACCTCTAAGGAAGTAAGGTAAAAGTGAGATTTTGAAGCACTTAGAGTGAGATTTTGGAAAAACTTTCTAAATGAAAAGTATTTAGAATATTGTTTAGCTTTAGAAAATGATGAGAGTGAAAATTATAAGTGAGTGATGGTGTATTTGGGTGTAGAGACCGAACCAATGGAGAGAAAATGGAAGGAAAAATGGTTGCTTGGTTCTTGGAATTTTGAGAGAATAAGATGGAGGCTTTTTGGATGAGAGAAAAAAATGAATATACATGCTCAAAATGAGTGGGCTGCCGTGAGAATGAAAGAATGGAGAGATAGAAATTTCTTTAGCATAATTGAAGGCTATCACATGCATGCAAAAGTCTTACACTTTGTCATCTTTTTCCTTGGCCTAAAAAGGCTACTCCAATTTGTCTCCTCCTTTCCAAGCATCTCCAACCGTCCCCCCTCTTCATAATGAATGCAAAGTTGTCATCTTTTCATGCCATTATTTGAAGCATTTCTAGCCATTGATTAATTCAATGGTTAGGATTTAGGTAGACTTTTGATTTTTAGGAGACTTAATCTAGGCCATTAGATCTTTTTCCTTTAAATTCTAGCTATTAGATGTGTCTCCAAAATAAAGGGTCAAGATTGCTCCTTCAAACTTTAAATCCAAGGGTTATAATTAGTCATAGCCTTTTTAGAAGACCAAATCTCCACCTTTGATTAATTCTTCATCCAATGGTCATAAATGGTCTTTGTCACTTTTTAAGACTAAATCTCCACCCTTGATCAATTTCAAATCCAATGGTTGTAAATGGTCACTTTATATAATCAAATTTACACTGTTGATTAAATCTACAGTTGATATTGAAGCTTGCCAAACTAAGTTTATTCTCACACCATTGATTAAATCAATGGTGATTATCCAATGCTTCTTTATTAAATTTATTTCTTAAATGTTAATTAAATCAAGATCAAGTCTTCACCATTAAATAAATCAATGGTGGATATCCAAACCACAAATGTTGACTTAAGCAATATAATTTCTATTTTTATCTACTAAAAACCTCACGAAAGAATATATTTACTGTATGTTTATCGCCCGATAATTAAATACAGTACCAAACACAATACAAGAAAATTTTTTAAAACTGTTTCTGGATTCGGGTTTATTAAGATCCCCTATCTTCGTCTAAACATTACAAAATTTTCTATGCGTAGAAAAATTTTCACTTTGCGGGACCCACCTGGGCCCATGTAGGGTCACCTGGGCCCACGTAGGGTCACCTGGGCCCACCTAGGACCACTTGGGCCCACATACAGTCAAAAAAATTCATAATCATCCACAAAAATCACAAATATTAGAAAACGTATGAAAATCAAGTCAGATTGTTAAAAATAATTAACAGTCAAGAGAAATAAATACAGAAAGATTTTTTCCGGCCTGAAAATTATTATTTTCCTGACACGGAGTAAATCACTCAAAACGATCAAATATGCTGATGGAATAATCAAAATAATTTTACAGCACACAGAGATCACTAAATAGTAAAATTCTGTTAACTGTCAAAATTACTGTTTAAGAGATAGAAAATTTTGGGGTGTTACATCAGCGACTTCGCAGTAGGGGCTGTCTTAGGACAGCGAGTTGATAGGGTGCCCTATGCTATCTACTATGCATCAAGGACCTTAAATGATGCTCAACTTAATTACTCTACTGCTGAAAAAGAACTTCTGGATGTAGTCTTTGCTTTAGAAAAATTCATATCATATTTAATTGAATTTAAAGTAATTGTCTTTTCTGATCATGCAGCTTTGAAGTACTTACTCATGAAGAAGGAAGCGAAACCTAGATTGCTCCGATGGGTTCTACTGCTCCAGGAGTTTGACTTGGAGAATAAAGTCAAAAAGGGGAGCAAAAACTTAGTGGCAGACCATTTGAATAAGTTGATGACTGAAGAAGATGAGATACCTATCCTAGAGAGTTTTCCGGATGAGCATTTAATGGCTATCGAGAATACAATTCCTTGGTATGCTGATATTACCAACTACTTGGCCACCAAGGACTTTCTTGAGGGCTTGAACAAAGCACAACGAGATAAACTGAAGAGTGATTGCAAGTATTACATCTAGGATAATCATTGCCTATGGAAGCATTATGCAGATCAAGTGATTAGGAGGTGTATTCTAGATTTAGAAACTCATTCCATACTCTCTTTCTGTCACACTTATGCATGTGGAGGACATTTTGGCATGAAGAGGACAGCCAACAAAGTGCTTGACAGTGGTTTCTATAGGCCTACAATTTTTAAGGATGCTTACAACTTCTGTAAGTCTTGTGACCGCTATCAAAGAGCAGGTAATATTGGTCCTAGAAATCAAATGCCTCAAACTCTGATAATTTTTGTGGAAATCTTTTATGTTTGGGGCATTGACTTTATGGGACCATTCCCTCCCTCCTTTGGCTTCTCATACATTCTTTTAATAGTTGATTATGTGTCTAAATGGGTGGAGGCTAAGGCGACTAAAACTGATGAAGTAACACCCTTGTGGGGATGTCACATTTTTTATGCAATAAAATAAAATCTTACCCAAGTTATAAAACGATTGATACGTAAATAATATAAGTTGTAAATTTTTTTCCTTTTATACCTAATAACGTTAAACAAAATAACACGGAGCACAAAATAAGGCAAAACATAATCACGCACCATAATATGCATATGATCTTGTCTTAAGTATACAAATAATTTACAACTACAAATATTTAACAAAACAGTAAAAAGTCAGCATAAAGCTAAAACATAATATGCCCAAGTGCACATCAAAGATTCCTAACCCTCCAAAGGATCACTCTCAGATAGATCATCGGACAGTAGAAATCTCGGATGCCTCGCAGCTCTATGGACGTGAGTCCGTGCTGTCGACTCACTACTAAGCTCACTAGGCGCATGGAATAACGCCTAAGAGTCAAAGGCAACTCAAGATGTAAATACAAAGTAGTAGTAAAAATAAGCTCCCCATCAAACTCTCTACGCAGAGACACAGTCAGACATCCCACGTAGACTACCGATCCTCTATCCTCACGCAGTCGCCAGGCCTCAGAGCCTCCGTGAAAATCAAGTCTCACAAAACCAAAGAATCCAGGCAATGCCATGATCACAGGATCAATCCAGATGGTAGGGGTGATCCCATGGCTCGCCGTCCTTGCACTGCTCACTCGACTGATGATCCTCCGGATACTGAATATCAAGAGGCTGCTCCTCTTCCTCTTCCTCAAACTCTTTACAGAATATAATAATAATGCAGAGAAATACGTATAACGAGGTGAGACAATCTACATCATTATCAGCATAACAATAAAGAAAATGACAATACAAGCAAATATCATAATAATGCATACCATCACATCATATACAGTACCTCAAATTAACACATTATACATGCTATCACAGGTTATAGTAAACATTAAAATGCAGATCCTAAATGCTAATGCACACTGACTCGTTCCTACTCCATGGAACTAAACACAGACATTAGAGAGAATGATCTGAAAAGAACTATCAGTACCTCAGGCTGCCTACCAAACTATTACATTGTCTAACATTGTGTCTATAGCCCACAGTCCAAAACATCGTATAGTAATACACAGTCCAAATACATCGTGCACTACAGGCATTGTACCAAATAGTCTTCACAAGATCTTGATTAAGAATAGTGTCTGTCGAGATCATTGGTGTGTTGCCCGTTACCACGACCCAGAGGAGCTACCAACTGTCTGCATGTGGAATTCTCCGTACACTAATGCCTCTAAGTTCAATTAATGAACCACACTTTGCCTATCGCACCCACAACATGGTGTAATTCATCTCGTCAATCCATCACCAATTTTCAACCAAATTGACACAACTCTCAATGCATGATTAAGAATTATAATTACAAAAATACCCTTAGTCTCAATATATTACCATATTTATGAAAATACCATCAGTCTCAATATTTCAAAATATAGTATGTCTCCACTTGACAGTACTATCTCTCAACATGTCCGGGTCCACCACTTTAGCCCAACCGTACAACTCACTATTTCATTTAGTTGCGTAGAAATTTTATCGCATTTTCACAATCGCTTCACTTTTACAAACGTTCTTTAAATCACGTAAATATATTTTGATGTTTTTGAATATCGCATAATATTTTTAAATCATTTTCTCAATCACATAAGATTTTTAAATCATTTTCCTAATCATATAGCTTAAAAATATTTATTTTAAATATGCGTAAGCTATTTCTAATACTTTTAAACTACGTAGAATATTTTTCATACGTTATAAACATATTATGAAACTTTCTCTTTTATTTATCCGATTTTAGTAAAATTTGACAGCATTTTGTCTAGAAAATCTATTAAATGGCATTTTCTACATTTCTATCTAAATACTGCATATTTTAACCTTAATCCTTATTTACACCTTGAAACTTACTAACGCGCTTCAAAACTCATAGAGTGAGCTCTACGTTAGTATTTTTCAAGTGTTCTTTTTATTTCTTACCTATAACAAATTCTTCTAATTTAGAATTCTAAAACTAAGTTCATTTATTTTATTTCCCAAAGATTCATTGAAATTAAATTCTTTTGTAGATTAGCTACTTAACCTACCTTAGAAAATAATTTTAGGAATCAAATATACATTGAATGGCATGTTGGCCAAATTCAACATATCATTCACAAATAATCAGTAATCATTTCCTATCTTCTAAATCACTTTCAGATTCATTGTTTTACCTAAATTCATTAAATCATTATTTTAGAAAATAATTAAGAACATTTTGGTTCTCTTTTTCTTGGAGAAGCCGTGAGCCTCTTTTGTGTTCTTTGGAACACTTATGCAATCCTTGCATGTTATTCACATCCTACCATAACATTCATAAATCTATACACACATACAATATATTTTTAAAGCTATAGACATGCTTGCAAATACAATCAACCACAAATAGGAAAGCATTAAACAACCACATAAGTGAATCCTTATGGATTCTTCACACACACACAATCCATTTTCTCATCACCACACAAGGTTGGTGAGATTAAATCTCCATCTTACCTCTTGAAGACAAGATCTTCAAGCTCTTTCCTCATTCTCTTGATTTTCGTGTGGATTCAAAACAAATCCCTAAAATTCTTAAAAAAATTAGCAAAATCACAAACAAGGCTTAATATTGAAAAACCATGGAACAATCATGGTATAGAAAATCAAAAACTTAAATTAAAATCAAAGAATCAAGAGTTTACCTTTAGGGAAGTAAACAAAAGTTTGGATTTTGAAGTAGAAGGAGTAGGATTTTGACAAAACCTTCTAAATGAAAAGTGTTTAGGAGGTTGTTTAGATTTAGGAAATATTAAGAGGAAAAATTATAGAAGATGGGTAGTGAATTTGGGTGAGGGGGCCGAAACTTAAGAGAGAAAATGGAAGGAAAAGTGTTTGGTGTTCTTGAGAGATTTGAGAGAAAATAAAGCTAAGCTTTTAGGTGAGAGAAAAAGTGAAATTTAAGAGTCAATGTGAAGTGGTGCCGCCGTGAGTGAGTGTGTAGGGTAATTAGGAGATAAGTTTTGATAGTAAATATCACATTGTGTTCACATTTGCAAAGCACATGGCCTATGTCACCAATTGGTCATGCAATGGTCATGCAAGAGTGTTCAAGAAGTTTGGAGAAGCTCCCTTGCCCCTCTTGGTCGTGTGGCCCCTCTAGGAAAGGTAACTAGGTTTGTTTTAATTTTTAATCTAGTTACACTTTAATCAAATACTTACTAACTAGCTTAGGTTTTCTAATTGCTTCATTACTATCTAGTTACATAGCTAACTAGTTAATTAGGTCATTGCATATGTCATACTTAGTCATGGCTTCTAGATCAAATTAGGATATTGATTAGTAACTAGATTATAACTAATTAATAACTAAGTTAGTTCACTTAGTTTCTTTAATTAGACAATTAAGATAACTAAATTAGGTTTACTTAGTTACTTAGTAACTAGTCAAGCCATTATATTTGACTAAATCCTAGCCCTTGAAATTAACTACACTTCCTATCCATTAATTTAATCTATGGTGGATATCGTTAGTTACTTTATCAGGATTATTCTCACACCATTGATCTGATCAATGGTTATGATCAAAGGCATCTAAATCAAGTTGTTCATCCAATGGTCCACAATAAAGTCCATGCCACTTTATTTGACCAACTCTTATTGGTTTAGAATTTAGTCTAGTCAGAAACATTGACTGCTTTTCCAAACGTGGGTCTCACAGACTTTTTCTGGTCCATGGTCATTTTGGAGCAGATTTCTACTATTTTTGAGACAGTAGGTACTGTCAATTAAAATAATATTATAATAATATAAAATTATTTTATTACACAGTTAAATCTTAAAAATTAAAAGATTAATATACATATCACTTGGAATTGGGTTTAGTGATCTGTTGATTATTTTTATATTTTAATCGCCTTGTTATTGATTCATTGAACTTCATTTGTGCTTAATTGTCATCATTTAGCTTTGTTTCTGATATCAAACCCTAATTAGAACATTATTGTGAAACTTTGCTTAAATGTGTTCATTAGCACTCATAATTGAATTATGTTTTTCAGTCACTAGGCTTCTTAAGGTTCAATTAGGTTTAATTAAGTTGGTTTTGACATATTTTATGATATTGAGCCTAATTAGATCATTGAAGGAATTATTACATGAATTAGCCTTAATTTATCTCTTTGACAGTGTTCAGTAAACTAGCTATAATTTGAGTATCAAATATCTGATTGATGTGATTTTAGTCTTGTAGGAAAGTTAAGACAATTCTATACTACTTTCATGAAGACCTTAAAGGCCCAAACACACATTTGGATAACTCAAATTGGAGTTGAAGCAAGAACTAGGGTGCTGAACCTGATAGCTTGCATACTATTCATGACATAACTTGAGCTACAAGTTGTCAAATAGGCTAAAATTTTGATGGTTGATAGTTAATATCCAAATCTACAACTTTCATGTTGAACATTTTTCCAGATTCAGAGGTCTAATAAGTCATATTGGGCTTGGAAGTCAGATTACAGGGCCTGAGTCAAATGACAGGCCCTGCGTCAGATTACAGGGCCTAGACTGTGTAAAAAATACATGGCCGTGTGAGAGTACATGGCCTAGGCCATGTACTCCTTTGACTTTTGCAATTAAAATAGTAAATTTTGATCCTCCAAGCAGTGTCATACATGGCCTAGGCCGTGTATGCATGCACGACTGTGTATTTATGTCAAAAACTCAATTATTGAAACTTCTACGAGAAGTTTATATTGGGGGCCTATATATTCACACCCTTAGCACGTTTTGAATAGAGTTCTGACTTAGGAGAGCAGCTGCAACTCCTTGGAGAAGGAGAGGGAAGTCTTGGATCAAAAATTGGAGTCTCGGGTTCGAGCAATCAGAGATCCATCATCCTCAATCCTCAGAAACTCGTTTGCTATTTAGTTTTTCTTCTGCACTTTGTTTCTTATGTTGATCTTTCTTAGTTTTTCTTGTGATTTTGTTCTAGTTATGTATAACTAAACCTCCCTTGGTTATGGGGGTCATGAAACCACTAGTTTTGATGTTGTGATTTTGATTATTTCAACACAGTTATGTTTTTATTCATATATTTCTAAATCTATTGTTGGTATGAAGGTTTTTGTACTTGTTCCCACTTTAAAAGTGGTAGATCTGAGTTTATTATGCGTGATTGCGGTAGTAGATCTAGCGAAATGTATGATGTTCGTGTGGGTGTAATTATCTTTGTGCTATTTGCCAGTTATAAAAGTGGTAGATCTGGGTTTATTATGCACAGTTGAGGTAATAGATCTAGAGAAATATATGTTCTCAGTAATTTAATCCCGGTGTGTGATTAGATCTTAGTGTAATTGGTTTTCTAAAACTTAATGTAATTATTGGATAGTTGTAAGAGCGGTTGCTTTATGACTAATCAATGATTAGGAGTTGATTTGAGCGGTTGCTGAATTGGCCAACACGTGAGGAAAACAGAGATTTACTCTCACAATTGCGTAAAAACATAATTGAGCATGTTGGAATAAAAGGATATGTGGATTTACATCATCATATAAATCTAGTGGTGGATTCAATCTCTTAACCAATTTTTTTATATTGTTGATTTTAGTTTATTTATTGTTATTATTTTTGAAGTTGTTCATTGTTCATCAAAAGTCCAAAAATCTCCCTTTTTACTATTTATTGTCAATTAGAGTTTAAATTGGAAATTGTTTAATAATGTTGATTGAATTAGTTCTCTGTGGATCGACCCTTACTAACTACAACTAATTGTAAGGTTTTTATTTTGTGGTGGGCCTAACAATTGATTTTTATTTTGAATTTTTAATCACTATCTGTCTCACACCAAGAATTTTGGCGCCGTTGTCGGGGAGCCAATTTTCAAATTGCGCTATTAATTTGTTTCCTATTTTTACTCTATTTGTGTTTTTATTTTTAATTTTTGATTCTTTCTTTCTGAGTGTCTTGTAGGTGCTGATGTCCATTGGTCATGGTAGTTTGTGGGATTTGCTTATTACCTTGACATATCACTGATTTGTGTCCTACTTTCCTCGTGGACACAAATAAGGAGGTAGAGGCAGTATGGGGATATTCTAAACCTTTTGACAACTACAACCCCTACTCTAATACATATTATCCAGAGTGGTGGGACTATCCTAACTTGAGTTATGGACAGCAGCCTCAGAATTAACCTCCAGCCTATGAACTTCCAGAATTTCAGCAGAGGCAAACACCTTTTCTTCCAGGTTAGTAGCAAGTTCAAGTTCTTTGGCAACCTGAACCTTCATTGGAGGAGCTAATAAGACAAATGGTCATTAATACTATATAGTTCCAACAAGAAATAAGGGCCGCAATCAATAACATGCAAAACTCTTTAGAGCAGTTAGCCATAGAACTCAGCAATATGCAGAGCCTAAATTATGAAGGACTTCCCTCACAACCCGAAGAGGATGTGATGGAAGATCCTAGTGTTGTCACATTGCAAAGTGGGAAGACGTTGGATGAACCCACCTCTCTTCTACAAACCACTATAGAGAAAGACCAAGAGCCTAAATAGGTAAATGACGAAGGGAAAAACTCTGAAGCCCCCAAGGTAAGTAGTCTTGAACCTCTTCTTAATGTAGTGGAGGAGCAACATGATGAGTTATGTGATGAATTTCCTGATTTTATTGGTTTCAATAATTATATTCATTGCCACTCATATATTGATATCATATGTGCTAGTCATGCTAAGATTTCTGCAGAGTTGAAAGTTGATGATTTTGTTTACAAAGTAGAATCTAAGACCCAAAGGGAGGTGGAATTGCAGGCCATGGAAGAATTTTTAGAAAAGGAAGAAGAGCATCCAATGACGGTCACTACTGAAGTGGACTTTATTTTTGGGCCATCGTTTAGTAGAAACAATGCATATGAAGCTGATAAAGTGCACATATTACTTTTCAGTGGTGAAGCCAAGGAAAATAAGGGCTAATGGGACCTTGGTGGAAGCCCTCATGCTGCAAGCTTAATTTGGTCATTACACTTCAACCAATGGGATCCTAGTGAAAGCTTTCATATTGTTTCAACTATAGCTTGGTCATCATGTTTCAACCAATGGGATCCTGGTGGAGTCTTTTCACCTACCTTACTTGATAAGGCCAATAAACACCATCTCAAGTCTTTCTATGAGCTTCTGAAAAGTGTGGAAGTGAAAGTGTTAACCTTTTACCATCCACATTATAAAGAGCATTGAAAGTATCACAACGTTGGGCTGAGGACAATAAACTAAGTGCTCATTGGGAGGCAACCCAACTAGATTTGCTTTCTTTATCCCTTTTATTTTGTGTGTTTATTAGTTTCTTAGATTATGTCTTTATCTGTTTGTTGATTGTGAGCATGCAAATCTTTGGAAAACCTTGTGTTTTGGATTGATTAAATGTGTATTTGAATGCATTGATTGCTTGATTGATATTTATGTGGACAAAGTATAGTGGAAACCAAGCGAAACTGTAGGAATTACTTCTTTTGTGGTGTTGTTGTTTTGTTCTTCTGAATGCTAAATCATGTTCTTTGGGAATTTCCTTCAATTGAAAGTTAAATTGTATTTCATAATGAATGGACTGAGTAAAGAGTTAATCTCTTGAGACGTATTCTTATGAATGGGTGCCTTATGAACTTCGTCGATTTTTGGGAATCCTCTCAAGCATGATGAGTTTTAGTCTTAGGAATCTGACTTTAAAAGACCCTGACCTGTGTTTTTGAACTGATTTCTTATTATTTTTCAAAGAACATCATCATCCATAGGAGTTTTCCTATCATCTCAATGTTAATCGAGTCATGAAGGGTTTTCCCATACCCCATTTATATACCCCTGTAGTTTCCATTATGATGCACATTCCACTGTATTGTAATATATTGTTGTGATCTTTAGTTTAAACTATGTATTTGGTCATTGATTTACTGGTTGATATTTTTCATTTCGTGTGTTTATGTTATAGCTTTATTAGTTGTTTTCCTTTTCTGGATGTGTGTAGCATTTCTTTTATTTTCCTTTTCTGAATGTGTGTAGCATTGAGGACAATGCTTGGTTTAAGTGTGGTGGTGTGGATACTTTGATGTTCTATTGTGAATACTGTTGATATTCTGAATTGTTCTCTTGGGGTTTGAATGACTGATTGAACTATATTGGGGTGAGTGTATTTGATCTTAATTCTGTATATTTTCTTCTGAGTTTTCAAATGATGTGAATGATGAGCAATTGACCCAAATTTTTGAAAAAACCTTTGAGCTTGATTGAGTGAACTTTCTGGTTATCGATTTTGTCAGGTGAGATTCTGAAAAAGTAAAGGGTTTAATTAAAAATGATGAATCGAAACCTAGTGAGTTTTTGGGCCTTGTTGTGAATGGCTAATTTTAGGCCATTTTTGATTCTTTGAATGTGAGATTCCACTTATGATTATTGTGTTTTTCAAAACTTGTCTTGGTTCTCTTTTAAGCTGCTAATGACTACTGCATGCATTTGAAATGATAAGGGCATTTTCTTTTAAATAAATATTGGCCAAATAGTCATCCTTGCATTTTATCCATTGATTAACCCCTTTGAGCCTAATTGACCCTATTTCCTTCTATCTAAGCTCAATTTAAACCTAAAAGTGAAAAACTATTTTATTACCCTACCTTAGGGAGTAGAAAAGCTTAAGGATTGCATTGGAAAGTGGCTTTTGAATAAGTGTGGGGGTGTGATTCATGATGTTTTTGCCTAGTTATGTCTGTGTATAAAATATCTCATATTGACAAAATGTCAGGTTGAATTAAATGCAAGGTGTATATATATATATTAAAAAAAAGAAAAAAAAAAGAAAAAGAGAAGTCAAAAAAAGGATAAGGTATATAATAGGAATTTGAATTTGAAGATTATTGGGAAATTTTGTGTAATGATTGAATATCTTTCCATTTTGCTCTTCTAGTTCCTATGGTCTAGCTTTGTCTATCTTTGATGTATCCTACCTTAACCCTGACCCCATTATAACCTAAATAAAGTCCTTTTGATCTCTGTTTACATGTGGTTTGAGTAGTGGAGAAGTAGAGGCTTGACAAGCCTATGGTAAAGCATATTCTCATAAGTTGGTTGGGTGAAAACACAAGCCTAAAACACTTGAGTGAGAGAGCATTTCAGTGAGGATTTATCATGCTAATTGAACCCTGAAATTTGATTGATTTTGCTTGCCAACTTGGATTGCTAAGAAAGGGAATTCTTGATTGTTTAAATTCTTTGAAAACTAAATGTATAAAGGTCTTTGCTCATTATTCTGCATTTGCTTGGCTTGTTTTAAAATTGTATTGAATTGTTTATTTTTGCCTAGAAGTGCAAAAGGCTAAGTGTGGGGGTAATTGATCTGTTGATTATTCTTATATTTTAATCGCCTTGTAATTAATTCATTGAATTTCATTTGTGCTTAATTGTCATCATTTAGCTTAGTTTTTGATATCAAACCCTAATTGGAACATTACTGTGAAACTTTGCTTAAATGTATTCATTAGCACTCATAATTGAATTATGCTTTTCAGTCACTGGGCTTCTTAAGGTTCAATTAGGTTTAATTAAGTTGGTTTTGACACATTTTATGATATTGAGCCTAATTGGATCATTGAAGGAATTATTGCATGAATTAGCCTTAATTTATCTCTTTGACAGTGTTCAGTAAACTAGCTATAATTTGAATTTCAAATATCTGATTGATGTGATTTTGGTCTTGTAGGAAAGCTGAGACAATTATCTACTACTTTTATGAAGACCTCAAAGGCCCAATAACACGTTTGGATAACTCAAATTGGAGTTGAAGCAAGAACTAGGGTGCTAATCCTGATAACTTGACCTATGCATACTGTTCATGACATAACTTGAGCTACAAGTTGTCAAATGGGCTAAAGTTTTGATGGTTGATAGATAAGATCCAAATATATAACTTTTATGTTGAACACTTTTCCAGATTCGGAGGTTTAACAGGTCATATTTGGCTTGGAAGTCAAATTACAGGGCCTGCGTCAGATTACAGGGCTTAGGCTGCATAAAAAATACACGGTCGTGTGAGAGTACACGGCTTAGGCCATGTACTCCTCTGACTTTTGCAATTAAAATAGTAAATTTTGATCCTCCAGGCAGTGTCATACACGGCCTAGGCCGTGTATGCATGCACGGTCGTGTATTTGTGTCAGAAACTCAATTATTGAAACTTCTACGATAAGTTTATGTTGGGGGCCTATATATTCACACCCTTAGCACGTTTTGAAGAGAGTTCTGACCTAGGAGAGTAGCTGCAACTCCTTGGAGAAGGAGAGAGGAGTCTTGGATCAAAGATTGGAGTCTCGGGTTCAAGCAATCAAAGATCCATCATCCTCAATCCTCAGAAACTCGTTTGCTCTTTAGTTTTTCTTCTGCACTTTGTTTCTTATGTTGATCTTTCCTAGTTTTTCTTGTGATTTTGTTCTAACTATGTGTAACTAAACCTCCCTTGGTTAAGGGGGTGATGAAACCACTAGCTTTGATGTTGTGAATTTTGCATATTTGATTATTTCAACGTAGTTATGTTTTTATTCATATATTTCTAAATCTATTATTGGTATGAAGGTTTTTGTACTTGTTCCCACTTTAAAAGTGGTAGATCTGGGTTTATTATGCACGGTTGTGGTAGTAGATCTAGTGAAATGTATGATGTTCATGTGGGTGTAATTATCTTTGTACTATTTGCCAGTTATAAAAGTGGTAGATCTGGGTTTATTATGCGTGGTTGCGGTAATAGATCTAGAGAAATATATGTTCTAAGTAATTTAATCCCGGTGTGTGATTAGATCTTAGTGTAATTGGTTATCTAAAACTTAATGCACTTATTGGATAGTTGTAAGAGCGGTTGCTTTATGACTAATCAGTGATTAGGAGTTAATTTGAGCGGTTGCTGAATTGGCCAACACGTAAGGAAAACAAAGATTTACTCTCACAATTGCGTAAAAACATAATTGAGTATGTCGGAATAAAAAGATATATGGATTTACATCATTATATAAATCTAGTGGTGGATTCAATCTCTTAACCAATTTTCTTATATTGTTGATTTCAGTTTATTTATTGTTATTATTTTTGAAGCTATTCATTGTTCATCAAAACTCCAAAACCCCCTTTTTTACTATTTATTGTCAATCAAAGTTTAAATTGGGAATTGTTTAATAGTGTTAATTGAATTAGTTCTCTGTGGATCGACCCTTACTAACTACAACTAGTTGTAAGGTTTTTATTTTCTGGCAGACCTAACAACTATTTTTTATTCTGAATTTTTAATCACTATCCGCCTCACACCATTTAGTAAGATCCCCCAGCTCCGAATAATTAAAATAAGATTTTTTCGGCTAGAAAATTATTATTTTCTTAGCTCGGAGCAAATCACACACAATAGTCAAATATACTCACGGAACAGTCAAATTCAATTTATAACTCACAGAAAATACAAAGTAGTACATTTAGGACAATATTGTACTTAACTCAAAAGTTGGGGTGTTACAACTCTCCCCCGCTAATAAGAATTTCATCCTCAAAATTCGTTGTACCTCAGAATAGTTGAGGGTATTGCTCCCTCATCTTATCTTCTAGCTCCCAAGTAGCATCTCTTATTACATTATTCCATATTACCTTTACCAACTCAATCATCTTCCTTCGAAGCTGCTTCACTCTCCTGTCCTCAATCTAAACAGGAAGTGTTTCATACGTCAAATTATCTTTCAGTTGCACTTCATCTAACTGTATAACATGTGTTGGATCGGGAATATATTTCCTCAGCTGAGATACATGGAATACATTATGTAGATTAGATAGAAAAGGTGGTAAGGCAATTTGGTAGGCTATAGGACCTATCCGACGAATAACTTGATAAGGCCCTATGAATTTAGGAGTAAGTTTTCTGGATTTGATAACCCTCCCAACACCGGTCATAGGTGTTACTCGCAAGAACACATGCTCAACTTCCTTAAATTCAAGAGGTCGCCTTCGCTTATCAGCATAGCTCTTCTGTCGGCTCTGAGTCATTCACATTTTCTCTTGAATCATTTTCACTTTTTTCGTAGTCTGTTGCAGAAGATCAGGCCCAATGGTCATACTTTCCCCATCCTGATACCAACACAACGGTGTTCGACATCGTCGTCCTTATAGGGCTTCATAAGGTGCCATCCCTATGCTTAAGTGAAAACTATTGTTGTAGGTGAATTCTATCAAAGACAAGAATTCATCCCAACTCCCTTGTTGTTCCAACACATAAGCACCCAACAAGTCTTCCAACGACTGGATTGTTCTCTCTATTTGACCATCAGTCTGAAGATTATAAGCAAAACTCAATCGCAGTTTAGTTCCCATGGCTTCTTGCAAACTTCGCCATAACCTTGACGTAAACCTCAGATCTCTATCAGAAACTATACTTGTGGGTATACCATGAAGTCTAACAATTTCACTGATGTACATCTGGGTTAATCGTTCCAACGAATACTTAATATTGATCGGCAAAAAGTGCGCTGACTTCGTAAGCCTATCAACTATAACCCATATAGAATCATGACCCTTCCTTGTCCTTGCAATCCGGTAACAAAATCCATCGAGATACTATCCCATTTCCACTCTGGAATAGTTAAAGGTTGTAATATACGGGTAGGCCTTTGATGTTCCACTTTTGCCTTCTGACAAATGAGACAAGACGCTACACGTTCCGCTACATCTCTCTTCATTCTTGGCTACCAAAACATCTACTTTAAATTTTGATACATCTTTGTCATTCCTGGATGCATACTCAAATTACTAGTATGAGCTTTATCCAAAATTACTTTCTTAAGATCAGGATCATCAGGTACACAAATCCTTCCTTCAAATCTTAAGATTCCATTAG
This sequence comes from Ormosia semicastrata, assembly GCA_029884595.1. Taxonomy (NCBI): domain Eukaryota; kingdom Viridiplantae; phylum Streptophyta; class Magnoliopsida; order Fabales; family Fabaceae; genus Ormosia; species Ormosia semicastrata. The sequence continues at coordinate 78,389,970 of JAQQTO010000063.1, read as the reverse complement.
ATCCTTCTTCCACCGTCGCCTTATGACCTTGCTTCAAAAATTCCTTTTCATTCCGTAAAAACGAATCCTCACCCTATTTTTCTCGGATTACATCCAGCAAGTCATTCAAAACCACAACCTTACTTAGACGAATCTTTCCTAGTACTAATTCCACTGACAACCATAGATCTCTGAATTGGTTGATCAATTCTTCCTCCTTTATCATCATTGTAGAAACACTAACCACCTTTCTACTCAAGGCATCCGCCACCACATTCGCCTTTCCTGGATGGTATTGAAGTTGAAAATCGTAGTTCTTCAAGAATTCTAACCATCGCCCCTGCCTCATGTTCAATTCCTTTTGATCGAACAAATATTTCAAACTTTTGTGATCACTAAAGACATTGAACATAGCTCCATACAGAAAATGCCTCCACACTTTCAATGTAAAGACCACTGCAGCTAGTTCTAAATCATGCATTGGGTAGTTCCTCTCATGAACCTTCAACTGTCTTGAAGCATAAGCTACCACATTCCGGTTTTGCATTAACACACATCCTAACCCTTGGTAAGAAGCGTCACAATACACTTCAAAAGATTTGTTAGGGTCTGGTAAAATTAGCACTGGTGCAGTCCTCAATCTCTTCTTCAACTCTTGAAAACTTGCTTCACATTCCTCCGTCCAATCAAAAGCTTGACTCTTCCTTGTGAGTTGTGTAAGGGGTCCAGCTATTTTTGAAAAACTTTTACTAAACCTTCGGTAATATCCGGCCAATCCAACAATACTCTGGACCTCCATCACTGTCTTAGGCTTTTCCCACTGTAAAATAGTCTCCACCTTCGACGGGTCTACCGCAATACTTTCCTTGGAAATCACATGGCCTAGAAATTGAACCTCTTCCGACCAAAACTCACACTTTACCAACTTCGCATACAGCTTCTTCTCTTTCAAAATTTGGAGAACTATACTGAGATGTTCAGCATGCTCTTCTCGACTTTAAGAGTATATTAGAATGTCATCGATAAAAACAACAACAAATCTGTCTAGGTACGGATGAAAAATCCTATTCATATAATCCATGAATATTGCAGGAGCATTCGTCACTCTGAACGGCATCACTTGATACTCATAATACCCATAACGAGTTCGAAAAGCTGTCTTAGGTACATCATCTACCTTGACACGAATTTGATGATAACCTGATCGCAGATCTATCTTAGAGAATACAGCTGCTCCCTTCAACTGATCCATCAAATCATCAATTCTTGGAAGTGGATACTTATTCTTTATCGTAACCTTATTCAACTGACGATAATCTACATAAAGATGAGAAATTCCATCCTTCTTCTTGACTAGTAGTACTGGTACTCCCCACAGTGAAACACTAGGTCGCACAAACTGTTTCTCCAATAGTTCCTCCAATTGCTTCTTCAATTCTACCAACTCCGTAGGCGACATTCGATATGGTGCAATCAAAATAGGGCCTGCTCCCGGCACCAAATCGATAGAGAACTCGATCTCCCTTTCCGGTGGCAAACCGGGTACATCATCAAGAAAAATCTCTAGAAACTCATTGACGATAGGAATAGCGTTTACATCTTTCTCACGCTTGACTTCTAAAGAAGATAGCAACATATATCCCTAAGCTCCATCTCTCAACAATGATTTGACTTTAACAGCAGTCAAAAATCTAGAACCTTCTTCCTTAGGAAGAACTATGGTTTTGTTTGTACAGTCTATTAGGATATGGTTAGAAGATAACTAATCCATTCCTAATATTACATCTATGTCAACAAGAGGTAAACAAATTTAATTGACTGAAAATACACGATCCTTTATAATGATAGGACAATTCAAACATATTTTGGATATAATAACAGGCTTGGCAATTGGCGTAGAAATAATCAATTGAAAACTCAGAGAAGACACAGGCAGTTTCAATCGTTCCACACAATCATATGCAATAAATGAGTGTGTTGCACCCGAATCATATAGTAAAGTCAAGTGACGACCTTCAATGGCATGTTCCCTTTGAATGAGATCTTAAGACTGAGAAGCTTCAATTCCAATCATCATATATACTCGCCCTCCAGATCGCGGCTGAGTAGCACGAACATTACTCACAGCAGGCTTCCTTTTCGGCTGAGTGCAATCCCTAGAAACATGTACAGGTTTTCTGCAATTGAAACAAATTGTTCCCCTGATCGAACAATCCGTAGATATATGGCCACTCTTTCCACACTTAAAACATCTCGGCGTAAACGCCACGTTGTGACCAGCTCTGTTACCACTAGAACTTCTCCCAACAGATGGACATTGAGGCTGACTTCCCAGTGGTCTCGAATAAGGCTTACGCTGAAACTGGTTATTACTATTGTTGCCTTCTCTTTGGAACCTATTCGGTCCAAAGTTGCGATTTCTGGGATCTCGTGACGGTTCCAACTCCTCGAGTCGTCGATAGGTATCCATCAAAGCAGGAAATTCCCTCATCCTCATAGGTAGCACTCTTTGCTTCAGTTCTACCCTCAGCCCTTCCTCAAACTTATGGCATTTCCATGCCTCATAAGGTTGAATTTGAAAGTACCTTGAGAACTGTGACAAGCTCTCAAACTTAGCAGCATACTCCCCAACGATCATGTTACCCTGACACAAACCAAGAAATTCCATCTTCTTGGCATGTCGGGCACTAGCAGGAAAGTACTTTTCCAGAAATGCTTCACTAAATACCTCCTAAGTAATTTTAATCCCTTCAGCTTGTAGCAATCGGTGGGTTCCTCTCCACCAATTTTCACTATCTCCTCTCAACATAAAAGTTGTATACATCACCTTTCTATAATCTGCGCACCCTATTCCTTCAAATACCCTTTCCAAGTCTTGGATCCAGAGACTCGCCTTCTCGGGGTCAAACTTGCCTCTAAACTGCAGTGGGTTATTGCGTCTAAACTCAGATAAATTTAGAGCCTTAGCAATTGCATCTTGCTGTTGAGCTGTTCGTTGATTTTGTTGAGTAATTACTTCCACCATTCGCTGCATAGCCTCAGCAGCTGCAGTCATCGGGTCCACATTACGTTCCATGTTCGCACGCATTCTTCTTCCACCAGACATCTTCTTTCTTCAACAAAACAAAACAAGGTCAGATGTAACCTTTTGGAAACAAATCACAGAGAATCACACAACACAAGCAAAAAAAAAAACCTAAACATAACCCCAAAAGACTCTAACTTGGGCTGATACCAACTAATGTAACACCCTTGTGGGGATGTCACATTTTTTATGCAATAAAATAAAATCTTACCCAAGTTATAAAAAAATTGATATGTAAATAATATAAGTTGTAAATTTTTTTTTCCTTTTATACCTAATAACGTTAAACAAAATAACACGGAGCACAAAATAAGGCAAAACATAATCACGCACCATAATATACATATGATCTTGTCTTAAGTATACAAATAATTTACAACTACAAATATTTAACAAAACAGTAAAAAGTCAGCATAAAGCTAAAACATAACATGCCCAAGTGCACATCAAAGATTCCTAACCCTTCGAAGGATCACTCTCAGATAGATCTTCGGACAGCAGAAATCTCGGATGCCTCGCAGCTCTACGGACGAGAGTCTGTGCTGTCGACTCACTACTAAGCTCACTAGGTGCATGGAAAATTCCTCCCCAATAATGCCTAAGAGTCAAAGGTAACTCAAGATGTAAATACGAAGTAGTAATAAAAATAAGCTCCCCATCAAACTCTCTACGCAGAGACACAGTCAGACGTCCCACGTAGACTATCGATCCTCTATCCTCACGCAATCGCCAGGCCTTAGAGCCTCCGTGATAATCAATTCTCACAAAACCAAAGAATCCAGGAAACACCACGATCACAGGATCAATCCAGATGGTAGGGTGATCCAACGACTCACCATCCTCGCACTGCTCACTCGGCTGACGATCCTCCAGATACTGAATACCAAGAAGTTGCTCGTCTTCCTCTTCCTCAAACTCTTTACAGAATATAATAATAATGCAGAAAAATACGTATAACAAGGTGAGACAATCTACATTATTACCAGCATGACAATAAAGAAAATGACAATACAAGCAAATATCATAATAATGCATACCATCACATCATATACAGTACCTCAAATTAACACATCATACATGCTATCACAGGTTATAGTAAACATTAAAATGCAGATCCTAAATGTTAATGCATACTGACTCGTTCCTACTCCATGGAGCTAAACACAGACATTAGAGAGAACGATCTGAAAAGAACTATCAGTACCTTAGGCTGCCCAACCAAACTATTACACTGTCCAACGTCGTGTCTATAGTCCACAGTCCAAAACATCATGTAGTAGTACACAGTCCAAATACATCGTGCACTACAGGCATTGTACCAAATAGTCTTCACAAGATCTTGATTAAGAATAGTGTCTGTCGAGATCATTGGTGTGTTGCTCGTTACCACGGCCCAGGGGAGCTACCAACTGTCCGCATGTGGAATCCTCCGCACACTAATGCCTCCAAGTTCAATTAATGAACTACACTACGCCTATCGCACCCACAACATGGTGTAATTCAGCTCGTCAATCAATCGCCAATTTTCAACCAAATTGATACAACTCTTAATGCATGATTAAGAATTATAATTACAAAAATACCCTTAGTCTCAATATATTACCATATTTATGAAAATACCCTCAGTCTCAATATTCCAAAATATAGTATGTCTCCACTTGACAGTACTATCTCTCAACATGTCCGGGTCCACTACTTTAGCCCGACAGTAAAACTCACTATTCCATTTAGTCGTGTAGAAATTTTATCGCGTTTTCACAATTGCGTCACTTTTACAAATGTTCTTTAAATCGCATAAATATATTTTGACATTTTTAAATATCGCATAATATTTTTAAATTATTTTCTCAATCGCGTAAGATTTTTAAATCATTTTCCTAATCATATAGCTTAAAAATCTTTATTTTAAATATGCGTAAGCTATTTCTAATACTTTTAAACTATGTAGAATATTTTTCATACGTTATAAACATATTATGGAACTTTCTCTTTTATTTGTCTGATTTTAGTAAAATTTGACAGCATTTTGTCTAGAAAATCTATTAAATGGCATTTTCTATGTTTCCATCTAAATACTACATATTTTCACCTTAATCCTTATTTACAGCTTGAAATATGCTAACACGCTTCAAAACTCATAGAGTGAGCTCTACGTTAGTATTTTTCAAGTGTTCTCTTTATTTCTTACTTATAACAAATTCTTCTAATTTAGAATTCTAAAACTAAGTTCATTCATTTTATTTTCCAAAGATTCATTGAAATTAAATTCTTTTGTAGATTAGCTACTTAACCTACCTTAGAAAATAATTTTGGGAATCAAATATACATTGAATGGCATGTTGGCCAAATTCAACATATCCTTCACAAATAATCAGTAATCATTTCCTATCTTCTAAATCACTTTCAGATTCATTGTTTTACCTAAATTCATTAAATCATTGTTTTAGAAAATGATTGAGAACATTTTGGTTCTCTTTTTCTTGGAGAAGCCGTGAGCCTCTTTTGTGTTCTTTGGAACACTCATGCAATCCTTGCATGTTATTCACATCCTACCATAACATTCATAAATCTATACATACATACAATATATTTTTAAAGCTATAGACATGCTTGCAAATACAATCAACCACAAATAGGAAAGCATTAAACAACCACATAAGTGAATCCTTATGGATTCTTCACACACATAAAATCCATTTTCTCATCACCACACAAGGTTGATGAGATTAAATCTCCCTCTTACCTCTTGAAGACAAGATCTTCAAGCTCTTTCCTCCTTCTCTTGACTTTCATGTGGATTCAAAACAAATCCCTAAAATTCTTAAAAAAATTAGCAAAATCACAAACAAGGCTTAATATTGAAAAACCATGGAACAATCATGGTATAGAAAATCAAAAACTTAAATTAAAATCAAAGAATCAAGAGTTTACCTTTAGGGAAGTAAACAAAAGTTTGGATTTTGAAGTAGAAGGAGTAGGATTTTGATAAAACCTTCTAAATGAAAAGTGTTTAGGAGGTTGTTTAGATTTAGGAAATATTAAGAGAAAAAATTATTGAAGATGGGTAGTGAATTTGGGTGAGGGGGACGAAACTTAAGAGAGAAAATGGAAGGAAAAGTGTTTGGTGTTCTTGAGAGATTTGAGAGAAAATAAAGCTAAGCTTTTAGGTGAGAGAAAAAGTGAAATTTGAGAGTCAATGTGAAGTGGTGCTGCCGTGAGTGAGTGTGTAGGGTAATTAGGAGATAAGTTTTGATAGTAAATATCACATTGTGTTCACATTTGCAAAGCACATGGCCTATGTCACCAATTGGTCATGCAATGGTCATACAAGAGTGTTCAAGAAGCTTGGAGAAGCTCCCTTGCCCTTCTTGGCCGTGTGGCCCCTCTAGGAAAGGTAACTAGGTTTGTTTTAATTTTTAATCTAGTACACTTTAATCAAATACTTACTAACTAGCTTAGGTTTTCTAATTGCTTGATTACTATCTAGTTACATAGCTAACTAGTTAATTAGGTCATTGCATATGTCATGCTTAGTCATGGCTTCTAGATAAAATTAGGATATTTGATTAGTAACTAGATTATAACTAATTAGTAATTAGGTTAGTTCACTTAGTTTCTTTAATTAGACAATTAAGCTAACTAAATTAGGTTTACTTAGTTACTTAGTAACTAGTCAAACCATTATATTTGACTAAATCCTAGCCTTTGAAATTAACTTCACTTCCTATCCATTGATTTAATCTAAGATGGATATCATTAGTTACTTTATCAGGATTATTCTCACACCATTGGTCTGATCAATGGTTATGATCAAAGGCATCTAAATCAAGTTGTTCATCCAATGGTCCACAATAAAGTTCATGCCACTTTATTTGACCAACTCTTATTGGTTTAGAATTTAGTCTAGTCAGAAACGTTAACTGCTTTTCTAAATGCGGGTCCCACAGACTTTTTCGGGTCCATGGTCATTTTGGAGCAGATTTCTATTGTTTTTGAGACAGTAGGTACTGTCAATTAAAATAATATTATAATAATATAAAATTATTTTATTACACTGTTAAATCCTAAAAATTAAAAGATTAATATACATATCACTCGGAATTGGGTTTAGTAAGATCCCTCAGCTCCGAATAATTAAAATAAGATTTTTTTGGCTTGAAAATTATTATTTTCTTGGCTCGGAGCAAATAACACACAACAGTCAAATATACTCACGAAACAGTCAAATTCAATTTATAACTCACAGAAAATATAAAATAGTACATTTAGGATAATATTGTACTTAACCCAAAAGTTGGGGTGTTACAGATGACTCTAAAACTGTTGTGGATTTTGTGAAGTCTAACATTTTTTTTAGGTTTGGAACTCCAAGGGCCATCATTAGTGATCAATGGACTCATTTTTGCAGCAGAACGTTTGAGGCTCTTTTTAAGAAATATGATGTGGTGCACCAGACTTCTACTCCTTTCCATCCACAGAAAAATGGACAAATTGAAGTGTCTAATCAAGAAATCAAGTTCATCATTGAAAAAATAGTGAATCTAATGCGTAAGGATTGGAGCACTAGACTTAATGATGCATTGTGGGCTTATAGGACTACATATAAGACCCTCATTGGTATATCACCATTTTGCTTGGTGTATGAGAAGCCCTGTTATTTACCTGTGGAGCTGGAGCATCGCTCTTATTGGGCCATTAAGCAAGTCAATACGGATTTGGAAGGCACTAGAAAGCAATGGAAACTCCAATTACAGGAGTTGGAAGAATTATGGATTGAGGCTTTTGAGAGTGCCCTCACTTACAAAGCTAAAACCAAGGCATTCTGTGACCAAATGATATCCAGGAATAGCTTTAAGAAAGGATAGAGAGTGTTGCTATACCAATCCAGACTTAAAATGTTTTCATGTAAACTACATTCTAAATGGATTGGACCATTTGTAGTGATAGATGTTTTTTCCTTCTGATGCAGTGGAAATTATGATTGAGGCGTCTGGTAAAATATTCAAGGTCAATGGACATCGTCTCAAGCCTTACCATGAGTTTCTAGAAAAGGAAGAAGTGGAAGAGATGACTCTTCTCCATCCTCATTATAAAGAACACTGAGGAGTGTCACAATGTCGGGCTGAGGATAATAAACTAAGCGCTTAATAGGAGGCAACTCATCATCAAGAAAATCAGATTTGCTTTCTTTATCTCTTTTATTTTATATTTCTTTATTATTTTCTTGGTTAGTTTCTTAGGTAGAACAGATCTTGATCTGTTTCTTGAATGATTGCTTGGAAATCCCTGAATATCTTTGATTTTTGGAATGATGGATTTGTGGTTGAATGCATTATTTGATTGTTTGATGAGTGTATGGACTGATTGTAAGAGTTACAATGGAAGTGTGACTTTAAGAATTGAATCTTTTGTGGGGATACTATATTGATGTTCTGAATTCTAAGTCAAGTTCTTTGGGGATGATTTCCGTAAACTGAGAAGTTAAATTACATTTCCTTATGAATAGTTGAGTAAGGAGTCATTAGGTTATATCTTGCTGACTCTTGAGATAGGTTCTTATGGATTTGAGCATCATGAACTTCGTTGTTTGCGGAATCTCTTCAAGAACGATAATGCGTTATATTCTTGGGAATCTAACTCTAAAAAACCCTAGGCCGTGTTTTAACTTTGGTTTCTTAAGTGTTTTCCAAAGCACAACACAATTCATGCTGTTAAAATAGGGTCCCCCTAATGTTTCACAGCAAAATAGGCCATTTTTCTGAATTTTTGGCAGAGAAAAACATTGGGGCTGTGTCAAATGACACGGCCCGTGTCTCATTGAACAGCTTGAAATCTCCCTTGGTAGAGGAGAACACGAGGTGGGCTGTGTTAAGTGACACGACCCATGTTTGCGTGCCCAGAAGACCCCATGTTTGGCAGAGGAGTACACGGGCTGGGCCGTGTCCTTTGACACAGCCCATGTCCTTGTGACAAAAGGTAAAAAAAAACCCTCATTTAGGGTTCAATTGGTCATCTTCTTCCCCAAATTTCTCTCCCCCACGCAGCCACCACCATAGCCACGCACTTCCCCCACCAAAATCTCCTCTTCCTTCATATCCATCACCATTTTTCTTCCTTTTTCTTGCTCCAAATCACCACCCACTCTACCATTCCTTCCCTCCTCACTCTATTCACACCAAAACAAACCCCTCTCATCCACATTTCTTCACAAAACCACCATTCTTCCCTCTCTACCACCGTGACCACCACCACCATTGTTCCCTTCCAACCATGAACAGTACCACACTCATCACATTTTGCTCACCTTCTACAATGCCTCCCAAGAAATGCCTTAAGCACACTACTAGAAAGGCGATTCCACCTCCTCCATCACTGCATGAAACATCCCCTCTACAGGTACATATTAATCATATAATGAACAAAGAGGTAGTCCCTACTAGGTTCTTAGATGCAAATACTCTAAGACAGATTGGTTTGTATGATGAAGTCTTGACTCTGTTGCGTAGAATAGGTTAGGAAACATTTTCCAACTTGCATGAACCTACCTATGCCGATTTAACTAGGGAATTTCTGTCTAGTTTTGATTATAAGCTATACCCTCTGAGTGACCAAGATGGGTGGCTTGGTGAGATCACCTTCAAACTTTTCAGCACTCCCCATACCTTAGATATCCACCAGTTTAGTGCCATTTTTGGTTTCCCCATAGGACATAATATGATGCCCTGTACTTTTAATCCTAACCGAGTTTGGAATGAATTGACTATTGCTGGTTCTGCTAACTATGAGTCTAAATCCTCTAAGGCTTGTAAACTATGGTCACCTACACATAGGTACATCCAGAAATGGTTGGCTAACACCATTTGTGCTAGAGGGGAGAGTCAGGGAACCTTGAGTCAGCCTGAGCTATTTTTCTTGCATTGTATGATACATGGGGAGCCTGTGAATGAGGGATATTGGTTGTGCAACCTTTTTAAACACCTAGCATCCATTAGGGCTGGTCGCATTCTGGTGGGAGGGTTTGTCACTGTGATTGCTGAACGCCTTGTTTTGGATTTGGATTTGCTTGACGAGAATCCTGTGAAGGGTTCTTTTACTATTGATGGCTCCACTCTGGTCTCTATGGGCTTATATGAGAACCGGAATAGTGCCCTATTTTTGGTGGGAGCAGAAGAACATGCTATACCTAGGAGAGCTCCGCCACCAGTGCCACAAGAGCATGAGGCAGATCCCACACCCCCAGAGTTTGCTTCTCAGTTCACAGCGGAGGCTGGTCCATCATCCTCTCGAGCTGCTTCTTATGATGACATGCTAGCATGTATTGATCACTTAGAGATGGATCATGCCGCTTGCTTTCAACGCATTGATGATTTCTTATAGGTATGGGAGGACTTCAACGCTTAGAACATGGCTTCCCTCCATGGCTAACTTGATGATTTGCTCTAGCAATAGCATTATTTTCCCCCACCCCCATCTTGATGTACTACCCTTGTATTGGGCTTCTGATTTGTATTTGCATTATTATTTTGGCATTGTACTGGATGATATTTTGGACATAAATGATAATTAATAGTTTTGGATTCAATGTTCTTCTTAATGTCTTTGACTATACATTGTTGATTCACTTGCGATATTCTTTCTGATGGGTATATTTCTAGACATTGGGGACAATGTCTGCTTTAAGTGTGGGGTGATGATCATGTTGAATTTATGGTGCATGTCTTTTCAATGAGCTTTCCAGTGATCTGAATGGTGAAGAAATAACCCATTTTTTTGTGAAAATTTTAATAAAATGTTAAGCTTGATGGAATGGAATTTCTTGATTTCAATTTTGTCGTGAGATTTTGAAAAATTGAAGGGTTTAATTCAAAAGTGATGAATCGAGACCTAGTGAGTTTTTGGGCCTTGTTGTGTATGGCTAATTTTAGGTCATTTTAGTTCTTTGTTGTGTGATTCCACTCATGATTATGTGTTCTTCAGAACTTGTCTTGATTCTCTTTTAAGCTACAAATGACCATTACATGCAATTGATATGAAAAAGGCATTTCTTTCCAATAACTACTGGCCAAAATAGCCGTCTTTGCATTGTTATCCATTGTTTACCCCCTTTGAGCCTAATTGACTTTTTCTTCATTTACAGCTCAATTCAAGCCTAAAAGCGAAAAATCATTTTGCTACCCTACCTTAGGGAGTAGAATAGCTTAATGATTATGTTGGGGATTAGTTTTTGAATAAGTGTGGGAGGAAAGTAATGATGTGTTTGCCTAGCTATGCATGTATATAAAAAGATCTTGCTGGCAAAATATCATGTTGAATATGATGCAAGGTGTATATAAAAAAAATAAAAAAATAAAAAAAAAAGAAATAAGGAAGAAAAGGGTAAAAGTTGATTATTGAATGAAGAAATGTCAGAAAAAGGGAAAGATGCAAAAAGAAATGTGAAGTTGAAGATTGCTGGGAAATTTTTATTGTAATGATTGAATATTTCCCCTATTTGTTCTTCTAATTCATAGGTTCTAGCTTTGTTTATCCTTGTTGTATCATACCTTGACCTTGACCCTATTACAACCTAATTGAAGACCTTTTGATCTTTGTGTGTATGTGGCCTAACTGGTATAGAAGTAGAGGCTTGACAAGCTTATGGTAGGGCAAGTTTTCATGAGTTAGTTGAGAGTAAACACAAGCCTGAAACACTTGAGTGAAAAAGTACATCAGTGAGGATTTATCATATTGACTTAACCCTGAAATTTGATTAATTTTACTTACTGATTTGGATTGTCAAGGGAGGAAATTCATGATTGCTTAGATTCCTTGAAGAAACTAAGGCATGTATAGGTATTTGCTTATTGTTATGCACTTTCATTGCTTGTTGGGATATATGTGCATCATTTTTATATTTTTGTCCAGGAGTGCAAAAGGCTAAATGTGGGGGTATTTGATATGTCAATTATTCCTATATCGTAAGTGCCTTATGATTGATTCAATTGGACTCCATTTGTGCTTAATTGTTATCATTTAGCTAAGTTTCAGATATTAAGCTTAATTGGAACCTTATTGTGAAACTTTGCTTAAGTATGTTCATAAGAGCTCATAATTGAATTGTGCTTTTCAGGAAATCTATGAGTGATGAAGTTCATTAACCTCAAACCTGGCTTGCTATCCATTTGAAGAGGGAGCTGAAAACTCAAGCAGGTCAATATCACCCCTGGAGACAACGAAAGAAGAGTTTTGTGAAGATTTTGGGCTGAAAATGATGGAACCAAATGACACGGCCCGTGTCCCCAGACACAGGGTGGGCCGTGTCCTTCTCTGGCATCACAAAAAAAGATTTAGATCAGAGCTGCTTGAAGACACGGCCCGTGTCACTTGACACGGGGTGGGCCGTATCCTTCTCTGACTTTCAATTTACTTGAAATTTTGCTGGCAGAGGTAGACATGTGGTAGGCCGTGTCTGCAAAACAGAAAGCTGAATGAGCGTTTTAATGAAGATTTAGGTCAAAATACCTATAAATAAGAGTGTTTAGGCTCAAATGAGGGAGATCTCTAGATTGCAAGCTACGAAGGAACTGAGAGAGAAAGGTTGAATCGAAGATTGAAAATTCGGATTTGAATTATCAGAGATCAACCAATTGTGTTCATTGGAAATCAGTTTGATATTCAATTTTTCTTCTACACTTGTGTTCTTGGTGATGACTTTCTTTAGTTTTTATGTTGATTTTGAATTTGTCATGTGTGATTAAACTTTTTATTTGGTTAAAGGAAGATGAAACCCTAGTTTTGATTATGTGAATCCTTCGTATTCCTTTATATTCAATACAATTATGTTCTTATTTATATGTTTCTATTCTTAATTCAATATAAATGTTTTTATACTCTTTGCTATTTTCGAAAGTGGTAAAACTAGGATTGCTATGCGCGGTTGTGGTTGTAACACCCACCATAAGGTATCACATTTAAGACTAATCCTAATATAACTTACCCAAGTTGTAAAAGAATTAATCTTGTAAAAACGTCAATTTTAAAATTTCGTTTGTGGAATAAAATAAAATAAGTAAACTAAATTATAACATTAATAAGACTTGCAATAAACACACCAAAATATATATATACATCATATTACAAACTTTGTCCAAATAATTTACGTAAGTACAAACCAGTTCTAAAAGTAAATTACATACTCGTTTTTAAAGTAAAGTACAGATATTCTAACCAAATAGTGCTCTAAAACAACCCTAAGGATTTGGTTCCTCGGAAGGATCCTCCTCCTCCTCTACATTATCATCGAAGAACCCAGGCGGATACAGATGCCTCATAGGGGTCCTTATCGATGATACTACAGAATTCTCTTGGGTGTGTAGACAGACACAGTTCCACCCCAGAGTTCACGAATGGGTATCGTGCATTCCAGACGCACGGTAGCATGTTGAGTCAACACGGAAATCCCATTCAGGGTTCCACTCAAACTCATAGTCAAATCCCCAGTATAAACAAACCTTTCATTATTATAGTCAAACCTCCAGGCGTTAGTTCTGCCATGGAACTGAACCCTAACAAAACCTAAGACTTGTCGTCTTGTAGCCATACTAACAAATAAAGAAAATAGCTACTGAAGATAAACAGGGTCACCTGCCTCCTCGTTCCCTCGATCTTCCATAAACATACACAGATAAACAGATATATTACAATAACGAGGTGAGATCTCCTACATCAATACTAGTATAGCAGTAAATGAAATGACAACAAATAAACAAAGTATAATATCAAGACAATAAATCATGTTATCATATCACGGATAAGAAATCAAATAATTATGGATCAGATAATTATAAATATCATGTTATTATGCTGACCCACTATGCATATGCATACAGACCAATTCCTACTCTATGAAGCTAAACACAGTTTCAGAGAGAATGATCTAGAAGACATGTCTGTCACTCAGCTGCCGTGACCAAAAGTTCTATAATATATTAACTTATCAACGTGCACATCAAGGTATTGGACAAAACATTCTACACCAGATCTCGATATAGGACAGTGTCTCAGTCCGAATCATCAGTATGCTTGCATCGGTCTGCCTTACGGACAGAAGAGTTACCAACCGTCCATTGCGAGGTACCCGCACCCTGATGCCCCCAAGGTCACAAGTGACCTACACTTGTCTACTCGCATCCGCACATAGGTTTAATTCATCTCCTAGGCATACAGCCTTAACCAAACAAGCGAATACGCTTTTCTATGCATGATATATGATTCAAACACACATACTATTATTATTTTTACAATACCTCATATATTCTCGCATTTCCTTGACGGTATCAATATTCAACACAATCGGGCTCACCACAACTGCCCGACAGCAAATTGCTGTTTACACTTAATCGCATAACGATATTATCACATTTTTGAAATTGCTGAACATTTTTCTTATGTTTTTAAATCGCGTAAGGATTTTCCAACATTTTCTAAATTGCATAAACATTTTATTGCGTTTTCTCAATTGCTAACCTAAAATTACTGTTTTTGAGTCACGTAAATATTTTTTGACGTATTTTCAAGTGAGTAAAATATTTCTAACATATTTAAACCAAAAATAATGTTTTTCTAAAAAATTTGACTTTATTTTCATTATTTGCATAATAGTCCCTCATTAAATAATATTTATATAATAATCATTGTTTAAATAATATTTCCATAATCATCCCTCCTAAAATAATATTTGTAAAATAGTCCCTCTTAAGTTAATATTTACAATATAGTCCCTCTAAAAATTAGTATTTCTATTGTTTCTCAAAAAAATTGTATTTCTTTAATTTACTTGGGATATTACAGCTCAAAATTTTCTAACACGCTTCAAAACCCATAGGGTAAGCTATACGTCAGTAAATTTCAAGTATTCACTTTTATTTCACTACATAGCTTAATTAGACCAATTTTAGTTCTAAAAATTAAATCACCTTCATTTTAAATTCCAAATTGAGTTCTTACTATTAAAACACCTAAGTTTACACTTAGTAAAATAATTTTGGATCTTGATCATCAAAAATTGGCATATTGGCCGAATTCCCATTGTGTTTCAAAATTCATATTTAAATTATTTTCTAACACTTTAATTCTTATAAACTCATTTAATTAAATATCTAGTCATAAATTCATTTAATTCTCAATTAAGAAAAATAATTTAGGATCCTTGATCCTCTTTGAGGTAGTGAGGACGTGTGCCTCTAGGCTCTTTGGGGCCTTCATAAAATTTTTTTAACATGTTATTCATATCCTAAATTACACATAAATTTGCATGCTTTCCAATGCATACATACAAACATATTATCAAAACTATAATCATACCAACCCACATGCAAACACATTTTCAAAACCATAAGCATAACAAACACAAGCAAAGAGAGATTAAACAAGCAAGTGAATAAATCCTTATGGATTTTTCACCACAAACAATCCATTTCCTCACCACCAACACATAGTTGATGAGGTTAATCTCCCTCTTACCTCAAGGGAGACAAAATCTTCAAGTTCCTCCTTCCTCTTGAATTCGTGAGCTTCAAACAAAAATCCCTAAAAATCTTAAACAAATTCGAAAGTCATAAACAAAGCTTAAGAATAAAGAACCATGGATCAATCATGGTCTAGAAAATAAAAAATCCAACTTAGAATCAAAGAATCAAAAGATTACATTTGGAGTAGTAAACTAAAGCTTGGTTTTTGATGCACTTAGAGTAGGATTGATAAAACTTTTTAAAAGAAAAGTGTTTAGAATGATGTTTGGCTTTAGAAAGTATGAAGAGATGAAATTATAGAAGTGTGGAAGTAGGATTTGGAGTAGGAGGCCGTGGGGTTCAAGTTGGGAGAAGATGAAGAGTTCTTAAGTGTTCTTGAGTTTTGAGAGAAAAAGATGAAGGCTTGATAATATGAAATGTGATTAAAATGCAAATGGATGGCTATATTGAAGTGAGCAGCCGTGTGGTTGCATGGATAGTAACTTAATGTGATAGAAATTCACTGACATGGTCTCACATGGTGTGCACCTGGTTTAGGTCACATAATAGTCATCAAGTGGTCATTTAGATGAACCTAGAACATGGTAGAAAGGCCTTCATGGCCGTGTGGCTCTAGGAGGAATGGAACCAATTTGGTTTCATCCTAATTCCCTAGTTACCCTTGAACTAATTAGTTACTCCATCTAGTTACACTTAAACTAATCTAGTTAAGCTAATTAGAGTAACTTACTTAGTTTTTCTAGTTACTTACTAACTAGTCTAACCTTTTATATTGACCATTTTCTATTGGTCTAGAAAAAGTCTAACCACTAATGTTGACTCATTTCTATTGGTTCATTTTAAAATAAGCTACAGAAATTATTCTCAGTCTATTTTTCAACAAATAAAATATACCGGGTCCATTACTCGGTAACAGAAACTACTGTTAATAAAACAACGTATATTTTTTCTCGAAATATTTTTATTCCACAGATAAATTCTAAAAATTAAAAAATTAGTTTTCGTGTCTCTCAGATTCGGGTTTAGTAAGATCCATCGTCTCCGAATAAATCAATAAAGATTTTTTCTGGCCCGAAAATTATTATTTTCCAAACTCAGAGTAAATCTCACACAACGATCGAAAGCAGTCTCAGAAAAGTCAAAATAATTTTTCGTAACACAGAAAATGCAAAATAGTACAATTTAGTCATTACTATAAAATAGCCAAAATCTAGGGTGTTACAGTGGTGGTGTAACTAGTGAGACAAATGATCTTAGTAATTCAATCCCAGTGTGTGTTTGGACCTTAGTGTGATTTGATTTTCTAAATCTTAATGTTGTCATTAGGAGGATATAAGAGCGGTTGCTTTATAGCTAACTAGTGATTAAGGATTAATTTGTACGGTTGCTAAATTAACCAAAATTTAAGAAAAATAGAAAATTAATCTCACAATCACGTAAGAACATAATTGATCATATTGATATAAAAGATATGTAGGTTAGCATTATCATATAAATCTAGTGGTGAGTTCCATCTCTTAACCAATGTCTTTAAATTGGTAAATCAACAGGGCGAATAAATGGGTTCCATCTCTTAGCCTATTCTACAAAACAAAAACAAAAAAGAAGAAAAAAAGGATAAAAAAATATAAAATAAAATAAACAGGGCGAATAAATAAAAATGTGGTTTTTGGTCTCATAATTAATTGTTTTGAAAATGAGTAATCATGATTTAAAATGATGATCAACCATTTTTCTCTATCCTTCACGAAAAAAACATTATTATCCCTTGTTACCCTTGTTAAGCCTCAAAAATTTCTTTCAAAAAATCTTGTGCAAGGATCACTCCCTGCACTAAAGGCTAGCACAAAATAAAGGTTCTTAAGAATGAATGGGAAAATAATAAAAAAAAAGAAAGAAATGAAAAAAAAAGCTGACACAAAATAAAGGTTCTTAATAATAAATATCCTTTGTCTGAACCCCAACCAAGATTCCCCATAAATTCTATGTGCATTATATTGCACAACACATGTGTACCTAACACCCTAAGCATCCTAGTCTTCATAGATTTTCCAACCATCCTCCCATAAGAAGCCAAGATTGCTTTACTAGTTATTGGTATAAAAATAACACTTTCTTGATTTAGGATATTTCGATGATTAGTTGAAGACTTACTTTGAAACCTTACATGATTCTACTAGAATCAAAGGTAATAAGGTTATCTAATTAACATTTTTGATTTGGAAATTACCAAAATGGTAGTTTCGATTTGGTATCGAAAAATGGTAGTTTGAGTCGAAATTGTTAGTTTTGAAACTATAGTATTTGTTTCGATTTGCTATCAGAGATGATACTTACGACTTTATTATATGAGTGGTGAGCTCGAGTGGGTCTCAAACATTGAGACTTTCAACTTTAGTGATTATTAAAGTCAAAGTTGTAGTAAAGACTCGAAGTTATTGAAAAGATAGTTTTGATTTGAAATCAGGATATATTATTTTGATTTCATATCAGGTGTTATAATCTTGAGTCAATATCAAAACAATGATTCGAAGAGTAGCTGCACTTAGCAAATATTTAAAGAAAAAAAGGATTTCGACTAAACGCCAGCAAATGATTGAAGATTCAATTTTGAATTCAAAAGAAAGGATTTGAATTTGAAATAGAAGTTAGCAACGGTTGTAAATACCAGATCAAGATAATACAAGGATTACTGACAAAGATTGAATAGTTACTTGTAACACGAGGATTGCTGACAAAGATTTGATGGTTACTTGACAAATATTACCAATCATTTAGCAATTATCTTTGTTTTAGACACATGTCAAGATCTTGTAAAAATGGTAGTTACTTAGGAAGTCTATAAATACCAAAAGGATGGGAACATTTAGGGGTTGGAAATTCTATACTCACGAACACTTGTAACTTACGCTTTCACATCCTTGATATCTTGAGCAAACAGTGCAAGCCTAGTCCAGTATGTTTCCATCCACTTTCATTCCTGTACATTTTACAAATTCAATTGAATTTTAATTGAGAGTTCATTTACATTTAGTCATTTACTTTTTTGCAAACTCTTTTCTACTCTTGATCAAATGATTTTTTCCAAAGATCATTTGAGCTTTTTAGTTGCTTTCATTTATTTGCTTTCATTACTTTTTCTACAAATTTATTCCTACACTTTACATATTTGCATGTTTACTTTTCATTGTCTTTCACTTTGCTTTACTTTATTTTATGCTCTTTATTTTCAGCACTTTACATTACTAGTCACATTTATGTAACTATATTTTACTTTTGTCATTTACATTTTATGTCATTTAACTTGCCTTATTTTTATTGATTTTCTTACTTTTCAAACAAAGTTCCTTTTATTGCTACTTATTTTCGCTAAGTTTCATATTACACATAAACACTTTAGGTTCGATTTATGCAAGTTTGTGTGTCATTCAAAATTATCCTTTTACATTCTTAAAAGATTGGTCTAGGAATAGGAGAATCCCAAGAGGAAGCGATTCCCTTCCCCAAATTGAGATCAATAATCAACTTTGTCCATAGACAAAGGTTTCCCATAAACCAATTAACAATAGTCGAAATATTTTAGTAAACAAATTGGCACGCCTCGATGGGACTTGTCAATAGACTGGTATTTTAAAGGATTTTATTTGTTTATGCACTTGAGAACTGGTAAAATACTGACAAGAATGTCTGATAACACATCACTAAGTACTCAAAACCCCCAATCAGGGAACAATGGCGCCAATGGTAGTAGAGACACCATAGTTTATGCAAATTTGCCACAACCTTTGGAGCCCGTGATTAGTGAAGTCATAGGGGTCCTTGTTTTAAACTTAGAAAACTGAACTCGTGGGGTGAGTAAAACCTCACCCTTATTTAGGTTGCTTCTTGGGTTTACTCCCTAAAATGTTACACAAAATATATGTATTGCCCAAACCACATACACAAGTCCAATACCCAATGTTTTTCTAAGAAACTAAGTGGTAAATGATAGTGGCCAAGTTGCAGGAACCAGTGCAAATCGAACTGATAGGCCAAATGTGGGAATACCACTATTCCCTAATTTGCTTAGGGATTTGTCTTCGATTCCTTCAGGGAATATGATTATAGCCCTGAATAACATTAGGCAACAGATTGATTAAAGCAATGACAAGATGGTCCATATGCTAACTCAGTAGATGACCACTGTGATAACCTTACTCATAGAGTCAACTAATAACACTTGCACCACATTGGCTAGGTAAATGAGTAGGATTGCAGATGTATTTGGTAACCCAGAGGAATCCATAAGCAATCAAAGGGGAAACAATCAACCTATTTATCAAGAAAATGCCCAATTGGTAAATAATCTCAATGTTAATAACACAATTGAGGATAAACTAGTTAAGACAAAATCCACCTGGCCCAAATGCAGGATTTCAAATAATCAATCAAAATTAAGATACTGATAACCTCCTAGAAAGGATTAGGCTAGGTAATCTTAGGGGGCAGGAAAACATCGACCAAGCAGTTGAGCAGGTGCTCAACAGGTATGGCTTTAATGTGTGATACACAAATCATCCCTATTTTGTATTAGCCTTCCCTGAATTCATCCAATAGGCAGAATTACTCAGAGGATGCAAAGCGCCTAAGGTCTTTAGCAAATTTGCTGGGGAAAGTAGAGAGTCCATGGTAGAGCTTATTGCTCAATATACTATCAAAGTAGAGGATGCAGCCTCCAATGAATATTTAAAAATGAAGTATTTCCCCAACTCTTTAACCAAGAATGCTTTTACTTGTCTCACAACTCTTCCACCAAATTCGATCCACTGTTGGAACTAATTGGAAAGAAACTTCTATGATCAGTTCTTTAGAGGAGAAACTAAGGTAAGTCTCGTGGATTTGTTTCATATCAGGAGAGGTAATGGAGAATCCATCGATGATTACCTAGCCAGATTTAGGAAAATGAAGGCTAGACATTTCACAGTCATCCCTAAATCTGAAGTATTCAAGATAGTCGCTGGTGGTTTAGACTATTCAATTCGAAAGAAACAAATAAACTAGCAACTCCTAGACATGTCTGAGCTTGCAGATAAAGTGAGACAAATAGAGCAATTGAAACTTGAAAAGGAAAGGTTTAAGAAACACCTTAGAAAAGAAAAAGTTGCTTATGTCGAAACTCCTAATGTTCAGGAAAAATACTTCACACAATCAAAAGATAATAAAGTAACCTATGTCGAAGTCAATGAGGGTGAAGATGATGAGGAGAATGAGGTTAACATAGCAGAAATAAAGTCTGGTCCTCCCTATATTTGCTCTTTAATGCCTAATCGAATTAAGGATAACATGAAATCCTCTAATAGGCTAACTTATGCTTTCAATATCACGAAGGCAGATTTAATCTTTGATGTCTTGTTAAAAGATCAACAAATCAAACTTCCTGATGGAGATAAAATCCTTTCACTTGAAGAAATAAAGGGTCAAAAATATTGTAAGTATCATAATAGATATGGTCATTCGACTAATAATTGTATCCGTTTCAGGGATTTAATTCAAAAACCATCTAGGAGGGAAGATTAAAGTTTGAAAGTAAGAACAAGATGAAGATTGGCATTGACCCATTTGAGGTGAACGACAGCTACATTGAGCCAGTTAGTTTCTCAGAAGTCAACATGGTGGAAGTGGGAGGAACCACCCCTGTCCTCACCTTTGATTGCAGCCTCAAGGCATTCGAGGCTAATGAAGAAGAAGTTTTCCTGAAGGCTAGGGAGACTTTGGTCGACTTCCTCCTTAGAAAGAAGGAGGATGAGAGAGAAGTTTCTCTCTACCCAAGGTGTAGTGTTGTCTTTAACAGATTGACTGCTAAGTCTTATCAGGCAGCCTTGAAGTAGAAACAGAAAATGAAGACCCTTGCAGGAAGCTCGATCAATATAAATAATCAGTCAACAAACCACAATTCTATGGTACTATAATATCTTGAGAGGTTCATGAAGGGCAATATGAGGGTGCCTCCTTCGAATGTAGCTCCCAACCAGTGGATAAGGAATAGTCCACAAACCCACAAGGTCCAGAACAGGCCACACTGGCCAAGATTCGACTATGGGATCATTAATCCCTTTGGTGGGAAGCCAAATACCTGGTTTCGAGGTGAATGATCGAACTCGAACCAATGTTTAAGCCTATTTTTTCCAAGTACTAGTGGAGTGAAGCCCAAAGGCTCAGACAACAACATCTACAACAACAACAACAACAGGTGTTGGCCAAGTTGCAGTTGCAGCAAAGGTCCTATAGCCAGGTGGTCAAGGACCACCTTTGAAGACAAAAAAACAAAAACCTCTGAGTCTAATGGATGAGGATATTATAACGGATTCGTTCGAATCTAGATTTAAAGATGACTTGGACACCATTTTTTGGTATGAACATGGTGTTTCTCCTCCCATACATTTTTTCCATTTCAGGTAATGAAGAAGTGGACCAGGAGGAAGACTTCGAGGATGACTTGGAAGAGTTAGGTTAGTATATGGTCAAAGAAAACATGGTAGAAGTGATAGAAAAATCTGCAGTGTTTAACATTCCTACCCTCGAGATGAAGAACCATTTATGCCCACTGTTTATCAAAGTTATTGTAAATGGTAAATTGGTGGGTAAGGTGTCAGTCGATGGAGGAGCTGCCATCAATTTGTTGCCCAAAAATTTACTAAAGAAGTTTGGCAAATCAGAGGTTGACCTGTTACTATATAACATGGTGGTAACTGACTTCAATGAAAGATCCTCAATATCAAAAGGGGCTATTGCTCTTGATATCAAAGTGGCCTCAGCCACGAGGTCAATCTTGTTCATAGTAGTCCCTTCCAAGGCCAGCTATAATCTCTTATTAGGTAGAAAATGGATACACGCTGTAGGGGTAGTACCTTCAGCCGTCCACTAACAAATGTTCCTCTGGAACCAGTTGGGAGAGTTGAAGATAGTGGAAGCTGATGACACATTATGTCATGTCAACCAGAATCATGTAGATCTGTAGATTTACGTGTCTGGAGTGAGACCTTTCTACATTTGGGATTCATTAGCTTTGGACAAGAAGGGGGTCGAGATGGTGACCCTCACCCCAACAGGTTTATATGTAATTCCAAAAGCTGATTTATGTCAGCTTCGAAATTGTAATAATTCTAGGACTTATAGACGCCTATTTAACATTCCAGGCCGAGTTTATTCGACCTTAAGTTGCAATAATAATTATAGAACTTAAGAGCCACATGGCTCGAATAGCAGCCTATATGGCTAAAAATTGCACAAATAGTGCAATTTCGAGTCAAATGACTCGAATTTTAGCCTACATAGCTGAAAAATCTACTACCATCAAAGGTAACAACTTAGACTGTATTTATGATTATTCTTCCTTCGGATTTGAAAAAGCCCCTCTATATTTTGAAATTAAAAGAATAGAGGTACAAGATCCATTGGAAGAAATTAATTTAGGAAATGATGTAACAAATAAACCTACTTTCATTAGTAGATTAATAAATGCAAATTTCAAGTATGAGTTAGTCCATTTGCTCAAAGAATATAAAGACTATTTCACATGAGAATATAAAGAAATATATGGACTTAGTTGAGAGTTGGTAGAACATAGATTACTAATTCAAGCAGGACAAAGACCAATCAAGCAAGCTCCAAGAAGATTTGCCCCTGAAGTGGTCTTGAAAATCAAAGAGGAAATCAAAAGATTACTAAAGGCTAAGTTCATTCGAACTACCAAGTATATTAACTGGATTTCTAATGTTGTTCTTGTTATGAAAAAGAATGGTATGTTAAAAGTATGCATTGATTTTTGAGATTTAAATTCTACTATTCCTAAAGATGAGTATCCTATGTTGATTGTTGATATATTAATTGATTCAACTTTAGGCCATGAAATCCTAAGTTTTATGGATGACTATTTTGGGTATAATCAAATTTACATTGTAGAAGAGGATGCGTTGAAGATAAATTTTTGATGTCCTGGTGTAATTGGCACTTTTGAATGGATAGTCATATTATTCGGATTGAAGAATACTGGAGCCACGTACCAAAGAGCCATGAATACCATTTTTCATGATATTATTGACAAATTCATGAAAGTATACATTGATGATGTGGTGGTCAAATCAAGATCTGAATATGAGCATCTCTCGAGTCTGAGACAATCATTTGAAAGAATGAGAAAACACAAATTAAAAATGAATCCTATTAAATCTGCTTTTGGTGTTTTTGTAGAAAATTTTCTTGGATTCCTAGTTCAGAAAAAAGGAATAAAGGTTAATCAGAACAAAGCTAAAGCTATACTTAAAGCATCAACTCCTTTGAATAAGAAGCAGCTTCAGTCTTTGTTAGGAAAGATTAACTTCCTAAGAAAGTTCATTTTGAATCTGTCTGGAAAGACCAAAGTTTTTTTCTCACTCTTAAAACTCAAGGCTAATGAATAGTTTCGATGGGAGAAAGAGTACCAAGAGGCTTTTGACCAAATCAAGCACTGTTTGACCAATACCTAGACTTCCATAAAACCATTGGGTGCATGTTGGCCCAGGAAGATGAGAATAGAGTCGAAAGAGTTATTTATTATCTTAGTAGGATTTTGATAGATGCTTAAACTAGATATAGTGCAATCGAGAATCTATGTTTAGCTTTGTATTTCTCTTGTACTAAGTTAAAGTATTATGTAAAGCCATATGAAGTACTTGTCATTTCGAAGACAAGTATAATAAAGTATATGTTATCCAAGCCTATCTTGTATGGTAGAGTAAGGAAATGAGCTCTTGCTTTAGCTGAGTTTTATTTAAAATATGTGCCACTAAAGGCTATGAAAGGCCAAGCGTTGACAGATTTTTTGACTGACCATGGAAGTTATATTTCGATGGATTGAAACATAGTGGGGTGTTGGTCTTGGAGTTTTGATTGTTTCACCAATTGGGACTCCAACTAAGTTCCTATTCGAATTAAAGCATGAATGTTCGAATAACGAAGCTAAATATGAAGCTTTGATTGTTGGCTTACAAACGTTAATTTCGCTCAAGGCCAGAAACATTAAAATTTTGTGTGACTCCTAATTAGCCATTAAACAATTGACTCAAGAATATAAGTGCATTAGTAAGAATTTGTTCAAATACTTTGCTTTTGCAGCAAGGTTATTATGTGAATTTGATGAGTAATAATGCAACATATTCTGAGAGAAGAAAATTATAAAGCCAATGAACTTGCTCAAATAGCTTCAGGTTACAAGATTTCGAGTATGACTTTATCAAAGTTAATCAAAATTAAAAAAAATGATATCCATTCGAGACTTTAGAAGTATGTTCAATCAAAGATATGGATGATTCTGATTGGAGAAAATCAACTGTTGATTATTTACAAAATTCAAGTTCATTAGTCAAAAGGAAATTAAAATATAGAGCCTACATTATGTTATAATGGGTGATTTCCTTTACAAAAAGTCAGTAGATGGAAATTTATTGACATGCCTAAGTGAGAAAGAAGCATACACAACCTTAGTAGAAGTACATGAAGGCATTTGTGGTGCTCATCAGGCTGGTGAAAAAATGAAATGAGTTTTGTGTAGGCAGAGAGTTTATTGGCCTACAATGACTAAAGATTGTCATTTATATGCTAAGTCCTGTGAAGAATGTCAAAAGCATGGAAACATTCAACATGTTCCTACTTGATTTACATACGATTATTAAACCTTGGCCATTTCAAGGATGGACTCTTGATTTGATAAGACAGATCCATCCACCATCTTCTAAAGGGCACAAATATATATTAGTTGTCATCGATTATTTTACAAAGTAGGTCGAGGCAGTCCCTTTGAAGGATGTTACTCAATAAGATATTATAAATTTTGTTGAAGAAAATATCATACAAAGATTTGGTATTCCTCGTACTCTTACTATTGATCAGGGTACTGTGTTTACTGGTCGTTACATTATTGAATTTGTTAAAACAATGAATATCAGGTTACTTACTTCTACTCTCTATTATGCTCAAGCTAATGGGTAGGTTGAGGCAGCTAATAAAATCTTAATTGATTTAATTAAGAAACATGTTGGTTGCATGAAACTTTGAGCCAAGTTTTATGGGCTTATCGAAATTCTCCTAAAGAAGCAAGTGGTACCATGCCATATCATTTAGTATATGGTCATAATGCAGTATTGCCAATTAAAATTAATCTTCAATCAATTAGATTACAATGTCAAGATGACATTCCTACTCAAGATTATTGAAACTTGATGTTTGATGAACTAAATCACTTGGATGAAAGAAAGTTAATTGCTCTTGAAAACTTGATTTGACAAAAAGAAAGAATTACGAAATTCTATGATCTTCTAGTCAAGAAAAAAGAGTGTGACTTAGGTGATTTAGTTTGGAAGGTTATCTTACCCATGGAGAAAAGATCGAAGTTATTTGGAAAATGATCCCCGAATTGGGAAGGGCCATATCGAATTGAATAGCTTGAATAGCTGAAGCCAAGTCTTGAATAGCTTGAATCATGTTTGTGCCTTTAATAGTCCATCTTTGGAAATCTTCTTTAAGTGTCTGCTCTTGGTTTGCGCAATCACTACAAAGAACTTGAAGTTTGCTTTGTTGTTGTTTAAGTTTTTGTAGTTCTTTTTCGAGCTCAACAATTTTTTCTTCATTCTGATTGATGTTCTATTGGGTATTCGAAAGAACAACAATAAGCTTCGAGCATTTCTTCTTGGCCTTGGAAAGATCTATCATCAATTGGCTCTTTTTCTCGAGCAATTGTTGATGATTGGCAATGGTTTGATCAAGACTAAGGAGCTTGGTTGCTAAACCCTCTACTAGGCCTGTAAGCTCTTGAACAACTTGTTGAATGTTCAAGTTCAAAAGATGTTTGTTTTGATCCCAGTAATTTCTACTTCTTGTCTTCGACAGCTATGACTAGATCTACTCCAAGTTTTAAAAGATCAGTCAGCTCTTGCAGTAGTTGGGGGGAAGATACGCTTTGGACTTTGACCTCTGAGTGAGCTGTCGAATGGTGAGACTTTGAGGATAAGGATCATCTAGAAAGGATGTCTTCGAGATACTTCATGATGTCATTCTCATCCTCGTCATCATCTATGCACATGGCTTCTACCTCATCTTCGAATGTAGTTTCAGTCTGGACTGATTGAGCTTGGGCAGAAGTTGATGGGGCAGTCTTGAAAGGCTTAACAACTTTGATTAAGGTGGAAGCTTCAGCTTCAATAGGAATATTTGTTTTGACTGGGGGACTAATGCTTTCCTGTATCATCGAAAGATAATGACTATAATTTTCATATGAGAATTTTATAATCATTCAAATTTAGTGATTCAAGGAAAAGTATCAAACCTAAGCATCTGTTTCAACGATAGGAACCTCTGGTGTGGGGCTAGTTTTAGGAATGATGTTTTCCTGAAAAGAAGTAAACGATTTTAGAACAATTCGAAGTTAAGCAAAATTGAATTAACTTAGGAAAATATTAAACCTGGACATTGGTCTTGATGGGGATGTCTTGTATCCCAACACTCGTTTCTTTTTCAATTTGGGCTTCCCTGTCAAATAGCCCTTCAAATGAGTACTTAAGGATGATTACTTCAGGCCTAGGTGTAAGTGCACCTAAGGTAGGAATTGAATCCCTTGGAGGAGAAGGGATTGGTGATGGTGTCCTAAATCTCATTGCGGTTGCAGGAGTTGTTTCCCTGTGTGCTGGTGGGGAGGATTCATATTCGAAATCGATACAGTTAAGTATATGTTGGAGAAGATTTCAAATTACAGGAGTTAGAAAATCTTACCATTACAGGTTCAACTTTTTGAGTGGTTGAAGTTGACCTAACACTTCTTAAAGAGATTGGCTCTTCATCCTCATGGGAGGATTCATCAGAGCTATCAAGAGTTATGACCTTTTATTGCTTTGACACCGTATGTTTTATTTGCCCAGTTTTCATAGGGCTTGCTGCAGTAACCTTTTCCTGAAGAATGAAGAGGAATCAAAATTAGAAGTGAAAAAGGAATTTGATGAAAAGATTCAAGATTCAAATAACTTTTTACCTTGGATTGTTGAGGGGTAGCAGATGCAGGCTCTTCAATCACCTTTTTCATTTTCTTGATATTTTTTGTCTTTGGAGGAACTGAAGCAAGTTTCTTTATGGGTTGGGATGAGGAGGTTGTCTTCTTCGAGACCTTTAATATTCTCTTTTGAGCCTCCTTTGGCCTTGAAGGTTCGTCCTCCTAGTCTTCCTCCTCACCTAAATCCTCCATTACTCTCATCCTTTTCGAGACTGCATCGATGAATATATAGTTAGCAATCAAATTGAAGTAGAGAGCATCAAGGGAAAGGACTTAAGACTTTACCATATGATGGATATTTTATTACTTGAGTGTATCCATGAATTGGAACTTGGCAGCTGTTCAGATAGCAGTTGATAAAAGTTACTTCTCATTTCTTCAAATCCTTACCTATGCTAAACGCTCCACTTTTGGGGTCTAGATACTAGTTTGCCATACCAAAAGGAGCATTGGGAAGTGGAGAAAACTTTAGTGGGGTTTGAAATCGTTTGAACGAAGTTGAAGGATTCAAAACCATCGCACCAATGAAACGAGCGTAGCATTTTTTATGGTGCTCTGCTTTATTTTGTTTCAGGATTTGTTTAGCTTCTCGAACTACCAGTCTTAAGTTTCGAGGATCGTACTTGACTTTAAAGAATTTCTCAAAATTATAAATTTCTTTAAGGTACATACCTTTAGTTTTCCTCTTGGCTGCTCTAATATGCACATATGAGCTCGAATTAGTGAATCTTTGAAAGCATACTTCGATGGAAGGATTCCATGCAAAGTAATATTTTCCCCACCACTCTGAAAACCTAGGGTTGAATAGAAGGATGGTTCACATTCGAAGGGGTTAAACCCTTCTCTCCTATCAACATTTTTCTTTAGGAAGCGCTTGTATTGTCTGAAGTCTTTTGCCTTATACTCACAAATTTGACTCGTATCTCGAAAGGAAATGAGGCAAGGAATACACTGAGAGAATCCTAGTTGTTTAGAGGCATAAGAAGGGAGGTAAAGTTGAAGGCTATAGTCATTTGACTTTGGATAGCCAAGTGATAGGATTTGGGTGGTAAAAATGTTACCCCAGATAGTTAGGCTATCAAATTGAGCCCCTGGAGTATTACAAAAGAATAGTTGTCAAAACCATTTTGGGCCACAATTTCGATGAGAAAAAGGAGAGAAGTTAAAGTTGTTAGATTGATTTTTCATTGTCATGAACAATGAGAAAAATAATTTGAAATCTTTAACTTCTTGGCCTGGTTTTGAGGCGTAATAAAGTTGAGACAATTGAGGTCCTTTGATTGTATTTAAGGTGGTGGAGGGAGTAGAACTCTGAAGGTATGGTTCGAGAATGGCATTGACCCAGAGTTGTAACAACTAGAAGGGTCTCCCAAGGTTAGTTAGGGGCTTATCTTATGATCGGAGCAGATTCATTACCTCAGTCATCGAAGATAAAGTTGGGCAAGGATCAATTTGCCCAAACAAAGGGGAGAACCCTCGTGAAGAAGAATGGCCAAAGGCAGGAGAGATTTGGAAACTTGGAGTGACCTAGTGCAAAAAACGAAGGCACTTAGCCATAATATAAGAAAAACAACATGCTCGTCATCTGAGACATGGTCAGAATCAAGAAAATTGTTCTCAATAAAGGCAATATATGTCAGTTTCGAGAAGTTTGGTTCGACTATTGTTTATGGGGACATAGTGTTTGTAATTACCCTTCCAGAAGGCTTAAGGCTAGTTATGGCATCCAAATCGAATAGGGTGGGTGTCAACATCCTATCGGGAATGTGAAAGAGTTGGTGCTTCTATTCTAAAAAAAGAAGGAACTAGTTAACATAGGAGTATTGTACTCTATGTGTTCTCTACTCAGCTGAATAAAATCGAAGATGCCATCTAATTTCCAAATAGCTTGCTTGACACTTTCGATTCTATTTAGCCACCTAAGGTATAGAGATCTGGTTTGAAGACCAAAAGGTGGTGAGCTTCGAAAGACTTTTGGAAAATAGTCGAAAAAGTCAATTTTTAGCACAAGGTCAAAAGCTGAAATTGACTCACCCGCAATGTAAGGAAAGAACGATCAATGAATTCATATTCTTCTAAAGGGAGGATTGGACCTAGAAACACAAATTTTTATGAGACAATGGTGGAAGAGATCATTACCTGAGATTTCCATAACTCGGAATTATCAATAGAAGGTTCTAGAGCATAAAAAAAATGCCACCTTTTTCCATTGGAGCCGTCATGGTGGCAGTGTTTGGCAAATCCACTATATCCTCTGTCTTAGAGTTTGAGTGGGATGGTTGAGCAGAGGTGGTTATAGAGGAAGAAGAAGCCATTGGAACGTTTGAAGGTTTTAAAGAAATATGAGGCAAAGAAGGAGGTGTGATTGAAAGCAACCTTAGAAGCTTTAAGCAGACAAATAAAGATTAAAGGGATTGTCAAGGAGCTTTAGAACGCAACAATGGCAGAAAGACCTAGAGAGGGAAAGAATGCGCAGAGTGCAACGCCCCTCTTCCAAGGGAACGCCACATGGTCGATTACAATGCGGAAATAAAGTTAGGTGAGTTGAGACCCGGTTCGTTTTAATAAGACGCGTATATTCACTAGATCATAGTTGGGTATTTTAATTGGCGGTTATATTATATATCTATACTTTTTTTTTTTAATTAATAACCATGTTGACGAGATATCAATGGAAATAATAGATCAAACAGAAGTAAAACATGCATAGGAATTAACATCTGCATCATCATCATATATATATATATATATATATATATATATATAAGTTTATCAAAACATTTAGTTACAAGCCTGGTACATCAAAAGCAAAGCTATACCTTTAAAGTATTACATACACATCCCCACGGTATCAGAATTTACACCCTTTACAAACAAAACATCGGGCCCCCAAAATAAAACACTGGTAGCCTTCAGTAGCTACGAGTAACATCAATCCCTCAGGTGAGGAGGAATCGTGTCAGGATCCTCTTCAGGGTCCTCTTCGGGGTTGTCCTCAGGGACTTCCTCGGGATCTTCCTCAGGATCTTCCTCATCATCAGAGGAAATCACCATAGGAATAGCAGAGACACGGGATGGGGCCCGAGCTGTAGAACAAAAAGAGTCCTCTCTCGGAGTGAAGTAACGATCGCCCCACATCTCACGTATCGGTAGCTGAAACTCCAAACGTAGGCTAATACAGCAGGTGAAGACAGGTGGTTCGTGGCGTCTCCAGGCTAGTGATATCGAGACATCTCCCGTGTAGACACAGCGTTCAGAACTGTAGTTGATATACCAAAGACTCGGCCCTCCTAAGAAAGTCAGACGTACATCCCCCAAAAATCTGTGCGTACGGGCTCCATAGTCTTCTGTAGTCGTTCAGTCAAGATAAGGCCAAAAACCAGGGAAGTTGGGAGCTTCCGGTTCCTCACGGTTGTCTTCGATGAGACGCAATGTACGATAAACGAAATGGAGAGACGAGGAAGGAAAAGAGGTAAGACATCCTTCCGTCATTACCAATTATAGCATCAAGAAACCAAACGGCGCAAAGCGCCCACATAGCATTTACAACAACAAGTAATAGTAATAGACATTCAAGAGCGATTATGATCAAGCAAACAGTTCCGAGCAAATAGGTATATCAACAATATATCAATGCCAAACCATAATAATGATAAATGCAAATAATGCACGGACTCTATGCACATGAGCCCTCAATAACCAAGATCCTACTCCATGGAGCTAGACACAAAACACTCGAAGAGAATGATCAGGGAGACATGCCAAGTATCTCGTCACCATATAAAAACAAGTGCTTTCCGAGAAAATAATCGGTCATTTTGCGCAACAAGGCTTTATACGGCAGATTCTCACAAGATCTCGATATAGGATCGTGGCCGGTCGGGATCGTTGGTGCGTTTGCATCGGTTTGTCTCACGGTCCCGGAGGGCTACCACGCCCTTTGTGAGACACCCGCGCCCCAACGCCCTCAAGGCCAACTACGGACCCCACTTGTCTATTCGCACCCGCACTAAGGTGTGTTCAACTCCTAGGCAACTAGGCCTTACGACAGTCCAACGGACAAATCACAATACATACCGGCTCTATGCATAATCATGTATGATCATTATCACATACTATTCCATCATATGTCACAATTTGCCAAAGTAAGAATTAATACAATCAATGGTCTCTCACATGGACCCACAATAGCATAATATTGTCATTAAATAAATCAATACCTTTTTAAAACGTATTATGAATTCTTGCTTAGGTTTAGCTTTACTTACAGGGTTTGTCTCTAAAGGAATTCTCTTAGTTAACTTAAATCCTCTTAGGTAATTTATTCATATGCCCTTAGAAGGTTATTCTAAGATCTCAAACTCTCACACTCTCATGTTCTTCCCTGTTTATGCATCCCTAAGTAATTTCTAGTCATCCCATTTATTTATGATCGATATTCCTCTATTAGTCCCAAGGTTTTGGGTCTAGGAAAATACACGGTCGAAATCACAAACTGAGTTACAGATTTCAATTACTAGGTGTTGGGTGATAGGTATACGTTTGAATTCGACAGAGACTACGTTTTATGAATGATTGAAGTTGCCATTCGACGAAGAATAATGTAACAGGAGGAGGAAAGAATGGGAAACACATTTTATAATAGGATTGGCAAGAAATCATTTTCGTCGGATGGGGGTTACGTCGGACGAAGAAATCATTTTCTGTCGGATGGGGTTACGTCGGACGAAGAAATCATTTTTCGTCGGATGGGGGTTCTGGCTTGGACGAGGATCAAAACGTCGAACCCTCCGGATGGTCGGAAAAGCCTCAATTCGACGGGTATAGGTGTCGACGTTGGAGAAAATCTCCCAAGTGTCGAACCGACGAACACCGGTCGAAATCTCTAATTTCGACGGTGCGGAGAAACTCATCTACTCGACAGGCATTGTCTCTCAAATTCGACGATTATTAACTTTGGGGCAGTTTCACCTCAATGTCCAGGGACTCTATTCGACGGGTTTTGGTCGGAAGATCAATCTCGACGGATTTTCACTTAGTGTTTGCTGGTCAGAAATCTAAATTTGACGGGTTTGACATTCGACGGAAAGGGTCGAGTCTAAACTCGACGGATTTTAACATTTTACTAAGTGATCAAGATATCAAATTCGACGAGTTTGGCCGAAGTTCATACTCGACGGGTTTTAACATTTCACTAAGTAGTTAGGATATCAAATTCGACAGGTTTGGCCATGAGTCCTTACTCGACGATTTTAACATTTTATTAAGTAATTAGGTTATCACGTTCGACAGGTTTGGCCATGAGTCCTTACTCGACGGGTTTTAACATTTTACTAAGTGATTAGGTTATCGCGTTCGACAGGATTGGCTATGAGTCCTTACTCGACGGATTTTAACATTTTACTAAGAGATTAGGTTATCACGTTCGACAGGATTGGCTATGAGTCCTTACTCGACGGATTTTAACATATTACCAAAAGATCAGGTTATTGTATTCGACGAGTTTGGCCAGATTTCATACTATTACTAATTTCCACATGAAGTTTCCACATTCGGGCTCAACATCGTAACTATCCGAGAACAAATTGGAACTCATTCCCTTCAATATTACACATTCCAATACATCCAGTTATATCTATATACATATATACATTCAAAACTCAAACAATCAAATAGCACATATACCATACAAACAACATACAAAAGCAGAAAGACCCTCAACACAATCACCGACGTTCCTAAATGCTAAGAGAGGTTGAGGAGGAGTGTCTTCCTCTTACCTTAGAGAAGCACAAAGAAAGGTCACTCCTTTTGGTCGAAATTATATTTTCACTCCCAAGAGATCCTTGAATATTCAAGCTCACCAAAATCGAGAATCAAGTGTTGAAATAGATACCCATGGTCATCAAAATGACAGGTGGGTTACGAAGATGAGGAGAGATGAGGAAAAAGCTAAGGACTTTACCTTAAAGTTCCAACATTTAAGCTTCAACCGTGGAGGAAAAAGAAGATGAAGAAAACGTAGAACCTTGAAGATGATTCCCTCAGTTATGGTGTTTCTCCAAACACGGAATGGTGCTTGGAGTGTGACGGTATTGGAGGATAAAATATGAAGGTGGGTGGATGGTGCTGCTGTAAGGAGAAATGGAAAGAGAGAAAGATGAGTGAATAGTGAGTGCTACGTACAGGAGGAGGAAAATGTGTGGATTGAAGAATGAATTAAGTCCCTTAATTCAAATGTGCAGCACAAAATGGGAGGAGAGAGAAATAATAAAAAATGATTCAAAGAAGCTTCCTTGAGAAGCTTCGCACGCTTCTCTACGAAGTGCATAGTAAGCTTGTCTCCTTGATTAAATACCTCGACAGATGATTTATTACACTAGCGAGATAAAACCTCAAAAATGTAGACCTCGTAAACGTGTCTGACTCGGGTTTAGTAAGATCCCCGTTGACACGTTGACGGTCAAGGTTTTCCAGCTTCGGGAAAATATTCTATTCTCCCGGCTCCACTCAACACACACATAAAACGAAGAATATATTAAAATATTCATCATCTCCAGAAAATTCCACAAAAATTCTTAAAAATTGCAAATATTATAAAATGATCGTTTTTAACAAAATAATGAATTTTCGGGATGTCACACAGAGACAGGCTTGCTGGAGGAGGAAAAGTGAAAAAGGTAAAACCTTTTTCAACCCTTTAAATAAGGATTTTCAAAATAGGAGAGAGAAATAAGGAGAGAGAAAGTGGACGTACACTTCATAAATGCTGACATGATGGGAATATTGTTGAGGCCGTTTTATCCATTAAGAGTCATCATTAGCTTCATGGTTCCCCAAAATAGTGGAAGTAGTTGGTTAATGGAGGAGTGGCCACGTAGTGGCTGTTAAGTTGAATGGGAGTATGATTCCATCTTTACTCTTTGACCTTTCACTTACCTGTTGCAGATAGAATTGATATAGACCGAATAAAAATTCTAAGTCAAGTTTTAATCGAAAAGTGTAGGCTCGAAAAAATAATATTTATCTGTCATACTTTGAGAATAAATATCGGGAGGTATCTGTTGGTATAAAAATAAAATTTTTTCAATTTAGGAAATTTCGATGATCAGTCGAAAACTTACTTCAAAACCTTACACGGTTTTACTAAAATCAAAGGTAATAAGGTTATCGAGATAACGTTTTCAATTTGAAAATTATCAAAATAGTAGTTTTGATTTAGTATCGAAAAATGGTAGTTTGAGTCAAAATTGTAAGTTTTGAAACTAAAGTATTAGTTTCGATTTGCTATTAGAGATGATACTTTCGACTTCATACTATGAGTGGTGACTTCGAGTGGGTTTCAAACATTGAGACTTTTGACTTCAGTGATTATTAGAGGCGAAGTTGTAGTAAAGACCCGAAGTTATCGAAAAGATAATTTTGATTTGAAATCAAAATAGATCATTTTGATTTCATATCAAGTGTTGTAATTTTGAGTCAGTATCAAAATAAAGATTCGAAGAGTAGCTACTACACTTAACAAATTTTTAAATAAAGAAACGAAGTATTTCAACCAAAAGTCAACAAATGATTGAAGATTTAAGTTTAAATTCAAAAGAAATGATTTGAATTTGAAATGAAAGTTAGCAACGGTTGCAAATATTAAATCAAGACAATATAAGAATTGCTGACAAAGAATGAATAGTTACTTGCAGCCTCCAAATCCGTTCCCAAACACCCATAACCTTGGCAGAGTGCATGGTGATTACTAGAATCTCAAATTTTTGGGCTAGCTCTTGCTATTATTTGGCTAAAACGAAACTTACAGATATTTGAGAATGCCACTGCTACGGCAATGGATACTGTCATGAAAATTATAGGACACGTAAGGGAGTGCATTTTGGCTTTCGAAATCCTGACGTCTCTCCATACATGTATTAACCCACACCCAGTTGCTCAAGTTCGCTGGAATCCTCCTCCAATAGGGTGGTCGAAAGTCAACACAGATAGGTTAGTTCGTCAAGATACAGGTGACGCCTCTTGTGGTGGCGTCATTAGAGACCCATCTGGAAGCTTCATTTCAGGTTTCTCTTGCAGGCTTGGGTAATGCTCGATAACTAATGCTGAGTTGTGGGCAATCTTACATGGCCTATGCCTGGCAAAATATATTCATCTCCAAAAGATCATCATTGAATCAGATTCTAAATGTGCTCTACAGTTTATCATGAATGACTAGGATCCTTCACTTCCTAGTAGCCCCTTGGTGCATGAGGTCCATAAGCTGGTGCGGACTACTACCTGGAAGGTAGCCTGCAACTCAGGGAGGGTAATATGTGTTGATTGCTTGGCGAACCATGGTCATACGATGGAGCTGGGGATTAACACCTTTGGTGATACCCGGGGTTTCTATACTTTACCTTCACTACAGATATGGCAGGGGTGTTTTTTGATTGTGTATATTTTCTTTTTTGTTTTGGCCTGTTTAACCCTGTCTAGTTACCAAAAACAAAAAAAAAAAAAAAACCCTTTACTCTAGGATCAACATGTTCACTCCAAAGAAAAAAAATAATTAATGCAATTTAGCTGCATTTATTTCATGTTTAGGTTTCCAAACGGGCTATTGTTTATACATGAAAATTTTGTATTTGTGCAGATCCTTGCTAATTCCATGAATTGAACCAACTATAGCAGCCACTGAAATAAGGAAGCATAGGCAGCTTAAAAGTTGGAGCAAACACCACTTCAATGATAGTTTTCTTATGTGTTTCTGGGCAATGTGCATTTGTATAGGGAAGAAGACAACTAGAGGCCAGAACCCAATTGCTCCAAGCAGGGAAAGAATTTCATTGAAAAATGGCATTGCCATGGCAAGAATTGTGGCCACTATCACAAATGTTGTCCTCCAAATTAGCCTAAACAAGTTGAAACTGACTGTAACATTGCACATACTGATTGGATATTCCTTGTTTATGAAATCTGAATGAGGCCACACCATGTTAGCACCGATTTCAACTAAACGAAAGAATGGTTGACCCATCACCTGTAACAAAATATTGATTTCTCACATATATTAGACAACATACTTCAACCAAAAATATTATATACGAAGAATGTTAGTATTAAATTTAAAAAATAATGATCCAACCTGATATGCTCCAACCATGTGGATTACAACGCATACGTTCCCCAGGGCAACCAACCAAAAGGGCTCATAAAATCCGGTGAAGATATTCCCTGGTGTGTGATCGCCGAAAGCAGCATAGCCAAGGCCACTACATAGCAGGAATAGTATTGTCATTGCTGTGACCCCTATCACGTTAGCCTTTTTCATCTGTTTATTTTCCGGTGGATGTGACTTTAATGTGTCCTAAACAAAGCATGGAATAATCGGATTCAGTGTAACAACTCATAATTCCAATTTGCTATAGCAGCTGCATCTCTTTCTTTGCTTTTGATTTCTTAAAACAGTGATCATAATAAGTAAATTGTGTGTTTACCATTATATCATAAATAACGGTAGCATAAGTGCAAGCAAGTGCTATGTTTCCCATTGCACTGAAAACCCTCCAAATTTTATCTTCTGCAGATAGTTCTGGCCCTACTTTGGCTCCGGTTATACAGGTTGCCTCTCCTTTTCCTGTTCACAGCCAAAATGCCTTTGTAGTAATACACAATTGGAAGAAAACTGTCGAACAGACTTCACCATTACTATATAAGGAATCTATGTACAAGGCACCTAGTATTCCTGACTGCATAAACACAACTACATAAGTGGCTTTATTTAAATTTATTTGCCGTGCCAGTGGCTTGATAGCACACAAGGCATGCAGCTCGGTCTTGAGACTAGAAAAATGATGTGTGGGGTTGGATCCCTCATTAACTCACAGTTACTCTTGTCTATTAAAATGCTAGCATCTCAAATAAGATTTAAAAAAATACTTAACCCTGTTAAACTTTTTATATCAAAATGATACATTTTCTCATGTCATTGGATCGCATGTACAAATTCAATGTGCTTAAAGAAAGAGTGTGTTATGTTTCCTTTTGGTGAATTTTAAGTGTGGTGGTGGTTGTAGTGTATTACTCTTTCATGAATTAGGTGGACTACTTACCTCACAGATAACCTAAAACAATGAAAAGAAAAGTTTGATGTGGTGAACCAGTCTTTGTTTTTAATTTGTACTTTATCCAGAATTCTTAGAATCATAACTGTCTAAAATTTTATAAATATGACTCCATTTGAGCTTGAGACTTTGAAAAGCTTAATTGAAGTGATTTAATAGAGAAAGAAAGTAACAAGTTCAGTACATGTAAAAGAAAAAAAGAAAAAGTCTAGTAACTAGATTGATGACATATTGTCATTTTAGTTCATTTATCAGCAGTTTTTGTTGCAGGATTCAAGAGAAAGAGTGCTAAACGTTTTTAGCCACAATTTTTAACAAATTAAGATGCTTTAGAGTTATCAAAATGAGTCAAATCCGATGAGTCAATTTAAATAATCAGACAAAAAGTGAGTTAAGCTAATAAAATTCAAGCACGAATTTAATTTGGCCCAACGTAACCCGACCCGATCTAGCTCAGCTTGGAATCGAGCTAGGCCACTTCGAGCCGAGCCACCCCGTTGGCCCAATTTTTGTTTTATTTTTTAATTTTATAATATACACCTAAAAGGAAACTACTTTTTTTTGTTTGAAAAGTTGACAATTAGACTACTTATCGGATTTATTTATCATTGATCCAAAATTAAATAATCCAAATTTTTTATTTTTCACTGATTTAATTTTTTTAAAGATTAAATTCAGTATTTTTTAAAAATAATAAAAAATTGTCGGACGGTCAGCCGAACCCGCAACCCACAATGAGTTGAGATCAGTTAACAAAATATTAGTTAAAAAAATTACTTGGCCAGACTAAATTCGGCTTGAAAATAATCGAAAGCGTTGTGCTAGCTCTACTTACATAAAAGGCCAAATAACAACTTAATATAATTAGGAATTTGTTATTATACCTCAATTCCTAACACCGTCAGATGCATGTTTTTTGTTGAGATTTGTGACTGTTATAGGTAAACTCTAAAAAAACTTAGCTGTAAATGCTCGAACGCTCGAGCTTCCTATAACATATCCAATATAATTATTCAATTCAATTTTTAAATCCAAAGAAGTTGATCCTTATCTAAAATTGGCTCATTTAAAATTAGGTGGGCCTATGTATTGTGTCACACTGTAACTTGACCTATGAGGAACAACAAAAATCCAAAACCTTATCCCTAGCTTTTATTTTGAGTAATACATTTATAATTAAAAGAGGAAAATACACACTCCCCTATGCAAGTGTAACATGACAGCACCAATAAGTCTGTAACAACCAATTTTAATATTTATTTATTATATTTTTTTAGGAACGACAATATAGCTAAAATCAGTTGCCCTGTGGCTAGTTGAGCTAGCAAGCCCATTTTAGGGAGTGTTGGACACTAATCTATACGGGAGAGAGGAAGCCCGAATGTATGCTTTATATATAAAGATACACTAAATAAACAGTTAAGCATGTGTTTAAAATAATTACGAAAATTTAATTATACTTAATAATCAATTATTATAAAAAAATTTTGTTATAATAGATTATAATCGATTCATTTTTATGTTTAAACGTATTAACTAAAAGGTGATTTTAAATTAATCTAATTCGTTTTTTTTATCAGTAGTTAATCGATTCATTTAGATGATTTAAAAAAAAATTTATACATTAAATTATTAAAATAAGTATAAAATAATTAAAAAAATTATTTGATAAAAAATAAAATAATATTTATACATCAAAGTGAAGAAATAATCTATAAATTAGAATAATAACTTTTAATTTTCAACATTATAAAAATTAATTTTAAAAAATTTTTATTTTATATTAAATTTCGTGGCAAAAACTGAAACTGATTTTATCAAATATGATTAAATATTATTACAATAATTTTTTTTTTCTAAAAAAAAGCTAATCTAATCTAAAACAAACATGCACTAGTTCTGTAATTAAAATTTTGTAGTTAATGTTGAATTTTTTTTTGATAAAATAATGGTCAAAAATACCTGAGACGACGAGTGAGAGAGAAAGCCCACTTGCAATGAGTGCATAACCAAAAGAGGTGATAGCAGCAATGGTTGAGAGCCATGTTAACTCGTGGAAGTTTGGGATTTGGGACAAGAAAATTTGCAAGATCCCAAAACCGATCATGAAGGGATTATTAGAAAACTTACAATAAGCTTCATGTCCTCTTCTGTGGAAGCAAACTGCTTTCTTTATTGCCCTGCCATAATACAGACATCATCATAAACCAGAAAAGTAAAAAAGTTAAAATCATTTGTGGGTTCTTATATTATTAGAGAATTTTTAATTAAC
Organism: Ormosia semicastrata; assembly: GCA_029884595.1. Lineage (NCBI taxonomy): Eukaryota > Viridiplantae > Streptophyta > Magnoliopsida > Fabales > Fabaceae > Ormosia > Ormosia semicastrata. The sequence continues at coordinate 78,349,964 of JAQQTO010000063.1, read as the reverse complement.
TCTTTATATTTTAAAACTAAGTTTATAATTAGATTCCTAGAGTTTTAAAATTTTTTACCTAGGTCCCTGCCGTTAAAGCACCGTTAAAAAATTATAACAGTATTCTTAACAATTTAAGAATTTAATTTTTTCAAGCTGGAAAGACCAATTTACAAACTTTTTGAGTCACTATAGTCTTAAAATTTTTAATGTGGTTCCTAAATTTAGCCAGCTGTAAAAAACTTACAAAATTGACTCCTCTAAAATGAAGGGTTCACTTTGGAAAAAAAAAGTAAGAAATCTCAATCATTGATGAGAAAATCAACAATTGATATCAATCAATCAATCTATATAATATATAAAAAAAAAGATATATGACCTCAAAATTTGTCATGTGTGATTCCTAATTGACAAGATATATTCTAATTTTTTGCTATGTGTCAAATAGTTCTCCTATATTCATGCTTGTATACTTGAATGACATATATTCAAATACTAAAAACTTAATAAGTTAAAATGCTGTTGTAAACTCTTTAAAAAAAATTACTAAAAATTACATAAGCAAAGAAAGAACAAAAAATACTAATGGAATAAAAAAATAAAAAAATAGCAAAAAAATGAAAATTTACATTAACATAATTTTGTTTTGTTTTGTTTTTTGGTTTTATAAGATTTTCTCATATTTTTTAGTTTTGAAACTATACTTGCTCACGGTACAAGAATTTCCCTTCCCCACAAGTGCATTTTCGGCTTAACTCTAAACTGTTTATCACTTGACTTACTCCTTTTGGGTTACATGAACATAAATTGAATTGATTTTATATGTAATCAATCAATCAGTTGAATCAATCATCAATTCGTTAATCTAATATATAAAAAAGAAGATACAAGACTTAGAATTCTGTCACGTGTCACTCCTAACTAACAAGACATGCTCTAATTTTCTGTCATGTGTCAAATAGTCTTCTTATTTGCATGTCATGTATTTTTCTATTTTGTTTCAATACAACGCAGATATGTCTACATAAGTAGAAGACACATATTCAAACACTAAAAACTTAATAAGCTAAAATGTTGACATAAACTAGTTAAAAAAAATAATACTAAAAATTACATGTAAAGAAAAAAAAATACAAATGAAATGAAAAAAAAAAAGAAAGATAAAAATTAAACTAATCGAAGATGAAAATTTACATGGACATTTTTATTTTATTTTACAAGATTTCGTCATATATTCTAATTTTGAGACTATACTTACTTATGGCACAGGAGCTTCCCTTCCCCACAAGTACATTTTTTACTGAGGTCTAAACTGTTTATCACTACTTGACTTACTCCTTTTTAGTTACATAAACATAAATTGAATTAATTTATATGTAATTTTTAATAAATTTAATTTATTAAAATATTTTTTATAAAATTATTGGATTAAATTATGCATTTAAAAGACAAAGATTTTTGTTTATATTATAAATATTTTGTTTAGGCATATCGGTTGTTTTATAACATTTTATATTTAAATTCTTTAGCATTTATATTAGAGTGAAATCCTTTCTTGAAAATATTATATATTTTTATACACATTTTATAAATATTGCTTTTCTTGATGAATTATTATATATATTTTATTTAATAAAATTATTTTTATTTAAATTATATTTATTTTTATCTTTTAATTATTAATTTACCTGTACATCGCACAAGTGCAGAAACTAGTTATCATAAAATACATACACATGCATAACAAAATATGGATTTACTAGAATCCACTCACTTAATTTTCTTATCAATTGTTGAGATCCCACACTTTTTCCTTTAAAGTGAACCATTTAGAGGAGCCAAATCCAAAACTTATAGATGCTATAACTGCAAGGGCCTAATAAGAAATTTTTAAATTATAGGGATCCAATCACAAACTTTTAAAATATAGGGGCCAATTAAAGATTTTCAAATAGTATAGGATATATAAAGTAATTTAACCAAGAAAAAATTGTACTTAATCAACTCATTTGCATATTATATTGTAAATATATATAATAAGCTATTGTCATAATTAACTTATTAATGTAATAACCACTCTATCCACCTCATTATCTACCTAGCAATAGACAAAGGCTCTGATAATGCCACATCTATCCCCAATTCTGAGGGCAGTCTTGCCAATGTTCCCCACAAAAGCTCTCACCAAATGGAAACCAATGCTCAAAAGCCTCAAGTTAATCCCTCTTGAGAATTCTAGCCCTCTATTTAATATTGGAACTCCAGACGCAAAACATATAAGTGCAAGAGTTAAGAGAAAGTTCAAAAAGAAGTAGGAGTAAAATGAAAAGCCTAAGAAGGATGATATATCTTTTGTCAACATACCCATACAGCAGGTTATGTTTGAAGAACGCTTGGTGAAAAAGCATAGCCTAGAACCTAACAATGAAGGAGAAGACAAGAGAATGTATATGGATACCACCTAGGAGTTCCCATCATTTTTTCATCATTCCATCCGTCACTCTTTCAGGCTTGTTGGAAATTGTCTTTTGGCTTATGCCTATTTATGTGTACTCGGGACTTTATTTTCCTTTTCATTTCATGAATGAATTTTCTATCGTTGGCGTAAAAAAAAAATTATTAATGCAATAACGTACACCAAGCTTGTGGATGAAGTTATTGTGTAGCCCACTGTGATCCCAGCGAGCTTCCCATATTGGATCAATCCACAAAGCACATGCATTGTTCCACCTATTATCAAATAGAAATATGGAACTAATTAAAACATTTGAAATTGGCCGTGATTGTATGTAGATGTATAACTTGGGGGAGTTGTTAAGGGATCCTGAATAATTTTTATTATCCGTATCCCAATTAGTTATCAAGTATTCTATTGATTGTTAATTTTCACAATAAATATTTATTTGACAACTAATCAGTAGCAATACTCAGACAGAAAACTTGAGTATCGTAATTAATAGATTAGATTAGAATACCTAAGTATGCCTTGACAGCCTGCATGTAAGTGTAATTTCTCTTGCCAGTGACTGGGTCTGGAAATCTGTAGCAATCGGCTACAAGATTGTAAGTGAAAATGGAAATGGATGAAAAGGCCAGCATAATGCCTATACCAGCTATCCATCCTAGCTGAGCCAATGCCCATGCCAGGGCTAGCACCCCTGCCCCCACCACCACAGTTACTATGTGCGTGCTAGCCGTCAACACATTCCCTGCAGACAAAAAGCAAGCAACCCACATATGTTCTGTTCAGCTTATTCTGGTTATGATTACTTGTGCGAAGAAAGTACATTCTCTAGCCAGGATATATTTGAGCCCAAAAGAATAAAGATGCTCGAAGTTTTCCGTATCTATCCTTTTTTTTTTTGGCTTTGCCATCAAGGCATCAAAAGAGTTCAAGCTGAAGTAAGCATGTTTGAAAATGCTTCATTATTTCGGAGACTAAGAATGGCGGGCTATGAGAACCAACATCCTTGTGCTCCATTTGGTTCAGGAGATTGTGGAAATGATCAACTCTGGTGACTGGGGGTTCTGCTCACTCTGACTCGTACATTTTTTGGGGAGGGAATACCTATACAGACACCGCGGCGAAGAATGGTCACTCCTTGGACTTGGGCTGCATGGATTTTCAGCAAGCCCTCTCGTACCTCTCATTAACTTTTTTTTTTTGGACTGAATACCTCTCACTAACTTACTTCTGGATATTGTGGGAGCTTGGCTTCCCAGCTACCATGTAAGCTTACTTGTTTTGTCGTTCATCTTTTGGGTCTTTGACCCCATTAGTCACCCGAAAAGTTAAAAAGTAACATAACATTTTTTTAAAATAAATAATTTTTTGTTCCATCCATGTCACTAATCCTCCTAAGAACGAGGTTAATAATCTCGTTGGAGAAATTCTTATATAAATTCTGGGCACCCAGATGGTACACCAGGTCAATCAGAATTTAATATTTTTATGAATCTTTGTGTCACATAATTAATTTCACAAAACTCTATAAAAATATTAAGTCCTGACTGACCTAATGCATCCAACTTGGATGCTCAGGGTTTAGATAAGAATTTCTTATCTCCTTAACCATTTATGGTAAAAAAGACATTACTTTTTTAAAAAATTCTCAAAAATATTAAATGCACTTAATCAATAATTGTTTAACAACTAATTAGAGCATGGATAAAAAAAAAATTGAGTATAAGAATGATCTCCTTTAACATTTTTCAACTAATACAGATAATTTTTTTTTTCAACTAACACGAAGAAAAGGTTGCCGATGCTCATGAAAAAACGATCTTCACTTATTTTAAGTATGAAATTTCAAAATATTTTAAATTCTGTCTTAGTGAGAAAAAAAAAAAAACTTCAACCGTTTTCGTAACTTTAGTCTTCAATATTTGAGAGCAAACAAGATTTAATATTGATAGAGAAGGTTGATGAATGGGAAGCAGAAAATCAGGCCATTGCTCCTACTCACAACAACAATATCGGTGCATATAGGTAGGTTGCAGTCGGAGCTTAATTACAGTATAACTTTTCATCACTTTTCAAGTTTTAATCACCTAAGAGATAGAGGTATATATATATATATATATACACACACACATTTGTGTACAAATTGGAAGAATCGGTCATCAAAATTTTGAAGAAAAGAATCTGAGATGAGAATATTAGATGCAGAGGAACTTAGAAACAGAGATAGAGAGAGAAGACAGACCGGTTCTTTTTATTCTCCCATCATCGTCCAGTTCCGGTTCCATAAGAGCCTTGGTGGAATCCATTTAGATCCCCTGCTCTATCAAGTCTCAATTCTCTGAAAGAAGAACAATTTAATGCCAGAATGGGTTGTTGATGTTGATTTTACCGTATAAAGAATGATGCACCATTGACTTCACAGTTTCTTTGGCGGATCTGATTCTGTTCTATATTGGGGCAATTAGATAAGAGAATGGGTAGAATGTGAAGATGGAAGATAGACCCCACGCTCCCACTCCCAATCCCATCTATATAAATTATTATTATTATTATTATTATTATTATTATTATTATTATACTGCTGAAGGTTTTTTAACTGTGCTCTCTTCTGTTGACTTCCACGTGGCAGCACATCAAGAAATAATAGTTTTGTTTTTACCACGAGTTATTTTTGAGCTGTCATATGGAATACAATATAGCAGTGAGAGATTTTAGGGGTTATGGATATGAGATATTAAGATTAGGAAAAATTCCTCTATATATATAAATTTTGATAGAAAAATATTTATTGAATCTATTAATTCTAATATTTTATGATATATTAATTTTATATAAAAGATTTTAGGATTATTTTGAAATAGTATCGATGAATAAGATATTGTCGAATAATCTTAAAAAGTAAAATACGATGAGGAAGAGATACTATTTCTATCCTACAATATTTGCTCACACGTCAGTATTAATGGAGCAACTGTACGCACTAGAGTGGTTAGGAATAGGGGTCTCTCCTTGTATATATAAAAAATAATTAAATGGGTTAAACCTACCCACTATGATAAACCCATATACAGGACCCATAAACAAAACCCACATATATAAGCAGTGCTTTAACAATAATAGGCTCATTAACAATACTGATCACAATTTAGGCTAAACAAAATGCTCTAATATTTTTGACATCCAATTAATCTGAGTTCTATATAATATGATTTATGTTTGTCCATAAATAAAAATTCTAACATTCTCCCACTTAGACAACAGAAGTCACATTATATCACTTTAATAAGAAAACAATTCTCCAGATTAATTAAACAATATGTGGCCACAACATGATGTCAAAATCGAACTATCACTCTCAACAAATGGTCCAAAATGAGACTACAAGTATCCCAACAATGCAGAAAATCATACTCGAAGAATCTGCTATCGATGTATGCAACATACTCATATCTCGGTGACCCATCAAAATGTGGTAAATGGATAATGAGAAAGCACCTCCAAAATTTGCATGCCAATATGTGATCAAAGTGCATTTCTCAACAAAATGGCCCCAAGCATCCGCCCAAGATGCTTTCTGAGATTTAACATCTCAAAGACAATAACAAAATGAGATTTGGGTCCAAAATGTCTCCACAATATGTCATATCATAAATAAACAAAGCTCAAGATCAATAACAATAACAATATTATATGACAACGATAATAATAATATAATTGTCTCGAGACATAATAAAATGAAGTCATAACAAAATTACAAAATTAAACTCCTACTAACCCAAAACATCAAAAGACCTCACTATACCTATACGGGTCACATGATCAATAAAAACTTTAACAGCTAAACCTTTAGTTAGTGGGTCTAAACCATAAGTTACAGTAGGGATATGCTCAACACGAAATCTGAAACTCCTGAATCTTCTCTTTAACAAACATGAATTTTGTATCAAAATGCTTTGAACGTTTTGAGCTTTTATTAATTTGAGAGAAGCACACTAAGGCAGAATTATCACAATAAATACTAAGAGGCCTGAAAATACTCTCCACTATAAGAAATTCAGTAATCAAATTTTTCAACCATATCACTTGACCCGTAGCCTCATAACAAGCTATATATTCTGCCTCCATAGTAGAAGTAGTTGTAAGTGTCTGTTTAACATTCTTTCAAGAAACAACTCCTCCTGCTAACATAAAGATATACCTTGATGTGGACTTGTAGTCATCTGGACAACCACCATAATCAGAATCAGTATAGCCTATCACCTCAAGGTGGTCAGACCTCCTATAGGTGAGCATACAGTGGTACCCTGTAGATATCTCATAACTCGTTTTGCAGCCTGCCAATGAGCCACACCAGGTTTGCTCAAGTATCTCCCAAGTACACTAACAACAAAAGCAATATCAGGACGTGTACAAACTTGAGCAGATATAAGGCTACCAACAGCAGAAGCATATGGGACTTTCTCTATTTCAGCAACATCTTTCTCACTTTGAGGACACTGGGTATTAGAGAATCTTTCACCCTTTTGAATAGGTGCAGTACAAGGATTACAAGATTTCATATTAAATTTATTCAGAATCCTTTCAATATAAGTTTTCTGAGACAAGCTAAGAATACCACAAGATCTGTCATGGTGAATCTTAATACCTAATACAAAAGAGGCATCACCATGATCTTTTATATCAAAATGTGCTGTCAACATCTGCTTTGTCTCATTCAGAAAAACATAATCATCATTCTCCAACAATACATCACCAACATATAAAACAAGAATGATGAATCTGCTCCCACTAAACTTCAGATAAATGCATTGATCAACAGTATTCTCTTTGAAACCAAGAGAACTAACAATATAATCAAATTTCAAATACCATTGCCTGGAAGCCTGTTTCAATCCATAAATGGATCGTCTCAATTTGCACACTATATGATCTTTACCATTTTCAACAAAACCATCAGGTTGATCCATATACACATATTCATACAAATCACCATTTAGGAAGACGGTCTTAACATCCATTTGATGAAACTCCAAATCAAAATGAGCAACCAAGGCCATCACAACACGAAAAGAGTCTTTAGTGGAGACCGGTGAGAAAGTCTCCTTATAATCAATGCCTTCCCTCTGGTTATATCCCTTAGCAACAAGTCTGGCCTTATACATCTCAATTTCACCTCTAGCATCACGTTTGGTCTTAAAGACCCATTTACAACCAACAGTTTTGCAACTAGTAGGCAATTCTACTAATTCCCAAACATTATTCTTTCTCATATAAACCAATTCATCCTCCATAAACCACTAGCCATTGTGCACTATTAGGATTAACCATGGCCTCTTGAAAAGAAATAGGATCAGAATCCTCAACTGAATTAAACTCATGCTCCTGCAGGTACACAACATAATCCCTGAATCTAGTAGACTCAGTGGATATAAGAACCCGCTCAGATCTTCTCAGTGGAGTCACAACAACATTTGGAATCTGTACATTATTTTTGACTTATTGAGGGATATCGACATTATCAATAGGATCAACAACATTATCATTATAGATAAGAGGAGATGACATTATCCCTGGAAAGGGATCAACAGGAATAGGAACAACAACATGTTCCTCACTAAAATCAACAATACGCGGCTCCTGAGTTCCACCATGTCCAAAGTCCCTTTCAAAATAGACAGCCCGATCAGATTTAATAACTCTAATAGTATGAGAAGGATAATAGAACCTAGAACCTCTTGAGCTAATACAATAGCCAATGAAGAAACCACTGATGGTTTTGGGATCAAACTTCTTTAAATGTGGGTTGTAAGGTCTCACCTCTGCCCTACATCCCCAAATACGAAAATGCTTCAAGGTAGGCCGTTTGCCTATCATAAGCTCATATGCAGTCTTCAGCACATATTTACTTGATACATGATTCAATATATAAGCAGCGGTCTTCAAGGCATCTCCCCACAAGAATTTTGAAAGAGTGGAATGACTAAGCATACATCTCAACATATCCATAATAGTACGATTTCGCCTTTCTGCAATAGGAATAATGAGCCCATAAATATCTATATGAATTAATTGTAGTATTCCTTCACTCTTGGTAACCTCACTCTTCCTGGCTCCAACTGTAAGTTTCCCTTTTATGTAATCAACACAGATATCAAAATCAAAGAAGTCTAAATCAACATTATTGTTCCTTGCTGTCTCTAATATTGATGCTGCTCTCACTGAGGATGAACCTCAGAGACCCACAAATGCATCTTCTGCTACAGAAAAGAAGAAGCATGAAAGGTGGGTTCAATCTAATAAAGTTTGTTTGATGACCATGAAATATAGTATAGAAAAGACTATTAAAGAGAGCATTCCTGAAACAAATAATGCTAAAGAGGAAGAAATTTGCTAAAGGGAAGAATAGTAAGTCTCAGTTTAAGAAAAGTGGAATGATAAGCCTAGATATTCTTCTAAGCCATCTTCTGGTCCTGGTGAGCCTTCTAGTGTTAAGCCCAGATATCCTTTTAATGGAAATTGTAAGTTCTGTGATATATATGGGCATAAGTAGTCTGATTGTTTGAAGTTTAAGAGCTGGCTTGAGAAAAAGAAAGAAATTCAGAAGCAGGAGAAAACCAAGTAAAGGGGAGTTAATGATCACAGTAGGAAATGGAGCTAAGGCAAAGTAGAACATATAGGAATGGTTTCATTAAAGTTATGTACTGGACATGATTTAGTTTTAAAAGATACAGTTTATGTACCTTCTATGAGGAGGAATTTGATTTCAGTTTCTGTTTTGGATAGTTATGGCTACTCTCTATTATGTTCAAGGAGCTCCATTCTCTCCCTAGAGATGTGTTTTAAACGTTTGTACGATAATATAGAAAGGTTTTCAACAACTCTACCACGCTTGTTCCCAACAACATTATTGACATCTGAATCCCGTTGATCAATAGAGAAAGAATCAATATTTAACATGTATAAACCATTAGACAGGATTCCAGAACCTACAAGAACAGAATCATAATATAAAGAAACTTTTGCATTACTAAAATGGAAAGAGTAGCCACAACTATCCAAAACAGAAACTGAAATCAAATTCCTCCTCATAGAAGGTACATAAACTGTATCTTTCAAAACTAAATTATGTCCAGTACATAACTTTAATGAAACCATTCCTATATGTTCTACTTTGACCTTAGCTCCATTTCCTACTGTGATCATTAACTCCCCTTTACTTGGTTTTCTCTTGCTTCTGAATTTCTTTCTTTTTCTCAAGCCAGCTCTTAAACTCCAAATAATCAGACTACTTATGCCCATATATATTACAGAACTTATAATTTCCATTAAAAGGATATCTGGGCTTAACACTAGAAGGCTCACCAGGACCAAAAGATGGCTTAGAAGAATATCCAAGCTTATCATTCCACTTTTCTTAAACTGAGACTTACTATTCTTCCCTTTAGAAAATTTCTTCTTCTTTAGCATTATTTGTTTCAAGAATGCTCTCTTTAATAGTTTTTTCCATACTATATTTCATGGTCATCAAACAAACTTTATTGGATTGAACCCACCTTTCATGCTTCTTCTTTTCTGTAGCAGAAGATGCATTTGTGGGTTTCTGAGGTTCATCCTTAGTGAGAGCAGCATCAATATTAGAGACAACAAGGAACAATTTCACAGAATCCACCCAGTCCTCAAAATTAGTCTCATTCAATTTCGTTATAACACTCATTTGCATCGATGAAGCTTGAAATAATGATACATTAAATGGAGATTTTGTCAAGCATATCAACATGTACAATATTTGAGCAAAACTATAATTGAGTTTTCCCATGTAATTGTAATCCCGCCTAAGGGTCCCGAATTACAACACATGAGTAGATTCCCACAGACATCAAAATCATATCCCTAAAGCTAGTACCGAAAGGATACTGAGAACTCTAAGGTCAGAATCTCAATGCCTTTAACAAATCATTAGGAATCACATTAATAAAGGCAAACCGATAGGGTAAGCGCATTACCAATATAATCCTCAAAGCCACAACATAACAATATTTTATCAACAAAATAGCACCTTACAATAATTGGTCCGGCGAAGGCGAGCTCACAATTATGAAAAGTGTCCAAAATAACATCACTCAACAAATCACTAGAAATTACATTAATAAAAGCAAACCGATAGGGTAAGCGCATTATTAATATAATTCCCAATGCAACATTATTAACAAAATATCAACAAAATTGACACCTCAACATAATTGGTCCCGTGAAGGCGAACTCACAATCATGAAAAGTGTCCAAAAGCTCCAGAATATTTTAATAATTACTCTCAAAACAAAATTGCATAAAGAATAACAAGAAATAACAATATATATAATATTTTACATAACATTTTATGCACAAAATAACACTGAAATTATTTCAGTGACTAAACAATATCAAGTTTGAGAGTACATATTGTGTAACACTCTCACTAGTGTCACAATCATGCTTAAAAAAAAAAAATTCAGGTCGAAACTTGGAGAGTATACAATAATTTTTAACATTATGCAATATTATATATACAACATAATACTAAAATTATTTAAATAATCAAATAACACAAAATTTGAGAGTGTGCAATATATATGATATCCAATAGCATCACAATTATGCAAAGTGCTTCAATATAGTACCACAATACTTTAAATAGCAACTCTTATAATCAAATCACATAAATAATAACAAAATAAATAGTTTTCAAAATATTATATATTAATTTATGCACAAAATAATACCAAAAATTATTTCAGGTGTCTAAACAATATCAACTATAAGAGTGCACAATATATACCATGCCCAATAACATCACAATAATACACAAAAAAATTTCGAGACAAAAAAGAATTGTACTATATATTTTTAATAATTTTAATCTCTAATTTTTTTAAATAAATAATAAATAGGCATTTTTTTAAGATAATCTGAACAAATTTATTTTACTAAAATTTTATATTAAACACAACTTCAAAATAAACAAGCTTTGAAATTTGTTACTTTACACAGGATTCTATTACACATAATAAATAATAAGGAAGAAAAAGGAGCGTTCAAAAAAAAAGTTGAAGGATTGCGTCGTGCAGCACCGCCACAGAAAATAATGGAGCAGTGCAATAACAAAGGGCATGCCGCTCCAGCACAAAGGACATGATTATCCAATTTTTCAAATAACACTTTGAATTGAAAATCACATAATAATAACAAAAAAAGCACGCTACTCCGGCACAAAGACTTGATCATCCAATATTTCAAATCAAGCTTTGAATTGAAAACCACATGATTTAATATTTAATATTTTTATAATTTTAAATCTCATTTATTTTATAGGTAAAATGAAAATTTGATAATCATAATTAGGATTAAAAACATTGGCTCTGATACTAATTAATAGAAAAATATTTATCGGATTTATTAATCCCAATATTGTATGACATATCAATTTCATATAAAAGATTTTAGGGTTACCTTGAAATAGCATCGATGAAGAAGACATTGTCGAACAATCCTGAAAAGTAAAATATGATGAGGGAGAGATACTATTCCTATCCCACAATAGTTGCTCATGCGTCAGTATCAATGGGGCAACTGTACGCATTAGAGTGGTTAGGAATAGGGGCCTCTCCCTGTATATATAAAAAATAATTAAATGGGTTAAACCTACCTATTATGGCAAACCCATATACAGGACTCATAAACAAAACCCACATATATGAGCAGTGCTTTAACAACAATAGGCCCATTAACAATACTGATCACAATTTGGGCTAAACAAAATGCTATAATATTTTTGACATCCAATTAATCTGGGTTCTATATAATATGATTTATGTTGTCCATAAATAAAAAATCTAACAATTTTAACACATTATATTTATATACATACATAAAAATGTGTCTCATTTTATATTTTATTATTTATTTTAATGAATTGTGAGTAAAATTTATTTTTATAGGTATATATAAATGTGATGTGTTAGAATTGTATGTTCTAAGATTACTTGAGGTAACTAGAGTGTTTGAATGGGTTTTGATAGAGATAACTAGACGTTGATCTTATCTCTAATCTAGTTGACATGGGTTGAACACTTGAACGGGACGTATCGAGGAGAAGAAAATAGTGAAGGGTTGCTGAGGTTAGGTGAGTTTTGCAAGCTCCTATGTTGACTCCACAATGATTGCGTGTGAATGCGGGGAAAAGCTATTAGAATAGGTGAATAGGAGAAGAGTTATGCATCTTCCCCTTTCCTACTCTACACCAGTGGTTTATGAGCAGCAGCTGGGGGTAATTGGTCGCGCTGGTCTGGGTGGCGGGTGGTGCGGCGGAAGCAATGAACGGTGGCTCCAGAACCTCCCTTTTTCTTTTGGAAGCTCCCAAATCTCTTCTTCCTCTTCCATTTTTCTACCCCCTATTTCTGTGACGTTTCCCATCTGACATCGACATTCTCGATAGAAGTTTGCTTATCATGAGACCCCATTAACATATGTCGAGTCCTGTCACTAAATGGTAACAACTTTATCGCGAGATCTGTGCAATGAGTAAATCTTTGTGATATATATTATTGACAATTATGATCTTATGGAATAATAGCACCATAACTACAATACTAGTATTCCAATAATATAGGGATCTTCTGCAACTAAATAAGGAACATATCTCTTCCTGCTACTATTACGAGAACATATCTCTCTATTATGAGAACGTATCTATTCAACCTTTATAAATATCAGGTTAAGTCACCTTAAATAGGTATCAATAAATTATCACTCATTGCATAATCCTACTTGTGCATAGCCTAACTTGAGTGTTGGAGTCCCTTTGCAGGTACTAACTCTCTCGTCTCAACACGCTCTACTGTTGCTGCGCAAGGAGGAAACCATCGTGACGTGCTTATTTCAAGTACCCCTCTGAATCTACTTCAGAACATTGGCGTCGTCTGTGGGGAACTTAAACTTCTATTCCCACTCAACCATGGTGAACATAAGACAAAGCACGATGAGAGGAAACACTGGACAACCCTCTGCTGACCAAAGACGAGGACCGGCAGCGCAGCATCCTCCCCACCTTGTTCCACCACCTGTTGTTGAAGCCTCTACTGTGAGGAACCAGGCGCCCAACGCAAAACATCAGCACGATGGGCATGAAACATTGCTTTCTAACGAAATCCCCCACCCATCGTGCAGAGTTCTTGTGAAGGATGGACTTGGAACCTGCATTCAAGGAGCCAACTCGAACGTTCAGGGGTCCAGAATTCTAGTACACCAGCACTTAGGAACCCCGAACGATGAAGCTGATGATTGTGCGTCTCACCCAGAGCGCACGAATCAATCCCATGTGTCTAGACACCAATTTCAGGATATGATGCAACAACATCTGACAATGTTAGATGAATAATACCACAGATTGGAGAATATGCGACAGGTTGTGCATGAAGATTAACTCAAAACATAACATCAGACCAGAAGGCGGAATACGGGCCATAATCAGAGGGAATTGCATCCTGACGCCACAATGTCCAATGTTGTCCATAACAACCCGGACCCAGGTGTTCAGAAGCAACCCTTCTCTACTCAACTCTTAGAATATTAGGTCCCAAGAAACTTCAAATTTCCAACTAAAGTTGAGCTCTATGATGGGACCACAGACCTCCAAAAACATATAGACGATTATGTCCAGTCTATGTGCTTTCATGGAGGACCTATGCAGTTGCTATATCGTGCCTTCCCCCTTTCCCTAAAGAAGAGAGCCCTTAGGTGGTTTGTGACCTTGCCACGAGGGTCCATCACGGATTGGTCAGATCTTAGACAACGTTTCTTGCTCTAGTATACTACTAGCAAGGAACAATTCAGGTCCATCAAATCCTTATCTAAGATTCGTCAAGGGTGTGATGAAACCCTCCATGACTACGTTAGATGGTTCACAGTGACATGTACTAACATGAAAAACTTTGATGATAGGATAGCCCTCCATTATGCCAGAAGTGGTCTTCGAGTTGGTTTTGAATTCTTTGCGTCTTTAGCAAAAAAGAAGCTGGAGAACATGCAAGAATTTCAAAACCCAGAAATATGTGTGCATTGTAACACCCCCTCCGAGGGGTATCACATTTCAAACCAACTCCTTATAATTAATTACCCAATTTGTAAAATATTTAATATCATTTAAATACGGGTTTCAAAATTTCTTTTTCGCAGATGAAAGAAACTTTATTGAGTTAGAAAAATACACAATATAAGAACTAAATAAAATACATCTCTCGCATATAACATAGATTCGTAATGTTTTCATTACATAAAACTTATATTCTAAGCAATATTTAATTACCACATAAAAACTCAACCTTGCTCAAGCCAAAACACCTAGAGAGTAAGGTTCTGAACCTGATCCTCTCCCAGATCCTCTAAAGGCACATTCTCTAGTCGGGAAGTGTCTCTTTGGATAGGAGTCTGAGCAGTTGACTCTGTAGAGTCTTCACTAGGCAAACAGTGAGCAATGTCCCATAGTTCTACAATAGGCATGGAAAACTCTACATGTACACAAGCAGCATTATATGTAATAGTAAAGTTTCCATGGTAGGTATCACTCTGGGATAGAATCACCTCTCCTATATAACTAAAACATTGAGTATCTGAGTCGACATGCCAAGCATCAATGCCATCATGGAACTGTGCTTGCATATAATCAGAGAAATCCCTCCTTGCAACCATTGCAAAATGATCAAATAAAACCAGTCCAACTCAAACCTAGACGATCCAATATTGTCCCTCTTACTGTCTTTACCAAACATAACCATAAAACATAATAGACAAATAATACAGCAAAGAGGTGAGATCCCCTAAATCGCATACCAACATGGCAACAAAGAAACGATAAACATACCAATACATTACAGCATACCATCTATTTAATAATATAAAATTAGCAGATAGTTAACAAATAGATAATCTAATAAACTTGCAGCACAATATCAGGCATAATGATAATATCACATCAATATTATGTCATCATAATATTATATCACCACAATACTATATCACCATAGTATAAATGCTAAGTAAGTTCATGAACAATGTGTACACTAAATATGCTCAATGAGTACAAGAACCATGATTATGCACAATGCTCCATGTCAAGCAAACACGTTTTTCTATGCATAAGCGAATACGTTTTTCTATGCTCAAATGAACACGTTTTTCTATGCTCAAGCAAACATGCTTTTTTATGCTCAAGCGAACACGTTTTTCTATGCTCAAGTAAACACACTTTTCTATGCATGATAAATGATTCAAACATATATTGTCATTGATCACACAGTATTTCTTTATTCACATGCCGTCTCATGGCGATATACTGTCATTAATCACATAGTATTTCTTTATTCACATGCTGTCTCATGGCGATATACTGTCATTAATTACATAGTATTTCTTATTCACACGCCGTCACATGGCGATATCACTGTATAATGCTCAATAGCATATCAAAGTACCGTTGCACTGTCCCCAATGATATTAACGCAACCGTCCATACAATTGTCTAATATAATTAGTATTAATAATATTATGTAACTGCCCATACAACTCCATAATACCAAAGATCCACTCGGGTTCAATACTTCAGTTTCACAAATTACTTGGTTCAATACGTTGGCCCTACAACAAAACTCGTTGTTCCTCTCAATCTCGTAGCAATATTAGCGCGTTTTCACAATCGCGTAAAGATTTTAAAATGTTTTCTCAATCGCGTAGCTAAAATTTACTATTTTTAAATCGCATAAGAATTTTTCTACGTATTTTCAATTGTGTAAAATATTTTTAACATATTCTAAGCTCAAAATAATACTTTTCTCATTTATTATCAAAATTTCACTTTATTTCCATTATTTCCATAATAATCCTTCTTAAAATAATATTTTCAAGATATTCCCATCAAAATCAATATTTTCTATTGTTTCCTAGAAAACTGTATTTCTTAAATTTACTTGAGACATTATAGTTCAAAATTTTCTAACGCGCTTCAAAACCTAAAGGGTGAGCTATACGTTAACAAATTTCAAGTTTTAACTTTTATTTTACTAAATAAATTAATTAGGCCAATTTTATTTCTAAAAAGTAATTTACTTTCATTTTTTATTCAAAAAACTTATCAAATTGATTTCTTATCATTTAAACACCTAAGATTGCGCTTAGTAAAATAATTTTAGATTTTGAACATCAAAATGGCATCATGACCGAATTTCATACTATGCTTCACAAATCATATATAATTATTTTCTAACACTTTATTCCCTATAAAAATACTTAATTAAATTTCTTGTCATAAAATCACTTAGTCCTTATTTAGGAAAATAATCTAGAATACTTAGTCCCCTTGGTGATGTTGAGACCGTGTGCCTCTAAGTTCTTTGGAACCGTCATACAATTTTCCATCAGGTGAATCACATCTTAAGTTACACAGAAATTAGCATGCTTTCCAAATCACATATTAGCATACTATCAAAGTTATAAGCATACTAATTATATATTCAAGCATATAAATCATATATAAATCATGCATAATCATCAAAGCAGTAAAAATCACATACAATCCAACAAACATAAAACAACAATCACACAATCGAGTGAATAAATCCTCACATGGATTTTTCACTCACTAACATAATAATTACATTCCTTCACCGCCACATATGGTCGATGAGGTTAATCTCCTTCTTACCTGGTTGATGTCCTCCCAGCTCCTCGTAGGATTCTCCTTGTATCAAGCATTCACCACCAAGTAAATCTTAGAATCAAAACAAACACATACAAATTAGTATCCAATGCTTGATTAAGATGACCATAGATCAATCATGGTCTTAGGATTCTAAAAATCAAAATAGAAATCAAGTTTTCAAGATTTTTACCTTGAAACCCTAGAACTTGAATCCAAGATTTAAGCATGAAGATGATGGATTTAGACCAAAGTCTCAATATCAAAGAGTCTTAGAATGATGTGAAGATTCAAGAAGTATGGTTAGTTAAAATTAAACAAACTTGGAAGGTGATCTTAGGGTGGTTGGCCGTGAGCTACACAAGGAAGAAAGGAAAAAACTTTTTGATCTTCAACATGAAGAACAAGGTTGAAGATGATAGAACTAGGCTAAGATCTCAACTACAAAGTATCTTAGAATTGTGTATAGGTTTAGAAAATAAGATTGGATAGAATTATGGAAGCTTGGAAGTGATTCTATGGGTCATGGCTGAATCCTTCAAAGAAGAGAGAAGATGAAGTTCTTGGTGTTTATTCTTGGTGTTCTTGAATGATAGAAAAGATGATAAAAATCTTGTGGTCACAAAGTGTTTAAAATGAAGTGAAATAGTCTATTTTGCAAGACTTGGCCGTGTGGTGTCTTGGAGAAAAGATGAGAGAATTGGTTACATCACAAAGTAATGGAAATGAAAGGAAATGGCCTAATATCTAAGTGCATAGCCGTGTGGTGCTTAAGATAGATAGTTAAAGGCTTGTTTTACAAGATAGAAAACTATCACATGGATGCACATGGCCTTCACATGGCTTAGGTAATCTAGTAGTCATCAAGTTGTCATAAGATGATTCTAGAACATCCTAGATTACACTAGGTGGCCGTGGAGCTCAATAGAAAACTAAACCAAGTCTTAATTCAATTGCTTTCTAGTTTCACTTGAACTAATTTAGTTAATTCACTTAGTTACCTATATGCTAACTTAGTTAGAATATCCAATTACTTAACTAACTAAACTAGCCATTTTTGTTGACTTTCTAACAAGCTAACTTGATTCTAATTGGTTGCTCATTAATGCTATGTAATGATGGTTCATCATTATCCTTAAGATATTTAGCTTAGATATTTTCTGTTTTCATGATTACACTTGAGATATTTAACATAGATATTTTCTGATTAGAGATATCTTAGATATTTTCTGCTTAGATATTTTTACCTAGTTATTTGTATTTAGATATTTGCCTAATATATTTTACTGAGATATTTTCTCGTTAGATATTATCCTTAGATATTTACTAGGTGAGTTATCATAAAATTTTCTAAAACAGCTGAGTCAGTATGGTGAATCGTAGTGCTGAGTCACCAGCTAAGTCATCAAGAGAAACTTCTGGAATGTGTGACTCATCGTGACAAGTCACTGAGTGAGTTAGTATTCCACATCCTTTTAGAATATAGCGAGTCACCATTCTAGAACATAGTGAGTCATCGCTTCTAGAAAAAGAATGACAAGATAAGCTTAAAATATCTTGAAAGAGTTAGTCAAATTGGATTTATCTTCTAGCTTGAGTAGTCAATTTGCCTTCTTCCTACTTGCCATTGGTTCATCGCTTTGACTCATCGCCATCAAGATATTTTCTAGCAGATATTACCCAATGAACAATAGCTACTGCTATTATTACATAATGGATAATAGAAAACTCAGATATAGAAAATCTCTGTCAATTGTTCCCAATTTTGGGTTTCGTAAGATCCCCCGATCCCGCCTTGACATTCCGAAACTTTCTGGTCTAGAAAAAATTTTATATTTCCAGGCCCGCCTCAAGCACACATACAGCTTAAAATAATATTAAAATAATCACAGACTCAAAAAATTTCACAAAAATTCTCAAAAATCATAAAAATTATAAAACTCTTATATTTTCAGAAAAAATGAAGTTCGGACATATATCTCAAAAATAATATCAAAATAATATTAAAATATTTAAAATAATTAAAAATTCCCAAAAATTTACAAAAACTCATAAATATTATAAAACTCATTTATTTCAAGAAAAACGAAAAATCAGGGTGTTACATGCATTGAAGAAGTAACGGAGGACCAGAGGAGATGGGAGAAAGATGAGTCCTCTCATCAGAAATCTAACCACAATTCCTCACAGTCCCGGAGCTCTAAGGATAGTCCACCCCGAGGTAAGTACTTTGATTATACTCCTCTAAACATCCCATAAGAAACAATCTTGAGAGAAGTGTTGCAGACTGAGTTTCAGAACATTAAGAAGCCACCCCCTATAAAGAGGCACAAGTAGAAAGATCACTCTAAACATTGTACATGGCACAAAAGGTATGACCATGAAACCGAGGACTGCTATCAACTCCGTGACACAATAGAGTTCCTAATCAAGGCAGGACGACTACAAAAATACATAGACCGAGTCCAAAACGATGAACACCGCAAAAGGTAGAGGGAGAAAAGATGCAACCCTCGACGAAGCCCATCTCCACGCCACAAGAGAAGAACTTGGAGCCTCAGGAGAAGATCTCAAAGTCCACCTCATTGTGATACAAATGATCGATAGGATAAGAACAGTGACACTCCACTGAATGATAACAACAATTGCCATTCCGAGCCAAACAGAACCATCAATGTAATTGTTAGTGGTGGCTCGTCTAATGGTGCTCAGAAGAAAGCCCTCAGGATGACAATGTTTAGTGTCTCTCACTCTTAGTCTAGATGACGGACCGGGGAAAGGAAGACGTCCTCCATCACTTTCCCAAACGAGGACTACATCGGGATTATCCTGGATCACAATGACCCACTAGTCATCTCGGGAATAATCTTCAATGCCAAAGTCTGGCGTATCTTTATGGATCAAAGGAGCTCAGTAGACATCATGTTCATAGAACTCTACTAGAAGTTAGAATTCCCACGTACATAATTGACTCCTTATGATGGGGAACTTACAGGGTTCACTGGTGAGAAGATCACTCATGCAGGCTATTATGAAACCCATTTGACCCTAGGGTCCTCTAAACTCTTCAAGATGGTCAAGATAAGGTTTTTGGTCGTTGACTGCCCTTCGACCTACAACATCATCTTAGGCCATTCTACCTTAAACGCACTTGGAGCCATGGTGTCCACCACTCACCTTGTCATGAAGTTCCTTAATAAGAATAACGAGGTTGTCACTGTAAAAAGTGACTAAGTTGTAACCCGAAAATGCTATAATGAGAACCTAAGAATTTGCAGGGTTCCAAAAAAGCAAAAGTTACTTTATCCGGCCTGGTCCTAGATCAGGTCAACATCCTTATGACCGAGCTGGATGTTAGAGAGGAAATCTGGCATACCAGACCCCAGCCAGAGGGTGAATTACTGCCTATCCAACTTGGTGCAAAGTCAGATCAGGTAACCAAGATTGGAGTAAACTTTGAAGAAGAAGAAAGATGCCAACTGATTGAGCTCTTGCTTAAAAATAAAGATCTCTTCTCTTGACGTCCTCCAACATACCTGGGCTTGACCCTGCCTTCATCATGGAAAGACAATAAGTTATTGAAGAATAGGTAAATGAATTGCTCAGTGGCAGGTTCATTAGGGAAATACCCTATACCACATAGTTGTCCAATGTGGTTTTGGTGAAGAAGTCCAATAGGAAGTGGAGAATGTGTGTATATTACACAGAACTGGTGGACAATTCCTCAAGCTTCCGATTACTGTCATTCATGGATGCATAATCCAGGTACAACCAAATCCCAATGTACCTTGGAGATGAAGACAAGACCGTCTTCATCATTGACAGGGTGAACTACTACTATAGGGTTATGCCCTTTAATTTGAAAAATGCAGAAGCCACCTACTTGAGAATGATGAACAGGGTCTTTGAAGATCAAGTGGGGAAGATGCTAGAAGCTTATATTGATGACATGATAGTGAAAACCCCACAAGATGGATCACATATAATGGACCTCAAAGAAGTGTTTGCATAACTTCAGAAGTACAATATGAGACTTAACTTGGAAAAGTGCGCTTTCGGAGTCCAGGTAGGCAAATTATTAGGTTTCATGCTGACTCACCACGGAATCGAGGCTAATCCTGATAAATGCCAAGCAGTGCTCAACATGCGAAGCCCTACAGAATGTTAAAGAAGAGCAATAGTTAATTGGCCGGATTGCTATAACATTCTCTCTAACCCAATATACTTAATTAGGGTTATAGAAGCTCATTAATATTGGTACAGGTCTCCGGTTAATTCTGTAAATTATTTGGATTAGTTTGAGCATAAAACTATAACACTAATTGTGAGAAATAACTCATTTAAATCTGGATTCTTAAGTAAATGGATGAAAAAATAGAAATAAATAAGGAAGGTTTATTTCTAAGCTGTGAATAATTAGAATGAATATGTGAAAGCTTCTTAATTCAATTCCATAGGTTTAATTTAACCCAGGAAAGAATAATGAAACTTAGAGACTGATATTGTAGTATAAGAAAAGTGGTGAAGTGGTAACATACAGAATAGAATGGAATCCTAGAATTTTCTACGATACCTATAAAGGTTAGAAAATTCATTTTTGAAAGACTAAGGTGTTCCTAGCAGATAAAAAGGTTAACAATTGGAGTTCATTTTTATAAGACTTTTCCCCACGTCCTCTACTGTTTCATTATGATGAAACTCATCAGATGTAACACCCCAATAATTATTTATTTTGTCATTAATCATCATTTTATAATATTTATAATTTTTAAAAATTTTTGTAGATTTTTTCAGAAACGTCGAATATTTTAATATATTTTTCGTTTTACGTGAATATATTTCTCTTTTTGTGTGCACACTGACCAGAGTCAGTGTAACACCCCGAAAATGATTTGTTTCATCATGAATAGTCATTTTCCAATATTCATGATTTTTGGATATTTTTTTGAAATTTTTTCAGAAATGTTGAATATTTTAATATATTTTTCGTTTTACGTGCACACTGAGCAGAGTCAGTCAAACGCTCCGAAAAATTGTTTTTTTTGTGATGAATAGTCATTTTTCAATATTTGTGTTTTTTAAGAATTTTTGTGAATTTTTCTGAAAACGTCGAATATCATAGTATATTCCTCGTTTTGCATGCCCACTGAGTGGAGCCAGGATAACGAAATGTTTTCCCTGAGGCTGGTAAACCTTGAATTGTCAACGTGTCAATGGGGGATCTTACTAAACCCGAGGCCGGACACAGTTTGCGAGATTTGTATTTTTCAAGATTTATCTAATAAATTAAATCACTGTATCATAAAATTATCCAATGAATAATAAAATATTATTTTCATCAACTGTAATTTTTATTTACTGGGAAAATAATTCTAACAGTGTAATTAATCATTTGTCAAGTGTATTTAATTAAGGAGACAAGCTTACTATGCACTTTATTGATAATTGTGCAAAACTTCTCAAGGAAGCTTCTTGGAAATTTTCTCCAAGCTTCCCATAGAAGCTAATCACTCCCTCTCTCCTCTCTCCTAGCTCACGGCTGCACACTTTTGGGGGGAGGGAGAAATTTGTGCTTTAATTCATTTTCATTAAAACTATGCAAGCTTTCAAAATTCAAAAAAATTATTACTTTAATTTCCTATTCACTTCTCTATCTAAGCTTCATCTTTCTTCTTCACAAAACCATTTTCTCCTCCTTCTCTCTAGACCCATTCGGCCAGCAGCCCATAATCCCCTCATCCATCACAAAATTTTCATCCAACCCCCATTTTCTTAATCATTTCCATCTCCTAAACACTTTTCTAGTTGGTGGCTCTTTGACAATCCATCATTTTCACCATTTTCTTCAAGCTTCAAGCCTAGGGCTTTTTGGGTAAGCTTCTTGAATCTTCATTCCGTTCTCTTATTTTCATTCCTATGGTCTTTCTTGTGACCATCTATGCTTTATTTTTCAAGCATTGATGCTATTCTAATGAGATTGAAATTTCTAAGGTTTGGTTGAGTGCAAATCCAAAATTACAAGGAACTCTAAGAGGGCTTCTCTTGTTTTCTTCACTTTGGTAAGAGGAAGACACTCCTCCTCAACCTCTTTTAGCACTTAGAAACCTTGTTTGTGGTTGATTGTGAGAAAACCCTAATGAGGGTTATTCTTTATTTGCATGATTAGTATGTTTGCATATTGTTTATAATGTGTTTATGTTATTAGATTGTTTGTTTGTGTATATTGATGGATTGGATTGGATTAGAAGGCATGAAATGGAAGAAAATGATGTTGGATTGGTTCTTGGATGGCCACGGTTTTGGGGTTCAAATTTATGGTTTTTTGTGAACAATTTTAACAAATAGAAAACATAATTAATCAAGCATACACTATGTAATTAATGAAGAGAAAAATTTGGGAACTTAAATCACAAGAGAGGCCACGGCCTCTAAGGCTATTTAGGGCATGATTGTGCAACTTTGGTAACCTTGGGACTTAATAATCTAGTGATTAATTTAATGGTAATAGGATGCAAGAATTAGCAAATTGGAAAATTAAATTATACCTTGAGATTGATAAATTTTAAAGAACCAAGAATGGAATTTTTCATGAGACTTAGGGCAATTTAATTTGAGGAAGAACAAGAGAGTGTGAGATTTTGAGAATCTTAGAATAACTTTCGAAGTGTATGAGAATAAATTACCTGAGAGAATTTAATTAATTAAGAGAATTTCTTTAGAGACAAATTTTGTAAGAAAAGCTAAACCTAAGTAAGAATTCATAATACACCTTAAAAATGTATTAATTTATTTAATAACAATATTATGTTATTGTGGGTCCATGTGAGTGACCAATGATTGTGTTGATTCTTACTTTGGCCAATTGTGGCATATTGTAGAATAGTATGTAGTAATGATCATACATGATTATGCATAGAGTCTGTATGCATTGTGAATGTCCGTTGGACTGTTATTAAGGCCGAGTTGCCTAGGAGTTGAATACACCTTAGTGCGGGTGCGAGTAGAATAGTGTAGGTCATATTGTTGACCATGAGGGCGTTAGGGTGCGGGTACCTCGCAATGGACAATTGGTAGCTCTTTTGTCTTTGGGGCAGACCGATGCAAACGCACCGACGATCCTGACTGGGCACTGTCCTATATCGTGATCTAGTGTAGACTGTCTGTACAATGCCATGATGTGCACGTGGCTAAGCTAATGAATTATAGCACTTTGGCCGCGACAGCCGAGTTGCAGACATGTCTCCTGATCTTTCTCTCCGACCGTTTGTGTCTATCTCCATGGAGTAGGATTTTGACTTTGTATGCATGTGCATAATGAGTCCATGTATTATCTGAAATTTATTATTATTATAATTAGAACTGTTGTATCACTAATATATATATAACTGCATAGAACTAATTGGTTGATTATTACTGCTGCTTAATGTTTATTATTTTTATTGCTGTCAAATATGCTATGTGGGCGCCTTGCGCCATTTTGTTTCTTGCTGCAATAACTAGTAATGATGGTAGGATGTCTTACCTCTTTCCTGTATTTCTGTTATTTTTTGTCTGTATATTGTGTCCCATCGAAGACAACGGTAAGGAGGTTGGAGCTCCCGATTTCCCTGGCTTCTGGCCTGAGTACGATTAGCATCTACTGTGGAGCATGGAGGCACGCATGCGTGGATTTCTGGGTGATGTGCGTCTGACCTTGCTTGGAGGGCCAGAATGCTGGCACATTAACCTAAATTCCGACCGCTGTGTCTACCTGGGAGACGTGTCGATCGCTTTGGCCTGGAGGTGTCATGAGCAGCTAATCTTTACCTACTGCATCAGCCTGCATCTGGAGTTTTATTTGCCCATTCGGGAGATGTGGGGTAACCGCTTCTACACCCCGCAGGAGGACTCTTTTGATTCCATTGCTCGGGCTCCGGCCCGTGGCTCTGTGGCTCCTATGGAGGTTTCCTTAGATGAGGAAGACCCCGAGGATGACCTCGCGGAGGATCCTGATACGGTTCCTCCTCATCTGAGGGACTGATATTGCTGGTAGCTACTGATGGCTGCTAGTGTTTTTATTTTGGGGGCCTGATGTCTTTTGTAGTGGGCTGTTTATTTCTGATATCCTTTGGGGCAGGTATAGTTTTGCTTTTTGGTATACCAGCCTTTGTAATCAAACAGTTTGATAAATATATATATATGAATACGCAATGTTAATTCCAATGTTTGCTTTACTTCTGTTTGCCCTTTATTTCTATTTATGTTCCGTCACTGTGTTTATTAATTATTGTTATTGTAAAAAAAAAATATTCGCCAATTTAATTACATATCTATAATCAAGTAAATTTATATTATACCATAAAAAATCGGGTCTTAACTTATATAATTTTATTTTTGCAATGTAATTAACAATGTGACGTTCTCTCCCAAAAAGGGGCATTACATTAAGTTAGTATTAGAGCCCCGGTTTATGTTTCTTTGGGTCTTGTGACTGAGTCTGTCTTGTTTGTGCTGTGTGTTCTCTGAATAGTAAACGCAAAGGTGTATTGTTTGGTATTCCTAGTGGATGCAACTGACTTTTCCATGTTTTCAGTTAATCCGATCTGAGAAAGTAAGATGGCGCGAAGGGAAGACATGGCAGCTGCTATAGCAGCGATGCAGAGGATGGCTGAGGTCATCGCACAACAAACTGAGCAAGCTACACAGCAGCAAGAGAGAGTTGCACAATAACAAGAATGAGCTGCTCAACAGCTCGAAACTACTGCAGATGCACAAAACGTGGCGGAGTTTTGACGCCACAACCTTCCTTAATTCAAAGGAGAATTTGATCTGGACAGGGCTAGTATGTGGATTAAGGAGTTAGAAAAGGTCTTTCGAGTGATGAACTACGCTGAGAACAAGAAGGTGACCTATGCAACTTTTATGCTGGTGGGCAATGCTGAAAACTGGTGGAACGGAGTGCAGAGAATGTTGGAAGCTGCAAACCGCGAGATTACTTGGGACTTATTCAAGGAGAAATTCTTAGATAAGTATTTTCCTGCAAGCGCAAGACACGCGAAAGAGTCAGAATTTCTCAACTTACGATAAGAGAATATGATCGTTAGTGAGTATGTGGCCAAATTTGAAAACTTGTCACAGTTTTTAACATACTCTCAGCATCAACCAAATGAAGCATGGAAATGTCGAAGATTCATAGAAGGACTGAGGTATGAGGTGAAGAAGGCTATTATCACCCTGAAGATTAATGAGTTCTCAGAACTACTGGATACGTGCTGTGACGTAGAGGCTCTAGAGCAATCTAGAGATACAAGGAACAGAAACTTTGGGCCTACGAGGTTCCAGAGGGGCGGCGGTAACAGTTCTAACCACTTCCAGAAGAAGCCTTATTCCCGACCAACGGGAAATCAGCAACAAACCACGGGTGGAAGCTCTGGTGGAGGTTCTACTGGGAACCAGACTTGCCAAAACATGGCGTATCCTTCGAAATGTCTAAAGTGTGGGAAAGATCATCTCACAAGGGACTGCACCATAAAGAGAATCATCTGCTTCAGATGTGGCAAACCTGGCCACGTGTCTCGAGATTGTAATCAAGTGAAGGCTGAACCTTTGATTAATGCTGCGAGAGCCAAGAAACCACAAGCTGGAGGTTAAGTTTATACTATGAGCGGAGCTGAAGTCTCCGAATCCGAAGATTTGATACAAGAGGAAGGCTCCATAGAAGGTAATCTTTTAACTGTACTGTATGATTCTGGGGCAACCCATTCTTTCATATCATATGACTGTGTGCAAAGACTTGGCTTACCAGTGTCCACCTTGCCTTTTGACTTAACTGTTTCTACTCCCACTGATAAACCGGTAGTTACTACCAAAGTCTGTCTAAACTGTCCATTGATTGTTGAAGGTCAAACCTTTTTGGTCGATCTGATTTGTTTACCCCTTTCCCAACTAGATATAATCTTAGGGATGGACTGGTTGTCTTCCAACCGTGTTCTATTAGACTGTTCTAGAAAAACCATAGTTTTTCCTATAGATGAGGATTCTAGATTTCTGACGGCCAACCGAGTTCAAGCTCTCTTGAAAGAAGGAGCTCATGGATATATGCTACTGTCTTCTTTGAAAGTTGAGAGCGAGGTTAATTTGAACAGAATTCCAGTGGTGAATGAGTTTCTCGAAGTCTTTCCTGAGGATGTACCTGGTTTACCACCGGCACGAGAAATAGAGTTTGCTATTGACCTAGTATCGGGAGCTGGTCCCGCGTCTATAGCACCTTATAGGATGGCACCGACAGAGTTAGCTGTGCTCAAGAAACAACTAAAGGAGCTTTTGGAAAAGCAATTTGTCAGACCGAATGTGTCACCGTGGGGAGCACCAGTACTGTTAGTTTGCAAGAAGGATGGTACATCAAGATTATGTGTGGACTACCAGCAGCTGAACAAGGCGACTATCAAGAACAAATATCCACTCCCAAGAAGGAACTGTATGTCAAACTGTCAAAATGTGAATTTTGGCTGGAAGAAGTTAAATTTTTGGGGCACGTAATCTCGAAGGAAGGGATTGCAGTGGATCCATCGAAAGTGGAGGCGGTGCTGCAATGGGAACGACCAAAGTCAGTGACAGAGATCCGAAGCTTTCTGGGTTTGGCTGGATATTATAGGAGGTTCATTGAGGGATTCTCCAAGATTGCTGGACCTCTTACTCAACTCACGAGGAAGAACCAAGCTTTTGAGTGGACCAATAGCTATGAGTAGAGTTTCCAAGAGTTGAAGAATTGGCTAACTATCTCACTAGTGTTAGTGATACCTGATTCGAATGAACAGTTTGAGGTGTATTGTGACGCTTCATACCAAGGGCTAGGATCTGTACTTATGCAGCATGGAAGAGTAGTGGCTTATGCTTCAAGGCAGTTGCGAGTGCACGAGAAGAACTACCCGACACATGACTTGGAGTTAGCGGTTGTAGTTTTTGCTCTAAAGATATGGAGGCATTTTCTCTACGGACCGATGTTTAACATCTTCAGTGATCACAAGAGTCTGAAGTATTTGTATGATCAAAAGGAGTTGAACATAAGGCAGCGAAGGTGGTTAGAGTTCTTAAAGGATTATGATTTCCAATTTCTGTATCACCCTGGCAAGGCAAATATTGTGGCAGATGCCCTAAGTAGAAAGATGATCAGTGTCTCTGCCCTGATGATCGGGGAAAAAGATATGCTAGAGTAGTTCAGAGATATATGGTCTTTTGTGGAGTTAGAACCAGGGAAGATTTGCATGAATATGGTTACCATCTTAAGCGAGCTGATGGATGACATAAGGGAAAAGCAGAAGGTTGACCAGTTCTTACAAGAAGTGAGGGAGCAAATGAAGCAAGGCAATGACTCAGCGTTTGCGGAAGGAACAGATGGAATTCTGAGATTCCGTGGGAGAGTTTGTATTCTCCGTGACCAAGAGCTTAGAGAATATATAATCAACCATGCTCACACAAGCCAGCTGAGTATGCATCTGGGCATAACAAAAATGTATCAAGACTTGAAGAAGTTATTCTGGTGGCATGGAATGAAGAGTGACGTCACTAGATAATTATCGACTTGTCTGGTTTGTCAAAAAGCTAAAATGGAACATCAGAGACCAGCGAAATTACTGCAACCGTTGTCTATTCCTGAATGGAAGTGGGACAGCATTGCAATAGATTTTGTAGTCGGTTTACCAAAGACAAGAAAATGTCATGACTCGATTTGGGTAATCGTGGACCGACTCACGAAATCAGCATATTTTCTCCTGATCAACATAAGATACAAGCTGGAGAGACTGACTTAGATCTATATTGGAGAGATTGTCAGACTGCACGGTGTGCCTATGAGTATTGTTTCAGATAGGGATCCGAGATTTACTTCTCAGTTCTGGAAGAGTTTGCAAGAAGCGTTAGGGACAAAGTTACGTCTGAGTTCTACTTATCACCCACAGACCGATGGTCAATCGGAGAGGATAATCCAATCTTTGGAAGATTTGCTTAGAGCTTGCACCATAGAACAGACTGGAAGTTGGGATGACGTTCTACCATTGATAGAATTCACCTACAACAACAGTTACCATTCAAGCATAGGGATGGCACCCTATGAGACTTGTAACACCCCAACTTTTGGGATAATTACAATATAGTCCTAAATGTACTATTTTGTGAATTCTGAGAGTAGTAAATTAAATTATCCTATTATTATTAGAGTTTGAAATTTTTCTATTGATCTGGGTTATCTATTTCTTTCTCAAATAGACTGAGTAAATCAATTTGATTTATCTGTGTCTTTGTTATAGTATGATCTGAGTATTTCTACTTTTCTTGTTAAACTTGTTGTTTATACTCAAGTTTTCTAACTCTACCCTATATTTATTAAATATCAAATCTTTTCTGTTGATTTGATTTGTTTATCTAAAATCACATCTATTTGAGATCCTGACTTTTAAATGGATTGATTATTTTTCAACCATATCCTACTAGATTGTTGTAATGTAACTTTAGTGTCTCCTTGACCTGAGATTTTTGGATTTGAATCCAGAAAGTTCATTTCTAAAATTATTGGACCATATTCATTTCGAAATCTGTTAGACCATCTCCAATTCTTTGTCTGACTAATCCAGTAACCTACTAAATAGTCTTATTACTTTTCCTTATGACCTTCATAGTATTTTTTCATGTATCTCAATTAAGAAGGATAATTCCTGATTCAACTTGTGTCACAATACTAAATACAATACAATTAGAAGAAAACTTGATCTATGAGACATTTTCTGTTAAGATTAAAAATAGGCAAGTAGAACAACTTATCTTGATGAAGAAAATCTGGAATGATATGACAATAGAGGAACTAGAAGATCAAATGAGGGAAATCGTTGTTCGCTCCAAGATCGAGTTGCGTGCTGGTTATTATCAGATTCGCATAAAAGTAGAGAATATCCTAAGATAGTTTTTCAGACGCGTTGCAGGCACAATGAATATTTAGTACTACCATTCGGGGTACGGAATGTTTTGACGATGTTCACGAATTATATAAATAGGATCTTTCTTTCCCATCTAGGAAAATTTGTCATTATCCTTATTGGCGATACTTTGACCTATTCTCGAAATTCGAAGGAACATGCTGAAGATCTCAGCGCAGTTCTTTAATTTTTGAAGAAGAAAAAGGAGTTATGCGCAAAACTAGTCAAATGCAAATTCTGATAGAAGAAGATCAACTCGTGGATTTAGATTGAGTGTTGAGATCAAATAGAGAGGTTGTGGCGTATACTTCAAGGCAGTGGAACGTGCATGAGAAGAATTATTCGATTTATGTTTTAGGATACGCAGTAGTCGTTGTGCAAAGAAGATCTGAAGGCATTTTCTTTCCTATAAAATTCACAATAATTTCAAGGGCTTGAAGTACCTGTTCAATCAAGAGGTTTGGATATAAGGAAGAGACGAATAGTTAGAATTTTCAAAGGACTTGTTGGGATGAATTTCTACCATTGATAGAGTTCATATACAATAATAGTTTTGTTCTAGTATAGGGATGACACCCTATGAGACTTTATATGGGAGACGCTGTAGAACACCATTGTGTTGGTATCATGCTGGTGAAAGAAATATTATAGGACCCAAATTTGTGCAGTAGATAATTGAGAAAGTGAAGATGATTCAAGACAAGATGAGGACAACTCAGACGCAGCAAAAGAGTTATGCTGATAAAAGATGAAGACTGGTTGAATTCGAAGAAGGTGACCATGTGTTTCTAAGGGTGACACCTGTGACTGGAGTTGGACGAGTGATCAAGTTGAGGAAACTCACTTCGAAGTTTATCGAGCTATATCAAATACTTCGTCGGGTAGGTCCTGTAGCTTATTAGATTTCACTACCACCATTCTTATCGAATCTCCATAATGTATTTCACGTATTACAACTACGGAAATATATTTCTGATCCGACTCACGTCATCGAACCAGACACTGTACAACTGAAGAAGATTTTAACCTATGAGACGTTTCTAGTCAAACTTGAATATCAAAGGACAAAGCAACTTCGAGGAAAGGAGATCGCATTAGTTAAGGGAGTTTGGAACGATGTAAGTAGTGGAGTCACATGGGAGTTAAAAGATAAGACGAGGGAGCAA
Source organism: Ormosia semicastrata (assembly GCA_029884595.1). Lineage (NCBI taxonomy): Eukaryota > Viridiplantae > Streptophyta > Magnoliopsida > Fabales > Fabaceae > Ormosia > Ormosia semicastrata. The sequence goes on along the minus strand of JAQQTO010000063.1, from coordinate 78,318,683 downwards.
TACCCTCAACTATTCTGAGGTACGATGAATTTCGGGGATGAAATTCTTATTAGTAGGGGAGAGTTGTAACACTCCAACTTTTGGGATAATTACAATAGTCCTAAATGTACTGTTTTGTGAATTCTGAGAGTAGTAAATTAAATTTGATTGTTTCGTGAGTGTATTTGACTGTTGTATGTGATTTGCTCCGAGCCAGGGAAATAATAATTTTTTGGCCGAAAAAATCTTATTTTAATTAATTAAAGCTGAGAGATCTTACTAAACCCAATTCTGATTGATATATATATATATATATTAATCTTTTAATTTTTAGGATTTAATTGTGTAATAAAATAATTTTAAATTATTATAATATTATTTTATTTGACAGTACCTACTGTCTCAAAAATAGTAAAAATTTGCTTCAAAATGACCATGGACCCTTAAAAGTCTGTGGGACCCGCGTTTAAAGTAGCAGTCAACAATTTTGACTGGACCAGATTCTGAGCCAATAAGAATCAGTCAACAAAGATGGCTTGAAAAATTCTAACCAATAGGAATAGGTCAAAGAAAGAAGCATGGACTTTAATATGGACCGTTAGATGAAAACTTAGTTAGGAAGCCTTTGATCTTAACCGTTGATCAAATCAATGGTGAGATAAGAATTCAAGTTTTATCACTAAGTAATATCCACCTTAGATTACATCAAGGGCTAGGAATTAAAGTTAAAATCAAAGGTTAAGATTAAGTCAAACATAGTGGCTTGACTTTGCTTAGTAGCTAATTAAACCTAATTTAGTTAATCTAATTACCTAATTAGCAAACTAAGTAAGCTAAAGTAGTTATTAATTAGATATAATCTAAATATTAATTAGATATCCTAATATTGTTTAGAAGGTATGATATATGCTAATATATATTAAACTAATTAATTATATAATTAGAATGTTAATTAAATATTATTAGGAGACTTAACTTAATTAATTACCTATTTAATTAGCATGGAATTAGTCTTTAATTGAAACAAATTAAGCCCCCTAAACCCCAAGGAGTCTCACGGCCAAGGAGGCTAATTTGACAAGTTCCATAAGTTTCATGAACCATCTTGCAGGCACACTAGGTGGCCAAATGATGACATAAGCCATGTGCACTCAATATTATGATATTTTTGATTCAAGTCAATCTCTTCATTCTCCTACAAGTTCACTATGGCAGCCCCCCCTCATTTTTACACTCAATATTCATTTTAACACTTCTCTAAATCTAAGCCTTCATTTTCTCTCAAATTCTCAAGAACACCAAGAACCATTTCTCTTCCATTTTCTCTCTAATTTTCGGCCAAGCACCCAATACCACTATACATCTTCTATAATTTTTCTTTCTTACTTTTCTTAAACCCAAACAACATCCTAAACACTTTTTGTTTACAAGGTTTTGTCAAAAACCTATTCTTTCTAGTTCAAAAAATCAAAGCTTTTGTTCGCTTCCCAAAGGGTAAGTTTTGTTTTTATGGTTTAAAATTTGATTTGTGATTTTCTAAACCATGTTTGTTCCATGGTTTTCCATTAGGAAGCCTTGTATGTGTTTTTACTAATTATTTAAGAATTATTGGGGTTTTGTGTTGGTTTTCAAGAAAGCAAGGAGAAGGAGGAGACTAACAGACCTTTGTCTTCAAGAGGTAAGAGGGAGATTTAATCTCATCAACCTTGTATGGTGATGAGAAAATGGAATTGTATGTGTGTGAAGAATCCATAAGGATTCATTTGTGTGGTTGCTTATTGTTTTTCTTATTTGTGTGGTTATTTAAATGCTTTCTTATTTGTGATTTATTTTATTTGCTATGCATGTCTATAGTTTTAAAATATATTGCATGTGTTTATATATTGTATGTGTTTATAGTTGTATGATTATTAAAGTAGGATATGAATAACATGTAAGGATTTGAATGAGTGTTCCAAAGAACACACTGAGGCTCACGACCTTACCATTAAACAGAGAACCAAAATGTTCTCAACCATTTTCTAAATCAATGATTTTAAAGAATCTAGGTAAAATAATAAATTTAAGAATGATTTAGGTTAATTATGGCCAACATGCCATTTAATGTATAATTGAATGCCATTTTATTTTCTAAGATAGGTTAGGTAATTAATTTACAAAAGAATTTGATTCCAATAAATCTTTAAGAAAATAAAAGGAATGAACTTAGTTCTAAAATTTTAAAATTAGCAGAATTTATTTTAAGTAAGAATTAAAGCCAACGCTTGAAAAATACTAACGTAGAGCTCACTCTCTAAGTTTTGAAGCGCGTTAGCAAGTTTCAAAGTGTAATTATTGGGTAAGGTTAAAATTAACAGAATTTAGAGAAAAATGTTAAAAATACCATATACTGATTTTCTAGGCAAAATGCTGCCAAAATTTACTAAAATCAGACGAATAAAATGAAAAGATTCCATAATATATTTATAACATAAGGAAAATACTTTACGTAGTTTAAAAGTACTAGATATAGTCTACACATTTAAAATAATAATTTTAAGTTGTATAGTTAAGAAAATGATTTAAAAGTCTTATGCGATTGAGAAAATGATTTAAAAACATTACGCGATATTTAAAAATGTCAAAATATATTTACGTGATTTTAAAACGTTTGTAAAAGCAACGCAATTGTGAAAATGCGATAAAATTTCTATGCGATTAAACTATACAACGAGTTTTACTGTTGGGCCAAAGTGGTGGACCCGGACATGTTGTGAGATAGTACTGTCAAGTGGAGACATGCTATATCTTGGTATATTGAGACTGAGGGTATTTTTGTAAATATGATAAAATATTGAAACTAAAGGTACTTTAGTAATTTTTATCATGCTTTGAGAGTTTTGTCAATTTGATTGATAATTGGTGATTGATTGACGAGATAAATTACGCCGGGTTGTGGTGTGATAGGCGTAGTGTGGTTCATTATATGAACTTGGAGGCATTAGTGTGCGGAGAATCTCATATGTGGACAGTTGGTAGCGCCTCTGGGCCGTGGTAACGGGCAACACACTAATGATCTTGACAAGTACTATTCTTAATCGGGGTCTTGTAGAGATTATTATGTACTATGCCTGTAGTGCACGATGTATTGGACTGTGTACTACTACACGATGTTTGGACTATGGGCTATAGACACAACGTTAGACAGTGCAATAGTTTGGTTGGGCAGCCAAAAGTACTATTAGTTCTTTTCGGATCATTCTCTCTGATATCCGTGTTTAGTTCCATGGAGTAGGAACGAGTCAGTGTGTGTAGCATTCATTATTTGCATTTTAATGTTTATTATAATCTGTGATTACATGATGTATTAATTTACTATACTGTATATGATATAATGGTATGTGTTATTGTAATATTTGCTTGTATTGTCATTTTCTTTATTGCCATGTTGGTAATGATGTAGATTGTCTCACCTCTTTATTGTATTGTTCTGTTTGTTTCTACTTTATGTTTATATCATCGAAGATTACAATGGCGGCAAAAGGAGGTCAATTAGGTTTCTTTAGACTACAGTTTCTCGAAGGCGCTGAGGCTTGATATGTCCACTGGGACACAGGACACATAGAGTACAGTGGTGATGTTACTTTATCAGTAAGTAGGATTCGACATGGGTTCGTTAGTACACGTTATACGGTTACTTTCGTACAGGTTATTTTACTTATTAGGGAGTTGTGGAATGAATTTTATTATACTCCTAGAGAGAACTTCGATTTATTTTTGGGTCGAATTTCTATCGGTCAAGACATTTCCAACTAGGGAATTTGTCTAATAACAAGGGCTCATGTCTTAGGTGTTATGTTTTAGTCTCGTACTGACTTTTTACTACTTTATTAAATATTTGTAGTTGTAAATTAATTGTATACTTCAGACAAAAATCATATGTATATTATGGTGTGATTATGTTTGCTTTATTTTGTGTTTCGTGTTATTCTATTTAACGTTATAAGTATAAAAGGAAAAAATTTACCACTAATATTATTTATGTACCAAACGTTTTACAACTTGGGTAAGAATTTTATTTTATATTATTTTACTACATCATAAATATGACATCCCCACAAGGGTGTTACAAGGCTCTGTATGGACGGCGGTATCGGACGCCCTTATGCTGGTACCAAGACGGCAAGCGCCTTACTATTGGATCAGATATTATACAGCAGACAACTAAGAATGTTAAGATAATTCAGGAGAAGATGAGGACGGCTCAGAGCCAACAAAAGAGTTATGCAGACCAAAGGAGAAAGCCTCTTGAGTTTGAGGAAGGTGAGCATGTATTCCTGAAAGTCACACCTATGACTAGGGTAGGCCGGGCCTTGAAATCTAGAAAACTCACTCCAAAATTCCTTGGACCATACCAAATCATTCGCCGAGTAGGTCCAGTAGCCTATCAAATAGCCTTACCCCCTTTCCTCTCAAACATTCACAATGTTTTCCATATGTCACAACTTCGAAAATACCATTTTGACCCAAGTCATGTCATAGCACCAGATACAGTACAATTAAAAGAGAACTTAACTTATGAGGCATCTCCTGTAAGAATCGAGGATAGAAGGATAAAGCAATTAAGAGGCAAGGAGATCTCATTGGTGAAGGTAATCTGGAACGAGATGACTGGAGACGCAACCTGGGAGCTAGAAGATAAGATGAAGGAGTAACACCCACAATTATTCTAAGATATGCAAATTTCGAGGACAAAATTCCTTTTTAGAAGGGAAGTGTTGTAACACCCAAAAAATTATTTATTGTCATTAATCATCATTTTATAATATTTATAATTTTTGAAAATTTTTGTGGATTTTTTCGGAAACGTCAAATATTTTAATATATTCCTCGTTTTGCATGAATATATTTCTCATTTTGCATGCACACTAACCAGAGTCAGTGTAACACCCCGGAAATGATTTGTTTCATCATGAATAGTCATTTTCCAATATTCATGATTTTTGGAGATTTTTCTAGAATTTTTCAGAAACGCTGAATATTTTAATATATTCCTCGTTTTACATGCACACTGAGCAGAGTCAGTCAAACGCTCTGGAAAATTGTTTGTTTTGTGATGAATAGTCATTTTCAATATTTGTGATTTTTAGGAATTTTTGTGAATTTTTCTGAAAACGTCGAATATCATAGTATTTTCCTCGTTTTACATTCGCACTGAGCGGACCCGGGATAACGAAATGTTTTTCCTGAGGCTGGTAAACCTTGAACTGTCAACGTGTCAACGGGGTATCTTACTAAACCCGAGACCGGGCACAGTTTGTGAGGTTTGCATTTTTCAAGATTTTATCTGATAAATAAAATCACTGTATCATAAAATTATCCAATAAATAATAAAATATTATTTTCATCAACTGTAATTTTTATTCACTGGGAAAATAATTCTAACAGTGTAATTAATCATCTGTCAAGTGTATTTAATTAAGGAGACAAGCTTACTATGCACTTTATTGAGAATTGTGCAAAACTTCTCAAGGAAGCTTCTTAGAAATTTCCTCCAAGCTTCCCATGGAAGCTAATCACTCCCTTTCTCCTCTCTCCTAGCTCACGGCTGCACACTTTTTGAGGGGGAGAAATTTTTGCTTTAATTCATTTTCATTAAAACTATGCAAGCTTTCAAAATTCAAAAAAAAACTATAACTTTAATTTCCTATTCACTTCTCTCTCTAAGCTTCATCTTTCTTCTTCACAAAACCATTTTCTCCTCCTTCTCTCTAGACCCATTCGGCCAGCAGCCCATAATCCCCTCATCCATCACAAAATTTTCATCCAATCCCATTTTCTTAATCCTTTCCTTCTCCTAAACACTTTTCTAGTTGGTGGCTCTTTGAAAATCCATCATTTTCACCATTTTGTTCAGGCTTCAAGCCTAGGGCTTTTTGGGTAAGCTTCTTGAATCTTCATTCCATTCTCTTATTTTCGTTCCTATGGTCTTCCTTGTGACCATCTATGCTTTATTTTTCAAGCATTGGTGCTATTCTAATGAGATTGAAATTTCTAGGGTTTGGTTGAGTGCAAATCCAAAATTACAAGGAACTCTAGGAGGGCTTCTCTTGTTTTCTTCACTTTGGTAAGAGGAAGACACTCCTCCTCAACCTCTTTTAGCACTTAGAAACCTTATTTGTGGTTGATTGTGAGAAAACCCTAATGAGAGTTATTCTTTGTTTGCATGATTAGTATGTTTGCATGTTGTTTATAATGTGTTTATGCTATTAGATTGTTTGTTTGTGTATATTGATATATTGGATTGGATTAGAAGGCATGAAATGGAAGAAAATGATGTTGGATTGGTTCTTGGATGGCCACGGTTTTGGGGTTCAAATTTATGGTTTTTTGTGAACAATTTTAACAAAAGGAAAACATAATTAATCAAGTATACACTATGTAATTAATGAAGAGAAAAATTTGGAAACTTAAATCACTAGAGAGGCCACGGCCTCGAAGGCTATTTAGGGCATGATTGTGCAACTTTGGTAACCTTGGATTTTAATAATCTAGTGATTAATTTAATGGTAATAGGATACAAGAATTAGCAAATTGAAAAATTAAATTATACCTTGAGATTGATAAATTTTAAAGAACCAAGAATGGAATTTTTCATAAGACTTAGGGCAATTTAATTTGAGGAAGAACAAGAGAGTGTGAGACTTTGAGAATCTTAGAATAACTTTCGAAGTGTATGAGAATAAATTACCTGAGAGAATTTAACTAATTAAGAGAATTCCTTTAGAGACAAATTTTGTAAGAAAAGCTAAACCTAAGTAAGAATTCATAATACACCTTAAAAATGTATTAATTTATTTAATAACAATATTATGTTATTGTGGGTCCATGTGAGTGACCAATGATTGTGTTGATTCTTACTTTGGCCAATTGTGGCATATTGTGGAATAATATATAGTAATGATCATACATGATTATGCATAGAGTCTGTATGCATTGTGAATGTCCGTTGGACTGTTGTTAAGGCCGAGTTGCCTAGGAGTTGAACACACCTTAGTGCGGGTGCGAGTAGACTAATGTAGGTCATATTGTTGACCATGGGGGCGTCGGGGTGTGGGTACCTCGTAATGGACAATTGGTAGCTCTTTTGTCTGTTGGGCAGACTGATGCAAACGCACCGACGATCCTGACTGGGCATTGTCCTATATCGTGATCTAGTGTAGACTGTCTGTACAATGCCATGATGTGCACGTGGCTAAGCTAATGAATTATAGCACTTTGGCCGCGGCAGCCGGGTTGCAGACATGTCTCCTAATCTTTCTCTTTGACCGTTTGTGTCTAGCTCCATGGAGTAGGATTTTGACTTTGTATGCATGTGCATAATGAGTCCATGTATTATCTGGCATTTATTATTATTATAATTAGAACTGTTGTATCACTATATATATATATATATAACTGCCTGGAACTAATTGGTTAATTATTACTGCTGCTTAATGTTTATTATTTTTATTGCTGTCAAATATGCTATGTGGGAGCCTTGCGCCATTTTGTTTCTTGCTGCTATAACTGGTAATGATGGTAGGATGTCTTACCTCTTTCCTGTATTTCTATTATTTTCTGTTTGTATATTGTGTCCCATCGAAGATAATGGTAAGGAGGTTGGAGCTCCCAATTTCCCCCGCTTCTGGCCTGATTACGATTAGCATCTACTGTGGAGCATGGAGGCACGTATGCGTGGATTTCTGGGTGATGTGCGTCTGACCTTCCTTGGAGGGCTAGAATGCTGGCACATTAACCTGAATTTTGACCACTATGTCTACCTGGGAGACATGTCGATCGCTTTGGCTTGGAGGCGTCATGAGCCGCCAATCTTTACCTGCTGCATCAGCTTGCATCTAGAATTTTATCTACCCATCCGGGAGATGTGGGGTAACCGCTTCTACACCTCGCAGGAGGACTCTTTTGATTCCACTGCTCGGGCTCCGGCCCGTGGCTCTGTGGCTCCTATGGAGGTTTCCTCAAATGAGGAAGACCCCGAGGATGACCTCGCGGAGGATCCTGAAGAGGATCCTGATACGGTTCCTCCTCATCTAAGGGACTGATATTGCTGGTAACTACTGATGGCTGCTAGTGTTTTTATTTTGGGGGCCTGATGTCTTTTGTAGTGGGCTGTATATTTCTGATATCCTTTGGGGCAGGTATAGTTTTGCTTTTTGGTATACCAAGCTTTGTAACCAAACAGTTTGATAAATATATATATGAATATGCAATGTTAATTCCAATGTATGCTTTACTTCTGTTTGCCCTTTATTTTTATTTATGTTCCGTCACTGTGTTTATTAATTATTGTTATTGTAAAAAAAAATATTTGCCAATTTAATTACATGTCTATAATCAAGTAAATTTATATTATACCATATAGAACCGGGTCTTAACTTATATAATTTTATTTTCGCAATGTAATTGACAATGTGACGTTCCCTCCCAAAAAGGGGCGTTACACCAAACATGTTGATATTTGATGCTTTTTCCTCCATTCTCTCTACTCTTTCACGTTTCCATCATCTCATTTGCCACTCTCTCACATTTCATTCTTAGTCTCTCTATACTCTCATTCTCATGTCTACCCACAGAAGAGAGAAAGGGGAACAAGGAAAACAAGGAAAGAACAAGAGAAGGAGAAGGAGGAAGTAGCCAAGAAAAGAGAAAGGAAAAAGGAAAGAAGAAAATGTCAAGTTGAGGTAGGGGTTTTTCCTTAAAATTCTTCGTAACTTGTTTAGTTTTCTTAGAGTTTTCAAAGAAAACTTGATTGAATGATGAGTTTGAACCATGATTTTCCATTGAGATGATTTTTGAACTCAAATTACTTCTTGAAATTGAAATGATGAGGATTTGAGCTTGTAAATTTTTTATTTGAGAACTACCCATACTTGCTATGTTATTTTATGATGAAACTATGCTTATGGGTGAAATTCTTCACTGTTTTTATGAATTATGGGATGGTTTTGGGGTATATTCCTTTTGATGCTCTGTTTTTAAGTCTAAAAATTCCCAGATAACCGATTATGGACAAGCCATAATCAGTTATTAGTAGGAAAATATCACTTCCCAGCCCTCCATAATCGGTTATGGCCATGCCTAACTGGTTATTGAGATGTGACAGAGAATCACGTTAGGCAATAACCGATTAGAGCGAATGCCTAACCGGTTATTCCTTCGTGATAGAGAGCTCCAAAAACCAATAACCGAAGGGTAATTGATTATTGGACTTAGATTTTGAGTTATGGGAAGTCCATAACCGATTACCCAGTGGTAGTAACCGATTATAGAACATAAAAATTTGGCTTCTTAGCCAGTGAGAACCTATTAGCACAAGATGCTAACCGATTATCTTACTTAAAAACATGAATTTAAGCTTGATGCATGAGCAAAGAACTTCAAGAACACTTGAGTTTATGAATGATTGGCCATGACATACTTTACCTTATGATATGAAATATCATGATGGATTACTACAATGCATGATTGATGAAAATTGAGACTTTCTGCCATAATATGGGTTATGAGATGAACCCCCTATTATATGTTTGATTTGATAATCATGCATGATATTACAATATGAGATGTATGCTGAGATTTATTGTTATGATGATCAACTTATGAATAATGATTGATTTTCATGAGTAACCCATTATCTAGGATATCCTTGGTCCTACGGTGAAACTTGGAAATTGTGGTTAAGGATAGACATTCCCTTACCACCTGAGTAATTGATGTTGAGGATGGATAATTCTTTCCCTCTTTACCTGAGTTCTCCCTGGATAAAATGTAGTTGAGGACGGATAATACCCTCTCTACTTGAGATATTCCTGGATTAGAGATAGTATAAGGAAGGATGATACCCTCCCTATCAAAGTACTTGAGGACAAATAATTTCCTCTCTACTCACAACTCTGTAATGAGGACGAATAATTCCCTCATTTGTTGTGAATTGATGTGGGTTACTCAGAGTAGTTATGTGTAACAAGAGAGACTGTTACAAATAGGTTAAGCTGCACTAACCTGAAAGCAGACTACTACCAAGTGAACAGTATTGTGAGAATGGATAATTCCCTCCATACCATTTTGATAAGAGATGAATTATGATTATTGATGATTTATAAATAATGATTCATGATGGATGACCATTATGAGATAGCTTATTGCTTAAGTTTATCTTAAATGGATTTCTGAATATGATTTTGAGATTTTGATAAGATTCGATGATTTATTTGATTACTCAAAAGAATTTTGATAAATGATATAAAATGAACTTTTGTTTTGGGAAGAGAAATGACTTGATTTGACTTTGGCCACCTTTTTACGAATTATATATTAATGATTTAAAATGATTTTTCTTCGAAACAACTGGAATGATTATGATAACACATTATTTTATAAATACTACTGAGAATTTTGAGATTCTCACCTCATTTCTTTGATTCCATAATGATTCCAAGAAGAGCTCCTGCAGATCATAAAGAGGAAAAAGGACTTGTTATTAGCAAGGATTTTCTTCTTTTGTTTTGATAATTGTATATGGATGTATATAATTTTGGGCCTTAATGGCAAATGATGTACCTTGATGAACACTTTGTATAGAACGCCTTTCTATTGATATATATTATGTACTTCCACTTCAGGCTCATACTTTGTATATTAAATATGTTTTTCTTCAAAAAATTTGATATTAATCTAAGTGACGTACTCTAATATGATTACTAATGCATAATTCTAGATATATCATTAGTTTAAATATTAGGACGTTACAATTGTAGCCCTCATACATTTCCTTGTCCAAGCTGCTCATAAATCCCTCCTCTTATTTAAACTACTTAAGAAAGGGAAGTATTTTGAGTGGACTCAGGAGTGTGAGGATGCCTTTTCCTCTTTAAAGAGCCTCCTGTCTTCTCCCCCTATACTGGCGAGACTAAAGTTCGAAGAAACACTATATTTATAGCTTTCAGTTCACGGAGAGCTATAAGCTTAGTACTAATCTGGGAGACAGAAGTGTTAACCATGGCAACCATCACCCAAGAGGGAAGTGAATTTGGTGATCACAAGTTTTTAAAATAATATTAAAAATTAAGCATTTTAAATCACTCAATTAACACATGTAGCAAAATAAGTCTAACAAAGATACAACTATTGTAGATTACTCAAATACAGCTTGGGTTATAGGATAAATCAAGCAAATAAGCTAGATATTAAGTTCTTAAAATCAAAACATCAAGATGACATGATATGCAATCAATAAATATGTTGCACCAAATATTAAAATTAAAGAGTGTATGTAAAAGAGAATCAAACTCAAGAATTTATCTTAATTTAGCCATCAACCACTTGTGGCCTACATTCAGTCCCTAAGCTTAACTTGAGATTTTCTTCACTATCTCTTAAACTTCGCTATTGTTAGGAAAATCTTTGTACAAGTAAGAGCACTCTTCACACCTTAAGATACATCACCCTTGTACTAGAGCCTCCAACTCTTCAAGCGTCACTGGTGCTTGAAAAACCTTTACATTCAAGAGCACTCATAATACCTTTGGGATACTTCACCCTTTGTGTTTGAGCCTCACTTTAAGGAATACCTCACCATTTTCTCTCTTGAGGGATATACCACCCTCTTACAATGATATTAAGATGAAGAGAAAGAATAGAAACTCTCATAAGAGTAGATATACAACTTGAAGAACAAAGGAATAGATAAATTTTGCAATACAGAGCTCAAAATATAATTTTAATGATTCAATGATCAAATCAAGTGTTGAACAGCTGTGAATTATTTAAACATCACTTATATATAGAGCCCAAGCAATAAAATAGTCGTTGGTAGTATTTAAAAATGATTTCTTATGAAAACTAGTTGTTTATAGCCATTGGGAATGTTTCAGACTTGTGGTAATCGATTACATAGATGTTGTAATCAATTACATGGCACTTAGAACACGTTCTGGGCTTTCTGGGTGGAATATAATCGATTACAAGTTTCATGTAATCGATTACATGGCCTCTATTTGCTAAAAACGTGTTTACAACATTCTGATGCTTGGAAAATGACTTTAACACCCATAAATTCTTCATTTCTCATCCGTTTTAAGCAAATGACCACTCATTGGAAAAATCTTTGAGTCAAGTTTCATATGAAATAAGTTTCACAACAAAACTCAAAGTATTTTGGAAGTTATAATCAAAATAGTAACCAAAGGTCAGCTTTTCAAAACTCAAACTTGATTATTTTTCATAGTTTTGAACTACTACCATGACTAGCTTTTCAAAACACGTTTCTTAGGCATTTTAGCATGTAAGAACCATTTGTAAAGATTTAAAAACATATTTGAGCTCTTTTCATGTAAAACCTCTATTTTTACATAGGAGAAAGCCTAAAAAGAAAATATATCAATTCTAGTCCTTAGGCTTATTGATGTAATCTAAGCTTCCAAAAAATTTCTCTTCTTTAAATCTTGCAAATGCTTGGAGCATCTTGTCATTCTCATTCTTCTTGAGTTTAGCATAATTGTGATCTTTTGCTTTCTTATTGCAATGTTTACTCTTGGTAATTAGACTATCCTACAAAGTATTGCTCACTTAGACAAACATAGTCAGTCCAAATTCATAATTCAATATCTTCATATGCATGATTCATAAATGTATAACTCTAGTTTGTCTAAGACTTTCATAGGTACATCCAAATAAGACATTTATCAAGTACTAATAGATATGCTCTATATAGGATGCAACAAAGAACACTTTACATATTTTCATTTAAATAAAGCCAAATCTAATATTAATTTAATACAAATTATACGACACATTATTGGATATATTCTATAAAAGATGTTGTAAAGAAAATGCATGATTCTTATATGAAATATAACAAGATGCAATACATGATCATGCATGATCCAATATAATATATTAAGCACATCTATGTAGCATAAACATCATTTTTTTGTCTTATATTTGTCATCATCAAAACTTAACATATTAAACCATTGGGGTAAACTTATTTCTACAGGAAGAAGGACAAAAGCCAATCTATTTCATGAGCAAAGTTCTGCATGGCCCAGAACTCCACTATTAGAAAATTGAAAAGTCAGCTTCACACTCGTCATCACGGTAAGGAGACTACGACAATATTTTCAGTGCCATCCAGCGGTGGTGAGAACGGACCAACCCATCCTCCAGGTGTTGCACAAGCCAGACCTAACAGGGAGAATGATTGCTTGATCCATTGAGCTTTTTGAGTTCAGAATCGTATACAAGCCTTGACTTGCAATAAAGGCCCAGATTCTCTCCGACTTCCTGGCAGAACTTACATCGGACCTTGGTGACCCCAAATGAATTTCTTGGACCATATTTGTTGATAGATCCTCAAACCCCAAGGAAAGTAGTACTCGGGTAATTTTGGAAAATTCTAAAGGAGTGATGTAGGAAAACTCCCTGAAGTTTGAGTTCCCAACCTCAAATAATCAGGCCGAGTATGAAGCCTGTATTACCGGACTTGTAATGGCTAAGGATATAGGAGCAACTAAGATCACACTTTGTAATGACTCCCAACTTGTGACCTCCCAGATCTGAGGTGAATATCAAGCCAAAGAATCCCTCCTTCAGAGATATTTAGCCAAAGTACAAGAGCTCCTTAAAAGCTTCCAAGAGGCCAAGATTGAGCACATACCGAGAGAGTAGAACTCCAGGGTGGACCTCATATCTAAACTGGCCAGCACCAAAATCCCAGGTAATAACCATTCTGTGATCCAAGAAACTCTCTCTCTCTATCCTCCATCAAGAAGTCCTCTATTTTCCAAGTGGAGGGAGAAGAGCATAATTGGATCACCCGAAGCAATTCAATGTGAAAATCAAATTCAGAAGCAATTCTTTGGCTAAGCTTACAAGCTCTAAGTAGTGCATGCAAAGTCTTATCAATCTTAGGATCAAAATTAAGCAAGTTACTAGTAGAAGACCTAGTTATGCATCATCCAAAGCATAAAGAGCACAAAATCAGTAAATAAGCAAAATACACTAGATAACACTAAAAATCTACCAAAATAAATCTAATTGACCTATCTAATGATTTTTAAAAATCATAGGACCACCACAACATGAAAACTATAGAAAAATGAAACTAAAAAATGTAACAAAAAATCTTAAAAAATTGAAAAAAAAAAGTCTAAACGATGGAATTTGGCTTAAATATGAGTGAGCTTAGTACATTGACTGAGCCTAGTTTTTTTGGTCATTTTCCTTCAACTGACCAAGTTTTAGCTCATTTTGAGTTACCACAATAATTACTGGATTTACTATTATGTCCCGAGTTGTCTCAAAAACCCTAAAAACATTATCAAATGATAGAATTTGGCTAAACTCTATAATTAGATCAACGCTAGTTCCCCTGCACCTAAAGAAATCAGAACTAGGAGAAAAATGTTAGTTGGGTATAAAACGATGTTAGGCAATTAAGAACACATCCAAAATGATTGAATGACACTTATAATGAGATCTTGCAATGCAATTATCAATAAAGGCAGTGAAAGAATGATTAACAGCAATAAAAACTAATAAAATAGTAACCAGTGATCAACAACAGAATGCAATGCAACAGTTATGCAATTCAACAAAAGTTAATTGCTAGTGAGAACAAGAGTTAGTCTAGTCACTTAATATGATCAGGTTGCACCTAACAATCCTTGGCAATGGTGCCAAAATTTTGATGAGCACCGAACTCAATCAAAATTATAACCGAGTTACGCCTATGGCTTGTAGCATAAAAAACAACATCAGATCGTCCTTCAAGGATTGTAAATGCAATTTAATCAAATCAAGACGAGAATGGGGAAAAGGATTTGAGAATTCAAAATATGAAAATAATAGAATTAAAGTGAAAGAAATTCATTTAAAAGAACAATCAATTTAGAGACTTATTCGTAATTGGGTTGATTATATCATAAGTCTTTCAACAAACATTTGAAGTGCAATTGAATGGTTCATTTAGATCCAACCAATTGAAATCTTTGAATCAAATCCAGAATTCATACTAGACAATCATCTAGAATTCAATTAACAATTGACACACAAATTTGCAATCGCCTAATTTATGTTAGGATCTATGTTAATTTGATCTTCGAATTCAATTAACCTAGCCAGAAATCAGTAACCTAACCTCTTTAATTCTGTCATTAATTCAGACTAATCAACCTAAATTCATCATAATTCTCAATCTTAAATCAAGATCCAATAAGATCAAACATAAATAGAATCACCATTCATGCATTCAAGATCAAGAAGAAGAGGAATCCAATTACAATTCAAATACAAAAACAGAACAAAGATCTCAAGAATTCAAACCACAATTTCTTCAAGAATCTTTAAATTGATTAAAAAAGTTTAGCTTTCCATGGCCATTACCATGAAGGAGCTTGAGGAAGAAGAAGGAAGAAGAGAGAAAAATCTAGATTTAGAGAGAGAATATGAGAAAAGTGTGGAATCAAAAACAAATCTTAGATTTCTCTTTCTACAGCTATAAACTAACTCCAATTTTGGCCTCACATCATTAGAATCCCCTTAGTTACAAAGCTGGGTCCATTATGAGTAATTGGGCCAAAGCCCCATGTCATTTGGAGATCTACAACTCAAGTTATGGATAAAACATCCTCAAAGGGTCTCTAAACTCGTGCTCTGACTTCCAGGCCCAATTAGCTCTACTAGATGTCCAATTCTGCCCTAGAGCTCTTCATGAAAGTTGTAGAGCTCTCTCTCATATTTTCTACTAAGTAAAATACATAATTTTTAGACGTTTAGAACTCAAGATATGACTGAAATATAGAAACAGTGTCAAACCTCAATGATGCTAAAAAAAATCAATTAAGCCCAATTTGACCCCAAACTTACAAAACACGACCAAGCCTAGTCAATTAAGTATATGGAGAGTGTAAATGACTAAAAATGAAGGTTTATTAATGTATAAAATATGTGATTATTAATTACCCCTATCATGGAGTATCTGTAGTTCGGAACCACGCCCTCCGATCCTAATGAAGCCTCCAAGCTATTCAAGACAGTAGTCAGGTACACCATTTATGATGGGTAGTTATACCGACGTGGACACCATTTGGGAGGCAGAGCCCTAGCCCTAAAAGCACTCAGCGCGGGATGCTATTGGCCAACAATGGAGGCAAACTCCCATGCACACATCTGAGTTTGTGATAAATGCCAATTCCACTTGAACTATTATCAGGCTCCCTCAGAGGAACTATCCACGATGTCGGTACCCTAGCCATTCTACATATTAGGTATGGATATCTTCGGTCTGTTCTTTCAGGCTCCTGGTTAATTAAAATACTTGGTGGTGGTAGTGGATTACTTTACAAAATAGATCGAGGCGGAACCCTTGGTCATGATCACCTCTGCCTGAGTCCAGAATTTCACTTGGTGCTACATTAACACCAAGTTTAGAGTTCTGGAGTCCATTGTGATGGACAATGGAACCCAGTTTAAGGATAAAGGTTTTGAAGAGTTACTTACTAAGTTAAAAATCAAGCATAATTGTAGTTCTGTTGAGAACCCTAAGACAAATAGACAAGCCGAAGCCACCAACTGAGTTATTATCTATGGAATTAAAAGAAGGTCAGATGAAGTCAAGGGAAACTAGGCTAAATAGCTCGACCATGTTCTTTGGGCCTACCAGACTACATCCCATTCTACGACAGGTGAAACCCCTTTCAAACTCACCTATAGGTGCAAAGCTATGATCCCGGTGGAGAT
The DNA here is from genome assembly GCA_029884595.1 of Ormosia semicastrata. NCBI lineage: Eukaryota > Viridiplantae > Streptophyta > Magnoliopsida > Fabales > Fabaceae > Ormosia > Ormosia semicastrata. The sequence continues at coordinate 78,301,922 of JAQQTO010000063.1, read as the reverse complement.
AGGAGAACCGAGTTGGCATCACCAGCAGTTTTCACCTAAAGGCAACCCCGGAATAATCAGATAAGACCTAGATTTTCTGGAGGAAAGGAGGTGCATTGCTCATATACACAATGCCTCAATCAAACAAAGGACAACAACTAGGTATAACTTGAAGGTTGTGCCATGAAAGTTCCATCCAGGAGATTTGGTGCTCAGAAGAGCGGATATTGAAAATAGGAATGCTTCCCAAGGGAAATTAGCCCCCAACTAGAAAGGCTCCTATCGCATTGTGATCAGCACTAACAAAGGAGCTTACACGTTGGAGACGTTAATAGGCAAGCCGATAAAAAGCCATTGGAATGCGGATAAACTTAGAAAATACTATAGTTAAGTGCCTCTTAAGGCCTAACATTTTAGTTAACTTTGTTTGATCTGTCCTAATTTTGATAATTATACACTCTGTATGGACTATTGTCCTTAAATTTATTAATAAAATGGAGTTATTCTTATGTCACTTTACATTACCGATAGTCCCAAAGGAACGTCAAGCCTGAATCCGCCTTGAGGTTGTCCGCGAACTATTTCTCAGAAGCTGTGGATTTCAATAAACTTAAGACTCTCAAGCTGGAAGACGGTTTAAGAGAGTATAAAGCCCATTCCCGACAGGGTACGAGGTATCTTAAAAAGTCTAAGGTAAAAAGAATAACCCACCAAACCAGCGTAAATGTTTTGGTAGTGAGTTATAGGGTTAATACCTAATCCTCATTACTTGACCATCACTATTTTAAGATTAAAAAATAAAGTGAAGTGTAGGTTACAATATCTTTAGTCCACCATCAGGTACCTACCAAAAGTCTTATGTTAAAAAAGCTTTGTAGTTAAAAATTCCTAAGTGACAGGCAATTTTCCCTATGAACCATAAACATTAAAGACTCCTGTTATGGATCACCTTTATACCTAAGTCAAGTGGGATCTTAAATACCAAAGTAGTTGGCATTAGACCCCGGACCAAGGTTTTGATTTTAAATCATACCTAAGTTAAGTGGCATTCAAAGTGCCAAAAATATTTTGGGTGTTGGATCCCGGACCAAGGTTTTGATTTTAAGTTATACCTAAGTTAAGTGGAATTCAAAGTGCTAAAAATATTTTGGGTGTTGGACCCTGGACCAAGGTTTCAATTTGATCAAATAAAAATCCTAAGTCCTTTTTAGCAGTTATAAAGCACAAATGGGCGTTGAACCCAATACGGACCATTGATAAAAAATAAGAAAATAGTAAATTAAAAACTTCTTGATAATTGGGGTAATTGTCTCAACAAAAGTAAAGTGCCCCACGTAGAGGGAAAAAGCAAGAAGAGAACTAAGAAGCATTTTTTGAGTCCTCAACAACATATGGATCCTAAACGGCGGTGGATGGGGCTTCGAAGACACTTTGACCATCCAAAGCAGCATTGGGAAGCACGAGACGGTCGTCTCAAATCACCCTCTAGGGATCAAATCCTTTAATACCAAGTCCACCTCGAGATTGAAGAGTTGAACTTGGTCAATTGCATTTTGGAACTGCTCCCTACTAATGTTCGTGTAAGCCGTGATTAGTTGCTGAACATCACCTTGCAGAGACGTCACCTCAGTTTGGAGATTTTGATTCTAAGCACGGAGATGTTCTCTATCATCCCAGAGTACGATGACCTCCATCTGAACTTCTAGTAAGCTGGCCTCCTTCTGCTTCAAATTGTCCTTTAAGGCCGCCTCTTCTTTCTTCAGCTCTTGGGTCTTGGCTTTGGCATCATTCTTGGCCTTCAGAGCCTCTTCTGTTGCTTGTTTGGCCTATTTTTCACCTTGCTTAGCTACTGCCACCTTCCCCGCCATCTCCTCACCGTAATTGTCATAACACCTCTCCAGAAAATGAGATTCGGCTACAAGACAAAGAGCGTAGGTTTGAAAGGTAGACAAAATCTTATTTGGGTCATACTGAGCAATATGATTCACCACTTGGTCATTGAGGATATTAAAGTCTATGAAATCCCCAGGCTTTGAGCTATCTGAATACAAGCTTATTGGATCGACCTGCCTTGCCTCGATGACCACCCTCTTACCTCGGTCGTTCAACATGTCATCTTCAACAGCCCTTCTTTTCCTCCTCTCGAGCGACTGTTGGGAAGAATCCTCCAGTTGAATCGATTCCCCCTTAATCATCGGAGCCTCAACTGGCAAGGGTGGAGAAGCAGGAACAGCAACCACGGGGGCAGCGGAGGGACCAGCTACATTCTTGGCTTTCAAGGCTTCAAGGATTCCCAAAGCATTTCCATATGCCATTGAAGCCAAACTTACTACAAAACAAGCAAAATGATGGTGAGAATAAGGAAAATATGTAAAGACTATCATGCAAAAATTTAAATGCGGACCGCAACCTACATTACCTAGAATGGCCCAAAGAGTTGCATCATCAGAGGTATCCAACACATCCTTAGAAGAAATAAGGCCCACTTATTGAACCCATATGGTAAAGAAGTCGACGCACTCAATCTTATCGTCGTCTAGGTGGTATTTCTACTTTCAATCAATTAAAGAGGGATATTCCATGCCCTATCGGTCCAATACAAGCTAAACTTCGGCTCCTCGTCATTGTCTAGCTAGAAAGGATGAGTACTGGGAGTCGCCATTAGTTTGAAGAATTTCTGCTTGAAGTCCTTATAACTATCTTAGTAGACTTGAAAGATCTTCCGACCAAGCCTCGAGCGGACTGTGAGCCTAGTATTTTGAGCAGCACCACCACCCTAAAGACTCCACCGAGTGTGGAAATAAAAAACGCCCTCTCCGAGCACCGCAATCTGGCCAACCGGTAAATTCTCTCGAAGGCAAGAATGTTTGCCCAACCATTGGAATGAATCTGGGTTGGAGTAGCTTGGAGAGTATGGAGGACAGCAAGTTAGAAATCATTGAAAGGGATCTTGAGTCCAATTTGTGTAAAGAAATCATCATACAAGAATATGTAGTGCGCGCCCACCTGCCGTGAGGAGCACACCTTTTCATTTTCTGGGGACAGGATTTGGAACTCGCAATCTCTACTACCTTTCTCTGTCAACATCAAGTAACTTGAAGTTTTTCAAGCTCTACATCAGGTTGGAACATGGACACTCGATCATAAGCGTCATCACCAACCCATGGATATACCAACCCTGGACCACGGGCAATCTAGATAGGATCTTTAGCAACTAGTGCCCAAACTTCTGGAATAGGTGCTTGAGGTCTAGCCGCTCTTCTTTTGGTCATCGAGTTACTAGAAACACCCACAGAGGTTGGTGAGCAATTGTCAGAATTAATTAACTTAAAGATTCAGACACGGAAGGGGGCAAATAGAAAAGATAGTCCATGCTCACATACTGGCCTCTGCGCCCACCAATGTTTAAGCCTCAGAAGGACACCTCCACCGTATGTGGCATGACAAAGGAGGTGCTCCACAGGATAACACCTTTGAAGGGACCCAGAAACTATGACACCCCAACTCCTTTCATTGGGAAAAGAGAAGGGAAGTGCATCCCAAAAAAGGAGTACACAACCACTTTATAACGCAAAAATAGCATAAACAAATAAGAGAAAGGAAAAATACCTTCAAGAAAGTAAAGGTAAATTGACAACTGAAAGGTTGAACTACCGAAAACTTTTAGAAACTACACTCCTCCGCTGAGAAAAACTACCAGAAATCATCTCAGGCCATCAGATTTCAAAAAAAATAGTAAAAATGAAAGAGGGAAGCTTTAACCCCTATTTATAGAGGCAATACAGTTAGGGGGCATTTCCATCTTAATAGTTTAGATTTCAAAAGACACCCATCATGATGCGCGAAGCACTAAGCACGACTACCCAACCAAGGCGTACCACGTGGCCATCGCAGCTATCATGACAATTGAAAGGACAGTTGTGCAACAGATCAAGCGACATGCAACCTCAGTAAGTTGAGTCTAGAAATTTTTCATGGACCACAGATTTTTAATACAGACCCCGACTACACCTGGAATATCCATCTTTGGTACGATGACAGAAGGTCAATCCAAACCACGACTCTCCCAAAAGGGTCAAATGACTCAATCATAAACGACCAAATTAAAACTCTTAACCCCCAACGGAACACGGATACCGCCTCCCGGGGGTATAGAGACATTATCTTGGTACTTTGCTGTATGAACCAAGTACCAACTTGGGGGCAATATGACAAGGTCATGTACATCATTACAAGCTGAGCGTTGGACTCAGCATAGATAGCAGATAACGGAGAAAAGAAGATATAAGATAGAAAATTCAAAAGAGATGAATTTTATTAATTGTTCTCATTCCATACATCATCAGCTTTAACAAAAAAAGAAGGAAAAATACATCAAAAAGTGTACTGTCAAGAATTCCCATTGGAGAACTCGGGAAGGAAGCCAACATCACAGCCATTGACGATAACGACCCCCCGAGTCACAGCCACATCCACGATCCCTCCAAAACCAGCACCGGTCTCTTCCTTATTGATCAGGATGCTCTACCCTAGGTAGCTTCGAGAGAGCTTTCCTTGAAAAAACCCTCATACATATAAGACTACAATTAGAGGACCTGCCAAAAGAATGGCTTGGTGCCTCCAAAGCACTCAGAAAGGAGGAGGGGCAAGGAAAAGCGTCTCCGAGTGTCTCCATGCATTATATCAGGAACCATAGACCCTCCCGACAAGAGTGGGTAGATCAAACAGCACATGTACGTCGGGAGAGAAAGGCTTTTGTCGCCTAGATGTATGTTGACCCAAATTGGTAGAGCGGTTACTTGGTCCTCACTGAACCATTACGCAGAGAAAGAAAGGCCTTAACCAGAGGGACTAGCTGTAAAAAATCAAACACCTTTAAAGACTTTGGGAAGAACAAGATGATGATCTTAGCAGAGGGCAAAACCCTCCCAGTGCATACAAAAAAATAAAAGGGAAACCATTCTCTAAAAGAGGATCATTCTCAAGCAAAATCACAAAGTAAAAAGAATTCAACGAAAGTAATACCAGCCTCAATGCAAACATTTCTTATTTATAAAGGGAATGAAGCACTCTGATTGGCCTCAAAAAAGGTGAATTAATTGCACATTGGAAGCCGCACTTTAATGCTCCCCCTTCTGATTGGTCACCAGAGTAGCGGGTAGTTGAGAAACAATACGAAACAAATATCCTCTTAAATGATCTTTAATTCCTAGTAAAGTTAAAGCAATAGTTTCCCAAGAAAGCTCAGACTGTTACAAGTTGCAGAGTAATGATGCAAGAAAAGACAAAAACCATGTGAAACCATGCACGGGGGCAACAAAGGACATATCTCAGATGGCGAGATGGTAAAGAAAGCAGTAATCCACCACGGATTCCGACCTCACATGCCAACCCTGGAGGTATTCCATAATAACGGACCTCGACCCTTTTGGATTCTACTGCGCGCCATGTGTTCTTTTTAAACATGGTACCTTGACACTTAATTATTCCACTTAAGCACCAAGTTGGGGGCAACTGTTCTAGATCATGATCCGGGCTCATGACCCATAGGTCGACCCGGCACATAGTATGCCAGAATCTAACATCGACACCCTCAGTAGAAGTTGACTTATCATGAGACCCCAGTAATATATGTCGAATCCCGGCACTGGATGGTAACAGCTTTACTGCAAGATATGCGTAATGGATAAATCTGTGATATCTGTTATTACCAATCATGATTTTACGGATTAATAGCACCATAACCACCATACCAGTATTCTGATAATATATGGATCCTCTACAACTAAATAAGGAACATATCTCTTTCTGCTACTATTATGGGAACATATCTCTCTATTATGAGAACGTATCTATCCAATCTCTATAAATACTAGGCTAAGTCACCTTAAACAGGTATCACTAAATTATCACTCATTGCATAACCTTACTTGTGCACAACCTGACTTGAGCGTTGGAGTCCCTTTGTAGGTACCAACCTCCCTGTCTCAACACGCTCCATTGCTGCTGCGCAAGGAGGAAACCACCGTGACGTGCCTATCTCAAGTACCCCTCTGAATCTACTTCAGAACATAGCTAAACTATGAATTGCTAGGTTAAAGTAATTTCACTAATACTTATAACTTTTTGGGTTTTAAAGTTTTTGGTAGAGCAACTTTCATTATAGCAGATCATATTATAGACTCATATCACTTATCAAATAATAATTTGTCCAATAAATCAAGCTTTCAATATTTTAACCAGTTAGGATGGTTTGGCATAGTTGCTTATAAGGAAATAGATGAAAATGGGTTGTATAGAGGCTGAAGCTATGAACCAAAATTGTAGAGAAGTTGTTGGTCTTGGTATAGTTAGTTGGTTTGAGTGAACATTTTTTTTCCATTTCATGGTATAATTGGTTGTATATTTACTTCTGCTTCCCAATTTGGGTGGTCCAGGGCCTTTTGTTTATTCATGGTATTTTTGTTAGATTTAACAGCACAGATACAAGTTTTTGGGTTTCAACGCTGATTTATATCAACTATTTGATTTTTTTTATATATATGATTTTTAACGGGATTTACTTCAATATCATTGTATTCATTTTTTAAATCTCATGGTTGCTTTCTTCTCTGAGTGTTTGAAGAGCAGTTAATCACTGTTGAGACTAAAAGTAGTTCTGCTGCTCATGTTGACCCTTCATTTCGTGTGAGACGTGTGTGTGATGATGCTTTTGTCATAATGTAATTCCAAGTTGATGCATCTGATCTGACCCTAAATGAGGTTCTTAGGATTTTGTTCATCCTATTTTTATTAGTTTGCATTCCAATTTGGGTCATAATTTAAAGTAATTATTTTGGTTGATCTTCACAAGTTGTTGTTATTGTTGGATTTTTAGTTTCTGAACTCAGAAGTTGCTTTACTTTGAATAATTGTTGTGTTTATGTTTAATGGTCTTGGTAGTATTTTATAAAGGATTTGATGGCACTGTTGTGTGACTTTGAAATGACAAGGTTATAGTGTTGCAAGAGACTCAAAACCAAGACCACCACAAGAAATTCACTGGGGTCTTGAAATCAATCCCTGTTAAGTTGCTTCTTAGCTACAACCTGCACATAATTATTTTCTTAGTTCTAGTGCCGAATTGATGTCAGCTTCACTAAAATCGCTGGTTCATTTCTCATTCTCTATTGCTATTTGTGTATATCATAAAGATGGAATTTTTCTCCAATATTTCTTCATTTCAGGTGTGATGCAAACCTGCAAACGTGAAGAGTTTTGCGGTGATAGCTGTTATTATTTACTATGATATTTCCTTCTGATAGAAGCTTATATTGTTAGTCAATTTCCCTCCTTTGCCTCTATAAGCTGTTGCATTTTCATTCTAATATTCTAATAATAATATTATAACAATCATTTTACTTTGATCTTTATTATTCTTACATTTTTCCTATATGAACATTTTTTTCCATTCCATTATTTCTCCATGCTTTCCAATTTGGGTGGTATTGTGTAGTTTTTTCTTTGGCAGTATTGGAAGAGCAATTGTTAGAGGAAGTATAGAAAAATGAAAGCAGACAAACAAAGTAGAATAGGAAGAAAGTGATATGAGGATAGAGAATCAAAAGAGAAAGAAAGAAATTTATCCTAGGCCCTTTTAAATCAAATAGGGGAAGGTATTTCAAATTATAATGGAGCATTAAAAATTGGTTCATTAATATTAAAACGTTGCTATTTATCCTGATTTTTATTTATATTTTGATCAGTAATTTTCATTATTTGAATATTTTAATTTTTACCCCAGTTTCTTGGTTCACATGGTGCAAATTATTAGCATATACAAATCATGTCAATTGATATTTGTTTTCCTCCAATAATGGACAATTTTCAAAACACTCCTTTCTAGTGCATTTCTGTATTTGTCGAACTAAGTTTTCCTTCAAGCTAATGATTCATAGTTATGTTGGGTTTGTTACTTGCTTCCAATTTATAGGAAATTTATATACCTATTTCTGTTCATTTTACACATGTCAATTCCTCATGTAATGTTTCCCCTTTAACATGTGTGTCAAGTGTGAGTGATATTGAAGGAAGAGTGTGGGAGAGGCTATGTGACGAAGTGTATGGGAGAAGCATCTGATGTGTGTTCCAAAAAAGGAGAGAGAGAGAGGTGTGGAAAATCGTGTTATTTTAGGAAATATTATATCTTGTTATTTTGGGAATTATTCTGTAACAGATTATATCCCTAGAATAAAGCTCATTAATTGTATTTTTTATGCCGATAGGAAATCCCAAAAATCATAGGATTTCACGTGAGATTTCACTCTAGTTTCTTTGCTTTTCTATTAAGGTCGTAGGTGTATATATGTAACCCATCTGCGTATCATCAAATGTATCAATATTATTCTATATTCTTCAATTTATGAGATGGTATCAAAGTAGTTCTAATCTGGGACTGCCTTTGTTTCTGGTATGGTGTAGAATATGATTAAAAATTAATATCAAAAACAGTTGTCAAGTTCTACAAAAAATATAAAAACCTTGCAACCGGTTGTAGTTAGCAAGGGTCGATCCACAGAGAACTAATTCAATTGATACTATAAACTTATTCCTAATTTAGACTCTAAAGAAAACAGTAAAAAGTAAAAAATGGGGGATTTTGTTAATTAAAACTAAAAAGAGAAATTAAACTTAAAACAAAAATAGTAAATACAAATTGAGTTACCAAATTAAAGATATTGGTTAAGAAATAGAATCCACCACTAAATTTATATGATTATGCTAACTTATATACTCTTTATATCAACATGATCAATTATGTTTTTATGTGATTGTGAGATAAATTCCCTGTTTTCCTTAAATTTCACTTAATTCAGCAACCGCTCAAATCAAACCCTAACCATTAGTTATTTGTAAAGCAACTACTCTTACACCTACCTAATACTTGCATTAAGAATTAGAAAACCTATCATACTAAGATTTAATCACGCACTGGGATTAAATTACTTAGATCATATGTTTCACTAGTTTTACCACTGCAACCGTACATAGCAATCCTAGTTTTACCACTCTCAAAATTTGGCAAGAATATAAAGACCTTTATATTGATTTAAGAACAGAAACATATGAATAAAAACATAATTGTATTGATATAAAGAAACATGCAAGATTTACATAATCAAAACTAGAGTTTCATCTTCCCTTAACTAATTAAGAAGTTTAGCCACACATGGCAAATTCAAAAACAGAAGAAGAATTAAAGAAAGACATTGTTCAGAATAAAAGAAGAAAAGAAAACTAAAGATCAAACTAGTTTTCAAGGTTTGAGAATGATTGATCTTTGATCGCTCGAATCCGAGTCTCCAATCCTCAATCGAATCTCTCTTTTTCTTGGTCTTTGTGTTTCCCTCAGTTTCCTTGACGGCTCTCAATCTAGATCCCTTTTAGGGGCTCTAAGCAACCCTATGTATAAGTTTGGATACCTAATTCAGCATTAAAATTCGAATTTAAATTTCTGAGCCGATGACAAGGGCCGTGTCATATAACACGGCCCTACCCGTGTCTGAATCTGGTAACACAATTCCAACTAATTTCAAAGTTAAAGAAAACACGGCCCAGCCCGTGTCATGTGACACGGGCCGTGTTATTGGTCAAGGCTTAAAATTGAATTCCTTTGTAAAAATAGAGACGTACACGACCTACCCCGTGTCAGATGACACGGGCCGTGTCACTCACTTTCTTCAAATGCGACCTTGATTCTTCATAAATGCCCTTCTTCCTTTGCTTCTAAGGGTAAAACTGATCTTCTTAAGTATTCATCTCTCTCCTCAAATGGTCATCAAGCTTAGTTTGATGCTAATGGACTCAAACACTCAAAGATTTCTTGAAAAGCATAATTCATTTATGAGTCTTTATAACCACATTTAAGCATAGTTTCACAATAAACATCCGATTAAGCTTTATATCAGAAACTTAGTTAAATGTCAACAATTGAGCACATATAGAGTCCAGTTAGATCAAACAAAAGCCATTCAAATTATTAAAATTATCAACAGATCAAATACCTCCACACTTAGCCTTTTGTACTCCTGGACAAAACATAAGACCAAACCAAAGAACAGGGAAAACAAAACAAATTCAAAACCTAAAAATTTAAAAAACTCAGTTTCTAATGATATTTAAGAGAGCCAAAAATTTGTAAGCAAGAAGTGTAAGAAAAGAATCAAGCGATCAAAACATTCAAGAGATAACAATTCTTCACATTTACAACTGACAAGCAAGGTATCTTCAATTTGAAAAGCATGAATTAAGAATGATAGATCCTCACAAGATACACTCTCAATCTCTCAAGTGTTTACAAGGTAAGTATTTCACTCAATTCAACTCATAAAAAAAATGCACTACCATAAGCTTGCTTATCTTCTACTTATCCACTACTCAAACACATGCACACACAAATCAAGAGGACTTTATTTAACGTTGTAATGGGGCCAAGGTAAAGGAAAGAAATAATATGAGTATGGTAAGATGAGCACCCAAAAGAATAAAAGAACATTGGGGAGAAACTCAATTGACAAACATGAAAATTTTATCCCCTCAAATCTATATAATGCACATTCTCTTTACATATTCCTTTTCTTTTTCTTTCTTTTCTTTTACAACCTTTCTTGAATTTTTTCTTCTTTTTTTTCTGCACATTTTTTTTCACCAACACCTTGCATATTACACATCAACTTGCACAACCCCCACACTTGTCCTATTAAATACTTGCAAGCAAAAGAGCTCCTCTAATGAAAATGAACTAATGCTCTCCCATTCCCTAAGGTAAGGTAAAATCATGGTTTTTCACATAAGGCATATAATGAGGTAAGACAAAGAATAGGCAAATAGGCTCAAGGGGTTAATCTAAGGGAAATAATGTAAGGTTGGTTATTTGTCCAAAGTAGTTAATCACAAAAGAATGCATCAATCATGTTCATGTATGCAAGTGAAAATGTAGCCTAAAAAAGAATCAAAGCAAGTTCTAGAGTGATCAATATGACATGATTGAAAATCACATAAGAAAGAAGAGAATGACATAAATGCTAAATTCATCCATCAAAAGGCTTAAAATCTCACCAGGTATGCATCTATCAAACTTAATTCATCAATCAAACATCCAAAACAAAGCATGCCAAATTCAAGATGAAAGAAGAAATTTATAAATCATAACCTTGAATTTCAATTGCTTCAAACTCATAAACTTCACAAATCTCAAAATATCATTGGAAATCAAATAAAAACACACAAATTTTTTTTAACAGAATTAAAATGCAAAAAATAGAAAACAAAAATTAAAAACAGAAATCAAAGTAAACTCCTTCCCTATACTTAAATTCTACATTGTCCTCAATGTAAAGCTCAAAAGAAAAATAACATCCATCAAAATCATCAATTAATGTAGGACAAGTAAAATAAAATAGAGGGAAAGAAAAGAAACATCTTTATCAAATAAGGAAGCTTCCACTAGGATCCCATTGGCCTTCCTTAATTTCTTTGGCTCCACCACTGAATTGTAGTATGTTTACTTCATCAACTCTATTGTCATTGTTTATGTTGGACCATGATCCAAAAGCAAAATCTACCACAGTAGTGATCGTCATCCGGTGCTCTTTTTCCTTTTTTGAAAATTCTGCAATGGGCTTCAACTCCATCTCCCTTTGTGTCTTAGATTCTGCAACTGTGTTATGAGCATTATTGATAGATCCTTCAATACCATTGGCAGCTGCATAAACATAATCACCAGCTCTCAAGTATGCAGAAATCTCAGCACAAATAGCACATATCATATCACCATCACAATCAGTACATTAGTGGCAATGGATAGAATCATTAAAACTAATTAAATCAGGAAATTCAGCACACAATTCATCATCAGTTTCCTCAACTAAATCAGTAAGTAAATCAATATGAAAGACAGAATGCTCCTCCATGGGATGCTTCATAGCATCAAAAATATTAAACTGAACAATCGAGTCTCCAAACTCCATGGATAGAGTTCCTGCATACACATCTATTTTAGTCCTCGCTGTTTTGAGGAATGACCTTCCTAAAATGAGTGGAGCCTTGCTGGATGGTGACCTCCTCCATCTCCAGAATATAAAAATCTGCAGGAAAGATCAGCTCATCAACCTTTATCAATACATCCTCAACTAACCCGACTGGATACGCATTGCTTCTATTAGCCAACTGAATCGTAACATCTGTAGAATGCAAAGGGCCAAGTCCAAGAAAGTTAAAAATAGACATAGGCATTACATTAATAGAAACACCTAAATCTAGCATGGCATGCTCAAATTTGTAATTGCCTATAACACACGGAATTGTAAAAGTCCCTGGATCCTTGCATTTCTGAGGCATAGGCTGAATGAGGGCGAAAACATTTTGGCTCGTACTGATCCTCTCATTACCCTTTAGTCTCCTCTTATGGGTGCATAATTCCTTAAGAAACTTGGCATATTTCGGGATTTGCTTGATTGCATCCAATAATGGAATATTGACTTCCACTTTCCCAAAGGTCTCTAAGATCTCTTTTTCTTCTTCATCTTTCTTATTTCTAACCAACCTACTAGGGAATAGGGCCCTAGTGACATACTTAGTAATTGAATCAAGAATACTTACCTTAGGGGCCTTTGAGTTTTACCCCTCCTCAGCTACCTCCTAAGGTTCTTGAGCTTACGCTTCAATGGCTAGTGGGGGATATGTAGATGCATCTAACCTCTTCCCACTTTGCAATGTGATAGCATTAGTATTTTCCCTCGGATTCACTTCCAGTTACGAGGGGAGTTTCCTGGAAAGTTAGCTCTGAACCTTATTGATTTCAGTGGCTAACTGCCACACTTGGTTTTGCAAGTTAGAGATGGTGGCCCTTGTTTCTTGTTGAAACTGAATGTTATTAGTGGCCATTTGTCTTATTAACTCTTCCAATGAAGGCTCAGGTTGCCTAGGAGCTTGAACTTGTTGCTTGCTCTGAGGAAAATGTGCTTGCCTTTGCTGAAACCCTGGAGGTCCATAAGCTTGAGGTTGAGCTTGGGGCTGCTTTGCATAGCTAAAGTTAGGATAATCTCTCCACCCTGGATTATATGTGTTGGAGTAGGGGTTGTAATTCTTGAAAGGTCCATCATATCCCCCTACTATTTTTACCTCTGTAGGTGTGTCCTCGTGTAAAGTGGGACACATATTAGTGGGATGGCCAGGAGAACAACAAATCCCATAAGCATGTACTGGTACTTTCCCATTATCCATTAATTTCTAAACCATGGCAGTCAACTAAATTATTTGTTACTGCAAACTAGTTATTTCGGCCTCTTTAACAGTTCTCACTCTGGTGTCATTCCTGGTGAAGAATTGGTGAGTGTTAGCAGCCATCCTTGAAATCAAATTCCTAGCTTCTTGGGGAGTCTTGTCAACCAAAGCTCCTCCACTAGCAGTATCTACCATATTGCAGTCCATAACTAGCAAACCCTCATAGAAGTACTGAATCAAAAGTTGTTCACTGATTTGATGTTGAGGGCAACTAGCACATAGCCTCTTAAACCACTCTCAGTAATCATAAAGTGATTCCCCATGCCTCTGTTGGATGCCACAAATTTCTTTTCTGATGGTTGCGGCCTTTGAAGCAGGAAAATATCTGTCTAGGAAAGCCCGAGCCATGTCTTACCATGTCTGAATGGATCCAGGTGGCAAGTAGCATAGCCACTCTTTTGCGGGATCTTTCAAAGAGAATGGGAAGGCCCTCATCTTGACTTGTTCCACTGGGATTCTTGCAGGCTTCATGCTCAAACACACCACATGGATTTCCTTTAGATGCTTGTTGGGGTCCTCTCCAGCTAATCCATTAAAAGACGGTAAGAGTTAGATCAAGCCGGACTTCAATTCAAAGGCCTCTTCATTTTCTGAAATTTCTATGCATAGAGGCTGTTGATCCAAATTACGAGCTGATTTGTTCAAAGTAATGCCTTAAATTTCTCAATTGCTCGTTTACCTCTTCACCGGACATGAACACCTGCAAGGCAGTTGAAAAGAACGACTGAAACTATTAAAATTAAAACAAAAAGAGAAAGAAAAATAGGAAACAAGTTAATAACACAATTAGACAATTAGTTCCCCGGCAACGGCGCCAAAATTTGGTATAGTGTGGAATATGATTAAAAATTGATATAAAAAACAGTTGCCAAGTTCTACCAAAAATATAAAAACTTTGCAACCAGTTGTAGTTAGCAAAAGTCAATCCACAGAGAACTAATTCAATTGACACTATAAACTGATTCCTAATTTAGACTCTAAAGAAAACAGTAAAAAGTAAAAATAGGGTTTTGTTAATTAAAACTAAAAAGAGAAATCAAACTTAAAACAAAAATAGTAAACACAAATTGAGTTACCAAATTAAAGATATTGGTTAAGAGATAGAATCCACCACTTGATTTATATGATTATGCTAACTTATATACTCTTTATATTAATATGATCAATTATGTTCTTATGTGATTGTGAGATAAATCTCCTGTTTTCCTTAAGTTTCGCTTAATTCAGCAACCGCTCAAATCAAACCCTAACCATTAGTTATTTGTAAAGCAACCGCTCTTATACCTACCTAATGCTTGCATTAAGAATTAGAAAACTAATCACACTAAGATCTAATCACATATCGGGATTAAATTACTTAGATAATATGTTTCACTAGTTTTACCACCGCAACCGCGCATAACAATTCTAGGTTTACCACTCTCAAAATTTGGTAAGAATATAAAGGCATTTATATTGATTTAAAAATAGAAACATATGAATAAAAACATAACTGTATTGATATAAAGAAATATGCAAGATTCACATAATCAAAATTAGAGTTTTATCTTCCCTTAACCAATCAAGAAGTTTAGTCACACATGGCAAATTCAAAAACAGAAGAAGAATTAAAGAAAGACATTGTTCAGAATAAAAGAAGAAAAGAAAACTAAAGATCAAACTAGTTTCCAAGGTTTGAGAATGATTGATCTTCGATCGCTCGAATCCGAATCTCCAATCCTCAATCGAATCTCTTTCTTTCTTGGTCTTTGTGTTTCCCTCAGTTTCCTTGATAGCTCTCAGTCTAGATCCCTTTTAGGGGCTCTAAGTAACCATATTTATAAGTTTTGATACTTAATTCAGCATTAAAATTTGAATTTGAATTTCTGAGCCGATGACACGGGCTGTGTCATATAACACAACCCTACCCGTGTCTGAATCTAGTAACACAATTCCAACTAATTTCAAAGTCAGAGAAGAACACGGCCCAGCCCGTGTCATGTGACATGGGCCGTGTTATCGGTCAAGCCTTAAAACTGAATTCCCTTGTAAAAACAGAGACGTACACGACCTATCTCATGTCATATGACACGGGCCGTGTTGTCCAAAAACAAGATTTGACCCCAGCCTTGAAATAGTCAGAGGAGTACACGGCCCACCCCGTGTCAAATAACAAGGGCCGTGTCACTCACTTTCTTCAAATGCGACCTTGATTCTTCATAAATGCCCTTCTTCCTTTGCTTCTAAGGGTAAAACTGATCTTCTTAAGTATTCAACTCTCTCCTCAAATGGTCATAAAGCTTGGTTTGATGCTAATGGACTCAAACACTCAAAGATTTCCTAAAAAGTATAATTCATTTATGAGTGTTTATAACCATATTTAAGCATAGTTTCACAATAAACATCCGATTAAACTTTATATCAAAAACTTAGTTAAATGTCAACAATTAAGCACATATGGAGTCCAATTAGATTAAACAAAAGCCATTCAAATTATTGAAATTATCAACAAATTAGTTTCCTACTGAGTCTTCCTCTAAATCGCTTGCCCTTTATTGCCAATGATTTTGTGCCAACGATCAACCTTCATTGCCGATTCCTTGATCCCTTCACCAGCATCCTTGTTTCACCAAAATCACTATTCTGCTTGTGCGTCCTTGATCATAAGTCACTGTTCTGTTCGTGCGCCATTATTCTGCCTTTGTTCTACTTGTGTGTCGCTGTTCCATCATCTATGTTCCTCCTGCGTCTCAATCAGCCATTCTTGTTCTAGTATTCCTTGAGTGCCGTCTCAGGTACCGTCGCCTTGTGTCCACCAACCATGCTCTTTCTCGCAAGATGTCGAATGAAGAAGTTTCCAATGCAGTCCAATCAATGGAGGATGCTCGATCACAACTATCTGGAGAACTGCAGAACATTCAGTCTACATATAGTCTGAATGGAAAAAATTATGTGAAGTGGTCACAACTTGTTTATGCAATACTGAAAGGAAAAATGAAGTTGAGTCATCTCACGGGTACTGGACCTAAGTCAAGTGATCTTGAGTTTGAAGATGGTATGGCTGTGGAATTCGATGACCCCTGAATTTAGTGACATATATATGTTTCTAAATACTGTTAAGGATATATGGGATGCAGTTGAGCAAACTTATTCCAAGGCCAGAGATGCTGCTCAAGTATACAAGGTTAAGGTGAAAACAGTGGCTGTGAAACAAGGATAAAACTATTACTGAGTATGCTAATCAACTAAAACCCTTGTGGCTGGAGCTCGATGATGAACCGTCAATATATCATATTTTTATAGTTCAATTCTTTCATTTTTCATGTTCTTTTTATGTTGTTGATTGAACTTTATTCGTAAGTTTTGTTATATTTTTAGTATTATTTAATTATGTTTTTATTATGTGTTTTTGACAAGAATTACACATAGAGAAGATTGGACATTCAAAGAAGCAAGGAAAATAGGAATTTTCATCAGCGTTCAGCGCTTGAGCGCTGAGGAGTAGAGCGCTTAGGCGCCCAAAGCGTATGCAGTAGCTGTGATTCAGTGACCCAGCGCTTGAGCGCCTATAAGCCAGCGCCTAGGCGTTAGTTGCGTAATAGCACACATTATTTTCTATAAATTAGAAAAGTTACACCAAACTCAACATTTTTGGGGGAATACACTTTCCACATCACGTAGAAAATCCTTAATCCTAAGAGAGTAGTTTCGTGGCAGTAGACTTTGGAGGACGATTTCAAAGGGAGGATTCGATTCTTGAAGGCTTGAAGATCATAATATCTATTAAAAGGGTTTTGATTTCTCTTTCCTTCTAATTTTTTTCCTTTCTTTGAGTTTTCTTTCTATGGGTTTGTATCTTGATATAAGTTTATTATGGGGGATCATGTTTTTCTAATTATTTGGGTTTGATTTCTAATTTGATTAAGGTAATTTCTTTTAGGGTTTATCATATTGCTTGCATTCTTGTCATAACTTAATCACTTTTGGCATATTTTAATTCATTATTTGACCAGTGACCATCCACATTCAATAAGTGGATCTATACAGTAAGCCTATAATTAGATTGGTAAATGACCAAACATCAATTTTTCTTACCAATGGAATTGACATGTATGTTAATTCATCTCTTGAATTGAAGCTTAATGCATTCCTAATTAATTCAACTAAATGACCAAATAAGTGATTTAATTTAGGAATGAAATATTATTTCATCCATGACCATTGGGATTCAATAGCATGTAAGAGAATATTGGCAAAAGAATTACTTTATGATGCGGATTAAAAGTTACAAACCCAAGTGCAGGTTATCTCAAGTAATAAATTCTCGGTGAGTTCGAGGTTGAACCATAGATACTTGATGAAGAAAAATTAATTAAGGTAAAGTAAATATTTTGTCACAACAAATAAAAAAGATTTACTTGGGTTAGGAGATCCACTCTTAGTAAATAAAACAAGAACAAGATTAATTCTTTTTATAACTTAATTACAATCCACACATAACGGAGGTTCCAATCAAAAAATACATCGTTTAAAGTTCATTAAAAATTATATACGTAATTATATTATACCTCCTTTAATCATCTATTAATACCACCACTCATAAATAGGATCAAGCTTTCACTGTGTGAAAATATTATCTACAACAAATCAAGATCTCCACTTTACAAGGAGAGTTTCTAACACCAACACTTGTAAATGAATTCAAGCATTCATTGTGTCAATCTCTTGTCTATAACAAATCAAGAACTCCACTTTACAAGGAGGGTTTCTAAATTGATTGGAAACAAAATACAATACGTACAATGACTGCTTGAAAAATAAATCATTTAAGCACAAGAAAGGAATGAATCTAACCATAATTTATTACCAAGAGTTTCACCCTTTCACCCAAGTAAAATGAAACTTAGTTACTCATAGATAAGAAGAAAGAAAGAGAGAAGAAGAAAAAGAAGAAGAAGAAGAAGAACATAACTTCAATTTAGAACAAAGAAAAATTACAACAACATAATAGCATGATATTGGCCTCTAGGAACAAGACTTCCCAAATGATCTGCCAATGGTGCCTTTTATAGAGGATTAGGGATAAAAATGAAAAGGGGGCTGAGTCATGGGTGAGTGGATGAGTGAAAAATGAGTGAAAAATGCCAAATGACTTTTGATGAGTGAAAAATTATGGAGATTGTTTGTCTCCTAAAATCATTAAGCTTTGAAGTCATTGCATTCATCATTTTTGAGAAATATGGTCTTCATGAAAGTTGTAGGCCTGGATCTTAGCTTCATATGATATTAGTTTGGGTCAAAAAACATTTGTATAACTCAAGATATGGTCTGATTACTGTATACTGCTTAGGCCCAATGACAGCTCCTTTGTTCTGACTTCCAAGCCCAATATGACCTATTAGACCTCAGATTCTGGAAAAGTGTTCAACATAAAAGTTGTAGATTTGGGGTTTAACTATCAACTATCAAAATTGTAGCCCATTTGACATCTTATATCCCGAGATATGTCATGAACAGTATACATAGGTCAAGCTGTCAGGATCAACACCCTAGTTCTTGCTTCAACTCCAATTTGAGTTATCCAAACATGTGATTTGGCCTTTGAGGTCTTCATGAAAGTTGTAGGCAATTGTCTTACTTTCCTACAAGAGCAAAATAACATCAATCAAATATTTACAACTCAAGTTATAGTTATTTTACTAAACACTGCCAAAAAGATAAATTAAGGCTAATTCATGCAATAATTCTTTCAATGATCTAATAAGGTCCAATATCATAAAATGTGTCAAAACCAACTAAATTAAGCTTAATTGAATCTTAAGAAACTTAGTGAGAGGTTTATAAAATGTATAAAATACAGTGTTATCAAATTCCCCTACACTTAACTTGTGCACTCCTAGGTAAAACACAAAAGACAAAAACTAGGGAGCAAAGAGAAACGACACAGACTCAAAAACTAAAAAAATCTAAATGATTCAATTTCTAATAATAATAATGAAGAGCAACCAGACATTCAAGGGATCAAAACATTCATGAGATAACATTTCTTCGCATCTCAAACTAACAAACAAGTAAACTTCAGTTGAAAAGAATGAATCAAGAATGATAGATCCTCACAGAATTCACTCTCAATCTCTCAAGTATTTAAAAAGGTTATTATTTCACTCTATTCAACTCATGAATAATTGCACTACCATAAGCTTGCTTATCTTCTACTTTTTTGCTACTTAAAAACAACATATATACACAAATTATGAGGACTTTATTCAAGGTTATAATGGGGTCAAGGTAAAGGTGGAAGTAATATAGATATGTCAAGTTAAATACCAAAGAGAATAAAAAAGTATTATGTTACAGTTAGCATGGAGAAGATGTTTGAGAACATTCAATTTTCCAAGGATTTCTTAGTTCTTTCTCGTACAAGATAATGACCAATATCTAACTAATGTTTTGTTAAAGATCAATTGGTAGGTTGAATTCATTGTTAGGCTTGAACATTCTCTTGTTGTTTCCAAGCATCCACTGTGTAACACTCCAAAAATTATTTATTTTATTATTTATCATCATTTTATAATATTTATAAATTTTAGAAATTTTTGTGAATTTTTTCAAAAACGTCAAATATTTTAATATATTTCTTATTTTATGTACACACTGACCAGAGTCAGTGTAACACCCCAGAAATGATTTGTTTCATCATGAATAGTCATTTTTCAATATTCATGATTTTTGGAGATTTTTCTGGAATTTTTCAGAAACGTTGAATATTTTAATATATTCTTCATTTTGCGTGCACACTGAGCAGAGTCAGTCAAACACTCTGAAAAATTGTTTGTTTTATGATGAATAGTCATTTTTCAATATTTGTAATTTTTAAGAATTTTTGTGAATTTTTTTGAAAACGTCAAATATTATAGTATATTCTTCGTTTTGCGTGCTTGAATGTGAGCCGGATAACAAAATATTTTCCCGAGGTTTGGTAAACCTTGAACTCAATGTGTCGACGGGGATCTTACTAAACCCGAGGTCAAGCACGCTTGCGAGGTTTACATTTTTTGAGATTTTATCTGATAAATAAAATCACTACATCATAAAATTATCTGATGAATAATAAAATATTATTTTCATCAACTGTAAATTTTATTCACTGAGGAAAATAATTCTAACAGTGTAATTAATCATCTGTCAGATGTATTTAATAAAGGAGACAAGCTTATTATGCACTTTATTGAGAATTGTGTAAAGCTTCTTAAGGAAGCTTCAAGGAAGCTTCTTGAAAATTTCCTCCAAGTTTCCTATGGAAACAACACACTCTCTCTCCTCTCCCCATGCACTCACGGCAGCAGCCCCCCTTGGGAGCACAAATTGTGCTTTAATTCATTTAATATATTATATTCAAGTTTTCAAAATTCAAAAGCTACCACTTTATTTTTCTATTCACTTTCTCTCTCTACCTTCATCTTCTTCAAGCTTTTTCTCCTACTTCTCTCTACCAAGGCTCACGGCCACCACTCCTTCCTCCCCTCATCCATCACAAAATTTTCATCAAACCCCATTTTCTTAATCCTCTCCATCTCCTAAACACTTTTCTAGTTGGTGGTTCTTTGAAAATCCATCATTTTCACCATCTTCTTCAAGCTTCAAGCCTAGGGCTTTTTGGGTAAGCTTCTTGAATCTTCATTCCCTTTCCTTATTTTCGTTTCTATGGTCTTCCTTATGGCCATCTATGCTTTATTTTTCAAGCATTGGTGCTATTCTAATGAGATTGAAATTTCTAGGGTTTGGTTGAGTGCAAATCCGAAATTACAAGAAACTCTAGGAAGGTTTCTCTTGTTTTCTTCACTTTGGTAAGAGGAAGACACTCCTCCTCAACCTATTTTAGTACTTAGAAACCTTGTTTGTGGTTGATTGTGAGAAAATCCTAATGAGGGTTATTCTTTGTTTGCATGATTAGTATGTTTGCATGTTGTTTATAATGTGTTTATGCTATTAGATTGTTTGTTTGTGTATATTGATATATTGGATTGGATTAGAAGGTATGAAATGGAAGAAAATGATGTTGGATTAGTTCTTGGATGGTGATAATCACATATTTTATTTATTAAGAAACCCTTATGTTTAGTCATTTACACTCTCCATATTCTTAATTGATTGAGTTTGGTATGATTTTGTGAGTTTGAGCTCAAATTGGTCCTAATTGAATATTTTTAACATTATTGAGATTTTACACTGTTTCTGTATTTTGGCCATAACTTGAGTTCCTGATATCTGATAATCATGAATTTTATCTTGTAGGAAAGCAAAGAGGAAGCTCTACAACTTTGATGAAGAGCTCGAAGTCCTAAACAGATGTCTAAAGGACCTAAGTTTACATGGAAGTCAGAATACGAGTTCTGTCACTAGAATCTGAACGGTGTGCACTTATAAAATCATATCTCAAGCTGTAATAATGGAGATGGGCTGAAATGTGGATAGTTGATAGTCAAGACCCAAATAAACAACTTTCATGAAGAACATCTTTTGAAAGAATGAAGTCTAATGGGTCAGTTTGGGCTTGCAAGTCAGAACAGATGTGCTGAAGTTGGGTTTGAACAACCTATGGTATTTAGGTCATATCTTGGGCTGTAGGAAGCCAAATTGGACGATCCAGATATGCATGTTATAGCCAAGACAAAGATCTACAACTTTCATGAAGAGAACTTTTCATGGATCTGAAGTATAGTTGGTCGTTTTTGGCTTCCAAGTCAGACCAAGAAATTTTAGCACTCAACCACTCCACTCCACTCAACCAAATCACTCCACTCATCCACTCAACTACTCATCCACTAAATCAAACCACTCACCCACTCAACCAACCCACTCACTCCACTCATCCACTCAACTACTCAACCACTCCACTCCACTCAACCACTCCACTCCACTCAACCAAATCACTCCACTCATCCACTCAACTACTCATCCACTAAATCAATCCACTCAACTACTCAACCACTCCACTCAACTAACCCACTCAACCAATCCACTCAACCACTCCACTCCACTAACCCACTCATCCATCTACTCCCCTTTGTCATTTTGTTACCCTAGACTTCTATAAAAGGCACCATTGGTTATCATGAAAGAAGTTGGACTCTCCTTCATTTCTCTCATAGTTTCTTCTTGTTTCTTCATAGTTTTTCTTGTGATTTCCTTCTAGTTATGTGTAACTAAACCTCCATTGGTTAAGAGATTGAATCCACCACTAGTGTGTCTCAGAATCAGGAATGCACTTCCTAATGACTTGATCTACATAATGCTTCCATAAGTATGGGTCATCCCAGATATAGTATTTACAGTCACTCCTTAATTTATCTCTTTGGGCCTTGTTCAAACCCTCCGGAAAGTCCTTAGTAACCAGGTAGTTAACAATGTCAGCATACCAAGGGATTATGGTGTTGACAACCATCAAATATTCATTCGGAAAAGTCTCCATGATAGGTATTTCTTCCTCTTCAGTTACCAATCTACTCAAGTGATCGGCCACCAAGTTTTCGCTCCCTTTCTTGTCTTTAATCTCCAAGTCAAATTCCTGGAGCAATAAAATCCATCAGAGCAATCTAGGCTTTGCTTCTTTCTTTGTTAGAAGATACTTCAAGGCTGCATGATCTGAAAACACAATCACTTTAGAACCAATTAGATATGATCTAAATTTTTCTAAAGCAAATGCAATAGCTAGAAGTTCCTTTTCTGTGGTTGAGTAATTAAGTTGAGCATCATTTAGAGTCCTTGATGCATAGTAAATGGCATAAGGAACTCTATCAACTCGTTGTCCCAAGACAGCTCCTACTGCAAAGTCACTGGCATCACACATTAGTTCAAAAGGTAACTCCTAGTTGGGTGGCCTGATGATAGGCGCAATGAGCTTAACAACTTCTTGAGTTTATTGAAAGCTTCCATACATTTCTCATCAAAGTTAAAATTAACATCTTTTTGAAGAAGTCTGCAAAGGGGCAATGAGACTTTAGAAAAGTCTTTAATGAATCTCTGGTAGAAACCTGCATGACCAATAAAAGAACGAATCTCCCGCACACTAGTGGGTGGTGGCAAAGAATGCATGAGTTCTACCTTAGCTTTATCTACTTCAATTCCCCTAGCAGAAATTACATGACCTAACACAATACCTTCATTCACCATGAAATGACATTTTTCGCAATTCAAGACTGTGGTTAGTGTCAATGCATCTTTTAAGAACCAATGTTAAATGTTCCAGGCAATTTTCAAAATCATTTCCAAAGACACTAAAGTCATCCATAAAAACCTCAATGATGTTTTCAATGTAATCGAAAAATAAACTCATCATGCATCTTTGGAAAGTTCCTGGTGCATTACGAGTCCAAAAGGCATTCGCCTATATGCAAAGGTAC
The DNA here is from genome assembly GCA_029884595.1 of Ormosia semicastrata. Taxonomy (NCBI): domain Eukaryota; kingdom Viridiplantae; phylum Streptophyta; class Magnoliopsida; order Fabales; family Fabaceae; genus Ormosia; species Ormosia semicastrata. The sequence goes on along the minus strand of JAQQTO010000063.1, from coordinate 78,278,238 downwards.
CAAATGGACAAGTGAATGTAGTCTTGTCTTGGTCTTCCGGAGCTATGGCAATCTGATTGTAACCCGAAAAACCATCCGAGAAAACAATAATGAGAATGACCACTAATCTTTCTAACATTTGATCAATGAAAGGTAAAGGAAAGTGGTCTTTTCTCGTGGCGGCATTCAACTTCCTGTAATCAATACAAACACGCCACCCTGTCTATAACCTAGTGGGAATAAGCTCATTTTCAGCATTTCTTACCACAAGTAATTCCACATTTCTTTGGTACTACCTAGACTGGGCTTACCCACTTGTTGTCGAAATGGGGTAGATTACCCCCACACTTAGGAGCTTCAGTATCTCCTTTTTCACAACTTCCATCATAGGAGGATTCAACCTCCGCTGAGGGTCTCTCACAGTTTAGTATCCTCCTCCATTAATATCCCGTGCATACAAATGGAGGGACTAATCCTTGATATCGGCTATTGACCAACCAATGGTCAGTCTTATGTTCCCGCAAAACAAACTACCGCTTTCTCTTCTTGTTCTTGGGTGAGTGACTTTGCAATTATTACTTTGGAAGGGTGTCCTTCTCCCCAAGAAGATGTATTTAAGATGATCAGGCGGTGTTTTAAGTTCCAATTCAGTGCACACTGCACAAAGGTTGAGGTATATCGGTAGTAACAGTAAATCAACAAAAGTTACCTCGTGCTCTTCAGGAGTGGAAGAGAGCTCTTGTAAGGCAAAGAACAATTTCATCAATGTCTTCACTCCATGGCTCTTCTTCACTCTTTTTCTTTTCCTCCTGTACATCTAAGCTATGAGTTAGAATTGTATCAAGAGCATCAAAATGGTTAGTATCAAAAGCTGCAGAAATTAAAGAATCAAAAGGATCAAAAGAATCAATTAAACAAGCAGAGTGCACATCACTTGGGTATCTCATAGCTTCAAAAATATTGAATCTAATTAAGTCCCCATCAAATTCCATTGTTAGAGTTCTTGAGTGCACATCAATTTTTGTCCGCGCAGTCTTCAAAAATGGTCTCCCTAACAAGATAGGAGCAGATTTGGGAGACCCATCCTCTTCCATGTCCAAAACATAGAAATCTGCCGGAAACACTAATTCATTCACCTGCACCAAAACATCTTCCACCACACCCTTAAGGTATGCATTAGATCTATCAGCCAATTGAATAACAACACCAGTAGGTTCCAAAGGACCCAAGTATAAAGATGCATAAATAGAATATGGCATGACATTTATAGATGCACCTAAATCAAGCGTTGCCCTTTCAAACCTTGTGTTACCTATAGTGCATGGAATGGTGAATATTCCAGGGTCCTTACATTTGGTTGGAAGTTTCTTTTTAATTACAGCTGAAACATTTTCTCCCACTTAGACCTTTTCATTTCCTTTTAACTTCCTCTTGTTAGTGCATAATTCTTTCAGAAATTTTACATATATAGGTACCTGCTTAATGGCATCTAACAAAGGGATATTAACCTCTACCTTCCTAAAAGTCTCAAGTATTTCTTTTTCTGCTTATTCTTTCTTGGTTTTAACCAACCTACTAGGAAAAGGAGCTTTAGTAACATATTTAGGAAGAGGTTCAGAAATACTTACCTTAGGGGCTTTGGAAATTTGCCCCTTATCATTTGCTTCTTTGGGTGGTTCATCTTTCTCTTGAGTGATTGGTGGAGGAGATGTAGGCTCATCCATCGTCTTTCCGCTTCTCAATGTGACAGCACTAGCATTTTCCCTCGGATTTACTTCTGGCTGTGAGGGTAGTTTTCCTGAAGCTTGGCTTTGAAACTTGTTGAATTCTGTGGACAGCTGTCCTATTTGATTCTGCAAGTTATTGATTGTAGTCCTTGTTTCTTGTTGGAACTGTGAATTATTAGTAGCCATTTGCTTCACTAGCTCCTCTAGTGAAGGCTCAGGTTGCTTAGGAACTTGAACTTGCTGCTGTCTCTGAGGGAAATGTGCTTGCCTTTGTTGGAATCCTGGAGGCCCATAAGCTGGAGGTTGATTTTGAGGTTGCTTTGCATAGCTGAAATTAGGATGATCCCTCCAACCTGGATTATATGTGTTTGAGTAGGGATTGTAATTTTTTGAAAGTCCAGCATATCCCCCTACTGCTCTTACCTCCTCATTTGTGTCCTCTTGGAGAGTGGGACATATATCAGTGGGATGTCCAGATGAATAACAGATCCCACAAGCAAGAACTGGTGCTTTGCCTGTATCCATTAACCGCTGAACCATAGCAGTCAATTGAGTCATTTGCTGCTGTAGACTGGTTGTCTCTACTTCTTTCACTGCTCTTACTCCAGTGTCATTTCTAGAGTAGAATTGTTGAGTATTGGCCGCCATTCTTGAGATCAAGTTTCTAGCTTCTTGAGGAGTTTTATCAACCAATGCTCCTCCGCTAGCAGCATCAATCATGTTGCGATCCATCACTTGTAAGCCTTCATAGAAATACTGAATTAAGAGTTACTCACTTATTTGATGATGAGGGCAGGTGAAACATAGCTTCTTAAATCTCTCCCAAGTAGTCATGGAGTGATTCTCCTTGCCTTTGTTGAATACCACAGATTTCTTTTCTGATTGTTGCAGCTTTTGAGGCAGGGAAGTATCTGTCTAGGAAAGTTCGGGCCATGTCCTGCCATGATTGGATGGATCCGGGTGGCAAGTAGTAAAGCCACTCCTTTGCTGAGTCTTTCAATGAGAATGGAAAAGCTCTCAATTTGACTTGCTCTACATGAATTCCTGCAGGTTTCATGCTAGAACATACCACATGAATTTCCTTTAAGTGCTTATTGGGATCCTCTCCGGGTAATCCATTGAAAGATGGCAAGAGATGGATTAAGCCGGATTTTAATTCAAATGCCTCTTCATTTTCAAGAATGTCTATGCACAGAGGCTGTTGGTCTAGATCTGGAGCACCCAATGCCCTTAAAGTGTTTTCTGCCATCGTCACTTCTTCAGATATTTCAGATGTCTCTGAACTTGATAGATCAATGTAACGGGCAGCTTCAATGTCAGCAGTGTGAAGTGGAAATTATCCTGGATGGAAGGGAAATTGAGGATGTGAAGTGAGTTGATCAATATAGTTCCTCAAATTTAGCAATCCTTCGTCTACCCCTTCAATGGACATCAACACCTACAAAACACTCAGAAAGAAAGATTCAAAAATAAAAACAAAAAAAAAACAAAAAAAGGAAAAGATTCTGTGTTTCTTAATTTCAACATTTTCTGACAACAGCCAACCTACCCTTATAGGTACAATTATTTCCCTTCCTATTCTTTTTCTTATTTAAACACTCCATTTTCTCCACTAACCTTCAACTCAGAAACACTCAAAGAGAGGAAGATTATAGAATGGGGCCTTCTATTCGTAACCTAAAAAATGTCTGTGTTTTTTGTGGGTCGAGTTATGGGAAGGGATTAGAATTTGTAAACGCAGCTAGCACTCTTGGTCGATCACTTGCTGCAAGGAATATTCATCTTGTATATGGGGGAGGTTGTCGTGGGTTAATGGGGGCTGTATCACTTTTTGCTTTTATAGGAGGCAGTCAGGTTTTAGGTGTTATTCCTAAACCTTTAGCTGAAAATAACATCACTGGAAAGACACTTAGAGAAGAAATTCAGGTAACATCCATGCATGGACGAATGAAAACAATGGTTGACAATTCTGATGCATTTCTTGTCTTACCAGGTGGTTTTGGTACTTTGGAAGAAATTTTTCAAATTGTTTCTTGGGTCGAACTGAACATCCACCATAAACCCATTGGTTTGTTGAATGTTAATAATTTCTTTAATCTTTTGTTATTTTTTCTTGACAATGCTGTGGAACAGAAATTTATCACTCTTTCGGCAAGACAACTTCTTATCTCTGCCTCCACTATTGATGAGCTCATTGATAAATTAGAAGCTTTTGAGTATGTACCTGATAAGGTATTAGCTCAGATAGACTGGTCAACAGGAAGTAGCAAAGGAAGTGACAAGAAAAGAAAGCCAGATCTGACATTTTCTCTTTAGTCGGTTTGATTTTATTGTACTTTGTTTCTGTTTAAATTTGTGTCAGCTTTCTCCAACAGGTAATATCTTCTATCCTTTACTCATCTATATTTTAACATTGGGGACAATGTTGTGATCTAGTTGGGGGGGAAGGATAGTTGACCTAAAAAAAAAATTTGTTGTTTTGTTTGGAAAGTATAATATGATTGTCATGGACTTATTAAACCAATTAGTGATGGCAGAGTAAGGAATAATTTTACTCTTGAGACGCATCTTAATTGGTGGCAGAGTAAGGAGTTTGTTTTTAGGTAGTAATTAATTAGTATTAAATTGTGGAAGTACTAAAGTTTTATTATTTGATTTCTTTTCAGGGTCTGATGCGGTACTGACAGTGTGTTTCTTTTCCTACTTAGCGTTGATTCACTTCTTATCAGGTTGTATTGCTCTTTTCTATATCTCTCTTTCACATTGAGGGCAATGTTATATTAAGTGTGGGGGAGAGATTTTAGCATTTAAAAAAAATGTCTTAATTTCAAAAAAAAAAGTTTTAAAAGAAAAAGAATCATTGCATGATTGAATAACTTTTCTCCCTTCTTGAACTGATGTGCTTGGTGATGGATGATTGAATTGATGAATTGAGTTTGATGGATGCATACCTTGTGAGATTTTGAGCCTAATGGATGGATTCAACATTTATGCCATTCTCTTCTTTCTTGTGTGACTTTCACTCATGTTAATGACCACTCTAGAACTTGCTTTGATTCTTTTTAAGGCTACATTTCACTTGCATGCATGAACATGATTGAGACCCTCTTTCTTAATTAGCTAGTTTAACCAAATAGCCAACCTTGTTTTCAATATGATATCAAGCACTCTTTTGACTTCTTGAAAATTTTCTGATTCCTGCCAACCTTGTATATTTTCCTTTACTTAACCCATTTGAACTTATTTGACCATTCCTTGTTTCTAGCTTATTATTGCCTTAAATGAAAAATCGTGTTCTTACTTTACCTTAGGGAATAAAAGAACACTAGCTTGGTTAATGGATGAGTTTTTGAACAAGTGTGGGGGTGTGTGTACAAAATGATTGTTGAAAAAGGAAAGAGTGCCCAAAAAAAAAAAAGCTGAGAAAAGGATTGAGAAATGAATATGTAAAGAGTTATACATTAGAGTTGGGATGAACTTTTATGCTTGTTATTTGAACTCAGCTCTCATTTGCTTTTATTCTCTTTGGTATTTATCCTCTCATATCCATTTTACCCTCTTCTGTTACCTTGACCTCACTACAACCTTGAATAAAATCCTCATGATTTGTGTATGCATGTGTTTTGAGTAGTGGAGAAGTAGAAGATAAGCAAGCTTATGGTAGTGCAATTTTCATGGTTGAATTGAGTGAAATACCTACCTTTTAAACACTTGAGAGATTGAGAGGGAATCTTGTGAGGATCTATCATTCTCGATTCATGTTGAAGATACCTTGCTTGTTGGTTTGAGATGTGGAGAATTGTTAACTCATGAATGTTTTGATCCCTTGAACCTTTGGTTGTTCTTCTTGATTGTAAAATTTTGGGCTCTTGAATGTCGTTGGAATTTAAAATTTTGTTAATCTCTTATGTCCTTGTTTTGGTCTTGAGTTTTGCCCAGGAGTGCAAAAAGCTAAGTGTGGGGGAATTTGATAATCACATATTTTATTTATTAAGAAACCCTTATGTTTAGTCATTTACACTCTCCATATTCTTAATTGATTGAGTTTGGTATGATTTTGTGAGTTTGAGCTCAAATTGGTCCTAATTGAGTATTTTCAGCATTATTGAGATTTTACACTGTTTCTGTATTTTGGCCATAACTTGAGTTCCTGATATCTGATAATCATGAATTTTATCTTGTAGGAAAGCTAAGAGGAATCTCTACAACTTTTATGAAGAGCTCAAAGTCCTAAACAGATGTCTAAGGGGCTTAAGTTTACATGGAAGTCAGAATACAGGTTCTGTCACTAGAATCCGAACGGTGTGCACTCATAAAATCATATCTCAAGTTGTAATAATGGAGATGGGCTGAAATTTGGATAGTTGATAGTAAAGACCCAAATAAACAACTTTCATGAGAACACCGTTTGAAAGAATGAAGTCTAATGGGTCAGTTTGGGCTTGCAAGTCGGAACAGATGTGCTGAAGTTGGGTTTGAACAACCTGTGGTATTTGGGTCATATCTTGGGCTGTAGGAAGCCAAATTGGACGATCCAGATATGCATGTTATAGCCAAGACAAAGATCTACAACTTTCATGAAGAGTACTTTTCATGGATCTGAAGTATAGTCAGTCGTTTTTGGCTTCCAAGTCAGACCAAGAAATTTTCGCACTCAACCACTCCACTCCACTCAACCAAATCACTCCACTCATCCACTCAACTACTCATCCACTAAATCAAACCAATCACCCACTCAACCAACCCACTCACTCCACTCATCCACTCAACTACTCAACCACTCCACTCCACTCAACCACTCCACTCCACTCATCCACTCAACTACTCATCCACTAAATCAATCCACTCAACTACTCAACCACTCCACTCCACTCCACTCATCCACTCAACTAACCCACTCAACCACTCCACTCCACTAACCCACTCATCCATCCACTCCCCTTTGTCATTTTGTTACCCTAGACTTCTATAAAAGGCACCATTGGTTATCATGAAAGAAGTTGGACTCTCCTTCATTTCTCTCATAGTTTCTTCTTGTTTCTTCATAGTTTTTCTTGTGAATTCCTTCTAGTTATGTGTAACTAAACCTCCCTTGGTTAAGGGAGTGATGAAACCACTAGTATTAATGTTGTGAACCTTGCATATTTAATTATTTCAACACAGTTATGTTTTTATTCATATATTTCTGAATCTATTGTTGGTATGAAGGTTTTTATACTTGTTTCCACTTTCAAAGTGGTAGATCTGGGTTTATTATGCACGGTTGTGGTAGTAGATCTAGTGGGATGTATGATGTTCATGTGGGTATAATTATCTTTGTGCTATTTTCCAGTTATAAAAGTGGTAGATCTGGGTTTATTATGCACGGTTATGGTAGTAGATCTAGAGAAATATATGTTCTAAGTAATTTAATCCCGGTGTGTGATTAGATCTTAGTGTAATTGGTTTTCTAAATCTTAATGCAATTGTTGGATAGTTGTAAGAGCGGTTGCTTTATGACTAATCAGTGATTAGGAGTTGATTTGAGCGGTTGCTAAATTGGCTAACACGTAAGGAAAACAGAGATTTACTCTCATAATTGCATAAAAACATAATTGAGCATGTTAGAATAAAATGATATGTGAATTTACATTATCATATAAATCTAGTGGTGGATTCAATCTCTTAACCAAGTTTCTTATATTGTTGATTTCAGTTTGTTTATTGTTATTGTCTTTGAAGCTGTTCATTGTTCATCAAAACTCCAAAACCCCTATTTACTATTTATTATTAATCAGAGTTTACATTGGGAATTATTTAATAGTGTTAATTGAATTGATTCTCTGTGGATCGACCCTTACTAACTACAACTAGTTGTAAGGTTTTTATTTTCTGGTGGGCCTGACAACTGATTTTTATCTAAATTTTAATCACTACTTTCACACGCATCAGATGGCCACAGTTTTGGGGGTTAAAAATTAGGGTTCTTGGTGAACAATTGTAACAATTGGAATTCATAATTAATCAAGTGCACATTAGGTAATTGATGGAAGGAAAATTTTGGGAATTTAATCCCTAGGGAGGCCACGGCCTCTATGGCCTTTTTGGGGCTTAATTATGCAATTTTAGTAACCTTGAAACTTAATTAATCAAGTAATTAAATCATTGGTAATAGGATAGAAAATTAGCAAATTGGAAGAATAGGATATACTTTGAAATTCATAAATCTTAAAGAACCAAGTGTGGAATTTTCATAAGACTTAGGATAATTTTAATTAGGGCAAGAACAAGAGAGTGTGAGACTTTGAGAATCTTAAAATAACTTTCTAAGTGTATGAGAATAAATTACCTAAGAGAATTTAATTAATTAAGAGAATTCCTTTAGAGACAAACTTTGTAAGAAAAGCTAAACCTAAGCAAGAATTCATAATACACCCTAAAAATGTATTCATTTATTTAATAACAATATTATGTTATTGTGGGTCCATGTGAGTGACCAATGATTGTGTTGATTCTTACTTTGGCCAATTGTGGCATATTGTGGAATGGTATGTAATAATGATCATACATGATTGATGCATAGAGTCTGTATGCATTGTGAATGTTTGTTGGACTGTTATTAAGGCTGAGTTGCCTAGGAGTTGAACACACCTTAGTGCGGGTACGAGTAGACTAGTGTAGGTCATATTGTTGACCATGGGGGCGTCGGGGTGCGGGTACCTCGCAATGGACAGTTGGTAGCTCTTCTGTCCGTGGGGCAGACCGATGCAAACGTACCGACGATCCTGACCGGGCATTGTCCTATATCGTGATCTAGTGTAGGCTATTTGTACAATGCCATGATGTGCACGTGGATAAACTGATGAATTATAGCACTTTGGCTGCAGCAGCCGAGTTGCAAACAGGTCTCCTGATTTTTCTCTCCGACCGTTTATGTCTAGCTCCATGGAGTAGGATTTTGTCTTTAAATGCATGTGCATAGTGGGTCCAGATATTATCTGGCATCTGTTTATTATTATTATTATTATTATTATTATTATTGGAAACTGTTGTGTTACTATTATATATCTGCCTACAACTATTCAATTGTCTATTTCTGTTATTTAATAATTATGATTATTATTTGATATGCTCTGTGGGTGCTTAGCGTCGTTTTGTTTCTTGCTGCTATAACCGGTAATGATGGTAGAATGTCTTACCTCTTTCCTGTATTTCTGTTGTTTTCTGTCTGTACATTGTGTCCTATCGAAGACGACGGTAAGGAGGTTGGAGCTCCCGATTTCCCTGGCTTCTGGCCTGATTACGATTAGCATCTACTGTGGAGCATAGAGGCACGCATGCGTGGATTTCTAGGTGATGTGCGTCTAACCTTCCTTGGAGGGCCAGAATGCTGGCACATTAACCTGAATTCTGACCGCTGTGTCTACCTGGGAGACGTGTCGATCGCTTTGGCCTGGAGGCGTCATGAGCCGCCAATCTTTACCTACTGCATCAGCCTGCATCTGGAATTTTATCTGCCCATCCGGGAGATATAGGGTAACTGCTTCTACACCCCGTAGGAGGACTCTTTTGATTCCACTGCTCGGGCTCCGGCCCGTGGCTCTGTGGCTCTTATGGAGGTTTCCTCATATGAGGAAGACCCCGAGGAGGTCCCCGAGGATGACCTCGCAGAGGATCCTGAAGAGGATTCTGATACGATCTCTCCTCATCTGAGGGACTGATATTGTTAGTAGCTACTGATGGCTGCTAGTGTTTTTATTTTGGGGGCCTGATGTCTTTTGTAGTGGGCTGTATATTTCTGATATCTTGGGGATGTATATGTATGATCCTTTGGGGTAGGTATAGTTTTGCTTTTTGGTATATCAGGCTTTGTAACCAAACAGTTTGATAAATATATATATATATATATATATATATATATGAATATGCAATGTTAATTCCAATGTATGCTTTACTTCTATTTGCTCTTTATTTCCATTTATGTTCATCACTTTGTGTTTATTAATTATTATTATTGTAACAAAAAAATATTTGCCAATTTAATTATATGTCTATAATCAAGTAAATTTATATTATATTATAAAGAACCGGGTCTTAACTTATACAATTTTATTTCCGTAATGTAATTGACAATGTAACGTTCCCTCCCAAAAAGGAGCGTTACACACTGGTCAGCTCTTTTTTTTTTTTAAAAATATTTACACACATACCCCCACACTTATTCAAGAAACTCATCCAATAACAAAGTCAATGCTCTCTTATTCCCTAGGGTTGGGTAAGAACATGGTTTTTCATTTTAAGGCATGTAATTAGTTCGAAACAAAGAATAGTCAAATAAGCTCAAAGGGGTTAAGCAAAGAAAAATATGCAAGGTTGGCTATTTAGTCAAAGTCGTTAATTCAAGAAAATTGCCTCAATCATGTTTATGTATGCATGTAAAAATGTAGCTTCAAAAAGAATCAAAGCAAGTTCTAGAGTAATAATTCCATGAGAAAAAATCACACAAGAAAAAAGAGAATAGTACAGATGTTCAATCCATTCATTGATAGGCTCAAAATCTCACAAGGCATATATCCATCATTCTCAATCTAAAAAAATTCAACTTCCATAACCAAGCATGTGATGATTAAGAAAGAAGACAATTTACTCAATCATTCAAATTTCCCTGAATTCATTTGCTACTTCCACACAAACTCGTTATCTACCCCAATCTAGATGCGTCTCAAGAGTAAAATTACCTCCACAACAAAATTTACTTCTTACTCTGCCATCCTTAATTGGTTTTGCTATTAGTAAACTTGCTGACAAACATATAAACATGAAAAACATAAACACACTTCCTAATTCTAAATTTTTTTTGACACAATTATTCACACAACTATCCTTCCCCCCAACTAAATCTCAACATTGTCCTCAATGTTAAAACATAGAAAGGTAAAGGATCGAAAATATTACTTGTTGTTACAATTATTGAAAAGAGAAACTTCACACAAATATAACATAAACAAAGTACGATGAATAAAACTAAAGCTTGTAATTATTTAAATAGTTGGAGTGTATGGTCTGGCTTGCTTTTCATACTGCTTCCCTCACCGCGTCCTTCTGACCAATCTATCTGAGCTGTTACTGGATCAGGTTCATAAACAAAAGCTTCTATTTATTTATTTTATTATTTTTTTAAGAAGAACAAGATAATATATACATGTAGTTGTGATTGTGGCTCACATCTTCCTCTGGTTTTACGTCCAGTAACGGCTTAAACGCCTTCTATGAGTCGAGGATAAGCTTCCCATCCAATTTTCTTATAAATTGGCAAACAAAGTCTTTTTGAGTCAGATTCCTAAGACTGAAGAACAATTTAAAACATATAAAATTAAAATACTAGGGATTTGACTTCACTTAATTCAATAATCTATCATAGACAATAGAGTAAATTTGGGACCTTCCTTATAATTAATTTCTAATCATTCAATTGATGCGAAGAATCCAGTAATTAATTAAAACTTAATTCCTTACTCTAAACCTTAACTCTTAAAGGCATGACTTTTACTCTTGGGATTCTCATTCTCCTACACAACCTATAACCTTCATTCCTAGACAATTATAAATTATGGCACCTATTATTTATGGTCTAGGTCATATGCAAACCTTCCGATTCTACATACACCTTACTAGATCAATTTATGAGTGGCCAATTCATAAAAGCATTATAAACCATAATAAACACTCAAACTGAATAGAAAAGAGTTAATTAGAATTCCAATCTTAATACATGTCAATTGAATCAAGTTACGTCTTCACCCTAAAAACACACAAATTTAACTACATATGACAAAAGAGAAAAAGAAATAAGAAGAATAAAATAAAAATATATACAAAACTCAACCTAAAAAAAATATTAACAAGTAGGCGGTATAAACACGCCATGATAAAAAAATAATAATAATAAAATTAATATTAACAAGTAAGCGGTATAAACCTATCATGATAATTACTAATAATAATATTAATCAAGAGGCGATATAAACCCTGCCATTAAATATTAATAATGATATGGTATAAACTAACCACTAAATATATATTTAAAAAAGTGTGGTATAACCCAACCACCATAAAAAAAATAACAAAGGTGTGGTATGAACCAACCACCAAATAAAAAATAAAAAATACAAAAATACAAAAAGTAAATTACAGAAAAATAAAAGTGAGAACTTTTCCCACTAAGTTAGTGTGTAAAATAAAAGGGAGAGTTTCCCCCCACTAATTAGTATGTACAGAAAAAGTAAAAAAGAGAGGTTCCCTTACTAAGTTAGTATGCACATAAAAGTAAAAGGGAGAGGTTCCCCGGCAACGGCACCAAAAACTTGATGCGGATTAAAAGTTGCAAACCCAAGTGCAGGTTATTTCAAGTAATAAATTCTCAGTGAGTCCGAGGTCGAACCACAGAAACTTGATGAAGAAAAATTAATTAAGGTAAAGTAAATATTTTGTCACAACAAATAAAAAAGATTTACTTGGGTTAGGAGATCCACTCTTGGTAAATAAAATAAGAACAAGATTAATTCTTTTTATAACTCAATTAGAATCCACACATAACGGAGGTTCCAATCAGAAAATACATCGTTTAAAGTTCATTAAAAATTATATACGTAATTATATTATGCCTCCTTTAATCATCTATTAATACCACCACTCATAAATGGGATCAAGCATTCACTGTGCCAAAATATTGTCTACAACAAATCAAGATCTCCACTTTACAAGGAGAGTTTCTAACACCAACACTTGTAAATGGGTTCAAGCATTCATTGTGTCAATTTCTTGTCTACAACAAATCAAGAACTCCACTTTACAAGGAGGGTTTCTAAATTGATTAGAAATAAAATACAGTACGTATAATGACTGCTTGAAAAATAAATCATTTAAGCACAAGAAAGGAATGAATCTAACTTTACTTTATTACCAAGAGTTTCACCCTTTCACCTAAGTAAAATGAAACTTAGTTACTCATAGACAAGAAGAAAGAAAGAGAGGAGAATAGAAGAAGAACATAACTTCAATTTAGAACAAAGGAAAACTACAACAACATAATAGTATGATCTTGGCCTCTAGGACCAAGACTTCCCAAATGATCTGCCAATGGTGCCTTTTATAGAGGATTAGGGATACAAAATGATAAGGGAGCTGAGTCATGGGTGAGTGGATGAGTAAAAAATGAGTGAAAAATGCCAAATGACTTTTGATGAGTGGAAAATTATGGAGATTCTTTGTCTCCCGAAATCATTGAGCTCTGAAGTCATTACACTCGTCATTTTGAGAAATATGGTCTTCATGAAAGTTGTAGGCCTGGATCTTAGCTTTCAAATGCTATTAGTTTGGGTTAAAAACTATTTCTACAACTCAAGATATGGTCTAATTACTACATACTGCTTAGGCCTAGGGACAACTCCTCTGTTCTGATTTCCAAGCCTAATATGACCCATTAGACCTTAGATTCTGGAAAAGTGTTCAACATAAACGTTGTAAATTTGGGTCTTAAATATCAACCATCAAAATTTCAACTGATTTGACATCCTATATCCCAAGCTATATCATGAACAGTATACATAGGTCAACCTGTTAGGATCAGCACCCTAGTTCTTACTTCAACTCCAATTTGAGTTATCCAAATGTGTGATTTGGCCTTTGAGGTCTTCATGAAAGTTGTAGGCAATTGTCTTAATTTTCCTACAAGACTAAAATAACATTAATCAGATATTTACAACTCAAGTTATAGCCATTTTACTGAACATTGCAAAAAAGATAAATTAAGACTAATTCATGCAATAATTCTTTCAATGATCCAATAAGGTTCAATATCATAAAATATGTCAAAACCAACTAAATTAAGCTTAATTAAACCTTAAGAAACCTAGTGAGAGGTTTATAAAATGTATAAAATACGGTGTTATCACCTTACATCATAAATAAAAGAAAATCTTAATAATTAGATTCAAGTGAACCTTGCGCCCTAGTCTCTCTCTCATTGATTATCTATTTTTTTGTTTGATTGTTAATTGTTTTTATGTATTTTTTTCTAATTTTATTTTGAATTTCTTCATACACTTTTGATTGTCTGGATAACAAAGAGTTTTTACAAATCTAGTAATTATCATTTATTTCTCGTGGGATCGATAACTGAGACTCAAGTCTTGTATTACTTGTCGATAGAGTGCACTTGTTCTTAGTGTATTTTACGCGTATCAAGTTTTTGGCACCGTTGTCAGGAAAATAAGTTTTGTAATATTAGAAGTGAAAAGCTCCAATTAATTTAGATGCACTTTTTATTTTATTTCTTATTTTATTTTTATTTGTTATTTTTCTAATTAATTTGTCACTTCATCTCTCTATTTATAATTCTTGTTTATGCTTACTCGATTTCAGTTTCCTGATTTGATATTTAATCCTGAAATTGAGAAAACAACTCGTAGGTTAAGGAAGTAATCTTATATTACAGTTATGACAGAATATATAAACAGGATGGAGAGACAACTAATAGTTGAGGCGAATCGTGAAGAAAGAGCTACCCAAACAAAGCGGACCATGCTTTAGTATTCCATGCCCACAGCTAAAGGGTATGGAGGAGTATTATAAGACCAGCTATGGCGGCCAACAATTTTGAGATCAAACCAGCATTGATCTCCATGATTCAGAATTCTGTTCAGTTTTGTGGATTGTCTTCGGATGATCCAAATCAGCATTTGGCTAGTATCATACAGCTGTATGATACTATCAAGTATAATAGGGTGACAAATGATGCAATTTGATTGTGACTTTTTCCTTAGTCTATTAAGGACAGAGCAAGTCAATGGTTAACGTTACTACCAAGAGGTTCCATTGTTACATGGGATCAGTTGACACAACAATTTCTGGCCAAATATTTTCCTCATTCTAAATCTGCTAAGTTAAGGAATGACATATCTTCTTTTGTACAGTTTGACATGGACACTCTCTATGAAGCTTGGGAGCATATTCAAGAGTTGTTAAGAAGATGCCCACATCATGGATTTCTCGTATAGCAGCAGGTACAAGCTTTCTACAATGGTTTGTCTCTTGCAAACTATTCACTCATTGATGCTGCTGCAGGAGGTACAATTTGGAGGAAAACACCTACTAAAAGTTAAGCATTGATTGAAGAAATTACGCTGAATAGTTATCAATGGCAAAATGAGCATCAAGTTCCTAAGAAACAAGCAGATGTATATATTGTTGATTCCTCTACTACTATTTTGAGTCAATTAGAAGCATTGACAAAGAATGTGGAAACTTTGATGATAGCAAACAGTGTAGCCCCACTAATCATTTGTGAAGCATGTGTAGGATAGGGTCATAACAATTCAAACTGTCAAGTTGGTAGTCCTTTTACGCCGAGCCTAAAGGAGTAAATTTTGTTAGTAATTCTAACTGGCAACAATACAATCTATATTCCAATATGTAATCCCAGTTGGAGGGACCATTCAAATTTCAAATAGGGAAATCAACTGGGCAATCAGCAGAGCCAACAGAGAGCGCCACAACCATCCCCAGGTTTCCAAGCACCTAAAGTAAAGCCAAGCTTTGAAAGTGTGGTAATGAAATACATAAAGAATTCAGAGGCCCGAATGAAGAGCATGGAAACTCAGATTAGTCAGTTAGCTACTTTGATGTCAAAAAGGGTGCCGGGGTCTTTGCCTGGTACTACTGAGCCTAACCCAAAGGAACATGTCAATGCAATTATCCTAAGAAATGGTAAGGAACTTGGGGAGTCGTCCTAGAAGAAGGAAATGCCAGAGTAGAAAGATACTTTTGATGAGTCAGCTAATGTGAAAGATGAGAAGGAAACTAAAGCACCTAGATGATCAAGAATTGAGAAAATGAAAAATGATATTCTTCCTGAAGAAATCTCAATTCAATATGGCAATAAAGAAAGAGAGATTGAAAAAGAACAACCAAAGTGGTGTAGAGAATAAGGATCATGAGTAGAGCGTAATATATGAACCATCACCATATGCCAAGATCCCATTTCCTCAAAGGCTGAAGAGCAATCAGCCAAAGTAATAATTTGCCAAATTCTTGGAGATGTTCAAGAAGTTACAAATTAACATTCTGTTTGTTGAAGTCATCTCTCAAATGCCCAAGTATGCAAATTTTTTGAAGGAAATACTTACAAAGAAATGCAAACTTGAGGAATTTGAGACAATATGTCTAACTGAGGAGTGCTCTGCTATTCTCTCAAAGAAGTTACCTCCAAAATTGAAAGATCCAGGGAGTTTTACTATTCCTTACTCTATTGGTAACTCTTATTTTGATAAAGCATTATGTGATTTGAGTGCTAGTATTAATTTGATGTCTTTCTCTGTTTTTAAGAAATTGGGAATGCAGGAACCCAAGCCCACTAATATTTCACTACAGCTGGCTAATAAATCCATCACTTACCTTCGTGGTGTATTGGAAGATGTCTTGGTAAAGGTGGATAAATTTATTTTTTCAGCTGACTTCATTGTATTGGATATGGAGGAGGACAATGAGATCCTAATCATACTAGGTTGTCCATTCCTCGCCACTGGAAGGGCAATAATTGATGTCTATGAAGGGAAATTGACCTTGTGATTAAATAATGAGGAAGTAGTGTTTAATGTTTTAAATTCTATTAAAAATCCTAATTCCTTTGATTCATGTAATCGTATAGATGCTACTAATGTTGTGGATAGTGCTATGTCTTCATTTATGCAGGAATCTATGACTATTGATATGCTAGAGAAGACTTTGCTCAAGGTTGCCACCAACTTTGAGAATGTCAAGCTCTATAAGAATAGACCAAAAAAGAGGCATGACATGTGTATCAAGCAGCGTGAGTTTAAGATTGGGAATAAAATTCTTCTCAATAACTCATGTCTTTGTCTTCTTCCTGGTAAGTTTTGGTCAAAATGGTGTGGACCATATGAGATTATTTGCATTTTATCACATGGTGTGCTAGAGGTGAAGAAAGATGGCCCACAGACATTCTTGATAGATGATCAGAGCACGAGGCACTGCTTTGAAAAAGAAAAAGGGTTATTCTATTTTTGGTGCTTTAAGCCACCTTGATTTTCTTGAATAAAAGGTAACATCGAGCTAATGATGTTAAACAAGTGCTTCACAGGAGGCAACTTGTGTTTCTTCTTTATATATCTTATTTTCATTGTTTTTGTTATTTTTTTTCTTTTAGATGCTACTCATTTGTTTTGGAAAAGAATATTGTGATTTTCATATTCAGTTGCAGTGCTGACTCTTATGCTTCTTCTCGGCCTAACATTGTATCACTTTTCATCAAGTTGTGTTGCTCTTTTCTTTACCCCTTTATTTCTTTTTCTTCCACATTGAGGACAATGTTTATCTTAAGTGTGGAGGCGTAATCCTGAAAAAAAATTTGCACAACTGATGATCACTTAAGTATTGCTAGTAATCAAGATGGAATTGTGGGTTAATTTCTTGATTTATTATGAGCTGATAGAGATATGTTTTAAGGGGATTCCATTACTCATGAGCTGATTTTGTGTGAAGCAATCTTTTTCAATGAAGTAAAGTGAAATTTAGCATCTTTTTTGAAAATTAGCCATGTATGCTTGCATTTGTTCTTTTTATTAACATTAGTCAGAAAGTGAGTTTTGAGCTTTAATGATTGGATTTTTCATAAACGAAATCCTATTTTTCTTCTAGAGTGAGTTTTCTCTTGATTAATGTGCACTAGAACTTGCTTTGATATCTTGTTTAGGCTTTAATGATTCACATACAGACTTGAAAATGATTAAGGTAATTAGGCTTAATTCTTTCTTGACTTTTAGAGTTGTATTGACAAAAAATCCATTAGTTGCCCCATTTGAGTCTGAAATTGATTTCTTTGAATACTTAATTGAATAATCAGGTTGAATTCTTTGGAGCATATGATGTGTTGATTAAGTCATTAAAGGTTGCTTTTGTCTTTAAGGGTTGAAAAAAAAATAAAGGAAAAAAGTTTGAAAAAAAAGAAAAAAATGGCAAAGGAAGAAAAAAAAAAGAAAGGATTGTTGGTGAAGAATAATGAGAATATTGGGTTGAAAGTCAGAATTTGTTATATCCTTGTGCAATATGCTATATTTGTCATCTTTTCAACCTAATTTTGTGTTGTATTAATTTATCCATAAACATTATTTACCTTTATTTATCTTTTTCCTACCTTACATTAGTACCTTTGGCCCCGTTACAACCAAAGTTAAGTGTAAACCCCTTTTTACCTTACACAATGATCTATGTCCTAAATCTATTCATGAAGGTCTTGGACTTGATCTTGTTATCATCTTCAAATTTGTTATCATCAAAACAATTCTTCAATGGCCATAGCAAATTACATTCTCCTCCTTTTTGATGATGACAAACAAACATTGAGAAAAAAAGTTAGTTTAATTAAATTGGAATCCACAAAGTCATTGGAGAGATTTACTCTCTCTCTTTTCGTAAGAGGTGTTTATATCAGAGATGTGCGCAGCGCAGCTCCCCCATACTTTTGGAATCTCAGGATCTGTTTTAGTTTTACCTGTCTTTTCTCAAAAAAAGAACTTAAGCTTTCTCTCCCCTTTTTGCCGTGATAAAAAAGATAGGGTAAGATAAAGCGTAGAGCTTAAGCAATATGATATACAGTTAAGTCCAATATATTATTTTTATATAAGGCAGTAAATTGACCAGTCAAGAACAAGGCTAAACATTGTGCCAAACAAATGAGCATTAAAAGTAGTAAGTCACTAAAGCAATGAAACCATTCAGTTCAAAGACCAAAAACTCATTCATTAATTAATCCAGCCAATTACATTTATTCAAGCAAAAGAACAACATATACATCAAAGATAGAGATCTAAAAAAATAAAACTAAGGATCCTAAACTAGTTTTCTAGTGGTGCCAGGGGGAAGTGATGTGCCAAGATTTCCCGTATCTATCTACTCTTGTCTCATGGATGCATGCTCATGCTCTAGGGCTTCTAGCCTATCATACATGATGTCCATGTTGTTCTCCATATATACCTGCATGTTAAGCATGGTTGCCATTATCTGGTCATTGGTAACTGGGCTAGCAGCAACAACAATGTCTTCTTCTTGCTCATCCTCATCTTCTTCCACCTCATTTGGATATACCCAACTATCTTCATTTCTTATAATCTTCATTTTCTGGAGTGTGAAGGAGCCAAAGACATTATGGTGAGTCAGCTTAATCAGTTGCTCAGTTTCCAAGATGTGTAGATATTTTTGACGAAAGGCAGTGATGAGCAAGTCGTAGGGCAAGTCAGATTTCTCGTTCCCTTTTACTTTCATCATGTGCTTCATGATGAAATTGGGCCAGTTTAATGATATGAATTTTGTTGTGTGTTGCAAACCCAAGTGCAGGTTATCTCAAATAATAAATTCTCGGGAGTCTGAGGTCGATCCATAGAGAATTGATGAAAAAAAATTCTTTGAGGTAATGAAAAGATTTGTCACAAAAATAAAGATGATAAATAAAATTGTTCACAAATGAAAAGGAATTGCTTGGGGCTAGGAGATCCACTCTTGGTAAATAAATTAAGGACGAGATTAATTCTTTTATAACTCAATTAGAATCCACGCATAAAGGAGGTTCCAATCAGAAAATACAATATTCAAAGTTTTTTAAAAGTTATATTAGTTATATTATGGTTCCTTTAATTATTTACTAATGCCAACACTTGTAAATGGGTTCAAGCATTCATTGTGCTAATCTCTTGTCTACAACAAATCAAGATCTTCACTTTACAAGAAGGATTTCTAAATTGATTAGAAACAAAATATAACAAATATAATGACCACTTGATAATATAACATTCAAGCATAAGAAATAGATTAATATAACATTATTTCATTACCTAAAGCTTCACCATTTAACCCAATTAAAATGAGAATTATTTACCCATAAACAAGAAGAAAGAAAGGAAGAAGAAGAAGAAGATGAACATAACTTCAATTTAGAACAAAAGAAAATTACAACAAGAGAAACAAATGAAATAATAAAATAATATTGATCTCTAAACCAAGATGATTCTAATGAGCAGCCAATGGTGCCCTTTTATAGAGCATGAAGGGCACACAATGACAATGGAGTCGTTCAATGAGTGGGTGGATGAGTGGAACATGACAATGGAGCTGTTAAAGAGTGGATGGATGAATGGGTAGATTATTGCCATGCTTGTCTCCCCGCTTAACTAATTTAGTTGTCTTCACATGACTATAACTCTATCATAACATCACCTATTACATAAGTGGTCTTCATGAAAGCTGAAGAGTTTGGTCTCAGCTTTTCAATGCCACTTGTTTCATCACAATCTAACCCCGATAGCCCAAGTTATGGTCCAATCTTTGCACAGTATTTGGGTTCCAACAATAGCACATCTGTTCTGACTTCTATGCCTAATATGACCTACTAGACATCCGATCTAACTTTTGTGTTCTTCATAAAAAGTTGTAGATTTGTGTCTTAACTTTCATTTGGGCTTAGTTTATTGTCAATTGAACTCTTATAGCTTAAGAAATAGGTTGATGAGTGTGCATAGGTAAAGCTGTCAGGATCAGCACTCTAGTTCTTGCTTCAACTCCAATTTAAATTATCCAAACGTGTGATTTATCTCTTGAGATCTGCATGAAACTTGTAGAGAATTGTCTTAACTTTCCTACAAGATCAAAATCACATCAATAAAATATTTACAACTCAAATTATAGCCAATTTACTTAATGCTGCCAAATACATAAATTAAGCTCAATTCATGCAATAATTCCTTCAATGATCCAATTAGGCCCAATATCATAAAATGTGACAAAATCAACTTAATTAAGCCTAATTGAACCTTAAGAAGCCTAGTGAGAGGATTATTAAATGAATAAAATATATCGCTATTATTGAAACAGAATCTTTTCTTCAAGACCCATACCATGAAAATGTCGTTTTCACCAAGGTAGGCATAGTTGCCTCTTCGAGGGGCAAGAATATGCGCGTACGCGTAATGCAACAGCCTATCTTGACTCTTCAACATTCCACCCTTTATCCCAACCAAGGATTTCACCAGACCAGGTTCCATTATTTCTTCAATATATTCTGACCTCTTAAACTCCTCAACAGAAGGCCTATTATCTTCCTCAATGTTAGGGCCAGTTGCCCGTAGATCAAACATCTGTAACTAGTCTTGTGGAGTGATCACCATGTGTTGATATTTGACATCTGAGTGTAGGTACTGACTAACTATCTGTAAATTATAGTAGAATATCTTGACAAGGTCAGGATAGGTGTCAGCCTTGAAAGTGCAAAGCTTTAACACCTCTTGATGTGTTAGAAGATCCAAAAACTCGAACCCTCCTTCTTCAAAGAACACCAAATCTATGTGCTTTGGTTGCATAAGGTGTCTGCCCACAGAGTGAGTTCTAAAATGACCCAAATCTTCCAAATCATAGGAGAGTCTACGTAGGTCCAAAGGGTTGTTAGAGGGAGTGGTCTTGGTCCTTGGGCACTTTGGGTTGGAGGACAAAGCCATGGAAGAAGGTTAGGGTCGTGGGTAATGGTGTTTTGGACAGGGATGTGCGTGAGAAGAGATTGGAGAAGGGGAAAGGCGTTTTAGGAGAGAGTGGCATAGAGATGGAGGAAAAGTGGAGAGAAAGGGGCAAAAATAATGGAATTTGGGAGATTTAGGGTTTGCAGAGAGCGTTGCACGCAGGGAGATGAGGCTGCATGAGGAAGATGAAGCAGATAAGAGAGTGAAAAGATAGAAATAAAAGAGGAGGGAGCACTGCTCCTTTTAAAGACAGCTCATGTTTATTCAAATAAGAGTTTCTCTATTCGAATAAACTCGTGGGAAGATCAACAGACTTGGCTTTCTGTTAATGTTTATTCGAATGATGTTTGCATTATTCGAATAAAAAGCACGCAGACTTGGCTTTTTGCCATATATTATTCGAATAACCATTTGGTTATTCGAATAAAACCAGTGAGGAATAGTTTTAAAATGCTTCTGCCAAGCGTTATTCGAATAAGCATTTTTCCAAGATCATATTTAAGGGCTACTGTGTTCTATTATTCGAATAAAGTTTCTTTTATTCGAATAAGATGCATTTAAAAGGGTATTTTAGTAGGCTACTAGAATTCATTATTCGAATAAGCATTGCCTTATTCGAATAAATCTATCAGAAAAATACCAGATAGTTAGAAGAATATGATCAAACATGAAACTTGAGATATGGAATCTTACCCAATGTTGGAGTACCAGCAAAACAAATTTGGGAAAATCTCTGATGCTTAAGTTAGTAATGATTCAAAATAAATAATTCAGTGATAAAGCCATAAACACAAGTATTCATTTATATGCATGATTGATCAATTATGCCCAATTCCCTTCTAATGTAAAAGAATGCTTCTTTTGCCAATGGTTTGGTAAATATATCTGTAAGTTGTTCTCTTGTTTCAACAAATTCTAGCATGCAAGCTCCTTTTTGCACATGATCTCTTATAAAGTGATGCATAATTTCAATGTGCTTAGTCCTAGAGTACAAGATGAGATTTTTAGACAATTTGATTGCACTAGTGTTATCACATCTTATAGGGATGTGATCAAGCTAAAGTTCATAGTTTAGAAGTTGTTGTTTCATCCAAAGGATTTGAGCACAATAACTTTCAGCTACAATATACTTAGCTTCAGCAATAAACAATGTCACACTATTTTATTTCTTGCTATGCCAAGAAACTAAAGAACTTCCAAGCAAGTGGCATGTCTCACTAGTGCTCTTCCTATCCAATTTGCATTTAGTAAAATTAGAATTGGAATATCCAATTAAACTACAAGAGGCACCTTTAGGGTACCACAATCCTATTTGTGAAGTGCCAACAAGATATCTCATTATTCTTTTTACTGCACTTAAGTATGATTCTCTAGGATTAGCTTGATATCTAGCATGCATGCACACACTAAATATAATATTTGGCCTACTAGCAGTAAGATAAAAGAGTGAGCCAATCATACCTCTATACTTTGAGATTTCTACAGGTTCACCTTCTTCATCCTTGTCCAAATAACAAGAAGTTCCATTTGGTGTATTCATATGCTTAGAGTTGTTCATTCCAAATTTCTTAAGCAGCTCCTTGCAATACTTGGATTGACTTATGAAAGTCTCATTCATTGTTTGCTTGATTTGGAGTCCAAGGAAAAAGTTGAGCTCACCCATCATTGATATCTCAAATTCACTTTGCATAATGTTAGCAAACTCCTTACAAAGAGACTTATTAGTAGCATAAAAAATTATGTCATTAATATATATTTGCACAAGGAGAATGTCATGTACTTTGTTTTTAATGAAGAGAGTAGTGTCAACCTTTCCTCTTATAAAGCCTTTTTCTAAAAGAAACTTGCTCAACCTTTCATACCAAGCCCTAGGTGTTTGTTTGAAGCCATACAAGACCTTTTTCAATTTAAAAACATGATTGGACAGTTCATAATCTTCAAAACTAAGAGGTTGTTTCATATACACCTCTTCTTGTATAAAGCCATTTAAAAAAGCTCTTTTAATATTCATTTAATATAATTTAAAATACATGATGCATGCATATGCAAGTATCATTCTAATAGACTTTAATCTAGCTACAAGTGCATAAGTTTCCTCATAATCTATGTCTTCTTCTTGATTATACCTTTTAACTACAACCCTAGCTTTTTTCCTTATTATTAAGCTCGTTTCATCAAGTTTGTTCCTAAAGACCCATTTGGTGCCAATTATGGGATGATCATAGGCCTTGGAACTAATTTATAAACTTGATTTCTTTCAAATTGGTTTAGTTTATCTTGCATAACCAAGATCTAATGTTCATCACTAATGACCTCATTTATGTCTTTAGGTTTAACTAGAGAAACAAAAGTCATATGATTACGTACATCTCTAAGAGAGTCTCTAGTAGTTACCCATTTTGAGACATCACCTATAACTTTGTCAAGAGAATGGTACCTTGAAATTCTCCACTTTCTTGGAAGACCATTTGATTATTGCTCCTCTTATTGTGGTAGTGCTTCCTCTCTTTTGCTTTCTTTCTTTTACTCTTTGTTGCTTCTTAAGTGGGTGTTAGACAAAGTTTCTGGAACATCATCAATATAATCATTTCCTAACCTAATGGGGTTAGTTTTATAAAATGCAATATATATTGATTCTTCAATTGTCTTAGTTCTCTTATTATAAATTCTAAAGGATTTACTACTAAGAGAATAACCAAGAAATATTCCTTCATTGAATTTAGTATTAAACTTGCCTAGGTTATCTTTTCTATTGTTTAAAACAAAACATTTGCAACCAAAGACATGAAAGTGAGAAATGTTTGGTTTCCTTCCTTTATATAGTTCATAAGGGATTTTCTTTAAAATTGACCTTATTAATGCCCTATTTATAGCATAATAAGCAGTACTTACCGCATCTATCCAAAAATACTTAGGAAGGTTTGTTTCATTGAGCATAGTTCTTGCTAACTTCTCAAAAGATTTATTTTTCTTTTCAATCACTTCATTTTGTTATGGAGTTCTAGGGGCAGAAAAGTTATGCTCAATGTCATTTTTATTGCAAAACATTTTAAACTCTTGGTTTTCAAATTCTCCACCATGATTACTTATTATGGATGCAATGCTACAATTTTTCTCATTTTGAATAATCTTTGCAAGTTTTCTAAATGCATGAAAGACATCATTCTTATGAGCAAGGAATAGAGTCCATGTATATCTAGAGTAATCATCCATGATCACAAAAGTATAGTAATTACCCCCAAAACTTATAGTTCTTGATCGTCCAAAAAGATTCATGTGCAAACGTTGTAAAGGTCTAGTAGTAGAAATAACAATTTCAGCTTTGAAAGAGACCTTTACTTGTTTATCCTTTTGACATGCATCACAAAATTTATCTTTCTCAAAATTGTGGTTTGGAAGGCCAATTACTAATTCTTTAGAAACAAGTTTATTTAGGTGATTTATGTGAATATGAAAAATTCTCCTATGCCATAGCCATGAATCACTATCTTTACTTATAAGACATATATAACATCTTGAGAGGTAATATCATCAAGGTTAATCATATATATGTTATCAACTCTATGACCAATAAACTTAACTTGCTTATCATCCTTACCTTTAATTATGTAATAATTAAAGTCAAAGATAACTTTATTTCCCTTGTCACACAATTGACTTATGCTTAGCAAGTTATGTTTGAGTCCTTCTACATACAAGACATTATCAATTGAAGTACATGAATTCTTACTAACTTTTCCAACTCCAAGGATCCTTCCTTTATTGTTGTCTCCATATGTGACATGACTATATTTCTTGCAAGAAAGGAGAACTTAAAACTATCACTCGTCGTGTGCTTGAAGCACCTATTATCAAGGTACCAATTTGAGCTATTGACTTTCAAGCACACCTACAAAACATGTTCAAATTATGGTTTTAGGTACCCAAACCTTTTTGGGTTCTTGGGTGTTAGTTTTAGGCAAGGAGCCCTTTGGAACCTATATTTTCTTTTGTCCAACATGTGATTGTTTCCTAATTCTACATGTAGATGCACTATGTCCTTTTCTTCCACAATAAAAGCATGTTATAAAAGGACTACTTGACATACTTGAAAAAATAAAGAAGTTCTTATAAAATTTGTGTTTCTTAGGATTATAACTCAATCCGGCTTTATCAAACACATATATTTGTTTTTCAAGTATGATATTCAAGTTTTCTCTACTAAAAGTGAATTTAGCTGGAGTATTTTCAAATCTTCAACTTCTTTTTCTAAGGATAAGCATGAACTATATGAGGAAGATGAAGAGGGGGTATCCTTATACAGAGCAAAAAGTGTATGAGGAATTTGCATCAATTAGCCCAAGAGTTTCATTTTCTAATTTCAATTCATCCACTTCTTTATTTAAAATAAAAAATTTGACTCTCAAGAGAGGAAAATGTTTTCTTTGACAATGAAATCATTTTTGCAAGCCTCAAGGACTCTTCATGAAATTCCTCAAAGGCTTCTTGAAATTCATCATAAGAATATTGGGATTCAAGGGTTTGAGAATCTACCTTAATATCATCCTTGACCATGAGACAAAGGTTGGCTACTTCATCTTCTGATTCATCCGAAGAGTCCATGCCATTGTCCTCATAAGCCACATATGCTCTTCTCCCTTTGCTCTCTTTGTTGGGCCTTCTTTCAAAAAAATTTCTCTTCTTTTGGCCTAGAGGGTAGTTCATCTTCATATGGCCAGGTTTCCCACATCTAAAGCAAGTGGAAGGAGTTGGAGTGAAGCTTCCACCCTTTACATAGTTTTTCTTTAGAGGGAAGGGTGGTCTTCTCCCATTTCCTTTCTTCTTTCGAAACTTTCTGAATCTTCTAATCAAAAGGTTAAAGGTCTCTTCATTCATCTCCAAGTCCTCTTCCTCATCTTCATCATCATTTTCATCAATGTGGGATGAGGAGGCCTTGAGTGCTAGTCCTTTCTTTTTTCTATCAATATCTTTATTTTGGTGAAGCCTTGATAATTCCATTTCATGCTCTTGTAGCTTCCCAAAGAGTGTTGGAAGAGTCATGGTTGTAAGGGACTATACAAAAGTACTCATTATACCCTAGAGCACTAGTAATGATATTTTTGTCTCTAGCATTATATTGCACTCTCTTTTTATCTTCATCTGTCCATTCAGCTCTTAGCTTTTCAATTTGTCTACCATCAACAAACTTGGTAGGAACAAAGGGACTATTTTCAATGACATCCCCAACATCAAGATTAATAGCTTCAATGAAAATTTTCATTCTTTCTTTCCATTAAGTATAATTGGTGCCATTAAAAGCTGGGGGCCTATTGATTGAAGCACCTTTAGATAAAACATTTTGAAAAGAAGTCATCACTCTTCTTGAAGCTATTAAGCTCTTTAAATAAGAGTTTAGCTCTGATACCATTTATTACCAAGTGGCTTCAAGGCTCAAGAGGAGGGTGAATTGAGTATTTTAAAACTTTTCGCAAACAAGCCCCATTTAATTTTCTTTGAAGCTATTTTCTCTTAGTTGAGTGGATTTGTGATAATACACAAACTTAAAAAAAATGAATGAGTGGAAGAACAAGCAGCAAGTATGCAAAAGTAATAAATAAGCTTGCATGTACACACAGAGATTCATACTAATTCAATCACCCTTGTGATCTATGTTCAGTTCTTAGGATCATCCACCCAGGAGTTTCCACTATAATCAAGCTTCACAAGGTGCTAGATAAACCCTTTACAATAGTTGAGCTCTTCCTATACTTCAAGGATCATCCATCTCTTGTGTAGAATATAACACCCCAAAAATTGTTTATTTTATCATTTATCATCATTTTATAATATTTATAAATTTTGAGAATTTTTGTGAATTTTTCGGGAAATATTAAATATTTTAATATATTTCTCATTTTACGTGAATATATTCCTCATTTTACGTGCACACTGAGAAGAGTCAGTGTAACACCTCGGAAATGATTTGTTTCATCATGAATAGTCATTTTCCAATATTCATGATTTTTGGAGATTTTTTTGGAATTTTCCAGAAACGCTGAATATTTTAATATATTCCTCGTTTTGCATGCGCACTGAGCAGAGTCGGTCAAACGCTCCGAAAAATTGTTTGTTTTGTGATGAATAGTGATGCGTGCGGAAGTAGTGATTAAAATTTAGATAAAAATCAGTTGTCAGGCCCACTAGAAAATAAAAGCCTTACAACTAGTTGTAGTTAGTAAGGGTCGATCCACAGAGAACCAATTCAATTAACACTATTAAATAATTCCCAATGTAAACTCTGATTAATAATAAACAGTAAATAGGGGGTTTTAGAGTTTTGATGAACAATGAACAGCTTCAAAGATAATAACAATAAACAAACTGAAATCAACAATATAAGAAAATTGGTTAAGAGATTGAATCCACCACTAGATTTATATGATAATGTAAATTTACATATCATTTTATTCCAACATGCTCAATTATGTTTTTATGCAATTGTGAGAGTAAATCTCTGTTTTCCTTACGTGTTGGCCAATTTAGCAACCGCTCAAATCAACTCCTAATCACTGATTATTCATAAAGCAACCGCTCTTACAACTATCCAACAATTGCATTAAAATTTAGAAAACTAATTACACTAAGATCTAATCACACACCGGGATTAAATTACTTAGAACATATATTTCTCTAGATCTACTACCACAACCGTGCATAATAAACCCAGATCTACCACTTTTATAACTGGCAAATAGCACAAAGATAATTATACCCACATGAACATCATACATCCCACTAGATCTACTACCACAACCGTGCATAATAAACCCAGATCTACCACTTTGAAAGTGGAAATAAGTATAAAAACCTTCATACCAACAATAGATTCAGAAATATATGAATAAAAACATAACTGTGTTGAAATAATCAAATATGCAAGGTTCACAACATTAATACTAGTGGTTTTATCACTCCCTTAACCAAGGGAGGTTTAGTTACACATAACTAGAAGGAAATCACAAGAAAAACTATGAAGAAACAAGAAGAAACTATGAGAGAAATGAAGGAGAGTCCAACCTCTTTCATGATAACCAATGATGCCTTTTATAGAAGTTTAGGGTAACAAAATGACAAAGGGGAGTGGATGGATGAGTGGGTTAGTGGAGTGGAGTGGTTGAGTGGATTGGTTGAGTGGGTTAGTTGAGTGGATGAGTGGAGTGGAGTGGTTGAGTAGTTGAGTGGATTGGTTGAGTAGATTGATTTAGTGGATGAGTAGTTGAGTGGGTTGGTTGAGTGGATGAGTGGAGTAGATGAGTGGTTGAGTGGGTTGATTTAGTGGATGAGTAGTTGAGTGGATTAGTGGAGTGGATGAGTGCGAAAATTTCTTGGTCTGACTTGGAAGCCAAAAATGACCGACTATACTTTAGATCCATGAAAAGTACTCTTCATGAAAGTTGTAGATCTTTGTCTTGGATATAACATGCATATCTGGATCGTCCAATTTGGCTTCCTACAGCCCAAGATATGACCCAAATACCACTGGTTGTTCAAACCCAACTTCAGCACATCTGTTCCGACTTGCAAGCCCAAACTGACCCATTAGACTTCATTCTTTCAAAAGGTGTTCTTCATGAAAGTTGTTTATTTGGGTCTTGACTATCAACTATCCAAATTTCAGCCCATCTCCATTATTACAGCTTGAGATATGATTTTATAAATACACACCGTTCGGATTCTAGTGACAGAACCCGTATTCTGACTTCCATGTAAACTTAGGTCCCTTAGACATCTGTTTAGGACTTCGAGCTCTTCATCAAAGTTGTAAAGCTTCCTCTTAGATTTCCTACAAGATAAAATTCATGATTGTCAAATATCAGGAACTCAAGTTATGGCCAAAATACAGAAATAGTGTAAAATCTCAATAATGCTGAAAATATTCAATTAGGACCAATTTGAGCTCAAACTCACAACATCATACCAAACTCAATCAATTAAGAATATGGAGAGTGTAAATGACTAAACATAAGGGTTTCTTAATAAATAAAATATGTGATTATCAAATTCCCTCACACTTAGCTTTTTACACTCTTGGGCAAAACTCAAGACCAAAACAAGGACATAAAAGATTAACAAAAATTTAAATTCCAACGACATTCAAGAGCCCAAAATTTTACAATCAAGAAGAATAATCAAAGGTTCATGGGATCAAAACATTCATGAGTTAACAATTCTCCACATCTCAAACCAACAAGCAAGGTATCTTCAATATGAATCGAGAATGATAGATCTTCACAAGATTCTCTCTCAATCTCTCAAGTGTTTAAAAGGTAGGTATTTCACTCAATTCAACCCATGAAAATTGCACTACCATAAGCTTGCTTATCTTCTACTTCTCCACTACTCAAAACACATGCACACATAAATCATGAGGACTTTATTCAAGGTTGTAGTGAGGTCAAGGTAACAGAAGAGGATAAAATGGATATAAGAAGATAAATACCAAAGGGAATAAAAGCAAATGAGGGCTGAGTTCAAATAACAAGCATAAAAGTTCATCCCAACTCTAATGTATATCCCTTTACATATTTATTTCCCAATCCTTTTCTTTTCTCTTTTTTTTTATGAACATAACTATATACATACATTTTTTTTTCTCTTTTTGTTTTGTCTTTTTTTTTTAGGCACTCTTTCCTTTTTTAACAACCATTTTGTACACACACCCCCACACTTGTTCAAAAACTCATCCATTAACCAAGCTAATGTTCTTTTATTCCCTAAGGTAAAATAAGAACACGATTTTTCATTTAAGGTATATAATGAACTAGAAACAAGGAATGGTCAAATAAGCTCAAAGGGGTTAAGCAAAGGAAAATATACAAGGTTGGCAGGAATCAAAGAATTTTCAAGAAGTCAAAAGAGTGCTTAATATCATATTGAAAACAAGGTTGGCTATTTGGTTAAACTAGCTAATTAAGAAAGAGGGCCTCAAACATGTTCATGCATGCAAGTGAAATGTAGCCTCAAAAAGAATCAAAGCAAGTTCTAGAGTGGTCATTAACATGAGTGAAAATCACACAAGAAAGAAGAGAATGGCATAAATGTTGAATCCATCCATTAGGCTCAAAATCTCACAAGGTATGCATCCATCAAACTCAATTCATCAATTCAATCATCCATCACCAAGCATATCAGTTCAAAAAGAGAGAAAAGTTATTCAATCATGCAATGAACCTCTTTTTTTTTTTTTTTGAAAAAAAAAATTTTTTTTGAAATTTTTTTTTTTGAAATAAAAATTTCTAAAATCTCTCCCCCACACTTAATATAACATTGCCCTCAATGTGAAAGAGAGATATAGAAAAGAGCAACACAACCTGATAAGAAGTGAATCAACGCCAAGCAGAAAAGAAGCACACTGTCAGTGCCACATCAGACCAGATTATTTGTGGATATGGCTCACATCTGCCTCTGGTTTAACGTCCAGTAACGGCTTAAACGTCTTCTATGAGTCGAGGATAAGCTTCCCATCCAATTTTCTTATAAATTGGCAAACAGGGTCTTTTAGAGTCAGATTCCCAAGACTGTAGCATTTTTCTTCATCCTTGAAGAGATTCCACAATTTAAGAATTTCACGATGCACCAATCCACAAGAATGCGTCTCAAGAGTCAATAAGATATCATCTAATGACTCCTTACTCAGTCCATTCTTAATGAAGAAAATTTTATCTTCTCTATTTGCGGAAACCATCCCCAAAGTACGACATCGCTTGTTACAGTTCCATCGTCCACATTTGTGGCAAACTTGTAACCTTTTTGCTCTTCTCCTTTTAGAATATGAACTTCTTCCAAAACCAGGCATATATGAGTTAAATGAAATTGAGGACTCACCTACTAATCGGACCTTTGCTTCAATTATCCAGCGTACATCTTCTGGCATACCTTTGTGCATTAACAGTCTCAATCTTTCACATCGAATTTTGTAGATTGTTCTCAGAGCATTTTGAGGAAGAGAAGGAAAATATTTGCTCAGGTTTGAAAGAATTACATCCATTTTGAAGGAGAAGAAGGGTTCAGTTATTTTGGGAAACTGAAAAATAAACCGACTTGAGAGTCACGAGTACCGTATCCGCCACTTAATCGGTAACACAAAGAACTCAAGAACTTGGTTTTCCAAGAATGGTTGAGTCTTTGTCCATTAACTTTAAGCGCATTACCATTCCTAGGATCCTCAATATCTACGGCCCCAGAGGATACACGTGTTTGACAACAAAAGAACCGTGCCTCCTAGATCTCAATTTTCCAAGGAGTAGGTGCAGATGATAATCTCAAAGCAGAACTTTTTTGACCAATTTCCATAGCTTTTGCAGACCTTGAATAAAGTAGGCCAATAAAATCCATACTGCAAGATTTTCGCAATTGTTGTCGCTTATTGTCGGGCATACAGCTATTTTTTTTTCTTCTTCTTTTTTTTTATTCATAATGCGGATGGAGAAGGTTCATCACCTCCACTTCTGCATTCTCTGGAAGTTCATAATAAGGTTTGAGACGATGACCATTGACCTTAAATGTTTTGCCTGAAATTTCACTCCTGATCTCAACTGCACCAAAAGGAAAAACATTAGTTACCACAAATGGCCCAATCCACTTAGAACGCAATTTACCTGGAAACAATTTGAGTCTTGATTGAAAAAGCAGAACTTTTTGCCCTCTGTGAAATTTCTTTCTGGAAATCAACTGGTCATGGAATGCCTTAGCTTTAGTCTTATAAATCAGGGCATTCTCGAAGGCCTCATTTCTTAATTCTTCCAGTTCCTGTAACTGGAACTTCCTTTGCTTTCCAGCTCCTTCCAATTCCATATTTACTTGTTTAATGGCCCAGTAAGAGCGATGTTGCAACTCAACGGGCAAATGACAGGGCTTTCCATACACCAACCGAAATGGTGACATGCCAATGGGAGTCTTATAGGCAGTCCTATAAGCCCATAAAGCGTCTTCAAGTCGAGTGCTCCAATCCTTTCTTGAGGGATTCACTGTCTTTTCAAGGATTGACTTAATCTCCTATTGGACACTTCGGTTTGCCCATTTGTCTGTGGATGGTAAGGAGTGGAGATTCATGCATAACTCCATATCTTTTCAATAGAGCATCAAAGGTTCTGTTGCAAAAATGAGTCCCTTGGTCACTAATGATAGCCCTTGGGGTCCCGAACCTGGAGAAAATATGTGTTCTAACAAAATCTGTAATGTTTTAGAATCATCAGATCGGGTGGCTTTTGCTTCCACCCATTTAGACACATAATCAACGGATAAAAGAATGTATGTGAAACCAAATGAAGGAGGGAATGGTCCCATGAAATCAATACCCCACACATCAAAGAGTTCCACAAAAATGATCGGAGTCCGAGGCATTTGATTACGAGGACCAATATTACTGTTCTCGACAATGGTCACAAGACTTACGAAGTTGTAGCGTCTTTGAAAATTGAAGGCCAATAGAAACCACTTGTCAAGCACTTTATTGGCTGTCCTTTTTTTCGCCAAAGTGTCCTCCACATGCATAGGTGTGGCAAAAGGAGAGGATGGAGTGTGTCTCAGAATCAGGAATGCACCTCCTAATGACTTGATCTGCACAATGCTTCCATAAGTATGGGTCATCCCAGATATAGTATTTACAGTCACTCCTTAATTTATCTCTTTGGGCCTTGTTCAAACCCTCCGGAAAGTCCTTAGTAACTAGGTAGTTAACAATGTCAGCATACCAAGGGATTATGGTGTTGACAACCATCAAATATTCATCCGAAAAAGTCTCCATGATAGCCATTTCTTCCTCTTCAGTTACCAATCTACTCAAGTGATCGGCCACCAAGTTTTTGCTCCCTTTCTTGTCTTTAATCTCCAAGTCAAATTCTTGGAGCAATAAAATCCATCGGAGCAATCTAGGCTTTGCTTCTTTCTTTGTTAGAAGATACTTCAAGGCTGCATGATCTGAAAACACAATCACTTTAGAACCAATTAGATATGATCTAAATTTTTCTAAAGCAAATACAACAGCTAGAAGTTCCTTTTCTGTGGTTAAGTAATTAAGTTGAGCATCATTTAGAGTCCTTGATGCATAGTAAATGGCATAAGGAACTCTATCAACTCGTTGTCCCAAGACAGACTCCTCTTGCAAAGTCACGGCATCACACATTAGTTCAAAAGGTAACTCCCAGGTTGGGTGGCCTGATGATAGGCGCAACACTTAACAACTTCTTGAGTTTATTGAAAGCTTCCATACATTTCTCATCAAAGTTAAAATTAACATCTTTTTGAAGAAGTCTGCAAAGGGGCAATGAGACTTTAGAGAAGTCTTTAATGAATCTCCGGTAGAAACCTGCATGACCAATAAAAGAACGAATCTCCCGCACACTAGTGGATGGGGGCAAAGAATGCATGAGTTCTACCTTAGCTTTATCTACTTCAATTCCCCTAGCAGAAATTACATGACCTAACACAATACCTTCATTCACCATGAAATGATATTTTTCGCAATTCAGTACCAGGTTAGTGTCAATGCATCTTTTAAGAACCAATGTTAAATGTTCCAGGAAATTTTCAAAATCATTTCCAAAGACACTAAAGTCATCCATAAAAACCTCAATGATGTTTTCAGTGTAATCAGAAAATAAACTCATCATGCATCTTTGGAAAGTTCCTGGTGCATTGTAGAGTCCAAAAGGCATTCGCCTATATGCAAAGGTACCAAATGGACAAGTGAATATAGTCTTATCTTGGTCTTCTGGAGCTATGGCAATCTGATTGTAACCTGAAAAACCATCCAAAAAATAATAATGAGAATGACCAGCTAATCTTTCTAACATTTGATCAATGAAAGGTAAAGGAAAGTGGTCTTTTCTCGTGGCGGCATTCAACTTCCTGTAATCAATACAAACACACCACCCTGTCTGTAACCTAGTGGGAATAAGCTCATTTTCAGCATTTCTTACCACAGTAATTCCAGATTTCTTTGGTACTACCTAGACTGGGCTTACTCACTTGCTGTCAGAAATGGGGTAGATCACCCTCACACTTAGGAGCTTCAGTATCTCCTTTTTCACAACTTCCATCATAGGAGGATTCAACCTCCGCTGAGGGTCTCTCACAGGTTTAGTATCCTCCTCCATTAATATCCTGTGCATACAAATGGAGGGACTAATACCCTTGATATCAGCTATTGACCAACCAATGGCTATCTTATGTTCCTGCAAAAC
The DNA here is from genome assembly GCA_029884595.1 of Ormosia semicastrata. Taxonomy (NCBI): domain Eukaryota; kingdom Viridiplantae; phylum Streptophyta; class Magnoliopsida; order Fabales; family Fabaceae; genus Ormosia; species Ormosia semicastrata. The sequence goes on along the minus strand of JAQQTO010000063.1, from coordinate 78,243,750 downwards.
AGCTACCAGTTTCTCTTCTTGTTCTTGGGTGAGTGACTTTGCAATTATTACTGGAAGGGTGTCCTTCTCCCCCAAGAAGATGTATTTAAGATGATCAGGCAGTGTTTTAAGTTCCAATTCAGGTGCCTGCACAACAGAAGGTTGAGGTATATCAGTAGTAACAAATAAATCAACAAAAGTTACCTCGTGCTCTTCTGGAGTGGAAGAGAGCTCTTGTAAGGTAGCAACAATTTCATCAATGTCTTCACTCCATGGCTCTTCTTCACTCTTTTTCTTTTCCTCCTGTACATCTAAGCTATGAGTTAGAATTGTATCAAGAGCATCAAAATGGTTAGTATCAAAAGCTACAGAAATTAAAGAATCAAAAGGATCAAAAGAATCAATTAAACAAGCAGAGTGCATATCACTTGGATATCTCATAGCTTCAAAAATATTGAATCTAATTAATTCCCCATCAAATTCCATTGTTAGAGTTTCTGAGTGCACATCAATTTTTGTCCGCGCAATCTTCAAAAATGGTCTCCCTAACAAGATAGGAGCAGATTTGGGAGACTCATCCTCTTCCATGTCCAAAACAAAGAAATCTGCCGGAAACACTAATTCATTCACCTGCACCAAAACATCTTCCACCACACCCTTAGGGTATGCATTAGATCTATCAGCCAATTGAATAACAACACTAGTAGGTTCCAAAGGACCCAAGTATAAAGATGCATAAATAGAATATAGCATGACATTTATAAATACACCTAAATCAAGCATTGCCCTTTCAAACCTTGTGTTACCTATAGTGCATGGAATGGTGAATGTGTCAGGGTCCTTACATTTGGTTGGGAGTTTCTTTTTAATTACAGCTGAAACATTTTCTCCCACTTGGACCTTTACATTTCCTTTTAACTTCCTCTTGTTAGTGCATAATTCTTTCAAAAATTTTGCATATCTAGGTACCTGCTTAATGGCATCTAACAAAGGGATATTAACCTCTACCTTCCTAAAAGTCTCAAGTATTTCTTTTTCTGCTTCTTCTTTCTTGGTTTTAACCAACCTACTAGGAAAAGGAGCTTTAGTAACATATTTAGGAAGGGGTTCAGAAATACTTACCTTAGGGGCTTTGGAAGTTTGCCCCTTATCATTTGCTTCTTTGGGTGGTTCATCTTTCTCTTGAGTGATTGGTAGAGGAGATGTAGGCTCATCCATCGTCTTTACGCTTTCTCAACGTGACAAGACTAGCATTTTCCCTCGATTTACTTACATTTGTGAGGGTAGTTTTCCTGAAGCTTGGCTTTGAAACTTGTTGAATTCTGTGGACAGCTGTATTATCTGATTCTGCAAGTTATTGATTGCAGTCCTTGTTTCTTGTTGGAACTGTGAATTATTAGTAGCCATTTGCTTTACTAGCTCCTCTAATGAAGGCTCAGGTTGCTTAGGGGTTTGAACTTGCTGTTGTCTCTGAGGGAAATGTGCTTGCCTTTGTTGGAATCCTGGAGGTCCATAAGCTGGAGGTTGATTTTGAGGTTGCTTTGCATAGCTGAAATTAGGATGATCCCTCCAACCTGGATTATATGTGTTTGAGTAGGGGTTGTAATTTTTTGAAAGTCCAAAGATATCCCCTCTTTTCTTACCTCCTCATTTGTGTCCTCTTGGAGAGTGGGACACATATCAGTGGGATGTCCAGATGAACAACAGATCCCACAAGCATGAACTGGTGCTTTGCCTGTATCCATTAACCGCTGAACCATAGCAGTCAATTGAGTCATTTGCTGCTGTAGACTGGTTGTCTCTACTTCTTTCACTGCTCTTACTCTAGTGTCATTTCTAGAGTAGAATTGTTGAGTATTGGCAGCCATTCTTGAGATCAAGTTTCTAGCTTCTTGAGGAGTTTTATCAACCAATGCTCCTCCGCTAGCAGCATCAATCATGTTGCGATCCATCACTTGTAAGCCTTCATAGAAATACTGAATTAGGAGCTGCTCACTTATTTGATGATGAGGGCAGCTGAAACATAGCTTCTTAAATCTCTCCCAGTAGTCATGGAGTGATTCTCCATGCCTTTGTTAAATACTACAGATTTCTTTTCTGATTGTTACAGCTTTCGAGGCAGGGAAGTTTCTGTCTAGGAAAGTTCGGGCCATGTCCTGCCATGATTGGATGGATCCGGGTGGCAAGTAGTAAAGCCACTCCTTTGCTGAGTCTTTCAATGAGAATGGAAAAGCTCTCAATTTGACTTGCTCTACATGAATTCCTGCAGGTTTCATGCTAGAACATACCACATGAATTTCCTTCAAGTGCTTGTTGGGATCCTCTCCGGGTAATCCATTGAAAGATGGCAAGAGATGGATTAAGCCGGATTTCAATTCAAATGCCTCTTCATTTTCAAGAATGTCTATGCACAGAGGTTGTTGGTCTAGATCTGGAGCACTCAATGCCCTTAAAGTGTTTTCTGCCATCGTCACTTCTTCAGATATTTCAGATGTCTCTGAACTTGATAGATCAATGTAACGGGCAGCTTCAATGTCAGCAGGTGTGAAGTGGAAATTATCTGGATGGAAGGGAAATTGAGGATGTGAAGTGAGTTGATCAGTATAGTTCCTCAAATTTAGCAATCCTTCGTCTACCCCTTCAAAGGACATCAACACCTACAAAACACTCAGAAAGAAAGATTCAAAAATAAAAACAAAAATAAAAACAGAGTATAAATAGGAAATAAATTAATAGTGTAATTGAAAAATTTACTCCCCGGCAACGGCGCCAAAATTTTGATGCGTGCGGAAGTAGTGATTAAAATTTAGATAAAAATCAGTTATCAGGCCCACCAGAAAATAAAAACCTTACAACTAGTTGTAGTTAGTAAGGGTCGATCCACAGAGAACCAATTCAATTAACACTATTAAATAATTCCAAATGTAAACTCGATTAATAATAAACATAAATAGGGGTTTTGGAGTTTTGATGAACAATGAACAACTTCAAAGATAATAACAATAAACAAACCGAAATCAACAATATAAGAAAATTGGTTAAGAGATTGAATCCACCACTAGATTTATATGATAATGTAAATTCACATATCATTTTATTCCAACATGCTCAATTATGTTTTTATGCAATTGTGAGAGTAAATCTCTGTTTTCCTTACGTGTTGGCCAATTTAGCAACCGCTCAAATCAACTCCTAATCACGATTAGTCATAAAGCAACCGCTCTTACAACTATCCAACAATTGCATTAAGATTTAGAAAACCAATTACACTAAGATCTAATCACACACCGGGATTAAATTACTTAGAACATATATTTCTCTAGATCTACGACCACAACCGTGCATAATAAACCCAGATCTACCACTTTTATAACTGGCAAATAGTACAAAGATAATTATACCCACATGAACATCATACATCCCACTAGATCTACTACCACAACCGTGCATAATAAACCCAGATCTACCACTTTGAAAGTGGAAACAAGTATAAAAACCTTCATACCAATAATAGATTCAGAAATATATGAATAAAAATATAACTGTGTTGAAATAATTAAATATGCAAGGTTCACAACATTAATACTAGTGGTTTCATCACTCCCTTAACCAAGGGAGGTTTAGTTACACATAACTAGAAGGAAATCACAAGAAAAACTATGAAGAAACAAGAAGAAACTATGAGAGAAATGAAGGAGAGTCCAACCTCTTTCATGATAACCAATGGTGCCTTTTATAGAAGTCTAGGGTAACAAAATGACAAAGGGGAGTGGATGGATGAGTGGGTTAGTGGAGTGGAGTGGTTGAGTGGATTGGTTGAGTGGGTTAGTTGAGTGGATGAGTGGAGTGGAGTGGTTGAGTAGTTGAGTGGATTAGTTGAGTAGATTGATTTAGTGGATGAGTAGTTGAGTGGGTTGGTTGAGTGGATGAGTGGAGTAGATGAGTGGTTGAGTGGGTTGATTTAGTGGATGAGTAGTTGGGTGGATTAGTGGAGTGGATGAGTGCGAAAATTTCTTGGTCTGACTTGGAAGCCAAAAACGACCGACTATACTTTAGATACATGAAAAGTACTGTTCATGAAAGTTGTAGATATTTGTCTTGGCTTTAACATGCATATCTGGATCGTCCAATTTGGCTTCCTACAGCCCAAGATATGACCCAAATACCACTGGTTGTTCAAACCTAACTTCAGCACATCTGTTCCGACTTGCAAGCCCAAACTGACCCATTAGACTTCATTCTTTCAAAAGGTGTTCTTCATGAAAGTTATTTATTTGGGTCTTGACTATCAATTATCCAAATTTCAGCCCATCTCCATTATTACAGCTTGAGATATGATTTTATGAGTGCACACCGTTCGGATTCTAGTGACAGAACCCGTATTCTGACTTCCATGTAAACTTAGGTCCCTTAAACATCTGTTTAGGACTTCAAGCTCTTCATCAAAGTTGTAGAGCTTCCTCTTAGCTTTCCTACAAGATAAAATTCATGATTGTCAGATATCAGAAACTCAAGTTATGGCCAAAATACAGAAACAGTGTAAAATCTCAATAATGCTGAAAATATTCAATTAGGACCAATTTGAGCTCAAACTCACAAAATCATACCAAACTCAATCAATTAAGAATATGGAGAGTGTAAATGACTAAACATAAGGGTTTCTTAATAAATAAAATATGTGATTATCAAATAGTCACTTTTAAATATTTGTGATTTTTAGGAATTTTTGTAGATTTTTCTGAAAACGTCAAATATTATAGTATATTCCTCGTTTTGTGTGCGCGCTAAGCGGAGTCGGGACAACGAAATGTTTTCCCTGAGGCTGGTAAATCTTGAACTGTCAATGTGTCGATGGGGGATCTTACAAAACCTGAGGCCGGGCATAGTTTGCGAGGTTTGGATTTTTTGAGGTTTTATCTGATAAAGAAAATCACTGTATCATAAAATTATCTAATGAACAATAAAATATTATTTTCATCAACTGTAATTTTTATTCACTGGGAAAATAATTCTAACAGTGTAATTAATCATTTGTCAAGTGTATTTAATTAAGGAGATAAGCTTACTATGCACTTTATTGAGAATTGTGCAACTTTTCAAGGAAGCTTCTTGGAAATTTTCTCCAAGCTTCCCAAGGAAGTTAACCAATTTTCACATCCTCTCTTCTCTCTACCAAGGCTCACGGCCAGCAACCCCTTCTCCCCCCTTATCCATCACAAAATATTCATCCAACCCCATTTTCTTAATCTTCTCATTCTCCTAAACACTTTTCTAGTTGGTGGTTCTTTGAAAATTCATCATTTTTACCATTTTCTTCAAGCTTCAAGCTTAGGGTTCTTTGGGTAAGTTCTTGATTCTTCACTTCCCTTTTCTTATTTTCATTCCTATGGTCTTCCTTGTGACCATCCATGCTTTATTTTTCAAGCATTGGTGCTATTCTAATGAGATTGAAATTTCTAGGGTTTGGTTGGGTGCAAATCCAAAATTGCAAGGAACTCTAGGAAGGCTTCTCTTGTTTTCTTCACTTTGGTAAGAGGAAGACACTCCTCCTCAACCTCTCTTAGTATTAAGAAACCTTATTTGTGGTTGATTGTGAGAAAATCCTATTGAGGGTTATTCTTTGTTTGCTTGATTGGCTTGATTATGTGTTGTATTTAATTTGTTTAAGTTGTTTGTGTGATTAGTTGTGTATATTGATATATTTGAATGGATTAGATGGTATGAAATGGAAGAAAATAATGTTGGAAACTCTCTTAGATGGCCACAGTTTTGGGGTCCAAATTTAGGGTTCTTTGTGAACAATTGTAACAATTGGAATTCATAATTAATCAAGTGTACATTAGGTAATTAATGGAATGAAAAAATTTGGGAACTTAATCCCTAGGGAGGCCACGGCTTTGGGGCTTAATTATACAATTTTGGTAACCTTGAAACTTAAATAATCAAGTGATTAAATCATTGGTAATAGGATAGAAAATTAGGAAATTGGAAGAATTAGATATACTTTGAGATTCATAAATTTTAAAGAACTAAGAATGAAATTTATCATAAGACTTAGGGTAATTTTAATTAAGGCAAGAACAAGAGAGTGTGAGACTTTGAGATCTTAGAATAACCTTCTAAGTGTATGAGAATAAATTACTTAAGAAAATTTAATTAATTATGAGAATTCAATTAGAGACGAACCTTGTAAGAAAGGCTAACTTTAAGTAAGAATTCATAATAGACCTTAAAAATGTATTCATTTATTTAATTTCAATATTATGATATTGTGGGTCCATGTGAGTGACCAATGAAGTGTTGATTCTTACTTTGGCCAATTACGGCATATTATGAAATAGTATGTAATGATGATCATACATGATTATGCATAGAGTCTGTATGCATCGTGAATGTCCGTTAGACTGTTGTTAAGGCTGAGTTGCCTAGGAGTTGAACACACCTTAGTGCGGGTGCGAGTAGACTAGTGTAGGTCATATTGTTGACCATGGGGGCGTCGGGGTACGGGTACCTCGCAATGGACAGTTGGTAACTCTTCTGTCCGTAGGGCAGACCGATGCAAATGCACCGACGATCCTGACCGGGCACTATCCTATATCGTGATCTAGTGTAGATTGTCTGTACAATGCCATCATGTGCACGTGGATAAACTGATGAATTATAGCACTTTGGCCGCGGCATCCGAGTTGCAGACATGTCTCTTGATCTTTCTCTCCGACCGTTTGTGTCTAGCTCCATGGAGTAAGAATTTGTCTTTATATGCATGTGCATAGTGGGTCCATATATTATCTAGCATTTGTTTATTATTATTATTATTATAATTAGAACTGTTGTGTTACTGTTATATATTTGCTTGCAACTGTTTAATTATTTATTTCTGCTATTTAACAATTATGATTATTGATGCACACTTTTTAATTGTCGCATTTGCAAACTCAAGTGCAGGTTGTCTCAAGTAATAAATTTCTCGGTGAGTCCGAGGTCGATCCACAGGGAATTGTTGAAGATTAAGGTGAAGCAAATATTTTGTGACTACGGTAAAAATTATTTACTTGGGTAAAATGATCCACTCTTGGTAAATAAAGTAAAAATAAGATTAATTCCTTTTATAACTCAATTAGAATCCTCGCAACATGGAGGTTCCAATCGGAAAATACAACGTTAAAAGTCCATTAAAATAATATACGTAATTATATTATGTTTCCTTTAATCATCTATTAATACCACCACTCATAAATGGGATCAAGCATTCACTGTGCCAATATTTTGTCTACAATAAATCAAGATCTCCACTTTACAAGGAGAGTTTCTAACACCAACACTTGTAAATAGGTTAAAGCATTCATTGTGTCAATCTCTTGTCTACAACAAATCAAGAACTCCACTTTACAAGGAGAGTTTCTAAATTGATTGGAAACAAAATACAATACGAAATAAAATAATATATGTAATTATATTATATTTCCTTTAATTATTACCACCACTTGTAAATGGGTTAAAGCATTTACTGTGCCAATATTTTGTCTACAATAAATCAAGAACTCCTCTTTACAAGGGTAGTTTCTAAATTATCAGAAACAAAATATAACACATATAATAATTACTAAAAAGATAAATCATTAAAGCACAAGAGAGGAATAAATCTAACCTTATTTTATTACCAAGAGCTTCACACTTTGACCCAAGTAGACTAGAACTTATTTACACATAAACTAAAAGAAAGAAAAAGAGAAAAAGAGAGAGAAAGGAAATTGGAGAGAGGAAATTCCTCAGAATTTCCCCTCCCCCGAAGAGTGCGTCTCCGTCTCCTCCGAATTTTGAATGTTCAAAATGAATTGTGTGTTGTGCCTTTTATAGGCAATTTTATGGTTACTGTGCATTGCACAGTAACCTGAATCATTTGAACAAAAACGTCATCCGTGACGTTTCTCTTTTCTTTTCTTTTTTTTTTCTTTTTTTAAATAATAATTGAGTAAATACACAGCCGTGCATCCAGTCATTTTTTCATTTTTAAGAGAAGTGGTCTTCATGAAAGTTGTAGGCCTGGATATTTACTTTAAAATGGCTTTGGTTTCAGTCCAAAATCATGCCTAGAACTCAAGATATGGTCCAATTACTGCAGAGTGTTTAGACCCGGTTTCAGCTCCTCTATTATGACTTCAAAGCCCAATATGACCTCCAAGAAGTCCAATTTTGGAAAAGTGTTCAACATGAAAGTTGTAGGGAATTGTCTAAGCTTTTCTACAATACCAAAATCACATCAATCAGATATTTTCAACTCAAATTATAGCCACTATACTAAACATTGCCAAAGAGATAATTACGGCTAATTTATGCAATAATTTATTTAATTATCCAATTCAGCTCAAAATCATAAAATGTATCAAAACTAACTTAATTAAGCCTAATTGAACCTTAAGAAGCCTAGTGAGAGGATTACAAAATGTATAAAATATAGTGTTATCAAATTCCCCCACACTTAACTTTTGCACTCCTGGGCAAAACACAAAAGACAAAAACTAAGGAAAAAAGAAAAACAACACAAACTCAAAAACTAAAATCTCTAAAGAATTCAATGACTCAAGAAGAGCAACTAGACAATCAAGGGATCAAAACAGTCATGAGGTAACATTTCTTTGCATCTCAAACCAACAAACAAGGAAACTTCAGTTGAAAAAAATGAATCAAGAATGATAGATCTTCACAAAATTCACTCTCAATCCCTCAAGCGTTTAAAAGGTAGGTATTTCACTCAATTCAACCCATGAAAATTGCACTACCATAAGCTTGCTTGTCTTCTATTTCTCCACTACTCAAAACACATGCACATACAAATTATGAGGACTTTATTCAAGGTTGTAATAGGGTCAAGGTAAAGGAGGGGGTAATATGGATATGACAAGTTAAACACCAGAGAATAAAAGAACATGAGAGCTGAGTTCAATTAACAAGCATGAAAGTTCATCCCAACTCCACCTAATACAAATTCCTTTTACATATTCTTTTCCTTTCCTTTATTACCTTGTTGAACCTTTTTTTTTTATTTTTTTATTTTATTTTTATTTTTATTTTTTTGATTTTTTTTATTTTTGATCTTTTACAAAAAGAACATCATATATACATTTTTTTTAACCATTTGGCACATACACCCCCACACTTGTTCAAGAACTCATCTAATAACAAAGTTAATGCTCTCTTATTCTCTAAGGTTAAGTAAGAACATGATTTTTCATTTAAGGCACATAATGAGTTTGAAACAAAGAATGGTCAAATAAGCTCAAAGGGTTAAGCAAAGGAAAATATGCAAGGTTGTCTATTTGGTCAAAGTAGTTAATTCAAGAAAATATCTCAATCATTTTTATGTATGCATATGAAAATATAGTCTCAAAAAGAATCAAAGCAAGTTCTAGAGTAACAATTCCATGAGTGAAATTCACACAAGAAAGAAAAGAATAGTACAAATGTTCAATCCATTCATCAATAGGCTCAAAATCTCACAAGGCATAATTCTATCATTCTCAGTCCACCAATTCAACATCCAAAACCAAGCATGTGAATTTTAAGAAAGAAGACAATTTACTCAATCATACAAATTTTCCTGAATTTGAATTGTTACTTCCACACAAACTAGTTGTCTACCCCAACTAAGATGTGTCTCAATAGTAAAATTACCTCCAAAGCAAAATTTACTCCTTACTCTGCCATCCCTAATTGGTTTAACTGTTAGAAAATTACTGACAAACATATAAACACAACAAACATAAACACACTTTCAATTTTTTTTTTGGGTTTTTTTTACACAACTCTACACATGACAAACATAAACACACTTACTATTTTTCTTTTTACACAACTATCCTCCCCCCAACTAGATCATAACATTGTCCTCAATGTTAAAAAATAGAAAGGAAAAAGATAGACGATAGTACTTGTTACCGCAATTACTGAAAAGAGAAACTTCACACAAATATAAACAGAAACAAAATACGATAAAAAAACCAAAGCTTGTAATTATTTAAACAATTGGAGTGTCTGAACTGGCTTGCTTTTCTTACTGCTTCCCGCAACATTTTTTTTTGACTAATCTATCTGAGCTGCTACTGGATCAGGGCTGTCATAAGAAGAAGATATACAAGAAAATATATACATGCAGTTGTGATTGTGGCTCACATCTTCCTCTCTTTTTACGTCCAGTGAACGCTTAAACGTCTTCTATGAGTCGAGGATAGGCTTCCCATCCAATTTTCTTATAAATTGGCAAACAGGGTCTTTTTGAGTCAGATTCCCAAGACTGTAACGTGCTTACTTGCCTTTGAAGAGATTCTACAAATTAATAAATTCACATTGCACAAATTCACAAGAATGCGTCTCAAGAGTCAAAAAGATTTCACCTAATGACTCTTTACTCAGGCCATTCTTTAATGAAAAATATTTTATCTCTACAGAGTGTTTAGACCCAGTTTTAGCTCCTTTATTATGACTTCAAAGCCCAATATGACCTCCAAGAAGTCCGATTCTGGAAAAGTGTTCAACATGAAAATTGTAGGAAATTGTCTAAGCTTTTCTACAAGACCAAAATCACATTAATCAGATATTTGCAACTCAAATTATAGCCACTTTACTAAACATTGCCAAAGAGATAATTACGGCTAATTTATGCAATAATTTATTTAATTGTCTAATTCAGCTCAAAATCATAAAATGTGTCAAAACTAACTTAATTAAGCCTAATTGAACCTTAAAAAGCCTCGTGAGAGGATTACAAAATGTATAAAATATAGTGTTATCAATTATTATTTGATATGCTTTGTGGGCGCTTGGCGCCGTTTTGTTTATTGCTGCTATAACTGGTAATGATGGTAGGATGTCTTATCTCTTGTTACCAAGTGGCCTCAATACTCAAGAGGGGGGTGAATTGAGTAGTTAAAAATAAGTTCGCAAATCTTTCGCAAATCGTTTGACAATCAATTTTCGTTGAAGCTATTGAATGATCAGAGATAATTGAATAGATGAGTTAAGCACTTTTACTAATGAACGTAATAGCCAAGGAGACAATATCCAAATAAAACAATGAAACAAAGATGCACAAAGATAAGCGAGAGGAGGGTTTAGAGAAACAAACACGGTCGTTTATCCCGGTTCAATCACTATTCCACTTGTGATCTACGTCCAAATTCCCCAAGCAACACCTTGAGATTTTCCACTATATCTTCAAGCTTCAATGGGTGCTTGAAAAACCACTACAACCTTGAGCACTCAACGATATGGGATACCTCACCCAAAAGCTTGAGCCTCTATTTTCCAAGGGATACCTCACCCTTACAATATTTGAGGGATACCTCACCCTCACTAATCGAATGTATAAGATTGAAATAGAAGAAACTCTCTCTAGAGCAAGTGTTTACAAATTGAAGCTCTAATATGCTCTCAAAGACTTTTCACGTTTTTAGTCGAAAACGAGCAAGAAATGATTTTAAGGATTGATTCACGTTTTGAAGTATGATGGTCAGTTTTTGATTCAAGGTCAACCGCAAATAAGGACCCAACTTTGGTATTTATAAGTTTCTCAATTAATAGAGCCGTTGGAGGTAGTTGGGCATGCATTTAATGCATTTAATATAGCCGTTGGACGTTGTCAGGATGCGTGTAATCGATTACATATCTCAGGTAATCGATTACATTATTGTTCCAACGTTTTCTGAACTTTCTGGGCTCTGTGTAATCGATTACATTCTTGAGGTAATCGATTACATGGCTTCTGACTTTGCTTGTAATCGATTACAATGCCCATGTAATCGATTACATGACTTCTGACTTGCTGTGTAATCGATTACAATATACAGGTAATCGATTACATTTCTCGTCGAACGTGTTCTTTGAGTTTCTGGGTTTTGTGTAATCGATTACATTGCCCATGTGATCGATTACATGACTTCTGACTTTGTTTGTAATCGATTACAATATCCATGTAATCGATTACATGACTCGTCGAACGTGTTCTTTGCCTTTCTGGGCTTTGTGTAATCGATTACATTTATTGTGTAATCGATTACATGGCTTCTGACTTTGCTTGTAATCGATTACATTGTTCATGTAATCGATTACATGCTTTCTGTTTGATGTGTAATCGATTACAAACATTATGTAATCGATTACATTAACCTTTGAACACATTTTTCAAGTCCAATAATGCTTGTAAGTCATTTCCAACACCTCAAGGTACTTGTTTAAACATAAATCCTTTTTAAGAGTGTTAGATTTAAAGTTGAAACTCAGGTTTTATTGAAAGCCATGTTTATCTTTGAAATTTCCCATTGATTTTGAAATCATATATATTGAAAAACCATTTGAGAAATCTTGAGAGCATTTAACATTAAAATCCTAAGTCTTATAACTAAATAAACCTTCTCTTCTTTCTTTGATCTTGATTTTTCCTTTTGTGCTTGATCTTCTCTTTTGCTTTTGTTATCATCAAAAACCTTTTGACATGCCTTAGAGACATAAGCATTCACATTCTCCCCCTTTTTGATGATGACAAACTGATTATAGGAAAAAGAAAGAGTTTTTGCATTTGTATATCATAGTCATTTAGGTACAATGTCGCCTTTGAGATTATGCATGATATTGGGTTAGATTTTGCATATGAAAAGCTTAATAACTTAAAGATCAATAACTCCCCCGTACTCATGCAACCTTTAATTTCATTTTCATTTTTCCTTATTTTCTCCCCCGTTGGCATTATCAAAAAAGACATAAGCATTTAAGAAAAAAATAGACAAAGATGACATGACTATATATTCATGATTCCCAAGTTTTGCCATAACGAAAAATCCAAGATCACCCAATCAATATTCCAAAAGCCAACCATTCAAGGGAAAGCAAGTTCATGTATTAATAATCAGTCCAATCAATATTTTAAAAGCCAAACATTCACAAACCAGTAGGCAAAAACAAAATATAACCATAAAGGTATACCAATTTTATATAATCAAAGTTAAAACAAAATAAGTACAAGGTGGTCATCAATACAAGAAAAAATATCAAGGCAATAGGCCATGATCACTATCAGTATCCTCGCTGTCACAAAAGACTTCACCCTCTGGATCCGTAGCAGAGTCTCCTAGATCAATGTTATCGTCGCTGGGCATAAGATCATTGTCAGAGTCCAGAAGCTCCTCATCATCAGCAGGAACTCCAGATGGACCAAATGGAAGGATAGGGGATCCGGAGGGGCGAGAGGATGTGGGGGTGCGAGCGGCGGGACTCACAGAACAGGAGGTCCACGTAGGAGGGATCGAATGGAGGCAAGCTCTGGTCCGAGTAGTCCATCCTCGGCTCAAGATGGTCGATCTTTTGCTCTATATGATCCATACGTGTGTTTACGTTGGCGCTCGGGTTGCGCATTTCTTGGAGCAAAGATCAAGAGAAGCCGGAGCAGGAGCAGAGGCGAGTGGTACGAGCCTCCTCATCATCACTATCCGGATCGTGATGGATATGACCAAATGTGCCATGAGTAATGTAATGCCACCTATCTTCCATCTTGTAGAGTGAAGCTTCCTCGAGTATGCAGCCCAATTGATTGGGGTCCCTTCGAGTGGTGTCCTTGGACTCTTCACCGGTGAAATGCGACAAGACTCAAGGATTGTGGTGACCAACATGGCGAAGGGAGAGCAGAGTTCTTCTTTTTCTTGATGTCCAAAGATATGCTCTAGAATGTAGTATCCCCGCTTTATTGGGTGCCCCGTGGTCATTGCCCATAGTGCCACTACATCATCCTTGAGGACTTGGGAGTAATTCCCTCCTCTCGGGAATCAATCCACGAACCAAGAGGTAGTGGAGAACCCCGTTTTCCATAGTGAGGCCGGTGGCCATTATTCTCGCGTCTAGGATCACCGGGGAGGTGGTAGCCGGTCCTAATCAAAGAGAGAAGAAGCGACCTTATGCTCAAACTCATGCCCCCGTACTTTGGCATTTCCACGAACCGAGCTCCATCGGGAGTGAGCTTGGTAAGCCTATACCACTCTGCCATGGTTAACCCGATTTATTGCTTTTTCACTTCGTAGATGATGCAATTATCTTCAACCTTCGTGTTAGCATAAAACACTCGGACAAGGTTAGGGTAGATGGCCTTCTCTATGCTCGTGAATCCCAAAGAGCCTAAATTTTCTATTGTCCTAAAGCTTTCTAAAGGTTCACTCTCGCAGAAGGTGATGGGAAGATACCCGGAGAGATGATTTTGCGGCCGGAAGTTCTTCCTAACAACTCGCTTTCTTCACAAGGTGGAGAAGTGCCTTGTGAGGTCCAGGGCCGGATATATTGCGTGAAGAGCCACCGGAGGAACCTCCAACAAAGAGCCCCTGTTCTTGGGCGCTTCGAGCGATGAGAGGATTCACCATTGATGAGAAGGGAAGCAAGGGATGAGTGGTAAATGGTTGGGGATGAGTGAGGAGAGAGAGAGGGACGAGATTAGGTCGAAAAAGTGGAGAGGGTGTTCGTGAGAGAAGATGGGGAGATTTGGATGAGGGATGTGAGGGGATTTGATCGATGGGCTATGTGGAGAGGGGTTTTCCGAGATTGAGAGAGGCGAAATGACCGGTTTTGATGGAGATTTGAGTGAGAAATGAGAGATTTTGAGATTTGAGGTGCGTGGGAGCAGAAGGAGAGAACGAAGAAGATGAACAGGCCCAAACAGAAATGAGCACTACGCGCGTCAGGAACCTTTTAAAAAACCCTGTGTAATCGATTACATTGAGTGTGTAATCGATTACATGCATTCTCAGTGGGTATGTAATCGATTACATTTTTGTGTAATCGATTACATGCTTTTGGTGGGTATGTAATCGATTACATTTTTAGTGTAATCGATTACATGCTTTCTGGAACCTTGTAATCGATTACATAGTTGATGTAATCGATTACCTGAGTTCTCGAGTTGGTTGTAATCGATTACAAAATGTGTGTAATCGATTACATGCGTGATGAACTGTGTAATCGATTACAAAGGCATTGTAATCGATTACCGAGACTCTTTAACTCAGATTTTGCGTTCCAAACAAAGATATAATCAATTTTAATCCATCCAAATCAGTTTTAAGGCAACTTAAATCAATTCAAATCATCATGCAAGCATATAGACTAATCATATTATGATGCAACTCATATAATTGATCAAAATTATCATTTTTACCAAGAATTTCACCCTTTTTGGTGAAATTTGAGGTTGTTGAATTTCTTGTCAAAGTTGGACATGAGGGAGCACCTGCAAAATAATTTAGGGAAACCTCGACGCTCAAGTTAGTATGGGATTCAAATATATAATGAAAATTCAGAGATTGTGCAAAGAATGTGGCATAATTATGCGTAAAAAACTCAAGTTTAGGCATTTGTTTTAGGATTATGCAGAAATATCTAATTTATGCATGAATGGTCCAATATACCCAGTTCATTTCTAATGTAGAAAAATGCTTCCTTTGCTAGGGGTTTGGTGAAAATATCAGCTAATTGCTTAGTTGTTTCAACAAATTCAAGTATGCAATCACCCCTTTGAACATGATCTCTAATGAAATGATGTCTTATTTCAATATGCTTAGTTCTAGAATGCAAAATGGGATTCTTTGACAAGATAATTGCACTAGTATTATCACATTTTATGGGAATGTCATCAAGCTCAAGACCATAGTCCAAGAGTTGCTGTTTCATCCAAAGGACTTGAGCACAGCAACTCCCAGCTGCAATATATTCAGCTTCAGCTGTGGACAATGCCACACTATTTTGTTTCTTGCTGTGCCAAGAAACTAGTGAGCTTCCAAGCAAGTGGCATGTCCCACTAGTGTTCTTTTTCGATCCATTTTGCATCCAAAAAATCGAATCGAGTACCCAATAAGACTACATGAGGCACCCTTAGGGTACCATAAACCCATTTGTGATGTGCCTATTAGATATTTCATTATTCTCTTAACAAAGACTTAGGTGTGATTCCTTAGGATTAGCTTGATATCTAGCACACATGCATACACTAAACATTATATCGGCCTACTTGCGGTGAGATAAAGGAGTGAGCCAATCATACCTCTATATTTTGTAATTTCTACTTGATTTACCTCCTTCATCCTTGTCCAAATAGCAAGAGGTGCCCATAGGAGTAGCCATATGCTTGGCATTGTCCATTCCAAACTTTTTGAGCAGCTCCTTGCAATACTTGGATTGGCTTATAAATGTTCCTTCTCTTGTTTGCTTGATTTGTAGACCAAGGAAGAAGTTGAGCTCACCCATCATGGACATCTCAAACTCACTTTGCATAATATTTGAAAATTCTTTACAAAGAGAGTTGTTAGTAGCTCCAAATATAATGTCATCAACATAGATTTGAACTAGAAGAATGTCATGCATTTTGTGTTTTATGAAAAGAGTGGTGTCAACTTTACCTCTAGAAAAGCCTTTTTCTAGAAGAAATTTGCTCAACCTTTCATACCAAGCTCTAGGAGCTTGTTTCAAGCCATACAAGGCCTTTTTCAATTTAAAAACATGGTTGGGCATTTCAAAGTCCTCAAAACCAGGAGGTTGTTCTACATACACCTCTTCTTGTATAAAACCATTTAAAAAGCACTTTTGACATCCATTTGATAGAGTTTGAAATCCATGATGCAAGCATATGCAAGTAGCATTCTAATGGCCTCTAATCTAGCTACGGAGCATAAGTTTCTTCATAATCTATGCCTTCTTCTTGATTATATCCCTTAGCTACAAGCCTAGCTTTATTTCTTATTATTAAACCCGTTTCATCAAGTTTGTTCCTAAAGACCCATTTGGTGCCAATTATAGGATGATCATTGGGCCTTGGAACTAATTCCCAAACTTGATTCCTCTCAAATTGGTTTAGTTCTTCTTGCATGGCCAAGATCCAATGCTCATCATTAATGGCCTCATTTATGTCTTTAGGTTCAACTTGAGAGACAAAGGCTAGATGATTACATGCATCTCTAAGTGAGTTTCGAGTGATTACCCCTTTTGATACATCACCTATCACCTTGTCAAGAGGATGATACCTTGAAGTCCTCCATTCCTTGGGTAGATCCAAGATTTTAGAATCTTCTTGCCATGAGTGATCAAGGAGTCTCTCTTCTTCCTTCTTGGACTCTATCTCTTGATTTTCCAAGTGCGTCTTTGCCAAGATTTCTGCAACATCATCAACAAGTTCCTTTCTCGGCTCATTGTATGGATTCTTCTATGGTCATAGTTCGTTTATTATAGACTCTAAAGGCCTTGCTATGAATAGAATAACCAATGAATATTCCCTCATCAGATTTTGCATCAAACTTCCCCAAGTTATCCTTTCCATTATTCAAAATAAAGCATTTACATCCAAAAACATGAAAATGTGACACATTAGGTTTCCTTCCTTTGTACAATTCATATGGGGTTTTCTTTAAAATTGGCCTTATTAGGGCTCTATTCATAACATAACAAGCGGTGTTAACCGCATCCGCCCAAAAGTACTTAGGAAGATTGGCCTCATTGAGCATAGTTCTTGTCATTTCTTCTAAAGATCGATTTTTCCTTTCTACAACACCATTTTGTTGTGGTGTTCTAGGGGCAGAAAAAATTATGCTCAATGCCATGTTCATCACAAAAAGTTTCAAATTCATGATTTTCAAATTCACCACCATGATCACTTCTTATGGATGCAATACAAAAACCTTTTTCGTTTTGGATAACTTTGGCAAGTTTTCTAAATGATTGAAAAGCATCATTTTTGTGAGCCAAGAATAATGTCCATGTAAATCTAGAAAAATCATCCACAATCACTAATGCATAGTAATTCCCACCAAAGCTCATAGTTCTAGAGGGTCCAAAAAGATCCATGTGCAAAAGTTGTAAAGGTCTAGAAGTTGAAACTATGTTGTTAGCTTTGAAAGAGACCTTTACTTGTTTTCCCTTTTGACATGCATCACAAAGTTTGTCTTTTTCAAATTTGAGCTTTGGAAGACCAATTACTAGTTCTTTAGAAACCAATTTGTTTAAGTGATCCATGTGAATGTGAGCAATTCTTCTATGCCATAGCCATGAATCATTTTCTCTACTCATAAAGCATTTAGCATCATTTGAGGAAATATCATCAAGACTAATCATATATATGTTATTGACCCTATGACCAACAAACTTAACTTGCTTATCATCATTTCCCTCAATTATACAACAAGAGGAATCAAATATAACTCTATTTTCTTTATCACACAATTGACTAATACTAAGTAAATTATGTTTAAGTCCTTCAACAAGTAAGACATTATCAATAGATGATGAAGGGATCTTACCAACTTTGCCAATTCCAAGAATCTTCCTTTGTTGTTGTCACCATATGTGACATGACCATGTTTCTTGTGTGTAAGGGAGGAGAACTTGGAGCCATCACCGGTCATGTGCTTGGAGCAACCACTATCAAGATACCAACTTGAGCTCTTGGTCTTCAAGCACACCTACAACACACATTCAAGATTTAACTTTTGGTACCCAAATTGTTTTGGGTCCTTGTGTGTTAGAATTAGGTATGGTGCCTTTAGGGACCCAAACCCTTTTGATTCCAACCTTGGTGTTTATGTTCTTTCTAACATTGCAAGTGGATGCACTATGCCCTTTCCTACCACAATGAAAACATTTAACAAAGGGGCTACTTGAAGTTTTTGAGGAAACAAAGAAGTTCTTATAAGATTTTTAATGGTTGTTTGGATTAAATCCTAAACTGGCTTTTTGGAAAACACATTTTTGTCTCCCTAACAACACATTCAAGTTGTCTCTTCCAAAAGTGAATTTTGCAAGAGTGTTGTTCAAGTCTTCAATTTCTTTTTCAAAAGCTTTGCATGATAAACAAGGTAATGATATGGATGCATTATCATGTGAGGAGCAAATCATGCATGATGAATTAGCATCTATGAGTCCTAAAGTCTCATTTTCAATTTTAAGTTCATTTATCTCCTTGGTTAAAGTAGAAACTTTCTTTGTCAATAGGGAGATTGTTTTATTGGAAGACAAAATCATTTTTGTGAGCCTCAAAGATTCATCATGCAATTCTTGAAAGGCATCTTGCAATTCATCATAAGAAGGTGGAGGTTCTAGGTTAGAAGAGGTTACCTCGGTGTCACTTTCTCCACTTTCTTCTCCTTGAGCCATGAGGCAAAGATGGGCTTCTTCATTTTCTGAATCGTCGGAAGAGCTTAAGTCATTGTCCTCCCAAGCTATATATGCTCTTCTTCCTTTCCTTTCCTTGGAGGGTCTTTTCTCAAACTTCTCCGTCTTCTTGAGATATATAGGACACTCCATTTTCATGTGCCCCGGTTTTCCGTATTCGTAGCATTTTGGAGGAGTAGAGGATCCTTCTCCTTTGTGATATGCTTTCTTTTGAGGAAAGGGTGGTCTTCTTTGAAATCCTTTTTTCTTCAAGAATCTTCCGAATTTTCTCACAAGGAGACTAAGATTCTCCTCACTTAGCTCAATATTTTCACCATCCTCTTCACCATCTTCATCATCATCTTCAAGTATGGAAGAGGTGGCCTTGAGTGCAATTCCCTTCTTCTTTTGTCATGTTCTTCATTTTGATTGAGCCTACTTAGTTCCACTCATGCTCTTGAAGTTTTCCGAATAGGGTGGCTAGAGACATGGTTGACAAGTCTCTTGATTCCGCAATAGCCGTTACCTTGGGTTGCCAATTCCTCGCTTAGACATCTCAAGACTTTATTAATAAGATCCTCATTAGGAAATGTCTTTCCCAATGAGATGAGATGATTAACAATATGAGTAAATCTCTTTTGTATATCTTGAATACTCTCCTTGATTCATTCTAAACAATTCATATTCATGAGTAAGAGTGTTTATTCGAGATCTTTTTACCTCACTAGTACCTTCATGAGTTACTTGTAGGGTATCCCACATTTCTTTTGCGGTCTTACAATTTGACACCCTAAAGAATTCATCATACCCCAAAGATGTGGTGATGATGTTCTTGGCTCTCAAATTATATTGAACCTTCTTTTTATCATCATCGGTCCAATCACTTCTAGGTGTATTAATTGTCACACCATCCTTAGTTTGTGTTGGGACAAAAGCACCATTTTCAACTGCGTCCCACACATCTAAGTCAATAGCTTCAATAAAAATTTTCATCCTTTCTTTCCAATAGGTATAACCATCCCCATTGAAATAAGGAGGTCTATTTATAGAAGAACCTTCATTTGAAAAACCATTTGAAGCCATCACTTCTCTTGAAGCTGCTAAGCTCTTTATACAAGAGTCTAGCTCTGATACCACTTGTTACCAAGTGGCCTCAATACTCAAGAGGGGGGTGAATTGAGTAGTTAAAAATAAGTTCACAAATCTTTCGCAAATCGTTTGACAATCAATTTTCGTTGAAGCTATTGAATGATCAGAGATAATTGAATAGATGAGTTAAGCACTTTTACTAATGAACGTAATAGCCAAGGAGACAATATCCAAATAAAACAATGAAATAGTGCACAAAGATAAGCAGAGGAGGGTTTAGAGAAACAAACACAGTCGTTTATCCTGGTTCAATCACTATTCCACTTGTGATCTACGTCCAGTCCCCAAGCAACACCTTGAGATTTTCCACTATATCTTCAAGCTTCAATGGGTGCTTGAAAAACCACTACAACCTTGAGCACTCAACGATATGGGATACCTCACCCAAAAAGCTTGAGCCTCTATTTTCCAAGGGATACCTCACCCTTACAATATTTGAGGGATACCTCACCCTCACTAATCAGAATGTATAAGATTGAAATAGAAGAAACTCTCTCTAGAGCAAGTGTTTACAAATTGAAGCTCTAATATGCTCTCAAAGACTTTTCACGTTTTTAGTCAGAAAACAGAGCAAGAAATGATTTTAAGGATTGATTCACGTTTTGAAGTATGATGGTCAGGGTTTTTGATTCAAGGTCAACCGCAAATAAGGACCCAACTTTGGTATTTATAAGTTTCTCAATTAATAGAGCCGTTGGAGGTAGTTGGGCATGCATTTAATGCATTTAATATAGCCGTTGGACGTTGTCGGATGCGTGTAATCGATTACATATCTCGGTAATCGATTACATTATTGTTCCAACGTTTTACGAACTTTCAGGGCTCGTGTAATCGATTACATTCTTGAGGTAATCGATTACATGGCTTCGACTTTGCTTGTAATCGATTACAATGCCCATGTAATCGATTACATGACTTCTGACTTCTTTGTGTGTAATCGATTACAATATACAGTAATCGATTACATTTCTCGTCGAACGTGTTCTTTGAGTTTCTGGGTTTTGTGTAATCGATTACATTGCCCATGTGATCGATTACATGACTTCTGACTTTGTTTGTAATCGATTACAATATCCATGTAATCGATTACATGACTCGTCGAACGTGTTCTTTGCCTTTCTGGGCTTTGTGTAATCGATTACATTTATTGTGTAATCGATTACATGGCTTCTGACTTTGCTTGTAATCGATTACATTGTTCATGTAATCGATTACATGCTTTCTGTTTGATGTGTAATCGATTACAAACATTATGTAATCGATTACATTAACCTTTGAACACATTTTTCAAGTCCAATAATGCTTGTAAGTCATTTCCAACACCTCAAGGTACTTGTTTAAACATAAATCCTTTTTAAGAGTGTTAGATTTAAAGTTGAAACTCAGGTTTTATTGAAAGCCATGTTTATCTTTGAAATTTCCCATTGATTTTGAAATCATATATATTGAAAAACCATTTGAGAAATCTTGAGAGCATTTAACATTAAAATCCTAAGTCTTATAACTAAATAAACCTTCTGTCTTCTTTCTTTGATCTTGATTTTTCCTTTTGTGCTTGATCTTCTCTTTTGCTTTTGTTATCATCAAAAACCTTTTGACATGCCTTAGAGACATAAGCATTCACATCTCTTTCCTGTATTTCTGTTATTTTCTATCTGTATATTGTGTCTTATCGAAGACGACGGCAAGGAAGTTGGAGCTCCCGATTTTCCCGGCTTCTAGCCTGATTACGATTAGCATCTACTGTGGAGCATGGAGGCACGCATGTGTGGATTTCTAGGTGATGTGCGTCTGACCTTCCTTGGAGAGCCAGAATACTGGCACATTAACCTGAATTTCGACTGCTGTGTCTACCTGGGAGAGTGTCGATCTCTTTGGCCTGGAGGTGTCATGAGCCGCCGATCTTTACCTACTGCATCAGCCTATGTATGGAGTTTTATCTGCCCATCCGGGAGATGTGGGGTAACCGCTTATACACCCCGCAGGAGGACTCTTTTGATTCCACAGCTCGGGCTTCGGCCCGTGGCTCTGTGGCTCCTATGGAGGTTTCCTCAGATGAGGAGGTCCCCGAGGATGACCTCGCGGAGGATCCTGAAGAGGATCCTGATACGGTCCCTCCTCATCTGAGGGACTGATATCACTGGTAGCTACTGATGGCTGCCAGTGTTTTTATTTTTGGGGCCTGATGTCTTTTGTAGTGGGCAGTATATTTCTGATATCTTGGGGATATATATGTATGATCCTTTGGGGCAGGTATAGTTTTGTTTTTTGGTATACCAGGCTTTGTAACCAAACAGTTTGATAAATATATATATATATATATATATATATATATATATATATATGAATATGCAATGTTAATTCCAATGTATGTTTTACCTCTGTTTTGCTCTTTATTTCCATTTATATTTCGTCATTGCATTTATTAATTATTGTTATTATAACAAAAAAAATATTCACCAATTTAATTACATGTCTGTAATCAAGTAAATTTATATTATATCATAAAGAATCGGGTCTTAACTTATATAATTTTATTTTCACATTGTAATTGACAATGTGACATTCCCTCCCAAAAAGGGGCGTTACATTAAGTTAGTATCAGAGCCCCGGTTTATGTTTCTTTGGGTCTTGTGATTGAGTCTGTCTTGTTTGTGCTGTGTGTTCTCTGAAAATCAAACGCAGAGATGTATTGTTTGGTATTCCTAGTGGATGCAACTGACTTTTCTGTGTTTTTAGTTAATCCGATCTAAGAAAGTAAGATGGCGCGAAGGGAAGACATGGCAGCTGCTATAGCAACGATGCAAAGGATGGCTGAGGTCATTGCACAACAAACTGAGCAAGCTACTCAACAACAGGAGAGAGTTGCTCAACAGCAAGAATGAACTGCTCAACAGCTCAGGGATACTGCAGATGCTCAGAACTTGGCAGAGTTTTGCCGCCACAACCCTCCTCAATTCAAAGGAGAATTTGATCCGGACAAGGCTAGTCTGTGGATCAAGGAGTTAGAAAAAGTCTTTCGAGGGATGAACTGCGCTGAGAACAAGAAGGTGACTTATGCAACTTTTATGTTGGTGGGCAATGTTGAAAACTGGTGGAATGGAGTGCAAAGAATGCTGGAAGCTGCAAACCGCGAGATTACTTAGGACTTAATCAAGGAGAAATTATTAGATAATTATTTTCCTGCAAGTGCAAGATACGCGAAGGAGTCAAAATTTCTCAACTTACGACAAGGGAATATGACCGTCAGTGAGTATATGGCCAGATTTGAAAACTTGTCACAGTTTTCAACATACTCTCAGCATCAACCAAATGAAGCATGGAAGTGTCAGAGATTCACAGAAGGACTGAGGTATGAGGTGAAGAAGGCTGTGATCACCCTGAAGATCAATGAGTTCTCAGAACTGCTGGATACATGCTGTGACGTAGAGACTCTGGAGCAATCTAGAGATACGAGGAACATAAACTTTGGGCCAACAAGGTTCCAAAGAAGTGGCGGTAATAGTTCTAACTGCTTCTAGAAGAAGCCTTATTCCCGACCAATGGGAAATCAACAACAAACCACGGATGGAAGCTCTGGTGGAGGTTCTACTGGGAACCGGACTGGCCAGAACATAGCGTATCCTTCGAAATGCCTAATGTGTGGGAAAGATCATCTCACAAAGGACTACACCATAAAGGGGATCATCTGCTTCAGATATAGCAAACCTGGCCACGTGTCCTGAGATTACAATCAAGCGAAGGCTGAACCTTCGATCAATGCTGCAAGAGCCAAGAAACCACAAGCTGAAGGGCGAGTTTACACTATGAGTGGAGCTGAAGCCTCCGAATCTGAAGATTTGATTTAAGGGGAAGGCACCATAGAAGGTAATCTTATAACTCTGGGGCAACCCATTCTTTCATATCGTATGATTGTGTGCAAAAACTTGGTTTACCAGTGTCTACCCTACCTTTTGATTTAACTGTTTCTACCCCCACTGATAAACCTATAGTTACTACTAAAGTCTGTCTAAATTGTCTATTAGTTATTGAAGGTCGAACCTTTTTAGTCGATCTGATCTAATTACCCATTTCCTAATTAGATATAATCTTAGGGATGGACTGGTTGTCTTCCAACTATGTTCTATTAGACTGTTCCAGAAAAACCATAGTTTATCCCATAGATGAGGATTCTAAATTTCTGACGGCCAACCGAGTTCAAGCTCTCTTGAAAGAAGGAGCTCACGGATACATGCTACTGTCTTCTTTGAAAGTCGAGAGCGAAGTTGATTTGAACACAATTCCAGTGGTGAATGAGTTTCCCGAAGTCTTTCTTGAGGATGTACCTGGGTTACCACCGGCTCGAGAGATAGAGTTTGCTATCGACCTAGTACCGGGAGCTGGTCTCGTGTCTATAGCACCTTACAGGATGACACCGATAGAATTAGCTGAGCTCAAGTAACAGCTGGAGGAGCTTTTGGAAAAGCAATTTGTCAGACCGAGTGTGTCACCGTGGAGAGCACCAGTACTGTTAGTTCGCAAGAAGGATGGTTCATCAAGATTATGTGTGAACTACCGGCAGCTGAACAAAGTGATGATCAAGAATAAATATCCACTCCCGAGAATTGATAATTTAATGGACCAACTGAAGGGAGCAACAGTGTTTTCAAAGATCGATCTGTGATCTGGGTATCATCAGATACGAGTGATGATGGAGGATATACCCAAGACTGCTTTTCATACTCGATACGGTCATTACGAGTACCTTGTGATGCCATTTAGTGTGACGAATGCACCAGCTATCTTTATAAACTACATGAACCGAATCTTTCGTCCTTATTTGGACAGATTCGTTGTGGTATTCATTGATGACATTCTGGTATACTCTCAAAATCAAGAGGACCATGCTGAACACCTCAGTATAGTTCTTCAGATTCTAAAGGAGAAGGAACTTTATGCTAAACTGTCAAAATGTGAATTTTGGCTGGAAGAAGTTAAGTTTTTGGGACACGTAATCTCAAAGGAAGGGATTGTGGTGGATCCATCAAAAGTGGAGGTAGTGCTGCAATGGGAACGACCAAAGTCAGTGATAGAGATTCGTAACTTCGTGGGATTAGCAGGATATTACCAGAGATTCATTGAGGGATTCTCCAAGATTGCAGGACCTCTCACTTAACTCATGAGAAAGATCCAAGCTTTTGAGTGGACCGACAGCTATGAGCAGAGTTTCCAAGAGTTGAAGAATCGGCTAACTACCTTACCAGTGTTAGTGCGACCCGATCCGAATGAACAGTTTGAGGTGTACTGTGATGCTTCAGACTAAGGACTAGGATCTGTACTTATGCAGCATGGAAGAGTAGTGGCTTATGCTTCAAGGTAATTGCGAGTGCACAAGAAGAACTACCCAATACACGACTTGGAGTTAGCGGCAGTGGTTTTTGCTCTGAAGATATGGAGGCATTTTCTCTACGGAGCGACGTTCAACATCTTCTGTGATCACAAGAGTCTGAAGTATTTGTATGATCAGAAGGAGTTGAACATGAGGCAGCAAACGTGGCTAGAGTTCCTAAAGGATTATGATTTCCAATTTCTGTATCACCCTGGCAAGGCCAATGTCGTGGCAGATGCTCTGAGTAGGAAGATGATCAGTGTCTCTGCCCTGATGATCAAGGAAAAGGATATGCTAGAACAGTTTAGAGATGTATGGTCTTTTGTGGAGTTAGAACCAGGGAAGATCTGCATGAATATGGTTACCATCTCAAGCGAACTGATGGATGACATAAGGGAAAAGCAGAAGGTTGACAAGTTCTTGCAAGAAGTGAGAGAGCAAATGAAGTAAGGTAATGAAACAGCATTTGCGGAAGGAACAGACAGAATTCTGAGATTCCGAGGTAGAGTTTGTATTTCCCGTGACCAAGAGCTTAGAGAATATATCATCAACCATGCTCACACAAGCCAGCTGAGTATGCATCCGGGCATAACAAAAATGTATCAAGACTTGAAGAAGTTGTTCTGGTGGCATGGAATGAAGAGTGACGTCACTAAACGTGTATCAACTTGTCTGGTTTGTCAAAAAGCTAAAGTGGAACATCAGAGACTAGCGAGATTGCTGCAACCGTTGTTTATTCCCAAATGGAAGTGGGATAGTATTGCGATGGATTTTGTAGTGGGTGTGCCAAGGACAAGAAAATGTCATGACTCGATTTGGGTAATCGTAAACCGACTCACAAAATCGGCTTATTTTCTCCCGATCAACATAAAATACAAACTGGAGAGGCTGACTCAGATTTACATTGGAGAAATTGTTAGACTGCACGGTGTGCCTACAAGTATTATTTCGGATAGGGATCCGAGATTTACTTCTAATTTTTGGCAGAGTCTACAAGAAGCGTTAGGGACAAAGTTACGTCTGAGTTCTGCTTATCACCCACAGACCGATGGTCAATCGGAGAGGATAATCCAATCTTTGGAAGATTTGCTTAGAGCTTGCACTATAGAACAGACTGGAAGTTGGGATGACGTTCTACCATTGATAGAATTCACCTACAACAACAGCTATCATTCGAGCATAGGGATGGCATCTTATGAGGCTCTGTATGGACGACGGTGTCGAACACCTCTGTGTTGGTACCAAGATGGTGAGCACCTTACTATTAGACCAGATATTATACAGCAGACAACGGAGAAGGTTAAAATGATTCAGGAGAAGATGAGGACGGCTTAGAGTCGACAAAAGAGTTATGCCGACTAAAGGAGAAAGCCTCTTGAGTTTGAGGAAGGCGAGCATGTATTTCTGAAAGTCACACCTACGACTGGGGTAGGCCGGGCCTTGAAATCTAGGAAACTCACTCCAAAATTCCTTGGACCATACCAAATCATTCGCCGAGTAGGTCCTGTAGCCTATCAAATAGCCTTACCTCCTTTTCTCTCAAAAATTCACAATGTTTTCCATGTGTCACAATTGCGAAAATACTTTCCTAACCCAAGTCATGTCATAGCACCAGATACAGTACAATTAAAAGAGAACTTAACGTATGAGGCATCTCCTGTAAGAATCGAGGATAGAAGGATGAAGCAATTGAGAGGCAAGGAGATCTCATTGGTGAAGGTAATCTGGAACGAGATAACTGGAGACGCAACCTGGGAGCTGGAAGACAGGATGAAGGAGCAACACCCACAGTTATTCTAAGGTATGCAAATTTCGAGGACAAAATTTCTTTTTAGAATGGGAGTGTTGTAACACCCCAAAAATTGTTTATTTTATCATTTATCATCATTTTACAATATTTATAAATTTTGAGAATTTTTGTAAATTTTTACGAAAACGTCGATTATTTTAATATATTTCTTATTTTACGTGAATATATTTCTCGTTTTACGTGCACACTGAGCAGAGTCAGTGTAACACCTCAGAAATGATATGTTTCATCTTGAATAGTCATTTTCCAATATTCATGATTTTTGGAGATTTTTCTGAAATTTTCTAAAAATGTTGAATATTTTAATATATTCTTCATTTTACGTGCGCACTGAGCAGAGTCAGTCAAACTCTCCAGAAAATTGTTTGTTTTGTGATGAATAGTCATTTTTTAATATTTGTGATTTTTAAGAATTTTTGTGGATTTTTCTAAAAACGTCGAATATTATAGTATATTCCTTATTTTGCGTGCGCGCTGAGTGGAGCCGGAATAACAAAATATTTTCCCTGAGGCTGGTAAACCTTGAACTGTCAACGTGTCGACAGGGGATCTTACTAAACTCGAGGCTAGGCACAGTTTGCGAGGTTTACATTTTTTGAGGTTTTATCATATAAATAAAATCACTGTATCATAAAATTATCTGATGAATAATAAAATATTATTTTCATCAACTGTAATTTTTATTCACTGGGAAAATAATTCTAACAGTGTAATTAATCATCTGTCAAGTGTATTTAATTAAGGAGACAAGCTTACTGTGCACTTTATTTAGAATTGTGCAAAGCTTCTCAAGGAAGCTTCATGGAAGCTTCTTGGAAATTTCTTCCAAGCTTCCCAAGGAAGCTAACCAATGTTCACTCCCTCTCTTCTCTCTACTAAGGCTCACAGCCAGCAGCCCCTTTTCCCCCTCATCCATCACAAAATTTTCATCCAACCCTATTTTCTTAATCCTCTCTTTCTCCTAAACACTTTTCTAGTTGTGGTTCTTTGAAAATCCATCATTTTCACCATTTTCTTCAAGCTTCAAGCTTAGGGTTCTTTGGGTAAGTTCTTGATTCTTCACTTCCCTTTTCCTATTTTCGTTCCTATGGTCTTCTTTGTGACCATCCATGCTTTATTTTTCAAGCATGGTGTTATTCTAATGAGATTGAAATTTCTAGGGTTTGGTTGGGTGCAAATCTGAAATTGCAAGGAACTCAAGGAGAGCTTCTCTTGTTTTCTTCACTTTGGTAAGAGGAAGACACTCCTCCTCAACCTCTCTTAGCATTAAGAAACCTTATTTGTGGTTGATTGTGAGAAAACCCAATTGAGGGTTATTCTTTGTTTGCTTGATTGGCATGATTATATGTTGTATTTAATTTGTTTAAGTTGTTTGTGTGATTAGTTATGTATATTGATATATTTGAATGGATTGGATGGTATGAAATGGAAGAAAATAATGTTGGAAACTCTCTTGGATGGCCACGGTTTTGGGGTCCAAATTTAGGGTTCTTTGTGAACAATTGTAACAATTGGAATTCATAATTAATCAACTGTACATTAGGTAATTAACGGAATGAAAAAATTTGGGAACTTAATCCCTAGGGAGGCCACGGCCTCTAGGGCCTTTTTGGGACTTAATTATGCAATTTTGGTAACCTTGAAACTTAAATAATGAAGTGATTAAATCATTGGTAATAGGATAGAAAATTAGGAAATTGGAATAATTAGATATACTTTGAAATTCATAAATTTTAAAGAACTAAGAATGAAATTTATCATAAGACTTAGGGTAATTTTAATTAAGGCAAGAACAAGAGAGTGTGAGACTTTGAGATCTTAGAACAACCTTCTAAGTGTATGAGAATAAATTACTTAAGAAAATTTAATTAATTATAAGAATTCAATTAGAGACGAACCTTGTAAGAAAGGCTAACTTTAAGTAAGAATTCATAATAGACCTTAAAAATGTATTCATTTATTTAATTTCAATATTATGATATTGTGGGTCCATATGAGTGACCAATGAAGTGTTGATTCTTACTTTAGCCAATTGCGGCATATTATGAAATAGTATGTAATGATGATCATATAGGATTATGCATAGAGTCTGTATGCATCATGAATGTCCGTTGGACTATTATTAAGGTCGAGTTACCTAGGAGTTGAACACACCTTAGTGCGGGTGCTAGTAGACTAGTGTAGGTCATATTGTTGACCATGGGGGCGTCGGGGTGCGGGTATCTCGCAATGGATAGTTGGTAGCTCTTCTGTCCGTGGGGTAGACCGATGCAAACGCACCAACGATCCTGACCGAGCACTGTCCTATATCGTGATCTAGTGTAGACTGTCTGTACAATGTTATGATGTGCACGTGGATAAACTGATGAATTATAGCACTTTGGCCGCGGCAGCCGAGTTACAGATATGTCTCCTGATCTTTCTCTCCGACCGTTTGTGTCTAGCTCCATGGAGTTAGATTTTGTCTTTATATGCATGTGCATAGTGGGTCCATATATTATCTGGCATCTGTTTATTATTATTATCATTATTATTATTATTATTATTATTATTATTATTATTATTATTATTATTATTATTATTATTATTATTATTATTATTATTATTATTATTATTATTATTATTATTATAATTGAAACTCATTATGTTACTGTTATATATTTGCTTGCAATTGTTTAATTGTCTATTTCTGCTATTTAATAATTATGATTATTATTTGATATGCTCTGTGGGCGCTTGGCGCCGTTTTGTTTCTTGCTGCTATAACTGGTAGTGATAGTAGGATGTCTTACCTATTTCTTGTATTTCTATTATTTTCTATCTGTATATTGTGTCCCATCGAAGACGACGGCAAGGAAGTTGGAGCTCCCAATTTTCCTGGCTTCTGGACTGATTACGATTAGCATCTACTATGGAGCATGGAGGCACACATGCGTGGATTTCTGGGTGATGTGCGTTTGACCTTCCTTGGAGGGCCAGAATGCTGGCACATTAACCTGAATTTCGACCGCTGTGTCTACCTGGGAGACGTGTCGATCTCTTTGGCCTGGAGGTGTCATGAGCCGCCGATCTTTACCTGCTACATCAGCCTGCGTATGGAGTTTTATCTGCTCATCCGGGAGATGTGGGGTAACCGCTTTTACACTTCGCAGGAGGACTCTTTTGATTCCACAGCTTGGGCTCCGGCCCGTGGCTCTGGGGCTCCTATGGAGGTTTCCTCAGATGAGGAAGACCCCGAGGAGGTCCCCGAGGATGACCTCGTGGAGGATCCTGAAGAGGATCCTGATACGGTCCCTCCTCATCTGAGGGACTGATATCGCTGGTAGCTACTAATGGCTGCCAGTGTTTTTATTTTGGGGGCCTGATGTCTTTTGTAGTGGGCAGTATATTTCTGATATCTTGGGGAAGTATATGTATGATCCTTTGGGGCAGGTATAGTTTTACTTTTTGGTATACCAGGCTTTGTGACCAAACAGTTTGATAAATATATATGTATATCAATATGCAATGTTAATTCCAATGTATGCTTTACCTCTGTTTTGCTCTTTATTTCCATTTATGTTTCGTCATTGCGTTTATCAATTATTGTTATTATAATAAAAAAAATATTCACCAATTTAATTACATGTCTGTAATCAAGTAAATTTATAATATATCATAAAGAATCGGGTCTTAACTTATATAATTTTATTTTCGCATTGTAATTGATAATGTGATGTTCCCTCCCAAAAAGGGGCGTTACATTAAGTTGGTATCATAGCCTCGGTTTATGTTTCTTTGGGTCTTGTGATTGAGTCTGTCTTGTTTGTGCTGTGTGTTCTTTGAAAATCAAATGCAGAGATGTATTGTTTGGTATTCCTAGTGGATGCAACTGACTTTTCTGTGTTTTCAGTTAATCCGATCTAAGAAAGTAAGATGGCGCGAAGGGAAGACATGGCAACTGCTATAGCAGCGATGCAGAGGATGGCTGAGGCCGTCGCACAACAAACTGAGCAAGCTACTCAGCAACAGGAGAGAGTTGCTCAACAGCAAGAATGAACTGCTCAACAGCTCGAGGTTACTCCAGATGCTCAGAACTTGGCGGAGTTTTGCCGCCACAACCCTCCTCAATTCAAAGGAGAATTTGATCCGGACAAGGCTAGTCTGTGGATCAAGGAGTTAGAAAAAGTCTTTCGAGGGATGAACTGCGCTGAGAACAAGAAGGTGACCTATGCAACTTTTATGCTGGTGGGCAATGCTGAAAACTGGTGGAATGGAGTGCAGAGAATGCTGGAAGTTGCAAACCGCGAGATTACTTGGGACTTAATCAAGGAGAAATTCTTAGATAAGTATTTTCCTGCAAGCGTAAGACACATGAAGGAGTCAGAATTTCTTAACTTACGACAAGGGAATATGACTATCAGTGAGTATACGGCCAAATTTGAAAACTTGTCACAGTTTTCAACATACTTTCAGCATCAACCAAATGAAGCATGGAAGTGTCGGAGATTCACAGAAGGACTGAGGTATAAGGTGAAGAAGGCTGTGATCACCCTGAAGATCAATGAGTTCTCAAAACTGTTGGATACATGCTGTGATGTAGAGGCTCTAGAGCAATCTAGAGATACAAGGAACAGAAACTTTAGGCCAACAAGGTTCCAAAGAGGCGACGGTAACAGTTCTAACCGCTTCCAGAAGAAGCCTTATTCCCGACCAACGGGAAATCAACAACAAACCACGGGTGGAAGCTCTGGTGGAGGTTCTACTAGGAACCAGACTGGCCAGAACATAGCGTATCCTTCGAAATGCCTAATGTGTGGGAAAGATCATCTCACAAGGGACTGCACCATAAAAGGGATCATCTGCTTCAGATGTGGCAAACCTGGCCACGTGTCCCGAGATTGCAATCAAGCGAAGGCTGAACCTTCGATCAATGCTGCAAGAGCTAAGAAACCACAAGCTGGAGGGCAAGTTTACACCATGAGCGGAGCTGAAGCCTCCGAATCCGAAAATTTGATTCAAGGGGAAGGCACCATAGAAGGTAATCTTTTAACTGTACTGTATGACTCTGGGGCAACCCATTCTTTCATATCATATGACTATGTGCAAAGACTTGGTTTACCAGTGTCTACCTTACCTTTTGACTTAACTGTTTCTATCCCCACTAATAAACCTATAGTTACTACCAAAGTCTGTCTAAATTGTCCATTGGTTATTGAAGGTCGACCTTTTCAATCGATCTGATCTGTTTACCCCTTTCCCAACTAGATATAATCTTAGGGATGGACTGGTTGTCTTCCAACCATATTCTATTAGACTGTTCTAGAAAAACCATAGTTTTTCCCATAGATGAGGATTCTAGATTTTTTACGGCCAACTGAGTTCAAGCTCTCTTGAAAGAATGAGCTCACGGATACATGCTACTGTCTTCTTTGAAAGTCGAGAGCGAGGTTGATTTGAACACAATTCTAGTGGTGAATGAGTTTCCCGAAGTCTTTCCTGAAGATGTACCTGGGTTACCACTGGCTTGAGAGATAGAGTTTGCTATCGACCTAGTACCGGGAGCTGGTCCAGTGTCTATAGCACCTTACAGGATGGCATTGACAGAATTAGCTGAGCTCAAGAAACAGCTGGAGGAGCTTTTGGAAAAGCAATTTGTCAGACCGAGTGTGTCACCGTGGGGAGCATCAGTACTGTTAGTTCGCAAGAAGGATGGTTCATCAAGATTTTGTGTGGACTACCGGCAGCTGAACAAAGTGACGATCAAGAATAAATATCCACTCCTAAGAATTGACGATTTAATGGACCAACTGAAGGGAGCAGCGGTGTTTTCAAAGATCGATCTGTGATCTGGGTATCATCAGATACGAGTGATGATGGAGGATATACCCAAGACTGCTTTTCATACCCGATACGGTCATTACGAGTACCTTGTGATGCCGTTTGGCGTGACGAATGCACCAACTATCTTTATGGACTACATGAACTAAATCTTTCGTCCTTACTTGGACAGATTCGTTGTGGTATTCATTGATGACATTCTGGTATACTTTCAAAATCAAGAGGACCATGCTGAACACCTCAGTATAGTTCTTCAGATTCTGAAGGAGAAGGAACTTTATGCCAAACTGTCAAAATGTGAATTTTGGCTGGAATAAGTTAAGTTTTTGGGACACGTAATCTCAAAGAAAGGGATTGCAGTGGATCCATCAAAAGTGGAGGCAGTGCTGCAATGGGAACGGCCAAAGTCAGTGACGGAGATTCGTAGCTTCGTGGGATTGGCAGGATATTACCGGAGATTCATTGAGGGATTCTCCAAGATTACAAGACCTCTCACTCAACTCACGAGAAAGAACCAAGCTTTTGAGTGGACGGACAGCTATGAGCAGAGTTTCCAAGAGTTGAAGAATCGACTAACTACCTCACCAGTGTTAGTGCTACCCGATCTGAATGAATAGTTTAAGGTGTACTGTGACGCTTCATACCAAGGAATAGGATCTATACTTATGCAGCATGGAAGAGTAGTGGCTTATGCTTCGAGGCAATTGCGAGTGCACAAGAAGAACTACCTGACGCACGACTTGGAGTTAGCGGCAGTGGTTTTTGCTCTGAAGATATGGAGGCATTTTCTCTACGGAGCGACGTTCAACATCTTCAGTGATCACAAGAGTCCAAAGTATTTGTATGATTAGAAAGAGTTGAATATGAGGCAGCGAAGGTGGCTAGAGTTCCTGAAGGATTATGATTTCCAATTTCTGTATCACCTCGGCAAGGCAAATGTCGTGGCAGAGCTCTGAGTAGGAAGATGATCAGTGTCTCTGCCCTGATGATCAAGGAAAAGGATATGCTAGAGCAGTTTAGAGATGTATAGTCTTTTGTGGAGTTAGAACTAGGGAAGATCTGCATGAATATGGTTACCATCTCAAGCGAGCTGATGGATGACATAAGGGAAAAGCAGAAGATTGACAAGTTCTTGCAAGAAGTGAGAGAGCAAATGAAGCAAGGCAATGAAACAGCATTTGCGGAAGGAACAGACGGAATTCTGAGATTCCGAGGTAGAGTTTGTATTCCCCGTACTAAGAGCTTAGAGAATATATCATCAACCATGCTCACACAAGCCAGTTGAGTATGCATCCGGGCATAACAAAAATGTATCAAGACTTGAAGAAGTTGTTCTGGTGGCATGGAATGAAGAGTGACGTCACTAGACGTGTATCAACTTATCTGGTTTGTCAAAAAGCTAAAGTGGAACATCAGAGACTAGCGGGATTACTGCAACCGTTGTCTATTCCTAAATAGAAGTGGGACAATATTACGATGGATTTTGTAGTTAGTTTGCAAGGATAAGAAAAGGTCATGACTTAATTTGGGTAATCGTAGACCGACTCACGAAATCGGCATATTTTCTCCTGATCAACAGAAAATACAAACTGGAGAGGCTGACTCAGATTTACATTGGAGAGATTGTTAGACTGCACGGTGTGCCTACAAGTATTATTTCGGATAGGGATCCGAGATTTACTTCTAATTTTTGGCAGAGTCTACAAGAAGCATTAGGGACAAAGTTACGTCTGAGTTCTGCTTATCACCCACAGACCGATGGTCAATCGAAGAGGACAATCCAATCTTTGGAAGATTTGCTTAGAGCTTGCACTATAGAACAGACTGAAAGTTGGGATAACGTTCTACCATTGATAGAATTCACCTACAACAACAGCTATCATTCGAGCATAAGGATGGCACCTTATGAGGCTCTGTATGGACGACGGTGTCGAACACCTCTGTGTTGGTACTAAGATGGCGAGCGCCTTACTATTAGACCAGATATTATACAGCAGACAACGGAGAAGGTTAAAATGATTCAGGAGAAGATGAGGACGGCTCAGAGTCGACAAAAGAGTTATGCCGACCAAAGGAGAAAGCCTCTTAAGTTTGAGGAAGGCGAGCATGTATTTCTGAAAGTCACACCTATGACTGGGATAGGCCGGGCCTTGAAATCTAGGAAACTTACTCCAAAATTCCTTGGACCATACCAAATCATTCGCCGAGTAGGTCCTGTAGCCTATCAAATAGCCTTACCTCCTTTTCTCTCAAAAATTCACAATGTTTTCCATGTGTCACAACTGTGAAAATACTTTCCTAACCCAAGTCATGTCATAGCACCAGATACAGTACAATTAAAAGAGAACTTAACTTATGAGGCATCTCCTGTAAGAATCGAGGATAGAAGGATAAAGCAATTGAGAGGCAAGGAGATCTCATTAGTGAAGGTAATCTGGAACGAGATAACTGGAGACGCAACCTGGGAGCTGGAAGACGGGATGAAGGAGCAACACCCACAATTATTCTAAGGTATGCAAATTTCAAGGATGAAATTTCTTTTTAGAAGGGGAGTGTTGTAACACCCCGAAAATTGTTTATTTTATCATTTATCATCATTTTATAATATTTATAAATTTTGAGAATTTTTGTGAATTTTTTCGAAAACGTCGATTATTTTAATATATTCCTCGTTTTATGTGAATATATTTCTCGTTTTACGTGTACACTGAGCAGAGTCAGTGTAACACCTCAGAAGTAATTTGTTTCATCATGAATAGTCATTTTCCAATATTCATGATTTTTGGAGCTTTTTCTGGAATTTTCTGGAAATGCTGAATATTTTAATATATTCTTCGTTTTACGTACACATTGAGCAGAGTCAGTCAAACTCTTCAGAAAATTATTTATTTTGTGATGAATAGTCATTTTTTAATATTTGTGATTTTTAAAAATTTTTGTGGATTTTTCTGAAAATGTCGAATATTATAGTATATTCCTCGTTTTGCGTACGCGTTAAGCGGAGCTGGGATAACGAAATGTTTATCTTGAGACTGGTAAACCTTGAACTGTCAACGTATCATCGGGGGATCTTACTAAACCTGAGGTCGGGCACAGTTTGCGAGGTTTGCATTTTTTGAGGTTTTATCATATAAATAAAATCAATGTATCATAAAATTATCTGATGAATAATAAAATATTATTTTCATCAACTGTAATTTTTATTCACTGGAAAAATAATTCTAATAATGTAATTAATCATCTGTCAAGTGTATTTAATTAAGGAGACAAGCTTACTATGCACTTTATTTAAAATTGTGCAAAGCTTCAAGGAAGCTTCAAGGAAGCTTCTCACTTGGAAATTTCTTCCAAGCTTCCCAAGGAAGCTAACCAATGTTCACTCCCTCTCTTCTCTCTACTAAGGCTTACAGCCAGCAGCCCCTTCTGCCCCCTCATCCATCACAAAATTTTCATCCAACCCCATTTTCTTAGTCCTCTCCTTCTCCTAAACACTTTTCTAGTTGGTGGTTCTTTGAAAATCCATCATTTTCACCATTTTCTTCAAGCTTCAAGCTTAGGATTCTTTGGGTAAGTTCTTGATTCTTCACTTCCCTTTTCCTATTTTCGTTCCTATGGTCTTCCTTGTGACCATCCATGCTTTATTTTTTAAGCATTGGTGCTATTCTAATGAGATTGAAATTTCTAGGGTTTGGTTGGGTGCAAATCCGAAATTGCAAGGAACTCTAGGAGAGCTTCTCTTGTTTTCTTCACTTTGGTAAGAGGAAGACACTCCTCCTCAACCTCTCTTAGCTTTAAGAAACCTTATTTATGGTTGATTGTGAGAAAACCCTATTGAGGGTTATTCTTTGTTTGCTTGATTGGCATGATTATATGTTGTATTTAATTTGTTTAAATTGTTTGTGTGATTAGTTATGTATATTGATATATTTGAATGGATTGGATGATATGAAATGGAAGAAAATAATGTTGGAAACTCTCTTGGATGGCCACGGTTTTGGGGTCCAAATTTAGGGTTCTTTGTGAACAATTGTAATAATTGGAATTCATAATTAATCAAGTGTACATTAGGTAATTAATGGAATGACAAAAATTGGGAACTTAATCCCTAGGGAGGCCACGGCCTCTAGGGCCTTTTTGGGGCTTAATTATGCAATTTTGGTAACCTTAAAACTTAAATAATCAAGTGATTAAATCATTGGTAATAGGATAGAAAATTAGGAAATTGGAAGAATTGGATATACTTTGAGATTCATAAATTTTAAAGAACAAAGAATGAAATTTATCATAAGACTTAGGGTAATTTTAATTAAGGCAAGAACAAGAGAGTGTGAGACTTTGAGATCTTAGAATAACCTTCTAAGTGTATGAGAATAAATTACTTAAGAAAATTTAATTAATTATGAGAATTCAATTAGAGACGAACCTTGTAAGAAAGGCTAACTTTAATTAAGAATTCATAATAGACCTTAAAAATGTATTCATTTATTTAATTTCAATATTATGATATTGTGGTTCCATGTGAGTAAGCAATGAAGTGTTGATTCTTACTTTGGCCAATTGCGGCATATTGTAAAATAGTATGTAATGATGATCATACATGATTATGCATAGAGTCTATATGCATCGTGAATGTCCGTTGGACTGTTGTTAAGGCCGAGTTGCCTAGGAGTTGAACACACCTTAGTGCGGGTGCGAGTAGACTAATGTAGGTCATATTGTTGACCATGGGGGCGTCGGGGTGCGGGTAACTCACAATGAACAGTTGGTAGCTCTTCTGTTTGTGGGGTAGACCGATGCAAACGCACTGACGATCCTGACCGGGCACTGTCCTATATCGTGATCTATTGTAGACTGTCTGTATAATGCCATGATGTGCACGTGGATAAACTAATGAATTATAGCACTTTGGCCGCGGCAGCCGAGTTGCGGACATGTCTCCTGATCTTTCTCTCCGACCGTTTGTGTCTAGCTCCATGAAGTAGGATTTTGTCTTTATATGCATGTGCATAGTGGGTCCATATATTATCTGGCATCTGTTTATTATTATTATTATTATAATTGAAACTGTTGTGTTACTGTTATATATTTGCCTGCGACTGTTTAATTGTCTATTTTTGCTATTTAATAATTATGATTATTATTTGATATGCTCTGTGGGCACTTAGCGCCATTTTGTTTCTTGCTGTTATAACTGGTAATGATGGTAAGATGTCTTACCTTTTTCCTGTATTTCTGTTATTTTCTATTTGTATATTGTGTTCCATCGAAGATGACGGCAAGGAAGTTAGAACTCCCAATTTCCCCAGCTTTTGGCTTGATTATGATTAGCATCTACTGTGGAGCATGGAGGCACGCATGCGTGGATTTCTGGGTGATGTGCATCTGACCTTCTTGGAGGGCCAGAATGCTGGCACATTAACCTGAATTTCGACCGCTGTGTCTACCTGGGAGATGTGTCGGTCTCTTTGGCCTGGAGGCATCATAAGCCACCGATCTTTACCTGCTGCATCAGCCTGTGTTTGGAGTTTTATCTGCCCATCCGGGAGGTGTGGGGTAACTGCTTCTACACCCCGCAAGAGAACTCTTTTGATTCCACAGCTCGGGCTCCAGCCCGTGGCTCTGTGGCTCCTTTGGAGATTTCCTCAAATGAGGAAGACCCCGAGGAGGTCCCCAAGGATGACCTCGCAGAGGATCCTGATATGGTCCCTCCTCATCTGAGGGACTGATATCGCTGGTAGCTACTGATAGCTGCTAGTGTTTTTATTTTAGAGGCCTGATGTCTTTTGTAGTGGGCAGTCTATTTCTGATATCTTGGGGATGTATATGTATGATCCTTTGGGGCAGGTATAGTTTTACTTTTTGGTATACTAGGCTTTGTAACCAAACAATTTGATATATATATATATATATATATATATATATATATATATATATATATATATGCAATGTTAATTCCAATGTATGCTTTACCTCTGTTTTGCTCTTTATTTCCATTTATGTTTCGTCATTGCATTTATTAATTATTGTTATTATAACAAAAAAAATTCACCAATTTAATTACATGTCTGTAATCAAGTAAATTTATATTATATCCTAAAGAACCGAGTCTTAACTTATATAATTTTATTTTCAAATTGTAATTGATAATGTGATGTTCCCTCCCAAAAAGAGGTGTTACATAGAAGGCTCTAAGTTTCTCAAGGGATCCTCCTTCCTCACAAATGTTTATAGATGAATAGAAATGAATTTAGCTCACTCAAAGAGTAGATACACAAATTGAAGCTCAACAGGTATCAAGGAATTACACTTTAAGCTCAAAACAAAGATTTAATGAAGATGGATGTAATAACTCATATTAATGCTCAAAAACTCTTTTCAAATTGATTTCCAACTACTCTTTAATGTCCAATAACTCGTATTTATAGCCTAATAAATTTAAGAGCCGTTGGGGGGTCGTTGGAGCATTAAATGCCATCAATTAGTCATTTATTTATGTTTCTGGCATTCGTGTTTATTTGAATAACATATACGTTATTCGAATAACACTTCAAATAGCACATTGAAGAAATGGTTCTGTAACACATTATTCGAATAATTATATGGTTATTCGAATAAGGCCTTTTTAAAACAGTTTCTGAAAAACCTTGTTATTCAAATAACATATATGTTATTTGAACAAACCTTTAAAACAAAAGGTGCGTAGGCTTGTTTTTAAGCTATTATTTGAATAACACCCTGTGTTATTCAAATAAAGCTTAATCAGAAAGAAAACTTGGCTCTCTAACTTTTGTTATTCGAATAAGGAAACCTTTATTTGAATAAACCTATTTCAAATCATTTTTAAACAACTTTTAAAACTTGCTAATTGTTTCCTAAGGATTCAACAAGATTTTAAGAACTTAAATCCTGTTTCTTAGGAAACCAAAAATCATTTTGAAGCATTGAAACCATGTGTGCTATTTGGGTTCTTTGAAAAACAAGTTTTGAGCTGAAGTGTGAACCCTTTTTTTACCTTTACACAATGATCTAAGTCCTAAAGCTATTTGTGAAGGTCTTGGACTTGATCTTACTATCATCTTCAAGTTTGTTATCATTAAAATAATTCTTCAATTACTAATAGCCAATTACACTATAAATACTACACAAGGTAGCAAAGGTATGCAGCTAACCCCAAAACACGTTACCCACTTTGTGCATGGTCTGACTTGAGTGTTGGAGTGCCTTTTGTAAGTACCCACCCTTCACACCATTGTCGCTGCCACCGTGTTACAAAGGAAACCACATTCATCAATCTTATTCAGGTAATCCTTTAAAACCCATTCAGAACAATTAGTATCTTTTGTTTTGACAGCAATTATTCTAAATAAGGTTTAGATTAATACCTGAATTGGTTGATGATGGTGGAGTCCTTCGTAGCACAGTGGTAGCGACGATAGTGTGAAGGGGGTGGGTACCTGCAAAAGGTACATCAGTGCTCAAGTTAAACTATGCACAAGGTGGGTAGAGTATTTATGATTAGATGTCTACCTTTAAGACATTGTAGGGTATTTATAAAAGCATCTTAGGTGATAATAATTGTAGTTCAATCTGAATTGAATGCTATTGATGAGCGATGTCGTGCTCGCCTCAAAATAGACTAGGATTTAAATGGAATATAACGTAGTGCATAACCTAGGTCATCTCCCAAGGATCAATTCAGATTTCTCAAGTATATTAAAAATTATCAAAAGGTAGGGGGTTTTATTTATCAAGTAACAGAATGCAAATTCAATAGTAATTAGGAATAAATTTGAAACTGAAAACACCAATCCAATGTCTTCAATTTAAGTGGCAGAATAAATCATAGTTCAAAGAGAGTAAAATTCTTTATGCAATTACTTCTGTTAATTCGAATTCAACTAGATAATCACCTAGAATTTGATCAACTAAAATAAAATCACAATCGCAATTCTTGATTAAGATTGAATTAAAAACAATTTCGAATTAACATAGATTACTAATCGTTGATCTATTCTCCATTAAATTCAGATTAATCAATCCAAATCTACCTTCAATATACGAAAATATAATCATAAATCAATTGAATAAGGAAAAGATGAGAGAACACAATCAGAAATCACAATTAAACAAAAGAACTCAAAACTCTAATCACAATCATTGAATTCCTTAGATTGATTGGATCTTTAGCCTTCCATGGCCATCACCATTGAAAAGATACAGATCAAAGAAGAGAGAAAAATGAAATAGAGAAAATGAAAAGAGAGAAAAAAAGGTTTCTTGATTCCAAATCGTAAAACTCAAAAATCAGGATTCAAAAAGAGGTACTTTTCGTATTCTGCCTTAACCTATTTGTAACTAAAAATTATTCTGTAATTCCTAATCTAACCCTAGCCCAAATTGTAGCCCTCTGAATAAGCTTTTCAGAGACATATAATTTGCCTTATTTGGGTTTAAATTGAGAGAGTTAAGCCCAAATCAGTGAGGGAAGGTCCAAGCTTTATGACAGCAACAGCATCTTAACTTTGAGGCTCAATTTCGCCCTGAATCCTATTGAATTAGAAAAACTGCATAGACACAAAATTGTGTTCTTCGTCTCAGCTTTCAGGGAACACCAAGATCATCCAAATGTGACATTTGTAGCCCAAGATATGGCCTATATAAGATAGAAAGGTCAAAATGAGTTAAATTCTGAAAATTAATAAAGCTTTTACAACTAAGCTCAATAAGGCCCAATCATCTAAAACTCACCCACAAACATAATATTGGATACAATTATCATCAATTAGGTTAAATATAAAGCAATAATGAATGTCTCAAAATTGATTGATCAGCTATTATTTAGGATCAGAATCCATGAGATTATTATCTTTTATAACTAATTCCCTATTTATATGAGATGTAATTGGTGTCCATATCTATGAAAGATTTTGTAAGAGATTTATAACTCATAAATAGGTAAATTAACTTACCTAATAGCATGCATAAATATTTGAGATACTATTCTTATAGGTCGAGTTGCTCCCAAATCGCTAACCCAAAACTCGATCTAGAACAGTTGCCCCCAGTTTGACGCTTAGATATAATAGCTAAGTGACAAAATATTTGAGTTTAGTAAGAGCACATGGCACTCATAGGACAAAAAGATCCAAGTCATAACATAAATGCCGAATCTCGCGATGTTTTTACCAAAGGATCGATGTCCGTGACATATCGTAGAATGCCCCCGGTGTTAATGAATAAGGTTGGGATCCGAGATAAATCACTCTGCTTAAATCATCATACTATTATCCAGGACATTAAGTGGGTTATTGAGGTGGTCGTGCTCCAGGCCCAAATTGCTAAAGGAGTTGCTTTGGAGAATGCTTTGAAAGAACAAATTTCTTCTGTCGAGTCTACCCTCACAACCCTCTGAACTAAGAACAAGATTCTTTGCTAGTCAGAGGCCAAGCTGCAAGATGGAATCGTGACTATTGAAGATGGATGGGCTAAGTTGGTGGATGAATCATTCTTTAACACTCTTGATTAACTTTCACCTTCTAAACCTAAACTTTATCGAGGAAGGGACTGGTTCAAGGAAATTAGTCTAGGATGGTCATATTATAGATGCCTTTCCCAAAGCCACACTTGTGAACCAAGTTCTTGGGACAGTGAAGGTTGATGAGGAAGAAGAAGAGGATAACGCGGAGGGTGGCCTAGCAGAAGAGGCCGCAGAGACACTGAAGATGGTTGTGGATCCCATCCCAAAGGATGACTGATGTATTTTTCTATTTCTTTTCACTTTGCCCCCTGCATGGGATTTAGTTTATTTGAACATGAACAAGTCCTGGTTTCGGGCATATATTTAAGCACTTAGAATTTTTATATTCCTGTTTCCTTTTCTTTTTCTTCACCGAGATGAGTCAAACGCTCGATCTTGGTGATTCTATTTATGCTTGGCGCATTTTCTTGCTTTTGTTCAACCGAGATGAGTCCAATGCTAGATCTCGGTGTTTCTCTTCTACACTTTGCAAATGCTCATTCTTTTCCTAACTGAGATGGGTCCAACACTCGATCCTAGTGGTTTTATTTTACACTTAGCCAACACTCGTGCTTTTCCCAACTATTTGGGTCCAACGCTTGATCTCAGTGGTCGAGTCCACTTAGTTTATTTATCAGAAATGTTTCTCTACCTTTGTTGACACTTAGTCAAATAAGTATGAAACTTTGAAGTATAATTTTGACACAAAAGCCTCTTGGAGTGGCGTCCACTATTCCGAGCAATGGTCTAATGCTTTTAATCACTTTAAACCATTTTTAAGCTTATAGGTTAGGCTCAATGCTGAAATTGTAAAAAGATTTTGACATTGTGAACACCCAATTTTGTCTAGGGCATTTTGTTAAAAAAATAAAAAGAAAAAAAGAAAAGAAAAAAATAAGCTCATCTTTCACTTAGTGGCCCATTAACCCATAACCCATGATCCACCCCGTTAACCCATAACCAATTATCCAACCTGTTAACCCGTAACCCATATACCAACACTTATCCTAAACAAACTCCATCAATTATCCTAACCTTTAAGCTTATCTTAAACAAACCTATCTTAAATTGACCATGACTTATCCTAATCCTTAAGCTCATCTTAAACAAACTAATCCAAAACTCACTAAAACTCATCTTAAACAGACCACAGCCTATCATCTTATA
This sequence comes from Ormosia semicastrata, assembly GCA_029884595.1. NCBI lineage: Eukaryota > Viridiplantae > Streptophyta > Magnoliopsida > Fabales > Fabaceae > Ormosia > Ormosia semicastrata. Next base: position 78,199,776 of record JAQQTO010000063.1, on the reverse strand, counting down.
CAAACTCTAATCACACTATAACTCAAACACTTCAACCTAATCTCCTTCTATAAAAACACATAACCTATACACACAAAAGAGGACTTGAGAACCTTCAGCTTAATATTTTTTTTCTCACTTACGTAGCTTTTCTTATAATAGATTCCCATTCAAGTTCTACCCCAAAAAAACTCCGAGACCTCCATCCTTCACCACCCACACCCAACCTCAACCCACCTTCCCCAACCACCAAAAACCACACAACCACCATCGTCCACCCAAACTCAACAAAAGACCCACCACCTTTAAACCGCTACTACCCCCATCCGCAACAACCGTGAGCCACAAATCCCCCCCAATCATGACCTGTAACACTCTACCTTCATCTTCATCATCAATACCCAAACCCACCATCAACCAAGGTCATCACCCAACCGTGACCTTCTCCTCATAATCATCTTCCAAACCCATTTTCATCATCTCTTCCCATCACTTACTAAAACCCCTAAACCGTGACTTCAACACCGAAAAATAGAGTAGCATCCTCACCCACGCACAGCAGCCGTGCCACCATTGTCCTCCACGCGCTTCCACCCTACTGACCACCGTACCACCAGACCCTCTGTGCAACGCCTCCACAAGCCCAGATCTGGAGTTTCACTTGCTCAAATCCGCAACCAGCCTCCCTGAGCCACCACACCGTCGAGCTCCGTACCCACGCCTCTTCCTGTTGTGTGTTCGTTTTGCAAAGAAACATAGAGGACTTGGTTCCTCTGGTCTTTTTTTTTCTTTTAAAAAAAGAGAGGTGAGTTTTTGTTTTGTTTTTTATTTTATTTTTCATTTTATTATATATATGTGTGATAAAAAAAGGTAAAAAAAACATAAAAATGAAAATTTTGGAATATCATTGGTTAGCATAGTTAATTTTTGCTATAAATTTTTTTTTTATAAAACTGATGAGCAATGGGTAATGTCTCTAGCGTGACGTCGAGCTTCACCTATTCGAATCTTAATGGGATTAACTGAGTTGTGACAGCTTGTTAATCTTGTAGTTTTTGTAATCATCTGAATTGTGACAGCTTGATGATTCAATTTTTAAAAAATAAATAAATAAAAAGGGTTAAATGAGTTTTAAAAAAATAATTGATTTTTTTAGAAGAATAAAATGGGATAAACTGAGTTGTGACAGCTTGTTAATCCTATAATTTTTATGATCATCTGAGTTGCGACAGCTTGATGATTTTTTTTTAAATTAAAAATAACCAACTCACAATTATTTTCTAAAGAATTACATGACTTTGAGTTCCTTATTACACCTGAGGATATGTAGGAGCGAAATCTCTATTTCGTCAAGCCAAAAATTAAATTTTCACAAATTCTTTGTTTTATTTATTTTCTTAAAAAAAAAGAGGTAAAACAAATATATTTTGAGATTATCAAATTTTGCATAATTAATTTAAGGTAGCCATTTTAGGATGGATGTTTTAGGAGTGTTGTGGGATTAAGTTTCCACCCTTCCCTATGCATAACCGACTCCCGAATCCAATCTAGTTTCAAAGACCATTTTCTACAAAGGTTTTCCAATTGTCCCTATTCTAAATAAAATTGGTGGCGATCCCTAACAATTTATTTTGTTCACCGTTCCCGCCACGATTTTTCGGTTGCGACAGATGGCGACTCCACTGGGGATACTTGAGAGTCAAGCCCATATAAGTTAGTTGTGCAAATTTTTTGTGATCTTTGTATATTTGTTTTACCTTTTTTTTTCTTTTTTTTTTGTTTCTCACCTTTAATTGTTTGTTAATTATTTTTTTAATTATTCAAACCACATGATAGAGAATTTTATTTTATTTTATTTTGAAATTTTATTTTGTACTTATTTTTATAGGTTTGTATGCTCCTTACACCCACCACATCTACACATTTATCACACACAGTTGAGTGAGGCCCTATACCCGGGTCTGAGTGAAGCCTAAGTCAGGTAGAGGTTGCGTAGTGGTAGCCATTTTGGATGTACATCCTGTTTGGTTATCGCGAAAATCTCATATAAAGTGTGCCTTTTTTACGAATAACCTACACCTATTGGTTTACCCACTGTTTGTGGTCAACATTCTGAAATGAGACTTGGATTTAGAGACCTTTAGAATAGAAGAGCTACCTAATGAAAGTTCTCACAGATCAGAAGGACTATTAGATATTTAGGATAGAGAGTCCCAAGTTTAAGGCAATCCCATTAGGACACAAAGGGAGCGTACTTCTTCTTTCCTCATATCATCTAATCTTGCATTAAAAAAAACTTTAAAAAAATACATTATCTTGTATTTTCATGGCATTCCTAACATTCTTAAAAAAATCATCTTGTATTTTCATGTCATTCCTAGCATTCTTAAAAAAAAATTCATCTTGCATTTTCATGGCATTCCTAACATTCTTAAAAATATATATATTATCTTGTATTTTCATGGCATTCCTAGCATTCTTTAAAAAAAATCATCTTACATTTTCATGTCATTCCTAGCATTCTTAAAAAAAAATTCATATTACATTTTCATAGCATTCCTAGCATTCTTCAAAAGAAAAAAAAACATTATGTTGCATTTTCATGACATTCCTAGCATTTGAAAAAAAAAACATCGTTTTGCATCTTCACACAAAGTTCATTCATTTTATCTTATGCATCTCATTCATTTCATCTCATTCTTTGTCTGATGTTATTTTGTTTTGATAAATCAAACAGAAGGAACCGTTGCGCGACCAAGGAAAGAAAACACCAATCAAACCTGAGTTCACAACACAAGGGTTCGAACAAAGTTTACAGCTATGGCAGCGAAGAACGAAGGAAGAAATCTGAGTATGGAAGTAGATGAGATGAAAAGGAGGATGAATGAAATGACAGAGTCTCAGAGAAGAATGGAGGAAATGTTATTAGCCATGAGAGAGACCCTCACCTTAATTGGGGCAGCCAGAAATATGGGAGTAATTAGGGCACATTCGCACCCACCCAATATTACTTCCATGAGGATAAACCCTGGGGTCACCAATGAGATTCCTGTTGTGGGAGGAACCTCGAATACTGCACTGCCAGTGATTCCTATTAGAGAAGGGTATTGTTCATCGGAGGATACTCGAAATGAGGTTCATGGTAATGCTGAGTTCACATGAGGACAACCGCATGTGTCCATCTCGATGTCAACATAATTTCATCCTGGAACCGATCATGTAGCCATTCAAAATGATAAGATGAAAGAAGAATGTATGGAAAAAATGGAAGAAGAAATCAAAGCAATTAAGGGTCCCAGCACCTATGGTCCCCTTGGGGTGGAAGAGCTGTGCTTTACTGCTAACTTTATCATCCCACAGGACTTTAAGGTTCCAGAATTTAACAAATATGATGGGAGCACCAATCCCTTTTTCCACCTAAAGACATACATTACTAAAATGTTAATTTGGTCAAAAGATTGGAAATTCCTTATCAGCTTCTTTCATGAAAGTTTGATTAAGCCTGCTTTGGAATGTTGTATCCAACAAGACCTCTCCAAAGTCTCTTCTTGGGATGACTAGGCAAACATGTTTATGGGACAGTATCGATTCAACCTAGAAACGGTCCCAACTCGAGAACAATTAAGTTCAATGCAGAAAGGAAATGAGGAATCCTTTAAACAGTATGCACAAAGGTGGCGAGCCTTGGCGGCTCAAGTTCAACCCTCATTGACACTGTCTGAGATGTGCTGGTATTTCTTGGGAACCTTGGGAAATCCTTTTATCGGGACAATGGCCGGAGTAGCCTATAAAAATTTTGCTGACTTGATTGCTACTGGAGAAAGGATCAAGATTTTAGCCAGAGCTGGGAAGTTACCCATGAGCAATACAGAGGATACCACTTTTGAGAAAGGATTTCAGCTGAAAAAGAAAAAGGAGCTTGAGGTGAGCTATGTGCAAAACCAACAACCTTCACAACTTAGCTATCCACCATCTTACCCTGCCTATCGAGCCCCTCCATATAACCCAAACCCCTACTCTTTTTATCAGGCACTTGCACCTTCTCATATACTTGGCCTAACTATTCTTCCCATGAACATCACCCTAACTCCACAATTCCAAATCAACAATGTTCCCACACCACAATTATACGTACCAACTCGGCCAACTTATTCCCGATTTCCACCTTCACTTCTGCAAAATCACCCAAGCCACCCATAGCCTCAACGTGACTTCCAAAATCAAGGCCGTTTCCATCCCCAAAACCTACCCCCTTCCCAAAACTAACCATTTCAAACATAGATTTATTCCAAAGGCTGCTTGATGTTCACCTCATTTTTAGGAATCCTGTACGTCCCTTGAAACCACCATTCCCAATATGGTATAACTCGAGTTTAACTTGCAAATACAACATGGACATCCTAACGTACTCAACTGAAGATTGTGAATCCTTCAAGATTGTAGTAAGGAAGCTAATTGCTTATCGGAAGTTTGACATTGAAGAAGTAGTTGGACCTAGTATTGTCAACAACTCTTGAAGTGATTGTCATAAAATAATCAGTGATATTGAACTTATGTTAACTTTCTTGAAGCATTAATGTAATAAATTTGCATTGGTACATTGTTTCTTTTCATTTCCATCACATTTTCTTTCTTCACATTTATTCTTCAAAGTGTCTTCCTTGTATTTAGACCCCATTAGAATCCAATTCTTAGCAATCCTTAGTTTGGTAGATGTCAACAGAGTCCGCGAGTGCAAGTGTCTTTTGAACAAAAAAATAGAAAAAAAGAAAAAAAGGAGCAATGAAGTAACCTCTTGGTGTGCACTATCATTTTGTCTCAAAATTAAAGTTTTAAAAATAAACAATCATGATTTGGAAATGAAGACTGACCATTTTTCTCTATTTTTTACAAAATTCATCATCTTTATATCTTGTTACCCATTTTGAGCTTGAAAATTTCTTCAATAAACCCTAGATAAGGATCACCCCAACAATAAGGGATAGCACAAAACAAAAATTGATTGTCATGGTGACTATTTTGAAGCATAATGGAAAAGGAAGAAAAGGTGAACGGAGGAAGAAGTAAAAAAAATGATAAAAAAAGTAAAAAAAAAACAAAAGAAAAAAAGAGATAGGAAAGAAAGAAGAAGGAAAATGAAATGAAATAGGTCATAACAAAGGGGAATGAAAGAAAATGAAATGAAATGAGTCATGATAAAGGAGAATAAAAGAAAATGAAATAAAATGGGAAAGAAATTGAGAATAATAAGGAAAAAGTATGCTTGAAAGTGCAAAAAGCAGTTGACAAAGTTTGATTTTGAATAAGGATCATTGGTCTCATTCAACCTTTAAACACTTCTTTGAGCCTTATATCTTTCTTTTCATAACACCTAGCCTTGGCCACGTTACAAGCCTCAAAAAGTTCATTCTGATCAATGAAAGGTTGTTGTCATTTTCGTTAATTTTAATTTTGAGACAAAGGTTACCCTCATCTAAGTATCTAGTTCATTGCTCCTTAAGAAAAAAAAGAAAAAAAAAAGAAAAGGAAAAGAGAAAAAAAAGACTTACACTAGGACAAGTTTCTACCCTACTCGATTTGACTCTAAACTGGGGCAATTTTTCTTTTTCTTGGTTCAGTTGACCTACATTAGGGTAAATCTTTTAGTTACTAGGGCGAGTTCCTATCTTATTCAATTCAGTCCTGGAATAAGATAAATTTTTCTTTAGTTCAATTTAGTCTTACATTAGGGCGAGTTGTTGCCCTATTCTATTCAGTTTTGGACTGGGACAAATTTCTCTTTGATTTAATTTGGCTTAATGTAGATAAAACCAATTCATATTGGGGCGATACCTCTTTGAATCTCATACCATCGTTTGTGTCTTCTTTCATATATACTCTTTTGTGCAGTCAAACTTCCAAGACTAATCTGGAAGTTGTCCACTTAGTAAATTTCCTTTTTGTTGTATTTTTGAATCCATGTTTGTCTGTTATATAATGCTTCAGGTAATGTGAATATAAGTACAACACTATGATTTGATCGTCCGGTGACAATCCCTTAACAAAAAATTCAGACTGAAAAGAACTTAAAAGTTCCAATTAAAAGAAAAAATGATATCCTAATGGATAATCTATAAATAAAAGGTATCCAAGCAAAAAGGGAAAGAGTCCATTAGACTAAAAATCTGAAAGAGTGATTTTAGCAAAAGTTAGGGCAAATAAATTGGCATGACTCAAACTGGGGCAATTTTTTATTTTGGCAACTTTATTTCCATTCGATTAGCCATATTGGGGCAAAAGTTCTGAACTACTAAGGAGAAGACATGTTAAAAGAAGTAGCAACAGAGATAGCGATGGAGTTATCAAGCAGTTGCAGGAAATTAATTGGATGAGGGACAAAGTTAAAAATTTTCTCATAAGGACTTAGTAGTTCCAAGCTAGGGTTCGCAACAAATGATGATCTTCTCATTTCTCAAAAGGAGAGTTAAGAACAGAAAATAGGAAAATAAGGAAAGAGAAAGAAGAAGATAAAGGAAAGAAAGGATGAGTAAGAAGGATTAAGGTTATCAAGTTCAGCGAGCAAAAGCACGTGAACAAGGGGTTTGATTGGTCAAAGCTTTTTAGAGTTGTCATTGGTTCAAATGATTTTTAAAAAAAAAAAAGAAAGAAAAAAAGATAGAGAAAGAAAAGATCTTAAGTCCATTTCTTACTGACACAAATGGTTTTCATATCATTTTGAGCACATCGGCTCCATGCATTATTGAGTGCATCGGCTTAATTCATTTTGAGTGCATCGACTCAATTCATTTTAAGCACATTGGCTCTATTCATTTTGAGTGCATCGGCTCCATGCATCATTGAGCGCATCGGCTCCTTTCATTTTGAGCGCATCGACTCTATGCATTTTGAGCGCATCGACTTTATTCATTTTGAGCACATCTGCTCCATGCATCATTGAGTGCATCGGCTCCATTCATTTTGAGTGCATCGGCTCTATTCATTTTGAGCGCATCTGCTCCATGCATCATTGAGCACATCAGCTCTATGCATTCTGAGCGCATTGGCTTCGTACAGTTTTTAAATTCTTTTGAGTGTATTAGCTTTATGTGTTTTAAATTCTTTTGAGCGAACTAGCTCCATGCATTTCAAATTAGTTTGAGAGCATCAGCTCTATATTCCTTTAAATTTCTATCACTTATTTTAAGCGCATCGGCTCCCTGTCATTTAAATTTCTATTATTTATTTTTGAGTGCTTTAGCTCCCTGTCATTTGAATTTCTGCCAATTACTTTTGAGCACATCGGCTCCTATCCTCTACTTTTGAGCGCATTTAAATTTCTGTCATTGAGTGCATCACTCTTTGCATTTTTGTTCTCACATTGTTTTGTTTTTTTTGTCGCTCCCGAACAAAATTCGAGTTCATGTCTTTACTCATTCCTTACAGTAATAAAATGAAAAGCTACGGTTATTCTTTTTATCTAGTAAGAAACAAGTAAAGAGGGGCAACTGTGAACACCTAATTTTGTCCGGGGCATTTTGTTAAAAAAAAAGAAAGAAAAAAATGCTTATCTTTTACTTAGTGGCCCATTAACCCATAACATAACCCGTTAACCCATAACCTATTATCTAACTCGTTAACCCGCAAACCATATACCAACACTTATCCTAAACAAACTTCATTAGTTATCCTAACCTTTAAGCTCATCCTAAACAAATCTATCCTAAACTGACCATAACTTATCCTAACCCTTAAGTTCATCCTAAACAAACTAATCCAAACTCATCTTAAACAGACCACAGACTATCATCTTAAACAAACTTTAATCACACTATAACTCAAACACTTCAACCTAATCTCCTTATATAAAAACACATAACCCACACACAGAAAAGAGGACTTGAAACCTGACTTTTGAACCTTCAGCTTAATATTTTTTTTCTCACTCACGTAGCTTTCCTTACAACAGATTGCCATTCACCTTCTACCCTAAAAAACCGAGACCTCCATCCTTCACCACCCACGGCCCAACCTCAACCCACTTTCCCCAACCACCAAAAACCACACAACCACCGTCGTCCACCCAAACTCAACGAAAGACCCACCACCTTCAAACCTCTACTACCCCCACCGCAACAACCGTGAGCCAAAAATCCTCACCCAATCGTGACTGTAGCACTCTACCTTCATCTTCATCATCAATACCCAAACCCACCATCAACCAAGGTCATCACCCAACCATGACCTTCTCCTCATAATCATCTTCCAAACCCATTTTCATCATCTCTTCCCATCACCCACCAAAACCCCCTAAACCGTGACTTCAGCATCGAAAAATAGAGTAGCATCCTTACCCACGCACAGCAGCCGTGCCACCGTCGTCCTCTACGCACCTCCACCCTGCTAACTACCGCACCACCAGATCCTCCGTGCAGCGCCTCCATGAGCCCACACGAGCCCAGATCCAGAGTTTCACCTGCTCAAACCCACGACTAACCTCCCTGAGCCAACACGCCGTCGAGCTCCGTACCCATGCCTTTTCCTGTTGTGTGTTCGTTTTGCAAAGAAACACAAAGGACTTGGTTCCTCTAGTCTTTTTTTTTCTTTTAAAAAAGGATAGATGAGTTTTTGTTTTGTTTTTATTTTATTTTTTATTTTATTATATATATATATGACAAAAAAAGGTAATAAAAAACATAAAAATGAAAATTCTAGAAGATCGTTGGTTAGCATAGTTAGTTTTTGCTGTAAAATATATTTTTTTATAAAACTGATGAGCAATGGGTGACGTCTCTAGCGTGACGCTGAGTTTCACCTATTCGAATCTTAATGAGATTAACTAAGTTGTGACAGCTTGATGATTCAATTTAAAAAAATAAATAAATAAAAAGGGTTAAATGAGTTTAAAAAAAATAATTGATTTTTTCAAAAGAATAAAATGGGATTAACTGAGTTGTGACAGCTTGTTAATCCTATAATTTTTATGATCATTTGAGCGACAACTTCATGATTCATTTTTTTAAATTAAAAATAACAAACTCACAATTATTTTCTAAAAAATTACGTGACTTTGAGTTCTTCATTACACTTGAGGATATGTAGGAGTGAAATCTCTATTTCGTCAAGCCAAAAATTAAATTTTCACAAATTCTTTGTTTTATTTATTTTCTTAAAAAAAAAGGTAAAACAAATATATTTTGAGATCATCGAATTTTGCATAATTAATTTAAGGTAACTGTTTTAAGACGGATGTTTTAAGGGTGCTGTGAGATTAAGTTTTCACCCTTCCCTATACATAACCGACTCTCGAATCCAATATAATTCCAAAGACCATTTTCTAAAAAGGTTTTCCGATTTTCCCTATTCTAAATAAAATTAGTGGCGACTCATAACAATTTATTTTGTTAGTCGTTCCTGCTGCGATTTTTCTGTCGCGACAGACATGGAAGCCTCTTGGTGTGGAGTCCACTGTCTTAGGCTATGGTCAGATACGCTTAACCTCTATAAGCTTTTTAAGTTTATAGGTTAAGGTTAAGCTCATTAGGGTACGGGTGAAAACCCTTGAATGCACTCCTTGAACTCGGATACTGGTCAAGTGGATTCTCCTGTTTGGCCATCATGTACAGATATCAGAATATCTGATCCTCTTTGGACCTTGTATTCTTCGAACCTCTCTAAGGTGTGATAACCTTGTGGGTTGCAGTAGTCATAAATGAATAAAGTAAACAAATGTTGGAGAAATAATAAATGATTTATTCATGTTGGAATGCGTCACTTAGAGAGTTTTTAGAGTGTAGGGTATTGTATTAGTTTTGGACACAATTCTATATGGTCCTTCCCAATTAGGAGCTAACTTCCCATCCTTCGCGTTTTTTCCTTCGATATCCACCTACAAAGTATGAGGTCTCTAGGATTAAATTTTCATGGAATCACTTTAGAGTTATACTATGTTGCGATCCTCTGTTTAAGGGTGGCTTCACAGACATGAACAATGCGGTGTTGTTCTTCCAATAAGTCCAATTCATGGCAGATGAGGTCCGGGTTGGCCTATTCAGCAAAGTCATGTTTTCTCCAGCTCAATTCTCCTATTTGCATCAGGATTATAGCCTCACAACTATAGGTCAATTTAAAGGAAGTTTCTCCAATGGAGGAATGGGTTGTGGTCCAATATAGCCATAGACCATGATCAAATTACTCCACCTAATTCTCATTAGCATCATTAAGTCTCTTTTTGATTCCTTTAAGTATAACTCGATTGGTGGCTTTAGCTTGCCTATTGGTTTTTGGATGTTCCACCGAGGTGAAATGTTGCTTGATCTTGAGATTGACTAAGAGATCCTTGAACTTCTGATTTATGAATTGGGTTCCATTATCCGTGACGATAGACTTTAGGATTCCAAACCTACTAATGATGTTCTTATAAGTGAAATTTTGGATTCGCGTAGAGGTGATGGTGGATAATGGTTATGCCTCAATCCACTTGGTGAAGTAATCGACAGCCACCACTAGGTACTTGATTTGCCCTAGTGCTTGGGGAAATGACCTAAGATGTCCATCCCCCACTAGTAGAATGGCCATGGATGGACATCGTAGATAACTCTTCTGGTGGGGTCGCATAGATGTTTGAGTGCCGCTGACATTGATCATATTTTTGTACATGTTCCTTGCTGTCAGCTTCCATAATAGGCCAATAGTATCCAGCCCTCAGCGCTTTCTATGCTAAGGACTTTCCACCGAGATGATGGTTAGAGCTCCCTTCAAGAATCTCGGCAGGGACATACTCTGCCTCCTTAATGCCGAGGCACTTAAGGAGAGGAAGAAAACCCGTGACAATAAAGCTGATTATCCAAGATGGTATACCAAGCCGTTGTCCATACTATTTTCTAGGCTTCCTTTTGATCTTCAAGTAATAAGTCATTGCGGAGGTAGGCAACTATGGGCGTCATTCAGGTTTCGTCATCTTCCAGTAGAAGGACTTCATTATCCGTAATATTGGGAGTGAGTAAGGTATCTTGGATCATGGACCTTTTGTTGCTAGGGTTCTTGGTGCTGGCTAGCTTTGATAGGATGTCGGCTCTGGAGTTTGATCTCTTGTTATTTGATAATTTAATTTTTGGTCCTTGTTATTTTGTTTGTTTTATTTTTCATATGCTTTTTATTTTTTTTATTTTTTTACTTTTCATATTCATATGCATTTGTGTTTGTGACTTGTGTGGATTGATTTGTATGTTCCTTGCTCACACATTTAAGTTGAACCAGTCGAGTAAGATATAATTTTTTTTTCAGTATGATAGAGTGGGTCATACACTCTTAGTTGAGTGTCAGCACAACCCACAAGCAATCAGAGCTAGCAAAAACCTCTTTTGTAGGCAAATGAGTTTGTTTGTGCGTAGGAAGTATTTGATGTGGGACTTTGTATAATACCAGGCAAGGCAATGAAAATGAAGGCATTGCTTCATTGCTTGTACTCAGCAACCACATCCCACTCAATGTGGGACTTTGCTAAAGGCAAGGTAAATCAATTTTTGTTCTTTTTTGGTATAATTTATATATTTTATTTTATTCTTTTTATTCATTATTCATTATATATTGAACATGTTTTAGTTATATTATGAACATGTAAACTTATGTTTTGAACTTATAATCATGACATGTCTTAATTTTTATGTAATTTTTTACTTATATTATTTATCTATAAAATTTATTTTTTATGCGGTTTGACTAATGACTAATTGTTTGAACTGTTGAGTGACACATTATCCCAATGTTGTAACTAGGTTGATGATAGGTCCAAGTTTGATAGCTATGGGTTTTGGGAATCAAAAGCTAAAGACATTGTAGCTAGAGGATGATAGGGTTTTACAGAAAAAAGGTTTGTGAAAGTTGGAGAAAGGATGAAGAAGAAGACGAGTAAGGAAGGAAAGTTATTGCACTCTTTCTTAAAGGCTTTGATTTTGAAATTTGAAATAAATTATCAGACACTTTTTGTAGATGATGATAACTCTAGCTACTTAAGGGATTTGAATTTAATTCTCCTAACCACAATCTGTCAGAATCCACTATCAAGTGCATTAGCCTAAAAAAACATAGGAATTTGAAATCATGCTAGAGATAAGATGCTTTGTTCCAGTTTCTTTGCGTGATCGATGACTAAAAGATGCAAGAAGCAAAGCGTTAATATCCAAAATTTTGGGTCAGCTAAGTTGGCCGATCTTGATCAGTAGATGGTTATAGGAAATTCAGCTCTTTGGTTATAGGCTGCTAACATTGGGCCAAATGGATAATGGGTCGGATGAGTATTGTGGAAATAGGTTTGCCCTAATGGTTTAATATGTTAAGTTTTGATGATGACAAATACAAAACAAAAAAATGATGCTTATGCTTTATAGTTGTGCTTAATAAATGACAAATGCATCACAAAAGAATGTTGATCATGTTACATAAATTTGCTTAATGAGATATATTGTATCATGCATGATTATATACTTTATCTAAGTATATTTCATTTAATAATCATGCGATGACATATGTGTAACATTTTTCATATAATATATCCAATATTACGTTATATGAGTTATGATAAATTAATATTGGATTTGGTTCTATTTAAATGAAAGTGTGCAAAATGTTCTTTATTGCATCCTACATAGTGCATATCCATTTGTATTTGATAAATATCTTATTTGGATGTGTCCTATATACATATTAGACTAACTAGAGTTATACATTTATGAATCATGCATATGAAGATATTGAGTTATGAATTTGGACTAACTATGTTTGGTTAAGTGAGCAATACTTTGTAGGATAGTTCAAGTACCAAGAGTGAGTATTGCAACAAGAAAGCAAAAGATCACAACTATGCTCAACTCAAGGGGAATGAAAATGAAAAGATGTTCCAAGCATTTGTAAGTCTTGAAGAGAAGATTTTCTTTGGAAGCTTGGATTATATCAAAAGTGATGGTGGTAAAAGATCTAGTCCAACATCTTCAAGAATAGCTTATAGGACTTAGATCTTGTGTAAAGGTAAATGAGATTCACACTAAGCTCAAAATATGTTTTAACATCTTTAAAAGTGTTTCTTACATTCTAAAATGCTCAACAAATTATTTTTCGAAAGCTAGTCATGGTGGTAGTTCATTTCTATGAAAAATAGCAAAGTTTCTGTTTTGCAAAACTGACCTTTGGTTACTCTCTTGATTATATCTTTTAAAATACTTTGAGTTTTGCTCTGGAACTTATTTCATATGAAAATAGACTCAAAGATCTTTCCAATGAGTGTCATTCGCTTAAAACGAATAAGAAACGAAGAAGTTATGATCATTTAAAGTCAGTTTTCAAAACTAGAGTGGTTTATTCGAATAAGAGATGTATTATTCGAATAACACACCTCTGAAAACTTCCCAAAACGTGTTTTTAAAGGCTTATTTCGAATAAAAAATGTGTTATTCGAATAACACAACTCAGAAAAAGTTTCAGAACGTGTTTTTGATGATTTATTCGAATAACTAAAGTGTTATTCAAATAACCAAAGTGTTATTCGAATAACATAAGTCTTATTCGAATATCAAAGTTGCAGAAAACAATGATATAAGTGGATTTATTCGAATAACACAATATTTATTCAAATAACAGTGTTCTTATTCGAATAACATTTGCCCAGAAAATGTTCTCAATGGCTATAAACGTCTAGTTTTCATAATAATTCATTTCCAAACTTTACCCAACGGCTCTAAATATTATTGGGCTATAAATATAAGTGTTTGGGTATCAAAGAAATGTTGGAGAACAATATGAAAATCACTCTTGAGCATTAAATTCGTTTTTCACTCTCTATTTCTCCAAAACTCCGTTTTGAGCTATGAATCCTTGATACCCATAGTGCTTCAATTTGTATTATCTACTCATGAGAGAGTTTCTATCAATTCTATCCTTGTATTATCTAAAAGAGAGGGTGAGGTATCTCTCAAAATTGTAAGGGTGAGGTATCCCTTGAAAGTAGAGAGGCTCAAACACAAAGGGTGAGGTATCCCAATGTGTGTTGAGTGCTCAAATTTGTAAAGGTCATCAAGCACCCGTAAAGCTTGAAGAATTGGAGGCTCTAGCGCAAGGGAGGTATCCCAAGGTGTGAGAAGTGTTCTTATTTGTATACAAAGGTTTTTCTAACACCCGTGAAGTCTAGGAGATAGTGAAGAAAATCTCAAGTTAAGCTTGGGGACTAGATGTAGGTCACAAGTGGTTGGTAGTTGAACCAGGATAAATTCTTGAGTTTGATTTTCTCTTCCCTACACTCTTTAATTTCAGTATTTAGTGATATATATTTATCTATTGTATATCTTGATGTTTTGATTCTTACAACTTGATATCTAACTTATTCACTTGATTCATCATATATCCCAAGTTATATTTGAGTAATTTTTAATAGTTGTGCCTTTGTTAGACTAATTTCGCTGCATGTGTTAAAGTTGTAATAAAATTTGTAATCACCCAATTCACTCCCCTCTTGGGTGATGGTTACCGTGACTAACAAGTATTTGGCCTAGATCTCATGGACCTTGATTGTAAGCTACCTGCTAATAAGAATGGGTTAATGCTTCGATTTGAAGTGGATAGAAAGGGGTTGACTAGGTCAAAAAAGCCATTCCTAAAATGAAAGAGCCTAATGGAGTGATTTTGTGAGGATTACATGCACAAACGAAGCTGGTAATTGAAGATAAGAATAAAGAAGCAAGCAACAACCACTTCCCATGAAGATCGGAGAGAAAGTTAAGACCTTTGCTAGCAAGTTCATTGAATCTAGATGCAATCTTGGAACCAGTTAGCTGAGGCCCTTTGAACTTATCCTAATGTTTTTAGCCATGATTCTATATATGGGTTATGGGTAGTAAAACGTGGGAAATAGGGTTAGAATGGGTTAACAACTAGTTTTGTTCTATAAATAGTGTTGTAAACTCAATTGTAAACACCACCCAACCATGACAACATCAATACAACAACACAAATGAGTCATCTTCATTTCTTCTCTACTTTTAATCATTTTACAATTAGTACTTTAGTGCCTTATTATTGCTTGCCTTTTTCATTCATTTGTATTTATATTTCAACTATTTACAATTTAATGGTAGCCATTAGTCGTTCACAAACACAACTTCTCTTTTGCCTTCCATCTAGGTACTTTCTTTAGTCAGCCTAGAAACATATAGTAGAGGAAAAGAATCACTTCTTCAACGTTTTTGCCTTTTCAAAGGGAATCAATTGTTTTATAAGTTAGTCGATCTATTCAATTAATTAGTCAAATAAAATTCGCATTCAAACCACCAATTATTTACTTATTGTTAATTAATCTTTTTCATTCAAGTTCATAGTTAACGGTAGATAAATTATTAATTAAATTAATTTATTGTATGATTAAATTTTTCACATAACTCATACAATTATTAATTTCAAGATGTTGACGTATACAATAATTCTCCCAAATAAAATTGAATGCTTGGTTTGTTACCGCTACCATCAACTCACAATTGAATACCCTTTCTTCAAAATAGTAGTACTAGGTAGCCAAAATAAAACACCTGAATTATACCACCAGACACCTGTGGTAAATCACTTAAATGAATTGGCATGAGATAGAAACCAATTATATAACCAAAATAAAATCCACATAAGTCGAGTTTTTAAAAGTCAGATGACTTACAACATTTTCCTCTCCAAAATTGATAAGGAGGACAGTCTCAAAGCAATTAGACAAATAAACAAGTAAATAAATAAGTAAAAAATTGATGTCCATAATAACTAGGGCTATGCATTTCTAAGAAAATGTTTATTTTCTTTAGAATGAAATAAAAAAAAACATTGCTTCACTTTCTAATCTCTGTGTCTGTAATAAAAGTTTAATTTTTTTTTACAAATTTTTTAAGATATATTTAATGTAGAAAAAACAAACACATAAAAAAATAGAAAAAACAAAATGAATTTATGGTTGAATAGTGAACTATTATTTACATATTTAAACTTTAAAATTTAAATTTAAAAATATTTTATTATTTTAATGTTTAATAATAAATAAATAAATAAACTTTGACTAAAATGCAAGAAATCCTTCAATTATATATCAATTTAAAAAAAATTATGATTTAAAATTTTACAACTTGTCTCTTTAAATTTATTAAATTATATATATAAATTCTTTACAGGAGTTTTTTTTTACATATGTACAAAGAATTAAATTTATACTTTTTATATAATTTATGAAATTTAGAGAATTAAATTGTTAAGTTTTAAAGCAGATGAAGTATTTTGAAATAGACTAGCAATTGAATTCTTTGTATTTTAGCTATAAATTTTTAAACAACATGATTACATAATCATTGTATTAAAATTCTTGGAACCATTTACCCATTGTTTGTTTTGAGAGAAAATGGAGAGAAAGAAAATGAGAGATGAGAAAATAGAAAGAATCTGTACTTTTCTCTCGTTTAGAAGAGAAAAGAAAATAAGCAAGAAAGAAAAAAGTAGTCGTAGACCTTACTTAAAAGTTTTCTTCGCATATGAGCGAAGAAAATGAGAGAGAGAAGAGGCTGCAATGTAAAATTATAAGTGATGTCATTATCTTTTCGTCCACCGAAAATCGTAGTTAACACATTAAAACTACCACAGACTGCACCATAAGTGCGAGACAGGCAAAAAATTCAAATAAGGTGGTGAGAAAATACCGCAATCTAATTGAATGAACCAGAAGCGGTGGGCGGTGGCAGTTAAATTATCTTAAAAAATGTTGGATGGATGGATTTATACAAAGAAAAACACTCAAAGTCAAATAATTTCTTCACAATAACAACAGGACAAGGGGGTGCATGGAGTACGAGTGGGGGGTGTAAAGGCTAAGGAGTTGGTAATTTGGTGGGTGTGGGACTGTAAGGTGTGTGAAGGGGGCGTGGGGAATGGGGAAGTCAGGGGCACTGGAAAGGGACAAATGGGAAGGGTGGGATATGGGGCGTGGGAGCAGAAAATTTGAAAATTTAGTCTTTTTTATATATTAAAATATATTTAATAAAATTTGATATAAATATTATATAATTATAAATAATAAATCACAAATTTTATTGAATAAATAATTTCAAATCAGTTTTTTATAATTTTTAGTATTAATAACTTAAAACTTTGTAATTAATATTTAATATAAATTAATTTTTTTAATGTATAAAAAAACTGTTCATAAATTAAAATAAAATTAACATATGTTTGTATCTAACTATTATGATAAAGATATATATGTCATTTTGCATAACTACATATATTTTTTTTTCATTTTTAACTCAATCCTCATTTTCTTTCGTCTTATTTTTTTCTTGATCCAAACATATAGTGAGAAAACTCACTTTTCTACTTATTTTATCTTCACTTCATTTTCTTTCTCCTCATTTTCTTTTCTTCCATTTTCTCTTCCGATCCAAACAAAGGCTTATTTACTTTTTTTCTTGATGGTCTCATTTTTTATCCGTCCCTTTGCCATTTCCTTCCTCAATCCTTCCACGGATGATTCTGGAAGCTTCATGAATCTTCCCGCAGTGATAGGGCTCTCTCTCTTCATGGGCCAAAGGCAGCAAAAGCCTTAAGATGCCTGAACTGCGAAGCAGAGCACGCAGAAACCGGGCACCGTTCCACATCCCAAACCCAAACCCGAATTCGAACACCCAACCCGACAGGCCCACCCGCCAGAGGGGAAGAAGAACCACCGCGCACACTAGGAGACATCGCAGGACGATCGCAGGTGACGAAATCAATAATCATCATCATCTTGTGAATAACGAAGCCAAGGAAGAAGAAGCAGAAGAACAACACGCGCCTCCTTCGCTTAGGGTTTCGAGAGAGGAAAAGAAAGCCATGGATGACGACTATGACAGCGGTGGCCGGAGCGCCGATAAGGCTCCGGCCGCCGATGAAGAGGGAAGCACAGCTCCCCTTCCCGAAAAGGTGCATTTTGCTTTTTTCTATTTTTTCTTATTTTCTTGAATGAATTTACATTATTACATTTTTTTTGTTATATATTGGAAATTTAAATTTTTTTGTTGGTAACAGGTACAGATTGGTGGTTCCCCGTTATACAGAATCGAGAGAAAACTTGGGAAGGGAGGGTTTGGACAAGTGTATGTCGGTCGGCGCGTTGGAGCTACGAGTTCTAGTGACCGGACCGGTGCCGGAGCCGTAGAGGTGTGGCATTAGTGTACACGTGTTGTTGTGGTTTAAGAGCGTGTTCGGGTTACATATATTCTTTGTTATTCACATTATATTTGTGCAATAATTGCGGCAGGTAGCTTTGAAGTTTGAGCATAGGAGCAGCAAGGGGTGCAATTATGGACCTCCTTATGAGTGGCAGGTTTACAAGTGAGTTAGTTATCTTTTCTTTACTTAAATTATGGATATTATCATATTAGTACTAACTCTGCCAATTTTTATAGTGTATTAGGTGGTAGTCATGGGGTTCCACGAGTTCATTACAAGGGGCGGCAAGGTGATTACTATGTTATGGTATGTGCTAAGAAATTCTTTGATGGTGGGATGAGGGACTTGTGGTTCTCTCTGAATGTGTTTGTAACCTGGCATTGCATTACAGGTCATGGATATGCTTGGCCCTAGTCTATGGGATGTTTGGAATAACAACTCGCACATGTAAGTATATCTCTGAGACCGAAATGTCAGTGAAATGTAATACATCTTACTTTGTTGATGTTGTAGTGAATATTGCATAACTAACTTTACTTCCTCTTTTGTGGCTTTAGCATGTCTGTCGGAATGGTGGCATGCATTGCAATTGAGGCTCTCTCCATTTTAGAGAAGATGCATTCTAGAGGGTGATGCTCTTTTTCCTGATTCGGCTTATGATTTTTATCTGGCTTTTCTTTTATTGAACAGATTGGATATGGTCCAGAATGCTAGATTAATCCATACTATGCCGCTTTGGCTATGTCAGTGGCCAGACTGGTCTCACCTTATGTAGTTATTTAGGTGTTATCTATCTTTAGCATGTGAGAGAAACATGATCAATAATTTGTTATTGCCTTTTGGTGACGTGATTAAAGAGCAATGTGTTTTGGACCTCTGGTTGAGTAACATTTATACAAAAGTAAATTGGGAACTATTAAACATGACACTATTCTTCCTCCTAATTTCGCTACTTGGACATTTTGAGCGATCAATAATTTGTTATTGCCTTTTGGTGACATGATGAATGAGCAATGTGTTTTGTACCTCTGCTTGAGTAACATTTATACAAAAATAAATTGGGAACTATTAAGCATGACATTATTCTTCCTCCTAATTTGGCTAGTTGGATTTTATAAGTAACATTTTGAAATTACGGGATTTAGGTGGAAAAGGAGTGGAAGGAGAAAAGGGCTACGAATAATGAGATTAGATTGATATGGGATGTATAGATTTGTGGTAGGTACAAACCACTAGCACATATTTATACCAGTAATTAAGTCAAGTACTAGTGAAGATTAATAATATAATAAGACTCTCAACCCTAACCTAATATTCTAACAATATTGATCTCATTTGTTGCAAAGAATGTCATTATGCTGCTGACATTATTTCAGATATGTGCATGGTGATGTAAAACCTGAGAACTTTTTGCTTGGCCCCCCGGGAACTCCTGATGAGAAAAAGTTGTTTCTTGTTGATCTTGGATTAGGTAAATATATCACCTTATCCTTGAAGCTTTGGTACTTGCACTTCCATTAAAGATTTGCCTAATTTCTCATAATTTATCTATGCACTGTGCCCCCTTTTACAACGCAGCAACCTGCTGGCGTGATAGTTCAACTGGACTTCATGTTGAGTACGATCAACGTCCAGATGTATTTAGGTAAATTATTTGCATGTTTAATTAACTATAAACCTTCTTAGCGAATTCCAGGCTTCTGTTTGATGCTTTATACCATATTCTTGCCATAGGGGGACAGTTCGTTATGCTAGTGTGCATGCTCATCTTGGTAGAACAGGTAGCAGGAGAGATGATTTGGAATCTCTTGCTTACACGCTAATCTTCCTTCTTCATGGTCGGTTACCTTGGCAAGGATATCAGGTTATCTTTGTTTCAAATATAGTCACTTTAGTGTTAATAATAATAAATAATAATTTGTCATTCTAATAAAATTGTTTGTGGCAGGGAGAAAATAAAGGATTTCTTGTCTGCAAGAAGAAGATGGTCACTTCCCCAGAAACTCTGTGTTGCTTTTGTCCTCCGCCTTTTCGGCAGTTTGTTGAATATGTAGTGAATTTGAAGTTTGATGAAGAACCAAATTATGCAAAATATATATCCCTTTTCGATGGAATTGTTGGTCCTAATCCAGACATCAGGCCGATAAACACTGACGGTGCTCAGAAGGTACTAAATATATTATTGCTTTAATATTTTACATTTTACTGTTTACAAATAAAGGCTGAGTCCTGTTGCTCTTTTCTTGGTTTGTGCTTTGAAGTGTATATATCAGGTTGGACATAAGAGAGAACGATTGACCATGGAAGAGGATGATGATGAACAACCAAAGAAGAAGGTCAGAATGGGAATGCCAGCAACGCAATGGATTAGTGTTTACAATGCTCGCCGACCAATGAAACAAAGGTTTACTTCTGAAGTTAAATAAGTCCTTGCTGCCGATGTCAAAATGCTCAAAGTTTAAAGTTCTTATTTTTTGGTGTAGGTACCATTACAATGTTGCTGATATGCGGCTGTCCCAACACATTGAGAAAGGATATGAGGATGGGTTATTTATCAGCAGTGTAGCTTGTTGTTCTAACCTTTGGGCACTTATTATGGATGCTGGCACTGGTTTCACTGCACAAGTTCATGAACTCTCACCCTACTTTCTTCACAAGGTTGAGTTATGCTCTAGTTTAATACAGTTAGCAATTTGACACATTATGTGTTTGATGTTAGTAATATCATGTTTATATGTTATACTTAGTGTATTCTGTCCCGTATTTGATCTTAATGCATGTTGAGAAACTAATATAACTGCTATTGTTTTTATAGGAATGGATTGTGGAACAGTGGGAAAAGAATTATTACATTAGTGCCATAGCTGGAGCTAATAATGGGAGCTCATTGGTTGTAATGTCTAAGGGTAATTATCCTTGAAGCTCTATTATTCATTGTTAAGAGTAGTGTATTAAGCACGTGTTTAGCGTGCTTAGAGGATTTATGTCCTTTGTAATACTCTGTACTGCTAGCCTATTTACTGTATATAAATGGTTTTCTCTTATTTCACATGGTATCATGAGCTCAATAATTTTTCTCTCCTTCCCAATTTTTTTTCTTTTTTTTCTCCAAGAAAAAAGAAAGAAAGAAAGAACAGCACTACCATCGTAACCTAGGCAGTCGTCAAAGTGGCATGATCGTCTAGGCAGGTAACAAACACGGGCTCGCCAGAGATCGATCGGTCCGGCACCGAGGGAGGGCTAGCGACACCATTGATAGCTAGCGGTGAGGCTGGGTCGTTGGATTTCAGCATTATTTGTGCGGTTTCAGGGTTGGTTTCTAGTGTGGGCGTCGCTTTAGTGGTGTGGGTGGTTGAAGGCTGACGTTCTTGGCCTAGACAGGTTCTCATGGAGGTCTGGGAGGCTTCTCGGCAACTGGGATTCCGGCATCGTCTCTAGCAACATGATTTCAGGTTCTCTTGTTGCTGTTTCGCATGATTTGATGCGTTTTGGAGCGAGTTTTCTCGTTTTAGGGTGACTTTTAGTGGACATTTCCCTCCTTGGCTTGGTTTGCGGATTTCCTTAGTGATTTGTGAATATGGGTGATGAAAACAATTGAAAGAACACAAAAAGTTTTTCTGAATTGCTTGTTTGTATCCACATAGCAAATGATGCTTGCTTTTATACACTTGGAATATTAATTACAACTTGTATTTACAAGACAAATAAATGAGATAGTTATTCCCTAAGTACATGAACTAGAAAATACATGAATCTAAAATTACTTCCTAAATTAATATGGATGGTGGACTGTGCATGAATGAAAGTGGACGGTGGTCAACACTCCCCCTCAAGCTAGAGAAGGATATCAATCATTCACAGCTTGCAAGTGAGATTTTGAAACTTATCCCTAGGAAGACCCTTGGTTAGCACATCAGCCAGTTGATGTTCTGATGGGATATATGATGTGGCAATCAGCCCACTGTCAAGTTTCTCTTTAATAAAGTGCCGATCAATCTCTATATGCTTGGTCCTATCATACTGAATTGGATTGTGAGCAATGCTAATGGCTGACTTGTTATCACAAAACAGCTTCATTGGAACTTCATACTTAATCTTGAGATCATCAAGAATGATTTTCATCCATAACAATTCACAAACTCCTTGAGCCATAGCTCAGAACTCTGCTTCTGCACTTGATCTTGCAATTACATTCTGTTTTTTACTTCTCCATGTCACAAGATTCCCTCCAAGAAATATGCAATAGCCAGTTGTTGACCTCCTGTTAGTAATTGACTCGGCATAGTCAGCATCAGTATAGACCTCCATAGATAGATTTCTACCCCTTTCAAACAACAATCCTCTTCCTGGAGAAGCCTTGAGATACTGTAAAATACGATCAGCAGCTTGCATATGTCTTCTTCTTGGGTCATGCATGAACTGGCTTACCATGCTCATAGCAAATGCTAAATCTAGTCTGGTATGTGCTAGATATATCAACTTTCCTACCAACCTTTGATACTGAGCTTTATCAACCTTGGGACTTTCTTCCTCATTACCCATTCTATGATTTTGCTCAATCGGTACTCCAGAAGTTTTACATCCAAGCTTCCCAATCTCCTTGAGAAGGTCAAGGACATATTTCCGTTGAGAAATGAAGATACCTTGTTTGGAGTAGGCAACTTCAATTCCAAGGAAATATTTCAATCTCCCAAGGTCCTTCATTTCAAACTCAGTAGCCAGTTTCTCCTTTAAGAGTGATTTCTCAACATCATCCCCTGATATAATGATATCATCTACATACACAAATAGGATAGTCAATTTACCTTCCGGTGAGTGTTTGATAAAGAGGGTATGATCACCTTGACTTTGTCTATATCCAAGGGACACCATAGTCTTTGTGAATCTTCCAAACCAAGCATGAGGTGATTGTTTCAAATCATATAAGGCCTTCTTCAATTTACACACTTTATTTCCTTCACCATAGAAGTCATACCCAGGAGGGACCTTCATATAAACTTCTTCCTCTAATTCCCCATGAAGAAAGGCATTCTTCACATCAAACTGATGAAGTTCCCATTGGAAGTGTGTAGCAAGAGAGAGCAGAATTCTGACTGTGTTCATTTTTTGTCACAGGGGCAAATGTTTCCTCATAATCTATCCCATAGGTTTGTGTATACCCTTTTGCAACCAGCCTTGCTTTATACCTGTCTAGTGTACCATCAGACCGTTATTTTACAGTGTAAATCCATTTGCACCCAACTGATCTCTTTTCCTTTGGTCTCTCAACAATTTCCCATGTTCCATTCCTTTCCAGAGCTCGCATCTCTTCATTCATGGCTTGAACCCAATTCTTATCTTTCAATGCTTCCTATACTGTCTTAGGGATTCTAATAGAGTCAATGGTTGCAATAAAACTTTGGTGCTGCAAAGAAAGGTTTTTGGAGGAGACAAATTGGGAAGTAGGGTACTTAGCACAAGACCTTTTCCCTTTTCTTAAGGCAATAGGTAAGTCATCATCAATGTTAGGATCACAATTATACAAAGGAATAGGTTCAGAATTAATGGGATTAGTGTTTTCAGTACTCACCACCAGTTCGAACACTTGGGATTGAGGCTGGACCAGTTCAGATTTTTTATTCTTTGATACACCACTTTTGGCAAGCTTGCTTTAGTTCGAGCAATTCTTTCAGGTTCAGGTGGGTGACTGTCAGAAGGAGCTAATTCCTGTGTATCAGAAGATGGAAACAAGGGAATGTTAATGTTTGTAGGAAAAATCTTAGCTTTCGAATCAGTATTGTTCTCCCCCTGAAGCTGAGAAGAAATGAAGAATGGTTGATTTTCTTGAAAAGTGACATCCATGGAGACAAACACTCGACGAGAGAAAGGGTGATAACATTTGTATCCCTTCTTGTCAGGAGCATAACCAATGAAAATGCATTTAATAGCACGAGGGTCAAGTTTGCCCCGATGCTGACGATGGATATGAACAAAAGCAACATAGCCAAAAACACGAGATTCAAGACTTTGCATAATAGGAGCAGAGGGAAAAAATGATTTCATGACATGAACAAGACTCATACTACCAAGGACTCTAGAGGGTAACTGATTTATTAAATAAGCAGCAGTCAAAACAGCTTCCGTCCAGTTTGAGTTTGGAACAAACATCTGAAACAATAAAGCTCTAGTAATTTCAAGCAAGTGTCGATTTTTTCTTTTAGCAACTCCGTTTTGTTGGGGGGTATCAACACATGTAAGTTCATGAATAATATTGTGTTGTTTAAGAAAAGTGGAGAAATTTTGATTCACATATTCTCTACCATTATCAGACCTTAGACGTTTAATAGTTTTATCAAATTGAGTTTTAATCATATGATAAAACTGGATGAATAATTTGTACACGTCTGATTTATTTTTCATTAGGAAAATCCAAGTGACATGAGTGCAATCATCAATAAATGACAAAAATCATTTTGCACCAGAAATATTAGGAATGGATGCAAGACCCCAAACATCAGTATGGATAAGAGAAAAAGGTTCATCGCTTCTATTACCATTTGGAGGAAAACTCACTCGATGGTGTTTGGAAAACTCACAAATATCATAATTAAAGGACTCAACTGACTCATTTAAAAATAAAGCAGGAAACATGGATTTAAGTAAAGTAAATGGGGGGTGTCCAAGACGTTGATGGTAGAGCCAAATTTGGGAGGCACAAGACTTGATACTAGGTTGATGACAGGAATGTTGCAATTTTTGACTAGAGCCATTTGACGCTTTCATCTCAAGGTAGTACAACCCTCTCTGTTCCTTAGCAACCCTAATCGTCCTTCCCGTGATAAGATCCTGAAATATACAATGAGAGTAGAAAAAGGTTACAGCACAATTAAGGTCTTTGGTAAGTTTATGTATAGAAAGAAGGTTAGATGAAAGTTTAGGAACATGAAACACATTTTTCAAATTTAGAAATGGACTAGGTTTAACATTACCAAGGAGCTGCATATGTTGAGGACAAGACTAATATAAATGTTAGAAGTTCTACAAAACTAAGGGGTCAAAAATCTTGTTTAATTATTCAACAATCTATAGAAATAATAAGTGCCAGAAAAATATTCATACTCCAATTCCATAAAATAGGAAATAGAGTGAAATTATTTTTTCTATTTTATTTATATACTGTTATCCAAATAATGCATCTCTTTCTTCATGAGACATAAATGGTTTAATAATACCTGAAGATTGCGCCACTGTGAATTCTTCAGTGAACATTGGAAATAACTAGCTCCATTCACTTTAGGTCTACGTCTCTGCCTCGTCTAGCACCTTTACATCAGGACCCTCCATCACCAAGGTGAGGGCACGATCTGTCTCAGAAGCATCCGTCCGGTCGTCCCTCCAAGCAGCTCACCGGAGGTCCCTTCCACACGCCCTCACGTGCGGCTTCTTGCATCTCCTCCTGGCGGCGCGTGCAAGCCACGCGCCACCGTCCTAGACTCCGTTTGACTCGCCGTTTGTCGCGTTCTGCTCGCCGGCGTCTCCTCCTTCCGTTCTGGTGGTCAGTTGTCCGGTTGATCCCTTGTAGCTTTGTGGGTCATGTTCTCTCTCCTTCCAGCCTTCTTCAGCACGTTCTGGGCTTCGTTTCCGGAGGCTTTACAACGGATTTCCCGCCGTTTTATGGCCGGACGTCATCGTTTTAGTTCTGCTCTCTCTTCGCCTGTTTTCATTGTGAGCAACCTTCAATCCTAAATCAAGATTCTGGTTCCGTGGTTTTTGCTTGGGCGTCTATGGGAGGGATAAGACGTCTGGCTCTTGAGGCCAAATCTTATGACATCTCTGTGGAAGATTCTGGTCAGCGGTTTCGTTTGAGACTGTTGGAGCATAGCAAAAGTGGTTTGTTTGGGATTTCTTTAGGCCGAGAAGCTGCTTTTTGGCTACTATCTGAGCTGCGAATTTTGTTAGAAGAGCCACATGATTCCCATTTTGTTCGGCACTTCAGAGAAGTTGGAAATTCTTTTATGATCATAAAACGGAGGAATAACAGGGGCAAATTCCTTTCTATAACAGAATTTTTTGGTGGAGGGAAAAATGTGGCTATTGTTGTGCCGGCTGGGCCTCTTGGAAAAGGGTGGTGGCTTTTTAGAGATGCAATGGCAGCATTGTTGAATCCTAAACCATTACCCAAGAAAATCTCTTCGTTGGTTTCAATTCCGAAAGGCAACCTCGTCTTGCATGGTTCTTCTAAAGGGCCGGATTTTGGATATAGCTACGCAGATGCTGTGAGGAGAACAGATCTTAGCACAGATGCAGGTCCTAGCAAAAGGAGAGAATTTTCCCATTCGAAGCCAAGTGCATCAGAGCTTTCTTCTCAATGGACTCTACACGTTGTCATCTCTTCTAGCAGGCAAAGACAGGTCACTTGGGTGAAAGGTGGCCGACGGACGGATGGTATTAGTAGGCAGATTTTTTCTCCGAAGCCCGCTAGACACAAAGGTAGTATTTTTTCTAGATTGGGTCTCAGTGGGCCACATGGTCAGCGACGTAGTGTTTTTGATCGGCTGAGTTTTAGTCCACTTAACAAGGAACCTATTCAACTTAAAAAAATCTGGGTTCTGAAAAGAGTTATCAAAGATAGGCGAAGCTCGCATCATCTTTTTGATCTGCCTAACTCTTTTCAGGTGGTTCAAAATCCAAAGACTCATTCCGACATTCAAGTGGTACCTACACGAGGCGGGGAAGAAAGAGAAGTGGGTGACGGGCTAAATGTTGGGTGGTGTGCACGTTCTAATAGTTCAGACTCAGACTCTGATTTTCTGGGCCTAAAGGATGATGTAGAGTCTGTTTCGGTGTTTGAGGAGGAAGATGGGTTACTTATTGAATCTCTTCAAGGTAAAGAGGTTGAAGACCCCAAAGAGACTCAGGTCCCTGGAGATGAAACTCTAGGTATTAAAGATTTATTTGAAGATAATACACATGCCAGAGGAAAGGTCACTGCCTTTACTGCCTCGACCGGTTTCACTATTGTTGGTAACAATCTTTTAAGTAACGCGAATGACCATATTCTGGACTTGAATGTTACAGGGAGTGATCCTTCTAAATCTTCTTTGCCCTCTTCTCCTTTCCTCTCTTTTGTTCCTCCTTCTTTACCTAATTCTTCCTCCTCTTTTGTTTCGGTTCTTTCGCTTTCAGGGGACCAAAATGAGAAGCAACCTTTAGGTGACGGCATCCTACCTTTACCAATCTGTAATCATGCTTCCTTTGGAAATTCTCAACCACAGGAGAACGTCATAGCCATTGACAGTGTGGGGGACGGTAGAGTCAACCAAGACCCAAACTCTTTGTTGAAAGCCATGGGCGTTAGGTTGATAAACTCTAAAGGAGAGGAGGTGACTGTGGTTTCTTCGCCAAAGACTTATTTTCGGAAAAAGCAAAGATTAAAGAAGGAGCTTCAAAGATTATCTACTTCAGAACTATGGAGGTCTGAAAGGCAAGCGGGAGAAAGATCTGAATAAATGAAGTTTCTCACTGGAATGTGAGAGGCCTTGGTGACCCTCGTAAGCGAGCAAAAGTAAAGGAAGTTCTTTTGAGGGCAAGCCGATATAGTTATGCTTCAGGAAACCAAACTAGAGGCCTTTGATAGTCTGGTTATTAGAGATATCTGGGATTCGAGGTTTAAAGATTTTGTGTGCTTTCCTTCTGTTGGTGCTTCAGGAGGCATGATGTTTATTTGGGATACTAGGGTAGCTAACAAAGTTGATACTCTTCATGGAACTTTCTCTCTCTTTGTCTTCCTTGAGTTTAATGGGAGGGGCCACTGGTGGTTGACTTTTGTGTATGGTCCTATTAGGCCAAACCTACGTCCTATCTTTTGATAGGAGCTAAGCTTTGTCTACGGTTTTTGTGCTCCCTTTTGGTGTATAGGAGGTGATTTTAATGTAGTCCGGTTTTCGGAGGAGAAGCTAGGAGGTGGTCGCCTTACATCAAGTATGAAAGGTTTTGACTCCTTCATCAGAGATTGTAATTTGAGGGATCTTCCTTTATCTAATGCACAATTTACTTGGTCTGCTAATAGAGGTCTTTTAGTTTCCTCCCGTTTGGACAGGTTTCTTTTTCCAAGTGCCTTTGAAGAAGCTTTCCCAGACTTGGTCCAGGAGGTTTTTGTTCGGCCTGTCTCTGATCACTTTCCGGTTATCTTGGAGTCAAATAAAATCAAGTGGGGTCCTTCTCCCTTCAGATTTGAGAATATGTGGCTCAATCATGTTTCCTTTACCCCGTTGGTTAGAGATGTTTGGGAGAATATAGTTGTTCAAGGTTGGGAAAGTTTCGAGTTCATGAGGAAGTTAAAATGCTTGAAAGAAAGATTGAAAGAGTGGAATAAGGTTGTCTTTGGTGATATTAAAACTAAAAAAGATGAAATTCTTAGAGAGATTGAGGCCCTTGATAATTTGGAACAAGAAGGGCCCTTACCTTGTGATCAAGGGATTAGATGGGATTCTCTGCTTATTGCTTTTGAGGAGATCTTTTTTAAGGAGAAAGCTAGTTGGAGACAAAAGACAAAACTACAATGGGTCAAGGATGGTGATGCAAATTCAAAGTTGTTTCATAAGGTGGCGACAGGGAGGAAGAGGAAGAGTTTGATTAAAGAGTTAGAAAGTTCTAATGGGGTTATGATAAGGGACATTGGGACTATTGCTGAGGAAATTACCCAATTTTATAAGGTTCTTTATTCTGAGAAGAATATGTCATGGCCGTTCTTTGATGGTTTGGATTGGTGTGCTATTTCTGTCGAGAAGGCTTGCTTTTTGGAGAGACCTTTTGAGGAAGAAGAGATAAAGAAGGCAGTTTGGAGTTTAGAGAAAGATAAGGCTCCGGGTCCTGACGGTTTTATGAGTGGCTTTTACCAAGGTTGTTGGGATGTTGTTAAAGATGATCTTTTAAAGGTGTTTGCTGAATTTCATCACAATGGTAAACTTGGGGTCAATATCAATTCCACTTTTATCTCTTTGGTTCCTAAGAAGGATAGATCAGTTAGAGTTAGTGACTACAGACCTATTAGTCTAGTTACTAGCTTGTATAAGATCATCACGAAACTTCTGTCGTTCCGTCTTGCCGAGGTCTTGGGAGACACTATTTCTAAGAATCAGAGTGCATTCATTGCTGGTCGTCAAATTTTGGATGCGGCTTTGGTGGCTAATGAAGTGGTAGATGATGTTAGGGCTAACGATCGGCATTGTTTGGTTCTTAAATTGGATTTTGAGAAAGCTTATGACAGAGTCAGTTGGTGCTTTTTGGATAGAGTTATGGAAAAAAAGGGTTTTGGTTCTAAGTGGAGAAGTTGGATTGCAGGATGTCTCTCAAATAGTACTTTTTCTGTGATTATCAATGGTGAACCGAAAGCATGGTTCCGAGGTTAGAGAGGTGTGCGTCAAGGTGATCCTCTGTCTCCTTTCTTGTTCACTTTGGTGGTGGATGTCCTTAGTCGTCTTATTTCGAGAGCTGTGGAGAATGATCTTATTAAAGGCGCTAAAATTGGTTCAGAGCGGATTGCTGTGTCACATCTGCAATTTGCAGATGATACCATCTTGTTCTTAGAAGAGGATACTGAAAGTTTTTGCAACGCTCTCTCTTTGATCAGGCTGTTTGAGAGTGCTTCTGGGTTGAAAATCAATATGCCTAAAAGTGGCTTAGTTGGTATAAATGTGGATTCGCAAATTCTTTCCTCCTTAGCTTCTATGGCAGGTTGTCAGGTCTTGGATTGGCCCCTCATTTATTTGGGTGTTCCCTTGGGTGGGAATCCAAGAGGTGCTTCTTTTTGGGACCCAGTGTTGAGGAAAATTTCTAAGCGTTTAGATAATTGAGAAGGTGCTTACTTTTCTCTTGGGGGTCGTATCACTCTTGTTCAAGCTTGCCTCTCGAGCATTCCTATTTATTACTTGTCTTTATTTCGTATCCCTGCTTGTGTGGCCCACTCTATTGAAAAGATTATGCGGGACTTTCTGTGGTCGGGTGTTTCGGATTCTAAACGAGATCATCTAGTGAGTTGGGAGGTGTGTTGTCGCCCTAAGAAGGAAGGGGGTTTGGGTCTTGGTAATTTGGTGTCTAAGAACGTTGCTCTGGCTGCAAAATGGCTTTGGCGTTTTCCTTTGGAGCCTCATTCTCTTTGGCATCAGGTAATCCGAAGTAAGTATGGTTTGGACCCAAATGGTTGGGATGCTAACACAGCAAGTCGAGCTTCTCATTTTAGTCCTTGGAAGTTTATTTCTCAAGGCTATTCTACTTTTAAGACTTTGCTTTCCTTAAAAGTAGGTAATGGCTCTCACATTAGATTTTGGGAGGACCTCTGGGTAGGAGATGTTCCCTTCTTTTGTGCTTTCCCCCACCTGTATCGTCTTTCTACTCTACATAATTCTCCTATCAACAATTTTTGTAATGTCCAAATTTCAGTATCCTCTTGGAATTTTCACTTTTTTCGAAACTTAAATGATAGAGAGTTCTCTGAATTGGAGGTCTTTTTGGGTTTACTGGATTCTGTTCTTTTTTCCTCCTACCCGGATAAAAGGATTTGGTCTCTTGACTCTTCTGGGGTTTTTTCTTGCAAATCTTATTTTTAGTACCTAACTTATTCTTCGAATAGGGTTAGGTTTCTTCTCGATAAACCTTTGTGGAAATCCAAAGCTCCCTCTAAGGTCAAGGCTTTTATTTGGACTGCGGTACTTAATAGAATAAATACTAATGATATGTTGCAGGTTCGTAGGCCTCATAAGGCCCTTTCCCCTGATGTGTGTGTTATGTGTGGTACATGTTCAGAATCAGCTTCTCACCTATTCTTACATTGCTCTGCTGCCAACTCTTTATGGCAGTCCTTGTTTGGCATTTGTGGCGAATATTGGGTCTGTCCTCGATCTTTAGATCAATTTTTGACGGTTAACTTCTATGGTTTTGGTAGAAGGAAAGAGGCTAAATTTTTGTGGCAATGTGCTATTTATGCGACAATTTGGTGCATCTGGCTCGAGCGAAATTCTCGAATTTTCAAGGGTGTTTCTTCCGTTCTCAACTTAATTAGGGATAAGACTAGGCGGTTGGCGTCTACTTGGTGTAAAGCTCATGGTCTTTTTAATGGGGTATCCCTAACAGATATGATGAGGGATTGGGACACTATGTTACATTGATTCTCTCTTTTTGTTTTTCTATCTGTTACATTTGTTATAGGAGGATCCCTTATCCTCCTTTTTGTTTGTAATTCTCTCTTTTTCTATCTATAAATTTCTTCTTTTATAAAAAAAAAACATTACCAAGATTAGCAACTGATGTATGAGAGCTATCAGCTACAGTTATGTGATGATTACCCATGGGATTTTTATATGATGAAAAATGGGTAGAACAGAAGGTCATGTGATTAGTAGCACCAGAATCAATAATCTAAGAATCCTCAGGAACAGTACCAGAAGCATGGGAGAATAAAAAACACAGATTCTTACCATTCATGACCAGAAAGCAAAAGCCAGAAGGCTTACTAAGGGAAGCCATAAAAGACCTTAAATGTTCCAGCTCCTCCTTGCTAAGGGCAGGGATATCATCTTTCACCTGTTTGGCCTCCAGCTCTGACTCCGAGTTTATGGAAGTCAAGTGTGCCTGTCCCCAGTCAACATTTTTAAATCCCCCTATGCGGCTAAGGACCTGGTCCTTCCCATGGAGTTTAAAACATTTCTCCTTGGTATGACCAGACTTCCTGCAATAGGAGCACCAACGATTAGATTTAGATGAGGATGAATAAGGTCCTGTTATGACAGATTTTAATGCTGACCCATCAGTTGGCATTTCATCAAGCATGGCTGCTCTCCGGCTTTCTTACCCATGGATTGTATAGAACACTTCTGATAGTGGGTAACTTATCTTTTCCCAAGATTTGTACCCGAATAAGATCATATTCAGGATTCAAACCTGAGAGGAATTCAAATATCCTATCTTTCTCAATAAATTCGGCCAAGGTGGTTGAGTCTTTACTGCATTCCATCTTCAAGTTCTGGTGCTGTTCTAACTCAATCCACAAACCATTTGAAGTTCCATAATAATCCGTCACAGATAGAGTTCCTTGTTTGGTGTTGAAGATTTTAGTCTTCAACTCATAGCAGGCAACAATATCCTGTTTCATTGAAAACATTTTACGAAGATTCTCCCAAATTTCTTGGGATGATGAAAAGAACATACAATTTCGGCTAATTTCTGGAGTCATGGAATTCCAAAGCCAAGTCATAATGAGAGAATCCTCATCATCCCAAGCCTCAAACAGTGGGTCATTTTTTCTAGGTGTAGTTCCCTCAATGTGGTTCAATTTTCGTCGACCTCTGAGGGTTGTTCGAATGACTTGTGCCCATTATAAATAATTTTTTCCATTGAGTCGATAGGAAGACTGTAAAGGAGGAAGGTCATTTGGGTTCAGGATTGAAGGTTAGGTCGTATTGCTTTGGGAGATAGTGGACTCGGTCTCAGACATGATTTCAGTAGAACAGAAGTAAGAAAGAAAGGGTTTTAGGATGCACCACTATTAAGGCAGTGGCTGAAGATTCTGATGGATGAAATAGGGAAAGGAAGGGCCGACAGTCAGGTTGGATATGGTGCGACGGCGAACTGTGGTCGGGAAGGTGGCGCATGGAGCTCATGCGCTGGTAGGAGCAGGCGTTTGTGGTGGCGCGTGGTGGTTTCTGGGAGTGGGTCTTCTGGGTTTGGCTGGTCGGAGGTTTCTGAGAAAGATGGTGGGTGATCTTTTGGTGAAAAAGTCTCTGAAGGTTGGGCAAAAGGAAGAAATGGTACAGTTTATGAGAACCAGAACTTGCAATGAAGGCAAGTGAAGAACAGGTCCTGCAATGAAGGCAAGTGAAGAACAGGTCCTGCAATGAAGGCAAGGCACCTGAGGATATTCAGCAATGAAGGCTGAGGCAGCGAAAAAAAAAGAGAGACTCCTAGGGTCGGGAGCTCTGATACCAAATTGAAAGAACACAGTTTTTCTGAATTGCTTGTTTGTATCCATACAGCAAATGATGCTTGCTTTTATACACTTGGAATATTAATTACAACTTGTATTTACAAGACAAATAAATGAGATAGTTATTCCCTAAGTACATGAACTAGAAAATACATGAATCTAAAATTACTTCCTAAATTAATATGGACGGTGGACTGTGCATGAATGAAAGTGGACGGTGGTCAACAAAAACTCTGATGTTGTGGTTAAACCCTCAGGCGACAACAATGGTGGGTCTCAGGACACTACTTCAACTCAGGTTGTGGCTAAGGTAATCCCGTCAAATACCAAAATCACTTATCGGAAGTTTGATGGTGATGGAGCTAACTACCCACAATGGAAGAAGGCTATTAAGATGTACTTGAAGGGCCATAGTAAAGAAGATCATCTTATTGTTGATGCTTTGACGGATGTAGCAATTAAGGATGTATCGATTTTGGAGGATATGAGGTTTTATTCACTTATTTGAAGGACTTTGGATCTTTGGGTTGATGATATTACTACTCATTGCAACACTGTAAAGGAACTTTGGTAATACCTACATTCTTTGTTTTCAGGGGCAGATGATTTATCCTTACTCTACACGAAGACCCAGGAGGAAGAGTCACTTAGTGAATACTACACGGGGTTCAAGTGTCTGTTTGAGGAGTTGAACACTTTATTACCTATTACTTCATATGTGAAGGTGATGCAAGCCCAAAGGGAACAGTTGGCTGTTATGTGCTTCTTGTCGGGCTTACGTGGTGAGTTTAGTGCTGCCCGGTCTCAAATTTTGATCGGTTGTGGTAATTTGACTCTAAAGGAAGTCAACTCTCATCTCCTCTGAGTTGCCTGCTAGCTTTCTCAGTCTGCCCTTCTGGCTTCTAGTGAAGCATTTGTTGGTCATGGCAACCATTACCCAAGATGGGAATGAATTGAGTGATTACAAATTTTTAAAACACCATTAAGAAATTAAGCATTTTGAAGCCAAGATGAATAATATTCAAGCAAACATATAAAAGTAAAGCATCAAAGTAAAGAGATAGAGTTGAGAAGAACAAACACAATGATTTATCCTGGTTCAGTCACCAACCACTTGTGACTTACATCCAGTTCCCAAGCTTAACTTGAGATTTTCTTCACTATCTTCTACACAATGTTAGCCATGGCAACCATCATCCAAGAGTAGGGTGATTTGGGTGATTACAAATTTTTAAAACACCATTAAGAAATTAAGCATTTTGAAGCCAAGATGAATAATATTTAAGCAAACATATAAAAGTAAAGCATCAAAGTAAAGTGATAGAGTTGAGAAGAGCAAATACAATGATTTATCTTGGTTCAACCAACAATCACTTGTGACCTACATCCAGTTCCCACGCTTAACTTGAGATTTTCTTCACTATCTTCTAAGTTTCACAGGTGCTAGGAAAATCTTTGAACAAGCAAGAGCACTTCTTACACCTTGGGATACTTCACCATTGTGTTAGAGTCTCCAACTCTTCAAGCTTCACTAGTGCTTGAAAAACCTTTACAACCAGGAGCACTCAACTCACCTTTGTACTAGAGCCTCCAACTCTTCAAGCTTCACAGGTGCTTGAAAAACTTTTACAACCAAAAGCATTCAACACACCTTGGGATGTCTCACCCTTGTGCTTGAACCTCAAAACAAGGATACCTCACCCTTTACAACTTTAGAGGGATACCTCACCCTCTTTACAAACAAGAGTTACCTCACCCTTTACTCTTTCAAGAGATACCTCATCCTTTTATAACTTTTGAGGGATACCTCACCATCTTCTTTATCAAGGGATACCTCACCCTTTTCTCTAGAGGGATATATCACCCTCTTTACAGGAAATCAAAGAAAGATAGAAGGATAAACTCTCAAAAGAGTAGATATTACAAATTGAAGCTCAATGGGTAGAAAGGAATGATCACACTTTAAGCTCAAAAACAGGGGTTTATGTATATAGGCTGTAACAACTCGTATTAATGCTCAACAACACATTTTAAATTGATTTCCTAACAGACTTCAACAACTTGTATTTATAGCCCAAAGCATTAAAGATCTGTTGGAGGGTGGTTGGAACATTAAATGCTGTCATACTAGCCGTTATTTATTGATTCTGGAAATTTGTTTATTCGAATAACACTTCTGTATTCAAATAAATCCACTTATAGCACAATATGAATTTGGTTTCTGGAACTTGTTATTCGAATAACCCTTTTGGTTATTCAAATAAATCCTTTTTAAAAACACATTCTGGAACACTTTTATTCGAATAACAAATGTGCTATTTGAATAAATCTTTTAAGATAGAAACACACATAGCCTGTTTTGTGCTTCTTATTCGAATAAAGCCTTGTCTTATTCGAATAAGACTTGATGGATTGGAATTCTGGACATTATGACTTTGGTTATTTAAATAAGAAAAACCTTTATTCGAATAAACCTATTTGAAAAACACTTTAATTAGCTTTTAAAACTTGCCAAATGTTTTCAGAAGTTCCAACAAGCTCTTAGACACTTAAAGGCTATTTCTTAAGAAACCAAAAACCATTTTAAAGCCTTGAAACCAATTGTGCTAATTGGGTTCTTTGAAAAAACAAGTTTAGAGCTCAAGTGTGAACCCCTTTTACCTTTACAAAAAGATCTAAGTCCTAAAACTATTCTTGAAGGTCTTGGACTTAATCTTGCCATCATCTTCATTTTTGTTATCATCAAAACAATATTCAATGGCCAATAGCCAATTACAACATTTGCTTTAGTGACTTCTAGTTTTAGAGGAGATAGTTTCTGTAGTGGTACTCATGGAGGACGAGGTGGTCGACACAATATTGGGGATTCTGAGGGTGGAGATCTTGGGGAACCCTTCATTTGCCGCTACTGCAAAGAGCTTGGACATATTAAAAGACATTGTTGGAAGCTCCAGCAAAAGACTCAGTGTCAACAACAACGTTTTGCCCATGTTGCTACTGAAGTTGTTACCCACTCCAACAACCCATCTGTTAGACCTGTTATGATGACAACAGAAGAGTTTGCTCAATATACCCAATTCCAGGCCTCCTGGTCAACCTCACCATCTTCCTTTGTTGCATCTATTGCTCATGCAGGTAATCCTACTGCATGTCTGTCCTCCTTTTCTTGCAACTGAATCATTGATTCAGGGGCATCCTACCATATAACTGGCCACACAGGTACTCTTACATCTTTTACGCCTTCTCCTCATCTACCTAGTGTTACTTTTGCTGATGGATCTGCTGCTCCTGTGGTTGGGCGTGGTACTGCATGTCCCATATCTACTCTTCCTTTATCTCGAGTTTTATGTCTAAATCATTTTTTTTTATTCATGTGTCTTTCAAGAACTTGAGACGAAGAGGGTGATTGATAGGGGTTGTGAACAAAATGGCCTGTACATCCTTGAGTGCTTTCAAATCCAGTAGCAGCGCCTGTTGCTTGTTCAAGTGTGGTTGAGCCTCTTTAGCTTCATTGCCATTTGGGTCATCCTTCTATAAAGTCCTTAAAGAAGTTATGTCTTAGTTTGAGTCATTTGTCTGTTTTGGAATGTCAATCATGTCAGTTGGCTAAACATCATAGGAGTTCGTTTCCTTTAAGAGTCAATAAGTAGGTTACGTCCCTATTTGAACTTGTTTATTCTGATGTCTAGGGTTCTTATCCAATTACTTCTAAATTTGGATTTCGGTATTTTGTGATATTTGTGGATGATTTTACAAGAATGGCTTGGTTATATTTTATGAAGTATCACTCTTAAGTTATTCTCTATATTTACTGCCTTTTGCTCTGAAATTAAAACTCAATTTAGTACTCCGATTCGTATTTTGAGAATTGATAATGCAAAGGAATATTTCTCCCATTAGTTTAATTCCTACATGTGTGAACATGGGATGATCCATCAATCTTCTTGTGTGGTTACACCCCAACAAAACGAGGTTGCTGAATGAAAGAACAAACATCTCTTGGAGGTTGCTAGAGCCTTGTTATTTCATGTTTGTCCTTAAAGAGTTTTGGGCTAATGCTATTTCTATTGCTTGTTTCTTGATTAATTGAATGCCTTCTTCTGTCTTACTGGGTCAAGTTCCTTATTCTGTCCTCATTCCCTAAATCTTTGTTTCCCCTTCCTCCTTGTATTTTTGGTTGTACATGTTTTGTGCAGAATATTCGTATTTAGCTCTCAAAGCTACATCCTCAGTCTCTCTTAAGTGTGTCTTTCTCAGCTACTCCCGTCATAAAAAAGGATACAAGTGTTTCTCTCATGTTACCTTGTTTTTGCTAATGTTACTTTTTGAGTCCATTCCATTCTTTCCATAGTCCCCTTCTATTGTCGTTGCAGAGGATGAGGAAATTCTTATTTATAAAGAGGTTCAGCCTCCTAACACCGTGTAAACTCCTTCTTCAGTTGCTCTCACTCCTTCTTGTCCTCCTCCCAGGCCACCCATTTGGCAAGTATATGTTCGCTGTACTCATGATGCTGCACCCACCTCAAATGATGGACCCATGGATGTACCTAGCTCCTCAACTAAGACACCTCCTCCGTCTACCTCTTCATCACAAGATCCGACTCTAGATCTTCTCATTGCCTTAAGAAAAGGTAAATGCTCATGTCACTCACCATCTTATTGCTTCCTTTATTCATTATTCACATCTTTCTCCTTCTTCACAATTCTTTGTAGCTTCTCTTGATGTTGTCACAGTTCTTAGAACTACTTCTCAGACTTTGGCTCATGCTGGATAGAGGTGTGCCATGGAGGAGGAAATGTTGGCTTTGGAACATAACCAGACATGGGATCTTGTTCTTCTTCCTTCTAGTAAACATCCCATTGGTTGCAAATGGGTGTACGCTATTAAAGTCAACCCATATGGGACTATTGCTCGTCTCAAGGCTTGGCTAGTTGCCAAGGGCTATGCTCAGACTTATGGTGTTGATTACTCTGTGACCTTTTCTTCTGTGGCTAAATTGGCCTTGGTTCGCCTGTTTATCTCTTTGGCTAGTTTTCATCATTGGCCCTCGCATCAACTTGATGTTTAGAACGCCTTTCTCCATGGTGTTTTACAGGAGGAAGTCTATATGGAGCAACCACCTAGCTTTGTTGCTCAGGGGGAGTCTGGGAAAGTTTGTTGGCTTAAACGCTCCTTGTATGGATTGATACAATCTCCTCTGGCATTGTTTGGAAGGTTGAGTGAAGTAGTTCTTGACTTTGGCTTGAAAAGGAGCAGTTATGATCACTCAGTCTTTTATCGACAACTCGAGGGAGGTTGTATTCTCATGGTTGTCTATGTTGATGATATTGTGATAACTGGGAGCGACACCTCTGGCATTTCAAAACTCAAGAGCTTCTTTCAAACCAAATTCCAAATGAAGGATCTAGGCCCCCTGAAGTATTTCCTTGGCATTGAAGTAAGTAGAAGCAACAAGGGCATTTTCCTCTAAATTGAAGTATTAGAATAACTGGGCCTAACTCCACCCCAAAAACTAGCTTAAGGGGGGAGGATTGTCCAAGTCATTATAAATGGTCCTAGGACTGGATATCCATGGGTGGCGCAACTAAGATAGACTCTGATACCATGTTGAATTAGAGGGTTTTAGGTAGGGAAGGAAGAAAAGAGAGAAATAAACTAATGAATAATATGAGATTAATATAGAGTTGATGTGATGATAATGTATTACAAAAGACAAACTCAACAATCTTATTTATACTAATACTAGACTCTTAATCTTAATTAAATAAGAAAACAAATTATTAAATAATAAATAGGAAATAACCCCTAAGAGATCGTTTAAGATACTCTAAAATATTCTAAAGATATAATAAAAATATTATGAAATATTTTTCAAATATTCTAACAGGAGGTATGTCCTTGATTTCCTTTCCAATGTTCGTATGTTGGGAACCAGGCCTTGTGATACCCTGATGATCCCAAACATGAAGCTTACAGCAAATGATGGAGAATAATTAGATCTTGAGAGGTACAGGAAGTTGGTTGGCAAATTGAACTACCTTACTGTGACATGTCCAGAATTGCTTTTCTAGTTACTCAATTTATGTCATCCCTTTGAGAGTCACATTGGGATGTAGTGCTACACATCCTGAGGTATCTAAAAGGAGCCCCAGGACGTGGGATCCTTTGTATCCTGGGGCTTCTTTATAAAGATAATGGCCACTGCAGATTAGAAGGTTATTCTGATGCAGATTGAGCTAAATGTCCTATACATTGGAAATCAATCTCAGGTTATTGTGTGTTTCTTGGAGGAAATTTGATCTCTTGGAAGAGCAAAAAACAAAATGTAGTAGTACGGTCAAGTGTAGAATTTGAATATCGAACAATGGCCCAAACTTCCTATGAATTATTATGGGTGTATCATTTACTTGATGAGATTGGGTTCAAGGCTTCTTCATCTATGAAGTTGTGGTGTGACAACTAGGTTGCTCTTCACATTCGCATTCGAGAGAAGATCCAATAGGGACTTATATCCGCAGGATATGTCAGAACTAGAGAACAAATAGCTAACATCTTGACAAAGGCGCTTAATGGGAGTAGGGTTAACTATCTTTGTAACAAGTTGGGCATAATTAACATTTATGACCCAACTTGAGGGAGAGTGTTAAGAGTAGTGTATTAAGCACGTGTTTAGCGTGCTTAGCAGTATTTGTGTCCTTTGCAATAATACTCTATTACTCTGTACTGCCAGCCTATTTTACTGTATATAAATACATGACCTGATCCCACATTGGGTAAGGTTTTCTCTCTTGGTGGCAATAGTTGACTTGACTGTTTTGACGCTCTATTTGCATAATTTGGTCTATATTGTTGTGTTTAAATTGTTGTCTCACTTCTATTGGTGGTTTGTTGGTTTCAGGGACCCAATACTTACAGCAATCCTATAAAGTCAGTGATTCATTTCCATTCAAGTGGATCAATAAAAAATGGAGAGAAGGATTTTACGTCACTGCTATGGCCACTGCTGGAAGTAGATGGGCAATTGTTATGTCCCGTGGTGCTGGATTTTCTGACCAGGTCTTACTATTTCTTTAAATATTTTTTTAATTAAAATTTCTAGTTGTACTGAAAACCATATCTGATGTGTATTTGTTTTTCTAAAATTAATTCCAGGTTGTGGAACTTGATTTCCTGTATCCTAGTGAAGGTATTCATCGACGGTGGGATAACGGTTACCGCATCACTTCGACTGCTGCTACATGGGACCAAGCTGCTTTTGTTCTTAGTGTACCAAGAAGAAAACCGGCTGATGAAACTCAAGAGACACTCCGCACTTCTGCCTTTCCCAGTACTCATGTCAAGGTAAATACTGCACCTGATTTCCCTTTATCCATTGTCATTTCTAATCATAAATGCTTATATTTGATATGTTGTTTATGCAGGAAAAATGGGCAAAGAACCTCTATATTGCATCTATTTGTTATGGGAGAACAGTTTCATGAACTGTGAAGTTTTTTGAGATTTCAGCTGACATCATTTTGACTTATCGCATCAAACTTCCTGCTCTTACATCTGCCACTTTGGGAACTGGAGATCTTTCTGACAAGTTCTCTGAACAAAACCGTTCAGCATTGATGTATGCTAAACCTTTCTTTATGGTCGCCATCACTTATCATATGATACAACACCTGTGCACTGTATGTCAACTGTATCAAAATGCTTATGAGTAAATTTAGATCTTTCTTGGCCATTGGGATGAGTCTTTTGATAGAAAGTTTGTATAGATTAGAACAATAATTACTGTGTTGAAGGCATGTGTGCAGGTTATGTTTTTGTTTTATGATAGGGTACAATGACGTCGTTTGATCCATATAGCTGACCCCACCTAGTGAGAAAAGGCTTGGTTGTTGTTGTTGTTGTATGGTTCTTTGCAAATGTGCAACTATGATTTTCCACCTGTTCACTGTATGTCAACTGTGTCAAAATGCTTATGAGTAAATTTAGATCTTTCATGTCCATTGGGATGAGTCTTTTGATAGGAAGTTTGTATAGATTAGAACAATAATTACTGTGTTGAAGGCATGTGTGCAGGTTATGTTATTTGTTTATTGATGGTTTTTTGGCAAATGTGCAACTATGATTTTCCAGTGGAAACTAGACATTTTTAGCTATGCAGCCTTGTACTTAGATCTCTTTTCTCCCTTCCTTTTTTGACTTAAAGCTACTTCTGGCCTCTTGGATGTCTGAATTTGACCTTGACCTTAGAGATGGAAAACAGTGGTATACTCTGGCATCCGTATGTAACTCCTTAAATTTTGTAATCACAATATTATTATTATTGTCAAAATGTGATACTTATATTTTTATATTCAGTTACATCCAACTTGGTGTTTTACATAGCACAATGGCATCGTTTGATTTATGTAGCCAACCTCACCTAGTGAGTAAAAACTTCGTTTGATTTATGTAGTCAACCTCACCTAGTGAGTAAAAGCTTCTGCAGTTGTAGTTACTTCCAACTTGGTTTTGTTTTTTTTTTGGGGGGGGGGTATTCATCTCATTAAATGTAAACAGGGTTATTTTGATTGAAATAAAGGATAGGGATTCTAGGGATTCTTTAGTTTCAATTTTTTTCCAGAATTATGCTCAAATTTTTTATTCGTCTGTTGTGCTTTTGACAATTTTGTTTTGCACTCAGCCTGTGAATTTGTTTAATTCTTTTTTAGGTGAACATTAATTATTTAAATCTTTACCATGAAAGTTTAGTTTGGAAGATAACGGTATTTACTTGTGTCAATCGTTATAGCATATGATTGTTTTAAAAGAGGAGCCATGTGAGCATTTGCTCACTTTCTAGCAATTGCAAACGATAGCCATCTATTTGCTTCTTATCTTACTTTGGCAATTACATCACTCTATTGTTCTAGCCACTTTTTCCTTCCAGTATCCAAAATCTGTATTGCCCCCTGGCGAGTCATTCTACATGACTGGCCACTGGGTGCTAATTTTGTTTAATTCGTTTTCTACCATTATGCATGGCGGAATGCACTCGATTCTGATGAGAAGTTGGCTATCTTGGAAGCTCAGCTGTTGTGACACTGATAACACTTTTGTTGTGCCTGATCATTATTGACCTGTACACCTGAGTTTACTTGAACATCTGAAGCAGGTATTTGATTCTGCAGCTATTGTTATTCAAAACTCTGATATATTGTGCATGTGAAATGTTTGCATACTTTGATCTAGATATGCCTTTATATCGATGAAATGTTTGATGTTCATTTGGCCTGTTGGCACCAAACTTCAGTTCCTAGCATTTTGATGGTAATTTTTGGTTTTGGCCTGATATTTTGGTGGTAATTTTTGGTTTTCTTTACTCTTGTATGTCTTGTTACCTGTTACTTTATTCACATTGCTCTCCCTCAATAGAAACTCGGGTTCTTTGGATACTTCTTTTAAGTTCAGTGGCTGTGGTAACTCGCAGATTTGTACATGTTGGTTCATACCATGATTATGATGCTGGAGCAACCCATATGGAGCTTTTGGAACTTTTGGAGCTATCTAGCGTACGTGATTCTTTCCTCTTTTTCAAATATTTGAATTTTTATTTTTTGTGGGAAAACGGGGAGGGGTTGTAATTGAATCTGAAGCTTAACATCAATTTGTGATATTTTTAAATTGTAAAAAATTTACCATAATTCGAATATCAAATCAATAAATATCAGCTAGTTGTAATTGCATTGGAGGTCGAATAGATTTGCATCTATTCGGAGGTGTAATGTTGATATGGGTAATCCCTTGAATGTTGGCTGTGGTTCATGGTCAAGTGTTTCAATATTTCATTTGTGCTTAATGGTTGCGGTTTTGATAACATAGATAAAATGGAGAATTATGTTTCTCGAAAATTTAATATTTTGAAGGCATTGCAAAAATTTAATATGAAACATGTTGCAAGTTCGCCAGAAATAAGCTTGCAAAACATTATTTTTAAAAAGAACATTTGCAGCAAGGTTGCTGCCTTGTGACCTGGTGGTCATGGGTTCAAGTCACAGAAACAGCCTCTGGGGTATGGCCTGGTACATCTTACCCTCTGCTCAAAAGTTTTTTTTTTTTGAAAAAATAAAATAAAATATGTATAAATGTATTAATTCCAACATTCTTTTTA
Organism: Ormosia semicastrata; assembly: GCA_029884595.1. NCBI lineage: Eukaryota > Viridiplantae > Streptophyta > Magnoliopsida > Fabales > Fabaceae > Ormosia > Ormosia semicastrata. The sequence continues at coordinate 78,156,495 of JAQQTO010000063.1, read as the reverse complement.
CCATAACTACGATGGGCGCCTGTTGATCTTTCAACTCTTGGGTGGATGAAATTGTTGGTGACCGTTGGTTGATATTTCAGTTCCTAGTATATTATTTAAAATTTTTCAATATATTTATGAATTTTATTTTATGCCATCTATCTAATTATAATTACTATTACTATTCCAAATATACAAAACTATAGTTCCAATTTAATGTACATAATCGTGACAAAATATTAACTAGTACATAATTTTAAAAATGTATTTTGTTCAAAGTAAATACCGTAAGATATTGCCTTCAGTGTCACTTCATTACCTAGCATGTAATTGTAATAACGTGTAGACCTTTCTTTTGGTTTTTTCCTGCAGTATCCCTATGTTCGGAAGACGAAGGATTAATCTGTCGTAATACTGTTGGCTCTGAAGAGGGCGATTATTTTTAATTGCATTTTTTTTTTCATACATATGAGTCAGGAATCGAATTCTTGATCACATGTTTAAATTTACTAAACATTAGTTGTAAATATTAATATGCGATGCACATTTAATACCAAACTTGTTTTGAGTCAATTGACTTGATTTTACATGAATTTTTATGGTAGTATGGTGAGTTGTTAAGTATTTATTGAATATTGAATTTATAATAAATGTTTAAAAATAATTAATAATCAATAAAATATTTGACAATTTCAAAGAAAAAAAGTATTATAGAAATTTCCTGATTTTACGTGAATGATGTTGAATGATCAAGGTTTATTCCGTGTTAAATTGCTGGCAAGATTACCAAATAAAAAAAAATTGTTGACAATCTATTATCAATTGATCTTTGTTGCAAAAGGATCTTAAAAATTGATTTCGTCACTGGTATTAGTTGCGACGATTTTTCTTTTAGGTAATATAAATTGAAAACGACAGATGTCGCACATGTAGAAATTAGTCTTGATATTCCAGCTAAAAAGACTTTCAGATGGCTCAATTAAGGGCAAAGCTAGATGTGTTGTTCCGTTCTAATTGCTAATTAAATGAAGTACAAAAGTCTTATATTTTTGCAAAAGGTTATCTAATTGTTTTGGTGGACATAGGAAATCCAGCTTGGAAACTAAAATGGATAGTTTTCAGGGTTTATGGGTTTTATGCTATAATGTATGGGTACTCCAAATGATTATCGTTTCAGTATTGGGTATGTATTTAGTATCGGTGTTTATTAGATATACATGGGTATTGACTTAATACTCATTTGATGAGCAGATACCCCATATTACAAGTCACCAGTCTAAGCAAAATATTAAATTTTGATGCTAAATTGTTTGATTTGCAATTAAATGAAACGAACTATAACTTCATTCCTTTTAGATCTTGTGCCTTCTTTATATATCTTTGCTTGAAATATTTTATAGAATTTTGTTGAAACTTTGTCGTTAGGACATTATGAAAATTATATTTATCTTATAATTTAATCGCTTTACTTTTTGTTTTTATATTTCTATATAATATATATTGTTTTCTTTGTATCCTAAGTTTTGAAAATTTTGTCGGACCTCGTACTAGTACTTATACTCGTTCGTATCCATGCAACTTAGGGTGTGTTTGGTTAATTATTTTCTGTTCTCATTTTCACAAAAAATAGAAAATAGGAGCAAAAACATATTTGGTTGTATGTTTTCATTTTAAATTTTAGGAAGTAGAGCTCACGTTTTAGGAAATTTTGAAAACAATAAAATCTCGTTTCCACCGTTTTCATTCTACATGCGGTGGTAATTTTGCAAATTTAAGCATATTCTTCTTCTCTCTTGTTTCATTTATCCCGTGCCTCCATCATGCAAATAGCCAAAGCTGTTGACAATTGACACAAGTGCCTCGATCCATCTACCAAACGAATCAAAGCTTATGGCCCCACTGATCTTTTTTGTCAATCTTTATGATTTTCCAGACCCTTGAAATCACATCCCAAGTTAGCCACAAGCAGCACCTGCTCAACCATGTCATACCCCTCCCTTGCCTCCTACTCTCCAAGCCATATCAACCATGGCCAGGGCAAAATGAAAACACCTAGCGCGGATCTATAGCCCATTCACAGGCAACACCAAAAAAACCAACAATAAAAACCTTAGATCTCTATAGCCAGGCGCAGCCAGCACCAAATTATAGCCCCTACGCAGATTAAAAAAAAAAAAAAACCAACACCAAATTATATGACCATAAAAGCAAAGCTCCAAATCTATAGCCCTTGTGTAGATCCATACATGTGAGACATCCATGAAGCCACCAAAGCATTCCCATTTTTCCCACTCAAAGAAACTATCATTTTGAGGCTGAATTTCGTGATGAGAAAGTGAAGAGAGGAATAACTTGACAAAGGAAGAAATACATTAGAAGGTAGAAGCTTACCAAAAAAGAAAATGAAGATAACAATTCATACGAAGCAAACATATTTTTAAAAATAGGAAACATTGAAAATGAAAATTGTTTTTCAAAAATGAAAATAAGAAATGAAAACAGGAAATATTTACTGAAACCAAATGCACCCTTATACTATATTTGGTGTGAAAGAATGAAATATCATTCCACATTTAATTTTGGAATTAGAAAATTTCTACGTTTGTTAATGAAAATAAATATGAAATGACATTTTTATTCTAAATTCAACTCCACAAATTTGTGGAATTCCAATCCTTCAAAAAAAAAAAAAAGAAGGGAATGAGATTCCATATTTGTGTAGAATATGATTTCACATTTTTTTTTTACTTAATATACCTTGTTTAATTTATAAAATGACAAATATTACCCTTCAATAACCTACCTAATCATAACCTATTTAACTCCGTCTAACCTAAATAGCCTTCAAACTTCATGTACCTTGCGTCTGAAGGAGACTATAGAAGCTTCTATTATTGCTTAAGAGAGTAAAATAATAGTATCAAAATTGATGAAAAAATTATTATCATGATTTTAGTTATAAAAAAATTAATCTTAAACATTATTTTAAAAAAGCAAATTTTATATATAATATGGAAGAAAAAATGGTAAATTTTTTAATTTTCTTATTAAGGATAATTATGTCATTTATATCAATTTAGGTTATATTTCATATTATATCCTACACACTGTTACCAAGTGGCCTCAATACTGAAGAGGATGGTGAATTGAGTTTGTAAAATATTTTCGCAAATCTTTCGCAAAACGTTTGATTATCAATTTTCGTTGAAGCTATTGATTGATAAAGATGAATGGATAGATAAGATTGAAAGATTTCACTCACAAATAAAACACCCAAGCAAGATAGTATTCAAGCAAGCTAATAAAACAGTGCACAAAAGTAAAGGAGTAGAGTTTAGAAGATCAAACACAAGGTTTATCCTGATTCAACCACCAATTTACTTGTGACCTACGTCCAGTCCTCAAGTAATCACCCCGAGATTTTCACTATATCTTCAAACTTCAATAGGTGCTTGCTACTTTTACAAATTAGAGCACTCATCACATATTGGGATACCTCAACCTTTGTGTTTGAGCCTCAACAACTGGGATACCTCACCCTTACAAATTCAAGAGTAGATAATACAAATTGAAGTTCTATGGGTATCAAGGATTCACACATTTGAAGCTCAAAACAGGGGTTTTGGAGAAATGATAGTAAAACACGAATTTAATGCTCAAGAATAATTTTCAGATTGTTCTCCAACTTGTCTTTAATGCCCAACCACTTTCATTTATAGCCCAAAGCTTTTTAGAATCATTGGTGGTTGTTGGGGGGCATTAAATGCTCCAATAGAGCCGTTAGGAAATGTTTTCTGCTATCCTAGATAACTGATTATTGATTTTTAATAACTGGTTATTTGGTTTAGCATAACTGGTTATTGGAAAAGCCATAACCAGTTATGAGCCTTTAAAAAGGAAACCTACGCCTCTGACTTATTGAATAACAGATTATGGGAATTCCATAATCAGTTAGGAGCTTTAGAAAAACATGTTACAAAGCTCCTGACTTAGTGAATAACCGGTTATGGGAAATCCATAATTGGTTATTCATTAAAAAAACATTTAGGCGCATTTCTGTTTTGGGCAAATAACCTGTCATTGAACAGTGATAACATGTTATTGGTTTGTTAAGAAAATAAGATTTCTAAAGGATTTTGCAACCAAAGATTCCCAAAATCTTTTCAATCATTCTAAAACCATTGTGCTCAAACTTAAACAAAATTTTCACAAGTATAGATCATAATTTTGCAAAGCCATTTAAGTTGAGTAAAAACCAAGAAATGCGCTTAGTGTGATTCTTAAATACCTTTACATAAGATCCAAGTCCTATAAACTAATCTTGAAAATTTTTGGGACTTGATCTTTGCACTACCATTCCTTACCATTCTTTTCTTGTTTGTTATAATCAAAACCATTGCTTTAGTCAATGCCAATTACATTCTCCCCTTTTTTGATGATGAAAAACAACCATTGAGAAAAAGTTAGTTCAAATAAATTAGAACTCACAAAAGATGTTAGAGACTTACTTTCCTTCTATTTTTCAAGAGGTGATTAGATAAGAGATGTACAGCTCCCCTTTAGTTTTGGAATCCCAAGATCATTCAAAAAATATTCCTTTTGCTATTTTACCTTTCTTGTCTCAATGATATATAAACCAAAAACTTTTCCCCTTTTGTCATGATAAAAAAGATATGCAATATGGAGACAAAGAGAGAAGTAACATAAAACCATTGCCAATAAAAAAAATCAACAACAATATAACCAAATCAACATTATATTCATTTCAACAGACTATCCATTGCGAAATATCCATTTATACTAAACATAGGTAAGCAAGTCATAAGCTAATATAATGAACAACATATCCAAAAGATAATCTATTATGGTTAGATGAGCTTTAAACACAATAAAGTAGCTAAAACATAATGACATAGCTAAGAACGGAAGGAAGTAATACATGCCTAAGCCCCATTATCTTGCTGTGGTGGAAGATGACGCTCAATGCTATCCAAGTGGTCATAGATGACTCTAATACTATGCTTCTGATAAGCTTGAAGATCCGCAAGCTGGGCTTGGATGCTAGCCAGGGTAGCTAGGATGCGACCTTCATTGTTGGTAGGTGCCTCTTCCATAGGCACATCAGCAGGGGCTGTAACACCCCAAAATTTCCTATCCTATAAACAGTAATTTTGACAGCTAACAGAATTTTACTGTTTAGTAATTTCTGGATACTGTAAAATTATTTTGTTTATTCCGTCAGCGTATTTGATCGTTTTGAGTGATTTACTCTGTGTCAGAAAAATAATAATTTCCGGGCCGGAGAAAATCTTTCTGTATTTATTTCTCTTGACTGTTAATTATTTTTAACAATCTGACTTGATTTTCATACATTTCTAATTTTTGTGATTTTATGTGTGATTATGAAATTTTTGACTGTATGTGGGCCCAGGTGATCCTAGGTGGGCCCAGGTGACCATACGTGGGCCCAGGTGGGTCCCGCAAAGTGAAAAATTTTTCTACGCATAGAAAAATTTGTACTGTTTAGACGGAGACAGGGGATCTTACTAAACCTGAATCCGGAAACAGTTTTAGAAAATTTATTTTGTACTGTATTTATTTATCGGAAGATAAAAATACAGTAAATATATTCTTTCGTGAGATTTTTAGTAGATAAAAATAGAAATTATATTGCTTAAGTCAACATTGGTGGTTTGGATATCCACTATTGATTCAATTAATGGTTAAGAAATAAATTTAATAAAGAAACATAAGATAATCATCATTGATTTAATCAATGGTGTGAAAATAAACTTAGTTAGGCAAGCTTCAATATCAACCGTAGATTTAATCAACGGTGTAAATTTAATTATATAAAGTGACCATTTACAACCATTGGATTTAGAGTTGATCAAGGGTGGAGATTTGGTCTTAAAAAGTGACAAAGGCCATTTATGACCATTGGATGAAGAATTAATCAAGGGTGGTGATTTGGTCTTAAAAAGTAGCAAAGACTAATTATGACCCTTGGATTAAAAGTAAGAAGAAGTAATCTTGACCCTTTATTTTGGAGACACATCTAATGGCTAGAATTTAAAGGAGAAGGATCCAATGACTTAGATTTAGTCTTCTAAAAATCAAAAGTCTACCTAAATCCTAACCATTGAATTAATCAATGGCTAGAAATGCTTCAAATAATGGCCTAATTAACAAGCCAAGTAAACTAAATTAAATGTTAAATTGTTATAATCTAATTCTTAATTAGATATCCTAATTTTAATTAGAGATTATAATATATGAAATAATATGTCTAATTAATTAGTTATGTAATTAGAAAATTAGTTAAGATTGATTAGGAAACTTAATCTAATGAATTAACTAATCAATTAGCAAGTAATTATGACAACTTTGGAGTGCATGATGAAGGGGGGACGGTTTTGGAGTGTTAGGAAGGAGGAGACATGTTTAGACATGCTTGTATAGCCTTTTTAGGCCAAAGAAAAAGATGACAAAGTGGAAGACTTTGTGCATCATGTGATAGCCTTCAATTATGCCAAATGAATTCATATCTCTCCATTCTTTCACTCCCACGGCAGCAGCACCTTTGGTTACACTCTCCATATTCATTTTTCTATTTCACCAAAAAGCCTTCATCAAATTCTCTCAAATTCTCTCAAAGTTCCAAGAACACAAAACAACCATTTTCCTTCCTTTTCTCACCTTATGATTCGCCAAGCAACCCACAAGCACCATTACTCACCTATAATTTTCACTCACATCATTTCCTAAACCTAAACACCATTCTAAGAACATCTCTAGTTATGAGTTTTTCCAAAATCATTCATCTTGAGCTTCAAATCCAAGCTTCAAGTTTCTATCAAAAATCAAAAATTCCATCTTTGTGCTTCAAGAGAAACCATTCGGTCAAGACACTCAAAACCACCATCCAATCTCTTTTAATTTCATCCAACCATAGATCTTGAATCTACATGATATTCTAAGCAACTTTTATGTTGGAGACTTTCTCTAAATTATTCATCTTCATGGACTTTCTTCAAGATCAAAGTTATTGAATTTTTGAGGTGAAGTATAAGAAGACTTCATTTCTTCTCTTCTTTTTCATGATCTAAACCATGTTTGATCCATGGTTCCTCTTAATCAAGCTTAGTATACTAATTTCTATGTATTTTGTTTTGAATTTGAGAAGCCCTTGGTGTTGAAGGACTTGGAAAGAGAAGCAAAATCAAGAAGCTTTGAGGATCTTCAAGAGGTAAGAGGGAGATCCATCTCACCAACCAATTATGGTGGTGGGAGATGGTCTTATATTTGATGAATTGTGAATTCATGTGAGAATTCCAATCCATGGTCATGTAATAATTAATTGTGTGTTTATGAGCTTTGCTTTATTTTCTTGTGCCTTGATTATTTTGTCTATGCTTAATATGCTTTGCATGATTTTATGGCTTTGATAGTATACTTATAATATGCATGATGAGTATATGGCATGTTTGTGATATTTATGATGAAATATATATATGTATGCCATGATGTGTGGATGGAAAGAAAATTGATCTTGGTTCCAATAGCCAAGGAAGAGTTACGGTTTTGATGCCCTTGATTTAGGTCAATGTTGAAAATTTTCAAGAACAAGGAAATTAAATTTTGATCCCTAGAACAATGAGAATTTCGGTCAAGACACCTCAAAATAGGTGTTTACAAATTAATATGTTTATGGAAGAATAAAATTGGATTGATTTGAAGAGTATGGAAAATGAACTAAATGTTTGTTTTTTTTTAAGAAAACATGAACACAAATTTTAGAATGAAATTTTATTGATTTATTTTGTGTAGAAACAAGAATGGAATTTATTTAAGTTAGAAGAAAAATATTTCATGGTTCCAATGACCATTTATAAGATTTTGATAAATTTAGAACAAATGTTTTACGTATCTTTAAATTAATATTTTCATGAAGAATGATAATGGATGATTTGAAGAGTATGGAAAATAAACAAAGGGTTTGTTTTTTTTAAGAGAACAAAAATACAATTTTAGAGGAATTTTTATTGATTTATTTTGTGTAAAAAGATCCTAAGTATTTTTCTAAATATGAGTTTTGAATGAAATAGGCAAACATTGATTTTAAGGATTTGCAAAGAAAGTGAAAAAGGAATTGTAAAGAAAGTAAAAATGAATTTGAACAAATGAATTTAGTTTTTATAACCATCGGTACTTCGATTTTGAAAATCAAATTTTAACGATTTTGTTTGTGTAAAACCATATCAATTTAAAAGGAAAAATATTTGATGATTTCAATAGTCATGTCCACATTTTTGAAGGCTTGTAATGCTTTGATTTTTATGAACAAAGTGATTTTCAAAGTAGAAACGTAACTTGAGTTAATACAAGAATTTGGAAATGGAATTAGAGCATTTATCACTTGAGAATTAAATTTTTGTAAACAAGAATGTTTTCGAACTTCAACTTATTTTGAAGAAGGTTGTGTTTGGAAATGCTTTGAGAAAAATGGAGAATATAATGGTGATTTAAGAATTTACTAAAGTATAACTTATTTTCAAGTTTTGAAATATGTGTGAAAATTTTAAGATTTGAAACATTAATTTATATCAATGGAAAGGTAATTTTGTGGATTATATTTGAAAAAGAGTTTCTTGAGTAAAGAAACGTGGAAAAAGATTTTCTTGAGTAAGAAAATGTGAAAAATGAAATACAAAGTCATAATATTTTGAGAAAAGATGAAATGGAATTTTTGAAGGTTGAGAAATATTTTTTTATGGTAAAAAATTATTTACGTATCTTAAAAATGTGTTGAAAATGATATTGACTTATTTGAAAGTCCAAAATAATGTTTGGAATATTAAGGAATATTTTACATGATTGTAAAATGGTGAAAAATGATTTACGTATCTTAAAAATGATTTAAAATATAGTAAAATATTTCTACGCAATTTAAAATATGTTAAAATATTTCTACGTGATTTGAATTACGTTTAAATATTTTATGTAAGCTTAAATATTTTACATGATTTGAAATATTGTTGAAAAATCACTACGTGATTGAACAAATGATAAAACATTTTTACGCGATTATGAAAAATGGTAGAAAATTGTTATGAGATTTGGAAAGCGTTTAAATATTTTACACTATTGAAAATATTATTGAAAAATATACGCAATTTTGAAACAGTGAAAAAATAATATGTGATTTGAGAAACGTATATTTTTACGCGATTGAGAAAGACATTGAAAAATTAATACGTGATTTAAAAGTGCAACAGAAGAGCTGCGGCATTTTGAAAACGTAACAAAAGTGTTACAGTATTGTGAAAATATAACAGAAACGTTTCAGAATTTTGAAAATGTAACAGAAACATTTTGGAATTGTGAAAACATAATGGAAATGTTACGCAATTTTGTGAAAACACGGCGAAAGTGTTTTATAACTATGAAAACATGATAACATGATTTCGTGTTGAAAATATAGTATAATTACTGTTGAACCAGTGTATGGACACTGTATGAGAAAATGACGTGTTTTGCCTATGACTGGTATTTGATGCATTTTGTATGCATTGGAAAGAGATGCCTGTGAATGGATTTGGTGCATTATACATGCATTGGAAAAGTATGCGTTGAAGCATATGATATAAATTGAACAAATGAAATTGAAAAGATTTGGCCCTTTGGGGTTGGACTTGCACTGATATATTCGTGCATTGTATAAAATATAGCTAATAGCTATTATGGCCCTTGTGGTTGAAGAGGGAATGAGAATTGATAGTGAGGTCTATGATGGATCTTGGGGGCGTCAAGGCGCGGCGGTCGACCAGTGGACAGCGTAGCGAGTACCACAGTGCCACTTGGCGATGCAAATCCGTTGCAACGCATTGACGATACCCGACAAGAACACGATTCTTTTCAACAACTGGGAGATTGTCTTTGGGCTAAGGGCGACAATTGACCAGCATTCTTCTCGAAATTGTGAAAACCTCCATGGAGTTGTTTTTGAAAAAGTGAGTCTTTGTACATATGCATAAATCGAGCATTTATATTTGTGTGATATATTAATTGAGGAATATTGGTTATTGGTTATGATAATTGAATTGATAAATGATTGGATGATGATTGAACTGATAAATGATTAGATGATGATAGTTGATTAATGCTGATAGCATGATTATGACATGATCTGTCTGTATGATATTGTTGGCTGTGTGTTATCTCTGTGCTGCCATGTTGGTATTGGTGTAGGTGATCTCACATCTTTGTTATGTTGTTTTGCTGTGTCTATATTGTTAAAATCAAACAATATAAGGATCGAGTTGTCTTAGACATAACGGGCGATAAATACTCTGAGATTAGTGACAACAATAAGGAGTGGACATTCAGGACTCGAAGGTGTGCAGTGTTGACAAAGGAACAGATGTTTGATGCATCAAGATGGACAGATAAGGAATAAGTATGTTAAAGTTTCTCGCTAGTATTGTACCGTGCTATTAAGTAGGACCCGTCATGGGGTTTGCTACTGTCTGTCAAAAATATATAAGTCTGTTAATTATATATTTCTCTTTAAATTGTGATATTAATTGGTGTAAGTATTGTATAATGAATAGTTGAAATATGATTTTCAATGTTACCTAATATTTTCAGTAAATTTACGTTTCAGTAAAGAAGGAATTTTAAAACCCATCTTTTATAACTCAAACTTTGTGCGAACTTCTTTTCATATTATGAGTCGGAAGTCAGAAATTTGATGCCCAGAGCTAGGGTGTTACATTAGTTGGGCCCTAGAGCTAGGGTGTTACAGGGGCAGCGGGCATGTTTCCTTCTGGTGCGACTGCCTCACGTCCACGAACATAGACTATTCATTATTGACTTTCTTTATTTGCATGTGCTTGATAGAGGCCTTTCCGAACTTGTTGTGACCAATACTGTTAATGACTCCATCATCATCTAAGCTGAGCTTGTATTGCTCTAGGATTTTAGCAATGATCAAGGCGTAGGAGAGATCCATCATAATTTTTTCTTTGGCTTTCATCATGCAGTGCATGATGTAAAAGGGTCAATTGATACGTAATCACTGTTTAAGGAACCATAGCAGGAAGACATCTTTGTCCTCAACCAAGGCAAAGTTGCGTGCCCTAGGAACCAATATGTGTATCACCACAAAATGAAGAAGACGATCTTGAGGAGCTAGATAGCCAACGGTGAAGGACCTTTTTGGTACTTGAATGCCCAGTTGAAACATGCTCTCTATAGCCTGGTCTTTATCATATCCCTCCCAAGAGTTGTGACTATCCACCGTAAATTTTTCTCTAGAATGAGTGAGGCCAGACATGAGAATCCATTGACTGGGGGTCATAATAATCCTATGCCTTTTGAAATCTGAGACCAGATTTCCTCTAATAATGCTCAAATTGCAGAAGTAAGCTTTGGTTAGTTCAAGATGGTAGTACCCAGAGTGGGTAGTAATGAAAGTCTTCAACCTATGAAACTCCAATAGCTCCATGAGGAATGTGAATCCTTCTCTGACGAAGAAATCCCAGTCCATGTACTTAGGATGAATGATATTTTGAACTTGAAACTCCAATCAATATTTCTTCATCTGATTCGGATGGGAGAAGTATCTGCCATGGTCCAGGCTTAGGGAAAAGTTTGGTTCGTTAGTTAGGGTAGGTGTTTCTTTAGGTATAGAGGGATTTTTTGTGCGTGCTCACTTGGGATGAGAGGAGCTGTTGGCCATGGTGGAAATGAGAGTTAAGGCTTGGTTGGAAGAGAGAAACTGTGAAGGGAGGTGAGATTTTTGGAAGAAAATGTGAGTTTTAATCAGTTAAAATTAAGGGATTTTAGTGGAAAATGTGTTTGAGTGGTGGATTTTGGTTGGATTTGAGGTGGGTGAGGTGTTTGAGGGAATGGGTGTTGGTGAGAGTTGAGAGGAAGAAGATGAAAATGGAGGAGGGCCACGCGTGAATGGAGAGGGAGGCTACTGGTTGCTGTTTAAAGGGGCTTTAATAACCGGTTATTGTGTGGCCATAATCGGTTATTTGTGTGGGTGAGGAATAAAGAGGCCTCTGTTTGTAGAGAATAATCGGTTATTGGAATGTGATAATCAATTATTTTCGTGGTCTAAGAAAATGTACCCTTTATGAGAAGTGAATAGTTAGTTATGGCCATTTCATAACCAGTTAGTTGTGTGTTCCAGAGAGCACCAAATAACCTTATAACCTTATAACTGGTTATGAGATTCTCCTAATCGGTTATTTTAGCTTGGCAGAGAGCATCACCAACGTGCCATGACAATTCCAAAGAGCAAGTAACTGATTATTAGCTTTTCATAACAAGTTATTTCACCACCAAAAATATAAGTTCTTTAGGAATTTAGCCCTTAAACCATAATCCCATGCCTTGTTGAGAATCACTTTAGCTTAGTCTCATTTTCCATATCCATTAAAATACCAAAGAATCATTCTACCAACGGATTTTTCTTCTTCAAAAAGCACCAGAGAGTAATTTCTTCAGCAAGAACTTGAGATTTGAAATTGGGAGACTTAGGCATGGATCAAGCACCTGCAAAACAAACTTGGGAGAAACTCTGACGCTCAAGTTAGTATTGGATTAAAAAATTATTAAAACATGGTAATTATGTACCAGAATTTGAATTATGCAGCAACAATTCAACTTATGCAGCAAATTATAACATTATGTAGTAAAAATTGAGGCAATTTAAATGCATGATTGATCCAATATGATAAGTTCTCTTCTTATATAAAAGAATGCTTCTTTATTCAAAGGTTTAGTGAAGATATCAGCCAGTTGTTTAGTAGTTTCAATAAACTCAAACATGCAATTACCTTTTTTTAACATAATCTCTAATGAAGTGATGCCTTATTTCTATGTGCTTTGTTTTTGAGTGCAAAATAGAATTTTTAGACAAATTGATTGCACTAGTGTTATTACATGTTATAGGGATGTGATCAAGCTCAAGACCATAGTTCAGAAGTTGTTGCATCATCCAAAGGATTTGAGCACAACAACTCCTAGTTGCAACATATTTAGCTTCAGTTGTAGACAATGCCACACTATTTTATTTCTTGCTATGCCAAGCAATTATTGAGCTTCCAAGCAAGTAACATGTCCCACTAGTGCTCTTCCTATCCATTTTACATCTAGCAAAATTAAAATCAGAATAACCAATTAGGCTATATAAGGAACATTTAAGGTACCATAAACCCATTTGTGAAGTGCCTAGATATTGTGAATACTTATGTCATGAAGCATATCAAATGAAGTTTTTGATGATAACAAAGTCAAGATGAAGATCAAGAAAAGTGACCAAGATCAAAAGAGGTATATTTGGTATAGGTCATAGGCCTTAGAATCTAAATGAAAAATGCTCTCAAGTATCTCAACTATCTCCAAATGGTTTTTCAAAGATCTTTCAAATCAACTTGAAATTCAAAGTTCATATTTTAGAGAAATATTGATTTCAATCTTGGATTTTGTAAATCATATTTATATCTCAACAAATCCATGTTTTTCTGAGTTGGGCATAGCCATCAAACTTGATTGAACTTAAAAATTGTGTTTAAGGGCCATTGTAATTGATTACATAAGTGTTGTAATCGATTACAAGTAAAACAGAGACCTTGTAATCGATTACATTGAGGTTGTAATCAATTATAAGCATGGCAGAAGCCTTGTAATTGATTACATTGGGGTTGTAATCGATTACAAGTCTGGCAGAGGCCATGTAATCGATTACATGAAGGTTGTAATCGATTACATCCTGCCCAGAAGGCCAAGAACATGTTCTAAGAGCCATGTAATCGATTACATAGACTATGTAATCGATTACAAATGGTCTGACATTGCCCAATGACTATTTTATCAACATTTAATGCTACCCATTAATGCACCTAATGGCTCCTTTGATATGAAAACTTATAAATACATGTCTTGGGTCTTCATTAATGGCTAACCAATAATTGAGAAACATATTACAATCATTCTAATTCGTGAATCATCTTTGAAACAATTATGCTCTGTTTTTGAATCAACTTGAGACATTTTTGAAGACCATTCTAGGGCTTCAATTTGTATACATACTCTTGTGAGAGTTTCATCTATTAAACACTATGATTCTATGTAAAGAGGGTGAGATATCCCCCAATCAACTTGTAAGGGTGAGGCATCCCTTGGATTTGAGGCTCAAGCACAAAGGGTGAGGTATCCCAAAGGTGTTGTGAGTGCTCTACTGTGTAAAGGTAACAAGCACCTGTTTGAAGCTTGAAGTTATAGTGGAAATCTCGGGTGTTTACTTGAGGACTAGACGTAAGCTACAAGTGGATTGGTGGCTGAACTAGGATAAAACTTTGTGTTTGTTTTCTCTAAACTCGACTCTTTACTTTGTGCACTATTTTATTGCATTATTTGAATTCTATCTTTCTTGGTTGATTCAATTAAGAGTGAAAGGTCTTTATGTTCTCTATCCATTCATCTCTAGCAAATAATAACTTCAACAAAAATTCATAATCAAGGCTTTTACGAAAGAATTATGAAAATAAATTTAAAACTCAATTCACCCCCTTCTTGAGTTTTGAGGCCACTTGGTAACAAGTGGTATCATAGTTAGACTCTTGTGTAAAGAGCTTAGCAGCTTCAAGAGAAGTGATGACTTCAAATGATTTTTCTAATGAAGGTTCTTCTATAAATCGACCTCTGTATTTCAATGGTGATGGTTATGCCTATTGGAAAGAAAGAATGAAATTTTTTATTGAAACTATTGATATTGATGTGTGGGATGCCGTTCAAAATGGTGTCTTTGTTCCCACATGTATAGTTGATGGTGTAAGAACAAACACACAAATGAAGATAAAAAGAAGGTTTAATACAACTTGAGAGCCAAGAACATCATTACCACATCCTTGGGGTATGATGAATTCTTTAGGGTGTCAAATTGTAAGACCACCCAAGAAATGTGAGATACCCTACAAGTAATGTGATTCACATTGACTCAAGAAATAGTTTTGATGATAACAAAGTAAAGAAAGGAAGGCAAATGCACAAGACAATTCTAAAGAGCATCAAGTCTAGAATATAGGCTTTAGAATTTGTGTAAAGGTTGTTGAATGATTCACACTAAGCTCATAAAATGTTTTCCTACTCAAATCAAATACGTTTTGTAAAATAAGGATTTACATATGTTAAGATGACTTTTAAGATTAGGCAAAATGTTCTTAAAAACCTCTTTGAAATCTATCTTGAGAAAACCCTTCACAAGAGCTAAAAGACTAAGGCTCCTAACAGATTAGGATAGCCATCTAATCGGTTATTTGGTTTCACAGAAGCCAAATAATTAAGTTCCTAACCGATTAGGAAATACTCCTAACCAGTTATTTAGTTTCACAGAAGCCAAATACTTAAGTTCCTAACCGATTAGGAAATGCTCCTAATCGGTTATTTGATATTACAGAAGCCAAGTAAGTAAGTTCCTAACCGAGTAGGAAATGCTCCTAACCGGTTATTCCAATTTACAGAAGCCAAAATCTAAAGGTCCTAACCGATTAGCAATCTCCTGTAATCAGTTAGGAGATATAGTTGGAGTCAATTCTTGACTCCTAACCAATTAGGAAAAAGTCCTAATCAGTTATCTGGGCAACCAGAACTTATATTCAACGGCCATATTAAAGAGCATTTAATGCTCTTTACTGCCCCAATGGCTCTTAATTGCTTTTAGCTATAAGTTTAATGTGTTGGGCATTTATGAATGGTTAGACAAACTAAGAGAAACAATCTGAAAACCATTTTCTAAGCATTGAATACTTGTTTTTGACTTCCCTTTAATCATACTCTGTTTTGAGCTTAGAACGTGTGAATCTTTAATACCCATAAGTTTCAATTTGTATTATCCACTCTAAAGAGAGAGTTTCATTTCTTCTATATCTTGTTCAATCTGTAAAAGAGGGTGAGACATCCCTCAAAGATTTGTAAGGGTGAGGCATCCCTTGTTTGAAGAGGCTCAAGCTACAAAGGGTGAGGTATCCCAATGTGGTGTTGAGTGCTCCAATTTTTAAAGGTTACAAGCACCTGATTCAAGCTTGGAATTTAGTGAAAAATCTTAAGTGTTTGCTTGAGGACTGGACGTAAGTCATAAGTGGATTGGTGGCTGAACCAAGATAAAGCTTGGTGTTTGTTTTCTCTAAACTCTACTCTTTACTTTGAGCACTGTTTTATTGCTTTATCTGAATTCTATTTCTCTTAGTTAATTCATTTAAGAGTGAAAAGCTTATATCTCCTCTATCCATTCATTTCTAACAAACAATAGTTTCAATGAAAATAAAAATTCAAGTATTTTGTGAAAGATTTACGAACTTATTTTTTATACTCAATTCACCTCCCTCTTGAGTATTGAGGCCATTTGGTAACAAGTGGTATCAAAGCTAAACTCTTTTGTAAAGAGCTTAGCAGCTCTAAGAGAAGTGATAGCTTCAAATGGTTTTTCGAATGAATTTTCTTCTATTAATCGACTTCTCTATTTCAATGGTGATGGTTATGCCTATTAGAAAGAAAGAATGAAAATTTTTATTGAAGCTATTGATATTGATGTGTGGGATACCGTTGAAAATGGAGCCTTTGTTCCCACATGTATAGTTGATGGTGTACGAACTAACACACGGATGAAGATAAAAAGAAGGTTCAATAAAACTTGAGAGCCAAGAATATCATTACCACATCCTTGGGGTATGATGAATTTTTTAGGGTGTCAAATTGTAAGACCGCTCAAGAAATGTGGGATACCCTACAAGTAACTCATGAGGGCATAAGTAAGGTAAAAAGATCAAGAATAAACATTCTCACTCATGAATATGAATTATTTAGAATGAATCAAGGAGAAAACATTCAAAAAATGCAAAAAAGGTTTACACATAGTATAAATAATCTTGCTTCATTGGGGAAAAATTTTCCTAATGAGGATCTTACTAACAAAGTCTTGAGATGTTTAAGTAGGAATTGACAACCCAATGTGACGTCTATTACGGAACCAAGAAACTTATCAACAATGTCCTTGACCACCTTATTCGGGAAGCTCCAAGAGCATAAATTGAAGCTAAATAGGCTCAAACAAAGTGAGGAATATGACAAGAAGAAGAAGGGGATTGCACTCAAGGCCACCTCATCTACAATGAAAGAAAATGATAAAGATGATGGAGATGACATAGAAAATCTAGAGCTAAATGAGGAGAATCTTAGTCTCCTTGTGAGGAAATTTGGAAGATTTCTAAAGAAAAAATAATTTCAAAGAAGAGCACATTTTCCTCAAAAGAAAACACATCACAAAGAGGAAGGAAACTCATCCACTCCAACATGTTATGAATGCAGAAAATCGGGACACATGAAGATGGAATGTCCCGTGTACCTCAAGAAGGCGGAGAAGTTTGAGAAGAGACCTTCCAAAGAAAAGAAAGGAAGAAGAGCATACATTGTATGGGAAGATAATGACATGGACTCCTCCGATAGCTCGAAAAATGAAGAAGCTCATCTTTGTCTCATGGTTTAAGGAGAAGAATGTAAAGAGAGTGACACCGAGGTAACATCTTCTAACTTAGATTCTTCACCTTCTTATAATGAATTACAAGATGCTTTTCAAGAATTACATGATGAATTTATGAGACTCACAAAAATAGTTTTATCTTTTAACAAAATAATCTTCTCATTAGTAAACAAAGTTTGTATTTTAAACAAGGAGATTAATGTGCTTAAGATTGAAAATGAGATCTTAGGACTTATTGATGCTAACTCATTATGCATGACTTGCTTCTTACATGATAATATATCCATACTCTTACCTTGCTCATCATGCAAAGCATTTGAAAAAAAATTGAAGATTTAAACAACACTCTTGCAAAATTTACCTTTGGAAAAGACAATTTAAATTATTATTGGAGAAACAAAAATATGTTTTTCAAAAAGCCGGTTTAGGATATAATCCAAATAACCATCAAAAGTCTTATAAGAATTTCTCTGTTTCCTTAAGTACATCAAGTAGCCCATTTATCAAATGTTTTCATTGTGGTAAGAAAGAGCATAATGCATCAACATGTAATGTAAGAAAGAATATCAACACTAAGATTAGAACTAAGAGGATTTAGGTCCCTAAGGGTACATTGCCTAATGCTAACAAACAAGGACCCTGTAACACCCTTGTGAGGATGTCACATTTATGAATGCAATGAAATAAAATAAAATAAAACTCTTACCCAAGTTGTAAAACATTTGATACTTACATAATATTTGTGGTAATATTATTTTTTTTCCTTTTATAATTATAACATTAAATAAAATAACACGAAACACAAAATGTAACAAATATAAACTCACCATAATATACATATGATTCTTCTTTTAGTACACACATAATTTACAACTACAAGTATTTAATAAAGCACTAAAGAGTTGACATAAAGCTAAAACATAGTATTGCCCAAGTGCATCTCGATAGACATCTAACCCTCCGATGGATCATCTTCCAGAACCTCCAGAAAGACCATCGAAAAGTTCACATCTAGGAGATCTCACAGCATTACGGACACGAGTCCGAGCTGTTGACTCGCTACTGAGCTCACTAGGCGCATGGAATATTCCCTGCCAGTAATGCCTAATAGTCAGAGGTAACTCTAAATGTAAATATAACATAGTAGTGAATATGACCTCTCCGTCATACTCTCTACATAGGGACACAGTCAAACGTCCCACATAAGCAACTGTCCCTTGGTCCACATGCATACGCCATGCCTCGGAACCCCCATGAAACTCCAGTCTCACGAACCCGAAGAATCCTAGCAATGCCATGATCTTAAGATTAGTCTTGACGATCAGTGTGATCTACCGGCTCGTCCTCCTCGTATTGCTCGCCCGGTTGTCGTTCGTCCGGATACTGTATTTCAAGAGGCTGATCCTCTTCTTCCTCAAACTCTTTACGGAAACAATATAGTAATATCGAGAAAACATATAGAGAGGTGAGACAATCTACATCACTACCCGCATGGCAATAAAGAAAATGACAGTACAAAACAGTCATCACAACAGTACATACCAATATATCACGCATAATATATCAAGCAATATATAACAATAACACACACCATTATATCATGCATAACATATTAAAGCAATAAATCATACAATTTATCACAGATTATGGTAAGCAATAAAATGCAGGTAATGCATGAACACACACCGACTCGTTCCTACTCCATGGAGCTAAACACGGATATCTGAGAGAATGATCCGATTAGAAACTAATAATACTTTATGGCTGCCCAACCAAACTATTGCACTGTCCAATCTTTGTGTCTATAGCCCACAGTCCAAAACATCATGTAGCAGTACACAGTTCAACATCGTGTACCACAGGCATAGTACTTAATAGTCCCCTCAAGATCTCGACTAAGAATAGTACTTGTCAAGATCATTAGTGTGTTGCCCGTTACCACGGCCCAGAGGAGCAACCCACTGTCCGCATGTGGAATTCTCCGCACACTAACGCCTCCAAGTTCATAAATGAACCACACTACGCCTATTACACCAAAACACGGTGTAATTCGCCTCGTCAATCAATCACCAATTATAACCCAAATTGGCACAACACTCTAAGCATGATCTAAAATTACAAAAATACCCTTATTATCCAATTTTTACCATAATTACAAAAAATTACCAAAATACCCTTAGTCACAAAATAACAAAGTATAGTACGTCCCACCTGACAGTACTACATTGCAATATGTCTGGGTCCACTATTTTGGCCCGACAACAAAACTCACTGTATCTTTCAATCGCGTAGGAATTTTATCGCGTTTTCACAATCTCGTCGTTTTCACAAACATTTTTAAATCGCGTAAAGATATTTTGACGTTTTTGAACATCGTAAATTGTTTTTAAATCATTTTCTTAATCGCGTAAGATTTTTAATTCATTTTCTTAACCGAATAGCTTAAAATCATCATTTTTAATATGTGTAAAACTATATCTAGTACTTTTAAAATACGTAGAGTATTTTCCTTGTGTTCTAAATATAGTATGGAATTTTTTCATTTTATGCGTCTGATTTTAATAAATTTCGGCAGCATTTTGCCTATAAAATCAGTATAAGGTATTTTTAACGTTTTCCTCTAAATATAGTTTATTTTATTTTTACCCAATAATTTTGCTTTGAAACTTGCTAACGCGCTTCAAAATGTATAAAATGAGCTCTACGTTAGTATTTTTCAAGCGTCTGATTTAATTCTTATTTAAACTAAATTCTGCTAAGTTAAAATTCTAAGACTGAATTTATTCCTTTTATTTTCTCAATGATTTATTGGAATCAATTTATGTTGTAAATCAATTACCTAACCTATCTTAGCAAATAAAATGGCATATTGGCCAAATCAAAGTAAAATGGCATTTGATTTTACACTAAATGGCATGTTGGCCACAATTAACTTAAACCATTTTTAACTTGATTATTTTACCTAGATTCCTTAAATCAGTGATTTAGAAAATTACTGAGAACATTTTGGTTCTCTATTTTGATGTAAGGCCGTGAGCCTCATAATGTGTTCTTTGGAACACTCATGCAAATCGTTGCATGTTATTCACATCCTAATTTAATAATTATACAGTTATAAACACATGCAATTATATAATCACATACAATATACATACAATTTATTTAAAGCCATAAACATGCATAGCAAAAATAATAAAAATTATAATCATGCATAGCAAAATAAATCACAAGTAGGAAAGCATTTAAAACAATCACAAAAATATTAAAGCTATAA
The DNA here is from genome assembly GCA_029884595.1 of Ormosia semicastrata. Lineage (NCBI taxonomy): Eukaryota > Viridiplantae > Streptophyta > Magnoliopsida > Fabales > Fabaceae > Ormosia > Ormosia semicastrata. The sequence goes on along the minus strand of JAQQTO010000063.1, from coordinate 78,135,691 downwards.
ACAATCACACAAATCGAATCCTTATGGATTCTTCATACACAATCAAATCCATTTTCCCATCACCACTTAGGGTTGATGAGATTAAATCTCCCTCTTACCTCTTGAAGACAATTTAATCGGTTAGTTTTCCTCCTTTCCTTCAAATTTCGTGTGACTCCCAAACAAATCCCTAAAATTCTTAAACAATTAGTAAAAACACATTCAAGATACAATATTGAAAAACCATGGAACAATCATGGTTAGAAAAATTAAAAATCCAATTTTGAACCATAGAATCAAGACTTACCCTTAAGTAAGTAAGCAAAAGGTTGGATTTTGGACAAGATAGAGTAGGATTTTGGAAAAACTTTGTGAATGAAAAGTGTTTAGAATGGGATTTGGGTTTAGGAAATATGATGAGATAAAATTATAGATGCTTGGTGGTGTGGGTAGGGTATATGGCCGAATCTATGGAGAGAAAAATGAAAGAGAAGTGTTGCTTGGTTTTTGGTATTTTAGAGAGAGAAAATGATAGCTAAATGTGATAAGTGTGAAAAATAAAAGTGAAGAGTGAATAGATAGAGCTGCAGCCGTGAGTGAGTGTTGGTGAGGTTGAGTGATCAACTTTGCATGGTAAAATATCCTAAAGTGTTCACATGGTTAAGCACATGGCTTATGTCATGTTGGAGACTTCAAGAACCATGTAGAACCAAGCCAATCCAAGCCTCCTTGCTGCTGCCCAAAATCGTGTGCTCCTTCATCTTTTTAGGGGTTTAATTGCTTTCCAATTATTCCTAATTACATGCTAACTAATTAGGGAATTAGTTAGGTTAACTATCCTAACCAAACTTAATTAACATACTAATCATATAACTAATTAATTTAGTATATATTAACATATATTATAACCTTTAATCAATATTAAGATATCTAATTAGTATTTAGATTATAATTAATTCATAACTAAGCTAGTTCACTTAGTTTACTAATTAAGTAATTAGATTAGTCAAATTAAGCTTAATTAACTACTAACCAAATTCAAGCCTACAATTTTTGACTTAATTCTAACCATTGATTCATCTTTAATTCTTAGCCCTAGATTAGATCTAAGGTAGATATCAATTAGTCATAAAACTATCATTCTAATCTCACCATTGATTAGATCAACGGCTTAGGTTAAAGGCTTCCTAACTAAGTCTTCATCCAACGGTCCAAATGAAAGTCTATGCTCCATTCGTTGACCAATTCCTATTGGTTTAGAAAGTCAAGCCTACTTTCGTTGACTTGCTCTCATTGGCTAGAATTTGTCTAGTCAGCACAGTTGACTGCTTTTCCTAAACGCGGGTCCCACAGTACTTCTAAAGATCTGTGGTCAAATCGAAGCAGATTTTTACTATTTTTGAAACAGTAGGTACTGTAATACAAAATAATATTATAAAAATATAAAATTATTTTATTGCACAGTTAAATTCAAAAAATTACGAGATTAATATATATATCAATCAGAATTGGATTTAGTAAGATCCCCCAGCTCCAATTAATTAAAATAAGATTTATCCCACGAAAAATTATTATTTCCCTAGGTCGGAGCAAATCACATACAACAGTCAAGTACACTCACGAAACAGTCAAATTAAATTTACTGCTCACAGAATTCACAAAACAGTACATTTCAGGATTATATTGTAATTATCCCAAAAGTTAGGGTGTTACAGACCCAAGAGAATTTGGGTACCAAAGGTTAAAATCTGAATGCGTGTTATAGGTATGCTTGAAAACCAAAAGTTCAAGTTAGTATCTTGATAGTGATTACTTTAAGTACATGACTGGTGATGACTCCAAGTTTTCCTTCCTTGTCCCTAAGAAGAGTGGTCACGTGACATATGGTAACAATAACAAAGGGAATATCCTTGGAGTTGGTAAAGTTAGTAAGATCCCTTCCTCATCTATGGATAATGTCTTGTTTATTGAAAGACTCAAACATAACTTGCTTAGCATTAGTCAATTGTGTGACAAGGGCAATAACGTGATATTTGATTCTAATTGTTGCATAATTGAGGGTAAGGATGATAAGCATGCCAAGTTTGTTAGTCATAGGGTCAATAATATATATATATATATATAGATAGATATATATATATATGATTAGCCATGATGACATTTCCTCAAATGATGCTAAATGCTTTATGAGTAAAGAAAATGATTCATGATTATGGCATAGAAGAATTGCTTACATTCACATGGATCACTTAAACAAGTTAGTTTCTAAAGAACTAGTAATTGATCTTCCAAAGCTCAAATTTAAAAAAGATAATCTTTGTGATGCATGTCAAAAGGGAAAACAAGTAAAGGTCTCTTTTAAAGCTAAAAATGTGGTTTCAGCTTCTAGACCTCTACAACTTTTACACATAGATCTTTTTGATCCCTCTAGAACTATAAGCTTTGGTGAGAATTACTATGCATTAGTGATTGTGGATGATTTCTCTAGGTTTACATGGACATTATTCTTATCTCACAAAAATGATGCTTTTCAATCTTTCAAAAAGCTTGCCAAAGTTATCCAAAATGAAAAAGGTTTTTGTATTGCATCCATAAGAAGTGACCATGGTGGGGAATTTGAAAATCATGAATTTGAAACCTTTTGTGATAAATATGGCATTGAGCATAACTTTTCTGCACCTAGAACACCACAACAAAATGGTGGTGTAGAAAGGAAAAATTGATCTTTAGAAGAAATGGCAAGAACTATGCTTAATGAGGGCAACCTTCCTAAGTATTTTTATGCGGATGCGATTAACATCGCTTGTTATATTATGAATAGGGCCCTAATAAGGCCAATTTTAAAGAAAACCTCCTATGAATTGTACAAAGGAAGGGAGCAAACAATTTAACATTTTCATGTCTTTGGATGTAAATGCTTTGTTTTAAATAATAAAAAGGATAAGTTAGGGAAGTTTAATACAAAATCTGATGAGGGGATATTTCTTGGATATTCTATACATAGTAAGGCCTTTAGAGTTTATAATAAATGAACTATGACCATAAAGGAGTCCATACATGTTGCTTTTGATGAAACCAACTAAAATGAGCCGAGAAAGGAGCTTGTTGATGATGTTGCAAAAATTTTGGTAAGAACACACTTGGAGAATCAAGAGAAAGAGCCCAAGAAGCAAGAAGAGAGACCCCTTGATCACTCTTGGCAAGAGAATTTAGAAATCACGGATTTACCCAAAGAATGGAGGACATCAAGATATCATCCTCTCGACAAGGTGATAAGTGATGTATCAAAATGGGTAATCACTCAAAACTCTCTTAGAGATGCATGTAATTATTTGACTTTTGTCTCTCAAGTTGAACCTAAAGACATAAAGGAGGCCATTAATAATGAACATTGGATCTTGGCCATGCAAGATGAACTAAACCAATTTGAGAGAAATCAAGTTTGGGAATTAATTCCAAGGCCTAATGATCATCCTATAATTGGCACCAAATGGGTCTTTAGAAACAAACTTGATGAAACAGACTTAATAATAAGAAACAAAACTAGACTTGTTACTAAAGGTTATAATCAAGAAGAAGGAATAGATTATGAGGAAACATATGCTCCTGTAGCTAGATTAGAGGCCATTAGAATACTACTTGCATATGCATGCATCATGAATTTCAAGCTTTATCAAATGGATGTTAAAAGTGTATTTTTAAATGATTTTATACAAGAAGAGGTGTATGTGGAACAACCTCCTGGTTTTGAAGATTTTGAACTGCCCAACCATGTTTTTAAACTGAAAAAGGCCTTATATGGCTTGAAACAAGCTCTTAGAGCTTAGTATGAAAGGTTGAGCAAATTTCTTTTAGAAAAAAGGCTTCTTTAGGGAAAATGTTAATACTACTCTTTTCATCAAACATAAAAAGCATGACATACTTTTTGTACAAATATATATTGATGATATAATATTTGGTGCTACTAATGACTCTCTTTGTAAAGAATTTGCTAACACCATGCAAAGTGAGTTTGAGATGTCCATGATGGGTGAGCTCAACTTCTTCCTTGGTCTCCAAATGAAGCAAACGAAGGATGAGACTTTTATAAGTCATTCCAAATATTGCAAGGAGTTGCTCAAGAAGTTTGGAATGGAAGGTGCAAAGCAAATGGCTACACCAATGAGCACTTCTTGTTACTTAGATGAGGATGAAGGAGGTAAATCTGTAGAAATTACAAAATATAGAGGTATGATTAGCTTACTCGTTTATCTTACATCAAGTAGGCCAGATATTATGTTTAGTATATACATGTGTGCTAAATATCAAGCAAATCCTAAATAATCTCACTTATGTACTGTAAAATGAATTATGAAATACCTAATAGGTACTTCACAAATGGGTTTGTGGTATCCTAAGGGGGCCTTATGTAGCCTAATTAGATATTCTGATTTTGATTTTACTGGATGCAAAATGGATAGGAAGAGCACTAGTGGGACATGCCACTTACTTGGAAGCTCACTAGTTTCTTAGCATAACAGTGTGGCATTGTGAACAGTTGAAGCTGAATATGCTGCAGTTGGGAGTTGTTGTGCTCAAATCCTTTAGATGAAGCAACAACTTCTAGACTATGGTCTTGAGCTGGATCACATCCCTATAAGGTGTGATAACACAAGTGCAATCAATTTGTCCAAAAATCCCATTTTGTACTCTAGAACAAAGCACATTGAGATTAGGCATCATTTCATAAAGGATCATGTTCAAAAAGGTGATTGCTTGCTTGAATTTGTTGAAACCATTAAGCAACTGGCTGACATATTCACTAAACCATTAAACAAAGAAGCATTCTTCAATATAAGAAGAGAATTTGACATTTTGGATCAATCATGCATCTAATTTTACTATATCTTATGTGTTTGTGGTGCAACATTTGTCATATTGCTGCATAATATGCTAATTTGATGCATAATGTGGAATGATTGCATAGTTATTTTGTTTTAATCATTTTTAAATCTAATACTGACTTGAACATCAAAGTTTTCCCTAAGTTTGTTTTGCAGGTACTTAATCCATGCTTAAGTCCCCCAATTTCCAATAATCAAGTTCTTGATGAAGAAAAATGCTTTCTGGTTCCCTTGAAGAAGAAAATTCTGTACTTAAGATGCTTTTATAATGGGTAAAGTTGATGAAATGAGAACCAATTTGAGATGGCACAAGTTGATGATATAAGGACTAAATTCTTAAAGAAGATGTTTTGGCTTTGGAAGCGCAATAATAAGTAGAGGAAAGAAAATCAACTTATGAATTGTATTGAAAATAGCCAACCTCAAAAAGACGTGAGTTAGAGATTTTCAATACTTCTGAAGGAGACTAAACTGTGCTGGGATGCATTCTTGGTGCTCAAAATGAATGAAGTTGAGCCAAAGTCTAAGTGAACCTCAAAAAAGACAAGGGTTGGCATTTTAGAGGCTAAACTCTCAAGGATTATGTTTATTTTGATAGTGAAAATAACCAGTTAGAAGCCTTTCCTAACCAGTTAGTATACAAGGCAGAGGCCAAAATATTTCTGGAAATATCAAGCTAATCGATTAGCTAATTGATCTAATTGGTTATGCAGGCAAAATAGGCTCTGTTTTGTTTTAAAATTTAAGCAGCTAACCAATTACCACTTTACCTAATCGGTTAGTGCAAATAAGTAAGAGACCCCAACATTTCTTACCAACACATCCTAATTGGTTAGCCATCCATTCCTAACCGATTATTATCACAAAATAGAGACTCCCCATTTCTTTTCTAAAGCTTCACTAACTGGTTAGTCATCCACACCTAATCGATTATTCCTCTTGACCGAGAGCAACCGTTCCTCCCATTTAAATGAACTAGCCGTAGCCTCCACTTTCATTTTCACGGCCCCCATTCCTCCATTTTCATCTTCTTCCTCTTCTTCTCTCAAACACCCACTCTTCTTCACTCATACCCACTCACTCAAACACCTTTCCCACTCCAAGTCCACCACAAATCCATCATTAAAACACCATTTCCACCAAAAATCCTTCAAATTCCATCATTCAAAACTTCTAATTGCCTCCAAAATTTTCCTCCATTCTTTTTCAAAATCGTGACCTAGCCTCCACATTTTTCAACCATGGCAAGTAGTTCTTCTCACCCCAAGCACTTTCGCAGCAAAAATCCCAATTTACCCCTGCCAACAACTACTTCACCTCCTGACCAAGACTTTTCAATTAGCCTCAACATTGGAAGGTACTTCTCCCACAAGAATCAAATGAAGGCATACACACTGCATTTCCATGCGTGACGTCTCATTCAACTGAAGTACATGGACTGGGACTTCTTCGTCAAAGAAGGATTCACATACCTCACAGAGCTCTTAGAATTCTATGAGCTAAAAACTCTTGTCACCACTAACCCCGGGTACTTCTATCTTGAACCCACAAAAGTTTTCTTCTGTAATTTAAATATTGTTGGTGAAAATCTAGTTTCTGAGTTTAAAAGACATAGAATCATTGTGCAACCAAGTCAGTGGACTCCATTGTTTGGTCTCACTTATTTTAGAGATAAACTCCCTATGGAAAATCACAATTCATGGGAGGATTTTGATCGAGACCAAGCAGTAGCAAATATGCTTCAACCAGGAACTCAAGTGCCAAAAGGATCTTTTACTGTTGGTGTTCTGAATTTATAGGATCGTTTTCTTCACTTCATAGTCACACACATCTTAGTACCAAGGGCAAGCAACTATGCCTTGGTTGAAGAAGACATTTTCTTGATATGGGCACTTAAAAGATGTGTGAAGATCAACTGGCCTTATTACATCATGCATTACATGATAAAAGCTAAAGATAAGGCAGTTAAGGATCTTCCTTATGCCCTAATGGTTGCTCGAATTCTAGACCAATATAAGGTCAACCTAGAGGATGATAGAATTGTGCACACTATGGGTCCCCATAAGTTTGGACTTGCCTCTCTAAATTGCATGCAAGTGAAGAAAGTAAATGGTGAATAAATTTATGGTCGTGGACGTGTGGCAGCAGCACCATAAGAAGAAATTCCTACTGTTCTGGCTGACGTGCCTATGGAAGAGGCCCCTGCCACCAATGAGGACCGCATCTTGGAAGTAATTGCAAACATACAAGTTAGTATTGAAGCTCGGATTGCAGATCTGAGAACCTATCAAGAACACAGCAACACAGTCATTTATGACCGCTTGAGTGCTACGGAAGATCGCCTAGATAGGCTTGAGCATCGCTACCCAGCACCAGAAGATCATGGCCCTTAGACATGGAATATCTATTTCAGTTATAGCAGTGTTTCTGAACTTATTTACTTTACTTACAGCTATGTTTTGGATATGATGTTTAACTATGACTTAAATGTTTTGGATATTATCTTAGAACCATGGTATGTTTAACTATGACTTGAATGTTTTTGGATGGTATCGTATAACTTGAATGTATCTATTTATGAATGGATTACTGAATATCTGACATTGTGGCTAAATTGTTATTGGTTATTTGTTCCAAACCAATGGTTATGCACTCCCTCTCATTTTTTTTAATCATGACAAAAGGGGGAGAAGGATAGGCTCTTGGTTTTTGAGAAAAAAAGGTAAAATAACATAAAGTTTTTTTTAATGGTCTTGGAATTCCAAAACAAAGGGGGAGCTGTGCATCTCTGATTCAATCACCTCTTGAATAATAAAGGGGGAGTAAGTCTATAAATCCTGTTATGAATTCCAATTATTATTTGAACTAACCTTTTCTCAATAGTTGTTTGTCATCATAAAAAAGGGAGAGAACGTGATTCACATTGACTCAAGAAATAGTTTTGATGATAACAAAGCAAAGAAAGGAAGGCAAATGCACAAGACAATCCTAAAGAGCATCAAGTCTAGAATATAGGCTTTAGAACTTGTGTAAAGGTAGTTGAAGGATTCACACTAAGCTCATAAAATATTTTCTTACTCAAATCAAATACGTTTTGCAAAAACTAGATTTACATCTATTAAGATGGCTTTTAAGATTAGGCAAAATGTTCTTGAAAACCTCTTTGAAATCTATCTTGAGAAAACCCTTCACAGGAGCTAAAAGACTAAGGCTCCTAACTGATTAGTATAGCTATCTAATCGGTTATTTGGTTTCACAGAAGCCAAATACTTAAGTTCCTAACCGATTAGGAAATGCTCCTAACCGGTTATTTGGTTTCACAGAAGCCAAGTAAGTAAGTTCTTAACTGATTAGAAAATGCTCCTAACTGGTTATTCCAATTTACAGAAGCCAAAATCTAAAGGCCATAACCGATTAGGAAATATATTTGGAGTCAATTCTTGACTCCTAACCGATTAGGAAAAAGTCCTAATCAGTTATCTGGGCAACCAGAACTTACGTTCAACGGCTATATTGAAGAGCATTTAATGCTGTTAACTACCCCAACGACTTTTAATTACTTTTAGCTATAAGTTTAATGTGTTGGCATTTATGAATGGTTACACAAACTAAGAGAAACAATCTGAAAATCATTTTCTAAGCATTGAATACTTGTTTTTGACTTCCCTTTGATCATACTCTGTTTTGAGCTTAGAACGTGTGAATCTTCAATACCCATAAGCTTCAATTTGTATTATCCACTCTAAAGAGAGAGTTTCATTTCTTCTATATCTTGTTCAATCTGTAAAAGAAGGTGAAACATCCCTCAAAGATTTGTAAGGGTGAGGCATCCCTTGTTTGAAGATGCTCAAGCTACAAAGGGTGAGGTATCCCAAGGTGGTGTTGAGTGCTCTAATTTTTCAAGGTTACAAGCACCTGATTCAAGCTTAGAATTTAGTGAAAAATCTCAAGTGTTTTCTTGAGGACTTGACGTAAGCCACAAGTGGATTAGTGGCTGAACCAAGATAAAGCTTAGTGTTTATTTTCTCTAAACTCTACTATTTACTTTGAGCACTGTTTTATTACTTTATCTAAATTCTATCTCTCTTGGTTAATTCATTTAAGAGTGAAAAGCTTATATCTCCTCTATCCATTCATCTCTAACAAACAATAGATTCAACGAAAATAAGAATTCAAGTATTTTGCGAAAGATTTGTGAACTTATTTTTTATACTCAATTCACCCCCTCTTGAGTATTGAGGCCACTTGATAATAAGTAACTCATGAGGGTATAAGTGAAGTAAAAAGATCAAGAATAAAAACTTTCACTCATGAATATGAATTATTTAGAATGAATCAAGGAGAAAGCATTCAAGAAATGCAAAAAAGATTTACACACATTATAAATCATCTTACTTCATTGAGAAAGTCCTTTCTTAATGAGGATCTTATTAACAAAATCTTGAGGTGTTTGAGTAGAAATTAGCAACCTAAGGTGGCAGCTATTGCGAAGTGAAGGAACCTATCAACAATGACATTGGCCACTTTGTTCGGGAAGCTCCAAGAGCATGAATTGGAGCTAAATAGGCTCAATCAAAATGAGGATCATGACAAAAATAAAAAGGGAATTGCACTTAAAGCCATCTCTTCCACAATTCAAGATGATGATGAAGATGGTAGAGAAAACCTAAAGCTAAGTGAGGAGAATCTTAGTCTCCTTGTAAGAAAATTTGAAAGATTTCTCAAGAAGAAAGAATTTCAAAGAAGGCCACATTTCCCTTAAAAGAAGACCTATCACAAAGGGGAAGAATCCTCAACCCCTCTAACATGTTATGAATGCGAAAAATTAGGACACATGAAGATGGAGTGTCCCATATACCTTAAGAAGATGGAGAAATTTGAGAAAAGACCTTCTAAAGAGAAGAAAGGAAGAAATGCCTACATAGCATGAGAGGATAATGACATGGATTCCACTAATAGCTCATAAAATGAAGAAACTCATCTATATCTCATGGCTCAAGGAGAAGAAGGAGATGAGAGTGACCCCGAGGCAACATCTTCTAACTTGGACTCTTCACCTTCCTATAGTGAATTACAAGATACTTTTCAAGAATTGCATGATGAATCCTTAAGGCTCACAAAAATGGTTTTATCTTCAAATAAAACAATTTCCTTATTGGTAAGCAAAGTTTTTATATTGAACAAGGAAATTAATGAACTTAAAATTGAAAATGAGACTTTAGGACTTATTGATGCTAACTCATTATATATGAATTACTCTTCACTTCATATTGCATCCATTCAATTACCTTGCTCATCATGTAAATCATTTGAAAAGAAGGTTAATGATTTGAAAAATGCTCTTGCAAAATTTACCTTTGTAAAAGACAATTTAAATGTGTTACTAGGGAAGCAAAAATGTGTTTTTCAAAAAGCTGGTTTGGGATATAATCCAAATAACTAACAAAATTCTTATAAGAATTTATTTTCCTCCTCAAGTACATCAAGTAGCCTCTTTATCAAATGCTTTCATTGTGGTAAGAAAGGGCATAATGCATCAACATGCAATATAAGAAAGAACATTAACACTAAGGTTGAAACTAACAGGGTTTGGGTTCCTAAGGGCACCTTGCCCAATGCTAACACACAAGGATCCAAGAGAATTTAGGTATCAAAGGTTAAAACTTGAATGTGTATTGTAGGTATGCTTGAAGACCAAAAGCTCAAGTTAGTATTTTGATAGTGGTTGCTCCAAGCACATGACGGGTGATGGATCCAAGTTCTCCTTCCTTGCACCAAAGAAGCATGGACATGTCACATATGGGGACAATAACAGAGGAAGGATGCTTGGAGATGGAAAAGTTGGTAAGAATCCCTCTACTTTAATTGAAAATGTCTTGTATGTAGAAGGACTCAAACATAACTTACTTAGCATAAGTCAATAGTGTGATAAAGGAAATAGAATTATCTTTGACTCAAATTTTTGCATAATTGAAGGCAAAAATGATAAGCAAGTTAAATTTGTCAGTCATAGAGTTGATAACATATATATGATTAATCTTGATGATATTACCTCTCAAAATGCAAAATGTCTTATGAGTAAAAAGAGTGATTCATGGCTATGGAATAGAAGAATTGCTCACATTCATATGGATCACCTAAACAAACTTGTCTCTAAAGATTTAGTAATTGGTTTACCAAAGCTCAATTTTGAGAAAAATAGACTTTGTGATGCATGTCAAAAGGGTAAACAAGTAAAAGTCTCTTTCAAAGCTAAAAATGTTGTTTCTACTACTAGACCCTTACAACTTTTGCATATGGATCTTTTTGGACCATCAAGAACTATGAGCTTTGGGGGTAATTATTATGCTATTGTGATTGTGCATGATTACTTTAGATATACATAGACTCTATTCCTTACTCATAAGAATGATTCCTTTCATGCATTTAGAAAACTTGCAAAGGTTATTAAAATGAGAAAAATTGTAGCATTGCATCCATAAGAAGTGATCATGGCGGGAAATTTGAAAACCAAGATTTTGAAATGTTTTGTAATGAAAATGACATTGAGTATAATTTTTCTGCTTCTATAACTCTACAAAAAAAAAATGGAGTGGTTGAAAAGAAAATTAGATCTTTAGAGGAGTTAGCAAGAACTATACTCAATGAAATAAATCTTCCTAAGTATTTTTGGGTAGATGCGATAAGTACCGCTTGTTATGTTATGAATAAGGCCTTAATAAGGCAAATTTTAAAGAAAACCCCCTATAAACTATACAAAGGAAGGTAACTAAACATTTCTCACTTTCATGTTTTTGGTTGCAAGTGCTTTGTTTTAAACAATGAAAAAGATAACCTAGGCAAGTTTGATGATAAATCTGATAAGGGAATATTTCTTAGTTACTCTTTTTGTAGTAAATCCTTTTGAAATTATAATAAAAGAATAATGACCATTGAGGAATCAATTCAGGTTGCATTTGATGAAACTAACCCAAATGATCCGAGAAAGGATTTAGTTGATGATGTTGCAAAAATCTTGTCAAAAACTCATTTGGAGAATCAAGAGAAGGAAGCCAAGAAGCAAGAAGAAAGCTCATTTGATCCCCTAAGGCAAGAAGATTCACCAATCATGGACCTTCCCAAGGAATGGAGGACATTAAGATATCATCCTCTTGACAAAGTGATAAGTGATGTATCAAAAGGGGTAATCACTCAAAACTCTCTTAGAGATGCATGTAACCATATGCCTTTTGTTTCTCAAGTTGAACCTAAAGACATAAATGAGGCAATTAATGATAAACATTGGATCTTGGCCATGCAAGATGAACTAAACCAATTTGAGAGAAATCAAGTTTGGGAATTATTTCCAAGGCCCAATGATCATCCTATAATTGGCACCAAATGGGTCTTTAGGAACAAACTTGATGAAACAGGCTTAATAATAAGAAATAAAGCTATGTTGGTTGCAAAAGCCTATAATCAAGAAGAAGGAATAAATGATGAAGAAACATATGCTTCTGTATCTAGATTAGAAGCCATAAGAATGCTACTTGCATATGCATGCATCATGGATTTTAAACTTTTTTAAATGGATGTTAAAAGTGTCTTCTTAAATGGTTTTATACAAGAAGATGTGTATGTAGAATAACCTCCTGGTTTTGAAAACTTTGAACTGCCCAACCATGTCTTTAAGTTGAAAAAGGTATTGTATGGCTTAAAACAAGCTCCTAGAGCTTGGTATGAAAGGTTGAGCAAGTTCCTTTTAGAAAAAGGCTTCTCTAGAGGCAAGACTGACACTACTCTCTTCATTAAGCATAAAATGCATGACATACTTCTTGTTCAAATTTATGTTGATGACATAATATTTGGTACTACTGATAACTCTATGTAAGGAATTTTATAATATTATACAAAATGAATTTGAGATGTCTATGATGGGTGAGCTCAACTTCTTCCTTGGTCTCTAAATCAAGCAAACAAGGGATGAGACTTTCATAAGTCGATCCAAGTATTGCAAGGAGCTGCTCAAGAAATTTGGAATGGATAACACCAAGCATATGACTATACCAATGAGTACTTCTTGTTATTTGGACAAGGATGAAGGAGGTAAATATGTAGAAATCACAAAATATAGAGGTATGATTAGCTCATTCTTTTATTTTACTGCAAGTAGGCCTGATATTATGTTTAGTGTGTGCATGTGTGCTAGATTTCAAGCAAATACTAAAGAATCACACCTAAGTGCTGTAAAAAGAATTATGAAATATCTAATATGCACTTCACAAATGGGATTGTGGTACCCTAAAGGTGCCTCATGTAATCTAATTGGTTATTCCGATTCTGATTTTATTGGATGCAAAATGGATAGGAAGAGCACTAGTGGGACATGCCACTTACTTGGAAGCTCACTAGTCTCTTGGCATAGTAAGAAACAAAATAGTGTGGCATTGTCTACAGGTGAATCTGAATATGTTACAGCTGAGAGTTGTTGTGCTCAAATCCTTTAGATGAAGCAACAACTCCTAGACTAAAGTATAGAACTTGATCACATCCCTATAAGGTGTGACAACACTAGTGCAATCAATTTATTTAAAAATCTCATTTTGCACTCAAGAACAAAACACATAGAGATAAGACACCATTTCATAAGGGATCATATTAAAAAAGGTGATTGTATGCTTGAATTTGTTGAAACCACTAAACAACTTGCTGACATCTTCACTAAGCCTTTGAATAAAGAAGCATTCTTTTTTATAAGAAGTGTACTTGGCATATTGGATCAATCATACATCCAAACTCTTACTGCATAATATATCATTTTCTGCATAATCTATTTTTTTGCTGCATAATCTCAAAATTTACTGCATAAGGTTATTAGTTTGTTGCATAAAATGTCATTTTGTTGCACAAGTTATCTTGTTTCAATCATTTTTGAATCCAATATTGACTTGAGTGTCGGAGGTTTCCCCAAATTTGTTTTGCAGGTACTCCATCATGACTAAGTCCTCCAAATAGCTCAAAATTCACCAATCCTGGTAAAATAGTTTGATCCTTGGCAAAAATGATGTTTTTGTAAGAGCATGTGTTTTGGTGCAAGAACTGATCATATTTCATTCCTATACGAGGTTTGGAATTATTTTGGGAAGTTTTGGAACTAATTTGAAAGCTTTGAGTTTGGTCCTTTACTGTTTAAAATGCAAAAACTGAATTCAACAAGCTAGTAATCGATTATAGGACCTTTGTATTCGATTACAGTGGCTCTGCCAGGCGTCCCAAGAAAAGTCAGAGAGCGTGTAATCGATTACACACACTATGTAATTGATTACAACGTTTCCAGAACTCATGTAATCGATTACACTCACACTGTAATCGATTACAAGCTTCACAGAGAGTGTGTAATCGATTACACACCCATTGTAATCGATTACACAGGGTTTAAAAACGAGTTTCAGCGTGCGAGAAGCCATTTTCATGTACAGCTCACTTTTCTCTCTCTTCATTCACAAAACCCCTCATCCCTAACCTTTGTTTTCTCTCTCATCTCTTGGCCAAATCACCCCATTCCACCACCATTCTACTCATTTTTCTCTTCTCCACAAAACCCCCAAATCAATTTCAACCAAAATTGTAACACCCTCCATAGGGTGTCACATTTTTTTTAAATAAAACATAAAACCAAATTAAATCATTTTATAAAAGCTTTGAATTCTAAAAGATAAATTTTAAAGATTTTTATTTGCGGAAATATAAACTTACCAAAAATTATAAGTAAAACAGAAATTTAAATTAAATTGATTAATACACATATTATATATACCACAAAATATTCAACAACAATTTAAAACATAACATTTACAAACTCAGAGAAACAGTAGCAAACCCAATGAAGGTTACTACTAATAGCACGGTAACAACACTAACGAGAAAAAAAAAACCCAACCTACATGTCCTGCTTCTTCACCAACTCGCATCCTATTGAAGTCTGGAAGACCACTCCTTGACGCCACACCGTCTTCGAGAATATTGTCTCCCATAGGTTTAAGAATGTGCTCCGCCTACTATACAATTTAACGAATACAAACACAACAAGTAATACAGTAAAGAGGTGAGATCCCCTTTCACCAATACCAAGATGCGGTAGCAAAGAATGATTCGAATGACAAGGTCATTCCATACACACAGATATCACAAATTTAGTCATGTTATCAATTTACAATTAATTCTAATAAGCATATATTGTAATTAAATAAACAACAATAACATTATCGGGATAGATATAACAATTCATACCATATAAAATGTCATAACAAGAAATCATAATAATATAAAATAAAGATTAAATACAATAACAACATATAATATCACAAATAAAAGATCACGGATATAAAGATCACCAATAAACAATAATAATGTACCACATATAGACATATGCAATATGACACGATCCTACTCCATGGAGCTACAACACACACATCAATATCAGAGGGAATGATATGAAAGTTCTAATAATACTGCCCAGCCAGCTATTGCACTGTCCACCCTTTGTGTCTATAGCTTGACTACCCCAACCAGCTATTGCACTGTCAACACTTTGTGTCTATAACTGATCGTTGTGATTGCTATTGCACTGTCAATACTTTGTGTCTATAGCCCACTAAAACACCATGGCGTAGTACACAATCACAACATCGTGTAACTACAGGCAGTAAAAATAGTCCTCTCAAAACTCGATTAAGTATAGTGCTTGTCGAGAACACTAGTGTGTTACCACGTACCACGGCCCAGAAGGAGCTACCCCCTGACCACATATGGAATAATGCACACCAATGTCTCCAAGTTCATTCAAAATTGAACCACACTACGCTTATCGCACCGACAATACGATGTGATTCACCTCATCAATCAATCCACCAAAATTGGCATTAACTCAATGCATGATCAAAAATAAGAAATTACCAAAATACCCTCAATGGTATAAAATATGCGTATTTACGCAAATGCCCTCATAGCATATAAAAATTTGCCCTCATGGCAAAAATATACAGTAAGTCCCATCGGACAAATACTGTTTCAAAACTTGTACGGGTTCACATTTTCCCGATATAATCAATCTCAATTAGGAAAAACAATAAACAATATTAGACATGCTTGCACATATAATCAATCTCAATTAGGAAAAATAATAAACAATCAAGTGAATAAATCCTTATGGATTTCTTCACCACAACACAAACATTCCTCACCACCAACACATGGTTGATGAGGGTAATCTCCCTCTTACCTCTTGAAGAACCTCCAAGTTCCTTGTATGTCTCCTTCAATCAAATTTTTTCCACCAAGAGCTTCTTAAAAAAAAACAAAGAAAACATACAATATTAATACCTAAGGCTCTAAACTAAAATAATCATGGATTAAAATCATGATTAGAACTTTGAAATGAAGAGAAACATAAAGATTAAAGAATTCCACCTTCAAGGCTTCAAACTTAAGCTTTGAAGAACAAGATAGAAAATAGATGATTCAAGCTTTTTAAGCTCTTCTCCTTCTCCTTGTTTTCGTACAAGCCACAACAATTCCTCCAAGGAAGTAAGATAGAAATTGGATTTTGAAGCACTTAGAGTGGGATTTTGTGAAAACTTTCTAAATGAAAGTGTTTAGAATGGTGTTTGGCTTTAGGAAGTGGTGAGAATGAAAATTACAGTGATGGATAGTGTTCGTAGGATACCCGACGAACCAAAGAAGAGAGAAAGAAGAAAATGATTGCTCAGTTCGTAGGATTTACGAGAGAAAAAGATGAATACTTTTTGATGTGAGAGAAAATGTAATTTTATGAGAGTAAAATTATGAGGCGATTGCCGTGGGATAAGCTTAAATAAAGTTTAGGATTTACATGAAGTAAAATATCTTATTCTGAATGCACGTGGTTGATGTCATTCATTTGACTTTCAAGGTTATTGGATTGTTCAAGAACCTTGTAGAACCTCCTTCAAGCTGCAACGTGGCCGACGTAGAACCCCTCCAAATTGCTGCATGAACGTGAGTTTCCAAGGAAATTTTTGACGAAAAATGACATAACAAAATTTGATAAAATGGGAGAACATCATTTCCCCAAGAATGGTTAAAATCAAGTGTTGTCGGATGAGAACTCTGTCGAATGGTGATTCTGTCAAATGAAAATGAAAGGCTGTCGGATGAACTTGAAAAGGTCAACAAATATCCTAATTTGTCGAACAGGTGTTGACGTTGGAGAAATCTTCCAATTGTCGAATCGACGAAATACTATATGGTCAGAAGATCAAATTCGACGGATTTTGATATTAGAGAAGTTTTTCTACTGAAATCAGGAATTCTTACTCGACGGTCGTTAGCACCATAATTCGACGAACATTATCATTCAAATTCGACGGACATTGGTATCCCCACTCGACGGAAATTGACATTCTAACTCAACAGACATGAGCATCCTCACTCGACGAATATTGACATTTTCACTTAACTGATACTAGCATCCTCAGTCGACAAATTTTAACTTGGTACTTAATAATTAAAAGGTCCAATTCGACGGATTTTAACATGGTACCAAATAGTAAGAAGATTAAATTCGACGTATTTGGATAGAAGTCCAAATTCGATGGATATGACATTGTCTTAAAAGATCCTATTTCGACGGACTTTGGCATTGTTTTAAAAGGTATATTTCGATGAATATAAACATCTTCTTTTTGATTAATAGAATCGTCCAACAAGATTTAGGGAAAAGGAGAACCATATTGTTCTTAACTGATTCTTTGCTAACAGAACGTCCATCGCTTTGTCGAACCTGAGGACTTCTCCCATGTTTTGAATAGATGGTCTTCTGTCGGAAAGATGGTCTTGGTCGGAATAGATGGTCTTTGTCGGAAGAGACAGCCATAACAACCAAAATCTTTGATTCTGATTCAAGAATTGAGAATCAGTTTCATCCAGTCTTGAGGTATTTTGGGTTTTGTCGAACTACCGATTGATGTTGTCGGGAAAATGCTCTGAAGGTGTCGGATTCAACTCACCATTAGCATATGCTTACATTCAGTAATTAAATCCGACGGGATCAAAATGTTAGAAACATGTATTCAAAAGTATTTGGACCTTGTCCGAATTCTGTCGGTGTCAAGATCTTCAAAAATCTTGGATTGTCAAAATAGACTTGTCGAAAATAGACTTGAAATGAAAACAATTAGAGGAAATCTTGAGGAACTTCTGTCGGGTTGGGATCCTATCCCAAGAATTTTGGTCGAATTGGGAATTCCAGAATTTTGGTCGGTTGAGTATAATGGCAAATTAAACTATACCGGGTCAAAATAATTCATAGCATTAACAGCTATGCATCAAGCAACATATATTTATCAAAAATAGAATTATTTTACGATAAATTCTAAAAATTAAGAGATTCTTTGTTTGTGTTACTCGATTCGGGTTAAGTAAGATCCCCGTCTCTAAATAATCGACAAGAATTTCCCTACCAAAATTATTATTTTCTTGACCAGGAGCAAAACACACAAAATAATCACAAATAGTATCGGAATAATCAAATTATTTTTATAATGCACGAGAAAACACGAGTAGTGTGATTCTCAAATCACTCTTGCAACATAGTCTAAAATTTGGGGTGTTACAACTCTCCCCCTCTAAAATAAGTTTCGTCCTCGAAACTTGACATACTTAAAATAAAAATGGATACTACTCTCTTATCTTATCTTCTAATTCCTATGTTGCTTCACCACGTATATTATTCCAAACCACTGTAACCAATGCGCTTTCTTTTCCTCGAAGTTACTTTGTCCTTTGATCTTCAATCTTGACTAGAAACGTCTCGTAGGTTGAATTTTCCTTCATTTGTACGATGTCCAATAGAGTATCCGATACTGTCTAATAAACTTCGGAGTGGGTTTCCTCGACTTAATCACTCGTCCATTTCTTGTCATAGGTGTCACACGTAGAAATACATGGTCACCTTCTTCAAATTCAAGCGGTCTTCGTCTTTTATCTGCATAACTCTTTTGCCGCGTTTGAGTTGTCCTCATCTTGCCTTGAATCGTCTTCACTTCCTCAGTAATCTACTACAAAAATTCTGGTCATACCTTAGTACTTTCAGAATCATGATGCTAACACAATAACGTTCTACATCTTCTTCCATATAATACTTCATAGGGTACCATCCCTATACTCGAACAAAAACTATTGTTGTATGTGAATTCTATCAATGGTAGAAATTCATCCCAACAACCAGCTTGTTCTAGAACACAAGCTCTCAACGAGTCCTTTGAAAATTCTAGTTATCGTCTCTTCCTTATATCCTAGCCCCTCTTGATTGTACAAGTACTTCAAACCCTTAAAATTATGGTAGACTTTATAGGAAAGAACATATCTTCAAATTTTTGTTACAAAACAACTATTGCATATTTTAAAACGTAACTCGAATGATTCTTCTCATGTATGTTCCACTGCCTTGAAGTATACGTCACCATCTTTCTATTTTATCTTAACACTCAGTCTAAATTCACAAGTTGAACTTCTAACAGAACTTGCATTCGACTAGTTTTACGCATAACTCTTTCTTAATTGAGATATATGAAAGACACTTTGAAAGTGATAGGGAAAAGTAACAAGACTATTTGGTAGGTTACTAGATTAGTCCAACAAGAATTTGAAATGGTCTAATAGATTTCGAAATGAACATAGTCCAAAAATTTTAAAAATGAACTTTCTGGATTCGAATCCAAAAATCTCAGGTCAAGGAAACACTAAGGTTACCTTGTATCAATCTAGTAGGATATGGTTGGAAAATAACCAATCCATTTATAAAGTTAGATTCTCAAATAGATGTAATTTTAGATAAACAAATCAAATCAATAGAAAAGATTTGATATCCAATAGATATAGGGTAGAGTTAGAAAACTTGAGTATAAACAACAAGTTTAACAAGAAGGATAGAAATACTCTGATCACATTATAACAAAGACACGGATAAGTCGAATTAATTCACTCACTCTATTTGAAAAAGAAATAGACAAACCAGATCAATAGAAAAACTTCAAACAAACTCTAGTAGTAATAACAAGTTTAGAAATTGAAGTAGTATTATGAAAAGAAACAAAACACGATAACCCCAAAAGATTCACACAATCATAAATCACAAGAGATCAAGGTTACCTTATGGATTATACAAACAATTTTAAGACTACCCTCTATGGCACAACTTCCTCGCTCGTTAAGTTTTGTATTTGAACGTTCTCACTACACTCTTTGCACCAGCTCTTTTTTCTTCTTCTTCTTCTTGAGATTTTGAAATACGTGTATCACTAATGGAAAGTTCCATCTTCAATGGATCACAATCTTTGAAGAAATGTCCAAGCTTCCCACATCGATAACAAATAAACCCTTTATGCTGACAATCTTTGGTAAGATGATTTTTTTTCCACACTTGAAACATTTCAGTGATGATGCCACAGTCTGACCAAAATCGTTGCCACTAGTACTCCCCTTCTTTGTTCGTTGTTGCTTCCTCAATGGTCGTACACACTGCTTTTGCTAGACACGATCGACTTTACGCTTCCTTCCATCTTGAATTATCGAAGATTCCAAATTACTGCTTCTCGCATCCGACGGCTGCTCCAATCCTAATAAGCTATAAAGTTCGATTATTAATTCCTGTTGCTGAACGATCATCTGTCTCTGTTGTACTGCTACTTCAATAATCTTTTGCATCACACTCCTAGCTACGACTATATGATCTTCATCACGTCTCGCGTCCACATGCTCATGTTCGCTTCGTTCCATTATCTTTCTTCAAAGATAAACAAAATCAAAAACACGTCAAACTAAATATAATTATTTCACACAACTTCGTCTCCTTTCGGAAACCAAAACATATCTCTGTATTCAACATCAGAGATTCACATAGCACAAACAAGACAAACCTACCCACAAACCCAAAAGTCTCTAACTTGGGCTCTGATACCAACTAATGTAACACCCTCCATAGGGCGTCACATTTTTTTTAAATAAAACATAAAACCAAATTAAATCATTTTATAAAAGCTTTGAATTCTAAAAGATAAATTTTAAAGATTTTTATTTGCGAAAATATAAACTTACCAAAAATTATAAGTAAAACAGAAATTTAAATTAAATTGATTAATACACGTATTATATATACCACAAAATATTCAACAACAATTTAAAACATAACATTTACAAACTCAGAGAAACAGTAGCAAACCCAATGAAGGTTACTACTAATAGCACGGTAACAACACTAACGAGAAAAAAAAAAAACCCAACCTACATGTCCTGCTTCTTCACCAATTGCATCCTATTGAAGTCTGGAAGACCACTCCTTGACGCCGTCACACGTCTTCAGAATATTGTCTCCCATAGGTTTAAGAATGTGCTCCGCCTACTATACAATTTAACGAATACAAACACAACAAGTAATACAGTAAAGAGGTGAGATCCCCTTTCACCAATACCAGTACGGTAGCAAAGAATGATTCGAATGACAAGGTCATTCCATACACACAGATATCACAAATTTAGTCATGTTATCAATTTACAATTAATTCTAATAAGCATATATTGTAATTAAATAAACAGCAATAACATTATCAGGATAGATATAACAATTCATACCATATAAAATGCCATAACAAGAAATCATAATAATATAAAATAAAGATTAAATACAATAACAACATATAATATCACAAATAAAAGATCACAGATAAAAGATCACCAATAAACAATAATAATGTACCACATATAGACATATGCAATATGACACGATCCTACTCCATGGAGCTACAACACACACATCAATATCAGAGGGAATGATATGAAAGTTCTAATAATACTGCCCAGCCAGCTATTGCACTGTCCACCCTTTGTGTCTATAGCTTGACTACCCCAACCAGCTATTGCACTGTCAACACTTTGTATCTATAACTGATTGTTGTGATTGCTATTGCACTGTCAATACTTTGTGTCTATAGCCCACTAAAACACCATGGCGTAGTACACAGTCACAACATCGTGTAACTACAGGCAGTAAAAATAGTCCTCTCAAATCTCGATTAAGTATAGTGCTTGTCGAGAACACTAGTGTGTTACCACGTACCACGGCCCAGAAGGAGCTACCCCCTGACCACATATGGAATAATGCACACCAATGTCTCCAAGTTCATTCAAAATTGAACAACACTACGCTTATCGCACCGACAATACGATGTGATTCACCTCATCAATCAATCCACCAAAATTGGCATTAACTCAATGCATGATCAAAAATAAGAAATTACCAAAATACCCTCAATGGTATAAAATATGCGTATTTACGCAAATGCCCTCATAGCATATAAAAATTTGCCCTCATGGCAAAAATATACAGTAAGTCCCACCAGACAAATACTGTTTCAAAACCTGTACGGGTTCACATTTTCCCGATATAATCAATCTCAATTAGGAAAAACAATAAACAATATTAGACATGCTTGCACATATAATCAATCTCAATTAGGAAAAATAATAAACAATCAAGTGAATAAATCCTTATGGATTTCTTCACCACAACACAAACATTCCTCACCACCAACACATGGTTGATGAGGGTAATCTCCCTCTTACCTCTTGAAGAACCTCCAAGTTCCTTGTATGTCTCCTTCAATCAAATTTTCTCCACCAAGAGCTTCTTAAAAAAAAAAAAAAAAGAAAACATACAATATTAATACCTAAGGCTCTAAACTAAAATAATCATGGATTAAAATCATGATTAGAACTTTGAAATGAAGAGAAACATAAAGATTAAAGAATTCCACCTTCAAGGCTTCAAACTTAAGCTTTGAAGAACAAGATAGAAAATAGATGATTCAAGCTTTTTAAGCTCTTCTCCTTCTCCTTGTTTTCGTACAAGCCACAACAATTCCTCCAAGGAAGTAAGATAGAAATTGGATTTTGAAGCACTTAGAGTGGGATTTTGTGAAAACTTTCTAAATGAAAGTGTTTAGAATGGTGTTTGGCTTTAGGAAGTGGTGAGAATGAAAATTACAGGTGATGGATAGTGTTCGTAGGATACCTGGCCGAACCAAAGAAGAGAGAAAGAAGAAAATGATTGCTCAGGTTCGTAGGATTTCTGAGAGAAAAAGATGAATACTTTTTGATGTGAGAGAAAATATAATTTTTTGAGAGTAAAATTATGAGACGGTTGCCGTGGGATAAGCTTAAATAAAGTTTAGGATTTACATGAAGTAAAATATCTTATTCTGAATGCACGTGGCTGATGTCATTCATTTGACTTTCAAGGTTATTGGATTGTTCAAGAACCTTGTAGAACTTCCTTCAAGCTGCTACGTGGCCGACGTAGAACCCCTCCAAATTATTGCATGAACATGAGTTTCCAAGGAAATTTTTGACGAAAAATGACATAACAAAATTCGATAAAATGGGAGAACATCATATCCCCAAGAATGGTTAAAATCAAGTGTTGTCGGATGAGAACTCTGTCGAATGGTGATTCTGTCAAACGAAAATGAAAGGCTGTCGGATGAACTTGAAAAGGTCAACAAATATCCTAATTTGTCGAACAGGTGTTGACGTTGGAGAAATCTTCCAATTGTCGAATCGACGAAATACTATATGGTCAGAAGATCAAATTCGACGGATTTTGACATTAGAGAAGTTTTTCTACTGAAATCAGGAATTCTTACTCGACGGTCGTTAGCACCATAATTCGACGAACATTATCATTCAAATTCGATGGACATTGGTATCCCCACTCGACGGAAATTAACATTCTAACTCAACAGACATGAGCATCCTCACTCGACGAATATTGACATTTTCACTTAACTAATACTAGCATCCTCACTCGACAAATTTTAACTTGGTACTTAATAATTAAAAGGTCCAATTCGACGGATTTTAACATGGTACCAAATAGTAAGAAGATTAAATTCGACGTATTTGGATAAAAGTCCAAATTCGATGGATATGACATTGTCTTAAAAGATCCTATTTCGACGGACTTTGGCATTGTTTTAAAAGGTATATTTTGATGAATATAAACATCTTCTTTTTGATTTATAGAATCGTCCAACAAGATTTAGGGAAAAGGAGAACCATATTGTTCTTAACTGATTCTTTGCTAACAAAACGTCCATCGCTTTGTCGAACCTGAGGACTTCTCCCATGTTTTGAATAGATGGTCTTCTGTCGGAAAGATGGTCTTGGTCAGAATAGATGGTCTTTGTCGGAAGAGACAGCCATAACAGCCAAAATCTTTGATTCTGATTCAAGAATTGAGAATCAGTTTCATCCAGTCTTGAGGTATTTTGGGTTTTGTCGAACTACCGATTGATGTTGTCGGGAAAATGCTCTGAAGGTGTCGGATTCAACTCACCATTAGCATATGCTTACATTCGAATTAAATCCGACGGGATCAAAATGTTAGAAACATGTATTCAAAAGTATTTGGACCTTGTCTCGAATTATATCGGTGTCAAGATCTTCAAAAATCTTGGATTGTCGAAATAGACTTGTCGAAAATAGACTTGAAATGAAAACAATTAGAGGAAATCTTGAGGAACTTCTCGTCGGGTTGGGATCCTATCCCCAAGAATTTTGGTCGAATTGGGAATTCCAGAATTTTGGTCGGTTGAGTATAATGGCAAATTAAACTATACTTGGGTCAAAATAATTCATAGCAATAACAACTATGCATCAAGCAACATATATTTATCAAGAAAATAGAATTATTTTACGTATAAATTCTAAAACTTAAGAGATTCTTTTACGTGTTACTCGATTCGGGTTAAGTAAGATCCCCGTCTCTAAATAATCGTACAAGAATTTCCCCGTCCGAAAATTATTATTTTCTTGACCAGGAGCAAAACACACAAAATAATCACAAATAGTATCGGAATAATCAAATTATTTTTATAATGCACGAAAAAACACAAGAGTAGTGTGATTCTGTCAGCTCTTGCAACATAGTCTAAAATTTGGGGTGTTACAACTCTCCCCCTCTAAAATAAGTTTCGTCCTCGAAACTTGACGCACTTAAAATAAAAATGGATACTACTCTCTTATCTTATCTTCTAATTCCTATGTTGCTTCACCACGTATATTATTCCAAACCACTGTAACCAATGCGCTTTCTTTTCCTCGAAGTTACTTTGTCCTTTGATCTTCAATCTTGACTAGAAACATCTCGTAGGTTGAATTTTCCTTCATTTGTACGATGTCCAATAGAGTATCCGATACTGTCTAATAAACTTCGGAGTGGGTTTCCTCGACTTAATCACTCGTCCATCTCTTGTCATAGGTGTCACATGTAGAAATACATGGTCACCTTCTTCAAATTCAAGCGGTCTTCGTTTTTTATCTGCATAACTCTTTTGCCGCGTTTGAGTTGTCCTCATCTTGCCTTGAATCGTCTTCACTTCCTCAGTAATCTACTACAAAAATTCTGGTCATACCTTAGTACTTTCAGAATCATGATGCTAACACAATAACGTTCTACATCTTCTTCCATATAATACTTCATAGGGTACCATCCCTATACTCGAACAAAAACTATTGTTGTATGTGAATTCTATCAATGGTAGAAATTCATCCCAACAACCAGCTTGTTCTAGAACACAAGCTCTCAACGAGTCCTTTGAAAATTCTAGTTATCGTCTCTTCCTTATATCCTAGCCCCTCTTGATTGTACAAGTACTTCAAACCCTTAAAATTATGGTAGACTTTATAGGAAAGAACATATCTTCAAATTTTTGTTACAAAACAACTATCGCATATTTTAAAACGTAACTCGAATGATTCTTCTCATGTATGTTCCACTGCCTTGAAGTATACGTCACCATCTTTCTATTTTATCTTAACACTCAGTCTAAATTCACAAGTTGAACTTCTAACAGAACTTGCATTCGACTAGTTTTACGCATAACTCTTTCTTAATTGAGATATATGAAAGACACTTTGAAAGTGATAGGGAAAAGTAACAAGACTATTTGGTAGGTTACTAGATTAGTCCAACAAGAATTTGAAATGGTCTAATAGATTTCGAAATGAACATAGTCCAAAAATTTTAAAAATGAACTTTCTCGGATTCGAATCCAAAAATCTCATGTCAAGGAAACACTAAGGTTACCTTGTATCAATCTAGTAGGATATGGTTGGAAAATAACCAATCCATTTATAAAGTTAGATTCTCAAATAGATGTAATTTTAGATAAACAAATCAAATCAATAGAAAAGATTTGATATCCAATAGATATAGGGTAGAGTTAGAAAACTTGAGTATAAACAACAAGTTTAACAAGAAGGATAGAAATACTCTGATCACATTATAACAAAGACACGGATAAGTCGAATTAATTCACTCAGTCTATTTGAAAAAGAAATAGACAAACCAGATCAATAGAAAAACTTCAAACAAACTCGAGTAGTAATAACAAGTTTAGAAATTGAAGTAGTATTATGAAAAGAAACAAAACACAGATAACCCCAAAAGATTCACACAATCATAAATCACAAGAGACTGGGTTACCTTATGGATTATACAGCACAATTTTAAGACTACCCTCTATGGCACAACTTCCTCGCTCGTTAAGTTTTGTATTTGAACGTTCTCACTACACTCTTTGCACCAGCTCTTTCTTCTTCTTCTTCTTGAGATTTTGAAATACGTGTATCACTAATGGAAAGTTCCATCTTCAATGGATCACAATCTTTGAAGAAATGTCCAAGCTTCCCACATCGATAACAAATAAACCCTTTATGCTGACAATCTTTGGTAAGATGATTTTTTTCCACACTTGAAACATTTCAGTGATGATGCCACACTGACCAAAATCGTTGCCACTAGTACTCCCCCTCTTTGTTCGTTGTTGCTTCCTCAATGGTCGTACACACTGCTTTTGCTAGACACGATCGACTTTACGCTTCCTTCCATCTTGAATTATTGAAGATTCCAAATTACTGCTTCTCGCATCCGACGGCTGCTCCAATCCTAATAAGCTATAAAGTTCGATTATTAATTCCTGTTGCTGAACGATCATCTGTCTCTGTTGTACTGCTACTTCAATAATCTTTTGCATCACACTCCTAGCTACGACTATACGATCTTCATCACGTCTCGCGTCCACATGCTCATGTTCGCTTCGTTCCATTATCTTTCTTCAAAGATAAACAAAATCAAAAACACGTCGAACTAAATATAATTATTTCACACAACATCGTCTCCTTTCGGAAACCAAAACATATCTCTGTATTCAACATCAGAGATTCACATAGCACAAACAAGACAAACCTACCCACAAACCCAAAAGTCTCTAACTTGGGCTCTGATACCAACTAATGTAACACCCTCCATAGGGCGTCACATTTTTTTTAAATAAAACATAAAACCAAATTAAATCATTTTATAAAAGCTTTGAATTCTAAAAGATAAATTTTAAAGATTTTTATTTGCGGAAATATAAACTTACCAAAAATTATAAGTAAAACAGAAATTTAAATTAAATTGATTAATACACGTATTATATATACCACAAAATATTCAACAACAAGTTAAAACATAACATTTACAAATTCAGAGAAACAGTAGCAAACCCAATGAAGGTTACTACTAATAGCACGGTAACAACACTAATGAGAAAAAAAAACCCAACCTACATGTCCTGCTTCTTCACCAACTGCATCCTATTGAAGTCTGGAAGACCACTCCTTGACGCCGTCACCGTCTTCAGAATATTGTCTCCCATAGGTTTAAGAATGTGCTCCGCCTACTATACAATTTAACGAATACAAACACAACAAGTAATACAGTAAAGAGGTGAGATCCCCTTTCACCAATACCAGTATGGTAAAAAAAGAATGATTCGAATGACAAGGTCATTCGATACACACAGATATCACAAATTTAGTCATGTTATCAATTTACAATTAATTCTAATAAGCATATATTGTAATTAAATAAACAACAATAACATTATCAGGATAGATATAACAATTCATACCATATAAAATGTCATAACAAAATCATAATAATATAAAATAAAGATTAAATACAATAACAACATATAATATCACAAATAAAAGATCACAGATAAAAGATCACCAATAAACAATAATAATGTACCACATATAGACATATGCAATATGACACGATCCTACTCCATGGAGCTACAACACACACATCAATATCGGAGGAATGATCTGAAAGTTCTAATATCTTGCCTTGACCACTATTGCCTTGTCCACCCTTTGTGTCTATAGCTTGACTACCCCAACCACTATTGCCTTGTCAACACTTTGTGTCTATAACTGATCGTTGTGATTGCTATTGCACTGTTAATACTTTGTGTCTATAGCCCACTAAAACACCATGGCGTAGTACACAGTCACAACATCGTGTAACTACAGGCAGTAAAAATAGTCCTCTCAAATCTCGATTAAGTATAGTGCTTGTCGAGAACACTAGTGTGTTACCACGTACTACGGCCCAAAAGGAGCTACCCCCTGACCACATATGGAATAATGCACACCAATGTCTCCAAGTTCATTCAAAATTGAATCACACTACGCTTATCGCACCGACAATACGATGTGATTCACCTCATCAATCAATCCACCAAAATTGGCATTAACTCAATGCATGATCAAAAATAAGAAATTACCAAAATACCCTCAATGGTATAAAATATGCGTATTTACGCAAATGCCCTCATAGCATATAAAAATTTGCCCTCATGGCAAAAATATACAGTAAGTCCCACTAGACAAATACTGTTTCAAAACCTGTACGGGTTCACATTTTCCCGATATAATCAATCTCAATTAGGAAAAACAATAAACAATATTAGACATGCTTGCACATATAATCAATCTCAATTAGGAAAAATAATAAACAATCAAGTGAATAAATCCTTATGGATTTCTTCACCACAACACAAACATTCCTCACCACCAACACATGGTTGATGAGGGTAATCTCCCTCTTACCTCTTGAAGAACCTCCAAGTTCCTTGTATGTCTCCTTCAATCAAATTTTCTCCACCAAGAGCTTCTTAAAAAAAAACAAAGAAAACATACATACAATATTAATACCTAAGGCTCTAAACTAAAATAATCATGGATTAAAATCATGATTAGAACTTTGAAATGAAGAGAAACATAAAGATTAAAGAATTCCACCTTCAAGGCTTCAAACTTAAGCTTTGAAGAACAAGATAGAAAATAGATGATTCAAGCTTTTTAAGCTCTTCTCCTTCTCCTTGTTTTCGTACAAGCCACAACAATTCCTCCAAGGAAGTAAGATAGAAATTGGATTTTGAAGCACTTAGAGTGGGATTTTGTGAAAACTTTCTAAATGAAAGTGTTTAGAATGGTGTTTGGCTTTAGGAAGTGGTGAGAATGAAAATTACAGGTGATGGATAGTGTTCGTAGGATACCTGGCCGAACCAAAGAAGAGAGAAAGAAGAAAATGATTGCTCAGGTTCGTAGGATTTCTGAGAGAAAAAGATGAATACTTTTTGATGTGAGAGAAAATGTAATTTTTGAGAGTAAAATTATGAGGCGGTTGCCGTGGGATAAGCTTAAATAAAGTTTAGGATTTACATGAAGTAAAATATCTTATTCTGAATGCACGTGGCTGATGTCATTCATTTGACTTTCAAGGTTATTGGATTGTTCAAGAACCTTGTAGAACCTCCTTCAAGCTGCTACGTGGCCGACGTAGAACCCCTCCAAATTGCTGCATGAACGTGAGTTTCCAAGGAAATTTTTATGAAAAACGACATAACAAAATTCGATAAAATGGGAGAACATCATTTCCCCAAGAATGGTTAAAATCAAGTGTTCTCGGATGAGAACTCTGTCGAATGGTGATTCTGTCAAACGAAAATGAAAGGCTGTCGGATGAACTTGAAAAGGTCAACAAATATCCTAATTTGTCGAACAGGTGTTGACGTTGGAGAAATCTTCCATTTGTCGAATCGACGAAATACTATATGGTCAGAAGATCAAATTCGATGGATTTTGACATTAGAGAAGTTTTTCTACTGAAATCAGGAATTCTTACTCGACGGTCGTTAGCACCATAATTCGACGAACATTATCATTCAAATTCGACGGACATTGGTATCCCCACTCGACGGAAATTGACATTCTAACTCAACAGACATGAGCATCCTCACTCGACGAATATTGACATTTTCATTTAACTAATACTAGCATCCTCACTCGACAAATTTTAACTTGGTACTTAATAATTAAAAGGTCCAATTCGACGGATTTTAACATGGTACCAAATAGTAAGAAGATTAAATTCGACGTATTTGGATAGAAGTCCAAATTCGATGGATATGACATTGTCTTAAAAGATCCTATTTCGACGGACTTTGGCATTGTTTTAAAAGGTATATTTCGATGAATATAAACATCTTCTTTTTGATTTATAGAATCGTCCAACAAGATTTAGGGAAAAGGAGAACCATATTGTTCTTAACTGATTCTTTGCTAACAGAACGTCCATCGCTTTGTCGAACCTGAGGACTTCTCCCATGTTTTGAATAGATGGTCTTCTGTCGGAAAGATGGTCTTGGTCGGAATAGATGGTCTTTGTCGGAAGAGACAGCCATAACAACCAAAATCTTTGATTCTGATTCAAGAATTGAGAATCAGTTTCATCCAATCTTGAGGTATTTTAGGTTTTGTCGAACTACCGATTGATGTTGTCGGGAAAATGCTCTGAAGGTGTCGGATTCAACTCACCATTAGCATATGCTTACATTCAGTAATTAAATCCGACGGGATCAAAATGTTAGAAACATGTCTTCAAAAGTATTTGGACCTTGTCCGAATTCTGTCGGTGTCAAGATCTTCAAAAATCTTGGATTGTCAAAATAGACTTGTCGAAAATAGACTTGAAATGAAAACAATTAGAGGAAATCTTGAGGAACTTCTGTCGGGTTGGGATCCTATCCCAAGAATTTTGGTCAAATTGGGAATTCCAGAATTTTGGTCGGTTGAGTATAATGGCAAATTAAACTATACCGGGTCAAAATAATTCATAGCAATAACAACTATGCATCAAGCAACATATATTTATCAGTAAAATAGAATTATTTTACAGATAAATTCTAAAATTAAGAGATTCTTTTATGTGTTACTCGATTCGGGTTAAGTAAGATCCCCGTCTCTAAATAATCAGACAAGAATTTCCCCCTTAAAATTATTATTTTCTTGACCAGAGCAAAACACACAAAATAATCACAAATAGTATCGGAATAATCAAATTATTTTTATAATGCACAGAAAACACAGAGTAGTGTGATTCTGTCAGCTCTTGCAACATAGTCTAAAATTTGGGGTGCTACAAAAATCACCCCAAATTTCTTCCCCCACCTCCCCTCACGAACATTCTCTCTCTCTAAGCCCTAACCCACGAACTCCTCCACCATCTCACTTGTTTTTACCTTCCTTCACCACCAAACACCACACATCCTCCTTCCCTTCACCTTCTCACACCCTTTTCTCCCCATTCCCTCTCAATGGTTGAATCCTCTAGATGTACCTAGAAACTAAGAATAGGGGTCTCCAGGGAACTTCCACCAGCCCTCCTCCACTTGCCATTCCAGGGTTAGACCTCACTCAATACTTCCACACTGCCAAAAGAGCAGAGTTCTTCAGAAAAAATTTTCAATTGCGGAAGATTATTTCACCAAGGTATCTCACTAAGGCCTTTAGCTCTAGTGAACCTTCAGAAAGTTTCAGAATTATTGAGAGGCTTGATTTGCTTGAATTTCTTAGTATTAAAAAGGATATATACCCAGATTTAGTCAAAGTATTTTATGCCAACTTGAAATATGAGAATGCATACTTGGTATCTCAAGTGAAAAAGACACAAATATATATGGATAGAGAATTGTGGTATAGGTTGACTAAGTTGTCATATAATGGTGCCAATTTCTGTGGGGGTGCGAATGTGTGGGGAGATGAATACGAGTATAAGGATGCCTTAACTTCATTGCTGAGGGTTGGATATAACATTCTTAGAGGAAAATAGAGAGTGATGGCAACTGGGCTAACCATGGAGAATAGGGTGTTACACTACCTTGTGGCTAGGGGATTGGTCCCTAGGGGAGGTGTTCGCTCTTTTGCTTATCGCAAGTGCACGGTCGCACTTGTATTATAGCTAAGAGTCGGATATCGTTCCCACGAGGAATATGTATTTCATATAAAAGCCAAGTATTAACCAATAGTCTAATTAATGCTATCCAAAGGCATTAAATTTATAAATGAATGTTTAAAGCAATATAAAGACTAAAAACAATAAATCTAAGATAAATAGATAAATAAAGAAATAAGAAATTCTTTATCATCTCCTACTTCAACTAATGGCATGTAATCCTTACAAGTAACATTAATGATTTGTTAAGTTAGCTTGAGAATCTGATTTAGTCAAAAGCCTATGTCTAGGTCAATTAACCATGGTTTCATTTACCTAATTCACTAAGTTTCCTTGAGAACCAGTGCAAAATCCACTCTTGAATGATCTATTCTCAATCACACACTATGCATGG
This sequence comes from Ormosia semicastrata, assembly GCA_029884595.1. Classification (NCBI taxonomy): domain Eukaryota; kingdom Viridiplantae; phylum Streptophyta; class Magnoliopsida; order Fabales; family Fabaceae; genus Ormosia; species Ormosia semicastrata. The sequence goes on along the minus strand of JAQQTO010000063.1, from coordinate 78,103,233 downwards.
CCAATAGGTATATGTCTATCCTATTAACGAATCATCTTATCCAAGCCAATTGAATGAAATAGAACATGCATCAACCATACGTATGATCTAAAATCCAAATTCTTATGTCTAGGTTCATTAGATTTCATCAAATCAATCAAAAGTTGATCAAACTCTCAAAAGCATTAAGCTTCATATGATTGAAAATAACTAAACTTCAATATATACTCAAAAGATTACAAATTCATCAATATCCATAGGAGACTACAAAGGAAAACTTATATATAGCCTAGCTAGCCATGAAACATGAAAGTACAAACAAATAAATCATGTTCATGAAGCATTAAAAAGAGAAAAGAAGAAAGGAAAGGAAGGAAGCTCATTAGATTTCATCCTCTAAGCTTAATTCACCCTCTATAGGAAGGATGGCCTCCAACCTTAGCCTTTTTTACTTTCTCTAGGTCTAAAAACCTAAAACCAGAAGCTGTTCTCCAAAAATGATGAAAAACTCTCATAGAAAATGGGTACAAATGTATTTATAGGCTGAATAAAATAGGGCAACGCTGCGGCGTCCAACACATCATGCCGTGGAGCGCGTGCAATTAGGTCACAGGCGCTTGAGGCGCCCACTCTTCAACGTTGTGGTGCTTCAGCCTCGAATTTTTTGTACTGAAGCAGGGGAGCGCCGCGGCGTCACCAATCCCACGTCGCGGCGTTGGGTGTTGATCTTCATTTTTAACCTTCTCTTAGGCTTCCTGGTCCAAAGCTACTTCAAATTCTTCATTTCCATGCTTCATTTGAGACCTGCCTATAACAGAGAAAGAATCAATTCATTAAATCATGCAAATGTACTCAATTTGATCAAAGTTTTGAAAGTATTTACTCAGGAACAAAATGGAAGTCATCAGAATGAAATTAGATATAAATGATGCTAAAATCTTCCATTCATGCTTACAAACAAGGACTAAACATGCCATGAAACATAGATATAGGACACAAATAACTACACTCTGTGTAGTTATCAAGAGGCAACTACTCCCAAGTTCTCAAAGATGATGTACTAATCTTATGGGCTATGAATGTAATGCCCCTTTTTGGTAGGGAACGTCACATTGTCAATTACATTGCAGAAATAAAATTATATAAGTTAAGACCCAGTTCTTTATAATATAATATAAATTTATTTGATTATAGACATGTAATTAAATTGGTGAATATTTTTTGTTTGTTACAATAACAATAATTAATAAACACAAGTGATGAACATAAATGGAAATAAAGAGCAAACAATGTAAAAAGCATACATTAGAATTAACATTGCATATTCATATATATATATATATATATATATATATATATATATATTTATCAAACTATTTGGTTACAAAGCCTAGTATACCAAAAAGCAAAACTATACCTCCCCCAAAGGATCATACATATACATCCCCAAGATATCAGAAATATACAGCCCACTACAAAAGACATCAGGCCCCCAAAATAAAAACACTGGCAGCCATCAGTAGCTACCAGCAATATCAGTCCCTTAGATGAGGAGGAACCGTATCAGGATCCTTCGCGCGGTCATCCTCAGGGACATCCTCGGGGTCTTCCTCATCTGAGAAAACCTCCATAGGAGCCACAGAGCCACGGACTGGAGCCCGAGCAGTGGAATCAAAAGAGTCCTCCTGCGGGGTGTAGAAGCGGTTACCCCACATCTCCTAGATGGGCAGATAAAATTCCAGACGCAGGCTGATGCAGCAGGTAAAGATCGGCGGCTCATGATGCCTCCAGGCCAAAGCGATCGACACGTCTCCCAGGTAGACACAGCGGTCAGAATTCAGGTTAATGTGCCAGCATTCTGGTCCTCCAAGGAAGGTCAGACGCACATCACCCAGAAATCCATGCATGCGTGCCTCCATGCTCCATAGTAGATGCTAATCGTAATTAGGCCAGAAGCCGGGGAAATCGGGAGCTCCAACCTCCTTACTGTCATCTTCGATGGGACACAATGTACAGACAGAAAATAACAGAAATACAGGAAAGAGGTAAGACATCCTACCATCATTACCAGTTATAGCAGCAAGAAACAAAATGGCGCCAAGCGCCCACAGAGCATATCAAATAATAATCATAATTATTAAATAACAGAAATAAACAATTGAACAGTTGCAGGCAGATATAGAACAGTAACACAACAGTTTCCAATAATAATAATAATAATAATAATAATAATAATAATAATAATAATAATAATAATAATAATAATAATAATAATAATAATAATACAGATGCCGGATAATATATGAACCCACTATGCACATGCATTTAAAGACAAAATCCTACTCCATGGAGCTAGACACAAACGGTCGAAGAGAAAGATCAGGAGACTTGTCTACAACTCGGCTGCCGCAGCCAAAGTGCTATAATTCATCAGTTTAACCACGTGCACATCATGGCATTGTACAGACAGTCTACACTAGATCACGATATAGGACAGTGCCCGATCAGGATCATCGGTGCGTTTGCATCGGTCTGTCCCACGGACAGAAGAGCTACCAACTGTCCATTGTGAGGTACCCGCACCCCGACGCCCCCCATGGTCAACAATATGACCTAAACTAGTCTACTCGCACCCGCACTAAGGTGTGTTCAACTCCTAGGCAACTCAGCCTTAACAACAGTCCAACGGACATTCAAAATGCATACAGACTCTATGCATCAATCATGTATGATCATTATTACATACTATTCCACAATATGCCACAATTGGCCAAAGTAAGAATCAATACAATCATTGGTCACTCACATGGACCCACAATAACATAATATTGTTATTAAATAAATTAATACATTTTTAAGGTGTATTATGAATTCTTGCTTAGGTTTAGCTTTTCTTACGAAGTTTGTCTCTAAAGGAATTCTCTTAATTAATTAAATTCTCTTAGGTAATTTATTCTCATACACTTAGAAAGTTATTCTAAGATTCTCAAAGTCTCACACTCTCTTGTTCTTGCCCTAATTAAAATTATCCTAAGTCTTATGAAAATTCCACACTTGGTTCTTTAAGATTTATGAATTTCAAAGTATATCCTATTCTTCCAATTTGCTAATTTTCTATCCTATTACCAATGATTTAATCACTTGATTAATTAAGTTTCAAGGTTACTAAAATTGCATAATTAAGCCCCAGAAAGGCCATAGAGGCCGTGGCCTCCCTACGGATTAAATTCCCAAATTTTTCCTTCCATCAATTACCTAATGTGCACTTGATTAATTATGAATTCCAATTGTTACAATTGTTCACCAAGAACCCTAATTTTGAACCCCCAAAACCGTGGCCATCCAAGATCCAATCCAACATCATTTTCTTCCATTTCATGCCTTCTAATCCAATCCAATATATCAATATACATAAACAAACAATCTAATAGCATAAACACATTATAAACAACATGCAAACATACTAATCATGCAAACAAAGAATAACCCTCATTAGGGTTTTCTCATAATCAACCACAAAAAAAGGTTTCTAAGTGCTAAAATAGGTTGAGGAGGAGTGTCTTCCTCTTACCAAAGTGAAGAAAACAAGAGAAGCCCTCCTAGAGTTCCTTGCAATTTTGGATTTGCACTTAACCAAACTCTAGAAATTTCAATCTCTTTAGAATAGCACCAATGCTTGAAAAATAAAGCATAGATGGTCACAAGGAAGACCATAGAAATGAAAATAAGGAAAGGGAATGAAGATTCAAGAAGCTTACCCAAAAAGCCTTAGGCTTGAAGCTTGAAGAAGATGGCGAAAATGATGGATTTTCAAAGAACCACCAACTAGAAAAGTGTTTAGGAGATGGAGAGGATTAAGAAAATAGGGTTGGATGAAAATTTTGTGATAGATGAGGGGAGGAAGGAGTGGTGGCCGTGAGCCTTGGTAGAGAGAAGGAGGAGAAAAGGCTTGAAGAAGATGAAGGTAGAGAGAGAAAGTGAATAGAAAAATAAAGTGGTAGCTTTTGAATTTTGAAAACTTGAATATAATTGATTAAATGAATTAAAGCACAATTTGTGCTCCCAAGGGGGGGCTGCTGTCGTGAGTGCATGGGGAGAGGAGAGAGAGTGTGTGGCTTCCATAGGAAGCTTGGAGGAAATTTCTAAGAAGCTTCTTTGAGAAGCTTTGCACAATTCTTAATAAAGTACAGAATAAGCTTGTCTCCTTAATTAAATACATCTGACAGATGATTAATTGCACTGTTAGAATTATTTTTCTCAGTGAATAAAATTTGCAGTTGATGAAAATAATATTTTATTATCCATTGGATAATTTTATGATATAGTGATTTTATTTATCAGATAAAATCTCAAAAAATGCAAACCTCGCAAACTGTGCCTGGCCTCGGGTTTAGTAAGATCCCCCATCGATACGTCGATAGTTCAAGGTTTACCAGCCTCAGGGAAAACATTTCGATATCCCGGCTCTGCTCAGTGTGCACGCAAAATGAGAAATATACTATAATATTCAACATTTTCAGAAAAATCCACAAAAATTCTTAAAAATAAAAAATATTAAAAATGACTATTCATCACAAAACAAACAATTTTTCAGAGCATTTGACTTACTCTGCTCAGTGCGCACGCAAAATAAGGAATATATTAAAATATTCAGCGTTTTCAAAAAATTCCAGAAAAATCTCCGAAAATCATGAATTTTTTAAAATGACTATTCATGATGAAACAAATCATTTCCGGGGTGTTACACTGACTCTGGTCAGTGTGCACGTAAAATGAGGAATATATTCACACAAAATGAGGAATATATTAAAATATTCGACGTTTCTGGAAAAATTCACAAAAATTCCCAAAATTTATAAATATTATAAAATGATGATAAATAATAAAATAAACAATTTTTGAGGTGTTGCAACACTCCCCTTCTAAAAAGGAATTTCGTTCTCGAAATTTGCATACCTTAGAATAACTGTGGGTGTTGCTCCTTCATCTTATCTTCCAGCTCCCAGGTTGCGTCTCTAGTCATCTCGTTCCAAATTACCTTCACTAATGAGATCTCCTTCCCTCTAGGTTGCTTTTATCCTTCTATCCTCAATTCTTACAGGAGATGCCTCATAAGTTAAGTTCTCTTTTAATTGTACTGTATCTGGTGCTATGACATGACTTGGGTCAGAAAGATATTTTCGAAGTTGTGACACATGAAAAACATTGTGAATGTTTGAGAGGAAAGGAGGTAAGGCTATTTGATAGGCTACAGGACCTACTCGGCGAATAATTTGGTATGGTCCAAGGAATTTTGGAGTGAGTTTTCTAGATTTCAAGGCCCGGCCTACCCCAGTCGTAGGTGTGACTTTCAAGAATATATGCTCACTTTCCTCAAACTCAAGAGGCTTTCTCCTTTGGTCTGCATAACTCTTTTGTCAGCTCTGAGCCGTCTTCATCTTTTCCTGAATCATCTTAACCTTCTTAGTTGTCTGTTGTATAATATCTGGTCCAATAGTAAGGCGCTCACTATCTTGGTACCAACACAGAGGTGTTCGACATCGTTGTCCATACAGAACCTCATAGGGTGCCATCCCTATGCTCGAATGATAACTATTGTTGTAGGTGAATTCTATCAACGGTAGAACGCCATCCCAACTTCCAGTCTGTTCTATGGTGCAGGCTCTAAGCAAATCTTCCAAAGATTGGATTGTCCTCTCCGATTGACCATCGGTCTGTGGGTGATAAGCAGAACTCAGACGTAGCTTTGTCCCTAACGCCTCTTGCAAACTCTTCCAAAATTGTGAAGTAAATCTCGGATCCCTATCCGAAATAATACTCGTAGGCACACCGTGCAGTCTAACAATCTCTCTAATATAGATTTGGGTCAGTCTCTCCAGTTTGTATCTTATGTTGATCGGGAGAAAATGTGCTGATTTCGTGAGTCAGTCCATAATTACCCAAATCGAGTCATGACCTTTTCTTGTCCTTAGCAATCCGACTACAAAATCCATTGCAATGCTGTCCCACTTCCATTCAGGAATAGACAATGGTTGCAGCAATCCCGCTGGTCTCTGATGTTCCACTTTAGCTTTTTGACAAACTAGACAAGTCGATACACGTCTAGTGATGTCACTTTTCATTCTATGCCACCAGAACAACTTCTTCAAGTCTTGATACATTTTTGTTATGCCCGGATGCATACTCAGCTGGCTTGTATGAGCATGGTTGATGATATATTCTCTAAGCTCTTGGTCACGGGGAATACAAACTCTCCCGCGGAATCTTAGAATTCCATCTGTTCCTTCCGCAAACACTGTTTCATCGCCTTGCTTCACTTGCTCTCTCACTTCTTGTAAGAACTTGTCAACCTTCTGCTTTTCCCTTATGTCATCCATCAACTCACTTGAGATGGTAACCATATTCATGTAGATCTTTCCAAGTTCTAACTCCACAAAAGACCATACATCTCTGAACTGCTCTAGCATATCCTTTTCCTTAATCATCAGGGCAGAGACATTGATCATCTTTCTACTTAGAGCGTCTGCCACAACATTTGCCTTGCCATGGTGATATAGAAGTTGGAAATCATAATCTTTCAGGAATTCCAGCCACTTTTGCTGCCTCATGTTCAACTCTTTCTGATCATACAAATACTTCAGACTCTTGTGATCACTGAAGATGTTGAACGTCGCTCCGTAGAGAAAATGCCTTCATATCTTCAGAGCAAAAACTACAGCTGCTAACTCTAAGTCATGCATCGGGTAGTTCTTCTCGTGCACTTGCAATTGCCTTGAAGCATAAGCCACTACTCTTCCATGCTGCATAAGTACAGATCCTAGTCCTTGGTATGAAGCGTCATAATACACCTTAAACTGTTCATTCGGATCGGGTAGCACTAACACTAGTGAGGTAGTTAGCCGATTCTTCAACTCTTGGAAACTCTGCTCACAGCTGTCGGTTCACTCAAAAGCTTGGTTCTTCCTCATGAGTTGAGTAAGAGGTCCAGCAATCTTGGAGAATCCCTCAATGAACCTCCTATAATATCCAGCCAAACCCAAAAAGCTTCAGATCTCCGTCACTGACTTTGGTTGTTCCCATTGCAGCACCGCCTCCACTTTTGATGGATCTACCACAATTCTTTCCTTCGAGATTACGTGCCCCAAAAATTTAACTTCTTCCAGCCAAAATTCGCATTTTGGCAGTTTGGCATACAATTCCTTCTCCTTCAGAATCTGAAGAACTATACTGAGGTGTTTAGCATGGTTCTCCTGATTTTGAGAATATACCAGAATGTCATCAATGAATACCACAACGAATCTGTCCAAGTAAGGACGAAAGATTCAATTCATGTAGTCCATAAAGATAGCTGGTGCATTCGTCATACCAAACGGCATCACGAGATATTCGTAATGACCATATCGGGTATGAAAAGCAGTCTTGGGCACATCCTCCGTCTTCACTCGTATTTGATGATATCTAGATCACAAGTCAATCTTTGAAAACACTGCTGCTCCCTTCAGTTGGTCCATTAAATCGTCAATTCTTGGGAGTGGATATTTGCTCTTGATAGTCACCTTGTTCAGCTGCTAGTAATCCACACATATTCTTGATGTACCATCCTTCTTTCGAATTAACAGTACTGGTGCTCCCCACGGTGACACACTCGGTCTGACAAATTGCTTTTCCAAAAGCTCCTCTAGCTGTTTCTTGAGCTCAGCTAACTCTATCGGTACCATCCTGTAAGGTGCTATAGACACGGGACCAGCTCCCGGTACAAGGTCGATAGCAAACTCTATCTCTCGAGCTGGTGGTAACCTAGGTACATCCTCAGGAAAGACTTCGGGAAACTCATTCACCACTGGAATTGTGTTCACATCAACCTCGCTCTCGATTTTCAAAGAAGACAGTAGCATGTATCTGTGAGCTCCTTCTTTCAAGAGAGCTTGAACTCAGTTGGCCGTCAGAAATCTAGAATCCTCATTTATGGGAAAAACTATGGTTTTTCTGGAACAGTCTAATAGAACATGGTTGGAAGACAACCAGTCCATCCCTAAGATTATATCTAGTTGGGAAAGGGGTAAACAGATCAGATCGACCAAAAAGGTTCGACCTTCAATAATCAATGGACAGTTTAGACAGACTTTGGTAGTAACTACCGGTTTATCAGTAGGGGTAGAAATAGTTAAGTCAAAAGGTAAGGTAGACACTGGTAAACCAAGTCTTTGCACACAGTCATATGATATGAAAGAATGGGTTGCCCTAGAGTCATACAGTATAGTTAAAAGATTACTTTCTATTGTGCCTTCCCCTTATATCAAATCTTCAGATTCAGAGGCTTCAGCTTCGCTCATGGTGTAAACTCGCCTTCCAGCTTGTGGTTTCTTGGCTCTCGCAGCATTAATAGAAGGTTCAGCCTTCGCTTGATTACAATCTTGGGACACGTGGCCGGGTTTGCCACATCTGAAGCAGATGATTCCCTTTATGGTGTAGTCCCTTGTGAGATGATCTTTCCCACACTTTAGACATTTCGAAGGATACGCCATGTTCTAGCCAGTCCTTTGTGGTTTGTTGCTGATTTCCCGTTGGTCGGGAGTAAGGCTTCTTCTGGAAGCGGTAAGAACTGTTACCACCGCCTCTTTGGAACCTCGTAAGCCCAAAGTTTCTATTCCTCGTATCTCTAGATTGCTCCAGAGCCTCTATATCATAGCATGTATCCAGCAGTTCTGAGAACTCATTGATCTTCAGGGTGATCACAGCCTTCTTCACCTCATACCTCAGTCCTTCCGTGAATCTTTGACATTTCCATGCTTCATTTGGTTGATGCTGAGAATAGATTGAAAACTGTGACAAGTTTCCAAATTTGGCCGCATACTCACTAACGGTCATATTCCCTTGTCGTAAGTTGAGAAATTTTGACTCCTTCGCATGTCTTGCGCTTTTAGGAAAATACTTATCTAAGAATTTCTCCTTGAATAAGTCCCAAGTAATCTTGCGGTTTGCAGCTTCCAACATTCTCCGCACTCCGTTCCACTAGTTTTCAGCATTGCCCACTAGCATAAAAGTTGTATAGGTCACCTTCTTGTTCTCAAGGCAGTTCATCCCCCGAAAGACTTTTTCTAACTCCTTAATCCATAGACTAGCCTTGTTTGGATCAAATTCTCCTTTAAATTGAGGAGAGTTGTGGCGTCGAAACTCCACCAAGTTCTAAGCATCTACAGTAGCTTCAAGCTGTTGAGCAGCCGTTCTTGCTGTTACGCAACTCTCTCTTGCTGCTTGTAACTTGCTCAGTTTGTTATGAGACAGCCTCAGCCATGCTCTGCATCGCTGCTATAGCAGCTGCCATGTCTTCCCTTCGCACTATCTTACTTTCTCAGATCGGATTAACTGAAAACATAGAAAAGTCAGTTGCATCCAATAGGAATACCAAACAATACACCTTTGTGTTTACTATTCAGAGAACACACAACACAAACAAGATAGACTCAATCACAAGACCCAAAGAAACATAAATCGGGGCTTTGATACCAACTTAATGTAACACCCCTTTTTGGGAGGGAACGTCACATTGTCAATTACATTGCGAAAATAAAATTATATAAGTTAAGACCTGGTTCTTTATAATATAATATAAATTTACTTGATTATAGACATGTAATTAAATTGGCGAATATTTTTTTTTGTGTTACAATAATAATAATTAATAAACACAGTAACAGAACACAAATGGAAATAAAGAGCAAACAGAAGTAAAGTATACATTGGAATTAACATTGCATATTCATATATATATATATATATATATATATATATATATATTTATCAAACTGTTTGGTTACAAAGCTTGGTATACCAAAAAGCAAAACTATACCTGCCTCAAAGAATCATACATATGCATCCCCAAGATATCAGAAATATATAGCCCACTACAAAAGACATCAGGCCCCCAAAATAAAAACATTGGCAGCCATCAGTAGCTACCAGCAATATCAGTCCCTCAGATGAGGAGGAACCGTATCAGGAACCTCTTCAGGATCCTCCGCGAGGTCATCCTCGGGGACCTCCTCGAGGTCTTCCTCATCTGAGGAAACCTCCATAGGAGCCACAGAGCCACGGACCGGAGCCCGAGCAGTGGAATCAAAAGAGTCCTCCTGCGGGGTGTAGAAGCGATTACCCCACATCTCCCGGATGGGCAGATAAAATTCCAGACGCAGGCTGATGCAGCAGGTAAAGATCGGTGGCTCATGACACCTCCAGGCCAAAGTGATCGACACGTCTCCCAGGTAGACACAGCGGTCAGAATTCAGGTTAATGTGCCAGCATTCTGGCCCTCCAAGGAAGGTCAGACGCACATCACCCAGAAATCCACGCATGCGTGCCTCCATGCTCCACAGTAGATGCTAATCGTAATTAGGCCAGAAGCCGGGGAAATCGGGAGCTCCAACCTCCTTACCGTCGTCTTCGATGGGACACAATGTATAGATAGAAAATAACAGAAATACAGGAAAGAGGTAAGACATCCTACCATCATTACCAGTTATAGCAGCAAGAAACAAAACGGTGCCAAGTGCCCACAGAGCATATCAAATAATAATCATAATTATTAAATAACAGAAATAAATAATTAAACAGTTGCAGGAAGATATAGAACAAGAACACAACGGTTTCCAATAATAATAATAATAATAATAATAATAATAATAATAATAATAATAATAATAATAATAATAATAATAATAATAATAATAATAATAATAATAATAATAATAATAATAAACAGATGCCAGATAATATATGAACCCACTATGAACATGCATTTAAAGACAAAATCCTACTCCATGGAGCTAGACACAAACGGTCGGAGAGAAAGATCAGGAGACCTGTCTGCAACTCGGCTGCCGTGGCCAAAGTGCTATAATTTATCAGTTTATCCACATGCACATCATGGCATTGTACAGACAGTCTACACTAGATCACGATATAGGACAGTGCCCGGTCAGGATCGTCGGTGCGTTTGCATCGGTCTGCCCAACAGACAGAAGAGCTACCAACTGTGCATTGCGAGGTACTCATACCCCGACGCCCCCATGGTCAACAATATGACCTACACTAGTCTACTCGCACCCGCACTAAGGTGTATTCAACTCCTAGGCAACTTGGCCTTAACAACAGTCCAACGGACATTCACAATGCATACAGACTCTATGTATCAATCATGTATGATCATTATTACATACTATTCCACAATATGCCACAATTGGCCAAAGTAAGAATCAACACAATCATTGGTCACTCACATGGACCCACAATAACATAATATTGTTATTAAATAAATTAATACATTTTTAAGGTGTATTATGAATTCTTGCTTAGGTTTAGCTTTTCTTATGAAGTTTGTCTCTAAAGGAATCTCTTAATTAATTAAATTCTCTTAGGTAATTTATTCTCATACACTTAGAAAGTTATTCTAAGATTCTCAAAGCCTCACACTCTCTTGTTCTTGCCCTAATTAAAATTATCCTAAGTCTTATGAAAATTCCACACTTGGTTCTTTAAGATTTATGAATTTCAAAGTATATCCTATTCTTCCAATTTGCTAATTTTCTATCCTATTACCAATGATTTAATCACTTAATTAATTAAGTTTCAAGGTTACTAAAATTGCATAATTAAGCCCCAAAAAGGCCATAGAGGCCGTGGTCTCCCTAGGGATTAAATTCTCAAATTTTTCCTTCCATCAATTACCTAATGTGCACTTGATTAATTATGAATTCCAATTGTTACAATTGTTCACCAAGAACCCTAATTTTGAACCCCCAAAACTGTGGCCATCCAAGAACCAATCCAACATCATTTTCTTCCATTTCATGCCTTCTAATCCAATCCAATATATCAATATACACAAACAAACAATCTAATAGCATAAACACATTATAAACAACATGCAAACATACTAATCATGCAAACAAAGAATAACCCTCATTAGGGTTTTCTCATAATCAACCACAAACAAGGTTTCTAAGTGCTAAAATAGGTTGAGGAGGAGTGTCTTCCTCTTGCCAAAGTGAAGAAAACAAGAGAAGCCCTCTTAGAGTTCCTTGCAATTTCGGATTTGCACTCAACCAAACCCTAGAAATTTCAATCTCATTAGAATATCACCAATGCTTGAAAAATAAAGCATAGATGGTCACAAGGAAGACCATAGAAATGAAAATAAGGAAAGGGAATGAAGATTCAAGAAGCTTGCCCAAAAAGCCCTAGGCTTGAAGCTTAAAGAAGATGGTGAAAATGATGGATTTTCAAAGAACCACCAACTAGAAAAGTGTTTAGGAGATGGAGAGGATTAAGAAAATGGGGTTGGATGAAAATTTTGTGATGGATGAGGGGAGGAAGGAGTGGTGGCCGTGAGCCTTGGTAGAGAGAAGGAGGAGAAAAAGCTTGAAGAAGATGAAGGTAGAGAGAGAAAGTGAATAGAAAAATAAAGTGGTAGCTTTTGAATTTTGAAAACTTGAATATAATTAATTAAATGAATTAAAGCACAATTTGTGCTCCCAAGGGGGGCTATTGTTGTGAGTGCATGGGGAGAGGAGAGAGTGTGTGTGGCTTCCATAGGATGCTTGGAGGAAATTTCCAAGAAGCTTCCTTGAGAAGCTTTGCACAATTCTCAATAAAGTGCATATTAAGCTTGTCTCCTTAATTAAATACATCTGACAGATGATTAATTACGCTGTTAGAATTATTTTCCTCAGTGAATAAAATTTACAGTTGATGAAAATAATATTTTATTATTCATCGGATAATTTTATGATATAGTGATTTTATTTATCAGATAAAATCCCAAAAAATACAAACCTTGCGAACTGTGCCCAGCCTCGGGTTTAGTAAGATCCCCCATCGACACGTTGACAGTTCAAGGTTTACCAGCCTCAGGGAAAATATTTCGTTATCCCGGCTCCGCTTAATGCGCACGTAAAACGAAAAATATACTATAATATTCGATGTTTTCAGAAAAATCCACAAAAATTTCTAAAAATCACAAATATTGAAAAATGACTATTCATCACAAAACAAATAATTTTCCCGAGCGTTTGACTTACTCTGCTTAGTGCGCATGCAAAACGAGGAATATATTAAAATATTCAGTATTTCCGAAAAATTCCAGAAAAATCTCCAAAAATCATGAATATTGGAAAATGACTATTCATGATGAAAAAATCATTTCCGAAGTGTTACACTGACCCTGGTCAGTGTGCATGCAAAACGAGGAATATATTCATGCAAAACGAGAAATATATTAAAATATTCAACGTTTTCGAAAAAATCCAAAAAAATTCTCAAAATTTATAAATATTATAAAATGATGATAAATAATAAAATAGACAATTTTTGGGGTGTTACAATGAACACTAGATAGTCAATTAAGTGGGCCTACTATGTTATTCAACATATGTTGGAAGCCAAAAAGAAACATCATCCCCTGTCCTATGCTATGCTTATTACAACAATTATGGAGCTCTTTCATATCCCTCTGGTTGGGGAAGCCAAGGATACTAGCTCTAAAGGGCCTCAGTCTATTAGATTGTATACCCTGCAAAAGCTTCAGTTGAGGAAGATTGATAACCGACGGTACTATCTCCTTCATGGGAGCTATGGTCACATTCCTCATGAGGCTGATAATAATGAAGAAGAACAGTAACCTGCTACTGCTCCCGCTACCTTAGACCTCTTGTTTCAGGAAATGTGCACCTTGGCGACCATAGTGGAAGTCCGGATGGATCGCATTGAATAGAAGGTCGATCATCTTGAGCTGAGGATGGATCATTCCAATCAGGAGTTAGCCTCTATCTGATCCTTTCTAGAAGGACCCGTATATGTACCGAGGAGTGATGCTCGTACTCCCACATCTTCTGTTACACCCCTTGCCTATGATAGGGTCATAGTTGCTATCGGTGCACTTATTTCCTTTACTGCTCCTCTTACTGATACAGCCGTAGTTCCTAATGATGATGAGGAACTTCTTAGCTCCGAGGATGACCTTAATACCGATGATGATGATGTAGATCTTGGTGATGTAGCTGCTGGGAGTGAGACTGACAGTGATAGCGAGGCGATAGAGTGATATGGGCTTTATGTCATGATTTTTTTTATATACCTTGTTTAACCCATTGCATTTTATCACTTTTATAATTTTGTATATGACTTTGAATCTTTTGGTATTAATGTCTATTCAATCTGATTATTTCTCCAGTTTATATACATCTGTTGTTACTTTGATCTGATTGAAATAATTATACTCTAATTTTGCTTAGATTGTATGAGGAAATCATGAAAAATGCTATTGACACGCTGTTGAAATTTTATTGGTATTATTGACAAATTGAATGCTTATGTCTTTTTGATAATGCCAACGGGGGAGAGATTATTAGACATACGCCTTACATGAGTACGGGGGAGCATTTCTTCATGCTAATTATTTATCCTATCTCATGTATAAACTACGGGGGAGAGTAACGTTTAAATCTCTGATATATATATAAATACTTTGCTATTTTCCTATGTTATTTTGTCATCATAAAAAAAGGGGAGAATGTGAATGCTTATGTTATGAAGCATATCAAATGAAGTTTTTGATGATAACAAAGTCAAGATGAAGATCAAGAGAAGTGACCAAGATCAAAAGAGGTATGTTTGGTATAGGTTATAGGCCTTAGAATCTAAATTTAAAATGCTCTCAAGTATCTCAACTATCTCCAAATGGTTTTTTAAAGATCTTTCATATCAACTTGAAATTCAAAGTTCATATTTTAAAGAAATATTGATTTCAATCTTGGATTTTGTAAATCATGTTTATATCTCAACAAATCCATGTTTTTTCTGAGTTGGGCATGGCCATCAAACTTTATTGAACTTAAAAATTGTGTTTAAAGGCCATTGTAATCGATTACAAGCATGACAGAAGCCTTGTAAAATATTACATTAGGGTTGTAATCGATTACAAGTATAGCAGAGGCCATGTAATCGATCAAATGAAGGTTGTAATCGATTACATCTTGCCCAAAAGGCCAAGAACACGTTCTAAGAGCCATGTAATCGATTACATGGACTATGTAATCGATTACAACTAGTCTGACATTATCCAATGACTATTTATCAGCATTTAATGCTGCCCATTAATGTACCTAATGGCTCCTTTGATCTGAAAACTTATAAATATATGTCTTGGGTCTTCATTAATGGTTAACCAACAACTAAGAAACATATTACAATCATTCTAATTCGTGAATCATCTTTAAAACACTTATGCTCTGTTTTTGAATCAACTTGAGACATTCTTGAAGAGCATTCTAGGACTTCAATTTGTATTACATACTCTTTTGAGAGTTCCATCTATTAAACACTTTGATTCTTTGTAAAGAGGGTGAGGTATCCCTCAATTAACTTGTAAGGATGAGCATCCCTTGGATTTGAGGCTCAAGCACAAAGGGTGAGGTATCCCAAAGCTGTTGTGAGTACTCTACTGTGTAAAGGTAACAAGCACCTGTTTGAAACTTGAAGTTATAGTGGAAATCTCAGGTGTTTACTTGAGGACTAGATGTAACCTACAAGCGAATTGGTGGCTAAACCAAGATAAAGCTTTGTGTTTATTTTCTCTAAACTCCACTCTTTACTTTATGCACTATTTTATTGCATTATTTGAATTCTATTTTTCTTGGTTGATTCAATTAAGAGTGAAAGGTCTCTATTTTCTCTACCCATTCATTTCTAACAAACAATAGCTTCAACAAAAATTGATAATCAAGGCTTTAGCAAAAGAATTGCAAAAATAATTTTAAAACTCAATTCACCCCCTCTTGAGTTTTGAGGGTATAATCTCCTGCTTGCACTTCATTTTTCATAAGTCTTCTTCTTTGGAATCATTATGGAAACACACGCAAGGGATGAAAATCACATATTCTCAGTAATAAATTCATAAAACATGCTATCACAATCATTCCAGCTATTTCGAGGAAAAACACAATTCCAAACTCAAGTCTCATACATATAAAAGCTAGAAAGGTGGCAAAAGCCAAAATCATGTCATTTCTCTTCCCGAAATAAGGTCTCATTTTATATGTTGTATAGAAAACTCATTTCCATAAACACAACTCACAAAATATCATCTCAAAGATTAGCAATCGCCCATACAACTACAATGCCATGATTATGTAATGATTAGCGATCACCCATACAATTGCCATATTATGCCAAATTATGCCTTATGTTCATGCCTATGCAAAAGCCTAAATATGAATGTGAATAATGTTGTGATTCCTTAGACTTAGCGAAGGAACTCATCCTCAGTCTCTCAAGAAATGTATGATGTGCATGAGCATTGAACAAAGCAAAGAAACCCAGTTTTATAAGCTTTGAGCAAGCACTGGAACCCAGTTCTGTAAGTCTTCTCTTCGGGTAGTGAACTCATCAACTACGCGGTCTTCAATAATGATCACTATAATAGGAATGGTTGGTTACCTTCTCATTCAAAATTATATTTGATCACCAAGAGTGAGGACCTCAACCTCATCAACATAGTTTTGAAAAATAATTATGCCAATTACTACAATAACTACCATGCCAATTGGTTTACATCCATAACTACAAGTGTGAAATACAATGATGTCAAGTACTACAATAGTTAGTATATCAGTTGGTTTACATTCATCTTATCTTAAGTATGAATAACAATGATGCTAAGTATTAGAATAATTAACATACTAAATGATTTACATTCACCACAAAAATACTTCATTAAATACTCTTATTAAAGTCTCATCACTCATTAAGAAGCATAAAAGAAGAAACTACACAAGTTAAGCACTTCATTTCAACTAAATAAAAGTCCTCTCAGATTTTGGACTAGGCACTCAGGTGCCCAGGCGCTCAGCACAGGGTGCTCAAGCGCTCGAGTGGCAGAGGCTATACCCAGTTTTCCCTTATGATGGACGGTCAGGCGTTCGTCGCGCACTTAGGCACTCCAACATGGGCGCTCAAGCGCTCCTCACGTAGCTTGAAGCTGCTCTCTGTCTGGCATTGGGCACTTAAGCGCCCAACTCCCAGCGCCCAAGCACTAGTTGCCAATGGCCAAATTTTGCAAAATTATGTAAAACAACCATTGTTCCATTGAGGAACAATGACTTCCAATCACTCAAACCTCAATTTCAAGTGATTTTCAACACCTCATAAGGTTCATTAATACATTGCAACTCTCATACAATTTTTAAATCACTCCCACATATATCAATGAATCATTCATCATCTTAAAAACCTAAACCCGTCTCTTAGCTTAAGAGAAGCCATAAGTTTTTAAGGGATGAAAAATGCATCACCAAGCATACCATAAAGAAAAAACAAGCCATCCTCAAGTTCTACAACAAGATTAAGAGCACCAAGAATCACACTAAAACCCCATTACTCACATCAAGCCAACTCATGAGCAAGATGGAGAAATTGAAAAGAAAATGTAAAATAGTTTTCCCCTACCTCTAACTTCAGAAATTGAAAGAACTGAGAAGCTCCTCTCCTCCCTTTCCTTCTTCCTCCTCTTTGTTAGTTAATTTTCCTCCTTTGTCTCCTTTTTCTTTGCTTTGCCCTTGCTTCTACCTGATGGCAGCCATGAGAAATGAAGAAAAATGAGACAAATATCTCATTTAAAGACATAATATCAAGGCAGCAGAAACAAAGAGGGAATCGTGTAACACTTGGTCACTTAAGTGACTTACTGGTAACTTCTGATTTGTTAATAACACTTAGATTTCACTAAATCAAGTTTCCTAACTTCCAACAAGTTTGAAATAAATCCTAAGATTCATCAAGAATCTTATTTCACCATTTTCATAATTTTTCATATCTGCTAGTAGTCAATCCGGCATTAAAACATACACTCAATATGCTTAAAAATACCCAACTAACTACGATTAACTCATATTTTAACTGCACCATCTTCCACACAATTATAACATAGAAACAAAATCTTCACATTTATTTCTGTTAACTAAGCATTTTAAGCCAATTCTGCGGCTAATAACAATAATTTTTAAGTGATTAAGTGTGCTCAGAAGGTCATAAAATTTAACAAGCATGTTAAGCAAGTACTAGGTTACCTTTGTAACCATTTACAAGTCTAACATGTTTTTATGGGTTTTATATTTCTTCCCTCATTTTTAAAATTTTGTCCCTAAAATTTGGTTTACCTAATATAAGTAGTTCTAAACAACTCATATATAAACATAGGTGCAACAAAATACCAAAGAAATAAAATTTCACCAACAAACTCACTTTTCTCTGAACCAGGAGATTGTGTTGTCTCCTTGCCTTGCAACCAATAGACTCTCCCCGGTCTAAGATCTGACTTAGCCTTCTTCCGGTGAGGACAATTCCTTGCAAAGTGGTCTGACTTGCCACAAGTGAAACATGCTACGTGGTCAGTTATACAAGCCTTATCTCCATGAGTTCTACCATACTTGGCACACTTTTGCCCATGATCATCTATTTGAATCTGCTTTCCCTTATCTTTCTAATCTCTATGCCGTGAAGCACTCCTCTCTGACCTATCATATGTACTCTTCCACTTATAGTAATCTTGTGATCAATGCTTCTGCTATGGCCTAAAGCTAAGGGGTTCTACCACTCTGCACTTATTGACCAAGGTTGGGTAATCTCGAATCTCAAAAGGCTTCACTATCCTCTTCATACTATCTCTCAAACCTGTTTCAAACTTCACACACTTCAAACTATCATTGGGGTTTAACCTAAGGGAAGAAGAAAGCTTGGACAACTCCTCAAACCTCGCCACATACTATCCAACAGTCATGTTGCCTTGCTCTAACTGCAAAAACTCTATCTCTCTTTCCTCTCGTACATTTTGTAGAAAGTATTTCTCTAAGAATGCTATCTTAAATACCTCCCATGTAACCTGACTCCCCGCCACTTCCATCATCTTCCTAGCACCATTCCACCAGTGTTCAGCATCCCCCCTTAACATGTATGCATCAAAAGACATCCTTTGGTACTCTATGCATCTCATCACAACAAAAATCTTCTCTAACTCTGTTATTCACTCCTCGACCTTCACCGGATTGTACTCCCCTCGGAAGGATGGAGGACTAGCCTTCCAAAACTCTGACAGATCATGAAAATCATGATTCCTTTCCACCTGTACCACTTGTGCTAGCTAAGGTAGCTCCGATTGTGTATTCCCTATTTGCTCAAACATCCTAGCAGTTGTAGGTTGTCTATTCTTACATCGCATTAGCCATTTCCATCACGACCTCAGCCAAATTCGGACCTTCACTAGCAGAGTTCTTGGTTTCACAGGTTCTCCTTGGTGGTGCCATAGTTTCTTGTACACTCAGAACAATACATATTGAGTTAATTAGTCCTCAATATCATATAATCATGTAACAGTAGCTAATAACAATCCAACCTAAGGCAAGCCATGCAATTCTATTCAAACATCTCTAACAAGAGGCAAAGAAATGCATAACACACAAAGGAACTCCTAAACATACCTAAACATAGTCAGTCCATACCCCATCTCAACAGGATGAACTGCTTTGATACCATAATATAACATTCCAAATTTAATAACAACAGTGTAATCTATATTATACCATAGTAATTAGATCTAGGCATGCTACTAACTACTAAAACATTTCTAATATAACATAACAACATTACATAAGAAAATATAAGCCACAAATGGAAGATAATATACATAACATCGATATTTCTCATAAACTCAAACTAGGCCTCTCAAGGCACAAAAGATATATGTTTCAAAAGAGACTGTACAAATAAATTAAACTAAGCTAAGCTCTCCAAGCTTCTGCTTGCACTTCATTTTCCATAAGTCTTCTTCCCTGGAATCATTATGGAAGCACACACAAGGGGTGAGAATCACATATTCTCAGTAGTTAAATCTATAAAACATGCCAACACAATCATTCTAGCTACTTCAGGGAAAAACACAATTCCAAACTCAAGTCTCATACATATAAAAGCTAGAAATGTGGCAAAAGCCAAAACCATGTCCTTTCTCTTCTTGAAATTAGTTCTTTAACACCCCAAAAATTTCTTGTTTCTTGATATATATTCATTTTACAATATTTATAATTTTTGAGAATTTTTCTAGAATTATTTGAATTATTTGATTATTTTAATATTTTTCTCGATCTACGTGTGCACTACGCGGGGTCGGGAAAATAAAATATTTTCCCCAAGGCCGAAAAACTTTGGACTGTGAAAATGTCAATGGAGGATCTTACTAAACCCGAAACTGGGCACAATTTATGAAGTTTTGTTTTTTGAGATTTTATTTGATAAATAAAATCGTAGTATATTTTATTATCTGTGGGACAATAATTACTGTTTCTGCTGACTGTAACTTTTATCCACTGCATAATAGCTCTAGTAGAGTGTTAGTCATCTTTTCTAGAGAGCATTTTAATGACATCATTAAGATGACATTATCACCATGACATCACCCTTCACTTTATCAAAAATTGTATGAAGCTTCTCAAGGAAACTTCACCTTTCCTCTCTCCTCCTTGGGCTCCACAGTTTTGGAGGGAAGGAAAGATGACAATCTTGTCATCTTTTCACTCAAAGACATCACTTTCATTTTCATTCCAAAAAGCTATCACTTTCTCTCTCTACCTTTCTCTCTTCTCTCCCTCACGTTCTCTCTTCTCTTTTTCCTTTTCACCCACACTGTTCCAACACCATTTGTGGCCATCCATCCTTGCTTCCTCCAACCAACCTTGATTCTTGATTCTTCTTGTCATATAGAAGCTTTTTTCCTTAGTGAGCATCTATTGATTCCTCCATCTTCATCATTTTCTACCAAGCCCTAAAGCTTGAAACTTTGAGGTAAAGTTCTTAAATTTCATCCTTTCTCTTCTCATTTTCGTGGTCCTTGGTCACCCTTGTGATTGGGTGAGTTTGACCATCCTAGGGTTTTCTTGTTGGTGGTGGACAAAGTATTGCAAGGAGCTTGCTTTCTTTGGTTGTCTCTTTAGGTAAGAGGGAGATCATTCTCTTCAACCTATCTTGGTGGTGAGGATCACATTTTTGTGTTGATGGTGAGGAATCCATGTGTGGGTTTCTCACTTTGTTGTATGATTTTCTTTGATAATGAGGGATTTAATTGTGTTGTATGACTCTAATACTTGATATTGTGTAACTTGATGTATTGGAATGCTTGAATGTTTGAATGTACATATGGAAAACACCTCCTGATGCAAATACACGGGTCGTGTAGTTTGACATGGCCCAGGCTGTGTTGCTGTCTGGAAACACAATTTCCATAGGCTTCTTAAGTCAGAGAAGAAACGGCCCAGGTCGTGTTTGAGGACACGGTCGTGTAATCGAGTAGTTTAGATTTGAAACATTTACTGTACTTCCAGAGGAGTACACGACCTAGGCCGTGTAAGGGGACACAGCCGTGTTAGGCAGGCTGTGTTAGGGAATATGGCCATGTTTAGGGAAATGATGGAAAATTGTTGGATTCTTAGTTCCTTAGAGACTCATGACCTCATTGGGCACCCAATGTGAGACTTTTGTATCAAGTTAAAACCTAGTTAATTAAATGAGTAGACACCTAATTAGGAATTCATAATATGGAAAAAATAAATAACAAGTCCTTAACCTATAGCTTAAAGTGGTCCTTGGATAAAGAAAGAACATGAGTGGGGGTGATGTTGTGTGGAACTTAGAAATGATTTATTTAAGTGAATTTGATCTAAAACAAAGGAAATGACTTATTTAATTAAGTGTAATAAAGGTTGAATGAAAAATACTAGAGAGGTTTGATAGGAAAAATATGTCTTACTTTTTGAGAACTGGACAATGACTTGTTGTGGGTCCATAAGTGGGACCAAGGATTGTTGATAATAGATTGAGCCTAATGTGGCGTAAAATTATGGACAAGTCATACTATTATTAAAATTCTGTATATCTATGCATTAAGTTATCATGCATTGTGAAAGTCCGTTGGACTATATTAAAAGGCTGTATGCCTAGGAGATGAATTACACCTATGTGCTGGTGTGAAAGGACTAGTGTAGGTCATTTGTGAACCTTGGGGGTGTCGAGGTGCGGGTATCTCACAATGGACAGTTGGTAGCTCCTCCGTGCTGTGGGATGGACCGATGCAAATGCACCAACAATCCAGACCGAGACGTTGTCCTATATCACGATCTAGTGTAGAATGTCTTGTACAATGCCTTGATGTGCACGTTGATAAATTGATGAACTATAACAATTTTGGCTACGGTAGCTGAGTTACAGACATGTCTCCTTGATCATTCTCTCTGATGTTGTGTCTAGCTCCATGGAGTAGGAGTTTGATACCTTGATCATGTGCATAGTCTGTTCACATATTTATCTGGCATAAATATATATGATTTATGGAATCGTTTATTTTAAGGATGCTATGACTATCTGTATTATTAAATTATTTCTATCTGCATCTTGATGTTGATTATTATGATTGCCATGCTGTGAGGTGTCCTACGCTGTTTCTGATTTTCTACTGCCATAATTGGTATTGATGTTGAATATCTCACCTCTTCTCTGTATTTCTACTATTCTATTTGAATTTATGCTCTTAAAAGACCGAGGCGAGGAAGAGTCTGAGTTTCTTGATTTTGAAACGAGTTTTTCTGCTTAGCAATGGCATTGCGGTGTGGTTTCCTAGGGTATGCCAGGCCGAGGTTCCACAGAGGCATTGACTGCTGACACATTAATTTGATCACCGTGTGCTGTGTCTACATCGGAGATATGATGATATCATTAGCTTGGGGTCGCTATGATCCACCTGTCTTTTCTTTGGTTGTGGCTGTATCACTGGAGTTCTACATGTCGATACTTGAGGTGTGGGGCGATCGTGAGAATACTCCACACAAGGACTCGTTCTTGTCCTCCGCACGAGCTCCTGTTTGTGAATTGTTTGCTTCTGTAAGGATTTCCTCTTCTGAAGAGGATCCCTCTGAGGCTCCTTCTCGGTAGCTTTTGGTGTAACACCCCCTCTGAAGGGTATCAAATTTCAAAAACAACTCCTTGTGAAATTAATTACCCATATTATAAAATATTGAATATTAACTTAATACGAGTTTCAAAATTTCTTTTTTGCGGAAAACATAAACTTATTAAACAAAGTACACAAGATACGAGAATTAAATAACATACTTTATATTTAAACAAAATTTATTACAATGACACGTCCATAATACTTACATACCCCAAAACATAATTAACCTAGACTGGCCCAAGTTCACAACATCTAGGAACAAGAATTCTCCTCAGGAAACAAATTACCTAATTGGGAATGTCTCGACGGATAGAAATCCGACCCAAAGATAAATAGAAGTCCTCTCTAGGAGTACAATGAAAATCACTCCACAACTCCCTGATAGGTAAAACAAACTCTGCATAAGCAACCGTAAAAGATGAAGTAATGACCCCATTGCGAGTCCTACTTGCAGATAAAGAAATGTCACCACAATACTCTATATACTCGGAGTTCCAAAGGACACGCCAAGCCTCAGCGCCTTCAAGAAACTATAGTCTAAAGAAACCTAATTGACTCCTCCTTGCCGCTATCGTAGTCTTCAAAGATGTAAGCATAAAATAGAAACAGACAGAACAATACAGCAAAGAGGTGAGATCCCCTACATCAATACCAGTCTGGCAGTATAGAAAATGATAGCAGGCATACAGATATAATAATTAACATAATGTACTATATTATCATTTTACAGTAAATCATACTGGCATTTCACGAATAAATTATCATACCACAGATAGAATATCAGATAAACACAATCTTCATTTTAAGATGCTGACCATCGTTCTAGATTGACCCCTCTTTTCCTGTCACATCATTCCAGAATTCCTTCTCCAAGGTAAGTTATTTCACTTGCCTATTCTTAATCTTAACAGAAAATGTCTCATAGATCAAGTTTTCTTCTAATTGTACTGTATTTGGTACCATGACATGGCTTGAGTCAAGAATATATTTTCCCAATTAAGATTCATGGAAGACACTATAAGGGTTAGAAAGAAAGTAATAAGGCTATTTGGTAGATTACCGAATTTATCCAACAAAGAATTTGATATGGTCCAATAAATTTAGAAATGAACCTGATCCAATGAATTTAGAAATGAACATTTTGGATTCAAATCCAAAAATCTCAGTCTCAAGAAACACTAAGGTTTTATTGAAACAATCTATTAGGATATGGTTAGAAGATAACCAATCCATTTATAAAGTCATGAGCTCAAATAGATGTGAATTTTAGAGAAATAAATCAAACCAATAGAAAAAATTCAATCGTTGATAGAAATAGATAGATTAATCAAACTGGAATAACAACAACAGGTTTAGCAACAAGAGTAGAAATACTCAGATCAAAAGATAATAAGTGCATCATGCATAACCCAAATCGATTTACTTAGTCTATTTGTGAGAGAAATAGACAAACCAAATCAACAGAAAAGTTCCAATCGAAAATAGTAATAGGATAGCTTTAAACAGGCTGAGTGATGATGACAAGTTTAGAAGTTGAAGTAGCAAAGTCAAAAGGAAACAAAAACACAGATAACCCAAATAGTTCACACAGTCACAAACAACAAAAGAATGGGTTACCTTGCAAGTTATACAACACAGTTTTAGGATCACTCTCTATGGTACAACTTCTTTATTCCTTAAGTCCTTATATTTGAACGCTTCCATTCTGCTTTTTGTATTGACTCTTTCTTCAGCTTGAGATTTTGAAACAGGTGCATCACTAATAGAAGGCTCTATCTCCAGTTGTGTACAGTCTTTAGAATTGTGTCCGGGCTTCCCGCATCTGAAACAAATAATTCCTCTGATCATACACTCCTTCGTTAAGTGACCTTTTCCACACTTGAAGCATTTTGGCAATGATGCCACAGTCTGACCAAAACGATTATTACTAGTACTTCCTCCATTTTGTTGTTACTCTCCTAGTGGTCGTGTATACGACTTTTGCTGAAATCGATTGACCTTGCATTTCCTTCCCTTTTGGAACCTAGTTGGTCCAAAGTTACGGGGTCTTATACTTTGAGATTGATTCAACCCTAACAAGTTCTGAAGTTCGATTATCAATTTCAGTTGCTGAACAACCTTCTGACTCTGTTGTACTGCTACGTCAGTCATCCTCTGGATTATTCTTCTTGCTACGACCATACGATCATTGCCACGTCGTGCATTCACATGCTTACGTCTACCACGAGCCATCGTCTTTATTCAAAGACAAACAAATCAAAACACAAAGAAACCAAACGTAAACATTTCAAACAACATTGTCTCCTTTTGGAAACCAAATAATATATCTCTGTGTTCAGTGTCAGAGACTCACATAGTACAAACAAGATGAACCTACCCACATACCCAAAAGACTCTAACTTGGGCTCTGATACCAACTAATGTAACACCCCCTCTAAAGGGTATCACATTTCAAAAACAACTCATTGTGAAATTAATTACCCAAGTTATAAAATATTTAATATTAACTTAATACGAGTTTTAAAATTTCCTTTTCGCGGAAAACATAAACTTATTAAACAAAGTACACAAGATACAAGAATTGAATAACATACTTTATATTTAAACAAAATTTATTACAACGACATGCCCATAATACTTACATACCCCAAAACGTAATTAACCTAGACTAGCCCAAGTTCACAACATTTAGGAACAATAATTATCCTCAGGAAACAAATTCCCTAACTGGGAATGTCTCGACGGATAGAAATTTGACCCAAAGATAAATTGAAGTCCTCTCTAGGAGTATAGTGAAAATAACTCCACAACTCCCTGATAGGTAAAACAAACTCTGCATAAGCAACCGTAAAAGAAGAAGTAATGACCCTATTGCAAGTCCTATTTGCAGAGAAAGAAATGTTACCACAATACTCTATATACTCAGAGTCCCAATGGACACGCCAAGCCTCAGCGCCTTCAAAAAACTATAGTCTAAAGAAACCTAATTGACTCCTCCTTGCCGCCATTGTAGTCTTCAAAGATGTAACCATAAAATAGAAACAGACAGAACAATACAGCAAAGAGGTGAGATCCCCTACATCAATACCAGTCTGGCAGCATAGAAAATGACAGTAGAAATACAAATATAATAATTAACATAATGTACCATATTATCATTTTACAGTAAATCATACTACCATTTGACGAATAAATTATCATACCACAGATAGAATATCAGATAAACACAATCATTATTTTAAGATGCTGACCAATAATGCATATGCACAGGGACTCAGTCCTACTCCATGGAGCTAATACACAATGTCGGAGAGAAGATCCAGAAGATATGTCTGTCACTTGGCCGCCATGGCCAAATGTGCTATAATTTATCAATATATCAAAGTGTACATCAGGCATTGTATAAGACATTCTATACTAGATCGTGATATAAGATAGTGTCTCGGTCCGGATCGTCGATGCGTTTGCATCGGTCTGCCTCACGGACAGAAGAATTACCAACCATCCATTGTGAGGTACCCGCACCCCGACGCCTCCAAGGTCAATGAGTGACCTACACTTGTCTACTCGCACCCGCACTTAGGTGTAAATCAATCTCCTAGGCACATAGCCTTAATCAATAAGCGAACACGATTTTCTATGCATGATGTATGATCCAAATACACATACTATCATTAATCACACAATATCTCATATTCACACGTCGTTACTTGGCGATATCATTATTCAACATAATTGGGTCAATCACCGTTGAACCGTTCCCAATGGTATTAAATCAACTGCCCATACAATTGTCTAATGCCATTAGTATCAATGATATTATATAACCGCCCATACAATTACATAATAACAATGATCCACTCGGGTCTAGTACTTCGGCCCTACAGCAAAACTCGCTGTTCCTTTTAATCGCATAGCAATATTATCGCATTTTCACAATCGCTTAACACTTTTGTTACGTTTTCAAATTGCGTAAATATTTTTCAACATTTTCTCAATCGCGTAATTAAAAATCACTATTTTTAAATCGTGTAAGAGTTTTTCTACATATTTTCAATCGCATAAAATATTTCTGACATATTTTAAGGTTAAAGTAATATTTTTTTTCATTTATTATCAAAATTTGACTTTATTTTCATTATTTCCATAATAATCCCTCTTTAAATAATATTTCCAAGATATTCTCATTAAAAATCAGTATTTGCTACCGTTTCCCAGAAAACTTCATTTCTTTAATTTGCTTGAGATATTACAGCTCAAAATTTCCTAACACGCTTCAAAACCCAAAGGGTGAGCTATACGTTAATAAATTTCCAGTTCAATTGTTATCTTACTTCATAACTAAATTATGTTAATTTAATTTTGAAAAGTAGATTATTTCCTCTTTAGGTCTAAAAATTTATCAAATTAATTTTCTATCAATCAAACACCTAAGTCTACACTTAGTAAAATAATTTTGGATTTTGGATATCAAAAATAGTATGTTGGCTGAAATTGTACTTTAGGTTTCTCAAATCATATTTAATTATTTTCTATCACTTTTTTCTTTTCAAAAACCTTTAAACCAATTTCTTGTCATAAAATCATTTAATCTATGATTAAGAAAATAATTTAAACATTTTGTCCCCATAGTGATGTTGCGGCCATGAGCCTCTAGGGTTCTTTGGAACCATCATACAATTTTCTCATCAAGTAAATCACATCTTACTTTACACAAATATCATCATACTTTCTTAATCACATACTCATGCATAATAAGCATACCAATCACACAATCAAACATATCTTCTAAGCTATCAAGCATACCAATCACATAATCAAACATAAACAATAAAAGCTTAAACAATCAAGTGAATAAATCCTTTAGGATTTTTCACCACAAACAAGCCATTCCTTCACCACCAACACCTGGTTGATGAGGTTACTCTCCCTCTTACCTCAGTGAAGACAACAAACTTCAAGTTCCTTCTCCTCTTGATTTCATGAAGTACCAAAGAAAAACCCTAAAAATCTTAAACAAATCTTAAAGTCATAAACCAAGCTTAAGAACAAGAAACCATGGATCAATCATTGTTTAGAAATTCAAGAATCCAACTTAGGATCAAGAAATCAAGAAGTTACCTTAGGAGTAGAAAACCAAAGCTTGATTTTTGAAGCACTTAGAGGATGATTTAGGTAAAACTCACAAAAGGAAAAGTGTTTAGAATTGTATCTAGGTTAAGAAAGTAGGATTGGATGGAATTTTAGAAGTTTGGAGGTTGGATTTTGGTGTGGAGGCCTCCAAAGAAAGGAGAAGAATGGCGTTCTTGAGTGTTCTTGAGGTGAGAGAAAAGATGAAGGCTTTCTTTGTCACAAAGTGATAGTAAATGAAAATAGAATAGCCAATTTTCTAAAGCATAGCCTTGAGGTGAGTGAATAGGAAATATCAAGGCTTAATTATGATGATAGAAAATATCACAAAGTGTTCACATGGATTTCACATGGCCAATATCACATAATGGTCATCATTTGGTCATTTAGAAGAACCTTGAACCTCCTAGAAATTGCTTGTTGGCCATGGAGCACATGGTGAGTGTAACTAAGTTTGGTTTAGTTCTAATTCCTAGTTACACTTAGCTTAACTAATTGGTTCATCTAGTTACATTTAAACTAATTTAGTTAGGGCATTTAGTCACATTCTAACTATTTAATTACTTGATTAAGTCATTGCATAGGTCATGCATTGTCATGCTTCTAGAAAAAACTTAGATATTTTCCTAGTAACTATGGCTTCTAAGTATTAGTAACTAAGTTAGTTCCATCTAGTTACTAGTTGGGCTATTAGGGTAACTTAGTTAGTTTGTCTAGTTACTTAGTAACTAGCCTAGCCATTTTTGTTGACTTTTCAATAAACCAACATGATTTTAATTGATTGGTCATAATGTCATGTAATGATGATTCATAATTAGTCTTAAGATATTTAGCTTAGATATTTTCTACTTAGATATTTTTGAAAAGATATTTTTATTTAGATATTTTTCTAAGATATTTTCTCGTTATATATTTATCCTTAGATATTTATAGCTAGATATTTATTTCTTAGATATTTATCTGTAGATATTTTACCAGGTGAGTCATCACAAGAAGTTTCTAGAACGGCTGACTCACTGTGATGAGTCACAGGTTGAGTCAGTATTCTACTACTTTCTAGAATGTGGCGAGTCACCATTCTAGAATATGGCAACTCATCGCTTCTAGAAAAAGAATGACAAGACAAGTTTAAAATATCTTGAAAGAATAAGTAGTCAAATTGAATTTGTCTTCTAGCTTAAGTAGTCAATTTGAATTTCTCCTCTTTAAGTTGAGTATCCAATTTGCCTTCTTCCTGCTTACCATTGGTCCCTCACTTTGACTCATCGTCATCAAGATTTTTTCTAGCAGATATTACCCAATGGACAATAGCTACTGCTATTATTACTCAATGGATAATAGAAAACTCAGATATAGAAAATCTCTGTCAACTGTTCCTGGTTTTGGGTTATGTAAGATCCCCCGATCCCGCCTTTACAGTCTGAAACTTTCTGGTTTAGGAGAAATTTTTATTTTTTCGGGTCCGCCTCAAACACACATATAACTCAATATAATATTAAAATAATCACAGACTCAGAAAATTTGACAAAAGTTCACAAAAATTATAAAAATTATAAAACTCATATGTATTAAAAAAATGAAGTTCGGGCATATATTTCAAAAATAATATTAAAATAATCAAAATAATATTAAAATATTCAAAATAATTAAAAATCCCCAAAAATTCACAAAAACTCATAAATATTATAAAACATATTTATTTCAAGAAAAATAAAAAATTAAGATGTTACAACTCTCTCCCTCTAAAAAGAATTTCGTCCTCAAAATTTCTGTTACATATAAAAACAAAAAGGATATTACGTCTTTATCTTGCCTTCCTGCTCCCACGTAGCATTTTCAGTTACGTCAATCTAGATGACATTGTTGCTTCTTTCGAATTTCCTTCTTTAGACTACTCGAATAAGTAATCGTTACTCAAACAAATTCTCCTTAACCATCATAATAGATATGCACTAGGTACATTTTCTACTTGAGACATTCGCCATGACACTTGCCTTTTCGAAATGACACTGAAGTTGAAAATTGTAGTCCTTTGAAAATTCTAACTATCGTTTCTTCCTCGTATCCAAGCCCTTCCTGATTGAATAGGTACTCCAAGCTCTTGAAATCACTATAGACATTGTAGGTTGATCCATAAGGAAAACGTCTCCAAATTTTCCACGCAAATACAACTATCGCAAAACTCCAAATGTGAATCGAATCACTCTTCTCATGCACGTTCCACTGCCTTGAAGTATACGCCATAGCCTTTCTATTTGATCTCAACACTCAACCTAAATCCACAAGTTGAACTTCGTCTAGCAGAATTCACACTTGGACAGTTTCGCATATAACTCCTTCTTCCTCTTCAGAAATTGAAGAACTGCATTGAGATGTTCAGCACATTCCTCCGGGCTTCGAGAATAGATTAGAATATTGCCAACTAGAAGAACGACAAATCTGTCTAAATAGAGACGAAAGATCCTATTCATGTAATTCATGAATATCACAAAACATTCTTTACTCCGAGCGGTATTACTAAATACTCGTAGTGCCTATAATGCGTCTGAAAAATTATCTTGGAACATCTACTTTCACGCGAATCTGATGATAACTAGCATGCAAATCGATCTTGAAGAAAATAATGACTCCCTTCATTCGGTCTTCTAGTTACCATGTTGTATTTCCTATCACATCGTTCCAGATTTCCTTCTCCAAGGTAAGTTGTTTCACTTGCCTATTCTTAATCTTAACAGAAAATGTCTCATAGATCAAGTTTTCTTCTAATTGTACTGTATTTGGTACCATGACATGGCTTGAGTCAAGAATATATTTTCCCAATTAAGATTCATGGAAGACACTATAAAGGTTAGAAAGAAAGTAATAAGGCTATTTAGTAGATTACTGAATTTATCCAACAAAGAATTTGATATGGTCCAACAAATTTAGAAATGAACCTGATCCAATGAATTTAGAAATGAACTTTTTGGATTCAAATCCAAAAATCTCAGTCTCAAGAAACACTAAGGTTTTATTGAAACAATCTATTAGGATATGGTTGGAAGATAACTAATCCATTTATAAAGTCATGAACTCAAATAGATGTGAATTTTAGAGAAACAATCAAACTAACAGAAAAGATTCAATCTTTGATAGAAATAGATAGATTAATCAAACTGGAATAGCAACAACAAGTTTAGCAACAAGAGTAGAAATACTCAGATCAAAAGACAATAAGTGCATCATGCATAACCTAAATAGATTTACTCAGTCTATTTGTGAGAGAAATAAACAAACCAAATCAACAGAAAAGTTCCAATCGAAAATAGTAATAGGATAGTTTTAAATAGGCTGAGTGATGATAACAAGTTTAGAAGTTGAAGTAGTAAAGTCAAAAGGAAATAAAAACACAGATAACCTAAATAGTTCACACAGTCACAGACAACAAAAGAATGTGTTACCTTGCAAGTTATACAGCACAGTTTTAGGACCACTCTCTATGGTACAGCTTCTATATTCCTTAAGTCCTTATATTTGAACGCTTCCATTCCACTCTTTGTATTGACTCTTTCTTCAGCTTGAGATTTTCAAACAGGTGCATCACTAACAGAAGGCTCCGTCTCCGATTGTGTACAATCTTTAGAAATGTGTCTGGGCTTCCCGCATCTGAAACAAATAATTCCTCAGATCATACACTCCTTCGTTAAGTGGTCTTTTCCACACTTGAAGCATTTTGGCGACGATGCCACAGTCTGACCAAAACAATTGTTACTAGTACTTCCTCCATTTTGTTGTTGCTCCCCTAGTGATCGTGTATACGGCTTTTGTTGAAATCGATTGACCTTGCATTTCCTTCCCTTTTGGAACCTAGTTGGTCCAAAGTTACGGGGTCTTGTACTCTGAGATTGATTCAACCTTAACAAGTTCTGAAGTTCAATTATCAGTTTCAGTTGCAGAACGACCTTCTGACTCTGTTATACTACTACGTCAGTCATCCTCTGGATTATACTTCTTACTACGACCATACGATCATTGCCACGTCTTGCATTCATATACTTATGTCTACCACGAGCCATCGTCTTTATTCAAAGACAAACAAAACAAAACACAAAGAAACCAAATGTAAACATTTCAAACAACATTGTCTCCTTTTGGAAACCAAATATTATATCTCTGTATTTAGTGTCAGAGACTCACACAGCACAAACAAGATGAACCTACCCACAAACCTAAAAGACTCTAACTTCGGCTTTGATACCAACTAATGTAACACCCCCTCTGAAGGGTATCAAATTTCAAAAACAACTCCTTGTGAAATTAATTACCCAAGTTATAAAATATTTAATATTAACTTAATACGAGTTTTAAAATTTCTTTTTTGCGAAAAACATAAACTTATTAAACAAAGTACTCAAGATACGAGAATTGAATAACATACTTTATATTTAAACAAAATTTATTACAATGACACGTCCATAATACTTACATACCCCAAAATGTAATTAACCTAGACTGGCCCAAGTTCAAAACATCTAGGAACAAGAATTCTCCTCAGGAAACAAATTCCCTAATTGGGAATGTCTCGACGGATAGAAATCCAACCCAAAGATAAATCGAAGTCCTCTTTAGGAGTACAGTGAAAATCACTCCACAACTCCCTGATAGGTAAAATAAACTCTGCATAAGCAACCGTAAAAGATGAAGTAATGACCCCATTGCGAGTCCTACTTGCAGATAAAGAAATGTCACCACAATACTCTGTATACATGGAGTCCCAATGGACACGCCAAGCCTCAGCTCCTTCAAGAAACTATAGTCTAAAGAAACCTAATTGACCCCTCCTTGCCACCATCGTAGTCTTCAAAGATGTAAGCATAAAATAGAAACAGACAGAACAATACAGTAAAGAGGTGAGATCCCCTACATCAATACCAGTCTAGCAGTATAGAAAATGACAGCAGACATACAGATATAATAATTAACATAATGTACCATATTATCATTTTACAGTAAATCATACTGCCATTTGACGAATAAATTATCATACCACAGATAGAATATCAGATAAACACAATCATCATTTTAAGATGCTGACTAATAATGCATATGCATAAGGACTCAGTTCTACTCCATGGAGCTAATACACAATGTCAGAGAGAAGATCCAGAAGATATGTCTGTCTCTTGGCTGCCATGGCCAAAAGTGCCATAATTTATCAATATATCAAAGTGTACATCAGGCATTGTACAAGACATTCTATACTAGATCGTGATATAAGACAGTGTCTCGGTCCGGATTGTCGGTGCATTTGCATCGGTCTGCCTCACGGACAGAAGAGCTACTAACCATCCATTGTGAGGTACCCGCACCCCGACGCCCCCAAGGTCAATGAGTGACCTACACTTGTCTACTCGCACCCGCACTTAGGTGTAAATCAATCTCCTAGGCACATAGCCTTAATCAATAAGCGAACACGCTTTTCTATGCATGATGTATGATCCAAATACACATACTGTCATTAATCACACAATATCTCATATTCACACGCCGCTACTTGGTGATATCATTATTCAACATAATCGGGTCAATCACCGTTGAACCGTTCCCAATGGTATTAAATCAACCGCCCATACAATTGTCTAATGCCATTAGTATCAATGATATTATATAATCGCCCATACAATTACATAATAACAATGATCCACTCGGGTCCAGTACTGCGGCCCTGCAGCAAAACTTGCTGTTTCTTTTAATCGCGTAGCAATATTATCACATTTTCACAATCGCGTAATAATTTTGTTACATTTTCAAATCGCATAAATATTTTTTAATGTTTTCTCAATCGTGTAATTAAAAATCACTATTTTTAAATCGCGTAAGAGTTTTTCTACATATTTTCAATCGCATAAAATATTTCTCGCATATTTTAAGCTCAAATTAATATTTTTTTCATTTATTATCAAAATTTGACTTTATTTTCATTATTTCTATAATAATCCCTCTTTAAATAATATTTCCAAGATATTCTCATTAAAAATCAGTATTTGCTACCGTTTCCTAGAAAACTTCATTTCTTTAATTTGCTTGAGATATTACAGCTCAAAATTTCCTAACACGCTTCAAAACTCAAAGGGTGAGCTATACGTTAGTAAATTTCAAGTTTAACTGTTATCTTACTTCATAACTAAATTATGTTAATTTAATTTTGAAAAGTAGATTATTTCCTCTTTAGGTCTAAAAATTTATCAAATCAATTTTCTATCAATCAAACACCTAAGTCTACACTTAGTAAAATAATTTTGGATTTTGGATATCAAAAATAGTATGTTGGCTGAAATTGTACTTTAGGTTTCTCAAATCATATTTAATTATTTTCTATCGCTTTATTCTTTTCAAAAACCTTTAAACCAATTTCTTGTCATAAAATCATTTAATCAATGATTAGGAAAATAATTTAAACATTTTGTCCCCATAGTGATGTTGAGGCCGTGAGCCTCTAGGATTCTTTGGAACCATCATACGATTTCCTCATCATGTAAATCACATTTTACTTTACACAAATATCATCATACTTTCTTAATCACATACTCATGCATAATAAGCATACCAATAACACAATCAAACATATCTTCTAAGCTATCAAGCATACCAATCACATAATCAAATATAAACAATAAAAGCTTAAACAATTAAGTGAATAAATTCTTAGGGATTTTTCACCTCAAACAAGCCTTTCCCTCACCACCAACACTTGGTTGATGAGGTTAATCTCCTTCTTACCTCAATGAAGACAACAAACTTCAAGTTCCTTCTCCTCTTGATTTCGTGAAGTACCAAAGAAAAACCCTAAAAATCTTAAACAAATCTTAAAGTCATAAACCAAGCTTAAGAACAAGAAACCATGGATCAATCATGGTTTAGAAATTCAAGAATCCAACTCAGGATCAAGAAATTAAGAAGTTACCTTAGGAGTAGAAAGCCAAAGCTTGATTTTTGAAGCACTTAGAGGATGATTTAGGTAAAACTCACAAAAGGAAAATTGTTTAGAATTGTATCTAGGTTAAGAAAGTAGGATTGGATGGAATTTTAGATGTTTGGAGGTTGGGTTTTGGTGTGGAGGCTGTGAGCTCTAAAGAAAGGAGAAGAATGATGTTCTTGAGTGTTCTTGAGGTGAGAGAAAAGATGAAGGCTTTCTTTGTCAAAAAGTGATAGTAATTGAAAATAGAATAGCCAATTTTCTAATGCATAGCCGTGAGGTGAGTGAATAGGAAAGATCAAGGCTTAATTATGATGATAGAAAATATCACAAAGTTTTCACATGGATTTCACATAGCCAGTGTCTCATAATGGTCATCATTTTGTCATTTAGAAGAACCTTGAACCCCTAGAAATTGCTTGTTGGCCGTGGAGCACATGGTGAGTGTAACTAAGTTTGGTTTAGTTCTAATTCCTTTTTACACTTAGCTTAACTAATTGGTTCATCTAGTTACATTTAAACTAATTTAGTTAGGGCATTTAGTCACATTCTAACTATTTAATTACTTGGTTAAGTCATTGCATAGGTCATGCATTGTCATGCTTCTAGAAAAACCTTAGATATTTTCCTAGTAAATATGGCTTCTAAGTATTAGTAACTAAGTTAGTTCCATCTAGTTACTAGTTAGGCTATTAGGGCAACTTAGTTAGTTTGTCTAGTTACTTAATAACTAGCCTAGCCACTTTTGTTGACTTTTCAATAAACTAACATGATTTTAATTGATTGGTCATAATGACATGTAATGATGATTCATAATTACACTTAAGATATTTAGCTTAAATATTTTCTGCTTAGATATTTTCAAAAAGATATTTTTACTCAGATATTTGTCTAAGATATTTTACTGAAATATTTTCTCGTTAGATATTTATCCTTAGATATTTATAGCTAAATATTTATTTTTTTGATATTTATCCGTAGATATTTTATTAGGTGAGTCATCACAAGAAGTTTCTAGAATGGGTGACTCACTGTGGCGAGTCACAGGGTAAGTCAGTATTCTACTATTTTCTAGAATATGGTGAGTCACCATTCTAGAATATAGCGAGTCATCGCTTCTAGAAAAAGAATGACAAGACAAGTTTAAAATATCTTGAAAGAATAAGTAGCCAAATTGAATTTGTCTTCTAGCTTAAGTAGTCAATTTGAATTTCTCCTCTTCAAGTTGGGTATCCAATTTGCCTTCTTCTTGCTTACCATTGGTCCATCACTTTGACTTATCGCCATCAAGATATTTTCTACCAGATATTACCCAATGGACAATAGCTACTACTATTATTACTCAATGGATAATAGAAAACTCAAATATAAAAAATTTTCGTCAACTGTTCCCACTTTCGGGTTTAGTAAGATTCCCCGATCCCGCCTTGACAGTTCGAAACTTTGTAGTTTAGGAAAATTTTTTATTTTTTCGGACCCGCCTCAAACACACATACAACTCAATATAATATTAAAATAATCACAGACTCAGAAAATTCTACAAAAATTCTAAAAAATCATAAAAATTATAAAACTCATATATATTTAGAAAAAATAAAGTTCGGGCATATATTTCAAAAATAATATTAAAATAATCAAAATCATATTAAAATATTCAAAATAATTAAAAATCCCCAAAAATTCACAAAAACTCATAAATATTATAAAACATATTTATTTCAAGAAAAATAAAAAATCAGGATGTTACATTTGGGGGCATGATACTTTTTGTAGCCGAGGTGGCTGTCTGTATATAACTTTTTGGGGCTCTTAAAGCTTCTGTTTCTTTTGCTAGCTTTTGATGTATTTACTGACTTATGTTATGTAACTAAACATATATATATGGCATGTATCTTTTGTACAAATGTATGGTTTGATCTTCATGATGAGTTCCACTAAGTTTATATTTTCTACTTACAAAAGCAACAAAAAAATAATAATAAAAGAGAATATGCTAAGTTAAGATACTATATTAATAAATAGGCTAATACTTATAGATATAACAAACTGGGTGTTAATAATAGTTTTGAGTTACGTATGTTTGGTGTGATGTCCTCCTGACGAAAAAGTGAGCATTACACTAGTTTGGTATCAGAGCCCTAGTTTGAGTCTTTCTTTTGGGTTTTGTAGTTAGGTCTGTATTGTTTGTACTGTGTGTTTCTCTGAAACCAAACACAGAGATATATTGTCTGATTTTCAAAAGGTTACATCTAAACTTTCCTTGTGTTTTGATTAGTTGACTTTGGAGAAAAGTAATGGCACGAGGTAGAGGAGAACGCGTCAACGTGGAACGCGATAGCGAGGCGATGACTACAGCTGCTAAAGCTATGCATCGGATGGTAGAAGTTATTGTGCAACAAAATCAATGAGCAGCACAACAGTAAGAAGCGAATGCGGATGCCTAGAATTTGTTTGAATTCTGTCGAAACAATCCTCCACAGTTCAGAGGCGAGTTTGATCCAGAAAAGGCAAGTTTATGGATTCAAGAGCTGGAGAAAATTTTTGAAGGAATGGGATGTATAGACAATCGCAAGGTAACTTGTGCCACATTTATGCTAGTGGGAGACGGTGAAAACTGGTGGAAAAGAACTTGGAGATTGCTGCAAGCGAAAGGAAGGGAGATTACATGGGAAGTATTCCGTAATGCATTTCTGGAAAAATATTTTTTGGATAGTGCAAGGCACGGCAACGAAATGGAATTCCTTGGGTCACAACAAGGAGGGATGACTGTCAACGAGTATGCTGCGATGTTTGAGAGCTTGTCAAAGTTCTCACGGTACCTTCAAATCTATCTTGATGAGGTGTGGAAGTGCCGTAAGTTTTAAGAAGGTCTAAGGGTTGAATTGAAGAGAGGAGTACTGCCAATGAGAATGAATAAGTTCTCAGCTTTGATGGACATGTGCTGCAGACTTGAGGCATTAGAACCATCTCGAGAGACAAAGAATTGTAACTTTGGACCATCTAGGTTCCAAAGGGGAGGAAACAACAATAACCATTTTCAGAGGAAGCCCTATTCCCAACCACCGGGAAGTCAACAACAATCACCTGGTGGAGGCTCTAGTGGAAATTTTGGTGGCCATCGAGCTGGTCAGACTGTGGTGTCTTCACCAAAGTGTATGAAATGTGGAAAAGACTACCTGATAAGGGATTGCACGATAAAAGGGAT
Organism: Ormosia semicastrata; assembly: GCA_029884595.1. Taxonomy (NCBI): domain Eukaryota; kingdom Viridiplantae; phylum Streptophyta; class Magnoliopsida; order Fabales; family Fabaceae; genus Ormosia; species Ormosia semicastrata. The sequence continues at coordinate 78,064,917 of JAQQTO010000063.1, read as the reverse complement.
TATTTGCTTCAGATGCGGGAAGCCTAGACATCTCTCCCGAGATTGTAACTAACCCAAGGCAGAGCCTTCTATCAACAATGCACGAGTTACAAGACCTCAGGTAGGAGGCAGGGTTTACACAATGAGTGGAGCAGAAGCCTCTCAATCTGAAGATATGATAAGGGGAGATGGTACCATATGAGGTAATCTTTTATCTGTACTGTATGATTCGGGAGTAACCCATTCTTTTATTGCTTATGACTGTGTGCATCGATTAGGTTTATCTGTGTCTTCTTTACCTTTTGATTTGAGCATTTCTACCCCTACTGATGAACCTATAATTACCACCCATGTTTGTTTGAAATGTCCTTTATCTATTGAAGGTCGAATCTTTTTTGTTGATTTGATCTATTTATCTCTTTCTTAAATAGATATAATCTTAAGAATGAATTAGTTATCTTCTAACCATATCCTGTTAGATTGTTCTAGTAAAACCATAGTTTTCCCTACGGCTGAAGTTTCTAAATTTTTTATGACTAACCAAGTTCAAGCTTTCTTGAAAGAAGGAGCTCAAGGATACATGCTATTGTCTTCTTTAAAAGTCGAGAGCGAGATGGATGTGAAGACTATTCTGGTAGTTAATGAGTTTCCTGAAATCTTTCCTGATAATGTACCTGGTCTACCACCTGAGATAAAGTTTACCATCGATCTTGTGCCTGGATTTGGTCCTGTGTCCATAGCACCCTACAGGATATCACCGTCAGAATTAGTTGAGCTCAAGAAGCAGTTGGTGCAGCTCTTGGAAAAGTAGTTCGTTAGGCCTAGTGTGCACCCTGGGGAGCACCAGTGTTGTTTGTCAAGAAAAAGGATAGAACTTCACACTTATGTGTAGATTATCGTCAGTTGAACAAGGTCACGATTAAGAACAAGTATCCACTTCTGAGGATAGACAATTTAATGGATTAACTGAAAGGAGCTTCTATTTTCTCTAAGATCGATTTGCGTTCAGGCTATCATCAGATTCGAGTGAAGGTAGAGGATATTCCTAAAACATCTTTTTGTACATGTTATGGACATTACGAGTATCTTGTGATGCCATTTGGAGTGACGAATGCACCTGTCATATTCATGGATTACATGAATAGGATTTTTCATCCTTACCTAGATAGATTCGTCATTGTCTTCATCGATGACATTCTGATCTATTCTCGAAATCCGGAGGAACATGCTGAACACCTTAGTATAGTTCTTGATCTGTTGATAATTTTAGTATCTTAAATGCCTTTTATTTGATCTAATTGGACTCCATATGTGCTCAATTGTTGATATTTAGCAAAGTTTCTAATTTAGAGCTTAATCAGATGTTTATTGTGAAACTATACTTAAATGTGGTTGTAAACACTCATAAATGAATTATGCTTTTCAGGAGATCTTTGAGTGTTTGAGTCCATTAGCATCAAACCAAACTTGATGACCATTTGAGGAGAGAGATGAATACTTAAGAAGATCAGTTTTACCCTTAGAAGCAAAGGAAGAAGAGCATTTTTGAAGAATCAATGTTGCATATAAAGAAAGTGAGTGACACGGCCCGTCTCATATGACACGGAGTGGGTCGTGTACTCCTCTGACTATGTAACACCCCAAAAATTTCTTGTTTCACAATATATATTCATTTTATAATATTTGTGATTTTTGTGAATTTGTTTGGAATTATTTGAATTATTTAATTATTTTAATATATTTCTTGATTTACATGCACACTGAGCAGGGCAAAAAAATAAAATATTTTCCTCGAGGCCGAAAAACTTTAGACTGTGAAAACGTCAATGGGGGATCTTACTAAACCCGAGGCCGGACACAGTTTACGAAGTTTTTATTTTTTCAGATTTTATCTGATAAATAAAATTGCAGTATGTTTTATTATTCGTTGGACAATAAATACTATTTTTGCTAACTGTAACTTTTGTCCACTGGATAATAGCTTTAGTAAAGTATTAATCATCTTTTATAGAGTGCACTTTAACGGCATCACCAAGATGACATCATGTGCATGACATCACCAATTGATTTTTTGGGAGAATGCACAAAGATTCTCAAGGAAGCTTTGTACAAAGCTTCCAAAGGAAGCCAAATCCTCTCTCCTCTCTCCCAAGTACTCCACGGAAACGGAGGGAGTTTTGGAGCCAAAAATTTCCTTTTTGCTTTATCACTTTTACACTCACCTTTTCAAAATCCCAAAAATATCTAACACTTTCTCTTACTTCATCTTTTTCTCTCAAGTTTTTCTCTTCCTCTTTTCCTCTCTACTCCACGGCAACCACACCAATGGGAGGCCATATTCACTAGCTTGTTAAACTAATCTCATTTTTTTGCTTCCTCTCATCATCCTAAGACTTTTCTCTTTGGTGATCACCTCCTAAATCTTCCTTTTTCATCTCCCACCATTGGAGCCCTAACTTGAAGCTCTAAGGTAAAATTCTTGGTTTTTCTTTTCTTTTCTTCTATTTTTCATTTTCTTGGTCACCTATATGACCAAGAACTCCTCTTTTCATGGTTTGAGTGAGGATTGTAAAAGTTTGCTCACCTTGTGGTTCTCTTGAAGGTGGAGGACGAAAATTGCAACAAAAGGATCAAGAGGCTTGCTTTCTTATGTTGTCTTTTATAGGTAAGTGGGAGATGATCCACTTCAACCAATCTTGGTGGTGAGGAAACATTTTTGGTGTTGTTGATGAGGAATCCATGTGGGATTGCTCTCTTCGTTGTGTTATTCTTCATGATTTTGTAGCTATTTTGATTTGTATGAATTTATTGATTATCATTGTGTATCTTGATGGCTATGGGATTACATATTGGATTGCTTGGATTGATATATAAAAAATCTAGGGCTTTTTACCCCTTTTGGATTCACGGGCAAGAGGCCAAATTTTTGGGTGTTCAAGATTTAATTTTTGTAGCAATTGGAACTTAGGTGATTAAGTGTTAAAGAATTAATTAATGTAATGAAAAAAAAAGGTTTTGGATTCTTACCCCTTAGGAGGCTCATGGCCTCTAGGGCCTTTTATGGGTTCAAGATTTAATTTTTGGGTAACCTTGGAACTTAAGAAATTAAGTATTAAGTAATTAACAATGTGATGGAAAAATTAGTTGGACTCTTGTCCTTGGGAGGTCACGGCCTCAAGAGCCATATTGGCTAAAAGTTATGCATCAAGCTAAGGCTTAGGTGATTAGGTAACTTAAGAATTTATTATGGGTTTATAACATGGTAAGAATAGAGAACACAACTTTACCCTATAGGCTAGAGTGAGGTTTGGACAAAGAAAGAACATGAGTGTAGGTGAGATAGTGAGGAACTTAAAATAATAAATTTAAGTGGGCTATGTTTAGAGCTAAAAGAAGATGATCATAATGTTATAATTTGAGGAGAAATAACTTTTGGATATACCAATGGAAGCAATTCTGGGGGATAATTGGAATGATGGAAAATGATTTATTAGTGACGAATCTAGTTGACTGGATAATCAAGAGATTTAATTGAGGAAACTTTAGTAATGGAAATTTGAGGTATTTAGGGTTTAGGGAAAGGAAGACAATTACTGAAACCAAGTTGACAAATGATGACTTTTCTAAATTATCCAATGAAGATATCTTGTAATTGAAAATAATAGTAGGATTATTGTATCACATGAATGATGACTTTTGAATTATGTGACAAAGCATGCTTCATATGAATTTGATAATGATTCTTGAATTGGCACAACTGAGATACCTTGTGAAAGCATACATTAACATTGTGCTGTTGGGCCAATGAACTGGACCCCAGAAACATCAGATAGACGATTGAGTCAGATGTGGTTTACTTTTATAACCAGAAACATCAGATAGACGGTTGAGTCAGATGTGACTTGTTATCATAAGGAACCCGGATATAGCAGTGATATTATGTAGTTATATAAGTGGCTATTTATTATCATTGATATTAATGGTATTGAACAATTGTATGGGTGGTTGCTTTAATATCATTGTAAACAATTCAACGGTGGTTGATTTCATTGAATATGCATTTGAGCATTACACAATTGTGGCAGTTTATACCTAGGAGTGAGCGAGAACTTATAGTACAGTGCGAACCATGATGGATCTTAGGGGACGTTCAGGGCGAGGTGATTCACTTAGTGATTATGTTATCACATTGTATACCCCTGGCCGTGAACACCATTGCAACGCACTGGCAGCCCGACAAAACACTATTGCTTTTCGTGATCCGGCGTAGACTGTCTTTTGAGGTGGGACAGATCTTCTGGAACGCTAATCTCTGAATCTTTAGCTCCATGAAGTAGGAACTGGTTCATTATGCATACACATGGTCAGTTCACATATTGTCATGGCATGGTCAACATATATATTGTGGTGGCATAATTATTATTTATATATCTATGGGGGATATCTGTTGTTATAGTGATGTTAATATTTATATTATTGTGGGATATGCTTTCTGATGATATCTATAAAATTGATAACTTGAATATATCTGTAATATTTGTATGTATGGAATGACTTCGTCATTCGTATTATTTCCCTTCACTGCCATGTTGGTAATGATGTAGGATATCTCACCTCTTGTTTGTACTATTCTTGTCCTATGTGATTTTGGTTAAAGACTGTAAAGGGGACGAAGTTGAATCTCCTAGATTTTACTTGGTTTGATTTCCTGCGTTCGGTGATGGCGGCAAGAAGGGTTTCTATTGGTTTCGTCAAGATTGTGTTCACCGGGGGTGCCAATGCTTGTCGAGTTGACTGGGCTGATGAGCGTATACAGTATGTTGGGGATCTGATCTTGACCATGAGAAGGACCCACGATGGAGATCCTATCCTGACTCTCACTACATCAGTACATTTGGAGTTTGCCTTACCTATTCGGGAGCTACGGGGTGATCCGCTTCATACCCCTAGAGAGGACGAGGATTCTATATCATCGGCTGCTAGGGCACCTGCCCGTGAGACCGCACTCTGTCCTGTCCTTGTGTCTTCAGATGAATCGGGGGAAGATCCCGAAGTGGATCCGATGGAGTGCCTAACTCCTTAGTCGTGGGCGTCGTTATGGGTAGTTTATGTTTCTTTTGCATTACCTATATAAAGGTTCTTTTGAGTATAACTACATTTTGAAGTATAATTTGGTGTATTTTTTTTAAGCGGTAAGAGCGATGCACTGCGCTATGTATGTTTTAAGGTAATTTTTCAGTCTTATATGCTGTATTTTGAGTATATCTTGTTGAATTATTTTTTCAAATGACAACATGTGTATCTATTCATTCGTGGCTCATATTTTCTTTATATGCACAATTATAAAATTTGGAAACTTGTTATTTAAGTTATAGCACGCCAAAAATTTAGTGTCCATAGTATAATGACGATTGTGTCGTGGTTACTAAATCTTGGGGTGTTACATTAGGTGGTATCAAAGTAGTTCATCCTTTTAAGCCGGGGTATGGACTAACTATGCTTAGACATGTTAGAAGTTTCTTTGTATGTTGTGCACTTCCTTGTCTCTTGATTGAGATGTTTGGGAAAGGAAGGCTTGGCTTGCCATAGGTTGAATGTTAGTAGCTACTGTGGCATAGTTATATGATATTGAGTATTAGCCCACTCAATGTGTAATGTTCTGTGTGGACGGGAAACTATGACTTCACCTAGGCGTATTAAGGGAATAAAAGTTCTTTTAGTAAAAATCTCAGCTGGTATGACTGAACTTGTTTAGGATTTGTTTGCATTTACACCCTTATTGTGTTATCTCTAGAATTGTTTGAGCTAATGGGTTAGAAAATGGGTAGTTAAATAGGACTTGTAAGGTTTGTGGACCGAGGCGTCTAAGAGGTTTTGGAGAATCGATTTTCTTGGGAAAAGAATATCTGGTGTAAGTATGGTTCGAGGAGCTTATTGGAAGTTAAAGACTTACAGGAGATTGCGCCATAGAAGGCAGAATGAAGGAGCTCAAGTTAGAGTCTTTGGGTTTGGTGGTTAAGTTTGTCTTGTTGTGTTGTGTGACTCTTTGTGTTTGGTTTCTGAAAGGAGACAATATTGTTTGAATTGATTACTTTTGATTTTTCTTATGTTTTGATTTGTTTGTCCATGAAGAGAGGCAATGGCTTGGGGTAGATGTATGATTATGAATGCGAGGAGTGACGATGATGATATGACTACAGCAGCAGAAGCAATGCAAAGCATGGTTGATGTAACAACATACCAGGATCAGAGGGCCACACAGCAGCAGGAATTGGAAGTCAAGGTTCAAAATTAATTGGAAGAAAGTCAGTTTTGGGGTAACTCTGGACTGCCTAAGTTCCAAAGGAGGAATAATAGAAAGGTTAATTAGTTTAAGCGAAAACTGTATTCACTATGACTGAGGGAGCAACAACAGCAACAAACGCATGAAGGAAGTACGAGTGGTAATAAATCCAATCCGAGCGTGGTATCTTTACTAAAATGTAAGAAGTGTGGAAAGAACCACTCAACGAGGGAGTGTAAGATCAAGGGGGTAATCTGCTTCAAGTGCGGAAAGCCCGGACATGTTTCTAAAGATTTTACTTCACCAAGGAGGAAATCTTCTATTAGTGATGCACGTGCTTTAAGACCTTAAACTGAAGAAATAATTTATACCCTGAGTAGGGCAGAAGCATCCCAATCTGAAGACCAAACCAAGGGAGATCGTGCCTCAGGGGGTGATCCTTTGATTATGTTGTACAACTCAAGGGGTAACCTATTCCTTTATGGCTTATAACTGTATGGATCAATTAAAGTTATCGATGTTTTCGTTACCTTTTGACTTATTTATTTCTACTTCTATTACTAAACCTATTGTTACTATCCAGTTGATTAAACTGTTCTATTTTTGTTAAAGACTAAATCATTTTTTGTTAAATTGATCTTTTTACCTCTTTCTCAAATATCCATAACTTTAGGAATGTATTGGTTATTTTCTAATCATATCCTGTTAGATCGTTCTGATAAAACCTTAGTGTCTCTGGAAACTGAGATTTTTGGATTCTAGCGACTAACCATGTTGAAGTTTATTGAGGAAAGGAGCCCAAGGATGCATGTTATTATATTCTTTGGAGGTCAAGAGTAAGGAGAATGTGAATGTCACTCTTGTAGTTAATAAGTTTCTCATGACGAGCTCCAGTGCTGTTAGTTAAAGGGAACGATGAAACTTCTTGGTGATATGTGGACTATCGCCAGTTGAACAAGATTAAGATCAAGAATGAGTATCCTCAGAAGAAGATAGACAATTGGATAGATTAGCTGGAGGGCGCCGTTGTTTTCTTCAAGATTAATCTACGCTCTGAACATCATTAAATTTGTGTTAAAGTAGAGGATGTTTTCAAAACGACCCTTTGAACGGGCTATGGGCATTATGAGTGTCGTGTGATGTCGTTCAGAGTAACAATTGCTCCTTCCGTATTCATGGATTGCATGAATCGGATCTTTCATCCTTATCTAGACAGATTTGTTGTTATTTTAATTAATGACATTCTGATCTATTCTCGAAATCAGGAGGAACATGCCGAACATCTCAGTATGGTTCTCCAGATCCTGGAGAAGAAGAGGTTGTACGCCAGGAGGTCAATATGCGAGTTGGTTAGAGGAAGTTTAGTTTTTGGGGCACATAAATTCAAAGGAAGGAATTTCTGAGAGTTTGTCAAAAGTTGAAGCAATTTTATAATGGGAAAGACCAAAGGCTGTAACACAGGTTCGTAGCTCTGTGGGATCAACCGGTTATTAGTGATGATTCATCAAAGGATTTTCCAAGATAGCAGAACTTGTCACTCAGGCTACGAGAAATAATTAGGCTTTTCTATGGACCAAGGCATGTGAAGAAAGTTTTCAAGAGTTAAAGAGATGACTAACTACTTTGCCATCCCAATGAATTTATGATGTTTTACATCAAGGTTTGGGATGTGTGCTTATGCAGAATTAGAAGGTTGTGGCGTATGCTTCAAGGTAATCAGAAGTGCATGAGGAGAACTACCCTACACAAACTTAGAGTTAGCCGTTGTGTGTTTGCGTTGAAGATATGGAGGCATTTTGTACAAGGAGCAACATTTAACATCTACAGAAATCATTAGAGTGAGAAATATCTGGTTGATTAGAAGGAGTTAAATATGAGGCATTACATGGACGGCGATGCAAGACACCTTTGTATTGGCACTAAGACGGTGAAAGGATTGTGATTAGACCCGAGCTTGTAAAATAAGCAACAGATAAAGTTAAGATGACTCAGGAAAGGATGCAAATAATTCAAGGGGAAAAGAAATTGCGTTAGTAAAAGTGATTTGGAATGATGTGATTGGAGGCACAACGTGGGAGCAAGAGGATAAGATGAAGGAACAATATCCACATCTATTCTGAGGTATGAAAATTTCGAGGGTGAAATTTCTTTTTAGAAAGGTAGAGTTGTAACACCCCAAAAATTTCTTGTGTTGGGAATTGCGGATACATCATGCAGTGGAAAAACAGGATTCCCACTAAGGATCCATGCGAAAAAGCCATAATCCGAGTTTTAAATATTTACCTCTTGAAGCGTGATAAAAAGGAAGTGACGTGAATCACCAACACCATAATAGCAATGATGTCTCTGTGGTATCCACACGAACAGACTCATGAATGGCCAACATCTGCAAAGAGGAGCCTCACATCTCTCACATAGTGCTAGCTACGAAGAGAAGAGAAGAAACCTATCACTCTCTCGCTTACTTTTCTGTAGGTGTGGGTAAGGTTCTGTAATATGTGTGTCTTAGCAGCCCCCTAGCAGTACTATTTATAATAGTGACTGCCTTAAGTGAGTATGAGTAACAGCAAGGTAAGTTGTGTAACCCTAGACTCATCTGTTATGAGTCTGGCCCATATTTGAATAGAGTCCAACTTGGATTTATTACTCCAATTTTAGTCTACTCTATGTGTGTGGCCCTGCAAGTTCTCATTACGTTGGCAGTAATATTAAATCCCATTTTAATATTATAAGCAGTGAGAGGTATCTAGCAACACATCGCTACTACCCAAGTAATAAGAATGTCAGGGATTTAACATAACCTTTCCGTGACCAATGTTTCTGTGTCGTTTAGTCCATTTGTCAAGATATCTAGATTGAACACAAGGCATGGAACGCGTCACCCTTGTATAGTCCAATCATTTGTTTCCTGATACTCAAGTAGACTTTGTAACAATAAATGAAATCAATATCTCATATTGACTCATTTGAGCATGGTCATGCATTTCGCAGTCTCACTCAATCAGGGGGCTCGAAGATATTGCTTCTGTTATGTAGGAGTGACAAATCCCATCTAGGTCACTCACATCCTTCTGCATGATTCACGGTATGTCCAATAACCAACTTTATAATCATCTTATTACAGATGACGTTTGATGGCATTAAAACACATAACTCCTCATGTAGCAATCGTAGTGATTTCAGGTCAAAGGACCACAAATACCATTGTCACCATGATAATCGCTTATGACACTCACGTAACGATCCATGTAGCGTTCTCATGGCGGGTCAATCCAGTACATCATTACTCTAATATGTACCCATGTGAAGATTTGATATCTCATATCCATGACCCGTGAGATGTGGTCATCAGTCTATGCACATACTAGTCTCAATGCATTATTGTTGTCCTAGTTAACAATAATACCTGACTAGGGACATTTAAGAATAGTGTTCTAACCAAAAGGATTTCACGATCAAGTCATCCACTTGATGTCCTATGGCATCAAACTTGCTATTTTAAGGACTTTATTATGTTTATTAAAAGAACACAATAAATGAAATGACTCATATATTAAAAAATAGCATAATAGAATGTATGTAAATACAGAAAAATGTATCAGCCTCTAGGGCATACACTAACAATCTCCCACTTGCACTAGAGCTAATCAGGCATATGTCTAATGCCTAAAGACCTAGGATGACCTTCATGCTTCTGTTGTGCAAGAGGCTTCGTCATTGGATCAGCAATGTTATCATCTGTTGGTACTCTGCGTATGTTCACATCTCCTCTATCGATGATCTCTCGAATGAGATGGAAGCACCTAAGTTTGGATCGCTGGTGAGATCTAGGTTCCTTAGCTTGTGCAATGACTCCATTATTATCACAATAGAGGTCCACTGGGTCCATAATGCTAGGAATAGCGCCAAGTTCAACAATTAACTTCTTGATCCAAATGACCTCCTTTGCTGCATTGGACGCAGCAATATACTCAGCCTTTGTGGTAGAATTGATGAATGTCTCCTACTTTGAACTCTTCCATCTCACAACCCCACCATTTAGGCAAAAAAACATAACCCGATTGCGATCTAGAGTCGTCCTTATTAGTTTGGAAGCTACCATCAGTGTAACCCTTTACAACTAGCTCTTCCTCGGCTTCATATACCAAGAACGAATCCTTAATCCTTCTCAAGTACTTAAGGATGTTCTTGACAGCAGTCCAGTGACTCTCACCTAGATCAGACTGGTACCTACTCGTCATGCTCAAAGCATATGAGATGTCTGGTCGAGTACATAACATGGCATACATGATAGATCCAATTGTAGATGCATATGGAATCTTGCTCATGTGATCCCTCTCGTCCTGGGTGGAAGGGGATTGAGCCTTAGATCGGCTTACACCATGTGATATAGGTAAAAGTCCTTTCTTAGATTCATGCATGTTAAATCGTCTTAACACTTTGTCTATGTATGTACTTTGACTTAGGCCAAGCAATCTCAGTGATCTATCTCTATAGATCCTGATACCTAACATATAGGTGGCTTCGCCCAAGTCCTTCATAGAGAAGCAGTTCCCTAACTAAGTCTTTGTGGACTGTAAGGTAGGGATGTCATTTCTGATAAGTAGTATGTCATCTACCTACAATACTAGAAAGACAATAGTGCTCCCACTAACCTTCTTATAGACATAAGATTCTTCTTCATGCTTGATGAAACCAAACTGTTTTATTGTATCATCAAAATGAAGATTCCAGCTTCTGGAACCTTGCTTCAATCCATAAATAGATCATTGCAACTTGCACACCTTTCCAGCATCCTCTAGATTGGCAAAAACCTCAGGTTGTGTCATGTACATATCCTCGAGAAGATTTCCATTAAAGAAAACAGTTTTGACATCCATTTGCCAGATTTCATAATCATGGTATGCTGCAATAGCAAGCAAAATCTGGACGGATTTAAGCATCGCAACTGGGGAAAAAGTCTCATTATAGTCTACACCATGAATTTGTTTGAAACCTTTAGCCACCAATCGCGCCTTAAAGGTATGCACATTACCATCCATGTCAATTTTCTTCTTGAAAACCCACTTGCACCCAATGGGTTTTACCCCTTCAGGTGGGTCAACCAAGGTCCATACCTGGTTGGCATACGTGGAATCCATTTCAGATCTTATGGCCTTAAGCCATTTCTCAGATTTTGGTCTAATAATGGCTTCCTGGTAAATTACAGGCTCATCTTGATTCATGAGCAATACGTCACCTTGTTGGGTCATAAGAAATCCATATCTCTCTGGTTGATGATGTTGTTAGCCATGGCAATCATTACCCAAGAGGGGGGTGAATTGGGTGATGCCTAGTTTTAATGCAACTTTGACAAATTATGCATTTTGAATAACTCAATTAATAAATGCAGCGGAATAAGTCTAATAAATGTACAACTATTGAGGATTACTCAAATACAACTTGGGATATATGATGAACTAAGTGAATAAGCTAGATATCAAGTTGTAACAATCAAAACATCAAGATATGCAATAGATAAATATATTCTACCAAATACTGAATTTAAAGAGTGTAGGGAAGAGATAATCAAACTCAAGAATTTATCCTGGTTCAGCCACCAACCACTTGTGGCCTACATCCAGTCCTCAAGCTTAACTTGAGATTTTCTTCACTATCTCCTAGACTTTACGGGTGCTAGAAAAACCTTTGTACATACAAGAGCACTCCTCACACCTTGGGATACCTCACCCTTGTGCTAGAGCCTCCAATTCTTCAAACTTCACAGGTGCTTGATGACCTTTATAATGAAAAGCACTCACAACACCTTTGGGATACCTCACCCTTTGTGTTTGAGTCTCACTACAAGGGATACCTCACCCTTTTCTCTTTTGAGGGATACCTCACCCTCTTACAATGATTTCAAGGTGAATAGAAAGAATATAAACTCTCTTAAAGAGTAGATATACAACTTGAAGAACAAAGTATAGATGATAGAAAACTCTCTCAAGAGTGGATAATATAAGTTGAAGCTCAATGGGTATAAAGGATTTACACACTTAGCTCAAAACAAAGAATTTAGAGAAAAAGATGATGAATTTTGTTTTCAATGCTCAAGGGTAATTTTCAGAATGTTCTCCAACTTGTTTTTGATGCCCAAACACTTTTATTTATAGCCTAATGAGTTTTAGAGCCGTTGGAGGTGTTTAGAAATGATTTTCTATGAAAACTAGCCGTTTATAGCCAAGAAACGTTCATAGGCACTTTGTAATCGATTACAAGCTTCATGTAATCGATTACAAGCTTTCTGGGCACTTTGTAATCGATTACAAGCTTCATGTAATCGATTACAAGCTTTCTGGCACTTTGTAATCGATTACATACTCGTGTAATCGATTACACAAATCTGTCAACGTTGTAATCGATTACATGACTTGTGTAATCGATTACACCATTTCTGGTTTTCAAAACCGACTTTAAAAGATCATAACTTCTTCATTTCTTATCCAATTAAAGCAAATGACCACTCATTGGAAAGCTCTTTGAGTCTATTTTCATATGAAAGAAGTTTCAGAACAAAACTCAAAGTATTTTGAAAGATATGATCAAAATAATAACCAAAGGTCATATTTTCAAAACTCAAACTTTAATTGGTCATAACTTTTTCGTTTCTTATCCATTTAAAGCAAATGACCAGTCATTGGAAAGATCTTTGAGTCTATTTTCAAATGAGATATTTCAAAGTAAAACTCAAAGTATTTTAAAAGTTATGATCAAAAGAGTAAGTATATATTAGTTTTGCAAAACACAAACTTGACTATTTTTCATAGATTTGAAATACCACGAAGACTAGCTTTCCAAAAATAGTTTGTTGGGCATTTAAACATTTTAGAAACACTTATAAATATGTTTAAAACTTGTTTGAGCTTAGTGTGATTCCTTTTTACCTTTACACAAGATCTAAGTCCTATAAGCTAAGCTTGAAGATGTTGGACTAGATCTTTTACCACCATCACTTCTTGATGTAATCCAAGCTTCCAAAGAAAATCTTCTCTTCAAAACTTGCAAATGCTTGGAACATCTTTTCATTTTCATTCTCCTTGAGTTGAGCATAGTTGTGATCTTTTGCTTTCTTGTTGCAATGCTTACTCTTGGTACTTGGACTATCCTACAAAGTATTGCTCACTTAACCAAACATAGTTAGTCCAAATTCATAACTCAATATCTTCATATGCATGATTCATAAATATATAACTCTAGTTAGTCTAACATGCATACAAGACTTTCATAGACATATCCAATATTAATTCATTTATAACTCATATAAAATATTATTGGATATATTATATGATGAATGTTACATATATCTCATTAAACACATTTATGTAACATGGTCAACATTCTTTTGTGATGCATTTGTCATTTATTAAGCACAACTATAAAGCATAAGCATCATTATTTTTGTCTTGTATTTGTCATCATCAAAACTTAACAGATTAAATCATTGGGGCAAACCTATTTCCACAATCTCCCCCTTTTTGATGATGACAAATCACCAAAGAAACAATATGTTTAGCAATATATAAGGATAGATATTCATGTAAGCATATCAAACAATTAAGCACAAGCACATATTTTTCTTTCCAATTTTCTCTCCCCCTATTTGACATCAACAAAAAGGCTTAGGAAGGAAAGATAATATTTTTCTCTCCCCCTAAAGATAAGAACCATGTTGTCAAAAAGAGTAGGATCATCAAAATCATAAACTTCTTCAAGTTATTCAACTCATCACTATCTCTCCTTATTTAATTATATACCTAATTCAAGAAAGGAGAGATGAAATAAGTATGCTTTCAAGATATAAAAGATTATTCATGCAATACTTGTCATATTTTGGTACTTCAACATTTAGCATATGATAGCAATAAGCTTAAGAAATTATGTCTAACATATAATATCTTGCATACCACATCATAAATAAGTACCACTTGATATCACTTGATAGGGGATACAAAATATTCATGTAAGATCATGGAATTAAGGTTTTCAAATAAAAGATCATACAACTTGTCACATATCAAGCATTTCTCAATGAAAGAATCAAAAGATATGAAGTTTAAGAATGTTTACCTTCTTTCATTGATATAGGAAAAGAGAATGAACGATGATCTTTGTTGACATGTTGATAGTATTAACAATAAAACACTTCATGTCAGGTAAGGATGTAAGCCAAGAGATATAAGCAATAATCTAATAGCTACGCTCCCCCTCACAATATGCATGTTATCAAAATATCAAATATAATGGTTTAACATAGTTATGCATATGTTCTTAGTCAACAAGGATATGGAAGAATGATATGTAAGATAAGTTCCCCCTTATTGAAGCATAAGATAGATAAAGGGAAATATGCATGCCAAGATCATATAAGCACATTACTATAAAGAAAAGCAAGGCATAGATACATATTCTTAATCCCTCAAACAAAATCATTTTAAAAAACTTCTCCCCCTTTCAAAAAGAATTTTATAATAACACATTACATTTTCAAAAGCATTTTAGAAGGGTAGAAGAGATTTATATTGAAATCACATATTCCTTGAGAGTGATCAAATCTAAGTCAAAAGAGTATTTGAAAGTACATATCCTCTTTTTCACATTAAACAAGAGCCTTGAAAAGATAAAATATATATATATATATTTTTTAAACAAGGCTTATCTTTTGAAGTATGAAGATTGATCTCTATAGATCATTTCAAAAAATTTATTTAGAAAACTTTCTTAAATACTCTCTCAAAATTTAATAGACATTTCAAAGCAATGTAGAGAGTACTACATTTATAGCACAAATTGAATGATTTCTAAATTTTCAAGACAATTAGGAGATGATAATACTTTTTAAATCTTAAGACAAGTTCAAAAGATTCTCAAGGATATGGAACTTGAAAAGCTTCTTTTAAAAGGAATATTAATCAAACTAGAAATTCTTTTCAAAACAAGAGCATGATTCTCATAAGTTTATACCACTAAGAACCATAGATCAAGAGAATCATATATATATCAAACATTGACCTTGATGAAATATGCTATAGAGATTAAAACATATATAGAACTAATATCATCCACCCTATATGCAATGACAAAACTAGCAATTTAATGTACAATTAGGCACTTTGTCAATGCTAAGCATACTTCTCATGTAAGGAAAGCATATAATCTTTTAAGATTAATTTATCAACAAGTATCATATAATCCATAGCATATAGAATACCATAATAGTTTAGGGATAGAGATACTTATTGGGTTAGATAGAAAGTGATGCTCCTTTAGAATGTTCTTCATTTATAGGTCCTTGTACTTTCTTCCATTGAGTATTTCATTCCATTGCACTTGAAGAAAGTCTCCTCATGTTCCTCTTCCTTCAACATTTCTCATTTATCCACATATGCTTGACATTTCAATATTTGATGACTATATTTCAAAAGTTCTAAAAAAAAAAGGTTAGCATCAAATATCATTTAAACTTATTTATAAACATAATTTAGGTTGATATAAAATGTAAAACATGTACCACATTATCAACCATGAATTGTTAGCTCTAAAGAGAACAAAAGAATGATATATGCACTTGAATCCAAAAGCATAGTTTGAGCATTTTCAAGGCAAGATTCAAGTTTATCAAGAAACACATGATCAACATCAAAACTTATATAAGCATTTTGGGGCAAACAATGATCATGTAAGGCATGTAATATCAAGTAAGGAATTTTAGTATGTACACATGCCAATCAACAATAAGAAATCTCTTATTGTAGTGAAAGAATTGAAAAACCATGGAACTATAACTTTTGAATATTTATGATTCATTTCAAGATATACTTTATTGTAAAAACCATTGAAGTTCAAATACAAGTTCAAGATACAAAATGAATCATTTACTTCTTGTTTTCAAGATATGAACATGTCAAGCAATTTCAAACAAAAGACATATGACATTTTATTTTCCAATCTCCAAATAAATATATAAGACAATTAAGCATCAAAGAGAAAGGATTAGAACTACTTATGAGCATGTGAAATTTTCATATTTGAATAAGGAGAAATTGTCACAAGCTCAAGAATAAAGATATTACCATAATATGTCATTCCAAGCAAAATGTGTGCATATCTAACATATTAGCATATAAAAATATTTTTAAAACTTAGTGCTAGAAAAGCACAACTTAAGGCATGATAAGGCATAAAAACAAATCTTTACTTATCCAAATATCACATGATATACAATTTAAAGTATAAGTAAGGATAAGAGATTAATATCACCAAAAAGTGTACTCTTTGAGTTTTTGTAAGTGACTCTAACTTCTATGCCTCAAGGCCCCTTGAGAATGTTGTGGCTCTCCATGTCTTTCTTTTTATGTTTTTCATCATTTTTGGAGAACTTGAACCATTTTAAGCTTTCCCAACCTCAAGTAGCATGGTTATTTTTTACATCATTTGCATGCTTGAGCTAATGGTCACCCTACAACATAATTCAAAGAACTTTCTTTGGTATCCACCAATTTTGGATCCATATAGGTTAGTCATTATACCAAACTCATGAGTAAATAAGCATTAAGAACAATAAATGAGTTCACAAGGGTAAAAGGTATTTTATTTCATTGATCATTAAGCACATACCAAGAGAAAAGGTGAGTAAAAGAAGAAATGTGGCTTTTTGCGCACTAAAACTCATTTTTAAAGCCTGTGTAATCGATTACAATATGTGTGTAATCGATTACCAGCCCTCTGGAATCCATGTAATCGATTACATGTTTGGTGTAATCGATTACACGAGTTCTGGAGTCGTTGTAATCGATTACATAGTATGTGTAATCGATTACATGCTCTCTGACTTTGCTTGGAACGCTTGGCAGAGCCTTTGTAATCGATTACATGTTTGGTGTAATCGATTACACGAGTTCTGGAGACGTTGTAATCGATTACATAGTATGTGTAATCGATTACACGCTCTCTGACTTTGCTTGGAACGCTTGGCAGAGCCTCTGTAATCGATTACAGAGGTCTTGTAATCGATTACAAGCATGCTGAATTCAATTTTTGCACTTCAAACAGTAAGGGTCCGAACTCAAAGCTTTCAAAATAATTCCAAAACTTTTCAAAACAATTCCAAACATCATGTAAGCATAAAAACTGACCAGTTCTTGATCCAAAACTCATGTTTATGCAAAAACTACAATTTATGCAGAAAATTGTAACTTTATGCAGCAAGAGTTATGATTTATCCAATATGCCAAACTCTAATATATTTTTATCAAATGTGCTACTTCAAACAAGAAGTGAACTTATCTAGCATATTATCACATGTAGAAATGTATAGAAAATTTAAAGCATAGAAAGCATCCATAGTCATAGAATACCTTATTATCAACAGATATGCAAGGTAGTGAGTAAATGGTGTAACAATAATACAATCATGTGCTATATATAATATTCAAATTTTATCAAGTACACATGATTCAAATAATCACTTAAGGCCTACAAGGAATATACCTCAAATTCATTGACTTTACAAGTGAATGTGCATAAGAGGTAGAAACTTTTGATACCTTAGCCTTAGTGATCAAGGAAACTCCTTTCCTTACCCATTGCTTCTCTTTTGGTGTTTTGAACTTTGCAAGTTCCACATTTTGTACTTGAGAAGCTTTGGTTGAAGTCATCTTCCTTCTTTGATCAAAACATCTACCAATGGGCTTTGGAAGCATTCCCTTTGTTGATTCCTTTTTCCTTTGACTAATTAGTTCATCCTTTTTAGAAGTTTTCTGCATAATTGAAACACTAGGAGGACTTTTTGGTACCCACTTCATCTTGGGTCCTTGAATATTAGTACTAGAGCATTTAAGATCTTTAGGAACCCATTTCATATTATTTCTCATATAAGAATTTTTTCTATAATTGCATAAATGAGAAATATGTCCTAGATGACCACAAAAGTTGCAAACAAGTGAATTCAATGATGGCTTGGTCCTTTGAATATCATTTTTGAAAAACTTGAGCCTTTGGTTGTTATTACATTCTAAACTATTTTTGCCATAAGCCTTGCTTGAATTTCCATGTGAAATAATATCAATTTCATTCTTATTAATAATCATGGATTGTAAGCAATTAGAATCATTAGCTTTGACAAATTCACAATATAAGTTCTCAACTTGATTTTCTAAATTAATGCATTTTTCACAAGAAGTTGAGGTTTCACATTTTAAAGGCATTTCCTCATCAAGAAAAGCATAATCATTTTTCAAAATCTCAATTTCATTTTCAATGAAGGAAATGTTTTCCAAACAAGATAAATTTTTATTTTCTAAATTCAAAATCATCATATAATTCATCATATGCACATTGTAGCTTATCATAAAAAGGACTATAATATGGTTTAGCATTATTTACCTCAAAGTCCTTTTTAGCCATATATGAAGTAGTCTCCATTCTTAGCATACTTGGCTCTTTAAGGAAATCATCATCTTCCTCATTATTGTCTTGCTTTGCCACCTCTTCAAATTGAGCATCATTTTGAGAATATTTTACAACAAGATTCCTTCAATGACTTTTTCCTCTTCTTGCTCTCTATATACAACTTTATGCACAAAATTATTATTAGCAAGATAGATGGAATCAAGAGTATCCCATATATCTTTAGCACTAGAGCAACTCTTAATTTTAGCATAAGCATCATCATTTAAACTATTTCTCAATATTTGCATTGCTCTAATATTCAATGAAAAGCATTTCTTATCATAGTCATTCCAAGTTTGTTTTGATTTGCAAGTAAATCCATCAAGCATAATATCCCACAAATCAATATCAATAGATTGCATATAAATTTCCATTCTAACTTTCCAATAAACGAAATTCACACCATCAAAGAATGGTGGTTTATCAATTTCAAAACCATTCATTTTGAAAAGCTTTTAATGGTTGCCAAACAAACAAAGATCTTTAACTCCAAGCTGTTAAGCTTTTACCAGAGCACGAAGCTCTGATACCACTTGTTAGCCATGGCAATCATTACCCAAGAGGGGGGTGAATTGGGTGATGCCTAGTTTTAATGCAACTTTGACAAATTATGCATTTTGAATAACTCAATTAATAAATGCAGCGGAATAAGTCTAATAAATGTACAACTATTGAGGATTACTCAAATACAACTTGGGATATATGATGAACTAAGCGAATAAGCTAGATATCAAGTTGTAACAATCAAAACATCAAGATATGCAATAGATAAATATATTCTACCAAATACTGAATTTAAAGAGTGTAGGGAAGAGATAATCAAACTCAAGAATTTATCCTGGTTCAGCCACCAACCACTTGTGGCCTACATCCAAATCTCAAGCTTAACTTGAGATTTTCTTCACTATCTCCTAGACTTTACGGGGCTAGAAAAACCTTTGTACATACAAGAGCACTCCTCACACCTTGGGATACCTCACCCTTGTGCTAGAGCCTCCAATTCTTCAAACTTCACAGGTGCTTGATGACCTTTATAATGAAGAGCACTCACAACACCTTTGGGATACCTCACCCTTTGTGTTTGAGTCTCACTACAAGGGATACCTCACCCTTTTCTCTTTTGAGGGATACCTCACCCTCTTACAATGATTTCAAGGTGAATAGAAAGAATATAAACTCTCTTAAAGAGTAGATATACAACTTGAAGAACAAAGTATAGATGATAGAAAACTCTCTCAAGAGTGGATAATACAAGTTGAAGCTCAATGGGTATAAAGGATTTACACACTTAGCTCAAAACAAAGAATTTAGAGAAAAAGATGATGAATTTCGTTTTCAATGCTCAAGGGTAATTTTCAGAATGTTCTCCAACTTGTTTTTGATGCCCAAACACTTTTATTTATAGCCCAATGAGTTTTAGAGCCGTTGGAGGTGTTTAGAAATGATTTTCTATGAAAACTAGCCGTTTATAGCCGTTAGAAACGTTCCTGGGCACTTTGTAATCGATTACAAGCTTCATGTAATCGATTACAAGCTTTCTGGGCACTTTGTAATCGATTACAAGCTTCATGTAATCGATTACAAGCTTTCTGGGCACTTTGTAATCGATTACATACTGTGGTAATCGATTACACAGCTTCTCAATCAACGTTGTAATCGATTACATGACTTGTGTAATCGATTACACCATTTCTGGTTTTCAAAACCGACTTTAAAAGGTCATAACTTCTTCATTTCTTATCCAATTAAAGCAAATGACCACTCATTGGAAAGCTCTTTGAGTCTATTTTCATATGAAAGAAGTTTCAGAACAAAACTCAAAGTATTTTGAAAGATATGATCAAAATAATAACCAAAGGTCATATTTTCAAAACTCAAACTTTAATTGGTCATAACTTTTTCGTTTCTTATCCATTTAAAGCAAATGACCAGTCATTGGAAAGATCTTTGAGTCTATTTTCAAATGAGATAAGTTTCAAAGTAAAACTCAAAGTATTTTAAAAGTTATGATCAAAAGAGTAAGTATATATTAGTTTTGCAAAACACAAACTTGACTATTTTTCATAGATTTGAAATACCACGAAGACTAGCTTTCCAAAAATAGTTTGTTGGGCATTTAAACATTTTAGAAACACTTATAAATATGTTTAAAACTTGTTTGAGCTTAGTGTGATTCCTTTTTACCTTTACACAAGATCTAAGTCCTATAAGCTAAGCTTGAAGATGTTGGACTAGATCTTTTACCACCATCACTTCTTGATGTAATCCAAGCTTCCAAAGAAAATCTTCTCTTCAAAACTTGCAAATGCTTGGAACATCTTTTCATTTTCATTCTCCTTGAGTTGAGCATAGTTGTGATCTTTTGCTTTCTTGTTGCAATGCTTACTCTTGGTACTTGGACTATCCTACAAAGTATTGCTCACTTAACCAAACATAGTTAGTCCAAATTCATAACTCAATATCTTCATATGCATGATTCATAAATATATAACTCTAGTTAGTCTAACATGCATACAAGACTTTCATAGACATATCCAATATTAATTCATTTATAACTCATATAAAATATTATTGGATATATTATATGATGAATGTTACATATATCTCATTAAACACATTTATGTAACATGGTCAACATTCTTTTGTGATGCATTTGTCATTTATTAAGCACAACTATAAAGCATAAGCATCATTATTTTTGTCTTGTATTTGTCATCATCAAAACTTAACAGATTAAATCATTGGGGCAAACCTATTTCCACAGATGTATCCTGTTAGACCTACACAGGTTTTGTGCTACTACAGCAGGTTGTTGCTCCACAACATTTTGCAGAGGCTGCTCTATTTCCACCATTAGTTCATTGTTGCTTTGTGAAACTTGAACTTCTTCAAGTTCTATTTTTCTCCTACTGGTTCCTTTGGAGATAAACTCCCTTTCTAGAAACACAGCTGCCCATGCGATAAACACTTTGCCCTCAGTAGGATTATAGAAATAGTATCCCTCGGTTTCCTTGGGATAACCTATAAAGAAGCATTTATCTGGTTTAGGTCCAAGCTTATCGAAAACTTGACGTTTCACGTAAGCTTCGCAGCCCCAAATCTTTATGAAAGACATACTGGGCCGTTTCCCAGTCCATGTCTCATATGGTGTCTTTTGAACCATCTTAGATGGAATACGGTTAAGTGTGAAAGCTGTTGTTAGCAGAGCATATCCCCAGAAGGAGCCTGGAAGGTTTGCATGACTCATCATGGACCAGACCATGTCCAACAAGGTCTGGTTCCTCCTTTTAGAGACACCATTCCATCGTGGTGTTCCTAGTGGAGTGAGTTGAGATATTATCCCACACTCTTTCAGATGATCATCAAACTGTTAGTTTAAGTATTCACGTCCTTGATGTGATTGAAGGATTTTAATACTCTTACCAAGTTAGTTTTGTACTTCATTCTTGAACTTTTTGAACTTTTCAAAGGATTCTAATTTGTGCTTCATAAGATATATAAATCTATATCTGCTGAAATCATCAGTAAATGTAATGAAGTATTGAAAACCGCCTCTAGCCAGTGTGTTTAGTGCCCCACATACATCACTATGTATGAGACCTAAAAGATCACTAGCCCTTTCACCTTGTCCAGTGAATGGGGCCTTTGTCATCTTCCCTAATAAACAAGATTCACATATCTCATATGATTCAAAATCAAACGAGTCCAAGAATCCATCTTTATGGAGTTTGGAGATGCGTTTCTCATTTATGTGGCCCAAACGACAATGCCAGAGAAAAGTTGGGTTCAGATCATTTGATTTAAACATCTTTGTATTTATGTTATAGACGGGCATTTCAAGATCAAGGACATAAAGTCCATTACTCAATTGTGCACTACCATAAAAAATATCATTCATATAAATGGAACAACACTTGTCCTTTATAATAAAAGAAAAACCTTTATTGTCCAAACAAGAAATAGAAATGATATTCCTGCTAATAGCAAGCACAAAATAGCAGTTCTCTAACTCTATTACAAACCCAGTGGACAAAGATAATAAGTAAGTCCCTACAGCTAATGCAGCAACCTTTGCTCCATTTCCCACTCGTAGGTCAACTTCGCCCTTCATCAATGGTTTACTGCTCGTTAGATCTTGTACATTTACACAAATGTGAGATCTACATCTAGTATCTAATACCCATGATGCAGAAGTAGATAAATTGACTTCAAAAACAAAAATACCTGAAGTAGAAGTCTCATTTCCCTTCTTTTTCTTGAGCTCCTCTAGGAACTTGGCACAGTTCCTCTTCCAATGTTTGGTCTGACAACAGTGGAAGCATGTACCTTCCTTAGCCACTCTACCCACTGGTTTCAAGCCAGAAGTGCTAGGCTTGGACTTATCCTTGCCCTTGCCCTTCTAGTTGTCCTTGGGATTTTTCTGCTGTTTCTTACCCTTATTCTTTCAGACTATCATTATGGCCTTTCCTTTGCCTTTGTTAATATTCTGCTCAGTAGTTCTCAACATGCCTAGCAGCTCTGGTAGTGATTTGTCAATCTCATTCATGTTGTAGTTCATGATAAATTGACTAAAACTTTCTGACAATGATTGCAGGACTAAGTCAGTGGCCAATTCTTAGCCCAAAGGAAAACAAAGTCTCTCTAGGTTTTTAATGTACCCAATCATCTTGAGTACATAAGCACCAACAGGGCTTCCTTCTACCAGCTTGCACTAAAGCAGTGCTTTAGAGACCTCGTATCTCTTATGTCTGGCCTGCTCTTGATAGAGCTTCTTAAGATGTACGATCATATCGTAGGCATCCATGTTCTCGTTTTGCTTTTGGAGCTCAGAGTTCATAGTGGCCAGCATAAGACATCCAATGTCCAAGGCATCATCTTGATGCTTCTTATAAGCATCTTTTTCAATTCTAGGGGCATTAGTAGCAGATGGCTCAGGAATAGGCTGTTCTAGTACATATAGCTTTTTCTCTTGCTTGAGGACAATCCTTAAATTCCTGTACCATTCTAGAAAATTTGTTCCAGACGACTTGTCCTTCTCAAGGACTGATCGTAGTGATAAGTTACTTGATGTGTTTGTTGCTATAGTAATCTATCAACAGAAATATGTAAAATATAAGTATCATGCCATAAACATATTTAATGAGGTCTTTTAATTAAATATGCCTCCCATTATTTTATTCAAATCAATGACCTTCAGCATTGACTCAGAGAATCCCATCGAAAGATTTCCTAGTGGGCCAAGATCCATATTTCACCTAGTTTTGAGTCCGCTTTGGCTGATCACCCAAAATTCAGTTATTTAGGTAGGAAACACTTTCCAATTACATCACATATAACTCTTGGATAGTTAGGTGAATTACACTTATTCCAATCCATCTAATGGACTAAAGCCCAACTTCATGCCTCTAAGCCTTTAATCCTATTGAAATGGCCTAGTTAAGTCAGATCCAATGGTTGGCAGTTGGATATTACCTTTATCCCATCGTGTCTTACTAATATAGATAAAAGCATCCTGCTCTGGCAGACCTGCACTTGATTGATACTAGTCTTGACGAGTGCCACACATTGGAAGGCATTACAAAATGACTTAATATTTGCTTTGAGGGAATTTTTATTATTATTAGATATCACCATTTATTAAATTGTTTATCATACCATAAACATCATTCATGCATCTCATACATATAAAGCATATAATAAAAGTGACATGGTTATGGCCACGTAAAAGAGTAGCATTAACTAAGCCAGCTTCACCAAACGTCTCCCACCAACGTCTTCACTTGATGCCGTCTTCTTGCCTCCACATCAAGATTACATTATATAGAAACCTCTTTTACATTTGAGGGGAGTTAGGTGAGAAGAGAATGTACAATTAGAATGTAGAGAGAAAGGCACGATATGCAGGTCGTGTTTATAAAAACCAAAAAGCATAAAAGGAGGACTAAGGCCATAACCATGCACCATGCATCACAAAGAACATACAAACTCAAAATAATAACACATTATTATTTTCGTGAGTCATAAAATTGGATAGAAAAAAATGTGCTTTCGAATAACATACTACGCAGAGGTAGCACGGGGGTCCCACTGCCCGGTTAGCAGGTGGGAGTGCTGAATCTCTTGCGCCTCCCTTGACGGCTAGGGTATCAACACTTGAACCCTAAACCCAAAAACACATGAACACTTCACGCACCGCAGGGAACCCTTATGCCATTGTTCAACATTTGAACCGCGCTGCTTGTGCAGAAAAAAGGATTCCATAATCCTTGCTGTCGCAAACCAAGAACAAGGTTTCCATAATGTTGTACGTATCACATACATACCAGAAAGCTTCGTCAAAAAATACATCTTGATACAAAATAGTTTTCACAGAACATATGAACATCTTCATAGGTTTTTGAAAACAATATCATAGTTTTGCATACAGCACATAAAATAGAATATGTTTTCGTAAAAGGGTTTCATTCGTTTTCTGAAATAACATATTAATGATCACATCTTTTATCAAAAATAAGAACAACAAACATGTTATCTCATTCAAAACGAAAACAAAAAATTGAATCATGGTTTTGCAAGACTCTCTGATACCATTGTTCGGAATTACGGATACATCACACAACGAAAAAATAGGATTCCCACTAAGGATCCATACGAAAAAGCCATAATTCGAGTTTTAAATATTTACCTCTTGAAGCGTGATCAAAAGGAAGTGACATGAATCACCAACACCGTAATAGCAATAATGTCTTTGTAGTATCCACAGGAACAGACTCACGAACGTCTAATGTCTGCAAAGAGGAGCCTCACGTTTCTCACACAGTGCTAGCTGTGAAGAGAAGAGAAGAAACCTGTCGCTCACTCACTCACTTTTCTGTAAGTGCGGCTAGGGTTCTGTAATATGTGTGTCTTAGTAGCCACTTAGCAATACTATTTATAATAGTGACTGCCTTAAGTGAGTGTGAGCAGCAGCAAGGTAAGCTGTGCAACCCTAGACTCATCTGTTATGAGTCCAGCCCATATTTGAATTAGAGTCCAACTTAGATTTATTACTCCAATTTTAGTCTGCTCTATGTGTGTGACCCTGCAGGTTCTCATTACGTTGGTAGTAATATTAAATCTCATTTTAATATTATAAGCAGTGAGAGGTATCTAGCAACACATCGCTACTACCTAAGTAATAAGAATGTCAGTGATTTGACATAACCTTTCCGTGACCAATGTTTCTGTGTCATTTAGTCTCTTTGTCAAGATATCTAGATTGAACACAAGGCATAGAATGCGTCACCCTTGTATAGTCCAATCATTCACATCCTGATACTCGAGTAGACTTTGTAATAACAAATGAAATTAATATCTCATATTGACTCATTTGAGCATGGCTATGCATTTCGCAGTCTCACTCAATCAAGGGCCCCGAAAATATCGCTCCTGTTATGTAGGAGTGACAAATCTTATCTAGGTCACTCATATCCCTCTGCATGATTCGCGGTATGTCCAATAACTAACTTTATTATCAACTTATTACAGATGACGTTCGATGGCATTAAAACACACAATTCCTTAAGTAGGAATCGTAGTGATTTCAGGTTAAAGGACCACAGACACCATTGTCACTATGAGAATCGCTTATGACACTCATGTAACGATCCACATAGCATTCTCACGGTGGGTTAGTCCAGTACATCATTACTCTAATATGTACCTATGTAAAGACTTGATATCTCATATCCATGACCCGTGAGATGTGGTCATCAGTCTATGCACATACTAGTTTCAATGCATTATTATTGTCCTAGTTAACAATAATACTTGACTAGGGACATTTAAGAATAGTATTCTAACTAAAAGGATCTCACGATCAAGTCATCCACTTGATGTCTCATGGCATCAAACTTACTATTCTAAGAACTTTACTATGTTTATTAAAAGAGCATAATAAATGAAATGCCTCATATATTAAAAAATAACATAATAGAATGTATGTAAATGCAGATAAATGTATCAGCCTCTAGGGCATACAGTAACATCTTGTTTCACAATATATATTCATTTTATAATATTTATGAATTTTATGAATTTTTTTAAAGTTATTTGAATTGTTTGATTATTTTAATATATTTCTTGATTTACGTGCACACTGAACAGGCCGGGAAAATAAAATATTTTCCTCGAGGTCGAAAAACTTTGGATGTGGAAACGTCAACGGGGGATCTTACTAAATCTAAGGTCAGACACAGTTTACAAGGTTTTCATTTTTTCAGATTTTATCTGATAAATAAAATCGCAGTATGTTTTATTATTCGTTGGACAATAAATACTATTTTTGCTAACTGTAACTTTTGTCCACTGGATAATAGCTTTAGTATAGTATTAATCATCTTTTTATAGAGTGCACTTTAATGATATCACCAAGATGACATCATGTGCATGACATCACCAAGTGACTTTTTGAGAGAATGCACAAAGCTTCTCAAGGAAACTTTACACAAAGCTTCCAAAGGAAGCCAAATCCTCTCTCCTCTCTCCCAACTACTCCACGGCAATGGAGGGAGTTTTGGAGCCAAAAATTTCCTTTTTGCTTTACCATTTTTACACTCACCTTTTCAAAATCCCAAAAATATCTAACACTTTCTCTCACTTCATCTTTTTCTCTTAAGTTTCTCTCTTCCTCTCTTCCTCTCTACTCCACGGCAACCGCACCAAGGGGAGGCCATCTTCACTAGCTTGTTAAGCTAATCTCATTTTTTTGCTTCATCTCATCATCCTAAGACTTTTCTCTTTGGTGATCACCTCCTAAATCTTCCTTTTTCATCTCCCACCATTGGAGCCCTAACTTGAAGCTCTAAGGTAAAGTTTTTGGCTTTTCTTTTCTTTTCTTCTCTTTTTCATTTTCTTGGTCACCTATATGACCAAGAACTCCTCTTTTCATGGTTTGAGTGAGGATTGTAAAAGTTTGCTCACCTTGGGGTTCTCTTGAAGGTGGAGGACGAAAATTGTAACAAAATGATCAAGAGGCTTGCTTTCTTGTGTTGTCTTCTATAGGTAAGAGGAAGATGATCCACTTCAACTAATCTTGATGATGAGGAAATGTTTTTGGTGTTGTTGATGAGGAATCCATGTGGGATTGCTCTCTTTGTTGTGCTGTTCTTCATGATTTTGTAGCTATTTTGATTTGTATGAATTTATTGATTGTCATTGTGTATCTTGATGGCTATGGGATTACATATTAGATTTCTTGGATTGATATATGAAAAATCTAAGACTCTTTACCCCTTTTGGATTCACGGCCAAGAGGCCAAATATTTGGGTGTTCAAGATTTAATTTTTGTAGAAATTGGAACTTAGGTGATTAAGTGTTAAAGAATTAATTAATGCAATGAAAAAAAAAAGGTTTTGGGTTCTTACCCCTTG
Source organism: Ormosia semicastrata (assembly GCA_029884595.1). Taxonomy (NCBI): domain Eukaryota; kingdom Viridiplantae; phylum Streptophyta; class Magnoliopsida; order Fabales; family Fabaceae; genus Ormosia; species Ormosia semicastrata. The sequence continues at coordinate 78,036,755 of JAQQTO010000063.1, read as the reverse complement.
GGAGGCTCACGGCCTCTAGGGCCTTTTATGAGATCAAGATTTAATTTTTGGGTAACCTTGGAACTTAAGAAATTAAGTATTAAGTAATTAACAATGTGATGGAAAAATTAGTTGGACTCTTGTCCTTGGGAGGTCACGGCCTTAAGAGCCATATTGGCTAAAAGTTATGCATCAAGCTAAGGCTTAGGTGATTAGGTAACTTAAGAATTTATTATGGGTTCATAACATGAAAAGAATAAAGAACACAACTTTACCCTATAGGCTAGAGTGAGGTTTGGACAAAGAAAGAACATGAGTGTAGGTGAGATAGTGAGGAACTGAAAATAATTAATTTAAGTGGGCTATGTTTAGAGCTAAGAGAAGATGATCATAATGTTATGATTTGAGGAGAAATAACTTTTGGATATACCAATTGAAGTAATTTTGGGGGATAATTGAAATGATGGAAAATGATTTATTAGTGACGAATCTAGTTGACTGGATAATCGAGAGATTTAATTGAGGAAACTTTCGAATGGAAATTTGAGGCATTTAGGGTTTAGGGAAAGGAAGAGAATTACTGAAACCAAGTTGATGATTGATGACTTTTCTGAATTATCTAATGAAAGTATCTTGTAATTGAAAATAGTAGTAAGATTATTGTATCACATGAATGATGACTTTTGAATTATGTGACAAAGCATGCTTCATATGAATTTGATAATGATTCTTAAATTGGCACAACTGAGTTACCTTGTGAAAGCATGCATTAACATTGTGCTGTTGGGTCAATGAACTGGACCCCAAAAACATTAGATAGATGATTGAGTCAGATGTGGTTTACTTTTATAACCAGAAACATCAGATAGGCAGTTGAGTCAGATGTGACTTGTTATCATAAGGAACCCGGATATATCAATGATATTATGTAGTTGTATGGGCAGCTATATAATATCATTGATATTAATGGTATTGAACAATTGTATAGGCGGTTGCTTTAATATAATTGGGAACAGTTCAACGATGGTTGATTTCATTGAATATGCATTTGAGCATTACACAATTGTGGCGTTTTATGTATAGGAGTGAGCGAGAACTTACAGCATAGTGTGATCCATGATGGATCTTGGGGGACGTTCAGGGCGAGGTGATTCACTTAGTGATTATGTTATCACATTGTATACCCCTAGCCGTGAACACCGTTGCAATGCACTGGTAGCCTGACAAAACATTATTGCTTTTCGTGGTCTAGCGTAGACTGTCTTTTGAGGGGGGACAGATCTTCTGGAACGCTCATCTATGATTCTTTAGCTCCATGGAGTAGGAACTGGTTCATTATGCATACACATGGTCAGTTCACATATTGTCATGGCATGGTCAATATACATATTGTGGTGGCATAATTATTATTTATATATTTATGGTGGATATCTGTTGTTATAGTGTTGTTAATATTTATATTATTGTGGGATATGCTTTCTGATGATATCTATGAAATTGATAACTTAAATATATCTACAATATCTGTATGTATGGAATGACTTCATCATTCGTATTATTTTCCTTCTCTTCCATGTTGATAATGATGTAGGATATCTCTGTTGGTGTATACCCTAGAGGTCGATACTTTTTCTGTATTTATATACATTCTATTATGCTTATTTTAATATATGAGGCATTTCATTTATTGTGTTCTTTTTTATAAACATAAGAAAGTCCTTAGAATAGTAAGTTTGATGCCATAGGACATCAAGTGGATGACTTGATCGTGAGATCCTTTTTGGTTACAACACTATTCTTAAATGTCCCTAGTCAAGTATTATTGTTAACTAGGACAACAATAATGCATTGAGACTAGTATGTGCATAGACTGATGACCACATCTCACGGGTCATGGATATGAGATATCAAGTCTTCACATGGGTACATATTAGAGTAACGATGTACTAGACTGACCTGCCATGAGAACGCTACATGGATCGTTACGTGAGTGTCATAAGCGATTCTCATAGTGACAATGATGTTTGTGGTCCTTTGACTTGAAATCACTATGATTCCTACATGAGGAGTTGTGTGTTTTAATACCATCAAATGTCATCTGTAACAAGGTGATTATAAAGTTAGTTATTGGACATATCGCGAATCATGCAGAGGGATGTGAGTGACCTAGATGGGATTTGTCACTTCTACATAACAGGAGCGATATCTTTGGGCCCCCCGATTGAGTGAGACTGCGAAATGCATGACTATGCTCAAATGAGTCAATATGAGATATTAATTTCATTTGTTGTTACAAAGTCTACTCGAGTATCAGGAAACGAATGATTGGACTATACAAGGGTGACGCATTCCATGCCATGTGTTCAATCTAGATATCTTGACAAAGGGACTAAACAACACGAAAACATTGGTCACGAAAAGGTTATGTCAAATCACTGACATTCTTATTACTTGGGTAGCAGCGGTGTGTTGCTAGATACCAGTCACTGCTTGTAATATTAAAATGGGATTTTAATATTACTACCAACATAATAAGAACCTGCAGGGTCATACACATAGAGCAGACTAAAATTAGAGCAACGGATCCAAGTTGGACTCAAATTCAAATATGGGCCAGACTCATAACAGATGGGTCTAGGGTTGCACAACTTACCTTGCTATTGCTCACACTCACTTAAGGCAGTCATTATTATAAATAGTACTGCTAAGGGGCTGCTAAGACATACAATTATAGAACCCTAGACGCACCTACAAAAAAGTAAGTGAGAGAGTGACAGGTTTCTTCTCTTCTCTTCGTAGCTAGGACTGTGTGAGAGACGTGAGGCTCTTCTTTGTGGACGTTAGACATTCGTGAGTCTGTTCGTGTGGATACCGTAGAGACATTGTTTCTATTATGGTGTTGGTGATTCACGTCCTTCCTTTTGATCACGCTTCAAGAGGTAAATAATTTAAAAAAGAACTTGGATTATGGCTTTTCACATGGATCCTCAGTGGGAATCCTATATTTTTCCATTGCGTGATGTAACCGCAATTCCCAACAGTGGTATCAGAGAGTCTTGCGAAACTATGATTCGATTTTCTGTTTTCATTTACATGATATAACATGTTTTCTATTCTTGTTTTTGACAAAAGATATGATCTTTAATATATTATTTCTGAAAACCGTATGAAACCCTTTGCAAAAACATATTCTGTTTCTTATGCTGTATGGAAAACTGTGATGTTGTTTTCAAAAACCCATGAAGATGTTCATATGTTTTGTGAAAACCGTTTTGTTTTAAGATGTATGTTTTTGCAAAGCTTTCTGATATGTATGTGATACATACAGTGTTATGGAATCCTTATTCTCAATGTGCGGCGCAAGGGTTTAGGAAACCTTGTTCTTGGTTTGTGGCAGCAGGGGTTATGGAATCCTTGTTTCTGCACAAGAGGCGCGGCGCAAGGGGTTTTGGAAACCTTATTCTTGTTTTGCGGCAGCAGCATCAAGTGTTGATGTCAAGCCGTCAAGGAGGCGCCAGAGGTTCAAGTGTTGAACGGCGGCGCAAGGGTTCCCCACGGCACATGAAGTGTTCATGTTGTTCAGGCTTAGGGTTACGCGCGGCACAAGGGTTCAAGGGAGGCGCAAGAGATTCAGCTCTTGTTTATGGTCCAATTTTTTGGGACCCACGTGCTACCTCTGCGTAGTGTGTTTTTCGAAAGCACGATATTTTCTATCCAATTTTTTGACTCCTGAAAATAATAGTGTATTATTGTTACGAGTTTATATGTTCTTTGTGATGCATGGTGCATGGTTATGGCCTTAGTCCTCCTTTTATGCTATTTTGATTTTTTTTTATAAATATGACCTGCGTGTCGTGCCTTTCTCTCTACATTCTGATTATACATTCTCTTCTCACCTAACTCCCCTCGAATGTAAAAGAGGTTTCTATATAATGTAATTATGATGTGGAGCCAAGAAGACGACATCAAGTGAGGACGTTGATGGGAGATGCTTGGTGAAGCTGGCTTAGTTAATGCTACTCTCTTAGGGGGCTATAACCATGTCACTTTTTATTATATGCTTTTTATGTATGAGATGCATGAATAATGTTTATGGTATGATAAATAGTTTAATAAATGGTGAGATTTAATAATAATAATAATAATAATAATAATAATAATAATAATAATAATAATAATAATAATAATAATAATAATAATAATAATAATAATAATAATAATAATAATAATAATAATAATTCCCTCAAAGCAAATATTAAGTCATTATGTGATGCCTTCCAATGTGTGGCACTCGTCAAGGCTAGTATCGATCAAGTGCAGGTCTGCCAAAGCAGGATGCCTTTATCTATATTAGTAAGACGCGATGGGATAAAGGTAATATCCAACTGCCAACCATTGAGTCTGACTTAACTAGGCAATTTCATTAGGATTGAAGGCTTAGAGGCATGAAGTTGGGCTTTAGTCCATTAGATGGATTTGAATAAGTGTTATTCACCCAACTATCCAAGAGTTACATGTGATGTAATTAGAAATTGTTTCCTACCTAAATAACTGAATTTTGGGTGATCAGCCAAAGCTGACTCAAAACTAGGTGAAATATAGATCTTGGCCCACTAGAAAATCTTACGATGGGATTTTTCGAGTCAATGTTGAGGGTCATTGACTTGAATAAAATAGTGGGAGGCATATTTAATTAAAAGACCTCATTAAATATGTTTATGGAATGATACTTATATTTTGTATATTTCTATTGATAGATTACTATGACAATAAACATATCAAGTAACTTATCACTGCGATCCGTCCTTGAGAAGGATAAGTTGTCTGGAACAAATTTTTTAGACTGGTACAGGAATTTGAGGATTGTCCTCAAGCAAGAGAAAAAGTTGTGTGTACTAGAATAGCCTATTCCTGAGCCACCTGCTGCTAATGCCCCTAGAATTGAAAGGGATGCTTATAAGAAGCATCAAGATGATGCCTTGGACATCGGATGTCTTATGCTGGCCACCATGAACTCTGAGCTCCAAAAGCAACATGAGAACATGGTTACCTACGATATGATCGTACACCTTAAGAAGCTCTATCAAGAGCAGGCTAGGCATGAGAGATACGAGGTCTCTAAAGCACTGTTTCAATGCAAGCTGGTAGAAGGAAGCCTTGTTGATGCTCATGTACTCAAGATGATTGGGTACATTGAAAACCTAGAGAGACTTGGTTTTCCTTTGGGCCAAGAATTGGCCACTGACTTAGTCCTGCAATCGTTGCCGGAAAGTTTTAGTCAATTTGTCATGAACTACAATATGAATGAGATTGACAAATCACTACCAGAGCTGTTAGGCATATTGAGAACTGCTGAGCAGAATATTAACAAAGGCAAAGGAAAGGCCATAATGATGGTCCAAAAGAATAAGGGCAAGAAACAGTAGAAAAAGCCCAAGGACAACTAGAAGGGCAAGGGTAAGGATAAGTCCAAGCCCAGCACTTCTAGCTTGAAACCAGTGGGTGGAGTGGCTAAGGAAGGTACATGCTTCCACTGTGGTCAGACCGAACATTAGAAGAGGAATTGTGTCAAGTTCCTGGAGGAGCTCAAAAAGAAGAAGGGAAGTGAGACTTCCACTTCAGGTATTTTTGTTATTGAAGTCAATTTATCTACTTCTGCATCATGGGTATTATATACTAGATGTGGATCTCACATTTATGTAAATGTGTAGGATCTAAAGAGTAGTAGACCATTGACAAAGGGCGAAGTCGACCTACGAGTGGGAAATGGAGCAAAGGTTGTTGCATTAGCTGTAGGGACTAATTTATTATCTTTGCCCACTGGGCTTGTAATAGAGTTAGAGAACTGCTATTTTGTGCCTGCTATTAGCAGGAATATCATTTCTATTTCTTGTTTGGATAAGAAAGGTTTTTCTTTTATTATAAAGGACAAGAGTTGTTCCATTTATATGAATGATATTTTTTATGGTAGTGCACAATTGAATAATAGACTTTATGTACTTGATCTCAAAATGCCCGTCTATAACATAAATACAAAGAGGTTTAAATCAAATGATCTGAACCCAACTTTTCTCTGGCATTGTCGTTTGGGCCACATAAATGATAAACGCATCTTCAAACTCCATAAAGATGGATTCTTGGACTCGTTTGATTTTGAATCATATGAGACATGTGAATCGTGTTTATTGGGGAAGATGATAATGGCCCCATTCACTAGACAAGGTGAAAGGGCTAGTGATCTTTTAGGCCTTATACATAGTGATGTATGTGGGCCACTAAACACACTCGCTAGGGGCGGTTTTTAATACTTCATTACATTTACTGATGATTTCAGTAGATATGGATTTATATATCTTATAAGCACAAATCAAAATCTTTTGAAAAGTTCAAAGAGTTCAAGAATGAAGTACAAAACCAACTTAGAAAGAGTATTAAAATCTTTCAATCAGATCGAGGAGGAGAATACTTAAGCCAATAGTTTGATGATCATCTGAAAGAGTATGGGATAATATCTCAACTCACTCCACCAAGAACACCACAATGGAATGGTATCTTTGAAAGGAGAAACCGGACCTTGTTAGACATGGTCCGATCCATGATGAGTCATACAGACCTTCCAGGCTCCTTCTGGGGACATGCTCTGTCAACAGTAGCTTTCACACTTAACCGTGTTCCATCTAAGACGGTTCAAAAGACATCATATGAGATATGGACTGGGAGACAGCCCAGTATGTCTTTCTTGAAGATTTGGGGCTGCGAAGCTTATGTGAAACATCAAGTTTTTGATAAGCTTGGACCTAAATCAGATAAATTCTTCTTTGTGGGGTATCTAAAGGAAACCAAGGGATACTTTTTCTATAATCCTACCGAGGGCAAAGTGTTTATCGCACAGACTGCTGTATTTCTAGAAAAGGAGTTTATCTCCAAAGGAATCAGTGGGAGGAAAGTAGAACTTGAAGAAGTTCAAGTTTCACAAAGCAGCAATGAACCAATGGTGGAAATAGAGCAGACTCCACAAAATGTTGTGGAATAGCAACCTGCTCTAGTAGCACAAGACCTGCGTAGGTCTAACAGGATACGTCATCAACCAGAGAAATATGGATTTCTCATGACCCAATAAGGTGACGTATTGCTCATGGATCAAGATGAGCCTGTGACTTACTAGGAAGCCATTATTAGCCCAAAATCTAAGAAATAGCTTGAGGATATGAGATCTGCAATGGATTCCATGTATGCCAACTAGGTATAGACCTTGGTTAACCCACCTGAAGGGGTAAAACTCATTGGGTGCAAGTGGGTTTTCAAGAAGAAAATCAACATGGATGGTAATCTGCATACCTTTAAGGCGCGATTGGTGGCTAAAGGTTTTAAACAAATTCATGGTGTAGACTATGATGAAACTTTTTCCCCAGTTGCGATGCTTAAATCTGTTCGGATCTTGCTTGCTATTGCAGCATACCATGATTATGAAATCTGGCAAATGGATGTCAAAGCTGCTTTCCTTAATGGAAATCTTCTCGAGGATGTGTACATGACACAACCTGAGGGTTTTGCCACTCCAGAGGATGCTGAAAAGGTGTGCAAGTTGCAACGATCTATTTATGGATTGAAACAAGCTTCCAGAAGCTGGAATCTTCATTTTGATGATACAATAAAACAGTTTGGTTTCATCAAGAATGAAGAAGAATCTTGTGTCTACAAGAAGGTTAGTGGGAGTACTATTGTCTTTCTGGTATTTTATGTAGATGACATACTACTTATTGGAAATGACATCCTTACCCTACAGTCCGTAAAGACTTGGTTAGGGAACTGCTTCTCTATGAAGGACTTAGGTGAAGCCACCTATGTGTTAGGTATCAAGATCTATAGAGATAGATCACTGAGACTGCTTGGCCTAAGTTAGAGTACATACATAGACAAAGTGTTAAGACGGTTTAACATGCATGAATCCAAGAAAGGACTCTTGCCTATGTCGCATGGTGTAAGCCTATCTAAGGCTCAATCCCCTTCCACCTAGGATGAGAGGGATCACATGAGCAAGATTCCATATGCATCTGCAATAGGATCTATCATGTATGTCATGTTATGTACTCGACCAGACATCTTGTATGCTTTGAGCATGGCAAGTAGGTACCAGTCTGATCTTGGTGAAAGTCACTGGACTGCTATCAAGAACATCCTTAAGTACTTAAGAAGGACTAAGGATTCGTTCTTGGTATATGGAGACGAGGAAGAGCTAGTTGTAAAAGGTTACACGGATGCTAGCTTCCAAACCGATAAGGATAACTCTAGACCGCAATCGGGTTATGTTTTTTGCCTAAACGGTGGGGCTGTGAGCTGGAAGAGTTCAAAGCAGGAGACAGTCACTGATTCTACCACAGAGGCTGAGTATATTGCTGCCTCCAATGCAGCAAAAGAGGCCATTTGGATCAGGAAATTCATTACTAAACTTGGCGCTATTCCTAGCATTGTGGACCCAGTGACCTCTATTGTGATAATAATAGAGCCATTGCACAAGCTAAGGAGCCTAGATCTCACCAGCGATCTAAACATATACTTAGGCGCTTCTATCTCATTCGAGAGATCATCGATAGAGGAGATGTGAAGATATGCAGAGTACCAATAGATGATAACATTGCAGATCCACTGACGAAGCCTCTTGCACAACAGAAGCATGAGGGTCATACTAGGTCTTTAGGCATTAGACATATGCCTGATTGGCTCTAGTGTAAGTGGGAGATTGTTGGTGTATGCCCTAGAGGCCGATACTTTTTCTGTATTTACATACATTCTATTATGCTTATTTTAATATATGAGGCATTTCATTTATTATGTTCTTTTTTGATAAACATAATAAAGTCCTTAGAATAGTAAGTTTGATGCCATAGGACATCAAGTGGATGACTTGATCGTGAGATCCTTTTTGGTTACAACACTATTCTTAAATGTCCCTAGTCAAGTATTATTGTTAACTAGGACAACAATAATGCATTGAGACTAGTATGTGCATAGACTGATGACCACATCTCACGGGTCATGGATATGAGATATCAAGTTTTCACATGGGTACATATTAGAGTAATGATGTGCTGGACTGACCCACCATGAGAACGCTACATGGATTGTTACGTGAGTGTCATAAGCGGTTCTCATAGTGACAATGGTGTTTGTGGTCCTTTGATCTAAAATCACTACAATTACTACATGAGGAGTTGTGTGTTTTAATGCCATCAAACGTCATCTGTAACAAGGTGATTATAAAGTTGGTTGTTGGATATACCGCGAATCATGCAGAGGGATGTGAGTGACCTAGATGGGATTTGTCACTCCTACATAACAGGAGCGATATCTTTGGGCCTCCTGATTGAGTGAAACTGCGAAATGCATGGCCATGCTCAAATGAATCAATATGAGATATTGATTTCATTTGTTGTTACAAAGTCTACTCGAGTATCAGGAAACAAATGATTGGACTATACAAGGGTGACATATTCCATGTCTTGTGTTCAATCTAGATATCTTGTCAAAGGGACTAAACAACACGGAAACATTGGTCACGGAAAGGTTATGTCAAATCACTGACATTCTTATTACTTGGGTAGCAGCGATGTGTTGCTAGATACCGCTCACTGCTTGTAATATAAAAATGGGATTTTAATATTATTGCCAATGTAATAAGAACCTGCAGGATCACACACATAGAGCAGACTCAAATTGGAGTAACGGATCCAAATTGGACTTGGATTCAAATATGGGCTAGACTCATAACAGATGGGTCTAGGGTTGCACAGCTTACCTTGCTGCTGCTCACACTCACTTAAGGCAGTCACTATTATAAATAGTACTGCTAAGGGGCTGCTAAGATATACAATTACAGAACCCTAGCCACACCTACAGAAAAGTGAGTGAGAGAGCGACAGGTTTCTTCTTTTCTCTTCGCAGCTAGCACTGTGTGAGAGACGTGAGGCTCTTCTTTGTAGACGTTGGATGTTCGTGAGTCTGTTTATGTGGATACCGCAGAGACATCATTTCTATTACGGTATTGGTGATTCACGTCCTTCCTTTTGATCACGCTTCAAGAGGTAAGTAATTTAAAAAACTCCGATTATGGCTTTTCGCATGGATCCTCGGTGGGAATCCTATATTTTTTCACTACGTGATGTAACCGCAATTTCCAACAACAACATATTATCTTAAATGGTCCTTCCCAATGAGGATTCCACTTTCTGTAAGATTAGTTGTGTTAGTCAACAAGTAGGATTACCTTCTAAACTAGACACCTATCATGAAGCTCTAACTCTTAATCCTTTTGTTGTACACTTGAGTGACCTTGCTCTTGTGTTGAATAAGATAGTCCAACGCCATTAAGCACTCTTTAGGTAGATCATTCAATTCATCATAAATCTTATTCCAATAGTCTTCTGAAGGCAAATCCACTTACTTTTGTACCCTCAAGGACTATATGTTTGTTTTTATTGGGAGAATGGCCTATTGGCCATAAACTAGCTTAGATGGGGGGGTACACATGTCGATTCTCTTAACAATGTTCAACAAGCCCATAACACTTAGTCTAAAACCTTATGTCAGCTTATTGGATGTCGACCAATGTGTTTCTTCTGAAGATTGATAACAATCTTGTTCGTAGACTCTGGTTGACCATTTGCTTGTGCATAGTAAGGTATAGAGGTTAACATCCTTATTCCTCTTGACTGTGCATACTTTGACACCTTCTTTCCTATAAATATCGTGCTTTGGTGAGTTATGATAGTTTTTGGTATCCTAAAATAACAAAATATATTTTTTCTCAATGAAGTTGATTATGTCATTTTGAGTAACTTCTTTCATAGGCACAACTTCCACCCATTTGGTAAAATAATCAACTACTGCTAAGATGTACTTATGCCCTTTAGAAGAAGGTGGATGAATTTGTCAAATGATATCCATAGTCCATCCCATAAATAGCCACAACTTGATGATTGAATGCAATTAGTCTACAAATAGATTTTATGTTGAGCCATACTTTTGGCATTCTATACATGATTTAGCATATTCAACACAGTCTTTCCATATAGAAGGCCAAAAGTATCCTTGTCGACGTAGTAGCCAATTCATCTTATTTCTTGCTTGATGAGCTCCACAGATTCCTTCATGAACTTCTGTCATATCATTATAAGCTTTCTTTTCTCCTAAAAAGGTTAATAGACTATCATCAATTACCTTGCAACAAGGAATATTGTCAACATGCACCAAGTTAAGGGCCCTTAGTCTTAACTTTCATTCAGTTTGTGGATTTAGATTCTCTAAGTATCTTATCAATGGTATTTTCTAGTCATCCAAATCTACACTGTTGTCTACCTTGATCAGATTTACTTCACTGTACTTCAAAGGTGACAATGAAGTTTTAGCCTCAATCAACTAGGTCAAGATCGCACTCAACACTTTATACCTAGAAATAATATGAGCAATCTTATTTGTGATTTCATTAGAAGTTCTTGTGACATGAGTGGATATAATCTCTTCAAATTCGAAGGCTAATCTAGCAGCCATCGCAAAGTATCTAATCAAGTTTCCATTAATGCACTTGTACTGCCAGTTCACTTGTCATATAATTAATTAAGAATCACCTAGGACTTTGATATTCCTATAATCCATTTGTAGCAAAATCTCGAGGCCAACAATTAAGGCTTTGTATTCGACCTCATTGTTTGAACACTTAGGACTGATTTAGAATATGAATTTAATCAGATTCCCTTCAAGTGTTAGTATAAAAATACCAATCCATAAACCTTTATGATGGCTTGATCTATCAAAATACATTCTCCACAGCCTTAAACCAACATAAGAAATTATTTCCTTGGAATGGTGGTCGACCACAAAATCAACTAGCACTTGTCCTTTTATAGATTTTCTAGGCACATATTGTAATGCAAATTCAGATAGTGTAATCACCCATATGCCAATTCTATTGCTAGTAATTGCTTTAGGCAATATATACTTTATAATATTGACAATCAGAAAAGACATGAACTTTAGTTACTAACAAATAGTATTTCAATTTCATGCACGAAGAGTACAAAAGCCAAACATAATCTTTCAATATCACTATAATTCTTCTCAGCCTTGACTAGCATCTAACTGTAGTAAAATATTGACCACTTAATGCCATCTTTTCCATCTTGAGCTAAAAAGCTTGCAACGGTGTCATTAGTAGCAGAGATATAAACCTTTAGCTATTTGCCAGCTTGTGGAGGAGTCATAGTAGGAGGGTTCGACAAATACCTTTAGATTGCGTTGAAGCCTTTTTGATGTTCCTCGTTCCATTGAACTTGTCCTCTTTCTTTAACTTCAGCAATGGAGAATAAATTTCTAGTCTACTCGACATATTTGATATGAATCGTTGCAAGAAATTGATCTTTCTAGTAAAAATAGCAATTCATTTTTATTCTGAGGTGGTTTAGTTTTCATAATTGCCTAGGCTTTGTTTTGGGCGATCTCAATACCTTTCTTGTGCACAAGAAAACTAAGGAAATTTCTTGCTGATAATCCAAAAGCATATTTTGTTGGATTCATCTTCAAATTATACTTTCTTATCTGCTCAAATGATCTTCACAAATCCAGCAAATGGTTCTGGTTTGAATTGGATTTCACCACCACGTTGTCCATGTATACTTTTATAAATTTTCCTATCATGTCATGAAAGATGGTATTCGTTGCCCGTTGGTAGATAGCACAACATTTTTTAGTCCAAATGATATTACCACCCACTCATAAGTTCCAATGGCACCTGTGTAACATCCTAATTCGATTTACTACAGTACATTCGAAAATATACCTATATAAATCTGGTTAGGCCATTACTACTAAAATTTTTAAAATATAAATCATTTGTGATACATTTCCAAGTTATACGTGTAATCGAAATTAGAGCCTCAAAAAGAAGTAATTGAAGTAGAGTATTCAAAATGCAAACATAAACACATATGAAAATTTTGATTTACTGCAATGTTGAATTTACATAACTTGTACATAGGTGCTTTGTTCGAGTACAAATTGGGCCTTCATGGCCTATATACATTATATACAAAATCGAAGACAACTACTCTAGCTGAAACTATTACTACTTCATTTCCCTTCTTTGGAATGATCTTGATTTCTATTGTAAATGAACATACAACAAACAAAGGGGTGAGAATTCAAAAATTCCTAGTAGCATACTATCAAACAGAATCATTCAATATACAATTATATAACAATTACCAAGATAATATTTTGAATGAAATTATGTATGGATGCTCATCAAAATGATAAATGTTAATGATGATGAAAATGGATTATGATGAGGTCTATGCAATGTCATGTATCTCGCAAAGTGCTTTTCTTGCTCCTTTGACTTGGCTGAGGGTTTTCATTGCTCCCCTGATCTGGCCAAGCATTTTTCTTACTCCTTTACCGATCTCACAAAGGGTTTTTCTTACTCCTTTGGCCTGGCTAAGTGCTGATCACTCTATAGCCATGCAATAATGTTTATGATATGTTAATGAAAATTTTGAACTCAATTATTAGAGTAGCATTTCTAGCCTTTTTGAATGGCACTAAAAACATCACTTTGGGTTTTACCTTTAAAAATATCTCACTTGTCTCTTTTTATCATAATAAAAAATATGCCTTACTTTGCATATTCGATTAGAATCAAATACATGTTAGTCGAATAACTCTCAAATTTGTTTGATTATTCCTGAAATTACACCTATAGAATAGTTTTCTATTCACTATCTATTTCGAACATAATCAAAAACTTGCTAGTTGAATAACTACTGTAGTATATTCGATTAGGCTCAAACTCTTGCCAATCAAATAGCTCTCTTAGTTTACTCAGTTAGCTTGTCTTACCATTCTAAAATGGTCTCTTCAAATAGCTCTCAGTCTATTCGATCACCATCAAAAGTATGTCATTCTGATCTGCTATTCAAAAAGCTAACATATCTTTTCGATTAAAATCAAAATCACACTTAATCGAATAAGAAACTTAGTCTACCCGATTAACACTAGTGATGTCCTTCTAAATTGAGTCGATTGAATAGCTCTCCTAGTCTATTTTGATTAGCCTTAGAATTATACCATTCAAATTGCTCACTTAAACAACTCAGTTTATTATTGAAATCATGCAAATTCAAATAGCTGACATCAAAAATTTGGAACAATCTGTCATATTCAATTCGAATTGCCACTTTAGTCTTATTCAAAAATAATACTGTAGAAAAACAATCTGAAGACCTCAGAAAAACAACTTTCTTGTTCACTTCACTACTATACCAAATCATTTACTCTACAAGTATGTAATGATACCATAACTCATGTAGAAAAGTATTGGAAAAATCATTAACAACAAGCTTTAGTAGTTGTTCTCATATAAATACATATCTATGCAAATATATGCTCAAGTATCATAAGAAAACTCTTATTACACTTAATCATGATTTTTCTTTGAGTATCATGAAGAACTTGGTTTTGATCACCTTTTGATAGTTTTCACAAAACAAAGAATGTTAAACACAGAAAACAAATACAACAACCCCTGCCTCGGTTTATTATAGATTAAAGTTTGATTCTGTTACTCGTTCTGCACTTAGTTCTTCTTCCTCCAATTCAGCTTTCTCTTTTTTGTTTCCTTTTTTTTTCTCTATTTTCTCTTTCTGTTTCTATTTCTTGCTTCCTTCTCATTTTTGCTGATAAGAATCATGTGTAAAGAGAGAAAAGGAAGATATATATACACAATTCAAAGACAGTGGAAGAAAAGTAGAATCAAGTATTATCTCTTTGACTTTTGGGGTAACTTTGAAAATATAATATCTTTTAAGATATTTTAGTGTTTTAATCTAACTAAAACTGTTATCTCTCATTCCACTATTTTACTTCATATTATAGCAATTCTATAACCAAATTAAAATTATAGGTTAGGGAGGATGTTACATTTCTCCCTTCTATTTTAAAATTTTACCCTTAAAATTACTTATCTATATAAAAAGTTCAAGAATGTTTTGTCCCATGTGGGATTCTAACTCCTAGGTAACCTCATCTGTGCTAATGCCATCCCATAGAACCTTTACTAAAGGAATTTGTCTTCCTCTGAGTTCTTTGATTCCTCTGTCCAAGATCCTCACAAGTTTAATCACATAAGTTAAATCATCTTTTAATTGTACTGATTCAGTTTCAATAATGTGTGAAAGATCTGGATTGTATTTCCTAAGTTGAGAAATATGGAAGACACTGTGAAAGTTGGATAGATTAGGTGGAAGGGCTATTTGGTAGGCTATAGGTCTAACTCTTTTCAGGATTTGGTACGGACTAAGAAATTGTGGGTTTAACTTTTTGGTTTTCAAAGCTCTACTAACTCCTGTAGTAAGAGTGACTCTTTGAAAAACATGTTCTCCTTCGTCAAACTCTAGAGGTCTCCTCATCTAATCAGCATAGCTTTTCTGCCTACTTTGAGCAGTAACTAATCTATTCCTAATCATCTTAATTTATTTTGTGGTCTGCTGCCCTAACTCAAGACCTAAGAGGGTTCGCTCTCCTACTTCATACCAACATAGAGGCAGTCTACATTTCTTGCCATACAAAGCCTCATATAGTGCCATACCTATGCTGGTGTAGTAACTATTGTTGTAGGAAAATTCCACTAAAGGGAGAAATCTATCCCAACTACCCTTTTGGTCAAGTATGCAAGCCCTAAGCATATCCTCTAGGGTCTGGATAGTCCTCTCAATTTGCTCATTTTTCTGCGGGTGGTAAGTTATGCTAAAACTTAGCTTTGTCCCAAAAGCCTGTTGCAAGGCTCCCCAAAATCTAGATGTAAATCTAAGATCTCTATCTGATACTATACTTATAGGGATTCTATACAACCTAACAATTTCTAGAAAGTATAGTTGAGCTAATCTATCTAGATAAAAGTTAGCTTTGATTGGCAAAAAGTGGGTTGATTTAGTCAATCTGTTCACTAAGACCCATATGGCATCGAAACCTGATTAAGTTCTAGGTAGCCCCATTATAAAATCTATTGCAATACACTCCCACTTCCACTTAGGGATCCCTAAGGATTGTAATGGTCCTGAAGGTTTTTGGTGCTCTATCTTAATCTTTTGACATATTAAACATTTGGACACATACTTAGCTATTTCGATTTTCATTTTAGGCCACCAAAATAACTTTCTAAGATATTGATACATCTTTGTAGCTCTATGATGGATGGTATATCTACACTTGTGAGCATCTTCTAGGATCTTTTCTTTAATTTTAGATTCCTTAGGAATACAAAGTCTATCGCTAAACCTAAATATTCCATCATTTGCTTTACTAAATTATGTTTGGTTTCCTAAGAGAATTTGCTCACTTATTTTCTTTAAAGTCTCATCTTTTTCTTGAGCTTCTAAGATTTGGGTTCTCAAGTCACTAATTATGTCTACTCTGCTTATACAGAGACTATGTGGTGACACAGTTACTGCAAGACTTAAGTTCTTAAAACTTTCTAAAAGTTCATTCTCTTGGACCATCATTCAGGACACATGTAGGAATTTCCTACTAAGTGCATCAACCACTACAATGGCTTTACCCAGGTGGTATCTCAACTCGAAGTCATAGTCCTTCAAGAATTCTATACATCTCCTTTGTTTCATGTTCAGTTCCTTTTAATCAAACAAGTATTTCAAACTTCTAAAAGTTCGGGGCATATGTAGGAATTTCCTACTAAGTGCATTAACCACTACATTGGCTTTACCCAGGTGGTATCTCAACTCGAAGTCATAGTCCTTCAAGAATTCCATCATCTCCTTTGTCTCATGTTCAGTTCCTTCTAATCAAACAAGTATTTTAAACTTCTATGGTCACTGAACACCTCAAACTGAGCCTCATATAGATAGTGTCTCTGGACTTTCAAGGCAAATACCACAACTGTCAATTCCAAGTCATGGATAAGGTAATTCCCTTCATGTAGCCTCAACTACCTTAAGGCATGGGCAATAACTCTCCTATTCTGCATATGAACACACCATAACCCATTCTTTGAAGCATCACAATACACTTCAAAATCCTCTAATGGATTTGGAATTACCAAGACAGGTGTAGTGGTTAACCTTTGTTCCAATTCTAGAAAATTATCTTCACACTCTTGTGTCCAAATAAAAGAACTACCTTTCTTAGTTAATTTAGTTAAGGTAGAGCTATTTGAGAGAATCCCTTGATAAACCTTCGATAGTACATAGTCAGGCCTATAAAGCTTCTAATCTCAGTCACAATGGTTAGTCTTTGTCACTGCAACACTGTCTCAATCTTACTAAGGTCTACTAATATTCTTCCTTGAGAAATTACGTGACCCAAAAAATGTACCTCTTTTAACCAAAACTCACACTTAGCTAATTTAGCAAACAACTTCTTCTCTTTAAGAACTTCTAAAATTTTTCTAACATGTTGCTCATGTTCTTCCATTGTCCTTGAATAGATAAGGATATAATCTATGAAAACAACAACAAACTTATCTAGATAGGGTCTAAAGATTTGGTTTATGTAATCCATGAACACAGCAGGTGCATTGGTTAACCCAAAGGACATCACAAGGTATTGATAATGTCCAGACCTAGTTCTAAAAGCAGTCTTACGGGTATCTTCTTCCCTAACTTTTATTTAATGATATCCAGATCTTAGGCCAATTTTTGAGAAAACTGAAACTCCTCTTAGTTGATCCATTAAATCATTTATTCTAGACAAAGGGTACTTATTCTTAATAATTAGTTTTTTCAATTATCTATAATCTACACACAATCTCATACTGCCTTCCTTTTTCTTCACTAAAAGAACTGGTGCCCCTCTTGGTGAAACACTAGGCTTAATGAATTATTTATCTAACAATTTTTCTATTTGTTTCTTGAATTCTGCTAACTCTAAGGGCACAATTCTATAAGATGCTATAGAAATAGGTCATGTTCCTAGCACTAAGTCTATAGTGAACAATGTCTCTTTCATATATAGCAACTCAATAATTTTCCTAAGAAATACTTCTAGATATTCACTCACCATAAGTATATTTCCTTAGTCTTGCTTAACATCGACATTTGAGGACAAAAGGAGAACATATCTTTGAGCCCTTCTATTGAGTAGTTATTAACTTGTTTAGCACTCAACAACAAAGACTTGAAAGAAACAGGTATAGAGGAATTATCAGACATAAACATCAAAGCCTTATCTGAACAATTCAAAATAACATAATTCAATGACAACCAATCCATGCCCAAAATTATGTCAATGTCAAAAAGAGGTAAACAGATAAGATTCGAAGAGAAAATCCTATCTTCTATTCTCACACAACAATCCAAACAAACAAAGGAAGTTGTGACTAGCTTTCCTGTTAGTGTAGACACGAATAAAAAATGGGGAAGCTCAGACATGGGTAAATCTAATCTCTTCACATATTCATATGAAATAAAGGAGTGGGATGATTAAGAGATTATCTTTAACTATGCACTTACCTTGTATAAGATCGAGAGATTGAGTCGCCTCCTTACCACTCAGCGTATAGACTCTTCTTTTAGCTTGCGGTTTGAGGCTAGGCACTGCTCCCTGTTTTTGTGGACACTCCTTTGCATAGTGCCCTAGTTGGCCACAAAAGTAACATACTGATTAGCTTGCTAGATAAGGTCTACTACTATGCTATCTCCCACATCTATCACACTTTGACCTCTTCGATTCTGCCTAAACTTGCTTGCCTTTATCTTGAGAAGAACTAGGTCGAGAAGCACCCTTCTTATACCTATCATCCCCTCTCTTCCTCTTTTGAAAACTCTGGGACTGTTGCTCCACTTGAGGATTGCTATAAAAACTTTCCACAATTCTACACTTGTTTACTAAAAAAGAAAAATCTCTAATCTCCAAGGACTTTATTACCCTCTTAATATCATCTCTCAAACCAGACTCAAACTTCACACATTTCCAATTTTCATCCAGGTTATACCTAAAGTAGGAGGAGAACTTTGATAACTCCTCGAACTTAGCCACATACTCACCTACGGACATACTCCCCAGCTTTAGAAATTCTATTTCCTTATCATCTTGTATGTTCTTTGGAAAATACTTATCCAAAAAGACCGCCCTAAACACTTCCCACAAAATATGAGTTCCTGCTGATTCCAACAACCTCCTAGCATTCCTCCACCAATGTTGCACCTCCTCTATTAATATATAGGAGGCAAAAGAAATTTTTTGATTATCCATGCAATCCATCACCTCTAAGACTTTCTCTATTTCACTCAACCACTCCTCAACTTTTATTGGATTGTACTCTCCTTCACATGATGGAGGATTTGCCTTTCTAAACTTAAGAGGTCATGGAAATTATGATTCCTTACTATTATTGCATCACTAACTAGTGCATTTGCTTCCATTCTTTCTAAAACCCTATTTGTGACAGTAGTCTACTCTCTCATAGTAGCTGTCATCTCTATGAATTTCCCAGACCTATCAGTAGGGTCCTCATTCGAAGAGTTCATGTTCTCTCTAGTTCGTCTAGGTGAAGCCATAGTTTCTAGTACACATAGAACAATAGATATTAGTTAATCAGTCTCAATATCATGTAACAGTGCAACAGTAGCTAATAACATTCATACCTAAAGTCGTCATGCAATTCTATTCATACATCTTATTTCGAGAATAAGAAAATGCATAACATGAAATAAGAATATCAAAATATGCCAAAAAACATATGATGAACCTTCAATATCTCATATTTTTAAGGCTCAAATCCTTGGTTTTTTAGCCACTTTTGATATTTTTTATTAAACTTTGTTCTTAACTTTTCTCATGTTTTTATCATTCTTTAATTTTGTTCTCATTAAGTATTTTGTGTGTTTTTGATAGGTAATTGCACATGGAGAAGATTAGACATTTAAAGAGGCAGGAAAGCGAAGAAAATTCATCAGGCATGCAGCGCCTGAGTGCTGAACAGGGAGCGCCTGAGCGCTCATAGCGTATCCAGTAACGATGAATTAGTGTCTCAGCACCTGAGCATTGGGAGGGAGTGCCTGAGCACGCAACACGAGGTAACTCGTTTTTGTGGATAAGTGGCTCAGCGCTTGAGCACCCATAAGTCAGCGCCTAGGCACTGGTCGCATAACAACAGACGTGATTTTCTTTAAATAGGAAAAGTTATGCCAAATTCAACACACTTGGCACACAATGCAGAAAATCCCTAATCCTAATAGAGTAGTTTCGTGGCAGCATACTTTGAAAGATGACTTCGAAGGGAGGATTCAATTCTTGAAGGCTTGAAGATTATAATCACCATAAAAGGGGTTTTGATTTCTCTTTCCCTCTAGTTTTCCCCTTTCTTTGGGTTTTCTTTCCATAGGTTTGTATTTTGATATGGGTTTGTTTGTATTGAACATGAGTAGCTAAACCCATAGTTAGGGCTATGAGAGATCTTATTTTCCTAATTATTTGGGTTTAATTTCAAATTTGATTAAGGTAATTTCTTTTAAGGTTTGTCATATTGCTTGCGTTCTTGTCATAACTTGATCACTTTTGGCATGTATTAATTCATTGTTTGACTAGTGACCATCCATATTAAATGAGTGGATCTATATGATAAATCTAGGATTATATTGGTGAATGACCAAATATCAATTTATCCTACCAATGGAATTGATGATATGTTAGTTCATCTCTTGAATTGAGGCTTAATGCATTCCTAATTTATTAAATTAAATGACCAAATAGGTGATTTAATTTAGGAATAGAATATTATTTCATCCATGGCCATTAGGATTCAATAGCATGTAAGAGAATACTGGCAAAAGAATTACCTTACATCATAAGCTTTAGTTTCTCTCTCATTGATTATCTATTCTTTGCTTGATTATCCATCTTTATTCTTAATTTGTTTTCTATTTTTAATTTGAATTTCTCTTCACTTCTGATTATCTAAATAACAAAGAGTTTTACGAATCTAGTAATTATCACTTATTCCTCGTGGGATCGATAACTGGTTTCAAGTCCTATATTACTTGGCGATAGAGTGCACTTGCTCAAGTATTTATGCGCATCAAGTTTTTGGCACCATTGCCGGGGAGTAAGTTTAGTAATATTAGAGGCAAAAAACTCTAGTTAATTTAGATGCACTTTTATTTTATTTCTTATTTTTATTTTTAATTAATTTGTCACTTCATCTCTCTACTTATATTTCTTGTATATACTTACTCGATCTCAATTTTTTGATTTGACATTTAATCCAGAAATTGAGAAAATAGCTCGCAGGTTAAGGAAGCAAACTAACACTGAAGCTGTGACTAAAGAAGATAAAAACGGGATGGAGAGACTGTAACACCCCCTCAGAAGGACATTACATAACTGACCAAATTCCTTCTAATTACTCAATTTATAAAAATCATTGATATTGTAAAATATAAGTTTCAAAATTCCTTAAAAAAACACAAACTTACCATAATAGAGAAACTCAAGCTAGGAGAACTGAATAAAAGACTTTTCATAAAGCCAAGTTTACTACACATCCATGGATACCTTATACTTATTCCAGAAACATAAAACTTACATACTCCAAAGAACACATCTAACTACCATATGAAGATTGAGCCTAGTCCAAGTCCAAACACTTGAAGAGTAGGGTCCTGTATCTGATCTTCCTCCAAATCCCTTTCAGGATCTCTAGCAGGCAAAACCCCCAGTCGGGGCATGTCCCTACAGACGAGAGTCCGAGCAGTCGACTCCACAGAATCCTCCCTAGAGGAAGCTCTCCAATCATCCCAAAGCTACCCAAGAGGCATGTAAAACTCCAAGTGAATAGGTACGTCCACAGTAAATGTAGTAGTGTCATGTCGAGTCCTATTCCAAAGTAAGGTGACCTCTCTGATATACTGAATGCTCCTCGTATCCCATTGGACATTCCACGCTTCGATGCCCTCGTGAAACTGCAGTCGAGTGAAACCTTGCGGATCTTGCATTGCCGCCATTGCAGTCTTTACAAACATGAGCATAAAACAAAGGCAAACAGGATAATATAATGAGAGAGGTGAGATCCCCTACATCAATACTATCATGGCAGCAAGAAACAATAACAAGACAATAATGCCTTTCATACACAACAACATTAAATAATAGCATATATAATCACGTCAATACATGAATATTTCAAAACAACAAGCATAGTCATGTTATCAACTGATAGATAATTCAGCAATGTACATCAAAATACATAAGTATGGACCATACCACAATAACAAATATACTATCTATGCATATGCACGATGTGTATACTGACCATCCTTATGCACAATGCAACCAATTCCTACTTCATGGAGCTCAACACAAAGAATAAGATATGAGCATTCCAGAAGATCTGCCCCCCTCAATGACAGTCTACACCGAACCACAAAAAGAATAGTATTTGTCGGGTTCTCGTTAGTGCGCTGCAACGGTTTTTCATGGCCAGGGGTATATGATGTGATAACAGATCACTAAGTGAATCTCCTCGCCCTGACGCCCCCTGAGATCCATCCAGGATCACACTATCCAAATTCTTGCCCACTCCTAGGCAACAAAAGCCGACTGTATAATGCTTAAATGCATGAACAATGAAATCAAACCACCGTTGGACTGTTCCCAATGGTATTAAAATAACTGTCCATACAATTGTCTAACACCATTAGTATCAATGATATTATATAACTACCTATACAATTACATAATACCACTGATCTATTCAGGTCCAATACATCGATTCCACAATCCACTTGGGTCTAGTACATCGGCCTAAAAGCACAATGCTAATGTATTCTTTCACAAGGTATCACAGTCATGCAAGTTCAAGAATCATTACTATCAAATCACATGAGGCAATTCTCACAAATTTCTCAAGTTCATAGAACCATTGTTTCATCTTTAGGCTTTAATTGTAACACTTTCAAGAAAAGGGTAGGAATTAACCCTAATCACTAGACTCTTCTAACTAAGTTCCTCGAGTGACCTTTCCTTATATCGTTCACAAAAAATTAAGAAAAAAAAGAAACACGTTGTCTTAATCTCACGATTCCTTTCCTCTTTCTCTAAGTCTTTCAAATTTTCATTATTTTTTCCTCAAGCTCATTTTCTTTCTCAAGACCAAAAATCACTCTTTTGCTTAATGATAAAAAAATTTGTTCTTTTTCATCCTCATCTTATAAATCATTAATTAAATTTATTTACTATCAAACTAACTACATTCACCACTAATAAATCATTTTTATTATTCCAATTATCTCCAAAATTATCTCCATTGGTATATCCAAAAGTCATTACTCCTCAAATCATAACATGGTGATCATCTTCTCTTTTCACTTATGAATCCTTTGATCCTAATTAGTCCCGCAAATCATTTAAGTAATATTTTCTAACATTCTTTCTAAAACTTCCATTATTCAAATTCTAAATAAAATATTTTCCATCCTAATTACTCTTCCATCCTATTATTAATTATTTTAGGTCTCCAAATTCACTCTTTCAACCAATTATCGAATATCATTGCCAAAATCAGTTCTTTTCAATGGTAAAAACTATGTTCCTTTCCTCTTTCAACTTGTAACCTCATAAATCATGTTCTTGCCACCTAATCATCTAAGTTCTTAATCAATAAAATATTTTTCTCATCCTCCTAGGCCAAAAAGGCCGTGAGCCTCAAGTGATCAATGGAGCCCAAAAAAAATCATTCCTTTACAACATAATCATAGCATGCCACATACTTTAATCGCCATAATTAACCAAGTTCATGCATACTATCAAAAGTATATCATCACATAATCATACAAAGTCAGACAAACATAAATCAAAAGTCACACAATCAAGTGGATAATCCTCACGTGGATTCTCCACTCACAACACAACTATTTCGTTCCTCACCACCATAGCATGGTTGATGAGGTTAATCTCCCTCTAACCTAAGAAGATAATAAGAAAAATAACGTCTTTTATGCCTCTTGAAATTCATCCAACTCCTCCACCAAAACCCTAGGATGATCAAACTCACATAATCAACAACCAAAGTTTAAAAAAAGGAGTCCTTGATCACCAAGGTAACCAAGAATCACGAAAATGAAGGAAAGAAAATAGAAAGTCAAGAACTTTACCTCAAAGCTTCAAGGTTAGGGCTTTATGGAAGAAGATGAAGATGGAAGAATCAAGTGATGGTCATAAAAGGAAAAGGCTTCTAGGTGAAGAGTAGATGCAAGAAATAAGGTTGGTTGAGCAAGTAAGCATGGATGGCCATCAATGGTGGTGTTTGGCCGTGAGAGTAAGGAAAGAAAATGGAGATGATAACTTTAGGAGGTGATTCCAACAAGAAAAAGTCTTCAAACAAGATGTAGTTTCAAGCAATGTGATTGCTTGAAATTAAACAAACATGGAAGGTGAAGGAAGGGGTGTGGCCGTGAGGTTGGAGAGGAGAGGAAGAAGAGAAAATGTGATAGAAAAGTGAGAGAAATGGAGAAGTTGAGAGAAAAAAGAAAAATGGAGAGAGAAAGTGATAGCTTTTGTGAAAAGAAGACAACTTTGTCATCTTTTCCCCCCTCCAAAATCGTACACCTCCTAAGGACAGAGAAAAGAAGCTTGTCTAACAAGCTTTGATGAAGCTTCTCCAACAAGCTTGTTTTATATTGGTCCAAAGTTGATGAGACATAAAGGTGTGGGTCTAAAGGGTGATGTCACATAAAGAGAACTCTCTAGAAAATATAATTAGCACTTTACTAAAAGTTATTATCCAATAGACAAAAGTTACAGTTAGCAAAGTCGGTATCTGTAACATCCCGAAAATTATTTGTTTCATCATAAATAGTTGTTTTATAATATTTGTGATTTTTGGGAAATTTTTGGTATTTTTCGAAAAATGTTGAATATTTTAATATATTCTTCATTTTACGTGCACACTGAGCAGAGTCAGTGTAACATTCCAGAAAATTATTTGTTTCATGATGAATAGGCATTTTTCAATAATTGTGATTTTTTGAAATTTTTTTAGAATTTTTCAGAAACGTTGAATATTTTAATATATTTCTCATTTTACGTGCACTCTGAGCAGATTCAGTGGAATACCCCAGAAATTGCTTGTTTCATCATGAACAGTCTTTTTCTAATATTTGTAATTTTTGAGAATTTTTGTGAATTTTTCTGAAAATGTTGAATATTTTAGTAATTCTTCGTTTTGCGTGCACGCTGAGCGGAGCCGGAAAAACTAAATGTTTTCCCTAAGGCTGGTAAACCTTGAACTGTGGATGTGTCGACGGGAGATCTTACTAAACCCGAGGTTGGGCACAGTTACAAAGTTAACGTTTTTCGAGGTTTTATCTGATAAATAAAATCTCTGTACGCACTGCTAAATAAAATTTTACAGTACGCTCCATTATTCAATAAATAATTATTACTGGCTTGTGTATTACAACAATTATCTATTGGGTAATAGCTTGTAGTAAAATCCTAACTACCCTATTATTTAATTACTAAATCACAATATCCTATCCAAATGTAATCTCCTTTATGTCTAATCAAATCCTCTTTATTGGAAATGCACCCAAGCTTCTCAAAGAAGCTTCATTTTCTCTCTCCTCTCCCTCTCTCCCATACGGCAGCTGCACATTTTGGAGCCCAAGATTTGTGCTTCATTTAATTAAGCCATTCTATTCAAATTTGAAAATAAAAAAGGCATCACCTTTTTTCTCCTATCAACTTCTCTCTCTAGATTTTCCTTCTCTTTTTTCTCTCAACCAATTTCCTCTCTCCTCCCTCACACTCCCCACACGGCAGCAGCCCTCTTTGGGTGCCAAATTTGTGCTTCATTCACTTAATTAAACAAAGCCATTCAATTTCAAAATCACAAAAAGTGCATTCACTTTTCTATCTACTTATCTCTCTACCTTCTTCTTCCTCTCATTTTTTTCTCCTCCTTCTCTCTACACACCCACATGGCCAGCCCTCTTCTCCACCCTCTACCATCACAAAAATTTCATCTAAACACATTTTCTTAATCTCCTCTACATTCTAAACACATCTCTAGTTAGTGATTTCTTGAAAAGGTTTTATCTTCACCATCTTCTTCTTCAAGCTTCAAGCTTCAAGCTTCAAGCTTTAAGCTTTAAGCTTTGGGGTAAGATTCTTGGTTCCTCACCCTTTTCTCTTCATTTTTGTGTTCAAGGTCTTCTTGATGACCATTGATCCATTCTTTTTCTAGTTTTATTATTGATTTAATGAAGTTGTAATTTTTAGGGTTCTTGGAGGTGGAATCCAAATTTCACTTTGAGCATTCAAGGGAGTTCCATTGCTTGTCTTCTTCTCTAGGTAAGAGGGAGATAATCCTCTTCAATCTATATTGGTAGTAAGGAACTTTGTTTTTGTGATTGGTTGTGAGAAACCCTAGTAGGGTTACTCTCTTTGTTTGTATGATTTGTATGATTACATATTGCTTTTAATTTGTTTAAGTTATTTGATTGATTGGTTATGTATATTGATATACTTTGGATGGATTGGAAACCTAAAATGGAAGAATATGACCTAGATCACCTCTAGGAGGCTCACGGCCTTAGGGCCCAAAATTAGGGTTCTTGGTGAAAATTATAACAAGTGGAAGACATAGCTAATCAAGTGAACAATATGTAATTAATGGGATAAAAATTTGGAATCCTAAGACTTAGTGAGGCTCACGGCCTCTTGGGATTAATAATGGCCTAATCATGTGACTTCATACAACTATGACATTTAATTAATCAAGTGAATAAGTAAGAGGATTGTGTAATGAAAAGAAATTAATTTGGTAACCTAAAGGAACTCTTTGGACTTTAAGAACGAATAAGGATGTGTAAGACTTGGGAAAGATCTTTGAAATAATTCTATAAGTAAGTATGACCAAAATTAAAGTAAGGAGCATAATGACCAAGAAATGTCAAATTGAAGTGAACTTAAATCAACTGCACATGTAGAAGTAAGTAGGCACTCATAAAAATGAAATGATCAAAAGATGGATTAGTGCTCAAAGACTTAGGATAATTTATAATTAATAGAAGATCATGAACAAAAGTAAGAATATCGGAAGAGCCCAATTTAATCTATTTTAAGATGGTTAGATTAAAATTTAAGTGAGGAACTATTTAATTAAAGTAATGAAAATCAATTGAGCATTATAAGAGGATTTTCCCCAAAGAGAGAAAATTACTAAGAAGAATGTAGAAATTTAAGTACAAGTTCATAATGCACTCAAAAAGCATAATGCACACTTAAAGGACTTAATAATATTTTAGTGTGGACTCATGTGGGGGACCTAGTTATGTGAATGCTTATATTAGCCAAATTATGGTATGTTATTGAAAGTATATTATTGATGAATATACATGATATATGAATTGAGTCATCATGCATCGTTGAAGTCAGATGGACTATTTGTCAAGGCTATGTTTCCTACGAGTTGAATCACACCTTAGTGCAGGTGCGAATAGACTAGTGTAGGTCCTGCTGTTGACCTTGGGGATGTCGGGGCACGGGCGTCACACAGCGGGCAGTTGGTAACCCCTCTGGACCGTGAAACAGGCCGATGCAAAAGCACCGACGATCCTGACCGAGACACTGTCCTATATCGCGATCTTGTGAGAATGCCGTTGTATAGAGACTTATTGCGCAAAATTGTTGATTATGATTTCTGAAAGTACTTGGTCCTAGGCGGATGAGATACTGGCATGTCTCCCTGATCATTCTCTCCGATGTTTGTGTCTAGCTCCATGGAGTAGGATTTTAATATCATGTACATGTGCATAGTGAGTCAATACATTACTTGGCATTTAATTTATATGATATTTGGATCTGCTATCTTATTGATGATATACTGCCTGAAACTGTTAAACTGCTTAATATCTGCTTCTTGATATTGTTTATTATTTTTGTTATGTTATGTGGGCGTCCTATGTCGTTTATGTTTCTTACTGTCATAATTAGTAATGAAGTTGGATGTCTCACCTCTTGTATATATTATTCTTGTCCTACGTAATTCTTGGTTAAAGACTGTTGTGGGGACGCGATTGAGTCCTTCCGGACTTTACTTGGTTTGACCTCCTGTATTCAGTGATGTCGTCAAGAAGGAGTTCTATTGGGTTCGTTCGGATTGTGTTCACTGGTGGCGCCAATGCGTGATGAGTCAACTAGGCTAGAAAGCGTATATGATATGTTGGAGACCTGATCCTGACAGTAAGGAGGACCCGCGATGGAGATCCTGTCCTGACACTTACTACTTCGGTACATCTGGAGTTCACCTTGCCTATCCAGGAGCTATGGGGTGATCCGATTCACGCCCCTAGAGAGGACAAGGATTCCTTGGCATCAGCTGCTAGGGCACCTACCTGTGGGACCGCACTCGGTCCTATCCTTATATCTTCAGACGAGCTGGGAGAGGATCCCGAGGTGGAGCCGATAGAGTACCCAACTGCTTAGACATGGATGTCTTTATGGGTAGTTTATGTTTCCTTATGCATTACTTATATTAAGGTGTAATTTGTGTATACTTGTATTCTGAAGTCAAACTTGATGTATTTTATTTTGAGCGGTATGTGAAATGAGTCGTGCTATGTATGCTTTAAATTAATTATCTAGTCCTATAAACTGTATTTCATTTTTGGCTTGTTGAATTATATGTGCTAATGACGGCTTATTTATTATTGCATCCGTGGCTCATATTTCCTTTATATATATATATATATATATATATATAAATTTGGAAAAGTATTATGAAGAAGTTGTAGCATGCCAAAAATTTAGTGACTGCAGTATAATGACGATTGTGCCGTGGTTATTAAATCTAGGGGTGTTACATTAGGCGGTATCAGAGCTCAGTTCATCTTGTTGAACCGAGGTATGGACTGACTATGCTTAGACATGTTAGAAATTTCTTAGTATATTATGCGTTTCTTTATCTCTTGATTGAGATGTTCAGGATAGGAAGGCATGACTTGCCATAGGTTGGATGTTCATAGCTACTGTTGCATAATTACATGATATTGAGTATTAGCCCACTCAATGTGTAATGTTCTGTGTGGATGGAAAAATATGACTTCACCTAGGCGTATTAAGCGAATAGAAGTTCTTTTAAAAAGAAGCTCAGCTGATATGACTGAACTTGCCTAGAAATTGTTTGCATTTTCACCCTTGTTGTGTTATATGACTCCTTGTGTTTGGTTTCCAAAAGGGGACAATATTGTCTGAAATGGTTACTTCTTGTCTCCATTGTGTTTGACTGTCTATTTTTAAAGGAAGGCAATGGCTCGCGGAAGACGTACGCGTAGGAATGTGGAACGCAACAACAAAGGGGTGGATGCGACTGTGGAAATAATGCGGGGAATGGCTGAAGCAACAGTACAACAGAATCTGAGGACCGCATAGCAATATGAGTTGGAAGTCGAGGTTTAGAATTTGTTGGGAGAAAGTCAGTTTTGGAGTAACTCTGAACTACCTAAGTTACAAAAGAGGAATAATAGAATGATCAATCAGTTCAAGCAGAAATTGTACTCACGACCACTAGGGAATCAACGACGATAGCAACCAAATGGGGGTAATGCTAGTGGTGGCAGACCTACTCATCCCTTGACACTTTTACAGATGTGTAAGAAGTATGGAAAAGATCACTCAACGAGGGAATGTAAGATCAATAATGTAATCTACTTCAAGTGTGGAAAGGACCACTTAACGAAGGACTGTATGATTGAAGGAATAATTTGTTTCAAGTGCGAAAAGCCAGGACATGTGGCGAGAAATTGTACCTTACATAGGACAATGCCTTCCATTGGAGATGTATGCACCTCAAAATCTCATGAATAAGGGAGAGTTAATTCCTCCACCCAGACTGAAGACCGAAATGAAGAGAGGGACTGTGCTACAATAGATAACCCTGTGATTCCTTTGTATAACTCTGGGGATAACCCATTTCCTTGAGACATATGATTGTATGAGTCTATTAGAATCGTTTATATCTTTGTCATCTTTCGACTAAGACATTTCCATTTTTGCTACTAGAAACCTGTTGTTGGTAGCCTAGTTATTTAAATTAACCTATGTCTGTTAAAGACTGAGTCCTTTCTGTTGATTGGATTTGTTTACCTTCTTCGTAAATCTAATATGATATCAAAACAAAAGGATTAGTTATATTCCAACCACTATTCATTAGAACATTTTAACAGGATAAGGTTGTCTGAGTATTTATTCCCTTTCGACCCGAATATTACTATTCTCGTTTGTAAGCCTGCTCTCATTTCATAAGTTTGTTTAAAACTATCCTATTGTTGTTAGAAATTGGAACCCTTTTTCCAATTCAATTATCTACTTTCTTCATGAATAGACTTGATCTCAAAAAAGGGCTTGGATGTTTTCTCACCATGTCTCGTCATTTTGTTCTAATAGAAACGTAATGTCTCTTAAGACAGAAATTTCCTAGATTTGAATCCACAAAAACTCGTTTCTAGGTTTTATTAGACCATATTATATTCTTTGTCATATGGGTCCAGTGGTAGACCGAGTGACTTCCCTATCTTTTCTTTCTGACCATTATAATTTTTCTAGTACACTTCTACTGAGGAAATGTGTTCCTGAATTTGAACCATAACGGTGCGCCGAATGCAGCACGGTTAAAGAAGAACATACCCTATGTGACGTTTCTGTTAAGATTGAGGATAGATGGCTTAATGAATCAACTGAAGGAAGCTGCTATTTTCTCCAAGATCAGCTGGTGCTCTGGACTATCATCAAATTCGCATGAAGGTAGTAGATATTTATGAAACAGCTTTTTCGACACATTATGGGCACTACGAGTATTTCGTAATGTCATTCCATGTAACGAACGCTTCGATAATATTCATCGATTACCTGAATAGAATCTCTCTTTTCCTTGTTGATGACATTTCGATATGTTCTTGAAGTTCAGATGAACCGCGCTGAACATACTAAGCATGCCTTGTTGTTCTTCAAGTCCTGAGGAAGAAGAAAAAGTTATGCGTGAAGTTGTCAAAGTGCGAATTCTAGTTAGAGGCAATTCAACTTTTGGGTCAAATGATCTCAAAGGAAGGAGTTGCTATGGAGCTGTCGAAAGTCGAAGCAGTTCTTCGATGAGAAAGACCGACGACCGAAATAGAAATTCGTAGCCATATGGGATTAGTTGGTTAATAAAGAAGACTCGTGGTAGAATTTTTTTTTTCCAATGTAGCAAGACTTCTCATCTAACTCATATGAGAGAGTCAAATTTTGTGTGGACCGATGCATATAGTGGAAGTTTTTAAGAGTTGAAGAAACACTCAACTACCTTACCAGTGATGATTCTGCCTAATCTCAACGAACATTTTGAGATACCCATTGATGCCATGCGTTAGATTTTGGAACGTGAGCTTGTGCAGATATGAGGAGTAGTAGCGTGTGCTTCAGGACAACTGAAAGCATATGAGGAGAGTTACTCTACACAAAAACTCAAAGTTACTCGTTGGGATTATGCTGAAGATCTGAAAACATTCTACAAGAAATCATATCCACGTGTATCCTAAGATAGATCAAATTTCGAGGACGAATTTTCTTTTTGAAGGGGAGAGTTGTAACATCCCAAAAATTATTGGTTTCATCACAAATAGTCATTTTATAATATTTGTGTTTTTTGGGAAAATTTTTGTATTTTTCTGAAAATGTTGAATATTTTAATATATTCTTCATTTTGCGTGCACACTGAGCAAAGTGAGTGTAACATTCTGAAAAATTATTTGTTTCCTGATGAATAAGCATTTTCCAATAATTGTGATTTTTTAAAATTTTTCTAGAATTTTTCAGAAACGTCGAATATTTTAATATATTTCTCGTTTTACATGCACACTGAGCAGATTTAATGAAACACCCTAGAAATCACTTGTTTCATCATGAATAGTCTTTTTCTAATATTTGTGATTTTTGAGAATTTTTGAGCATTTTTCTAAAAATATTAAATATTTTAGTATATTCTTCGTTTTACGTGCGCATTGAGCAGAGCCGAGAAAACGAAATATTTTTCCTGAGGCTGGTAAACCTTGAACTGTGGATGTGTCGACGGGGGATCTTACTAAACCCGAGGCTGGGCACAGTTTACAAAGTTTACATTTTTTGAGATTTTATCTGATAAATAAAATCTCTGTACGCACTGCTAAATAAAATTTTGCAGTACGCTCCATTATTCAATGGATAATTATTACTGGCTTGTGTACTACAACAATTATCCATTGAGTAATAGCTTGTAATAAAATCCTAACAACCCTATTATTTAATTACTAAATCACAATATCATATCCAAAGGTACTGCACCCAAGCTTTATGTCTAATCAAATCCTCTTTATTGGAAATGCACCCAAGCTTCTCAAAGAAGCTTCATTTTCTCTCTCCTCTCCCTTTCTCCTATACGGCAGCTGCACATTTTGGAGCCCAAGATTTGTGCTTCATTTAATTAAGCCATTCTATTCAAATTTCAAAATAAAAAAGGCATCACCTTTTTCTTCTAACAACTTCTCTCTCTAGATTTTCCTTCTCTCTTTTCTCTCAACCATTTTCCTCTCTCCTCCCTCACACTCACACTGCAAACAGAAATTTCTCTTTGGGTGCCAAATTTGTGCTTCATTCACTTAATTAAACAAAGCTAATCTAATATCAAAATCACAAAAAGTTCATTCACTTTTCTATCTACTTCTCTCTCTACCTTCTTCTTCCTCTCATTTTTTTCTCCTCCTTCTCTCTACACACCCACACGGCCAGCCCTCTTCTCCACCCTCTACCATCACAAAAATTTCATCTAAACACATTTTCTTAATCTCCTCTACATTCTAAATACATCTCTAGTTAGTGATTTCTTGAAAAGGTTTTATCTTCACCATCTTCTTCTTCAAGCTTCAAGCTTTAAGCGTCAAGCTTTTGGGTAAGATTCTTGGTTCCTCACCCTTTTCTCTTCATTTTCGTGTTCAAGGTCTTCTTGATGACCATTGATCCATTCTTTTTCTAGTTTTCTTATTGATTTAATGAAGTTGTAATTTTTAGGGTTCTTGGAGGTGGAATTCGAATTTCACTTTGAGCATTCAAGGGAGTTCCATTGCTTGTCTTCTTCTCTAGGTAAGAGGGAGATAATCCTCTTCAACCTATATTGGTAGTAAGGAACTTTGTTTTTGTGATTGGTTGTGAGAAATCCTAGTAGGGTTACTCTCTTTGTTTGTATGATTTGTATGATTACATATTGCTTTTAATTTGTTTAAGTTATTTGATTGATTGGTTATGTATATTGATATACTTGGATGGATTGGAAACCTAAAATGGAAGAAAATGACCTAGATCACCTCTAGGAGGCTCACGACCTTAGGGCCCAAAATTAGGGTTCTTGGTGAAAATTTATAACAAGTGGAAGACATAACTAATCAAGTGAATAATATGTAATTAATGGGATGAAAATTTGGAATCCTAAGACTTAGTGAGGCTCACGGCCTCTAGGGATTAATAATGGCCTAATCATATGACTTCATACAACTATGACATTTAATTAATCAACTGAATAAGTAAAAGGATTGTGTAATGGAAAGAAATTAATTTGGTAACCTAAAGGAACTCTTTGGACTTTAAGAACGAATAAGGATGTGTAAGACTTGGGAAAGATCTTTGAAATAATTCTATAAGTAAGTATGACCAAAATTAAAGTAAGGAGCATAATGACCAAGAAACGTCAAATTAAAGTGAATTTAAATCAACTACACATTTAGAAGTAAGTAGGCACTCATAAAAAGGAAATGATCAAAAGATGGATTAGTGCTCAAAGACTTGGGACAATTTATAATTAATGGAAGATCATGAACAAAAGTAAGAATATCAGAAGAGCCCAATTCAATCTATTCTAAGATGGTTAGATTAAAATTTAAATGAGGAACTATTTAATTAAAGTAATGAAAATCAATTAAGCATTATAAGAGGATTTTCCCCAAAGAGAGAAAATTACTAAGAAGAATGTAGAAATTTAAGTACAAGTTCATAATGCACTCAAAAAGCATAACGCACACTTAAAGGACTTAATAATATTTTAGTGTGGATCCATGTGGGGGACCCAGTTATGTGAATGCTTATATTAGCCAAATTATGGTATGTTATTGAAAGTATATTATTGATGAATATACATGATATATGCATTGAGTCATCATGCATCGTTGAAGTCCAATGGACTATTTGTCAAGGCTATGTTGCCTAGGAATTGAATCACACCTTAGTGCGGGTGCGAATAGACTAGCGTAGGTCTTGCTGTTGACCTTGGGGACGTCGGGGCCCGGGCATCTCACAGCGAGCAGTTGGTAGCCCCTCTGGACCGTGAGACAGATCGATGCAAACGCACCGACGATCCTAACCAAGACACTGTCCTATATCGCGATTTTGTGAGAATGCTGCTGTATAGAGCCTTATTGTGCAAAATTATTGATTGTGATTTCTGAAAGCACTTGGTCCTAGGCGAACGAGATACTGGCATGTCTCCCTGATCATTCTCTCTGATGTTTGTGGCTAGCTCCATGGAGTAGGATTTTGATATCATGTTCATGTGCATTATGAGTCAATACATTACTTGGCATTTAATTTATATGATAATTAGATCTGCTATCTTATTGATGATATACTCCCTGAAACTGTTAAACTGCTTAATATCTGCTTCTTGATACTGTTTATTATTTTTGTTATGTTATATGGGCGTTCTACGCCGTTTATGTTTCTTACTGCCATAATTGGTAATGAAGTTAGATGTCTCACGTCTTGTATATATTGTTCTTGTCCTATGTAATTCTTGGTTAAAAACTGTTGTGGGGACACGATTGAGTCCTTCCAAACTTTACTTGGTTCGACCTCCTATATTCGGTAATGTCGTCAAGAAAGAGTTCCATTAGGTTCATTCAGATTGTGTTTACTAGTGACGCCAATGCGTGGCGAGTCGACTGGGCTGTACAGCGTATACGATATGTTGGACACCTGATCTTGACCGTAAGGAGGACCCGCGATGGAGATCCTGTCCTAACACTTACTACTTCGGTACATCTGGAATTCGCCTTGCCTATCTGGAAGCTATAGGGTGATCCGATTCACACCCCTAGAGAGGACGAGGATTCCATGGCATCAGCTGCTAGGGCACTTGCCCATGGGATGACACTCGGTCTTGTCCTTATATCTTCAGATGAGCCGGAAGAGGATCCCGAGGTGGAGCCGATGGAGTGCCCAACTCCTTAGACATAGATGTCTTTATGGGTAGTTTATGTTTCCTTCTGCATTACTTATATTAAGGTGTAATTTGTGTATACTTGTATTCTGAAGTCAAACTTGATGTATTTTATTTTGAGCGGTATGTGAAATGAGCCGTGTTATGTATGCTTTAAATTAATTATCTAGTCCTATGAATTGTATTTCATTTTTGGCTTGTTGAATTATATGTGCTAATGACGGCCTATTATTTATTGCATTCATGGCTCATATTTCCTTTATATATAAAATATATATATATATATATATATATATATATTTAAAATTGGAAAAGTATTATGAAGAAGTTATAGCACGCCAAAAATTTAGTGACCGCAGTATAATGACAATTGTGCTATGGTTATTAAATCTAGCGGTGTTACAGTCTATTGTCTAATGGATAATAGAGTGTACCCAAATTTTATCAGTTAAATAAATCTCAAAAAATGAAAACTTTATAAACTGTGTCCGACATCAGGTTTAGTAAGATCCCCCGGTACGCTTCCACAGTCCAAAGTTTTTCGGTCTCAGAAAAATATTTTATTCTTCTGTCACGCTTATGCGCATGCAAATTGAGAAATATAATAAAATAATCAAAGTCACCTAAATAATTCACAAAAATTTATAAAAATCACAAATATTATAAAAAGCATACAAAATAGAAAACAGGGAATTTCTGGGGTGTTACAACTCTTCCCTTCTAAAAAAAATTTTGTCCTCGAAATTTGTTATACCTTAGAACACATGCGGACATTGCTCCCTGTAGAAAATGCTTCCAGATCTTCAATGCAAGCACAACAACTAACTCCGAGTTTACGTATGGTAATCCTTCTCATATACTCTCAGTTGCCTTGAAGCGCACGCTACTACCCCTTTCTATTCCGCACGAGGGCACATTCTAAACCTTAATGTGGAGTGTCACAAGACATCTGGAAAGGTTCATTGGGATTCGATAGAATCAACACTGGTGAAGTAGGCGAGTGTCACTTCACCCCTTGAAAATTTTCCCCACATGCATCAATCCATATAAAAACTTGACCTTTTTGTGTAAGCTGGATAAGAGGTCCTATTATCTTGGAAATGCTTTAATGAATCTCTGATAATAACTAGCTAATCTCACAAAGCTACGAATCCCCGTTATGGTCTTCGGCCTTTTCCATTAAAGAACTGCTTCAACTTTCGACGGATCCATAGCAATCCCTTCCTTTGAAATCACATGACCCAAAATTTTAAGCTCCTTCAACCGATATATGCACTTTGATAACTTATCATACAACTTCTTCTCCTGTTAGAATCTGGAGAACTATATTGAGGTGTTCAGTATGTTCCTCATGATTTCAAGAATAGATTAGAATGTCATTGATAAAGACAGTGACAAATTTGCCCAGATGAGGACGAAAGATTCTGTCCATGTAATCCATGAGTATTGTAGGAGTATTTGTTAATCCAAATAGTATCACCAGATACTTGTATTGTCCATCACGCGTTTGAAAAGCTGTCTTGGAAACATCCTCTACTTCCCTGTGAATCTGATGATAGCCAAAGCGTAGATCAATCTAGGAGAAAACAATGGCTCCCTTCAGCTAATCCATCCCATCACCTATCTTCTTCCGAGGATACTCACCCTTGATTGTACTATTGTTCAACTAGCGATAGTCCACCCATAATCGAGAAGTTCCATCCCTCTCCTTAACTAACAACATTGGAGCTTACCATGGGAAACTCATTGACTACAATAGTAACATTCACATTCTTCTTACTCTTGACCTCCAAAGAAGATAATAATATGTATCCTTGAGTTCCTTCCCTCAATAAAGCTTCAATCTTGGTCAGTCGTAAAAATCCAAAAATCTTAGTCTTAGGAAACACTAACATTTATTTGGAATGATCTAATAGGATATGATTAGAAAATAACCAATTCCTTCCAGATTGCTTGTAACTTCCTTTCCTTCGTATCGCTTCACTCTCCTATCCTTGTTCTTAACAGAAAGTACCTTACAAGTCAAGTTCTCTTTCAACAGTACTGTATTTGATATTATGACATGACTTAGACTAGAAATATTCTTTCTTGTAATTGCGGTGCATGGGCAAACATTATGAAGGTCAAAGAGAAAAGGGTAATAAAACTATCTGATGTGTTACTAGACATATCCAACAAAGAATTTGATATGGCCCGATTTTAGAAATGAACTCTAAAATTTTATTAGAATAATTTAACAGGATATGGTTGGAAGATAACCAGTCCATTTTTAAGATTACATCTAATTTGTGGAAGAGGTAAACAAATCAAATCAACGGAAAAGATTCAGTCTCTAACAGGCATAGGATAATTTTAGCAACTTGGTTATCAACAACAAGTTTTTTGTAATAGAAGTAGAAATAACTAGGTTAAAAGATAACGAAGACACAGATAACTCTAATTAATCCATACACTCATATACCATAAAAAATGGGTTACCCCCAGTATGATACAATATAGTCAAAGGATCACCTCCTGTGACACAGTCTCTTTCATTCAGGTCTTCACTCTGATATGCTTTTACTCCACTTGGGGAATCGACTCTCCCTCCTACGTGAGATTTTGAAGCACATACATCATTAACGAAAGGCTTCATCTTTTGTAAGGTACAATTCCTAAACACATGTCTTGGCTTTCCGCACTTGAAACAAACTTTTTCCTTGGTCGTACAAGTTCTCGTTGCATGACTTTTTGCACACTTCTTACATATCTATAAAAGTGCCACGGGCTGACTAGGTTTACCATCACTAGCACGACCTCTATATGGTTATTGTTGTTGTTAATTCTCTAGTGGTCACGAATACAGATTTTCGCTGGGATCGCTTGACCTTACGATTTCTCCTTTTTCGGAACCAATATGGCCCAACGTTATGGGGTCCCATATCCTAAGACTGATTCAACTCTAACAAAATCTGAGCCTCGGCTATCAATTCCTGCTGCTGAACGGCCCTCTGATTCTGCTGTACTGTTATGCCAGCCATCCTTTGTATTGCTTCTGCTGTCGTAGCCATTCCATTGTTGTCGCGTTCCACATTCATACGCGTATATCCATCGCGAGCCATTGCCTTTCCTTCGAAAACAGACAAATCAAAACACAATGGGAATAAGAAGTAACTTTTTCAAACAATATTGTCTCCTTTTGGAAACCAAGCTATACACCTCTGTGTTTAGTTTCAAAGAAACACACAGCACAGTAAGGTAACCCTACCCATAACCCAAAAGACTCGGACTTAGACTTTACTCACACTAGAGGTACCACTCTAAAGGGTGTAGGTACAACAATTCTACACAAGTTTAGTCATCCAACTAGACTCTTACTAGAAGAACCCTTATTCTCCTAGTTCGCCTAGTGGAAGTCATAGTTTCCTGTTCACACAGAACATTACATATTGAGTTAGCCAGTCCTCAATATCATACGACTATATAACAGTAACTACTAACATCCAACCTAAAGCAACTCATGCAATCCTTTTTCAACATCCCAAACAAGGGACAAGGAAATGCACAATATACATATAGAAATTTTTACAAGCCTAAGCATAGTCAGTCCATACCCCAGCTCAACAGGATGAACTACTCTGATACCACCTAATGTAACACCCCCTCCGAAGGGCATTGCATAACTAACCAAATTCCTTCTAATTACTCAAGTTATAAAAATCATTGATATTGTAAAATATGAGTTTCAAAATTCCTTAAAAAAACACAAACTTACCATAATAGAGAAACTCAAGTTAGAAGAACTGAATAAAAGACTTTTCATAAAGCTAAGTTTACTACATCCATGAATACCTTATACTTGTTCCAGAAACATAAAACTTACATACTCCAAAGAACACATCTAACTACCATATAAAGATTGAACCTAGTCCAACTCCAAATACTTGAAGAGTAGGGTCTTGTACCCAATCTTCTTCCAGATCCCCTTCGGGATCCCTAGCAGGTAAAACCCCCAGTCAGGGCATGTCCCT
The DNA here is from genome assembly GCA_029884595.1 of Ormosia semicastrata. Lineage (NCBI taxonomy): Eukaryota > Viridiplantae > Streptophyta > Magnoliopsida > Fabales > Fabaceae > Ormosia > Ormosia semicastrata. The sequence continues at coordinate 77,997,485 of JAQQTO010000063.1, read as the reverse complement.
ACGGATGGGAGTCCGAGCTGTCGACTCCACAGAATCCTCCCTAGAGGAAGCTCTCCAATCATCCTAAAGCTCCCAAAGAGGCATGCAAAACTCCAAGTGAATAGCTACGTCCATAGTAAACGTAGCAGCGTCATGCCAGGTCCTACTCCAAAGTAAGGTGACCTCTCTGATGTACTGAATGCGCCCCGAATCCCATTGGACATTCCACGCTTTGATGCCCCCGTGAAACTGTAGTCAAGTGAAACCTCGCAGATCTTGCCTTGCCGCCATTACAGTCTTTACAAACATGAGCATAAAACAAAGGCAAACACGATAATACAATGAAAGAGGTGAGATCCCCTACATCAATACCATCATGGCAGCAAGAAACAACAAGACAATAATGCCTTTCATACATAATAACATTAAATAATAGCATATATAATCATATCAATACAGGAATATTTCATAACAACAAGCATAGTCATGTTATCAACTAATAGATAATTCAGCAATGTACATCAAAATACATAAGTATGGACCATACCATAATAACAAATATACTGTCTATGCATATGAACGCTGTGTATGTTGACCATCCTTATGCCAAATGCAACCAATTCCTACTCCATGGAGCTAAACACAAAGAATTAGACATGAGCGTTCTAGAAGACCTGCCCCCCTTAATGATAGTCTACTCTGGACCACAAAAAGAACAGTATTTGTCAGGCCCTCGTTAGTGCGTTGTAACAGTTTTTCACGGCCAGGGGTATATAATGTGGTAATAGATTACTAAGTGAATCACCTCGCCCTGACGCCTCCTGAGATGCATCAGGGATCACACTATCCAAATTCTCACCCACTCCTAGGCAACAAAAGTCGATTGTATAATGTTCAAATGAATGAACAATGAAATCAAACCACCACTGAACTATTCCCAATGGTATTAAAACAACCGCCCATACAATTGTCTAATACAATTAGTATCAATGATATTATTTAACCGCCCATACAATTACATAATACCAGTGATCCACTCGGGTTCAATACATCGGTTCCATAATCCACTTGGATCCAGTACGTCAGCCTAAAAGCATAATGCTAATGTATTCTTTCACAAGGTATCACATTCGTTCAAGTTCAAGAATCATTACTATCAAATCATATGAGGAAATTCTCATAAATTTCTCAAGTTCATAGAACCATTGTTTCATCTTTAGGATTTAATTGTAACACTTTCAAGAAAAAGGTAGGAATTAACCCTAATCACTAGACTCTTCTAACTAAGTTTCTCGAGTGACCTTTTCTCATATTGTTCATGAAAAATTAAGAAAAAAAAAAGAAACACATTGTCTTAATCTCACGATTTCTTTCCTCTTTCCCTAAGTCTTTCAAGTTTTCACTATTTCTTCCTCAAGCTCATTTTATTTCTCAAGACCGAAAATCACTCTTTTGCTTAATGATAAAAAAATTGTTCTTTTTCATCCTTATCTCATAAATCATTAATTACATTTCTTTACTATCAAACCAACTAGATTCACCACTAATAAATCATTTTCATTATTCCAATTATCTCTAATATTATCTCCATTGGTATATTCAAAAGTCATTACTCCTCAAATCATAACATGGTGATCATCTTCTCTTTTCACTTATGAATCCTTTGATCCTAATTAGTCCCACAAATCATCTAAGTAATATTTTCTAATATTCTTTCTAAAACTTCCATTATTCAAATTCTAAATAAAATCATTTCCATCCTAATTACTCTTCCATCCTATTATCAATTATTTTAGGTCTCCAAATTCACTCTTTCATCTAATTATCAAATATCATTGCCAAAATTAATTTTTTTAATGGTAAAAACTTTGTTCCTTTCCTCTTTCAACTTGTAACCTCATAAATCATGTTCTTGCCACCTAATCATCTAAGTTCTTAATCAATAAAATATTTTTCTCATGTATACCTCCTCCTAGGCCAAAAAGGCCGTGAGCCTCAAGTGATCAATGGAGCCCAAAAAAAATCATTCTTTTACAACATAATCATAGCATGCCACATACTTTAATCACCAAAATTAATCAAGTTCATGCATACTATCAAAAGTATATCATCACATAATCATACAAAGTCAAATAAACATAAATCAAAAGTCACACAATCGAGTGGATAATCCTCACGTGGATTCTCCACTCACAACACAACTATTTTGTTTCTCACCACCATAGCATGGTTGATGAGGTTAATCTCCCTCTTACCTAAGAAGATAACAAGAAAAAGAACTCCCTTTTATGCCTCTTGAAATTCGTCCAACTCCTCCACCAAAACCCTAGGATGATCAAACTCACATAATCAACAACCAAAGCTTGAAAAGAGGAGTCATTGATCACCAAGGTGACCAAGAATCACGAAAATGAAGGAAAGAAAATAGAAAGTCAAGAACTTTACCTCAAAGCTTCAATGTTAGGGCTTTATGGAAGAAGATAAAGATGGAATAATCAAGTGATGGTCATAAAAGGAAAAAGCTTCTAGGTGATGAGTAGATGCAAGAAATATGGTTGGTTGAGCAAGTAAACATGGATGGCCATCAATGGTGGTGTTTAGCAATAAGAGTGAGGAGAGAAAATGGAGATGAGAACTTTAGGAGGTGATTCCAACAAGAAAAGGTCTTCAAACAAGATGTAGCTTCAATCAATGTGATTGCTTGAAATTAAACAAACATGGAAGGTGAAGGAAGGGGTGTGGCCGTTAGGTTGGAGAGGAGAGGAAAAAGAGAAAATGTGATAGAAAAGTGAGAGAAAAAGAGAAGTTGAGAGAGAAAGTGATAGCTTTTGTGAAAAGATGATAACTTTGTCATCTTTTCCCCCTTCCAAAATTGTGCACCTCCCAAGGAGAGAGAAAATAAGCTTCTCCAACAAGCTTTGATGAAGCTTCTCAAACAAGCTTGTTTTGTATTGGTCCAAAGTTAATGAGACATAAAGGTGTGGGTCCCAAAGGTGATGTCATATAAAGAGAACTCTCTAAAAAAGATAATTAGGCACTTTACTAAAAGTTATTATCCAATGGACAAAAGTTACAGTTTGCAAAGTCGGTATCTATTGTCTAGTGGACAATAGAGTATACCCAAATTTTATCCGTCAGATAAAATCTTGAGAAATGAAAACTTTCATAAACTGTATCCGGCATCGGGTTTAGTAAGATCCCTCGGTATGCTTCCACAGTCCAAAGCTTTCTAGCCTCAGAAAAATATTTTATTCTTTCGTCCCGCTTATGCGCACGTAAATTGAAAAATATAATAAAATAATCAAATTCACCCAAATAATTCACAGAAATTTACAAAAATCACAAATATTATAAAAAGTATACAGAACAGAAAACAGGGAATTTTTGGGGTGTTCAGAGACTAACAATTGAGGGGAATCATGAAGAACGAGCTACCCCAGCAGAGCAGACCATGCTTGAGTATTCCATACCCACAATTGAAGGGTATGGAGGGAGTATTATAAAACCAGCTGTAGCGGCTAACAACTTTGAGATCAAACTAGCATTGATCTCCATGATTCAAAATTCTGTTCAGTTTGGTGGATTGCCTTCAGATGATCCAAATCAACATTTGGCCAGGTTCTTGCAGTTGTGTGACACTATAAAATACAATGAGGTGACAAATGATGCAATTTGATTGTGAATCTTTCCAGCTAAAACCATAGCTAGGGCTATGAGGGATCTTGTTTTTCTAATTATTTGGGTTTGATTTCTAATTTGATTAAGGTAATTTCTTTTAGAGTTTGTCATATTGCTTGCATTTTTGTCATAACTTGATCACTTTTGGCATGTGTTAATTTATTTTTTGATTGGTGACTATCTGCATTCAATGAGTGGATCTATATGATAAATCTAGGATTAGATTGGTGAATGACCAAATATCAATTTATCCTACTAATGGAATTGATGGTATGTTAGTTCATCTCTTGAATTGAAGCTTAATATATTCCTAATTAATTCAACTAAATGACCAAATAGGTAATTTAATTTAGGAATAAAATATTATTTCATCCATGACCATTGGGATTCAATAGCAGGTAAGAGAATATTGGCAAAAAGATTACCTTACATCATAAATGAAAGAAAATATGAATAATTGGATTCAAGTGAACCTTGCACCCTAATTTCTCTCTCATTGATTATCTATTCTTTGCTTGATTGTCCATCTTTTTTCTTAATTTGTTTTCTGGTTTAAATTTGAATTTTTCTTCACTTCTGATTATCTAAATAACAAAGGATTTTATGAATCTAGTAATTATTACTTATTCCTCGTGGGATCAATAACTGGGACTCAAGTCCTATATTACTTGGTGATATAGTACACTTGCTCTTAGTGTATTTTACGTACATCAACATAATTAGTCCATACCTTGGCTCAACAGGATGAACTGCTCTGATATCATAATATAACATCCTAATTCAATTTACTATAGTACATTCAAAAATATACCTACATAAATCTAGTTAGGCTGTTACTACTAAAATTTTTAAAATATAAATCATTTGTGATACATTTCTATGTTATAAGTGTAATTGAAATTAGAGCCTCTAAAAGAAGTAATCGAAGTAGAGTATTCAAAATGTATACATAAACACATCTGAAAATTTTGATTTACTGCAATATTGAATTTACATAACATGTAAATAAGTACTTTGTTCGAGTACAAAATAGGCCTTCATGGCCTATATACATCATCTACAAAATTGAAGAGAACTACTCTAGTCGAAACTATTACTACTTCATTTCCCTTCTTTGGAATTATCTTGATTTCGATCTATAAATAAACATGCAACAGATAAAGGGGTGAGAATTCAAAAATTCTCAGTAGCATACTATCAAACAGAATCATTCAATATACAATTATATAACAATTACATAAGATAATATTTTGAATGAAATTATGTATGGATGCTCATCGAAATGATAAATGTTAATGATGATGAAAATGGATTATGATGAGGCTTATACAATTTCATGTATCTCGCAAAAGGCTTTTCTTGCTCCTTTGACCTGGTTGAGGGTTTTTCTTACTCCTCTACTGATCTCACAAAGGGTTTTTCTTACTCCTTTGATCCGGCTGGGTGCTAAACACTCTATAGCCATGCAATAATGTTTATGATATGTTAACAAAAATTCTAAACTCAATTATTCGAGTAGTATTTCTAGCCTTTTTGAATGCAAACACCACTTTGGGTTTTACCTTTAAAAATATCTCACTTGTCTTTTTCGATCATAATAAAAAATATGCCTTACTTTGCATATTCGATTAGAATCGAATACATGCTAGTCGAATAACTCTCAAATCTATTCAATTATTCTCGAAATTGCACCTGTAGTATAGTTGTCTATTCACTGTCTCTTTCGAACATAATTGAAAACTTGCTAGTCGAATAACTACTATAGTATATTCGATTAGCCTCAAACTCTTGCTAATTGAATAGCTTTCTTAGTCTACTCGATTAGCCTGTCTTACCATTCTAAAATGATCTATTCGAATAGCTCTCGGTCTATTCGATCACCATCGAAAGTATGTCATTCTAATCTGCTGCTCAAAAAGCTACCATAATATTTTGATTAAAATCAAAATCACACTTAATTGAATAAGACATTTAGTCTACCTAATTAATATAACACCTCGAAATTTCTCATTTTTCAGTAAAATGTGATTTTACTGATTTTGTGATTTATGTGCTCTATATAATTTATTTTGACTATTTTACTATTATTTTTTATCTTTTCGTGTGTTTTGCTCGGTGTCGGGAAAATAATATTTTTCGGGGCCAAGAAAATTTTAGACTGTTTATTTGGGGTCGGGAGAGCTTACTAAACTTGAAACCAAATGACATAATTCTAAATCTTTTAATTTTTAGAATTTATTTGTCAAATAAAAATATTTCGCGTATTCTAGAATGATGACTCATCGTTTGATGACTCACCTAGATGACTAAGCTAGTGACTCGCGTATTGTGGAATGTTCCAGAAGATTTTAGTAGCTGTGACTCACCTTGTATGCACCAATGAGGAGCTGGTCAAACTTGGCAGCTGTGACTCATCGTGAAGGACCAATAGAAGCTGGACACCTTGCGTGACACCTCAGCACCACGACTCAGCGTGTTCTAGAAGCTTGTAGAAGCGATGACTCACCATGTTCTAGAATGGTGACTTGCCACATACTAGAAGGTTGTAGAACACTGACTCACCTTGTGACTCGCCATAGTGAGTCACACGTTCTAGAGACTTCTCTGTGATGACTCACCTAGTAAAATATCTAAGGATAAATATCTAACGAAAAATATCTCAGTAAAATATCTTAGTAAAATATCTACGTAAAATATCTGGGTGAAAATATCTAAGCTTAAATATCTTAGAAGCTAATTATGACAAGCTTTATGTGTGAACCAAAGGGAGAAGCTATAACGTCCCAGGACTGCCTGCAGGATTGACGAGTGTCTCCACAAACCAACACGGGTCTTTTTAGCGTGCTTTTGTCTTCACTCACACGCATCCTAGGAAACTTCCCAGGAGGTCACCCATCCCACAATTGCTCCAAGTCAAGCACGCTTAATCATGGAGTTCTTATGTTCTAGGCTCCCGAAAAGAAGTTACAACTTGTTGATATGGCTATGCCAAATCAATTCCTTTAAGCCATCCTCAACTATGCAATCTCATACCTGCACAGTCTCTGAATCCTTCTCATTCTGGTGCGTATTTAGTTCATTCATGTGACCCTTCGCCTAGAAGCCTGCCAGAAGCTGCTCCTTGTTCGTGCTTCATTGCACCGACGATCGCTTCTTGCCCTCGTCGGCCCAGGGACACATATGTTACATTAGTAAAATATCTAGGGATAGTGTGTCTCGAGGCCGACGAGGGCGGGAAGTGATCGTTGGTGCAATGAAGCACAGACAATGAGCGACTTCTGGCAGGCTTCTAGGTGAAGGGTTGCATGAATGAACTGAATACACACTAGAATAAGAGGGATTCAGAGACTATGCAGGTATGAGACTGCATAGTTGAGGATGGCTTAAAGGAATTGATTTGGAGTAGCCATATCAACAAGTTGCAACTTCTTTTCGAGAGCCTAAAACATAAGAACTCCATGGTTAACTATGCTTGACTTGGAGCAATTGTGGGATGGGTGACCTCCTGGGAAGTTTCCTAGGATGCATGTGAGTGAGGACAAAAGCATGCTGAAAAGACCTGTGTTGGTTTATGGAGACACTCGTCAATCTTGCAGGCAGTCCCAAGACATTACAAATGGTATCAGAGATAGGACTTCTCCCAATACGGTGTGGTTCGGGGATGAACCAAGCAAAAGGTAGTGGGCATGTGTGTCCCGGGGCCGACGAGGGCGGGAAGTGATCGCCGGTACAATGAAGCACGGACAAGGAGCGGCTTCTGGCAGGCTTCTAGGCAAAGGGTAGCATGAATGAACTGAATACGCACCGGAATGAGAGGGATTCAGAGACTGTACAGGTATGGGACTACATAGTTGAGGATGACTTAAAGGAATTGATTTGACGTAGCCATATCAACAAGTTGCAACTTCTTTTCAGGAGCCTAGAACATAAGAACTCCATGGTTAAGCGTGCTTGACCTAGAGCAATTGTGGGATGGGTGACCTCCTGAGAAGTTTCCTAGGATGCGTGTGAGTGAGGACAAAAGCACGCTAAAAAGACTCGTGTTAGTTTGTGGAGATACTCGTCAATCCTGTAGGCAGTCCCGGGACGTTACAGAAGCAAGCATGTTTGCTAAGTTGTTGAATAGTCAACAAAAGTGTCTAACCAATAGAAATTGGTCAAGTTTAGTGGCTAGACAATGGGAGGAGGGCTTGGAGAACAAGTTTTGACCTTCACAAAGCTTCTTGGAGAAGCTTTGACCCCTCCTTTGGATGACCACCCTCACGGCTAAGCACTTGGAGTGCATGGTTTCATTTTATCTCTCTTAACTTTGTGACCATTCATCTTTTCTCTCTTCTCTCTCTTCATGAAACCAAAGCTTTTCCATTTCTTTCTTCTTTAACCTTTCGGCCAATACCATGAAAACACCATCCAAGCTTCTATAATTCTAACCAATCACACCACTTGAAGCTAAAGACCATTTAGTGAAGCTTTAGTGATGATACCTTAACTTGGTTCTACCATTTTCAAGTTTTTGTTCAAGCTTGAAGGTTGTAGCTTCAAAAGGTAAAGTTTGAGTTTTCTTACCCCTTTGTGTTTCTAAAGCCCTAAATCATGATTTAAGTTCATGGTTGTCTTGTTTTAAGTTTTGGTTGTGATGGATATGTTTGTTTGAAGTGTTAGGGTTTGTTTGTGGTGGAGACCGAACCTACAAGGAGGAGTTTTTGGAGCTTTTTGGTTGCTAATTAAGGTAAGAGAAAGATTAACCTCATGGCCATATGTGGTGGTGAGGGAAAGGATTTGTTTGTGTTTGTAGGTGAAAATCCCTTAAAGGATTTATTCATTTGATTGTGTATGTTTAAGTGCTATATGTTGTTATATGTGATTTTATTGCTTTGATAATTATGCATGATTTTTATTAAGTGATTACTATGTGAGATGGTATGATATTGATTGAATTGTGATTAGATGCTTCATATGATTTTATTGCTTTAATAGTAAAAATGAATATGTAATAGTAGAAATATCATGAGTGATATGTGGTATATGATAAAAATCATGTGGAAAGGAAAACTATTTTGGTTTCAAAGAACCAAGAAGCTCACGGCCTCCATGAGTATTTTGGAGCAAATCACTTAAAATATTTTACTAAGCATGGATTTTAGATTATTATGTAACAAGTAATTGGATTAAATATTTTTACAAAGAAAAATATTTTCTCAAGTGTAGTCTTAAAGGATTAATTAACAGGAACTCAATTTAGTAAATTTTGATATGTAAAAAGAAAGTAAACTAATTTTTGGAATTAATTAAATCAATGAATTGAGGTCATGATGGAAAATAAATTTATAAGTTAAAGTTTACTGACGTATAGCTCACCCCTTTGGGTTTTGAAGCGCGTTAGAAAACTTTGAGTTATAATATTTGATTAAATTATGGAAGTGTAAAATTTTGTGAAGGAAATATTAGAAAGTATTATTAAGAGGAAATAATTTTTGAGAATGGTTTGGAACTTAAAGTATTTTATTTAAAGTTTTATTGAGAGTAATGAACAAATATTTTTAAGATATCTTGAATTAATTAAAATAATATAAGTTTTTTTATGGAAAACATTTGGAAATATTAATTAAAGGAGGTTTAGTGAGAAAATGTTAGAAATATTATTTAAAGGTGATTTATGAAGGAAATATTGGAATTAAAGTCTAATTTTGATATTAAATGAGAAAAGTTTTAATTTAAGCTTAGAATATGATTAAAATGTTTTACGCAATTGAAAATACGCAAAAAAACTTTTATGTGATTTAAAAATGGTGATTTTTCACTACGTGATTGAGAAAACATTTTAAAATCTTTACGCGATTGAGAAAACGTTGAAAAATCATTACGTGATTTGAAAACGTAACAGAAGTTTTCTACGATTATGAAAAAGCGATAATATCGCTATGCGATTGAGAGGAACAGCGGGTTTTGCTGTAAGGCCGACGTACTGGGTCCGAGTGGATTGTGGAACCGAAGTACTGGACCCGAATGGATCATTGATATTATGTAATTGTATAGGCGGTTATATAATATCATTGATACTAGTGGTATTAGAAGATTGTATGGGCGGTTGCTTTAATATCATTGGGAATAGTTTAACAGTGGTTTGATTTCATTGAATATGCATTTGAGCATTATACAGTTGGTGGCTGTTGTGGCTTTTGTGCCTAGGAGTGAATGAGAACTTACAGGATAGTGTGATCTATGATGGATCTCAGGGGGCGTCAAGGCGAGGTGATTCACTTGGTGACCTGTTGTCACATTGTATACCCCTGGCTGTGAAAAATCGTTGCAACGCATTGACGAGGACCAGACTAAACACTATTCTTTTCGTGGTCTGGCGTAGACTGTCTTTTGAGGGGGGACAGATCTTCTGGAACGTTCATATCTGAATTTAAGTTTAGCTCCATGGAGTAGGAAATGGGTGCATTGTGCATAAGGATGGTCAATATATTCATTGGGCATGTGCATAGTTAGTGTACATATTGTTCATATGCATAGTCAGCATTTATACTATTATGATATAGTATTATTGTGATATAATATTATTGTGGTATTATCATTATGCCAAATATTGTGTTGCAAGTTTATTGGATTATTTATTTATTAAATATCATGAATATATCTGCTGATTATATATTATTTTATGGATTGTATGTCAAATTATGCTGGCATGTTTATCATTTCTTTGCTATCATATTGGTATGCGATGTAGGGGATCTCACCTATTTGCTGTATTATTTGTCTGTTATGTTTTTATGATTATGTTTGATAAAGACCGTAAGAATGACGAGATTGGATCGCCTAGGTTTGAGTTGGATTGACTTTGTTTGATCAGTCTGTAATGGCTGCAAGGAGGGATTTCTCTGATTATGTGCAAGCGCAGTTCTACAGAGGCACTGATGCCTGGCATGTCGACTCTGATACTCAACATTTTAGTTATATAGGAGAGGTGACCCTATCCTAGAGTAGGACCCAGCATGGGGTTGTTATGTTTACTTTAGACGCTGTTGTTTGTTTGGAGTTTTATATGCTGATTGGGGAGTTATGGAGTAATTATAGAACTACTTCTAGTGAGGACTCTGATGTGTCAACTGCTCGGACTCCTATCCATAGTAACATGCCCCGACTAGGGAGTTTGTCTGTTAGGGTTCCCGAAGAGGATCTGGAGGAAGATCGGGTTCAGGATCCTACTCTTCAAGTATTTGGACTTGGGCTAGGTTCAGTTTTTATATGGTAATTATATATTATGTAGAGTACGTAAGTTTTATGTATTTAAGTTGTTACTAATCTATGTTATGTACATGAGATGCATATTGTTCAGTTTTTATGTCTTGTGTTTTTATAATTTGGTAAGTTTATGTTATCCGCAAAAAAGAAATTTTGAAACTCGTATTTTATAATATTAAATATTTTATAACTTGGGTAATGAATTTAAAAGGAGTTGGTATGAAATGTAATGCCCTAAGGAAGGTGTTACAATTAACACTAGTGATGTCCTTCTGAATTGTGTCGATCGAATAGCTCTCCTAGTCTATTTCGATTAGTCTTAGAATCATACCATTTGAATTGCTTGCTTAAACAACTCAGATTATCATTGAAATCATGCAAATTTGTATAGCTGACATAAAAAATCTAGAACAATCTGTCATATTCAATTCGAATTGCCACTTTAGTCTTATTCGAAAAGAATACTACAGAAAAACAATCTGAAGACCTCAGAATAACAACTTTCTTGTTCACTTTACTATTACACCAAATCCTTTACTCTGCAAGTATCTAATGAAACCATAACTCATGTAGAAAAATATTGAAAAAATTATCAACAACAAGCTCTGGTAGTTATTCTCATATAAACACATATCTATGCAAATATATGCTCAATTATCATAAGAAAACTCTTATTACACTCAATCATAATTTTTCTTCGAGTATCATGAAGAACTCAGCTCTGTTCACTCTTTGCCAGTTTTCACAAAAAAAGAATTATAAACACATAAAACAAAAACAACCCCTACCTCAATTTATTATGGATTGAAGTTTGATTCTGTTACTCATTATGTACTTAGTTCTTCTTCCTTCGATTCAACTTTCTCTTTTCTGTTTCCTTTCTTCGTTCTTTGTTTTCTCTTTTTGTTTCTATTTTTTTACTTTCTTTCTCAATTCTACTGATAACAACCGTGTGAAAAGAGAGAAAAGGAAGATATACATGTACAAGTCAAAGACGGTGAAAGAAAAGAAGAATCAAGTAAATATCTTTGACTTTTGGGGTAAATTTGAAAATATAATATCTCTTAAGATATTTTAGTGTTTTATACTAACTAAAACTGTTGTTATCTGCCATTCCACTATTTTAATTCGTATTATAGCAATTTTATAACCAAATTAAAAATATAGGTTAGGGAGGATGTTACATCTTGGACATCAAAAGCCTATTGTGGTGATGTCCTCTTCAGTCATATAAATATTGTAACCATAATGGCCATCCATTACACTCAAGATATCATGGCAATGAGCTGCATCCACTAGCAAGTCTACAGTTGGCATAGAATACTCATCCTTTGGTGTTGTTGAATTTAGAATTCAAAAATCTACGAAATCTGAAGCTTACCATTTTTCTTTCTCACTGGGATAATATTTGAGATCTAGTCCACGTATCCAAGTGGTTTTGATAAAACCTGTTTTAAGTAACCTCTCAATTTCTTCTTTTATTATTGGAATTACTTCAAGAATGAAATGTAATAGCCTAATACTAGTACCCTAGTATATCTGACATATACCTAGATAATCAGTATCAGTCATGCTACTACTAACTTATACTTCAACTAATCCATAACATTTAAACAAATAATTATGGAGAGCCAAAACTAAAAGTCATACATATATACAACATTATACATACACCTTTTACAATTTCAAAGCAAATATAAATTAATACATAAGCTTTGAACTAAAGCATAAACTAAACTCATCCAGTTCTTCTGTATCTTTGTCTTCATACCTTCTTAAAGGGCCTTGACCTGGATTTATATGAAAACACAGTGGGGTGAGAAATAAAATTCTCAATATAAGTAATCAATACCAATACTAAAGCATTTATACTGAATAAATGTTCTTTGAAACTAAATATATTATACTAACTTTGCTGGTTTAGTTATTTATTATCATGATATAGGTATTATACGACTATCACCTTACAATTGAATAACACTATAAACATTGGATTAATAGTTGCACTAGGTAAGTGAGACTATACTAACTACCACTAGAACATTCACATTCTGATTTTATGTAAACATTCATCTAACAACTATATAATCCGTCACTAAGCTCATACATGTAGCTTAACTATTTTTAAGAATTGAATTCCTTCATCTAGTATATACTTACTTATCCTTATCCTGTCATAGGATATGCTCATCCTTAGCCTAGCATAGGATATACTGGTCCTTAGCCTAGCATAGGACTATCTTGTCCATAGCTAGCGTAGGGCATATCTTATCACAACTCCACCTTTAGCAAAATGTTTTTCTCACTCATTTGCCAGGTCAAGGGGGCTTGTATCGCTCCCTTAGTTAGGAATCGTGATCAACTATAGTTCAACCTTAATTAATGAGGGATCCATGTTTTACTAGGCACAACTTTAATAAATAAAGGAACCAAATCTTGCTAGGGTTCAACCTCATTAAGGGATCCAAGTCTTGTTAGGGTTCAACCTCCTTAAGGGAACCAAGTCTTACCTCATCAAGGGAACCAAGTCTTGCTAGGGTTCAACCTCATTAAGGGAACCAAGTATAGCTATGGTTCAACTTCATTGCATAAAGGAGCCAATTCACTAGGGTTCGACCTTATTGCATAAGGGAGCTAATTCACTAGGGTTCAACCTTATTGCATAAGGGAGCCAATTCACTAGGGTTCGACCTTATTGCATAAGGGAGCCAATCTTGCTATGGTTCAACTTTGATAAACAAAGGAACTATTCTTGCTAAACACCCCATTTACTCCTAACTTAATGAGATAATAGAGTATTTTTCTTAAAACTAGCATAATTAACTCATCTTTAACTATAAGAGAGTGAGTCATGCTTATAAATTTCTTCTTAAACTTGTATATAAACTACCTTACCATCACATCACTAATGGTATGGTATACCATACTAATGTGATAAAAGGTTCTAGACTTCTATTCCAAACAAATCCTACTCTTGAAAAGTTTGAAAACTCAACTTGTTCTTATATACTAGTTAGATTATATCCTTTGTGAAATATCCCTAGAAGTGTTGCATTACACTTAAGGAAGCTTTATGAGTGATCCCAACTAATAGGGAACATCAAACTTCAAGAATTCACTTCTTGTGAAAACCTGGAACTTACCTAAAAAGGCTGATTTCATGAATGCACCAAATGTACATCCTATCTTATAAAATTCTGGAATTTTTACTACATAAAGCCTTGTGTCTTAGATTTCAAATGCCATAAGAATCAGGTCAATCTAATAACTGCAGCTTAAGTTATGCTACAAACAATGTAGGCTGTTTGAATGTTGTCTTGTTTCTGTAGAATCTGTTGTTGTAATTGATTACAAATGTGTTGTAATCGATTACAACTCATCCAGAGGCCTTGTAATTGATTACATAGGCTGTGTAATTGATTACATACTACCCTAAAACACATTTCGCAGCTCCAGAAGCTTGATAATCGATTACATAAGCTATGTAATCAATTACATACTGCAAAAAACCAGAAAAATAGGCTTTCTCATGTAGCAAACTCATTCCAAACCTTCAAGATTAGTTTCCTTGTGATTTCTAATATCAATCTAAGCCCTAAACTTGTTGGAACTCTCATACAACCTATTGATTCACTTGGGTATAGATTTAGGTTCCAAATCACACTAACCTAATCATTTACAAATTCCTCATCTATGAACCAACATGGTTTGGGTTAAGCCATAAAAGGCCACCTAGTACCCATTGAGCTAAAACTAACCTAACTTAATCCTTTGAATCAAGAATCAAGTTAAGAACTAGGATTTGACTCTCCAAATCCCTTTTTCCATTAAAAAACCCTAACCCCATTCAAAAGAACAAAGAAGGAAAAAGAATAGAAATCACCTACCTCTTGTGATGATCAATCTTCAAGCCTCTTAATCTTGCTCTTGATCCTTGCCTTTGGTCCTTCTTCTTCTTTTCCATTTCCCTTCCTTTCTTTCTTCCCCTTTCTCTTTCTCCTTTCATTTCTTTCTTTTTCTGTTTCTTTTTATTCTCAACCGAGAGAATAGGAGAGAAATAAGAAGGAAATGGGTATCTTAAGTTTTTGTGCTAAAACTTATATCTGTTAAGGACACTTGAATCACACTAATTCAAGTTTTTTAACTTCCAAAAACTTTAGAATAAATACTAGGATTTATCTAAATTGTTATTTCACCTTTATCCTATTTTTCCATATCTGCTACTAGTCAACTGGTATTAAAACACTCAACCAATATGCTTAAAAATATCAAACTGACTCTAATTATTCTCAAAATTTAACTGCATCTTACTTAGCTCATTTGTGACCTAGAAATAAGTTATTCATACTTGTTTCCTTTAACTTAGCCTTTAAAGCTACTTTCTAAGTTATTTTAGGTTACTTTTCACCTTCTGTATTGTAACAAAATGGCTAAACTAACTCAATTTGTCACAAAACTAAATTGACATGTTAAGCATGTATTAGGCTACCTTTGTAACTCATTTACCAACCTAACATATTACTAAGAGTGTTAAATGAAATGCCTTTTTGCTTGTTTCACTGGGCAGTACCCTAGTTTTAAAGGTAGTCAGTGCTCAACCAAGTTACGGTCCAATCTAGGCATTTCATTGTAATCCCACGCGAAACAATCTCGAAATTCTTTCAATAAGGAAATGAGTGCCTCTCTGAAATTTGTAGGGAGTAACTTGCTAACACAGGTTAGTCGATAAGATTCACCATCATCCAAGTTAACTTCTTCCGTTAGATCTTGTACCTCTACGGCTTTAGTATCATCATTAAGTAGTGAATCTTTGAAAAGACCATCTTCATCTGGAACGTAATCAGAAATTTTCTTTTTCTTTTCCTCTTCATCCATGTCGGTCATATAGGCCAACAACCTCATCAAGTGCTCTTCAAGGCTCATAGTTCATCTTTCGGTGCTGCGTTGGCCAATAGGATGATATGGAAACCTATGCGATCAAGTTTGATGGTCGTAGTCTTTAGGTCGAATTTGGCCTTTACTGGATCTATTGGCGGAATCACTAGATTGTACTTTTTAAATTCAGCGTAACACTACTGAATATAACAAGGACTATCATCTGTAAGAACTATTTCGACGTCACCCTCATTATAACGTCCTAGTTCGATTTACTATAGTACATTCAAAAATTTACCTACATAAATCTGATTAGGTTGTTACTACTATTTTTTTTTAAGAAAACATAAATCATTTGTAATGCATTTCAAAGTTATTCATCTAATAAAAAATTGGGACTCGAAAAGAAGTAATTGAAGTAGAGTATTTGAAACTATACATAAACATATCTAAAAATTTCGATTTACTGGAATATTGAATTTATATAATTTGTACATAAGTACTTTGTTTGAGTACAAACTAGGCCTTCGTAGCCTACAGACACCATATACAAAATTGAAAGAAACTACACTAATTAGAGCTACAACTTCATTTTCCCTCCTTAGAAGGGTCTCGATTTCGATCTGTAAAATAACGTACAACAAACAAAGAGGTGAGAATTCAAAAATTCTCAATAGCATACTATCAATCAGAATTATTCAATATACAATTCTATAATAAATACACAAGATAACATTTCAAATAGAATTTTGTATGGATGCTCATCGAAATGATAAATTTTAATGATGATCAAATGGATTGTGAAGAGGCCTATGCAATGTCATGTATCTCACAAAGGGCTTTTCTTGCTCCTTTGACCTGGGCTAAGGGTTTTTCTACTCCTTTATCGATCTCGCAAAGGGCTTTTCATGCTCCTTTGACCTGGCTGAGTGCTGACCACTCTGTAGCCATGCAATAATGTTTATGATATGTTAATAAAAATTCTGAACTCAGTTATTCGAGTAGCATCTCTGGTCTTTTTGAATGGCACTAAAAACACCACTTGGGTTTTACTTTTAAAATATCTCACTTGTCATTTTTCGATCATAATAAAAAATATGCCTTACTTTGCATTTTTGATCAAAATTGAATATATGCTAGTCGAATAACTCTTAAGTCTGTTTAATTATTCTTGAAATTACGCTTGTAGAATAGTTGTTTATTCACTATGCCTCTTTCAAACATAATTGAAAACTTGCTAGTCAAATAACTCCTGTAGTATATTCAATTAGCCTTAAACTCTTGCCAATCGAATAGCTCTCTTAGTCTACTCGGTTATCCTGACTTACCATTCTGAAATGGTCTATTCGAATAGCTCTTCTAGTCTATTCGATCAACATTGAAAGTATGTCATTCTGAACTACTATTAATATTTCGATTACCCTCGAAATCACACTGAATCGAATAGCACACTTAGTCTACCTGATTAACACTAGTATGTTTTTCTGAATTGTGCCGATTGAATAGCTCTCCTAGTCTATTTCGATTAGCCTTAGAATCATACCATTTGAATTACTCACTTAAACTACTCAATTTATCATGCAAATTCAAATAGTTGACATCAAAAATCTAAAAACCTGTAATATTCTATTCTAATTACCAATTTGGCCTTATTAGAAAAGAATACTGCAGAAAGACGTTCTATTTGAATAGCCCCTTGGCCTATTCGAATAGAACACTACAGAAAGACAAATCTGAAAACCCCATATTAACAACTTTCTTGTTCACTTCACTCTTATACCAATTCCATTACTCTACAAGTATCTAATGATACCACAACTCACGTAGGAAAGTATTGGAAAATCATCAACAACAAGTTCTGATAGTTGTTCTCATATAAATACATATTTGTGCAAATATATGCTTAAGTCTTAGAAGAAAACTCTTATTACACTCAATCATGATTTTTCTACAAGTATCATGTAGAACTCGATTCTATCCACTCTTTGTCAATTTTCACAAAACAAAGAATGATAATGCAAAAAAAAAAAAAACTCAACTACCCCTACCTCAGTTTATTATAAATTGAAGTTCGATTCTATTATTTATTCTGCACTTAGTTCTTACTTCTTCCTCTGATATATTTCCTTTCTTTCTTCTCTATTTTCTCTTTCTCTTTCTATTTCTTACTTTTCTTCTCGTTTCTATTGATAAAAGCCATGTGAAAAGAGAGAAAAGAAAGATATACATGCACAAGTCAAAGACAGTGGAAGAAAAAAAGAATCAAATAATATCTCTTTGACTTTGGGGTAACTTTGAAAATACAATATCTCTTAAGATATTTTAGTGTTTTACACTAACCAAAACTGTCATATTCCATTCAACTATTTTAACTCGTATTATAGCATTTCTTAACCAAATTAAAAACTAATAAGTTAAAGAGGATGATACACTCATCATTTTAGAGAACTAACTTTTGGTGGACAGTTGAGGGTATAGCTCCTACTGCGTGAATCCAATATCTTCCTTGCAACATATTATAATTTGCTTTGGATGGCACCACCACGAACAATCCCTTCCTCTTGACAGAACCCACCCGCACGTTTAACATGGAAACTCTTTCGGATGAGCAGCTCTTTCTATTAAAGTCAATGATAACAAAATTGGAGCTCCTTGTGTCCTCTGAAGTTTTACCCAATTTCTTAAATATTTTGTTTGAAATCAGGTTAATCGTAGCCCCACCATCAATGACTACGTGGTTGACAGGCACACCCTCCACATGCGCCTCAATGTGCAGTGGTTTGAGATGGTCCCTCATTTCTTCACTAGACTTCTCGAATTCAGCTACAACATTGAACACGATAATCATTGACTGCTCAAAAGCCTATGATTCTTCCAAATTTAGCTTTTCTTCATTCATAAGTTTGACTTCATCCTTAAAACTCTTTAAGAAAAATTATAACAAGATTTGTCTTTGGTGCCTGCCCTCTGGCTTTTCTTCTTGTCTTTTGATAAACTTTGGGTCCATATAGTCCTCTAGTTAGACTTCTGTAGGATTTTCTTCAAGTAACAGATGGTATTGTGGATCGACTTTATATCCACACTTCAGATTCGTAGTTGTATACACCCGACATTGAGTCTACTCAATCATATTATGATTAACAGACTCATCATTCGATCCCTTTATCTAGTTGAACTTGGTATTTACTGCCTATTGTGGTGCCTTCGCTGTAGTCCGCTTGGCCTCTACTCTCTCCCCCTGTCGTTGTTGCTTTTGTGTGCGATTAAGGGACTAATAGTTCTTATGGGGACCATAGGAGTGAGAAAAAGTAGCCCTACACCACATATTTCCTCTTTTCTCAAACTGTGATCACTTGTTTGAAATAGGCATGAAACTTTGGCGATAGTCTCTTACATTTCTTTGCCACTTGTCAACAGGAATATTAGTATAAGAAACTCTAATCCTATTGTGCAACGTGTTAGCAAAAGGAAAGAAAGGTCCAAAGTTGACTACCTTACGCTTGCCCGATGCCTGACCTGGTCGACATTGACTAGTGCCACTTGTTTTGGAAAATATGTCATCCTGGATTGCTTAGTAGCCCTTCATTGTAATCCTATTTTAGCAGTTTTGAGAATAATAATGTTGATCACCTTCTCTTTCTCTGCCAAAGTAACATTTTCCTCGTTGTGTTTTTTGTAGATTGATCAGTAGAAAAGGCACATCTTGATCTCATGTCCAGCTTCATCTTTTTTTTTTTATAAACTGCAACATAGTTTCATTTGACTTAGGGTACCTGTGTGCGACTTTAGACATGTTGACCAGTTCCCAGAGTCATTATTCTTCATCCGTCAAAATACCAAAGTCCACCCTGATCATCCTCACTTGGAGATTCTACGGCTCAGTATATCCAACCTATAACTCGAACAGATCAGTGTCGACTTTCATTGTTGCCTTTGTTCTATCAGCAAACTTTAGCCTACCTTCCCTGATCCCATTCTGAATCATATCCCTAAATTGAGAACAACTATTAGTTGAGTGCTTATAAGAATGATGATACTTGCAGTAAGCTTTATTTTTTATCTCACTACGCGATGGAAGAGCATGCCCTTGAATTAATTTCATTTGTTTATCTTTCAAAAGCATGTCAAAGATTTGATCCACCTTAGTGATGTCAAACAAGTAAGTGTGATGTTTAGGGGTTTCCATTATTTCTTTTCCTTTATTGGGTTTCAGTGTAGGACAAGTATATGGTGGTCCTTTTTGTAATTCGGCAACCAGAATTTCTTCTAATTCAATCTCACTATCACTATCATATTCTACAATGTGCACTATCTCCCATTTTGCCCATCCTTTCAATTAAGTTTTTTCTTACTAAAGTTGCTCAACTTGGCATACTCTAGTAGCTAGTTGAGACATATCAATAAATTGTTGATCCACTAGCTTTTTACGGATATCAGAGTTTAATCCTTCAACAACTATTTTAACCACTTCCAACTCAGGGACTAGGGTGAAGCATCTACCCTGCATTTGTCTGAAATGGAAGAAATAATCATCTATACTTTCATTAGGCCTCTTCTTAATATTAAATATTCCAGTTAATCCTACTTTCATTTGGGCCTAAAAAATTGCTTATGGAACAATCTCTCGAATTGTTCCCAAGAGTTTACAAAATGGGGAGGCAATGTCGAGTACCAGGTAAAATTATTCGGTGTTAAAGAATTAGGGAACAACTTCATTTTTATGTACTCATTAGCAGCTAAATTGCCACACTCTATCCTGAATCTAGCTATGTGTTTGACAAAAGACTCACCTCCTCCTTCCGAGAAATTAGAAAACTTGGGGGATCTTTCACTCTCTAGGAAGTTCAAGTTAGTTTATCCACTTTGAAAAAGTAAACACAAATTGAGGATGAAATACCGGTCTAACATTAAAGCCAAACTTGGCAAGGGTAGTTTGATAACCCTATTCACTTGTGGTTTAGGGGGATTGACCCACAAAGGTTGTCTTGGACCAGTGTCGTAAATCGACTGATACTGATAACCAGTATTATTATAGACATGATCACCTACTCCTCTAATAGGCTATGTTTGAGTTTGAATCTGATTCTAATATATAGGAACTTGATGCCCTACATTTTGTGTATTATGATGAGGATGCAACATTTCTCCAATGCTAGTCAGCATGGACGTGGTTCTATACTGTAGAGGATACAGTTGAGCAGTCTGTTGTGCAATGCTTGCGACCTCTGGAATCACTTGGCTAGTGGAAGCTGGAGTGTTTTATAGATAAGGCTTTCCTCTCAAAAGGTTGTTAAGCCTTCCTATTTGCTGAGCCAATGTGTTGCATGCATTACTAGTCGACTCAATCAAGGGAGTGAGGGTTGTTTTCATTTGCTGAGTTAACATGTGAACCATCTCATGGTTACTGTCATCCATTTGTTGTCGAATAGTGTAACATCCTACCAATAATTTTTATTATATTTAATATTGTTAATAGAATATTACGTCCTTCTGATAACTCCACATCATGTAGTTATTTCTGCCTTATATTTATGCTATATTGATTGCTTAGTCCTTGTTTTATGCATGAATGGAAGACTTTAGCATCATATTCATCTAATTTAATCTTGATACCTTCCATTATGATTTTGAGAAAATATTTTCAAATCTTTCATAAATTGAGTACATTTGTAATTATTATTAAAATGGTAATTTTTCTATTACAGGAAGGACTCCAATCTAGCATAAATATGAAGAATTTGGACTAACATTGGACTAGGAAGCCTATAAGAAAGCCAAGTTTAAAGACCAACATTCATCGCCACGGCGCAGGCATGTCAATGTCGCAGCATGATGCATCCCCTACTTCAGTACATGAGACCCGAGGCTAGAATGTCGCAGCGCAAAGGATGGACGTTGCGACATTTGTGACCTAATTTCTATGTGCGCCGTAGTGTGGGATAATGAACGCCGCGGCGTGACTCTATTTTTCTAAGCCTATAAATACTTTTTCATCAGATTTTATAGGAGAGCTTTTTGTGTTTCAGAGAGCAGTAGCTAGGGTTTTTATTTTAGACAAAAAGGAAGTAGAAGTGACCAAGTTTGGAGGCTATCTTCACCTTAGAAGGAGATTGGAGCATCAAAGTTCATCATTATTGAGCTTATCTCTTCCATCCCTTCTCCTTTCTCTTTTTCATATTCATGAACATGATGTATATCCTTGCATTTTCGTGTTTCATAGCTAGCTAAGTTATGAATAGGATTTTCTTTGGATCCTCCTATGAATATTGAATGATTTTGTAATCCTTTGAGTTTATATACATGATTTGGTTTTGTTTAATCATATGGATTTTAATGTTCTTAATTGTTTGATTAACTTTTAAGTGATTTGTTGAAATCTGATGAACCTAGATATAAGAATTTGGATTTGAGATCATATGTATGGTTGATGCATATTCGATTTCATTCAATTGGCTTGGAAACATTGATTAACTAATGGGATAGAAATATACCTCTTAGCCATGCATAGTAACTAGTTGAGAATAGATCTTAATGAATAGATTTTGCATTAGTTCTCATGGAAACATAGGGAATTAGGTAAATGAAATATGGTTGATTAACCTAGATATAGGCTTTTAACTAAATTAGATTCTCAAGCTAACCTAATCATTTCATTTATGTTACTCATAAGGATTGTATGTTGTCAATTGAAGTAGGAGGTGAAGGAGGATTCCCTATTCTTTAATTAACATCTTAAACTTAGATTTATTTGATTTTAGTCTTTATTGTTCTTTTAAACAACTTTTTATAAATTGAATGTGCTTGGATAGTATTAATTAAACTATTGGTTAATACTTGGCTTTTGATATTAGCATATTCATCGTGGGAATGATATCTGACTCTTTATTATATTACAAGTGCGGCCTGTGTACTTGCAGTAAGCAAAAGAGTGAATAAGTTTTTAGCACCGTTGTCGAGGATTAAGGTTTAATTTCATTATAGCCAATAGTAATAATGAGTTTAGTTAATTCTAGTTCAAGTTTCTTTGTGTGCATATTAATTTAATTTTTAATTCTTTATTTGTTTTAGGCACTCAAAAGATGGCCGATATGTATAACCATACACGACCCTTGAGGGAGTTTGCAACCTCTCAAATGGACAACTTACAGTCTAATATTAGACGACCTACCATCCGTGCTCACAACTTTGAGATAAAGCCTGCCATAATCCAAATTATTCAAACTTCTGTACAGTTTGGCAGCTTATCTAACGAGGATCCCAATGCGCATCTCTCAAACTTCCTGGAGATCTACGACATATTTAAGCATAATGGTGTTTCTGACAATGCCATTCACTTGAGGCTCTTCCCTTTTTTCTCTTAAAGAAAAAGCTAAGAGCTGGTTATAGTATTTATCAGAGAGATCGATAACAACTTGGTCTGAGGTATGTAATAAATTTCTTAACAAATACTTTCCTCCGGCCAAGACAGCTGAGATGGTGAATGATATTACATCATTCACTCAACTTGAAGGAGAATCCTTGCATGAAGCCTGGGAGAGGTATAAGGATTTTCTTAGGAGGTGTCCACACCATGCTATTCCACCATGGCACCAAGTCTATGCATTCCATAAGGGTTTATTGCCATACCACCATCCAATTGTGGATGTGGCAGCTGGAGGCTCTTTACTTAGCAAATCCTTTTATGATGCCTATCATTTGTTAGTATAATTGGCATCTAACAGCTACCAATGGCCTTCTGCAAGAAACACTTCACGGAAGGTGGCTGGAGTGCACGAAGTGGATGCAATAACAACGTTATCAGCTCAAGTAGCAGCTCTAGCAAGCAAGTTGGACAGTATGAGGCAAGGTCCTCATCAAAGCCCATTTATCCTTTATGACAAATGTAGAGATAACCATACGAGTGATAGGTGCCCTTCTATGTCAAAAAGTGCACAATATATCGGTAACTATCACTCTTAACAAAATAACCCATACTCCAGCTAGTACAACCCAGGATGGAGGAACCATCCCAACTTCTCCTGGAAGGATAACCAAAGAGCCTTCTCATCAGCTCTTAGGAATGAGTGACCTTATAATGCCCCTAGATTCCCCTCCTAATCAAGACAACCCATGCAAGACAAGAAATCCTTTTTGGAAGATATGTTTATGCAACTGATGGTTAAGACGGACTCCTATATGATAAAGACTGATGCTCATTTGTCAAAGATGATATGATTCAAAGCCAAACGGCTTCGATGAGAGCATTGGAAACTCAAGTAGGGCAGTTGGCTAACGCCATCAGTAACAGGCCCCCAGGCACCTTCCCAAGTGATACAGTTAATAACCGAAGGGTGCCTCAGATAAGCACTGTAAAGCCATCTCGCTGAGGAGTGGCAAGGATATAGAAAGGAATCCAAAGATGAAATTGCTTGAGGATGTGGTTGAAGGGAGTAAAGATAACCAAGAGATAGTGATTGAGGAGGGTGAACAGAATGATGAAGTTATCCACAAGAAGGTGGAGCACAAGAAGGTGGAGGATAAGAAGGAAGAGGATAATCCCTATATACATCCTCTACCATTTCCTAACAAATAAGTTAAGCATAAGATGGATGCCTAGTTTAAGAAGTTTTTGGAAGTTTTTAAGAAGCTTCACATCAACATTCCATTCACTGAAGCATTGAAGCAAATGTCCAGTTACGTCAAGTTCATAAAGGACATTCTTTCAAAGAAACATAAATTCGGTGAGTATGAAACGATAGCATTGTCTAAGGAATGTAGTGCCGTGTTGCAACAAAAGCTTCCTCCAAAACTGAAGGATTTAGGAAGCTTCACAATCTTGTGTGCCATAGGAGATCAATTCTTTGGCCAAGCTTTATGTGATATGGGGGAAAGCATTAATCTCATGCCCTTATCCATTTTTCAGAGGTTAGGTTTAGGTGAATGCAAGCCCACTTCAGTAACCCTCCAACTAGCAGATCGTTCTTATACATACCCAAGGGTATTGTGGAGGATGTCTTGGTTAAAGTTGACAAGTTCATATTCCCTGCGGACTTTGTCATATTGGATATGGTGGAGGATAGAAAGGTGTAGGTAGTGTAACACCCCAAATTCTGGCTATATGAATAGTAATAGCAGAATTACACTGTTTTGTATTTTTGGTGTGTTATAAAAAATAATTTGACTGTCCTGAGATCATATTTGATCATTTTGTGTGATTTGCTCCTGGTCAAGAAAAATAAAAATTTTCAGGCCGGGGAAATTCTGATCTGCCTCATTTGGAGACGGGGGATCTTACTAAACCCGAACCTGAGTAACACAGAAAAGAATCTTTTAATTTTTAGAATCTATCTATAAAAACAAAAATATTGTACTGATAAATATCTGTGGTTATAGTTATAGCAGCCGTTGCTATGAATGTTGGACCCGATAAGTTTTAACTAACAGAAAATGTGCTTAGAATATTTTTTGTAATCAAATTAAAATGAATCAATAGGAAACAGTTAAAATAAATGGTTGGACTTTTCTAACCAATGAGAATTGGTCAAGGAAAGAAGCTTAGACTTCTTTGTGGACCATTAGATTTAAAGCTCGATTTAGAAGCTTTGATCTTAACCGTTGATCCGATCAACGGTGTAAAATGAATCCTAACAAAACCACCAAGTAATATCCACCGTAGATGAGATTAATGGATAGGAAATCAAGTTGATTTTCAATGGATAGGATTGAGTCAACAATAATGGCTTGACTTTTGCTTAGTAACTAATTAACCTTAATTTAGTTGACCTAATTGCCTAATTAAGAAACTAAGTAAACTAACTTAACTAGTAATTAGTTATAATTTAATCCTTACTTTAATATCCAAATTCTAATTAGAGGTTAAGATACATGCTAAATATGTTAAACTAATTAGTTATATAATTGGATGATTAAGTAAGAATGGTTAGAAATTAAACCTAATTAATTAGCTAATCAATTAACTAGTAATTAG
The DNA here is from genome assembly GCA_029884595.1 of Ormosia semicastrata. Lineage (NCBI taxonomy): Eukaryota > Viridiplantae > Streptophyta > Magnoliopsida > Fabales > Fabaceae > Ormosia > Ormosia semicastrata. The sequence goes on along the minus strand of JAQQTO010000063.1, from coordinate 77,971,738 downwards.
GCTTGAATTAATAACAAATTAAGGACCCTAACCTCACTTAAGCTACACGGTTCAGCAGCAGAATGGAGGAGCAGCCACGGTTCAACAGCAGAATGGAGAAGCTTCTACGTGATATTTGAACACTCCAAAGCCATGCAAAGTCAAGTTGGTGACCAATGAAAAGTGATTGTCCATGTGCATTTAAAGTTTGGATACTTACTCAAGTAAATTTCTTATTATTTCCTCACAAGTCACTCACGGTCACTCAAGGCAAAGACGGCGGCGGTGTAAAAATTTGTAAAGTTGGATAATTATTCAAGTAATTCTCTTTATTTTATCCTCACAAGTCACTCAAGGCAGCTGTAAAGTAATGGATAATTACTCAAGTAAATCTCTTTATTTTACTCTCACAAGTCACTCACGACAAAGAGCTAGAAATGTGCATTTAAAGATTTGGATAATTGCTCAAGTAAATCCTTTCCAATTCACAAGCCACTCACACGGCCAGCAGCCTTCTTGTACGTCCCCACCTTTCATCTTTTCTACTTATCATACATAAGTTATATTTCTCTCAAAAGTACCAAGAAATCAAGTAAACTTCTCTTCCATCTTCTTTCTCCACAATCGGCTACCACCTGAAAACCACACTATCAAGCCTTTAAAAATTTATCTCTTGGTCTTGTTTTAACTCAAATTATATTCTAACCACTTCTCCTTCACAAGGTTTTGTCACAAACCTATCCTATCTTGTTCAAAACTCCAACCTTTCCCTAAAGGGTAAGCTTTGATTCAATGATTCAAAGTTTGATTTTTTTTTAATTTTGCTAACCATGATTTCTCCATGGTTTTTCAATCTTGATTCTTGTATGTGCATTTACTAATTTTCTTGGAATTTTAGGGTTTGTTTAGGAGGTTAACAAAATTTCAAGGAAAGGAGGAGAGCTTAGAAAGCTTGTCTTCAAGAGGTAAGAGGGAGATTCAACCTCACCAACCAAGTTCGTGGTGTGAGGATGATTCTGTTCGGTGAAAAATCCACAAGGATTCATTCACCTATTGTTTGAGGTCTTTGGGGTGTATTTGTGATGTATAGAATTGTGTTTTTATGCTTGTATATGTAGTATTTGTGTTATGTGTAACTTATTTCAATGTTAGCATGTGTGATGAAATACTTACAGACTTGATGTTATGTATGTGTGTGTAATTTAGAATGCATAAAAAAAATTATGTGTGATTATGAGGACTAAATTGTAAAAAAATTATATAAATACAGGGTCATTATGTAAATATAAATTTTGAGGGACTAAAATGTAATTCATATGTTTTGAGGGACAAGAAAGTAATTATTCTATTGTGAGGGACTATTTTGCAAATATGAGGAAATGCAATGAATTTTAGTATTAAAATGAGTAAAACAAAATTTTTGATTCAAAACGTATAAAAATAAAAATAATAATAATATTTACGCGATTGGAAAACATTGAGAAATCACTATGTGATTTGAAAAGGCGACAGAATTGAGTCACGAGTGAGAAAATACAAAAATATGACTACGCGATTAAATTACAGTAATAATGCTGTTAAATTATTATATGAACCCTGCATATGTGATATTAATGGAAATTGTGAATAGTGCATAGTACATGCATTGGAAAGGTCCGAAGGACTGTGTAAGGCAAGTTGCCTAGGAGACACTACACCTCCTGAGTGGGTGCGATAAGCGTAGTGTAGGTCACTTGTTGACCTTGGGGGCATTGGGGTGCGGGTTGCCTACAATGGACAGTTGGTAGCTCTTCTGTACCGTGGGTTAGACCGATGCGACACCAATGATCCGGACCGAGACACTATCCCTAATCATGATTTGATAAAGACTATCGTGCATATGCTAGATGTGCAGAAATTGAGCACGTGGTCTGAAGCATGTTGGTGCCGACAGATCTTTTCGATCATTCTCTCCGACTTGAGTTGTAGCTCCATGGAGTAGGATATTGAGTCAGTGTACATTTGCATACATAGAGGATATATTATTATAATTCTTGTTCATGTGTAATTCTTGCTCATGATAATTGAAATATTGAATACTTGAGCATTGAAAATAGCATAATCGTAATTCTTATTTTATTTCCTGTGTAATTATGATATATAATGTTAGTGGCATAACTGTAATTATAGTATGACAGCTATATGATATTTTGAATGTGATTATCTTCATTGCTACCATACTGATATTGGCGTAGGTGATCTCACCTCTTGTATGCATATGTTGTATTATGTTCATGTGTTGTTAAGACATTGAGCCAGACGTAGAGCGAGAAGCAGAGGAAGGTCCAGATTCTGTTGAGAACCTCGAGTTTTGATGGCGGTGGAGATCCCTAGTTTCCTGGGTTACATGAGACTAACATTCATCGAAGGGGACGAGGCATGGACCGAAGATCTTGAGAGAGAGAGTATATATTATCTAGGAGATGTCAATATTAGATTGAGTAGGCTACAGTCAGGGAACCCTTGCTTTTCTGTTACTATTTATGTACAATTAGAGTTCCCTATATCCATCAGGCAGCACTGGGGAGCGTACTATCGCACCCCTAGAGAGAGTAGTGTCGTATCGTCCGCTCGCACATTTGTTCCCCGAACTTTAGGTCGAGTTGGAATTCCCCCACCCGGGGAATCTGAGGAGGACCCATTTGAGGGTTCGGCTACTTCTGAGGGTTCAGCTGCCTAGTAGTACTTGGGCAAGATGTCAATGTATATAGTGTTTAAAATTTTGGAATGACTAGTTTGTAATATTTATAGTATGAGAGTGTGAAAGACTTGTATATGTATAACAAAGGACTTGGATATGTATAAATGACGTAAATTATTTGTAATGATGTTGTGATGTTTTATTTTCTGCTAAGTTTATTTTCTTGTTATTAAGAAATTTTGCAACTCATATTTTTCCCTACAAAGTACGTAATCTAGCATAAGGGTAATTTGGTAATTATGTAACATAAATGTGACATCCTAAGGTGGGTGTTACAGGTAGACCATTCCCTGCCACCAGAAGGACACTCATAGACATCCGAAAAGGTGAATTGACTATGAGAGTTCAAGATCAAGAGGTAAATTTTAATATTTTCAAAACAATAAAGTTTCCTCAAGATCATGAAGAGTGCTCATATGTGGGTTTGTTGGATACTCTCATTGTTGATGTTTTTATGCTAATTATCCTGAAGACCCTCTTGCTTTTTCATTGGCTTCATCGACTGACCAGAATGAAAGGGATGATGTTTCTAATTATATAAAATGCCTTGATGTCATTCCTAAGTATTTTAGTTCACCTAAGTTTGAACCTTTGGAGTCTAATGCATCTAAAGAGGCGTTGAAGCCTTCTATTGAAGAACTGCCAAAGCTTGAGTTGAAGTCATTGCCTAATCATTTGTAATATGCTTATTTGGAAGCAACCTCTACTTTACCAGTAATCATATCGTCATCCTTCTTGGATGATCAAGAGGAGAAACTTCTGTGTGTACTCCGCAAGTACAAATATGTCATTGGATGGACTATTGCTGATATTCATGGCATTAGCCTGTTCATCTGTATGCACAAGATTTTGTTGGATGACAGTTAGAGTGCAGTTGTGGAGCACCAAAGGCGGCTCAACCCATTTATGAAGGAAGTAGTGATGAAAGAGATAATTAAATGGCTTGATGTAGGCATTATTTATCCTATTTCTAACAGCCCTTAGTTTCACCAATTCAATGTGTTCCAAAGAAGGGTGGTATGACAGTTGTCACCAATGAAAACAATGAGTTTATCCCTTCTCTGAAGGCCACAGGTTGGAGGGTATGCATGTATTATCGCAAATTGAATAAGGCTACATGAAAATATCATTTTTCGCTTCCTTTCATTAACCAAATGTTGGACAGATTGGCTGGAAAGGCATATTATTGCTTCCTTGATGGTTATTCTAGATATAACCAAATTGTCATAGCACCTGAAGATCAAGAAAAAATAACATTCACTTGTCCCTATGGTACATTTACTTTCCAGAGGATGCCATTTGGGTTATATAATACACTAGCAACTTTTCAACGGTGTATGCTAGCCATTTTTGCTTATATGATTGAGCATGGCCTCGAAGTTTTTATGGATGATTTTTTAGTATTTGGAGATACTTATGAGAGCTGCTTGTTGATTCTCTCATCTGTGCTGAAAAGATGTGAAAGGACAAACCTCATCTTAAATTAGGAAAAATGTCACTTTATGGTCCAAGACGGCATAGTTCTTGGCCATAAAGTCTCTATCAAATGGATAGAGGTAGGCAAGGCAAAAATAGAGGTCATTAATAAGCTTCCTCCGCCAAATTCAGTTAAAGGAATCCACAGTTTTCTTGGTCATACAGGTTTCTAGCAGAGGTTTATTAAAAACTTTTCTAAGATAGCTAAGCCTCTTTGCAAACCTGTTAGAGAAAGATATTCAGTTTACCTTTGATGAATCATGTCAGGTTGCATTTGAGGAACTGAAGAAGAAACTGGTTTCAGCTCCAATGATCATTACTCCAAATTGGGACTTACTTTTTGAACTCATGTGTGATTCCAGTGATTATGCTATGGGTGCAGTGTTGGGGCAAAGAAAGGACAAGGTTTTTCGCTCCATTTATTTTGCAAGCAAAACACTTAATAATGCACAACTAAATTACACCACAATGGAAAAAGAGCTGCTAGTCGTTATGTTTGCATTCGATAAGTTTTGAGCATATTTGGTGGGAACTAAGGTGATAGTTTATACAGATCACTCCGCCATTAGATACTTAGTGAGCAAGAAGGATGCGAAACCGCAGTTGATTAGGCGGGTCTTGTTGTTACAAGAGTTTGATCTGGAGATTCGAGATAAGAAGGGTGCAGAGAATCAAGTTGTAGATCACCTTTCTGGACTGGAAAATGAATATTATCAAGCTGATCTAATCACAATTAAAAAGACATTTCCTGACGAGTAGCTTTTTGCAACCACAACTCAATCATGTCCATGGTATGCTGACATGATAAATTACATAGTGGGTGGTGTGTTACCCCCTAATTTGACTTCTCACCAAAAGAAGAAATTCGTGTATAATGTCAAACACTATATTTGGGATAAGCCATTTTTGTTTAAACAGTGTCCTGACTATTTGTTAAGAAGGTGTGTCCCTGTGGAGGAAGTGGAACAAAGTTTGAATCAATGTCATGCTTCTCCATATGGTGGGCATTATAGTGGTGAGAGGATGGCTGCTAAAGATCTACAGTCTGGCTTTTATTGGTCATCTCTCTTTAAGGATGCATATTTTCATATGCAAAGATGTGATCGGTGCCAAAAATCAAGGAATATCTCAAGAAAGAATGAGATGCCCCTCAATTCCATTTTAGAAGTTAAAATTTTTTATGTTTGGGGTATTGACTTCATGGGCCCCTTTATTCCCTCTTTTGGGAATCAATATATACTTGTGGCAGTGGACTACGTGTCCAAGTAGGTGGAGGTATGTGCATTTCCTACCAATGATTCAAAGGTAGTGATTAATTTCATGAGAAAGCAGATATTCACCTGGTTCGGGACACCTAGGGCCATAATTAGTGACAGAGGGTCACATTTTTGTAATAAATATTTTGAAGCTCTCCTAGCTAAGTATAGGGTAATGCATCGGATTGCCACTGCTTATCACCCACAGACAAGTGGGCAAGTAGAGGAATTCAATTGCGAAATCAAGTGGATATTAGAAAAGACTGTGTGTTCATATAGAAAGGATTCGTCAAAAAGACTGGATGATACACTGTGGGCTTATAGGACCGCTTATAAGAGCCTCATTGGTATGTCTCCATACAAGCTAGTATTTGGGAAGGCTTGCTATCTACCGGTTGAGATTAAACATAATGCTTACTGGGCAATAAAGCAATTTAACTTTAACTCACAAGTTGCCAGTGAGAAAAGACTTTTGCAGCATAATGAACTGGATGAATTTAGGCTGCAAGACTATGAAAATGCAAAATTGTACAAGGAGAAAGTGAAATTTTGGCATGACCAGAAGATTGTGTAGAAAAGATTTGAAGAAGGCCAGCAAGTCCTCCTTTACAATTCTAGGCTCAAAATGTTCCCTGGAAAGCTTAAATCGAGGTGGTTAAGGCCTTTTATGGTGATAAAAGTGTTCCCCCAGGGAGCAGTGGAGATTGCTCCACTGGATGGTTTATCAAGCTTTAAGGTTAATGGTCAGTGCCTAAAACCTTACTTGGGTGGCGAGATTCATGGGGGGAAGACCTCCTTCACATTAACAGCTCTAATATGATGTCTGCAAAGTCCTGCCAGGACTATAAATTAAGCCTTTTTTGGGAGGGAACCCAAGTTATTTATTTTATGTATTAAATATGTCAATACCTTGATTTTTAGGTTTTAGTATGTTTTTGTATTACATTTGGTAATTTGACCAAGTAGGCACGTTTTCTAGTGGTTGGAGGCCCTATTTAAGCATAAATCCTAGCTAAAGTGAATTTGTTGTAGAATTCTACAGATAGACTCCTCACATTGCGGCGTCAGACTTGACATGCCACAGTGTGAAGTTGATGCCACAAGTTGGACTAAAATCCAGAGAGAAAAGCACCGCGACGTACCAGACAAGAACTCTGCGGTGTAGGTGTGTACTATTAAAAAAATGTAAATAGTAAATAGTAATTATTTAAATAATTAATTTGGAGGGAATTAATACACGCCGCGGCGCATGTATTTCAATGCCGTGGCGCGCTATGGTAGTTAGGGTTATGTGCTGCGACTTTTGGAGCACCTCACATTTCAACTTATTTCTCTCTCGTTTCTTCTACTTCCTTTCTCTCTCACACACACACATTTTTCTTATTTATCCACCCTGTAATCTCCCTTCCAATTTATGCTTTCAACATTTCAAGGTACGTTCTTCTTTATTTTAATTTTTGTAAATTTATAATATATTTTCTCAGTTTAATTAGTTTACCTTTCTCTCTGTTCGTATTTTTGTTGTTTTTGTCTAGAATGTTAGTTGATAGGTTAGGTATTTTTATGTTTTTGTTAGTTTTTGTTTGACTTGTCTTCCTACAATGCATGAATTTATTTTTCCCTCTGTTGCCTAGGTTTTCTAGGTGCGTTTCACACACGCGCTGTGACATTGGCTTAAATGTTAAGGCGTTAAGCATGAATGCTGCGACATTGGCTTGAATGTCATGGCATTGATCATGAATGTCGCGACGTTGGCTTGAATGTCATGGCGTTAAAGCATGAATTCCGTGATGTTAAGCATGAATGTCGCGACATTATCTTGAATGTCGCGGTGCAGGTGTTAATACTGCGGCATGTGGCCCCAGATTTTCTAGAATTGCTCTGTTTTAAATGTGTTTAATATTTCTAATTACTCGATATCTGAATTTTTGCAATTCTTTTTCAGGTGTCATGGGTCCTAAAAGGGGGAGGTTCCTCTAGTCAACGTAACAGGGAGCCTTCTCCCCCTCCTCAAGATTATGATAGGGGAAGGTTTGTTTCGGAAGATGCTACCCAGAGGTAAACCTATTGATTACCAGACTACTCATTCTGGAGCGTGGCTTCTCCTTTTCTAGGGCCATTTATCAGGAGTTAGAGGGACTTATCAACTAACTCAATAGGAGTGCGTTTGCCTGACACCTGGAGTCCTCGGCTGTTCTTCCAGTGGTTCATGAGTTCTACGCGAACGCAGCCTTTTTTGGTGAAAGGGCTACTATAGTTCGAGTAAGAAGGCACATGGTCTCGTTTTCTACGGCATCTATTCATGTAGCTCTGAGCTTACCTGAGCCTCCTAAAATCTACGAGTACATAGAGTTCTGCTAGTGGGAGCCAGAGGAGGGCATTAACCTTACCACAGTCACTGCCAGGATTTGCACAGTTAAATCTCAGCCTATGTTATGGACTATGAGCATGAGAACTAAAAGGCCTAGATACTTCCCCCACACCTATTTGCCACCCAAGGCCAGGGCCTGGTACCACTTTATCTGCACTCGGATCTTGCCATCAACAAACCTATCTGAGGTGACATTTGACCGGGCTATACTTATTTATGCTATCTTGGAGTGCCGGTCCATTGATGTCACCCAACTTATCTTTGAGCAGATCTCGAGGTTAGTACAGGAGCACAAGAGCCTCTTCTTCCCGTTTCTCATCCACACCTTATGTAGCAGACATCATGTACGATGGGGGCCGCATGAGGAACTCACTGATGTTCGATAGCCTCTTAATGATCATTTCGTTGAGAGAGTGGGAGCAGCTCCAGCCCCCGCACTAGCTAGGCAGAGGCGGGCTCACGTAGAGCCCAGGGCAGTAGCACCTGATCCAACAGCACCTGCAGATGATGCAGCATGGCGCGCGCACATAGAGGCTTAGATGGCACAGATGACAGCCATGCTGTCTTGCACTATTCAAACTCAGCGGTGGATAGCAGAGCGCCTACTACTTCTGATGGAAGACTTCCCAGTCCCAGACTTCCCGCCCACTACTGTAGCTGACCCTCCCCAGCTTGGGCCTGAACATGGAGATAGAGAGGATGTCGATGGAGAGGATGCTGAGACCACTAACACTGATGATGCAGTCATCTAGCCTTCATGACATTCAGGGCATTTTCTTTCATTATATTTCCTTTCCTATATATTTGTATGCTTTCTTTTGTACAGTGGGGACATTGTTTCCCTCAGGTTTGGGGGGTCTTTGACTTTATATTTTGATTCCATATGCGGTAATATTATTATATTTCCATACTGTTATGTTGATATGTATGTGTTATCTATGACTATATGTTTTTGTGATTATTATTTTGCATATGGATATTGGCTTTTATTAGTAGTTAGTTTTGATAATATCTATAAGAGCAAATATCTTGATAAAAATTTCATGAAAATCTCATTTAATATACAATTGTCATTCCCTTTCACATCATGGTTGCAATCTTTGATATGTATGATGTATAATGTTGAAAAGATTTTAAAGAATATCATGTAGCCAAAAGCTAGTGTGAATGATTGCCCAATGATAAATATAGATGCAAAATGACCTACATATTTCTGTGAATCCATATGCAATCTTTGACGCATGCTAAAGCAATCTAGTCTCTTTTTATGTATGATGTGTTTCCCACTTGCATGCTTGTTTAACTTTGAAAATGATAATAATTTTTGTCTAGAGAAAGTTTATGGATTGTACATGTGAAAAATTCAATTGTCCATGAAATTGTTTTGCAACTCTCTTGAGGTGAAATCCTAGAATGTGCATGATCGAGGACATGATTAGGGCAATGTTTGGACCAATTGAGCCTTTCGAGCTTACCCTGAAATGAAGTATCCATAGGTCCCCTTTTGAAGCTTTATATATGTTTGGCCTTATATGTTGTTCATCACCATTGTATCCGTTAACCTGTTAACTATTCTAATGCATGTGAAAGCATTGCATTTTCTTCCTATCATCATTGTTTATTGAGTACATAATATGTTATTTCTTGAAGTGATTCTATTGATTAGGGGTATAATTGTATATTCAATACAAAATGAGCCTGAAGGAACCAGATGCAGTCAAAGAAAAGAAGTAATATTTTTCAAAAGGAAAAGAAAAAAAATCAAATCAAAAAGAAAAAAAATCAAAAGAAATAAGTAAAAGCAAAGCATAAGAAAAGAAAAGAACAAAAAGCATTGAATGGTTTTGGCGAGTTTTCTTCTTTCACTGTTGAATAAGACTAGCAAAAATCTAGGTTTGGGGGTGTGATAACTCCACATCATGTAGTTATTTTTGCCCTATATCTATGCTATATTAATTGTTTAGTCCTTGTTTTATGCATGAATAGAAGACTTCAACATCATATTCATCTGATTTAATCTTCATGTCTTCCATTATGACATTGAGAAAATATTTCCAAATCTTTGATTAATTGATTACATTTGCAATTGCTATTAAAGTGGTAATTTCTCTAAATGGCTCTAATCTAGCATAAATATGAAGAATTTGGACTAGCATTGACCAGGAAGCTCATGAGAAAGCCAAGTTTAAAGACCAGCATTCAACATTGCGGTGCAGGCATGTCAATGTCACGGTGTGGTGCATTCCCTGCTTTAGTACATGAAATCCAAGGCTAGAGCATCGCAGCACAAAGTATGGACAGTACAGCTTTGGTGACCTAATTTGTATGCACATCGTAGTGTGGGACAATGAATGCCGCGGCGTGACTCTATTTTTTTAAACCTATAAATACTATTTCATCAAATTTTATAAGAGAGCTTTTTATGTTTTAGAGAGTAGCGGTTAGGGTTTTTATTTTAGACAAAAAGGAAGTAGAAGTGACCAAGTTTAGAGGCTATCTTCACCTTGGAAGGAGATTGGAGCATCAAAGTTCATCATTATTAAGATTCTCTCTTCCATCCCTTCTCCTTTCTCTTTTTCATATTCATGAACATGATGTATATGCTTGTATTTTCGTGTTTCACGGCTAGCTAAGTTGTGTATAGGGTTTTCTTTGGATTCTCCTATGGATATTGAATGATTTTATAATCCTTTGAGTTTATATACATGATTTGGTTTTGTTCAATCATATGGATTTTAATGCTCTTGATTGTTTGATCAAGTTTTAAGTGATTTGTTGAAATCTAATGAACCTAGAAATAGGAATTTGGATTTGAGATCATATGTATAGTTGATGCATGTTTGATTTCATTCAATTGGCTTGGATAAGTTGATTAGCTAATATGATAGAAATATACCTCTTAGTCATGCATAGTAACTAGTTGAGAATAGATCTTAATGAATGGATTTTGCATTAGTTCTTATGGAAACATAGGGAATTCGGTAAATGAAATATGGTTGATTTACCATGACATAAGCTTTTACTAAGTTATATTCTCAAGCTAACCTAATCATTTCATTTATGTTACTCATAAAGATTGCATGTTATCAATTGAAGTAAGAGGTGGAGGAGGATTCCATATTCTTTAATTAACATCTTAAACTCATATTTATTGCATTTTAGTCTTTATAGTTCTTTTAAACAACCTTTTATAAATTGAATATGCTTGGATAGTATTAATTAAACTATTGGTTAATACTTGGCTTTTGAGATTAGCGTATTCCTCGTGGGAATGATATCTGACTCTTTACTATATTACAAGTGTGACCCGTGCACTTGCGGTAAACAAAAGAGTGAACAACTGCATTTATTATTTCTTATTTAATAAGATACGTGTAGCAGTTTATTACATAATGGAATTAACTTAATTCTTAAATCAATTAGGTTGATTTTTTTTCTATAAAATAAATGTGTCAATGGAATATAATTCTAATATAATACAAATTTAAAGAAAACACACTAGCTGCATTTATTTATATATTTACATAAGGTGTGTCAATACATCTATCTATAAATATTTACCAACCTGCATAAGTGCAAAAGCTACAGAAAGGAGACATCTAAAGTGTCTGAGTAAACAAATCTGGTTAATGCATCAGTAAGTAGGGCACACCCACAATGCAGCTAAGTCAACTATTTACAACTACATCATGCATGCATTATCAGTCAGAATCATGCATGATGAAGAAGTGGATGTAGATGTTGTCTATCACTAAACAAATTTCTTCAGTAGGAGTATAAAAGACAAAGTGAGCATCAAGATCAATTAGCAGAGTAACACAAACCATCTTGATTCTCTGAATATATCAGATAAAGGTGAGAATTTACATTCCCAGTAGAGCAGTCGTACAGTTATAAAATCAATATCATTTGAATTATGATATGTTTAGCTGCATTCATTGCAAAAAATAAATTTTAAACAAAGTACTACATAACATTACTTTATATCAATAAAATACATACTAGATAATGTCATTTAATAAAACATTTTATTTTTTACTTTCATGACCAATAACATAACATAACATAATCGAGATCTCAAACTTTCTAGGGCATCCCTAACATAGTGGTCATTCCAATCAAAGAACCCAAAAAAGGTGGTTGTCCTACATGCCCATGGAAGGAAGATGTGGAACCCAATAAAGTGACCCATGTAAGACTTCATTTAATGTTTAAACCATTTCATCCTCATCGTAGATCATATCATTTGATCATAAATTGTATCATTTCCATTATAGATCATTTTCATCATAAATAATAAACCATTTCAAAATAAATCATTTTATTACAAATCATTTTATCATAAACTATTTTCCTTGATCATTCTCTTTAACCATAACTTATGACATTAACATAATCCAAAATGACATGTTTTCGATTCCATTCAAAAAGAACTTGTAAAGCTTATTCAAATAACATACCCAGGAATGACATGTTTTTTATTATATTCGAAAAGACTTAGAGAGCTTATATGAATAACATTCTCTAGAAAGACATGTTTTCGATCCTATTCGAAAAGATAACATACTCTAAAATGACGTCATTGATTATATTCGAAAAGACTTAGAGAACTTATTTGAATGACATACTCCAGTGACATGTTTTTAATTTTATTCGAAAATATAACATACTCCAAAATGACATCTTCGATTCTATTCGAAAAGACTTAGAGAACTTATTTGAATGACATACTCCATAATGACGTATTTCAATCCTATTCTTAAATACTAAGTGAACTATTCACTTAAATACTATTAATTTCTAGTCTTATTTAGGCCTCTAACTTCTAACTCCACCATCAATTTCATTTTAAATACTATGTTATACAAAATCCCCAATTTAATAAAATCAAGAATCCTATTTCTTGAATCAAATCGAATTTATCTTAACCTCTCAATTTAAAACCAATTCTATGATTTTTAAATCAACAGCAACCTTATCCTCAATAAACTTCCATTGAAATTCATCAAATCATTAAGAATGCAAAATATGGTCTTACTAACCTAGGGTTTGAATCCATCAAAACAAGCATCAACAAAATTTCTATGGATTAAAATCATACTTTTTACCCATAATAAAATACTTTTATAAAAAGAACAACTCAAGGAAAATAGAAGAAGTATGGTTCCCCTACCTCTTGTTCTTGAAGGAACTTGCAAGAAAGTTGAAGATCTTGAATCTAGCTACTTAATTCCCTTGAAAAACTACGGATTCTTCTTGTTTTTGGCTTTTCTTCTTTTTTTTCTTTTTTTTCCTAATTTTTCCTCCTTCTCCCTTGCTTTGGCCGAACCTCCTAGAGCTTCCTACCTCTTCTTCTTCTTCTTTTATCTCTTAATTTTATCTTTATTTTATTATGTCAACCGATCACAAGTAAGCCAAGTGGTTCTTCTTCAAGTTTCTAACCAATGGGAAGCCAACCAAATGTCCTTCTTCTCATTGGTTCTTGATTAATTTATTATTTTATTCCTAACTAATCATGATGATTTAGTTACTTTAACTAAACTAACCTAACTAAGTTTACAATCTAATTACATAAACTAATCAAACTACTAACCAAACTAATTAGCATAGTTATTTAGGGTTTTGGTTTCTCAATTTTTTATAAATTTCTATTTAACATATCTTATAAATATTTTTCACAGTTTCCAACATTCTAGGAAATATTCTATCAGTCATTTAGACTCACTGTATAAAAATAATTCAATTTCTATGCAAAAAATTTTAATTCCACATACGTCCTTCTGTACTAATAAAAATTAATTTTCTCCTATGTCCCCTTGATACAAAACACAAATAAAATACTAACTAATTAAATTAAATATATAGAAATTTAATCTGGAAAGGATAATACATTTCTCCCTCCCTTAAAAAAAATTACCCTCTAAATTTACTTGTTGAAAATAACTCTGGATAATTTCTTTACATTTCTTCAGTCTTTTCCCAAGTAGCTTCTTCTGGTGTTAATCTTTCCCACAATACTTTAACCAAAGAAATTGTTATTCCTTTTAACTTCTTGTTAGAAGTATTTAGAATCTGTACAAGTCTAACAGAATAAGTTAAATCTTTTCTCAATTATACTGGTTCATTGGACAGAATATGAGAAGAATTAGGACAATACTTTTTGAGCTGAGAGATGTGAAAGACATCATGGAGATTTGATAGATTGGGTGGTAGAGCTATTTAATAAGCTATAGATCCTACTTTCTTGAGAAATTGAAATAGACCTAGAAATCAAGGACTCAATTTCTTAGATCTAAGTGCTCTGCCAATTCCAATTGTAGGAGAATTTTTCAAAAATATATGTTTTCCTTCCTGAAATTCTAAAACTTTTCTTCTCTGATCTGCATAACTTTTCTACCTACTTTGTGCAGTAAACAATTTATCCCTGATGAATTTTATTTTCTCTAAAGTTTGTTGCACTATGTCTGGTCCTAATAAATTTTTCTCTCCCACTTTATACCAACATAATGGTGATCTATATGTTCTACCATATACAGCTTCATAAGATGCATCCCAATACTGGAATGGTGATTGTTATTGTATGTAAACTCTACTAATGGCAAATATTGATCCCAACTACTTATTTGATCCAAGACATAAGCTCTAAGCATATCTCCTAGTGTTTGAATGGTCTTTTCAGTTTGCCCATCAGTTTGAAGATGCTAGGTTGTACTAAAACAAAGTTTAGTGCCTAATGCTTATTGTAATGTTCCCCAAAATCTAGAGGTAAATCTAGGGTCCCTGTCATATATGATATTGGAAGGAATACCATGTAATCTAACAATCTCATGAATGTACAACTGAGCCAACTTATCTAATGAATAGGTAGCTTTGGTTGCCAAGAAGTGGGCTGTCTTAGTTAATCTATCCACAATTACCCAAATAGCATCATGCCCTGAAGAAGTTCATGGCAATCCCATCACAAAATCCATTGCTACGCTATCCCATTTCCATTTAGGAATCTTTAATGGTTGTAGCAAACTGACTGGTTTTTGGTGTTCTATTTTAACCTTTTGACATTTAAACACATAGCTACAAATCTTGCAATTTCTACTTTCATCGTAGGCCACCAAAAAATTCTCTTAAGATCTTGATACATTTTGATGGTTCCTGGATAAATAGTATAATTACCACAATGAGCTTCTTCTAGTATTTGATTTTTTAATCCTTTATCATCTAGAATACACAATTTATCCGTATACATCACAGTCCCATCGTTTGTTACTTAAAATTCTTTTTGTTTTCCTTAAGCAACCTGGTCTTTTATCAATTGTAGAAATTGATCGGTGTTCTATTTTTGTCTAATTTGTGATTTAATTTCATTGACAATTTCTGTTTGACTCATGAACAAAATTTTAGGTTGCATAGTTATTGAGAGATTCAAATCTCAAAATTTCTGTAATAACTCTAATTCCTGAACCATCAAGTAAGACACATGTAGTGACTTTCTGCTAAGTGCATTAGCTATTACATTGGTTTTTCCTGTGTGATATTTTAATTCAAAATCATAATCTTTTAGGAATTATACCTATCTTCTTTGTCTCATGTTAAGTTCTTTTTGATTAAAGAGATATTTCAAACTTTTATAGTCGCTGTATACTTCAAATCTAACTCCATATAGGTAATGCCTCCATATTTTCAAGGCAAATACCACTACTGCTAATTCTAAATCATGGGTTGATGTGGTCTTAATTGTCTTAAGCATAAGCCACTACTCCCTTATGTTGCATCAGAACACATTCAAGACCTTTCTTGGATGCATCACTATACACTATGAATTTTTTCTTTAGGATCAGGGACAATTAATACAGGAGCTGTAGTTAACCTGACTTTTAATTCCTGAAAGCAATTTTCACACTCAATAGTCCACTCAAAAGGCTTTTCTTTCCTAGTTAATCTTGATGAGTGTAAAATACACTCATCTTTTGGGTTTATTTATTAGGATTTTTAATTTATTTTTATTTAGTTTTTGTTTATTTTTATTTTAAATTTAATTTTAAATTATTATCTCTTCACATAATCATATTTAAATTTTCAGGATAAATCATCAAATTTTGTACAAAAATAAGAAATTCTTAAAGATAATTATTTGAAGGATTCTTATGCTATTCATAAATGTTAATTAGAGTTCTAATTGGATGTAAAATCTTAAATAAAGAATAGATTGAAGATTGGATAAGGATTCTCAAAAAGATTTGATTTGGAGCAAAATTTGGATTCCCACACTATCCTGATCATTCCTCATTAATTGAGTCATATCTTGGGCTACAAAGATTAGATTGATGTATCGTTTGTGGCATTGAAAAGCTAACAAAAAATCCTACAACTTCTCTATTGAGATCGAGGGCAAATTTGGCCATATGGAGGGTAAGAAAAATCGTACAAGTCAGACACGAAAAGCTGTCAGCTTTTCTATAAAAGGCAAAAAACAAGTTTAATAAAGGAGCTCATTTTATAACACACTTGGATAGAACGTAACAGCCGTTAAGAGGCACAAACCCTAAAGTGGTGTGGGTACAATTAGGCTTGAAGATTAGGAATTCTCTTCAACATTTTCACCTTTCTACAATGGAGTTTGTCATACTTTTCCCTTTGTGTGTCTTCTTTTTCCATGTGTAACTAAACCTTTTTCATTAAGGTGATGATGGATCTTGTTATTGGATGATATAAATTCTTTTATGGGTTTAATCAATGTTTTTATTTCATGATTTATGTGTTTATCTCTTTTCTTAATGATTTTCTAAATTTGGTCAATTTGTGAATGATTTTTGAGTTAATATATGATTTGGGAAAATTTGCATGAACCTAGAACTTGTGATAAATATTATAATTTTTGCAATCGCTAGGAATAGACATTGTGGGTTATGTGGTCTTTCTTTTAATTCTCTCATTTTTAATAATGTCTTTCTATTTGGGGTTAGACTAAGGGATTAGTTAATTCTAAATAGTGTAAGAAGATTAATATACCAATGGATTGGATATTGATTAATTTTGGGAAATGACTATGAATCATTGGAATAAAACTTGATTAAACCAATATTTGATTTTACATTTAAAGAGTTCAAGTAAAATCTGACCATTAACACTTTCATATCATTGTCTTCCATCTTAACCCAATTAATTAAATTTTTCTTGTTATTTTTGTTTAATCTTTCTTATTATTATCTTTACCAACTCTCTTTTCGATAACTTGAATAGTGTTGATTTGGTAAATTTAGTAATTGATAACATAATCCTTGTGGGAATGATACTCTTATTCTCTTTTTATTACTTTTGCGATTTGATGCACTTACCGATTTCACAATAAGTTTTTGGCGCCATTGTCGGAGATTATTGTTTTTAATATAAAATTGCAGTTGAAGAGACACTAAATTAGGCACTTATTTTTCTTATTTAATTTTATTTTTTCTTTCTTTAATTTTCTTTTTAATTTATTTTTTTATTCACTTTTGTTTTTCTTTGTTTATTTTTATTAGTCATTTATTTTTAATTTATTTTCTTTACTTCACTCTGGTTTGCTTGTTTCTTTGTTTATGCAAGGTATTGCGAATTCATAAAAATTACTTTTTGATTCGAAGATAACAAGAACAAAAAGAGCAAACAAGATAGCAGTTAGAGAAAGAAGGAGCCTAGAAGAAAAGATGGCTAAGAACACTACTGCATAGAGAAGACGCACTTTAGCTGATTATGCAACTCCATCTTCTAAAAATATCTCAACCAGTATTGTGCAACCTGCTATCCAAGCAAATAATTTTGGGATTAAATCAGCTCTTTTGCAGCTGATGCAGCAAAATCAATTTGGGGGATGTAACACCCCAAATTTTCTAACTATTTAACAGTGATAACAGAATTCTACTATTTAGTGATTTTTGTGTACTGTAAAATTATTTTGAATATTCTGTGAATATATTTGATTGTTTTGTGTGATTTGCTCTGTGTCAAGAAAATAATAATTTTCGGGTCAGAAAAAATCTACAGTAATTTATTTATTACTGTTGATTCTTAATTCATTTTGCTAATCTGATTTGATTTTCATAAGTTTTATAATTTTTATGATTTTATGAATTATTATGAGATTTTTATGTTTTTCTGATTATTTTAATATTATTCTTGGACTGTTATGGGCCTAAGAGGCTGTACGTGGGCCCAGGCGAGGCCGAAAAAGTGAAAAAAAAAATTGGAGCCAAAAAATTTTGTATTGTTGAGACGGGGATAGGGGATCTTACTAAACTCGAAACCAGAAACAGTTTTAGAAATTTTCTTTTACTGTGTTTTGTACTATATTTAATTATCAGGAGATAAAAAACTACAGTTAATTGTGTCCGTAGGGTAATAGCAGATAAAAATAAATATTATACTGCTTAGTCAACATTAGTGGTTATGACGACTTTATGACGGACCAATAGGAAGCAAGCTTAATGTTGAAGCCTTTGGATATCCACCATTGATTTAATCAAGGATGGAGATTTAGTCTAACAAAGTGGCTAGGACCATTTGTGACCCTTGGATGTAAAATATGAAGAGGAGATCTTGACCCTTCATTTTGGAGATACATCTAATGGCTAGGATTACAAGGAGAAAGATCCAATGGCCTAGATTTAGTCTTATCAATATAGAAGCTATACTTAGAAGTTATATTAATATTAACCATTGATCTAATCAAAGGCTAACAATGCCCAAAATGGTGGCTAGTGAAAATTGCCACTCAATGAGTGTACAAGAGGGGGGGATGATTTTTTGATGGCTTAAGGCCATAGGGAATTTCAAGACCACTTCATTATTCATCTTTGTCTTCTCCAAAATCCTAAAGCTTTTACAAAATTTTCTCCCCTCTCTCTCCATGCTAGTTTCGGTCAAGGCACCCAAATTGCCTTCCATCACTCTATAATTTTAACCAACCACATATCTTGCATCCTTACATCAATCCAAGAACCTTTGTAGTTAAGCCCAAGCTCTAAATCTTTCATCTTTAAGGACTTTCTTTAAGATCAAGTTCTAGGTTTTTGAGGTGAAGTGTAAGGAAACTTCACTACTTGTCTTATTTTCATGTTCTAAGCCATGTTTGATCCATGGTTCTCCTTGTTCAAGCTTAATATGCTAATAAACTTGTGTTTTATTATGTGTTTAAGAAGCTTTTGGTGGTGAATCACTTACTCAAGAAGCAAACCAAGGAGCTTGGGAGGTTCTTCAAAAGGTAAGAGGGGTATCCATCTCACCAACTAAGTATGGTGGTGAGAGATGAGTCTTGTATTTGTTGGATGGTGAATCCATGTGAGGATTCGTATCCTTGGTTATGTAATTATGTGTGGGTGTTTATGTGTTTTAAATTATTTATTTGTGTTTGCATGCTTTATGTGATTTTTATTGCTTTAAGGTATGCTTGATTATATGATATGCTAAGCATATACATGTATGCCATGATTTGATGATGAAAGGAAATTAAATTTTTGGTTCCAATGACCATGAGGGTTCGGCCTCAACACCTCAAAATAAGTGTTTCCAAACTAAAATTTTCATGAATGGTAAAATTGAATGATTAGATAGGAAAGGAAAAAGAAAGGATGGGTTGGTTTCAAAGACCAAGTGTGCACGGTTTTTGAAGGCTTGTATTGCCTTGAATTTGTGAAACAAAGTGATTCCAAAGTGGCAATATAATTAATTTAGTACAAGGATTAAAGAAATGGAAACAAAATGTTTTGTCACTTGAAAAATGAAATTTTCGTATATGAATGGAAAAGAGAGGTTGAAAGTGTTTGAACCTCAATTTATTTTAAAGAAGATTGATTTCTAGAATTATTTTGAGAATTTAGAAGAATACGTTGGTAACTTGAAATTTACTGACGTATAGGTCACCCTCTAGGTTTTGAAGCGCGTTAGGAAATTTTGAACTGTAATATCTCAAGTAACTTTAAGAAACAAATTTTTTTGGGAAACAGTAAAAATACTGATTTTTAGAGGAACTATATTAAAAATATTCTTTAAAAATGAACTTTATTACAAATATTATTTAATGAAGGACTATTTTGAAAATATTATTTGAATAGGGGCTATTATGTAAATATTATTATATAAAGAAGGGCTATTATGTAAATATTATTTTATAGAAGGATAAATATGTAAATAATAAAAATAAGGTTAATTTTTTATATTAAATGAGAAAAAAAAATCTTATTTTGAATTTAAAATATGTTAGAAATATTTTACGCAATTTGAAAACGTAATAAAAGTCTTACGTGATTGAGAAAATGCGAAAATATGATTATATGATGAAAGTACAGTAAAGATACTATTTGACCAATGTGTGAACCCTGAATATGAGATGAAGAATTTGAACTGAGAATGGTACATTTGTACATGCATTGGAAAGGTCCGATGGACTGGATAAGGCTAATTGCCTAGGAGAGAATACACCTCTTAAGTGGATGCGATATGTATAGCTTAAATCACTTGTTGACCTTGGGGGGCATCGGGGTGCGGGTTGCCTACAATAGGCAGTTGGTAGCTCTTCTGTACTGTGGATTAGACCGACGCAACACACCGATGATCCTGACTGAGACACTATTCTTAATCAAGATCTTATAAATACTATCATGTATATACTAGATGTGCAAATACATATGATAATTATGGCACGTGGTCTGAGGCATATTGGTATAGACAGATCTTTTCAATCACTCTTTCCGACCTGAGTTTTAGCTCCATGGAGTAGGAAAATGAGTTTATGTGCACATGCATAATTATTGAGTATTGATATTGGTGTGATATTTGAACTGTTGAATATTTGGAAATGATTGAGGGCATTATCATAATTATTGTTTATGATACTTAAATTGTTGAATAATTGGATATTATTGAGGGCATGATCGTAATTATTATTTATTACATCTATTGTGATTATAAATAATGTTGATGGCGTAATTGTAATTATGGTATGATGTATCTGTTTGGTATATTGTATGTGTTATCTTCATGCTACCATGTTGGTATTGGCGTAGGTGATCTCACCTCTTTGTATGCCTACTTTGTACTGTATTTATATTTGTAAAGACGTTGAGTAAGGAATTGAACAAGAAGGTGAAGAAGAGCAGATTCCTGTGAAAGAAGCTGAATTCTGAGAAGATGGCGATGCCCAGTTTCCTAGGATATATGAGATTACAATTTTGTGGAGGTCCAAAAGCATGGCATGTTGACCTAGATAGAGCGTGTATTTATTATATAGGAGACTTGAAGATTACCCTAAGTAGGCTTTATCGAGGGAACCCTTATTTCAATGTAAATATTAATGTACACTTAGAGTTTCTGTTGTCCATTAGGCAATACTGGGGAACTTATTACCGTACTCCTAGTGAGATTAGTATCGTGTTGTCTGCCCGGACACTTGTTCGTAGGACTTTGCATCAAGTCGGATTCCTACCTGCTGAGGAATTTGAGGAGGACCCATCTGAGGGTTCTGTTATTTAGTAGTACTTAGGTAGTATGCTAGTTTTAAATAATGTTCAAATACTTTAAGAACCTGATCTGTAAATATTTAAGTATGACAGTACTAAGACCTATGTATATATGATGTAAATTATTTGCGATGATGTTGTAATATTTTTACTTTTCGCTAAGTTTATCTTATTGATATTAAAAAAAATTTACAACTCGTATTTACATTTCAAAGCATATCTTATAATAAAGGGGTAATTTGGTAATTAAGTAACATAAATGTGATACCCTACGGTGGGTGTTACATTAGTTAATATCAAAGCCCAAGTTAGAGTCTTTTTGGGTTTGTGGTTAGGTCTGTCTTGTTTAAGTTGTGTGGTTCTCTATGTTTATTTTCTGAAAGAAAACAATATTGTTTGAAGATTGACTTTCAGTCTTCTTTGTGTTGTTCAGTCTGATTTAAGAAAACGTAATGGCTGGACGAGGAAGAGGATGCGTGAATACTAGAGCAAGATTTGAAAATAAGGGCGATGATAACCAAAACATGGCTACAGCTGTAGCAGCAATGCAACGGATGGCTGATGTCATTGTGCAGCAAAACCAAAGAGCAACTGAGGATGCTCAAAGTTTGTTGGAATTTCGTAGAAACAATCCACCAAAGTTTTATGGATAATTTGACCCAGAGAAAGCTGATCTGTGGATCAAAGAACTAGAAAAGATATTTGAAGGTATGGGTTGTACCGATAAGTGGAAGCTTAATTTTGTAACTTTTGTGTTAGTGGGAGACGGAGAAGCTTGGTGGGCAGGAACCCGAAGATTGATTCAAGCTGAAGGAAGAGTTATGACGTGGCAGCTCTTTAAGCAAAAAATTCTGGGGAAGTATTTTCCTACTAGTGTTCGTTATGCTAAGGAGATGGAATTCCTTAGTTTGAGGCAAGGGTGATGTCCATAAGTGAATATGTTGCTAAATTCGAAAGCTTGTCTAAGTTTTTGAGTTATTTTCAGATGCACCCAAATGAGGAATGGAAGTGTAAAAAATTTGAAGAAGGGTTGAAATTTGACATTAAGCAAGCTGTAACAGCCTTGGACATTGATTAGTTTCCAGTATTATTGGACAAGTGTCGAAAGGTTAAAGAAATTGATCGTCAACGTGAGGCAAGGAATAGGAACTTTGGACCTACACGGTTCTAAAGAGGAAGGGGTAGCGGTGGCAACTTTTATCAGCAGAAACCGTATGTCAAACTGGCAAGAGGTTAGAATCGATGGCAATCTTTTGGAGGAAGTTCTAGTGGCAGTAAGGCGAGTCAAGTTGGAACCTCTACACTTAAATGCTTCAAGTGTGGGAAAGATCATCTCACCAAAGATTGTCAACATAAAGGTGTTATCTATTATAGATGTGGAAAGCCTAGACATTTCTCCAGAGAATGTGATCAGTTGAAGGTGGAACCATCAGTGAGGAGTGTTCGTATTGCAAGGCCACAGGCGGGTGGTCGTGTGTATACCATAAGCAGAGAAGAAGCCGTGAAATTTGAGGACTTGATTATGGAGGAGTGTGCCATCGAAGGTAATCCTTTAACAGTGTTATATGATTCAGGAGCAACATATTCTTTCATTGCATGTGATTGTGTGGAGCGTTTAGGATTAACTGTGACTACATTGCCTTATGATTTGAGTGTTGTTACTCCTGTTGATAAGCCTGTGATAACTACAAAAGTATGTTTGAATTGCCCTATGTGTGTTAGGGATAGAATCTTTTATGTGGACTTAATTTGTTTGCCTCTTTCCAAGATTAATGTAATCTTAGGAATGGATTGGTTGTCTACTAACTATATCCTGATAGACTATTCCAGTAAGACGTTAGTTTTTCCTGAGGTTAAGAATTCTAGATTCCTAATGGATACTCAAGTAGAAGCTTGTTTGAAGGAAGGAGATCAGGGGTACTTGTTGATATCTTCTTTGGAGGTTCAGTGTGAAGATGGCTTGAAGGATATTTTCGTAGTTAATGAATTTCCTGAGGTATTTCCTAAAGATATACCTGGACTACCGCCGGAAAGAGAAATTGAGTTTTCTATTGATTTAGTACTTGGAGTTGGACCTATATCTATGGCGCCTTATAGGATATCACCAGTAGAGTTGGCAGAGCTTAAGAAACAACTGAAGGATTTATTGGAAAAATAATTTGTGAGACCAAGTGTATCACCATGGGGAGCTCTAGTATTGTTGGTAAAGAAGAAGGATGGGACTTCTCGTCTATGTGTAGACTATTGACAGTTGAACAAGAGTAAGATTAAGAATAAATATCCACTTCCAAGAATTGATGATCTGATGGATCAATTGCACGAAGCCGCAATATTTTCCAAGATTAACTTACGTTCTGGTTATCACCAGATACGTGTGAAAGCGGAGAATATTTCCAAAACTGCGTTTCGGACACGTTATGGGCATTATGAATATCAAGTGATGCCGTTTGGTGTGACTAATGCACTTGCCATATTCATGGACTTTATGAATGGGATTTTTCATTCGTACTTGGATAAGTTTGTTGTTGTCTTTATTGATGACATTTTGATCTATTCTCGAAGTCAGGAGGAACATACTGAGCATCTCAGAGTGGCTCTCCAGATTCTGAAGGAGAATAAGTTGTATGCTAAGTTTTCCAAATGTGAATTTTGGTTAAGTGAAGTTCAATTTTTGGGACACGTTATATCGGAGGAAGGAATTGAAGTTGATGCTTCAAAAGTGGAAACAATTATTAAATGGGAAAGACCGAAGACTGTATCGGAGATCCATAGTTTTATCGGATTAGCCAGTTACTATCGACAGTTTATTGAGGGGTTTTCGAAGATAGCAGGACCTCTTACCCAACTTACATGAAAGAATCAACCGTTTGTATGGACTGATGCATGCGAAGAAAGTTTTCAAGAGTTGAAAAGACGACTGACTACTTCACCGATTTTGATTCTACCTGATCCGCATGAACCTTTCGAAGTATATTGTGATGCTTCGTACCAAGGATTGGGTTGTGTACTTATGTAGAACCGTAAGGTTGTAGTATATGCATTGAGGCAGTTGAAAGTACATGAGAGGAATTATCCGACATGATTTGGAGTTGCAGCTATAGTGTTTGCATTGAAAGTGTGGAGACATTTTCTTTATAGAGCAACGTTCACTATCTTTAGTGATCATAAAAGTTTGAAGTATCTGTTTGATCAAAAAGAGTTGAACATGAGACAAAGGTGTTGGCTAGAGTTTTTGAAGGACTATGATTTTCAGTTACAGTATTATCCCAGAAAGGCGAATGTTGTAGCGGATGCTTTAAGTATAAAAATGCTTAATGCTCCTGTTATGATGATTAAGGAGAAGGAACTGATAGAAGAATTTCGGGATATGCATTTGTCTGTGAAATTGACACCGGGGAATATGTGTTTAAACATGATCACCATTTCAAATGATTTAATGGATAGAATACAAGTAGGACAAAATAGTGACTAGTATTTGTAAGAAGTAAAGGAAGCAAGGAGCCAAGGAGCAGTATTGGAATTTAGTGAAGGTGCTAATGAAATTCTGAAGTTTAAAGGAAGAGTTTGTGTGCCAAACAATCTAGAACTTAGGAAATTGATTTTGGATGAAGCCCACAGAAGTAAGTTGAGTATGCATCCAGGAGCCACAAAGATGTATCAAGACTTGAAACAATTATATTAGTGGCAAGGAATGAAGAAGGATGTCGCTGAATATGTATCATCTTGTTTAATTTGTCAGAAGGCTAAGGTGGAACATCAAAGACCATCGGGAATGTTGCAACCTTTGCCTATTCCTGAATGGAAATGGGATGACATAGCAATGGATTTCGTAATAGGACTACCAAAGACTCGGAAAGGTCACGATTCTATCTGGGTAATTGTTGATCAGCTTATAAAGTCGGCGCACTTTTTGCCAATTAATATTAAGTACTCAATGGAAAAGTTGGCCCAAGTGTACATCAATGAAATTGTTAGACTTCATGGTGTACCATCCAGTATTATTTCTGATCGAGATCCGCAATTTTCATCGAGGTTTTGGAATAGCTTGCAAGAAGCAATGGGAACAAAGCTACGTCTAAGTTCTGCTTACCATCCATAAACAGATGGTCAGTAAAAAAGGATGATTCAGTCATTAGAGGACTTGTTGAGAGCTTGTGTTCTAGAACAAACTGGTTGTTGGGATGAATTTTTGGCATTGATAGAGTTTACATACAACAACAGTTTTCATTCGAGCATAGGGATGGCACCCTATGAGGCATTGTATGGGAGACGATGCAGAACGCCGTTATATTGGTATCATGATAGTGAAAGTGCTGTTGTAGGACCAGAATTTGTACAACAGACAACTGAGAAAGTGAAGATGATTCAAGACAAGATGAGGACAACTCAAACTCGGCAAAAGAGTTATGCTGATAAAAGATGAAGACCGCTTGAGTTTGAAGAAGGTGACCATGTGTTTCTACGTGACACCTATGACTGGAGTTGGACGAGTGATTAAATCAAGGAAACTCACTCCAAAGTTTATCGGGTCGTATCAGATACTTCGTCGGGTAGGTCTGGTAGCTTATCAAATTGCATTACCACCTTTACTATCAAATCTTCACAATGTATTTCACATATCACAACTACAAAAATATATTTCTGATCCTACTCATGTTATCGAACCAGACACCATACAACTGAAGAAAAATTTAACCTATGAAACATTTCCAGTCAAGATTGAAGATCGAAGGACAAAGCAACTTCAAGGTAAGGAAATTGTATTGGTTAAAGTAGTTTGGAATGATGTAAGTGGTGAAGCTACATGGGAGTTGGAAGATAAGATAAAAGAGCAATATCCATATTTATTTTGAGGGTGTGAAATCAAGTTTCGAGGACGAAACTTCTTTTTAGAGGGGGAGAGTTGTAATAACCCAAATTTTTTAACTATTTAATAGTAATAACAGAATTCTACTGTTTAGTAATTTTTGTATACTGTAAAATTTTGAGTATTCCGTGAATATATTTGATCGTTTTGTGTGATTTACTCCGTGTCAAGAAAATAATAATTTTCGGGCCGGAGAAAATCTATAGTAATTTATTTATTACTGTTGATTCTTAATTCTTTTTGCTAATCTGATTTGATTTTCATAAGTTTTTTAATTTTTATGATTTTACGAATTATTATGAGATTTTTATGTTTTTTTGATTATTTTAATATTATTCTTGGGCTGTTGTGGGCCCAGGAGGTTGTATGTGGGCCCAGGCGGGGCCGAAAAAGTGAAAAAAAAAATTGGAGCCAAAAAATTTTGTATTGTTGAGACGGGGATAGGGGATCTTACTAAACTCGAAACCAGAAATAGTTTTAGAAATTTTCTTTTACTGTGTTTTGTACTATATTTAATTATCAGGAGATAAAAAACTACAGTTAATTGTGTCCGTAGAGTAATAGCAGATAAAAATAAATATTATACTGCTTAGTCAACATTAATGGTTATGACGACTTTATGAAGGACCAATAGGAAGCAAGCTTAATGTTGAAGCCTTTGGATATCCACCATTAATTTAATCAAGGATGGAGATTTGGTCTAACAAAGTGGCTAGGACCATTTGTGACCCTTGGATGTAAAATATGAAGAGGAGATCTTGACCCTTCATTTTGGAGATACATCTAATGGCTAGGATTTCAAGGAGAAAGATCCAATGGCCTAGATTTAGTCTTATCAATATAGAAGCTATACTTAGAAGTTATATTAATATTAACCATTGATCTAATCAAAGGCTAACAATGCCCAAAATGGTGGCTAGTGAAAATTGCCACTCATTGAGTGTACAAGAGGGGCGGATGGTTTTTTGATGGCTTAAGGCCATAAGGAATTTCAAGACCACTTCATTATTCATCTTTGTCTTCTCCAAAATCCTAAAGCTTTTACAAAATTTTCTCTCCTCTCTTTCTATGCTAGTTTCGGCCAAGGCACCCAAATTGCCTTCCATCACTCTATAATTTTAACCAACCACATATTTTGCATCCTTACATCAATCCAAGAACCTTTGTAGTTAAGCCCAAGCTCTAAATCTTTCATCTTCAAGGACTTTCTTCAAGATCAAGTTCTAGGTTTTTGAGGTGAAGTGTAAGGAAACTTCACTACTTGTCTTATTTTCATGTTCTAAGCCATGTTTGATCCATGGTTCTCCTTGTTCAAGCTTAATATGCTAATAAACTTGTGTTTTATTTTGTGTTTAAGAAGCTTTTGGTGGTGAATCACTTACTCAAGAAGCAAACTAAGGAGCTTGGGAGGTTCTTCAAGAGGTAAGAGGGAGATCCATCTCACCAACCAAGTATGGTGGTGAGAGATGAATCTTGTATATGTTGGATGGTGAATCCATGTGAGGATTCATATCCTTGGTTGTGTAATTATGTGTGGGTGTTTATGTGTTTTAAATTATTTATTTGTGTTTGCATGCTTTATGTGATTTTTTTTGCTTTAAGGTATGCTTAATTATATGATATGATGAATATATACATGTATATCATGATTTGATGATGAAAGGAAATTAAATTTTTGGTTCCAATGACCATGACGGTTTGGGCTCAATGATGATCACATATTTGATACATTAATAAGTTTTCATTTTTAGTCATTTACACTCTCCATGTACTTAATTGATTGATTTTGATTATGTTTTGTAAGTTTGGACTCAAATTGGACTTAATTGAATTTTTTAGCATAATTTACATCTTACATTATTTTTGTATTTGGGCTATATCTTGGGATGTAGGTGGTCAAATGAGGTGAATCTGATGGCATTTTAAAGATAAGAGAGAGTTCTATAACTTTCATGAAGTACTCAAAGGCCCAATCACACGAGTAGATAACTCAAATTGGGGTTGAAGCAAGAACTAGTGTGCTGTTCCTGACAGCTTGACCTATGTGCACTATTCATTCCATATTTCGGGCTAGAGGTTATCAAATGGGCTAAAAGTTTGATGCAGAATACTTGAGACCTATATCTATAACTTTTATGTTGAACACTTTTCAAGAATCGGAGGCCTAGTAGGTGATATTGGGCTTGAAAGTCTGAACAGAGGTGCTAGAACTAGGCTTGAACACTCTGCAGTAATTAGCCCATATCTTAGGCTATACGTGGCCAAATAAGGTGATTCTGGTGTCCATTTTGAAACCAAGATCAAGCCCTACAACTTTGATGAAGATCACATTTGCTCATTCTGACGCATTCAATGACTTCAGAGCTAAATGATTTCAGAGACAAGGAATCTCCATAATTTTCCACTCACTAAAAGTCATTTGGCATTTTCCACTCATCCACTCACTAATGACTCAGCTCCCTTGTCATTTTGTATTTCTAATCCTCTATAAAAGGGGGCCTTAGCATATCATTATGGGTGTTAGGTGTTAGTTACCAAAATGATGCCATTTTGTTACTAGGTTTTCTTGTAGTAATTTTCATTTGTTCTAAATTAAAGTCATGTTCTTCTTTTTCTTCTTCTCTATTTCTTTCTTCTTATCTATGAGTAACTAAGTTTCATTTTACTTGGGTGAAAGGGTGAAGCTCTTGGTAATAAAATAAGGTTAGATTTATTCTTCTCTTGTGCTTAAATGATTTATATTTTCTGGTAACCATTATACGTATTATAATTTGTTTCTTATAATTTAGAAACCATCTTTGTAAAGAGGAGTTCTTGATTGTTGTAGACAAAATATTAGCACAATGAATGTTTTAACCTATTTATAAGTGGTGGTAATATTTTTAGGAAACATAATATAATTATATATATTATTTTAAATGGACTTTTAATGTTGTATTTTCTGATTGGAACCTCCATGTTACGAGGATTCTAATTGAGTTATAAAAGGAATTAATCTTACCTTTACTTTATTTACCAAGAGTCAATCTTTTTACCCAAGTAAATAATTTTAATCGTAGTAACAAATTATTTACTTCACCTTAATCTTCAACAATTCTCTGTGGATTGACCTCGGACTCACCGAGAAATTTATTACTTGAGACAACCTACATTTAGGTTTGCAAATGCGACAATTAAAAAGTGTGCATCAAGTTTTTGGCGCCGTTGCCGGGGACTTGATTTGAAGACTGAATTTCTGGTGTAAAAATTTTGTATATATACTAACATACTAACTAGTGGGGGAACCTCTCCCTTTTTAATTTCTGTGCATACTAACTTGTGGGGGAAACTCTCCCTAATTTCTCTATAATCTTTAATCATTAATGAAATAATCTTTCTTCTTCTCTTCTCTCTCGCTGGAGCAAAAAATCAGCTTGTCGATTCTCCAGTTTTCATATTTCAAATTTACTTTCTGTACTTTATTTCCTGTATTTATCTTCTGTCATTTTTATTATTATTTATTTTCTCATTTATTTATTTTTTTTTTTGTTTACTAACTTACTAACTATCTAACTTTTTACTTTATCGGCTATCTAACTTTTTACTTTTTCTGGTTCTAACATTTTAATTTATCTCATACTAAATTTTTAATTTTTATGCTTATTAACTTATTTGGTGGTTGGTTTATATCACACCTTTGTTAATATTTATTTACTAAGTGTTAATATATATTTTGTGGTTGGTTTATACCACACCTTTGTTAATATTTAATGGACGGTTTATACTGCTAGCTTGTACATTTTCTTTTCTATTTTAAGTTACTTAT
Organism: Ormosia semicastrata; assembly: GCA_029884595.1. NCBI lineage: Eukaryota > Viridiplantae > Streptophyta > Magnoliopsida > Fabales > Fabaceae > Ormosia > Ormosia semicastrata. Next base: position 77,941,757 of record JAQQTO010000063.1, on the reverse strand, counting down.
TTATGCTTAATTGGTATCGTGATTTAAATTTTGGTTGTTTGGTTAGAGTTAATCCAGGTACTTTACATATTGATTTGTTTGAATCACAATCACACACATTAAGCACAATGGCTGAAAACGAAAGTGTGCATGATGAACATGAAAATCAACCGTTGTGAACTATGCGTGAGTATTTGCAACCATCTCGAAATTCTAGTCCATCATGTTTTATCTTTCTACTCAATGCTAACAATTTTATATTCAAATCAGGTATGATTTCTTTACTTCCTAATTTTCATGGTTTAGAATCTAAAAGCCCATATTTACATTTAAAAGAATTTGAGGAAGTATGTACTGCTTTTCATGGTCAAACTTGCACTGAAGAGGTTGTTAAGCTTAAATTGTTTCCTTTTTCTTTGAAAGATAAAGCAAAAACTTGGCTTAACACTTTGAAACCAAGATCAATTGGCACATGGCAAGAAATGCAAGGTGAGTTTTTGAAGAAATTTTTTCCAACACATAAAACCAGTGCTTTGAAAAGACAAATCCAAAATTTTTCCCAAAACTCCAATGAAGCATATTTTCAAAGTTGGGAACGTTTTAAAGATTTTTTGAATTCTTGCTCACATCATGGTTTTGAAAAATGGCGCACTATAAGCTTCTTTTATAAAGGGCTAACACTTGAAACCAAGCAATTTGTGGAAATAATATGCAATGGTGAATTTCTTGATAAAGAACCCGAAGAAGCTTTAGACTATTTAAGCCATTTGGCTGAAAATTCTCAATCTTGGCATAGTACTAATTCTTCTGAAAATTCAATTAGATATAACCTTGCAAATACTAGTAAAGGAAAATATCACCTTAGTCAAGAAGAAGATCTAAATGCTAGGTTTGCTAGTTTGGCTAGAAAGGTTGAAGCTATGGAATCCGAGAAAGTAAAAGAAATCAAATCTATGCAAAATGAAGAAATTTGTGGCATTTGTGATGAATTAGGACACTCAACAAATGAATGTCCAAAAATTCCTATTTTTAAAGAAGTTGTGCATGAGCAAGTAAATGCAATGAACAAATTTTAAAAACTCATTCACTTCTTTTTCAGATACATACAATCCGGGATGGAGAAATCACCTAAATTTCAGTTGGAGGAACAGCAACCAGGCACAATTCATACAACCATCACCTCCTCAGGCACAGCAAGATTCTCAAAATTCTTAAGGATATGCACCCTATGTCCCACCATATAGGAAAAACCTTGAAGGAACATTGCATGCATTCATGGAAAAACAAGAGGCCATCAATAACCAAAACACTCAAGTCATGATTGACATAAAAGACACTCTTGCTAAACTTTCTTCTGCACTTGCCATTCATGAGAAAGGAAAGTTTCCCTCTCAACCTCAACCAAATCCCAAGGGTCAGTTTAGCCTAAATGAGGGTAGTTCAGAAAGTCAAAAAATAGATCAAGTCAACTCAGTGATAACTCTTAGGAGTGGAAAGGTTGTTGAAAAATAAATTCCTGAGCTTTTTGAGAAAGATGATGAGTCAATTCCCAAAGATGAGGAAGGGGTTGATAAGCCACCTAGTCAAAAGGAGACCAAACCCTCTCTTTCACTCCCATTTCCTCAAGCATTAAAGAATTCAAGTAAAGTGAATCATAACAGTGACATTTTTGAAATTTTTAAACAAGTGAAGGTCAATATTCCTCTGTTAGATGCTATCAAACAGATTCCTTGTTATGCCAAATTTTTGAAAGACTTGTGTACTGTTAAAAGGAAATATAATGTGAAAAAGAATGCCTTTTTGACTGAACAGGTAAGCTCCATTATTCAAAATAATAATGAGTTGAAATATAAAGACCCTAGTTGTCCTACAGTTTCATGCATTATTGGAGAACATAAAATTGAACGAGCTTTACTTGATCTTGGTGCTAGTGTTAATTTGCTTCCATATTCAGTTTATCAGCAACTCAATCTTGGTGAGTTAAAACCAACTTCTGTAATTCTTCTACTTGCTGATAGATCAATTAAAATTCCAAAAGGAATAGTAGAAGATGTGTTAGTACAAGTTGATAAATTCATATATCCTGTGGATTTTATTGTCTTGGAAACTAAACCTATGGTTGATAGTTCTAAGACAGTTCCTGTTATTTTGGGTCGCCCATTTTTAGCAACATCTAATGCTTTGATAAATTGCAAAAATGGAGTGGTGAAGCTAACATTTGGAAATATGACACTAGAGCTTAATGTTTTCAACATGTGCAAGCAACCACATGAAGTTTATGATGACAAGGAAGAGATTGAAGGGATTGAAGCCATTATAGATGATCATCTTCAAATAAGAAGTTCTTCTGACCCATTAGAAATTTGTTTAATTAATTCTTTTGATTCAGGTACACAATTAGATGATGATATTTCTAAAGTATGTTCTTTACTTGATTGTTCACAGGTAATGGAATACAAGGAATTGAAGCAGAAATTCGAAGAGATAAAACCCATGAATGATGATACCTGTGAAGAAGTACCCACACTGGAACTAAAGCCATTACCTGATGGGTTGAAGTACACATTTTTGGGAGAAGAACAAAGCTCTCTGGTGGTAATTTCCTCATCCCTGACCAAAGAACAAGAAGGTAGGTTGATAGAAGTACTTAAAAGGCATAAAAGTGTAATTGGATGGACATTAAAGGATATAAAAGGCATTAATCCATTAATTTGTACACATAGAATACATTTAGAGGATAATGCTAAAACATCTCAACAACCTCAAAGAAAATTAAATCCACACATGAAAGAGGTAGTTAGAGCTGAAGTTCTTAAATTACTCGATGTTGGAATTATCTATCCTATCTCTGATAGCCAGTGGGTAAGCCCTACACAAGTTATGCCTAAGAAATCTGGAATAACAGTGATTGAAAATGAAAAAGGAGAATTAATACCTACCCGAGTCTCATCTAGTTGGCGTATGTGTATTGATTTCAGAAAATTAAATGCAGCCACTAGGAAAGATCATTTTCCATTGCCATTTCTTGATTAGATTCTGGAAAGAGTAGCAGGACATCCCTACTATTGTTTTCTTGATGGTTATTCAGGGTATAATTAAATACCAATTGCATTGGAGGATCAAGAAAAGACCATTTTTACTTGCCCATTTGACACTTTTGCATATAGAAGAATGTCTTTTGGTCTTTGTAATGCTCCGGTAACTTTTCAAAGATGCATGTTAAGTATTTTTAATGACATAATTAAGCATTATTTAGAGGTTTTCATGGATGATCTAAGAGTTTTTGGAAATTCTTTTGAAAATTATCTTGATAATTTAGAAAAAGTTCTTAAAAGATGTGAAGAAAAAGGATTTATGTTAAATTAGGAAAAATGTCATTACATGATTACCTCAAGAATAGTGTCATGTCATGTGATATCTTCTAAGGGAATTAAAGTTTATAAGGCCAAAGTTGAATTAATTGCTCATTTGCCTTCCCCAAAAATAGTCAGAGAAGTTTGTTCCTTTTTAGGACATGCAGGATTTTATAAAAGATTCGTAAAGGACTTTAGTGTCATATCTAGACCTTTATGTAATCTTCTGACAAAAGATGCATCATTTGATTGGACTCAAGATTGTCAGAAATCTTTTAAAAAATTAATTAGTCTTTTGACTTCTGCTCCTATCATGTAATCTCCTGACTAGTCTTTACTTTTTGAGTTGATGTGTGAAGCTAGTGATTTTGCTGTTGGCGCTATTTTAGGCCAAAGAAAGGAAGGTAAGCCTCATGTAATTTATTACGCAAGTTGAACTTTGAATAGTGCACAAATGAATTACACCACTACTAAAAAGAACTAATTGCTGTAATTTTTGCATTGGACAAATTTCGAGCTTATTTAATTAGTTCTTCCACTATTATTTTCACTGATCATGCTGCTGTTAGATATTTAATGTCTAAGCAGGATGCCAAACCTAGGTTGATACGGTGGATCATGCTACTTCAAGATTTCAACATCACAATAAAAGACAAGAAAAGAGCCGAAAATGTTGTTGCAGATCATTTGTCAAGGCTGACAACAGGCTCATCTTTTGATAGCACGCCTATCAATGATTCTTTTCCAGATGAATTTCTATTTTCTGTCAATTCCATGTCTTAGTCTGCTAACATTGTCAATTTTCTTGTAACAGGTAAGATGCTGCCTCAGTGGACACACCAAGATAGAAAAAAGTTTTTGATTGGGGTGAAAATTTTCTTTTGGAATAACCCATATTTGTTCAAATATTGTCCTGATCAAATCTTTCGGAGATGTGTACCCGATAATGAGGTAAGTAGTGTCATTAAATTTTGTCATTCAGAAGCATGTGGAGGTCATTTTTCTTCAAAGAAAACAGTTGCGAAAATCTTGCAGTATGGATTTTATTGGCCCACTTTATTTAAGGACAGTTATACTTTTTGCAAAAGTTGTGAAAGAGTTCAAAAATTGGGGTCCATTTCTAGAAGAAATATGATGCCTTTGAACCCTATCATTGTCATTGAAATTTTTTATTGTTGGGGAATTGATTTCATGGGTCTATTTCCATCATTTTTTGGATTTGTGTACATTTTGGTTGCAATTGATTATGTCTCAAAATGGATTGAGGCGATTCCATGTCGGCACAATGATCATAAAACTGTTCTAAAATTTTTAAAAGAAAATGTTTTGAGTCGATTTGGAATTCCTCGAGCTATCATCAGTGATGGGAGAATACATTTTTGCAATAAACCATTTGAATCCTTAATGAAGAAATATTGCATTACCCATAAAATTGCAACTCCTTATCATCCTCAGACAAATGGACAAGTTGAATTAGGAAATAGGGAGATTAAACAAATTTTGAAAAAAATAGTTAACCTAAATCGTAAAGATTGGTCTTTAAGACTAAACGATGCACTTTAGGCTTACCATACTGCTTTTAAAACATCTTTAGGTATATCTCCCTATCGGTTAATTTATGGAAAACCTTGTCATTTGCCTGTAGAATTGGAGCATAAAGCATTTTGGGCCATTAAAGCTTTCAACTTAAGTCTTAATGATGCTTCCAAGTTACGCAAATTGCAATTGAATGAACTTGAGGAATTAAGAAATGATGCATATGAAAACTCAAAGATTTATAAAGTTAGAACAAAAGCTTTTCATGACAAATCAATTTTGAGAAAAACTTTTGAAATTGGTCAAAAAGTTCTGCTTTATAATTCTCGTCTTCACCTATTCCTTGGAAAATTGAGATCTAGGTGGATTGGTCCTTATATTGTCAAACATGTGTATTCTTATGGGGCCATAGATATTGAGAATCCTAGGAATGGTATTGTATTTAAGGTCAATGGACAAAGACTCAAACTATTTTTGGAACATCAAGTTATTGAGGTAGAATCCATTTCTCTTTCTAATCCTTGTTATGAGTAGAATTTATTTTAATATTGTTTCTTTCTTTTTGCAGTTCTTTGTGTTCCCGGTTAAATGACGGATAATGGTACTCCGTGACTCTCAAGTCGGTTTGTTTTTCAGTTTCCCATAATAACTGATTTCTTCTCCTTTTAAAATGGATGTCATTCTCTCAAATCTAAGAAAATATTTTTCTTCTCTCCCTCTAAATGCTCTAACAAAAGTCTATGAAGTTAGATGTGAAAGATTGAGACTGTTAATGTATAAGGGCATCCCAGAAGATATACACTGGATAATCGAAGCAAAAGTTCGTTTAGCTGGTGAATCTTCAGATTCATTTGTCTCATACATGCCTGGTCTTGGTAAAAGTTCATTTTCAAAAAGGAGAAGAGCAAAAAGAATGAAAGTTTGTTACAAGTGTGCACAATGGAATTGCAACACGCGATGTCGCTCTTTGGGGATGGTTTCTATAAACAGAGAAGATAAAATATTCTTCATTAAGAATGGACTGAGTAAGGAGTCATTAGATAATATCTTATTGACTCTTGAGACGCATTCTTGTGGAGTTGTGTAGCGTGAATTTCTTAGTTTGTGGAATCTCTTCAGGGACGAGCAAGAGCGTTATAGTCTTGGGAATCTGACTCAAAAAGACCCTGTTTGCCAATTTATAAGAAAATTGGATGGGAAGCTTATCCTCGACTCATAGAAGGCATTTAAGCCGTTTCTAGATGTGAAACCAAAGGAAGATGTGAGCCACAATCACAACAACATGTATATATTATCTTGTACATCTTCAAAAAAAAAGAAAAGAAAAGAAAAGAAAAGAAAAAGAAAAGAAAAAAAAAAAAAAAAAGAAAAAAAAAAAAAGAAAGAAAAAAAAAGAAGAAAAAATATAAATAAGAAATAAATAAAATAAAATAAAAAGAGGGCGAAACTTCGGTTGTACTTAGTCTTTAATTAGATTAGGAGCCCTCGCCACAGCCAGAGACCCGTCATTGACTCGGGTGGACCTTTGCACGCCGGTCAAGAAATAAGGTTCGTATGCCATGCTCGTAGAGAGCCGCGCAAGCATTCCCGTGTTTTAACCAAAGGCTCGCTGGCGATGGACGAGAAAGAAGCGTCCGTGTTTGCATTCTCGCGTGACAATGCCTCCGAGCCGGATCCCGTGATTTAATGTCATGGGCTCTTCAAATGACCTCTCACTGGCCGTGGTCGTTGGTGGTAGCTGTCAGATTTACGCACTTTAATTAGTGGCGTCGTAGCTCAATCCAAAATATCCCACAAGCGGGAGGGAGAAGAATGCCCAGATTGGTTGAGCCGTCTTGGTATTACTGCACTCATGACGCGCAGTATAAAGATCTGCCATGAAACCTGTACGTAAAGGTATGTAATCATTTGTTATTATTATTTTATCTTTGTATGATTTTGTTGAATTTTGGTTTTGGATAGACGATCCTTTAGATGGGATCCTTCGGGGGTTTCTATACTTCTTTACCTTGATGGTTTTCTTGAAGTCTAAAAAAAATAAAAAAAATATAAAAATATAAAAGAATAAAAAAAATTTAAAAAAAATTCTTAAATTCAAACTTTTCTGACAACAGCCAACCTACCCATATAGGAGCTATTATTACTTTTTTTTATTCTCTTCTCTATTTAAACACTCCATTTTCTTTACTTTTCTGTAACTCATAATCATTCAAAGAGAGTGAGTGTAGAAATGGAGGAAGCTTCTTCTTCAGTTCGTAGATTTCTCAGTATCTGTGTATTTTGTGGGATAAGCTATGGGAAGGGTTTAGAGTTTGTAAACGCAGCAAGCACTGTTGGTAGAACACTTGCTGCGAGGAACATTCGTGTTGTATATGGGGGAGGTAGCATTGGGTTAATGGGGGCTGTATCACTTTCTGCACATATAAGAGGTGGTCAAGTTTTAGGTATCATTCATGAACCTTTAACTTGAAGGAACATCATTGGACAGACAATTGGGCTAGAAATTCAAGTATCATCTATGCATGGACGAATGAGGACAATGCTTGAAAACTCTGATGCATTCATTGCTTTACCGGGTGGTTTTGGTACTTTGGAAGAAGTTTTTCAAATTATTTCTTGGGCCCAACTGAACATCCACCATAAACCCATAGGTTTGTTGAATGTTAATAATTTCTTTGATAATTTGTTATCTTTTGTTGACCATGCTGTGGAACAGAGCTTTATCACACCTTCGGCAAGACAACTCCTTATATTTGCTTCTATTGTTGATGAATTAATTGATAAATTACAAGCTTTTATTTATGAACCTGAACCAGTAATAGCTCGGATAGATTAGTCAGAAGGCAACAACAAGGGAGGCAGCAACAAGAGAGGCAGCAAGGAACAAGAGTGTGATCTAGCACTTCATCTTTAACTTTCCTTTATCTTTGATTTTATTTATCGTCCTTTGTTTTTGTTTATGTAAGGTTTCTCTTTTCAGTAATTGCAACAATAGGTACTATCTTCTATCCTTTACCTATCTATATTTCGATATTGAGGACAATGTTGTAATCTGGTTGGGGGGAAGGATAGTTGGATAAAAAAAATTTAAAATGTATATATTATGTTCATCTTTAAAAAAACAAAAAAAATAAAAACAAAACAAAAACAAAATAAAAAACAAAAAAAATTAAGAAGTGTGTTTGTTAATATGTTTGTTGTGTTTACATGTTTGTCATCAATTTATTAACAACAAAAGTAATTAGGAATGGCAGAGTAAGGAGTAAATTATTTACTCTTGAGACGCATTAAAAATTGGTGGCAGAGTAAGGAGTAATTGGGTAGACAACTAGTTTGTGTGGAAGTAGCAATTCAAATTCAGGGAAATTTGCATGATTGAATAAATTGTCTTCTTTCTTAAAATTCATATGCTTGGTTATGGATGTTGAATTTGATAGAATTATGCCTTGTGAGATTTTGAGCCTATTGATCAATGGATTGAACATTTGTATCATTCTCTTCTTTCTTGTGTGAATTTCACTCATGGAATTATTACTCTAGAACTTGCTTTGATTCTTTTTGAGACTACATTTTCATATGCATACATAAATATGATTGAGGCATTTTTCTTGAAATAGCTACTTTAATCAAATAGCCAGCCTTGTTTAGCAGCATATTGTCTCAATATGATATCAAGCACTCTTATGACTTATTGAAAATTCTCTGATTCCTACCAACGTAAAGCATTGGAAATGGCCTATTTCCCTTTGCTTAACTTCTTTGAGCTTATTTGACCATTCTTTGTTTTGAACTCATTATGTGCCTTAAATGAAAAATCATGTTCTTACCTGACCTTAGGGAATAAGAGAACATTAGCTTTATCATTTGATGAGTTCTTGAACAAGTATGGGGGTGTGTGTGTAAAATGGTTAAAAAAATGTATATATGATGTTCTTTTTGTAAAAATAAAAAATAAAAAAATCAAAAAATCAAAAATTAAAAAAAAAATAACAAAGAATGGTGAAGTAAAAAAGGGTCAATAAGGCAATAAACGAAAGGAAAATAATATGTAAAGGGAATTTGTATTAGGTGGAGTTTGAATGAACTTTCATGCTTGTTAATTGAACTCAGTTCTCATGCTCTTTTATTCTATGGTATTTAACTTGTCATATCCATATTACCTCCTCCTTTACCTTAACCCCATTACAACCTTGAATAAAGTCCTCATGATTTGTGTGTGCATGTATTCTAAGTAGTGGAGAAGTAGAAGATAAGCAAGCTTATGGTAGTGTAATTTTCATGGGTTGAATTGAGTGAAATACCTACCTTTTAAACACTTAAGCGATTGAGAGTGAATCTTGTGAAAATCTATCATTCTTGACTCATGCTTTTCAATTGAAATATCCTTACTTGTTGATTTGAGATGTGAAGATATGTTACCTCATGAATGTTTTGATTACTTGAATGATTGGTTGCTCTTCATTTTTAAATATTATTAGAAATTGAGTCTTTTAGAGTGTTTAGCTTTTGAGTCTGTTTCGTTTTTTTTGTGAGTGGTCTTATGTGTTTTGCTCAGGAGTGCAAAAAGTTTAGTATGGGAGAATTTGATGATCACATATTTGATACATTAATAAGCTTTTATTTTTAGTCATTTACACTCTCCATGTACTTGATTGATTGATTTTGATTATGTTTTGTAAGTTTGGACTCAAATTGGACTTAATTGAATTTTTCAGTATAATTTATGTCTTACGTTATTTCTGTATTTGGGCTATATCTTGGGATATAGGTGGTCAAATGAGGTGAATCTAATGGCATTTTAAAGATAAGAGAGAGCTCTATAACTTTCATGAAAACCTCAAAGGCTCAATCACACGAGTAGATAATTCAAATTAGGGTTGAAGCAAGAACTAGAGTGCTGTTCTTGACAACTTGACCTATGTGCACTGTTCATTCCATATGTCGGGATAGAGGTTGTCAAATGGACTGAAATTTTGATGCTAAATACTTGAGACTTATATCTACAACTTTCACGTTGAACACTTTTCAAGACTCAGAGGTCTAGTAAGTGATATTGGGTTTGAAAGTCAGAACAGAGGTGCTGGAACTGGGCTTGAATACTCTGTAGTAATTAGCCCATATCTTGGGCTATAGGTGGCCAAATGAGATGATTCTGGTATCCATTTTGAAATCAAGATCAAGCCCTACAACTTTGATGAAGATCACGTTTGCTCATTCTGACGCATTCAATGACTTCAGAGCTAAAACATTTCAGAGACAAGGAATCTCCATAATTTTTCACTCACTAAAAGTCATTTGGCATTTTTCACTCATTTTCCACTCATCCACTCACTAATGACTCAGCACCCTTGTCATTTTGTATTTCTAATCCTCTATAAAAGGGGGCCTTAGCAGATCATTGTGGGTGTTAGGTGTTAGTTACTAAAATGATGCCATTTTTTTACTAGATTTTCTTGTAGTAATTTTCCTTTGTTCTAAATTAAAGTCATGTTCTTCTTTTTCTTCTTCTCTCTTTCTTTCTTCTTATCTATGAGTAACTAAGTTTCATTTTACTTGGGTGAAAGGGTGAAGCTCTTGGTAATAAAATAAGGTTAGATTTATTCTTCTCTTGTGCTTAAATGATTTATATTTTCTAGTAACCATTATACGTATTATAATTTGTTTCTTATAATTTAGAAACCATCTTTGTAAAGAGGAGTTCTTGATTTATTGTAGACAAAATATTAGCACAATGAATGTTTTAACCCATTTATAAGTGGTGGTAATATTTTTAGGAAACATAATATAATTACGTATATTATTTTAAATGGACTTTCAATGTTGTATTTTCCGATTGGAACCTCCATGTTACGAGGATTCTAATTGAGTTATAAAAGAAATTAATCTTACCTTTACTTTATTTACCAAGAGTGAATTTTTTTACCCAAGTAAATAATTTTAATCGTAGTGACAAAATATTTACTTCACCTTAATTTTCAATAATTCCCTGTGGATCGACCTCGGACTCACCGAGAAATTTATTACTTGAGACAACCTGTACTTGGGTTTGCAAATGCGACAATTAAAAAGTGTGCATCACTCAACACCTCAAAATAGGTGTTTCCAAACTAAAATTTTCATGAATGGTAAAATTGAATGATTAGAAAGGAAAGGAAAAAGAAAGGATAGGTTAGTTTCAAAGACCAAGTGTGCATGATTTTTGAAAGCTTGTATTGCCTTGGATTTGTGAAACAAAGTGATTTCAAAGTGGCAATATAATTAATTTAGTACAAGAATTAAATAAATGGAAACAAAAATTTTTGTCACTTGAAAAATGAAATTTTCGTATATGAATGGAAAAGAGAGGTTGAAAGTGTTTGAACCTTAATTTATTTTAAAGAAGATTTATTTTTAGAATTATTTTGAGAATTAAGAAGAATACGTTGGTAACTTGAAATTTACTGACGCATAGCTCACCCTCTGAGTTTTGAAGCGCGTTAGGAAATTTTGAGCTGTAATATCTCAAGTAACTTTAAGAAACAAAATTTTTTGGGAAACAGTAGAAATACTGATTTTTAGAGGGACTATATTGAAAATATTCTTTAAAAATGGGCTTTATTGTAAATATTATTTAATGAATGACTATTTTGGAAATATTATTTGAAGAGGGGCTATTATATAAATATTATTATATGAAGAAGGGCTATTATGTAAATATTATTTTATAGAAAGACTAATATGCAAATAATGAAAATAAGGTTAATTTTTTATATTAAATGAGAAAAAAAATCTTATTTTGAATTTAAAATATGTTAGAAATATTTTACGCAATTTGAAAACGTAATAAAAGTATTACGCGATTGAGAAAATGCAAAAATATGATTATGTGATAAAAGTACAGTAAAGATACTGTTGGACCAATGTGTGAACCCTGAATATGAGATAATGAATATGAACTGAGAATGGTGCATTTGTACATGCATTGGAAAGGTCCGATAGACTGAATGAGGCTAATTGCCTAGGAGAGAATACACCTCTTAAGTGGGTGCGATATGCGTAGTGTAAGTCACTTGTTGACCTTGGGGGCATTGGGGGTGCGGGTTGCCTACAATGGGCAGTTGGTAGCTCTTCTGTACCGTGGGTTTGACCGATGCAACACACCAATGATCCTGACCGAGACACTATTCTTAATTAAGATCTGATAAAGACTGTCGTGTATATGTTAGATGTGCAAATACATATGAGAATTTTAGCACATGGTCTGAGGCATGTTGGTACTGACAGATCTTTTCGATCGCTCTCTCCGACCTGAGTTTTAGCTCCATAGATTAAGAAATTGAGTCTATGTGCACATGCATAATTATTGAGTATTGATATCGGTGTAATATTTGAACTGTTGAATAATTGGAAATGATTGAGGGCATTATCGTAATTATTGTTTATGATAATTAAATTGTTGAATAATTGGATATTGTTGAGGGCATGATCATAATTATTGTTTATTACATCTATTGTGATGATAAATAATGTTGATGGCGTAATTGTAATTATGGTATGATGTATCTATATGGTATATTGTATGTGTTATCCCCATGCTACCATGTTAGTATTGACGTAGGTGATCTCACCTCTTTGTATGCTTACTTTGTACTGTATTTATATTTGTAAAGACGTTGAGCAAGGAATTGAACAAGAAGGTGAAAAGGAGCAAATTCCTGTGGAAGAAGCTGAATTCTGAGAAGATGGCGATGCCCAGTTTCCTAGGATATATGAGATTGCAGTTTTGTGGAGGTCCGAAAGCATGGCATGTTGACCTAGATAGAGTGTGTATTTATTATATAGGAGACTTGAAGATTACCCTAAGTAGGCTTTATCGAGGGAACCCTTATTTCAGTGTAAATATTAATGTACACTTAGAGTTTTCATTGTTCATTAAGCAGTACTGGGGAACTTATTATCGTACTCTTAGTGAGATTAGTATCGTGTCGTCTACGCTGTCCGTAGGACTTTGCATCAAGTCGGATTCCTACCTGCTGAGGAATCTAAGGAGGACCTGTCTGAGGGTTCTGCTGTTTAGTAGTACTTTTTAAAATAATGTTCAAATACTTTGAGAACCTGGTCTGTAAATATTTAAGTATGACAGTACTAAGACTTATGTATATATGATATAAATTATTTGCAATGATGTTGTAATATTTTTACTTTCTGCTAAGTTTATCTTATTGATATTAAAAAAAAAAATTACAACTCGTATTTACATTACAAAGCATATCTTATAATAAAGGGGTAATTTGGTAATTAAGTAACATAAATGTGATACCGTACGGTTGGTGTTACAAGGGACGTCAGGCAGAAGATCCAAACTTGCACATTGCTAACTTCTTGCAACTCTATAATACTATCAAATATAATGGAGCTAGTGATGATGCCATACGATTAAGACTTTTCCATTCTCTTTGGGAGATAAAGTCAAGCGCTGGCTACAAGCCCAGCCTCAAGGAAGCATCTTCATTTGGGATGATCTTGTTAGTATGTTTCTCACTCGGTATTTTTCTTCATCAATTTTTGTGAAGATAAGGAGTAAGATTGCTTGCTTTACTCAAAATCAGGGAAAATCTCTCTATGATGCATAGGAAAGATTTAAGGATCCGCTTAGAAAATGTCCTCATTATGTTTTCAAAGTTTGGCAACAAGTGCAGATCTTCTATAATGGTTTGAATCATGCCACTAGAACTATGGCGGATGCATCTGTAGGTGGATCTTTGAATACCAAAACTCCTAAAGAGGCGCAGGAATTGTTTGAGACTACAGCTACCAACGAATATCAGATGCCTAGTAGAAGAGCAATAGCCAAATAAGGAGTTATGAAGCTTGATACTCTTGATGCCTTACCTGCTCAGAATAAAAATATTTTGCAACAGTTAGCCAACCTCACCAAGCAAGTTGGGAATATGTAGCTGAATTCAGTGAACCACCAAGAGTTGATTTACGATTTTTGTGGAGTCAATCATACCAATGGTGGATGTGATGCAAGCATTTATGGTTTCATTGCTCCAAAATAAGTCAATTATATGGGAAATCCTTTGTAGACCACAAGGTAATCCTTATTCTAATACATATAATCCATGTTGCAGGAATCATCCCAATTTGTCTTGGAAGAATCAAGCGATACCACTGAATGCTCAAGTCGAGAAGAAGTCTTCTCTTGAGAGTACACTTGAAAAGTTTATGCAGCAGAATTCTTCTTTTATGCAACGAACCTCCATTTTTATGGAGTAAACAAGGGCTACTTTTCAGAATCAATGAGTAGTTATTCGGAGTTTAGAGATTCAACTGGGTCAAATAGCAAAACAGCTTTTCAAGAGACCTCCAGGCATCTTACCAAGTGATACAGTGGTCAACTCAAAGGAGTAGTATCTAGCAATTTCTTTATGAAATGGAAGAGTTGTTAGCCCTCAGCTGAAAGAAAATAATGCCAAGGAAGGAATTGATATTCCAAGACAATTCTAAGAAAAAGATGGCAATAGAAAAAAAGAAGTTGAGAAGGATAAATAGAAAGATGAACAACCGAGAGAAAGAAGAAAGAAGAAAGATTCAGTTTTGAATAAACCATTTAACCCTTCATTATATGCCAGACTTCCATTCCCTCAATGGTTGAAGAAAGATGCTCAAGAGAAGGAAGAAAGACAATTCTCAAAGTTCCTGGATGTTTTTAAGAACTTATAGATAAACATTCCTTTTGCTGAGGCACTTAACCAGATGCCCTCCTATGCCAAATTCATGAAAGACTTGTTATCTAAGAAGAGGAAGTTAGAAGAAGATGAGATTGTAGCACTTACTGAAGAGTGCAGCGTGAAGCAGATTAAAAGTTGCAAACTCAAGTGTAGGTTGTTTCAAGTACTAAATTCTCAAGAGTCCGAGGTCGATCCACAAGGAATTGATGAAGAAAAATTTATTTGACATAAAGTAAATATTTTGTCACAACAATAAAAGTGATAAAACTTAGTCACAAATAAAAAAGACTTACTTGGGTTAGGAGATCCACTCTTGGTAAGTAAATTAAGGATAAGATTAATTCTTTTTATAACTCAATTAGAATCCACACATAATAGAAGTTCTAATTGAAAAATACAACATTCAAAGTCTATTAAAAATTATATACGTAATTATATTATGATTCATTTAATCATCTAATAACACCACCACTTATAAATAGGCTCGGGCATTCATTGTGCCAACCTCTTATCTACAATGAATCAAGATCTCCCTCATTGCATTCGTCATTTTCTTACCAAGTGGTCTTCATGAATGTTGTAGGTGTTTGTCTTAACTTTCAAATGTCATTATTTTCATTCCAAAATCATTCCTACAACTCGAGATGTGGTCTGATTGCTGCATACTGATCAGGCCCAGCTATAATTCTTATGTTCTGACTTGGAAGCCCAATATGACCTCTAAGAAATCTGAAATGAGTCTTTTATTCTTCATGAAAGTTGTAGATATGGGTATTAACTTGTAGATGCCAAAATTTTAGCCTAATCAAGTTCTTATAGCCCGAGTTATGCTCTGATTACTATACACTATTTAGGTTCCAATCACAAAACCCATGTTTTGACTTTCAAGACCAATTAGCTCCACTAGATGTCTGATTTTGACCTAGAGATCTCATAAAAGTTGTAGAGATCTCTCTTATCTTTCCAACAAGGTAAAATATATAATCATTAGACATCTAGAACTCAAGATATGGCGAAAATACAAAAATAGTGTAAGACGTAAATCATGCTAAAAAATCAATTAAGTCCAACTTGAGTTCAAACTTACAAAATATAACTAAACTCAATCAATTAAGTACATGAAGAGTGTAAATGACTACAAATGAGTGTTTATTAATGTATAAAATATGTGATCATTAAATTTTCCCACACTTAGCTTTTTGTACTCCTGGGCAAAACACATAAGACCAAAACTAGGGAACAGGGAAAAACAACATAAACTCAAAAGCTAAACACTCTAAAAGACTCAATTTCTAATAATATTTAAGAATGAAGAGCAATCATAGATTCAAGGGATTAAAACATTTATGAGGTAACATTTTTTCACATCTTAAACTAACAAGCAAGGAAACTTCAATTGAAAAGCATGAGTCAAGAATGACAGATCTTCACAGGATTCTCTCTCAATCCCTCGTGTTTAAAATATAAGTATTTCACTCAATTCAACCCATGAAAATTGTACTATCATAAGATTGCTTATCTTTTACTTCTCCACTACTCAAAACACATGCATACACAAATCATGAGGACTTTATTCAAGGTTGTAATTGGGTCAAGGTAAGGGAGGAGGTAATATAGATATGACAAGTTAAATACTAAAGAGAATAAAAGAGCGTGAGAGCTGAGTTCAATTAACAAGCATGAAAGTTCAACCCATCTCCACCTAATACAAATTCCCTTTACATATTCTTTTCCTTTCCTTTATTACTTTGTTATCCTTTCTTTACACTTTTCATTATTTATTTTTTTGAATTTTTTTAAATTTTTTTTACAAGATGAACATAATATATATATTTAAACAATGTTTTTTCAACCATTCTGCACACACACACACCCCACACTTGTTCAAGAACTCATCCAATGACAAAGCTAATGTTCTCTTATTCCCTAAGGTCGGGTAAGAACATGATTTTTTATTTAAGACACATAATGAGTTCGAAACAAAAAATGATCAAATAAGCTCAAAGGGGTTAAGCAGGGGAAAATAGGTCATTTCCAATGCCTTACATTGGCAGGAATTAGAGAATTTTCAAGAAGTCATAAGAGTGCTTGATATCATATTAGGAATCAAAGAATTTTCAAGAAGTCATAAGAGTATTTAATATCATGTTGAGATAATATGTTACTGAGCAAGGCTGCCTATTTGTACGCCAATCATGCTGGGTTATTTGGTTAAAGTAGCTATTTCAAGAAAAATGTCTCAATCATGTTTATGTATGCATATAAAAATGTAGTCTCAAAAAGAATCAAAGCAAGTTCTAGAGTAATAATTCCATGATTGAAAATCACACAAGAAAGAAGAGAATTGTATGAATGTTCAATCCATTCATCAATAGGCTCAAAATCTCACAAGGCATAATTCTATCATTCTCAGTCCACCAATTCAACATCCATAACCAAGCATGTGATTTTTAAGAAAGAAGACAATTTACTCAATCATGAAAATTTTTCTGAATTTGAATTGCTACTTCTATACGAACTAGTTACTACCCCAACTAAGATGCGTCTCAAGAGTAAAATTTACTCCTTACTCTGCCATCCTTAACTAGTTTAGTAAGTTACTGATAATCATATCATACTTTCCAATTTTTTTTTTTGAACAACTATCATTCCCCCCAACCAAATCACAACATTGTCTGCAATGTTAAAATATAGATAAGTAAAGGATGAAAGACATTACCTGTTGTAGCAATTACTGAAAAGAGAGACTTGACACAAGTTTAAACAGAAACTAAGTACAATAAATAAAACCAAAGCTTATAAGTATTTAAATAGTTGGAGTGTAACAGTCCAATATTTGCTACCCAAATATATCGTCATATAAATGAATAACCCAATATTGATCCTGCTACTACTAACATAAAACAACATCTAATCCATATCGTTCATACGTAAGGAATAAATATGGAAAGCCACGATAGCAAAAGTTATATATATACATCACAGCCTCAAGGCATACAGTTATACATAACTTGAACAACTAAGCAAATATAAAACATATATAAGCTCACCAAAACAAAGATCTATACTATGCTAGTCTTCATACATCTTCTTTTTCCTTTTCGAAGAGCTCGCACCTGGATTTACATGGCAATACAATCGGGGTGAGAAAATATATCTCAGTAGAAGTATTCCAATACCAGTATATATACATCAACATATATATATACATACAAATAAACAGATAATATTCATAATTATCCCGTTGATACTTCAATCATAGAAACAACAACTCCTCATTTCAACACCACGCAATTGCCCATACAATTACAATGCATGAAAATGTCATGATAGCAACCGTCCATACAATCGTCATGTTATGCTTAATTATGACTAATGATTATGTCTATGCAGATTCCTAAGTATGAAAATGCATAATGCATGATACCACATCCAGACTCCAATCTCATGGCAATGTCATGAATGCATGAAACTTGAATAAAGTAATGGAAGTCCATAGTTTCATCCATAACCTTGAACAAGCACTGGAAGTCTCATCCAGCATACATCATTATCACAAAGGAAGTCTCATCCCCCCCGGGTAGTGAAATCTCATCAACTACACGATTATCGATAATGAACAAGAAATTTTATCCTTTCATACTTCACTATATTAGGAAGGGTGCTAAGCGCCTTACCTGATATAGAACACCCACTTTCACAGGGTCAAACCAAGCAAAGAGGATATTACTCACCTCCTTACTTTACAATGTAATAAGGATATTACTCACCTTACTACTCACAATGTAATAAGGATATTACTCACCTTACTACTCACAATGTAATAAGGATATTACTTACCTTACTACTCATAACATAGAGAGGATATTACTCACCAATCGATGATTCTCAATAATACAAAGAGGATATTATAAACCTCAAGGTATTTCACATATAATAAAGTTGGATAGTTCTCACCAATCTATTGTACAAACACATAGAAAGGATATTACTCACCAATCTATACTTCTAACAACACAAAGAGGATATTACTCACCCCAATGTGCTTCAACAAATACATAGAGAGGATATTAGCCACCAATCTATGCTTCTCAAACATTTCATGCAAAACAGTGACTAATTACTTCCCGTAACTAGTTTCACAATTGATTTATATGCATTTCAAACTTATCTCACGCACACTTCATCAAATACTTATAGAAGTACTTTAACACTCTTAAAAGAGCAAACATGAATAATTCCCACACTTAGGGAAACTTATTTCCTTAATCCAACATAATATACAATATGTATATAATCATGCCTAATTATTCCATATAATTAACACTACGAATCCATATGATTCATCACATTCTCACTTCATTAAGAAGCATAAAGGAAGAAAACTAAGCCACTAGAATGATCCAAAGCATCAAACACAACTCATAGTTGTTTTTTGGCACCAACGTTGCGGCATCCCCTGTTCCACGTTGCGGCGCCCAAGCCTCGGGTTCAAGTACTAGCAGGAAAAATTGCCAACGTTGTGGCGCAAACATTCAATGTTGCGGCGCACGTCCCTTGTTCTTCCCAACGTTGCGGAATTCAAAGTCCAACATTGCGGCGTTCAAAGTCCAACGTTGCGGCATTCAACATGTTCTTCCCAATGTTGCAGCATTAAAAGTCCAATGTTACGGCGTCAACAGCAAAACTCAAAATCTGCATAATTCTGCAGCTACGGGTTACTGTTCCATTGGAACTAAAACCACTTCCAATCACTAAAAATCTGTTTTCAAGTGATTTCCAACCTCTAATAAGGTCCAACTACACATATTAACTCTTAAACAACATCAATTTCATTTGAATCAACACTTATGAATCAAATTTCAAACTTGACCAAAACCCCCAAAAATGACCTAGAATGGGAATTAAGGCTCCAAATGATGAAAAATTCATCCTAACACATCAACAATTCAGTTTCTAACTCAACCACACTAAACACATCAAGATTCAACTTATAAATCATAAAACCACTCATCAAACCTCATTTCTTCTTCAAGCTTTTCTTGAACTAAAAGAAAAGAATGAAAACAAACATCACAAATAGATTTCCCCCTACCTCAAGATCAAGATGATGAAGATGAAGCAAGGCCTTCACTTGGATCATTTCCTTTGATGGTTGATCATTCTCTTCCTTCTTCTTTTTTCTCCTTTCCTTCTCTTTCTCTCCTCTCTTTTCTTTCTTTTCTCTTCTCTTCTTTCTCACATTTTCTCTTTTGTTTCTGCCTTCCAAATATCCCCATCGTGGGATATTTCAAGAAGGGAAGTCTATTTAGACTTCTCTTAATTAGGTACCAAAATCTCGATCTACTAAGAACACTCAAATTCCACTGAATCTAGTTTTGTAACTTCCAACAGATTCAAAATAAATCCTAAGATTCATTAAAAATTCTGTTTCATCAAAAAATGATATTTTCATATCAGCTGTGGGTCAATCCGACACTAAAACACATAACCAGTATGCTTAAAAATGCCGAACTAACTCTGAAAATTCTCAAACTTTAACTGTAGCATAGTTCCCACCTTTGTGACTTGGAAATAAACTTTCCACATTTATTTCCACTAACTAAGTAGTTTAAGCCACTTCTAGAGCAAATAACAACTATATTTCTCACATAGTATTACAGCAAAGTGCCTAAACGTGCTCAGAAAATCACAAAACTTCACAGACATATTAAGTAAGTATTAGGCTACCTCTGTAACCATATACAAGCCTAACATGATTTTCTAGGGTATTACATGGAGTGTCTGATCTAGCATGTTTTTCATACTACTTCTCTCACCGCTTCCTTCTGACTAATCTATCTAAGCTGTTACTGGATCAGGTTCATAAACAAAAACTTTTAATTTATCAATCAACTCATCAACAGTGGAAGCAAAGATAAGGAGTTCTCTTGCCGAATGTGTGATAAATTTTTGTTTTACAGTATGGTCAACAAAAGATAACAAATTATCAAAGAAATTATTAACATTCAACAAACCTATGGGTTTATGGTGGATTTTCAGTTAGGTCCAAGAGATAATTTAAAAAACTTCTTCCAAAGTACCAAAACCACCCGGTAAGGCAAGAAATGCATCAGAGTTTTCAAGCATTGCCTTCATTCATCCATGCATAGATGATACTTGAAGTTCTAGCCCAATTGTCTTTCCAATGATGTTCCTTCGAGTTAAAGGTTCAGGATTGACATCTAAAACTTGACCACCTCCTATATGTGCAGAAAGTGATGTAGCCCCCATTAACCCAATGCTACCTCCCCCATATACAACACGAATGTTCCTCGTAGCAAGTGTTCTACTAACAGTGCTTGCTACGTTTACAAACTCTAAACCTTTCCCATAACTTGTCCCACAAAATACATAGATACTGGTAAGTCTACGAACAGAAGAAGATTCCTCCATTTCTATACTCATACTCCCTTTGAATGATTATGAGTTGGAGGAAAGTGAAGAAGATAGAGTGTTTAAATAAGGAAGAGAATAGAAAAGGTAATAATAGCTCTTATATGAGTAGGTTAGCTGCTGTCAGAAAAGTTTGAATTTAAGAAATTTTGTATTTTTTAATTTTTTAATTTTTTAATTTTTTTTAGACTTCAAGAAAACCATCAGGGTAAAGAAGTCTAGAAACCCCTGAAGGACCCCGCCCAAAGGATCGTCTGTCCAAAACCAAAATACAACAAAATCATACAAAGATAAAATTATAATAACAAATGATGACATACCTTTATGTACAGGTTTCATGGCATATCTTTATACTGTACGTCATGAGTGTAGTAATACCAAGACGACTCAGCCAATCTTGGAATTCTTCTCCCTCCCGCTTGTAGGATATTTTAGATTGAGTTACGACGCAACTAATTAAATTATATAAATCTGACAGCTACCACCAACGACCACAGCCAGTGAGAGCTCGCTAGAGAGCCCATGGCATTAAATCATAGGATCTAGCTTAGAGACATTGTCACGCGAGAATGCAAACACGGGACGCTTCTATCTGTCCATCAGTAAGCAGGGCCTACAGTTAAAACCTGAAAATGCTTGTGCGGCTCTCTATAAAGCATGGCATATGAACCTTATTTATGGATTGGCATGCGAAGGTCCACCCGAGTCAATGACGAGTCTGCCACTGGCAGGGGCTCCTAATCTAATTAAAGACCAAGTACAGCCGAAGTTTCGCCCTCTCTTTTTTTCTCTTTTTTTATTTTTATTTTTTTTCATTTTTTTCATTTTTTCTTCTTTTTTTTAAGAGATGAACAAGATAATATATACATGTTGTTGTGATTATGGCTCACATCTTCATTTGGTTTTACGTCTAGTAATGACTTAAACACCTTCTATGAGTCGAGGATAAGCCTCCCATCCAATTTTCTTATAAATTGGCAAACAAGGTCCTTTTGAGCCAGATTCCCAAGACTATAATGCTTTTGCTCATCCCTGAAAAGATTCCACAAATTAAGAAGTTCATGATACACAACTCCATAAGAATGCATCTCAAGAGTCAATAAGATATCATATAATGGCTCCTTACTCAGTCCATTCTTAATGAAGAATATTTTATCTTCTGGTGTGTGAAAACCATTCCCAAAGAACGATATCGCGTGTTACAATTCCATCGCGCACACTTGTGATAAACTTGTATTCTTTTCGCTCTTCTTTTTTTAGAATAAGAACTTTTACCGAGACCTGGCATATATGGGACAAATGAATCTGAAGATTCACCAACTAAATGAAATATTTGCTTTGATTATCTAGCGTATATCTTCTGGGATGCCCATGTGCATTAACAGTCTCAGTCTTTCACACCTGGCTTTGTAGATTTTTGTTAGAGCATTTTGAGGAAGAGAAAGGAAATACTTTCTTAGATTTGAAAGAATGGCATCCATTTTAAAGGAGAATGAATCAATTATTATGGGAAACTGAAAAATAAACCGACTTGAGAGTCACGGAGTACTGTTATCCACCACTTAACCGGGAACACAAAGAACTGCAAAAACTTAGTTTTCCAGAAATGGTTTGAGTCTTTGTCTATTGACCTTAAATACACTATCATTCTTAGGGTTCTCAATGTCTATGGCCCCATGAAGATACACATGTTTGACAATAAAATAGCCACACCACCTAGATCTCAATTTTCTAGAGAATATGTGAAGACGAGAATTATAAAGCAGAACTTTTTGACTAATTTCAAAAGTTTTTCTTAAAATTGATTTGTCATGAAAAGCTTTATAAATCTTTGTGTTTTCATATGCATCATTTCTCAATTTCTCAATAATCAAAAATTTCAATGACAATGATAAGGTTTAGAGGCATCTTGTTTTGTTTAGAAATGGAACCCTATTTTTGACAGTTTTCATAACTTTTTCAAAATGTATAGCTGTCTTTAAATAAAGTGGGCCAATAAAATCTATACTGCAAGATTTTTGCAACTATTTTCTTTGAAGAAAAGAAACCTCCACATGCTTCTGAGTGAAAAAATTTATGACATTACTTACCTCATTGTTGGGCACACATCTCCAAATGATTTGATCAGGATAATTGAGATGAGATCTTTCATGTTACAAGAAAATTGATTATGTTAGCAAACCAAGGCTTGGAATTGACAGAAAATAAAAATTAATTTGGAAAAGAATCATTAATAGGTGTGATATCAAAAGGTGAGCCTGTTGTAAGTATAGACAAATGATCTGCAACAACATTTTTGGCTTCTTTCTTATCTTTTATTGTGATGATGAATTCTTGAAACAACAAAATCCACCGTATCAACTTAGGTTTGCAAAAACTTGTTTAGAAAATCAACAAGTACACCGAATTATCAACGTAATAAAATTGACGATTAAGAGGGGAAAACACACTAAAAAGCACAAAATTAAGAGGGGGAAAAATAACAAAGCACATGAATGTAAAACACATTAAGAATGTAAACACATGAAATTAAAACACTAAGGATCTGACTTTACTTAATTCAATAATCTATCATAGACAATAGAGTAGCTTTGGGACCTTCATTCTAATTAATTTCTAATCATTCAATTGATGGGAAGAGTCCCTTAATTAATTAAAACTCAATTCCATAGTCTAAACCTTAACTCTTAAAAGCATGAACTTTACTCTATGGATTCTCATGGAAATTACCACAATTCTCCTACACAACCTATAGCCTTTATTCCTAGATGATTATAAATCATGGCACTTATTGTTTATAGTTTAAGTTGTATGCAAACCTCCTGATTCTACACACATCTCACTAGATCAATTTATGAGTAGCCAATTCATAAAAGCATTAAGAACCATAATAAGCACTCAAATTGAATAAAAAAGAAATTATTTAACATTTCAATCTTAATATATGTCGATTGAATCAAGTTATATATTCACCCTAGAAACACACGAATTTAACTACACATGACAAAAGAGAAGAAGAAATAGGAAGAATAAAATAAAAATATATACAGAGCTCAACCTTCCATAAAAAAAAAATATTTACAAATAAGCAGTATAAACCAGCCATTAAATATTTATTAACAAGTAGGCGGTATAAACCAGCCACCAAATAAATATTAACAAAGGTGTGGTATAAACCAGCCACCAAATATATATTAACACATAGTAAATAAATATTAACAAGGGTGTGGTATAAATTAACCACCAAATAAGTTAGTAAGCAGATAAATTAAAAAGTTAGTAAGCAGGTAAATTAAAATGTTAGAAGCAGGTAAATTAAAATGTTAGAAAGTTAGATTTAAAGTGCAGAAAGTAAAATACAAAAAATAAAGTGCAGAAAGTAAAGTACAGAAAGTAAATTAACAATATGAAAACTAGAGAGAGGCAGAGCCCCACCAGAGCCGGCAAAGAAGGAAGAAGAGAAGAGTCAAGATTGAGATATTATTAGAACATAAAGTAAAAACTAGAGAATCAGCAAGTCAATTTTTTTTCAGTGAGAGAGAAGAGAAGAAAAAAATTTGTTTAATTAATAATTAAAAATTACAGAGGGAGAAGGGAGAGTTTCTCTCACCAAATTAGTACGTTAGTATGTACAAATAAAAAAATTAAAAGAGTAGAATATATATATATATATATACACACACACAAGATCCACAGGGAAAAAATATAAATATATATATACACAATATTTGTACAATAAATTTATTCTTCAAATCAAGTCCCCAGCAACGGTACCAAAAACTTGATGCGGATTAAAAGTTGTAAACCCAAGTGCAGGTTATTTCAAGTAATAAATTCTCAGGAGTCCGAGGTCGATCCACAGGGAATTAATGAAGAAAAATTTATTTGATGTAAAGTAAATATTTTGTCACAATAATAAAAGTGATAAAACTTAGTCACAAATAAAAAAGACTTACTTGAGTTAGGAGATCCACTCTTGGTAAGTAAATTAAGGATAAGATTAATTCTTTTTATAAATCAATTAGAATCCACACATAATGGAGGTTCCAGTCGAAAAATACAACATTCAAAGTTTATTAAAAATTATATACGTAATTATATTATGATTCATTTAATCATCTATTAAGACCACCACTTATAAATGGGCTCAAGCAATCATTGTGTCAACCTCTTGTCTACAATGAATCAAGATCTCCACTTTACAAAGAGGGTTTCTAAATTAATTGAAAACAAAATACAACACGTATAATTACTACTTGAAAATATATCATTTAAGCACAAGAAAGAAATTAATCTAACCTTAACTTATTACCAAGAACTTTATCCTTTCACCCAAGTAAAATAAAAATTAGTTACTCATAGACAAGAATAAAGAAAGAGAGAAGAAGAAGAAGAAGAAGAACATGGCTTCAATTTAAAACAGAAGAAAACTACAACAAGATAATCAAACAACACAATAGCATGATATTAATCTCTAAGACTAAGACTCCTCAAATAATCATCCATTAGTGCCTTTTATAGAGGATTAGGGATGCAAAATGACAAAGGGGCTGATTAATGAGTGAGTGGATGAGTGGGTGGTTGAGTGGAAAATGTCAAATGACTTTTGATGAGTTGAAAATTATTGAGATTCTTTATCTTTGAAATCATTTAGTGTTGAACTCATTATATTCGTCATTTTCTTCCCAAGTGGTATTCATAAAAGTTGTAGGATTTTGTTTTAGCTTTCAAATGCCATTAGTGTTAGCCCAAAATCTCCTACAACTCAAGATATGGTCTGATTACTGGGCACTGCTCAGGCTTAGCTACAGTTCCTCTGTTCTGACTTGGAAGCCCAATATGACCTCTAAGAAATTTAATAAGTCTTATGTTCTTCATGAAAGTTGTAGATGTGAGTCTTAACTTGTAGATGCCAATATTTCAGCCCAATTAAGTTCTTACAGCCCAAGTTATGCTCTGATTACTATACACTATTTAGGTTTCAATCACAAAACTCATGTTCTGAATTCCAAGACCAATTATCTCCACTAGATGTCTGATTTTGACCTAAATCTCTCATAAAAGTTGTAGATCTCTCTCTTATCTTTCCAATAAGGTAAAATACATAATTTTTAGACATTTAGAACTCAAGATATGGCCAAAATACAAAAATAGTGTAAGACGTAAATCATGCTGAAAAAATTAATTAAGTCCAATTTGAGTCTAAACTTACAAAACATAACTAAACTCAATCAATTAAGTACATAAAGAGTGTAAATGACTAAAAATAAGAGTTTATTAATATATAAAATATGTGATCATCACAACACTATAATTCAACGGAAGCTACCATCGAAGTTAAGGGATCCAAGAAGTTTTAGCATCCCTTGCACCATTGCAAAGTTGAATGTTGATAAGGCCTTATGTGACTTGAGCGTGAGTATTAATTTAATGCCATTGTTAATCCTGCGCATATTAGGAATTGAGAAAGTTAAGCCTACAATGGTCTTCCTTCAATTAGTAGATCGATCAATCAGACATCCGTACGGTATTGTGAAAAATTTACTAGTGAAAGTCAACAAATTTATTTTTCCAGTTGACTTTGTGGCCTTAGATATAGACAAGGATGTTGATATATTGTTAATTCTTGGAAGACCATTCCTAGAAACGTCAGGAACATTAATTGATATGCCTAGAGGAGAGCTTATTTTGAGGGTGGATGGAGATCAAGTGACCATAAATGTTTTTGATAAGTTTATCCTAACATCAGATCTTCATGCCCTTATTTCTTGCATTCAAGGTAAATCTCAAAAGGATTCATCTAGTAAGAACTCTGCACCATCGATTAATGTTGATTCTCCTACCTCTAAGATGGTTGAAATGGAAAAAATTCCTCCTAGTTCTCAGAATTTATTACAAACTGATCTGAAATCTTCTGGACAAACAAGTACAACTCCAGTTCAAAATATTTTTAGAGTGGATTCCAAGGCCAGTGACCAAGTATGGAGGCAAAAATATGCAAAAAGAAAGGTGTCATTGTGTTTCTCCTACTTTAAGCCACCATAAATAAAAGATAACATTGAGCTAATGACGTTAAACAAGTACTTTTTGGGAGGCAAATGAAATTTTCTTTCTTTTTTTTTACTCTTTCATCCTTTCAGTTTCAGTTAGTTATTTGCTTTTGCTATTATTTTGTTGTTTCTTATTTTATTAACATTTTTGTTCTTATTTTGAAGCTAATGTTTAGTCAGCTTAGGTACCTTCCTGAGTTCGGAGCCATTGTAGGAGAATGTATACAGCTGTCGCCCACCAAAAAATTTTTTCTTCTCTTTCCTTTAGCTTTTTATTTTCATATTTATTTATTTGTTCTTTTTTATTT
Source organism: Ormosia semicastrata (assembly GCA_029884595.1). Lineage (NCBI taxonomy): Eukaryota > Viridiplantae > Streptophyta > Magnoliopsida > Fabales > Fabaceae > Ormosia > Ormosia semicastrata. Next base: position 77,914,383 of record JAQQTO010000063.1, on the reverse strand, counting down.
TATTTTGTTTTCATCACCTTATTGTGTTTTGAGTCATTCTATGCATGTCGGTTTCTTGAATTGAATATCGAATAATTGCTTGAATTGAGGATTGATTTATTTTCTTGGGATAGTACATGAGAATCTATGAGTTATATTTATCTCTATTATTTCAATTGTGTGTGGATGTTCTTCCCATTTTTATGTTTAATAGACTTTGGAATTTAATTACATGTCAAGCTTAGAGAAAGTTTATGGGAATGCATATGTATGGATGATTTGTATCTAGAAGTTGTTTGATTCTCTCTTGAGGTGAAATCCTAGACAATATAGGATTAAGGAAATGATAAGGGCATTCTTTGAACCATTTGAGCCTTTCAAGCTAACTTGTAAACACAGTATATCCTTAGGTTCCTTTTGCAACCTCGTTTATGTTTGGCCTTAATTTCTTTTCTTTACCCACATTTACCTTTCCTATGCCTATAATAAAAAAGAAAAAAAAATTCCTTCTTACACACCCTTTGTTGAGTGCATATCTTGTATTATTTTATTATTCAAACCTTATTTAGTCTTTGTGCATGAAGTATTTATGGAGCTGAAAAGTTTTATAATCAAAATTCTAAAAAAAAAAAAAAGAAAGTCCACCCAAAGTATTGCAAAGAAATAAGTTTAGGGGTGGAGGTTGTTGACAAAAAAAGAAGAGAATAATGTATTGTTTCTTATTCTCTGCCTTGAACTTGTTCTACATTTTGTGACTTGAATTTTAAAATTTGCATGATTTTGTATCTCAACTTTTGCTTTCATTATCCTACCCTTTCTTCTTAACCTGTACCCTTGACCTTACATTACACTTTGTAAAGTCTCTTTTGATCCTTGGTTATATACTGTTTACATTAGTGGAGAGAGAGATGAAGAACAACCCTATGAATGTGGGTTTGATGTGCATTTGTAGTTTTTATAAATCTATTTGGGTTTATACTTTATGAATAGATTTAGTTTTTCATTCATGTTTTTGGGAAGTCATTTTTGCATGAAAGTTGTAACACCCTAGCTCTAATACCAACTAATGTAACACCCTAGTTAGGGCATCACATTTCTGACTTCCGACTCATAATCTGAAAATAAGTTCGCACAAAGTTTGAGTTATAAAAGATGGGTTTCAAAATTTCTTCTTTACTGAAACGTAAATTTACAAAAAATATTAAGTAATATTGAAAATCATATTTCAACTATTCATTATGCAATATTGACACCAATTAATATCACAATTTAAAGAGAAATATAAAATTAATAGACTTATTTTTTTTCTTTTTTTTTTTTACAGTAGCAAACCCCATGACGGGTTCTACTTAATAGCACGGTACAACACTAACGAGAAACTTTAACATACTTATTCCTTTTTCTGTTCATCTTGATGCATCAGACATCTGTTCCTTTATCAACACTGCACACCTTCGAGTCCTGAATGTCCACTCCTTATTGTTGTCACCAATCTCAGAGTATCCATCGCCCGTTATGTCTAAGATAACTCGATCTTTCTATTATTTGATTTTAACAGTACAGACACAGCAAAACAACATAACAAAGAGGTGAGATCACCTACACCAATACCGACATGGCAGCACAGAGATAACACAAATAGCTATATCATACAGATAGATCATACCATAATCATGCTATCAGCATTAATCAACTATCATCATCTAATCATTTATCAGTTCAATCATCATTTAAGTACTCAAAACAATTATCATAACCAATAACCAATATTCCCCAATTAATATATCACACAGATATAAATGCTCAGATTTATGCATATGTACAAAGACTCAGTTTATCAAAAACGACTCCATGGAGGTTTTCACAATTTCGAGAAGAATGCTCTGGTTAATTGTCAGCCTTAGCCCAAAGACAATCTCCCAGTCGTTGAAAAGAATCGTGTTCTTGTCGGGTATCGTCAATGCGTTGCAACGGACTGCATCGCCAAGTGGCACAGGGTACTCGCCAGCTGTCCACTGGTCGACCGCCGCGCCTCGACGCCCCCAAGATCCATCATAGACCTCACTATCAATTCTCATTCCCTCTTCAACCACAAGGGCCATAATAGCTATTAGCTATATTTTATACAACGCACGAATATATCAGTGCAAGTCTAACCCCAACGGACCAAATCTTTTCAATTTCATTTGTTCAATGTAATCATATGCTTCAACGCATATTTTTCCAATGCACGTATAATGCACCAAATCCAATCACAGATATATCTTTCCAATGCATGTATAATGCACCAAATGCCAATCACAGGCAAAACATGTCATTTTCTTACATAACATCATATACTGGGTTTACAGTATTTATACTGTATTTTCAATAGGAAAATCATATTATCACTATATTCTTCATTTTTCCCAAATCATTTCCAAACACCACCTTCTTCAAAATAAATTGAAGTTCAAGAATATTTTTGTTTACAAAAACTTAATTTCTCAAGTGATTAAAATGCTCTGATTCCCTTTTCAAATTCCTTGTGTTAAATCAATTATATTTCCACTTGGAAAAATTACTTTGTTTTATCAAAATCTAGGCATTACAAGCCTTTAAAAATGTGGACATGACTATTGAAAATTATCAAAACATTTTTCCTTCTAAATTGATATGGTTTTACACAAACAAAACCATTAAAATTTTGTTTTCAAACCCGAAGTACCGATGGTTATAAAAACCAAACTTATTTGTTCAAATTCATTTTTACTTTCCTTTCAAATTCATTTTTACTTTCTTTGTAAATCCTTTTTCACTTTCTTTGCAAATCCTTAAAATCAACGTTTGCCCGTTTCATTCAAAACTCATATTTAGAAAAACACTTTAATTCCCTTTTCAAAATCCTTAATTGAAAATTCTTGTGAGACTCGCTTTTCGACGAAAAATAACATGGCAGAATGATGAAAAAAAAGTCAGCCATAAAGGGGATTTGGTGACAGAATGACCGAGTTACCATTTTGACAAGAACGGTCAAGAATCAATTTCTGTCGAATGAATGTTCTGTCGAATGAAGATCAAAAACTGTCAAATATGCTAGAAGATTAGCAGAAATCCTAATTCGACGGATGGGTGTTGACGTTGGAGAAATCTTCTAGTGTTGAACCGATGAAAACTCAAAATGGTCAGAAATTCTGATTCGACGGATTTTGACATTCTTACTCGACAGATTTGGCATTCTTACTCGATGAATTTTGACATTCTTACTCAACAGATTTGGCATTTTTACTCGACGGATTTTGACATTGGAGAAGTTTCTCTCCTAAGTGATCAGAAACTCTACTAGACGGATTTTGACATTCTTACTCGACAGATTTGGCATTCTTACTCGAAGGATTTTGACATTGGAGAAGTTTCTCTCCTAAGTGATCAGAAACTCTACTCGACGGATTTTGACATTCCTACTCGATGGATTTGGCATTCTTACTCGACGGATTTTGAGAAATTTCTCTACTAAATGGTTATTAAAAACCGTGTTCTTATTCTCTTGAAAAAAATAAACCATAGTTTTGGAAGCTCAAAACCATGACCTTCTCTTTGGTCTTTGGAGCCAAAATTTCTTATTTTATCGTACTTTCATCATAATATATTCAATATATCCTCAACATTCATATCATAAACATACCATATAAGCAAATAGAAATCATACTAAGCATGCATACAAAAGTAAATCATGGAAAACATATCAAGCATAGACAAAAATAATCAAAGTACATAACACACAAATTATTACATGACCATGGATATGAATCCTCACATGGATTCACCATCCATCAAATATAAAACTATCTCTCACCACCATGCTTGGTTGGTGAGATGGATCTCTCTCTTACCTCTTGAAGATCCTCAAAAACTCCTTGTTTTGCTTCTTTTTCCAAGTCCTTCACCACCAAGGGCTTCTCAAATACAAAACAAAATATATAAAAATTAATATACTAAGCTTGATTAAGAGGAACCATGGATCAAACATGGTTTAGATCATGAAAAAGAAGAGAAGAAATGAAGTCTTCTTATACTTCACCTCAAAAACCCCATAACTTTGTTCTTGAAGAAAGTCCATGAAGATGAATGATTTAGAGAAAGTCTCCAACATGAAAGTTGCTTAGAATATCATGTAGATTCAAGATCTATGGTTGGATGAAATTAAAAGTGATGGGTGGTGCTTTCGGTGGTCATGGCCGAACCATTTGGTGAGAAAATAAAGGAAAATGGTTGTTTTGTGTTCTTGGCTTGGTTGAGTGATGAAGATGAATGATTTAGAGAAAGTCTCCAACATGAAAGTGTTTTGAATTGATGAGAGGATTCAAGATATGTAGCTAGATAAAATTATGGAAGATTGGAAGTGGTTCCATGGGTGGTGACCGAATGCTCAAGGAAGGAAAGAAAATGGTGTTGTTCTTAGTGTTCTTGACAAATTGGAAGAGAGAGAAGAGAGAGAATAAGTTAAGTGTTGATACAAATGAAATCAAATGGCTGAATTGAAGTGGGCAGCCGTAGCATTGCATGGAGAGAAAGAAGAAAATAACTTTGCTTTAGGAAAATGACTAATAATTGGTTAAGACATCTAATTAATGTCTTCAAGCTTTTTCTTTGGCCTAAAAAGGCTACTCCAACATGTCTCTTCTTCTTTCTTGCTTCTCCAACCGTCCCCCCCTTCATCATGCAATCCAAAGGAAGCAAACAAAACAATAATGGTCATATTGACTATGACAAACAATAATGGTCATTAATTTAGTTTGCATGGCTATTATTGGTGGTTCAAGAACTATGTAAAAGTCTCCCCAAGCTGCATGAAAATCGTGTGGCTCCTTGAGTATTTTAGGGAATTAATTGTTCTCAATTTTCACCTAATTGCATGCTAATTAATTAGGTAATTAGTTAGGTTAAATTTCCTAACCAATCTTAACTAACATTCTAACTATATAACTAATTAATTAACATACTATTTCACATATTATAATCTCTAATTAAAATTAGGATATCTAATTAAGAATTAGATTATAACAATTTAATATTTAATTTAGTTTACTTAACTTGTTAATTAGGCCATTAGATTAATCAAATTAGGCTTAATTAGTTACTAATCAAATCATTGTTGACTTCATCTTTTCTTTAGCCTAAAAAGGCTACTAAAAATATTGTCTCCTCCTTGTCCAAGCACTCCAAAACCGTCTCCCCCTTCCATAATGCATGAAGTTGTCATCTTTTTTTTTTTATACAATTATTTGAAGCATTCCTAGCCATTGATTAATTCAATGGTTAGGATTTAGGTAGACTTTTAATTTAGAAGACTAAATCTAAGCCATTGGATCATTCTCCTTTAAATTCTAGCCATTAGATGTGTCTCCAAAATAAATGGTCAAGATTACTTCTTCTTACTTTTAATCCAAGGGTCATAATTAGTCTTTGCTACTTTTTAAGACCAAATCTCCACCCTTGATTAATTCTTCATCCAATGGTCATAAATGGTCTTTGTCACTTTTTAAGACCAAATCTCCACCCTTGATCAATTCTAAATCCAATGGTTGTAAATGGTCACTTTATATAATTAATTTTACACCGTTGATTAAATCTACGGTTGATATTGAAGTTTGCCTAATTAAGTTTATTCTCACACCATTGATTAAATCAATGATGATTATCTTATGTTTCTTTATTAAATTTATTTCTTAACCGTTAATTGAATCAATAGTGGATATCCAAACCACCAATGTTGACTTAAGCAATATAATTTCTATTTTTATCTACTAAAAATTCCACGAAAGAATATATTTACTGTATTTTTATCTTCCGATAAATAAATACAGTACAAAACAAATTTTCTAAAATTGTTTTCGGATTCAGGTTTAGTAAGATCCCCTGTCTCCGTCTAAACAGTACAAATTTTTCTATGCGTAGAAAATTTTTTCACTTTGCGGGACCCACCTGGGCCCACGTAAGGTCACTTGGGCCCACCTAGGACCACCTGGGCCCACATATAGTAAAAAAAATTCATAATCATCCAAAAAAATCACAAATATTAGAAAACATATGAAAATCAAGTCAGATTGTTAAAAATAATTAACAGTCAAGAGAAATAAATACAGAAAGATTTTTTCCGGCCCAAAAATTATTATTTTCTTGACACAGAGTAAATCACTCAAAACGATCAAATATGCTGACGGAATAATCAAAATAATTTTACAGCACACAGAGATCACTAAATAGTAAAATTCTATTAACTGTCAAAATTACTGTTTAAGAGATAGGAAATTTGGGGTGTTACAATACTCCCCCTCTAAAAAGAAATTTCGTCCTCGAAATTTGAGAAACATGATTTCACACCCTCGGAATAAATAATGACATTATTCCTCATTTATCTTATTTTTCAATTCCCATGAAGCTTCCTCTCTTACATCTTGCTATACTATTCTAAACAACAAAATCTTTTTGCTGATGTTCAACTTCTCCTAAACAAACAAATATCTCATACTCCTATAATTACTGAAGATGTTGAATGTTACTCCAGAAAGAAAGAATTTCTATATCTCTTATATCAACATAACGACAATCAATCTTCACTCATGCCTAGAATAGTTTTTCTTAGATAACTTCCAACTAATGTAATGTAATGTTCAGCTAATGTATTGTATTACTTAAAATTTCCTTATCTTCGTATCACTACATATTCCAGCTTTTGCTTTTAACAGGAAATATCTCACTAGCCGAATTCTCCTTTCCACAGCACGATACCAGATACTTCCGTAAATTTTTTTTTCTATGATTTTCCATTACCGTCTTAAATTTTCCCATAGAAGAATTGTTCCAATCTTTTGAAGAATTCACCACGCTTCTGCTGCGTTACTCAGATACGTTAACACGGATACAAATATAGAAATATCCTTTCTTGCAAGATATTCCTTCAATTGCAGGAGATGAAAGAAAACATCATGGAAGATAACAAAACGAATCGAACTTGTTATCGAACATATCCAGCAAAGAATTGGATGTAACCTGATTTTCAAAAATGAATTTTCTCTGGATTACTCACACTCTGTTGAAATAATCTAATTGGATATGGTTGAAAAATAACCAATCCATTTTCAAAGACTACGTTTGTTTATGAAACAGATCAAACTAAAACAAAAATTTTGAGCAACGGATCAAACTAATACAAAGATTTGATCTATAACAACAATTTGAATAACTTGAATAGCTCGATTAGCTAAGAATAGAAACAAAACTAAACAAATTAGAGGATAACGAATAACTCTAACATATAATTGATCTACTCAATCATATGTCATAAAGAATAGGTTATTCATAGAAATATTCAGTATGGTTTATAGGATTAGCTCTAATGACATAATCTCCATTGATTAAATCTTCTACTCAGAACACTCCCGTTCAATTCAGAGTAACAACTTCCCTTACTATCTAAAATTTTTACTAATAGAAAACTCTATTTTCAAAGAACACATCAGAGATTATACTCTTTGAAAATGTGTCCAACTTTTTCGTAAATTGTTTTCTTGACGTACATTCCTTCATTAAGTACCTTCTTTCACATCCTTTACTGTTTTTGGTTTCCTCAATGGTTGTAAATACATCTTCCGTCGAAATCAATTACTTTCTCAATATCCTAAAAAAATATCAGGTTCCAAAATTACGAAATCTTATATTCCAAGACTGATTCTCTTCCGTCAGATTCTAAACTTCAACTTCCAGTTTCCACTGAACAGCGGTCCTTTGTTCGTGCAGTCGTCTTTCCACATTGCTCCCGTTGCTCTCATAGCTGCAATTGCATTACTAGTAACATGTTCCACTTCCACACAAGTATAACTAAGGCGTGCGGATCGAAATATAATGGATCTAATATTCATTATAAACAGCATTATTTCCTTTCAGAAAACAAACACAGAGAATACAACAAAGCAAAATAGACCTAATCACAAACCCCAAAAGACTCAAACCGTGCTCTGATACCAACTAATGTAACACCCTAGCTCTGATACCAACTAATGTAACACCCTAGCTAGGGCATCACATTTCTGACTTCCGACTCATAATCTGAAAATAAGTTCGCACAAAGTTTGAGTTATAAAAGATGGGTTTCAAAATTTCTTCTTTACTGAAATGTAAATTTACTAAAAATATTAGGTAATATTGAAAATCATATTTCAACTATTCATTATGCAATATTGACACCAATTAATATCACAATTTAAAGAGAAATATAAAATTAACAGACTTATTTTTTTTCTTTTTTTTTTACAGTAGCAAACCCCATGACGGGTCCAACTTAATAGCACGGTACAACACTAACGAGAAACTTTAACCTACTTATTCCTTTTTCTGTTTATCTTGATGCAGCAGACATCTGTTCCTTTGTCAACACTGCACACCTTCGAGTCCTGAATGTCTAATCCTTATTGTTGTCACCAATCTCAGAGTATCTATCGCTCATTATATCTAAGACAACTCGATCTTTCTATTATTTGATTTTAACAGTACAGACACAGCAAAACAGCATAACAAAGAGGTGAGATCACCTACACCAATACCGACATGGCAGCACAGAGATAACACAAATAGCTATATCATACAGATAGATCATACCATAATCATGCTATCAGTATTAATCAACTATCATCATCTAATCATTTATCAGTTCAATCATCATCCAAGTACTCAAAATAATTATCATAACCAATAACCAATATTCCCCAATTAATATATCACATAGATATAAATGCTCAGATTTATACATATGTACAAAGACTCATTTTATCAAAAACGATTCCATGGAGGTTTTCACAATTTCGAGAAGAATGCTCTGATTAATTGTCAGCCTTAGCCCAAAGATAATCTCCCAGTCGTTGAAAAGAATCGTGTTCTTGTCGGGTATCGTCAATGCGTTGCAACGGACTGCATCGCCAAGTGGCACAGGGGTACTCGCCACCTGTCCATCGGTCGACCGTCGCGCCTCGACCTCCCCCAAGATCCATCATAGACCTCACTATCAATTCTCATTCCCTCTTCAACCACAAGGGCCATAATAGCTATTAGCTATATTTTATACAATGCGCGAATATATCAGTGCAAGTCCAACCCCAACGGACCAAATCTTTTCAATTTCATTTGTTCAATGTAATCATATGCTTCAACGCATATTTTTCCAATGCACGTATAATGCACCAAATCCAATCACAGACATATCTTTTCAATGCATGTATAATGCACCAAATGCCAATCACAGGCAAAACATGTCATTTTCTTACATAACATCATATACTGGTTTTACAGTATTTATACTGTATTTTCAATAGGAATCATACTATCACTATATTCTTCATTTTTCCCAAATCATTTCCAAACACCACCTTCTTCAAAATAAATTGAAGTTCAAGAATATTTTCGTTTACAAAAACTTAATTTCTCAAGTGATTAAAATGCTCTGATTCCCTTTTCAAATTCCTTGTGTTAAATCAATTATATTTCCACTTGGAAAAATTACTTTGTTTCATCAAAATCTAGGCATTACAAGCCTTCAAAAATGTGGACATGACTATTGAAAATTATCAAAACATTTTTCCTTCTAAATTGATATGGTTTTACACAAACAAAACCATTAAAATTTTGTTTTCAAACCCGAAGTACCGATGGTTATAAAAACCAAACTTATTTGTTCAAATTCATTTTTACTTTCCTTTCAAATTCATTTTTACTTTCTTTGTAAATCCTTTTTCACTTTCTTTGCAAATCCTTAAAATCAACGTTTGCCCGTTTCATTCAAAACTCATATTTAGAAAAACACTTTAATTCCCTTTTCAAAATCCTTAATTGAAAATTCTTGTGAGATTGCCTTTTTAAAAATAACATGGCAGAATGATGAAAAAAAAGTCACCATAAAGGGGATTTGGTGACAGAATGACCGAGTTACCATTTTGACAAGAATGGTCAAGAATCAATTTCATGTCGAATGAAGGTTCTCAAAATGAAGATCAAAAACTCGTCGAATATGCTAGAAGATTAGCAGAAATCCTAATTCGACGGATGGGTGTTGACGTTGGAGAAATCTTCCAGTGTTGAACCGACGAAAACTCAAAATGGTCAGAAATTCTGATTCGACAGATTTTGACATTCTTACTCGACAGATTTGGCATTCTTACTCGATGGATTTTGACATTCTTACTCGACAGATTTGGCATTTTTACACGATGGATTTTGACATTGGAGAAGTTTCTCTCCTAAGTGATCAGAAACTCTACTAGACGGATTTTGACATTCTTACTTGACGGATTTGGCATTCTTATTCGACAGATTTTGACATTCTTACTCGACAGATTTGGCATTCTTACTCGATGGATTTTGACATTGGAGAAGTTTCTCTCCTAAGTGATCAGAAACTCTACTCGACGGATTTTGACATTCTTACTCGACGGATTTGGCATTCTTACTCGACGGATTTTGACATTCTTACTCGACGGATTTGGCATTCTTACTCGACGGATTTTGAGAAATTTCTCTACTAAATGGTTACTAAAAACCGTGTTCTTAGTCTCTTAAAAAAAATAAACCATAGTTTTGGAAGCTCAAAACCGTGACCTTCTCTTTGGTCTTTGGAGCCAAAATTTCTTGTTTTATCGTACTTTCATCATAATATATTCAATATATCCTCAACATTCATATCATAAACATACCATATAAGCAAATAGAAATCATACTAAGCATGCATACAAAAGTAAATCATGGAAAACATATCAAGCATAGACAAAAATAATCAAAGTACATAACACACAAATTATTACATGACCATGGATATGAATCCTTACATGGATTCACCATCCATCAAATATAAAACCATCTCTCACCACCATGCTTGGTTGGTGAAATGGATCTCCCTCTTACCTCTTGAAGATCCTCAAAAACTCCTTGTTTTGCTTCTTTTTCTAAGTCCTTCACCACCAAGGGCTTCTCAAATACAAAACAAAATATATAAAACTTAGTATACTAAGCTTGATTAAGAGGAACCATGGATCAAATATGGTTTAGATCATGAAAAAGAAGAGAAGAAATGAAGTCTTCTTATACTTCACCTCAAAAACCCCATAACTTTGTTCTTGAAGAAAGTCCATGAAGATGAATGATTTAGAGAAAGTCTCCAACATGAAAGTTGCTTAGAATATCATGTAGATTCAAGATCTATGGTTGGATGAAATTAAAAGTGATGGGTGGTGCTTTTGGTGGTCATGGCCGAACCGTTTGGTGAGAAAATGAAGGAAAATGGTTGTTTTGTGTTCTTGGCTTGGTTGAGTGATGAAGATGAATGATTTAGAGAAAGTCTCCAACATGAAAGTGTTTTGAATTGATGAGAGGATTCAAGATATGTAGCTAGATAAAATTATGGAAGATTGGAAGTGGTTCCATGGGTGGTGATCAAATGCTCAAGGAAGGAAAGAAAATGGTGTTGTTCTTGGTGTTCTTGACAAATTGGAAGAGAGAGAAGAGAGAGAATAAGTTAAGTGTTGATACAAATGAAATCAAATGGCTGAATTGAAGTGGGCAGCCGTAGCAATGCATGGAGAGAAAGAAGAAAATAACTTTGCTTTAGGAAAATGACTAATAATTGGTTAAGACATCTAATTAATGTCTTCAAGCTTTTTCTTTGGCCTAAAAAGGCTACTCCAACATGTCTCAACATGTCTCTTCTTCTTTCTTGCTTCTCCAACCGCCCCGCCCCCCCTTCATCATGCAATCCAAAGGAAGCAAACAAAACAATAATGGTCATATTGACCATGACAAATAATAATGGTCATTAATTTAGTTTGCATGGCTATTATTGGTGGTTCAAGAACCATGTAAAAGTCTTCCCAAGCTGCATGAAAACCGTGTGGCTCCTTGAGTATTTTAGGGAATTAATTGTTCTCAATTTTCACCTAATTGCATGCTAATTAATTAGGTAATTAGTTAGGTTTAATTTCCTAACCAATCTTAACTAACATTCTAACTATATAACTAATTAATTAACATATTATTTCACATATTATAATCTCTAATTAAAATTAGGATATCTAATTAAGAATTAGATTATAACAATTTAATATTTAATTTAGTTTACTTAACTTGTTAATTAGGCCATTAGATTAATCAAATTAGGCTTAATTAGTTACTAATCAAATCATTGTTGACTTCATCTTTTCTTTAGCCTAAAAAGGCTACTAAAAAAATTGTCTCCTCCTTGTCCAAGCACTCCAAAACCGTCCCCCCCTTCCATAATGCATGAAGTTGTCATCTTTTTTATTTTATACAATTATTTGAAGCATTCCTAGCCATTGATTAATTCAATGGTTAGGATTTAGGTAGACTTTTAATTTAGAAGACTAAATCTAAGCCATTGGATCCTTCTCCTTTAAATTCTAGCCATTAGATGTATCTCCAAAATAAAGGGTCAAGATTACTTCTTCTTACTTTTAATCCAAGGGTCATAATTAGTCTTTGCTACTTTTTAAGACCAAATCTCCACCCTTGATTAATTCTTCATCCAATGGTCATAAATGGTCTTTGTCACTTTTTAAGACCAAATCTCCACCCTTGATCAATTCTAAATCCAATGGTTGTAAATGGTCACTTTATATAATTAATTTTACACTGTTGATTAAATCTACGGTTGATATTGAAGCTTGCCTAATTAAGTTTATTCTCACACCATTGATTAAATCAATGATGATTATCTTATGTTTCTTTATTAAATTTATTTCATAACCGTTAATTGAATCAATAGTGGATATCCAAACCACCAATGTTGACTTAAGCAATATAATTTCTATTTTTATCTACTAAAAATCCCACGAAAGAATATATTTACTGTATTTTTATCTTTCGATAAATAAATACAGTACAAAACAAATTTTCTAAAACTATTTCCAGATTCAGGTTTAGTAAGATCTCCTGTCTCCGTCTAAACAGTACAAATTTTTCTATGCGTAGAAAAAAGTTTCACTTTGCGGGACCCACCTAGGCCCACGTAAGGTCACTTGGGCCCACTTAGGACCACCTGGGCCCACATATAGTCAAAAAAATTCATAATCATCTACAAAAATCACAAATATTAGAAAACATATAAAAATCATGTCAGATTGTTAAAAATAATTAACACTCAAGAGAAATAAATACAGAAAGATTTTCCCCGACCCGAAAATTATTATTTTCCTGACACAGAGTAAATCACTCAAAACGATCAAATATGCTGACGGAATAATCAAAATAATTTTACAGCACACAGAGATCACTAAACAGTAAAATTCTGTTAACTGTCAAAATTATTGTTTAAGAGATAGGAAATTTGGGGTGTTACAAAAGTTGCATGTGAGAGACGATGTAACAATTGGATTTTACATGTGTGACACTTTGAAAATAGATTGTGAAGTAGTTTTTGAGGATATACATGATATTCAGTACCTGGTATTGCCATGTTTAAGTCTGAATGTTTTTAGTTTGTAGTTGTTTTTGGATTTTTTTTTATTTTTATTTCTTTTTCTTTTTCTTTTTGCTAGAGGACAAGTAATATTTAAGTTTGGGGGTATTTGATGAGTGTAAAATACACTCATCTTTTAGGTTTATTTTTTAGGATTTTTAATTTATTTTTATTTAGTTTTTGTTTTTGTTTTTTTTATTTATTTGTAAATAATTATCTTTTCACATAATCATATTTGAATTTTCAGGATAAATCATCAAATTTTGTGAAAAAATAAGAAATTCCTAAAGATGTATATTTAAAGGATTCTTATCTTATTCTTAGATGCTAATTAGGGTTCTAATTAGATGTAAAACCTTAAATAAGGATTAGATTGAATATTGGATAAGGATTCTCAAAAAGATTTGATTTGGAGCAAAATTCAGATTCCTGCACTATCTTAATCATTCCTCATTAATTGAGTCATATTTTAGGTTACAGAGATCAGATTAGTGCATCATTTATGGCATTGAAAAGCTAACAGAAAATCCTACAACTTCTTTGTTGAGATTAAGGGCAAATTCTGCCATTTGGAGGATAAGAAAAATCGTACAAGTCAGATACGAAAAGCTGTCAGCTTTTCTATAAAAGGGAAAAAATGAGTTTTATAAAGGAGCTCTCTTTTTAACACACTTGGACAGAAGACAGCAGTCATCAAGAGTTACAAACCCTAAAGTGGTGTGGGCACAATTAGGCTTGAAGATTAGGAATTCTCTTCAACCTTTCCACATTTCTATAATAGAATTTGTCATATTCTTCCCTTTGTATTCTTCTTTTTCCATGTGTAACTAAAACCTTTTTCATTAGGGTGATGATAGATCTTATTCTTAAATGATGTAAATTTTTTTGTGGATTTAATTAATGTTTCTATTTTATGATTTATGTATTTTTCTCTTTTCTTAACACTTTTCTGAATCTAGCCTATTTGTGAATGATTTTTGGGTTGATGTATGATTTGAGAAAATTTGCATGAACCTAGAACTTGTGATAAACAGCATAATTTCTGCAATCACTAGGAATAGACATTGTGGGTTATATGGTCTTTCTTTTAATTTTCTCGTTTTTAATAATGCCTTTCTATTTGAGGTTAGATTAAGAGATTAGTTAATTCTAAATAGTGTAAGAGGATTAGTATACCAAGGGATTGGATATTAATTAATTTTGGGAATTGACCATGAATCATTGGAATAAAATTTGATTAAACTAATATTTGATTTTATTTTTAAAGAGTTCAAGTGAAATCTGACCCCTAACACTTTCATATCATTGTTTTCCATCTTAACCCAATTAATTAAATTTTACTTTTGTTATTTTTGTTTAATCTTTCTTAGTATTATTTTTACTAATTTTCTTTTCGATAGCTTGAATAGTATCGATTTGGCGAATTTAGTAATTGATAACATAATCTTCGTGGGAGCGATACTCTTATTCACTTTTTATTACTTTTGCGATTCGGTGCACTTATCGATTTCACAACAAATCTGATCAAAGGTAACACTAATTGAGAAAACCCCTTAATGAATCTTCTATAATATCTTGCTAATCCTAGAAAACTCCTGATTTCAGTGATGGTTGTTGGTCACTCCCATTGCATTATTGCTTCCACTTTATTAGGATCAACTAAGACCCCTTTTGTGATATGGCATGCCCTAAAAATTTTACTTCTTTAAGCCAGAATTTGTATTTTTCTAATTTAGCAAACAACTGCTTTTCTTGTAGAATTTGAAGGACCTGTCTAAGATGTAGTTCATGTTCTTCTGCTGTCTAAGGTCCAAAAATACAATTCATGTAATCCATGAATACTGTTGGGCATTAGTTAGTCCAAAAGGCATAACTAGATATTCATAATTGTAACACCCCTCGATTTAATAACCAATGCACAATCGTCATTACGTCATGGTCACTAAATTTTGGCGTGCTAACATTGTCAAATAACAAACTTTACAAAAATATTAATCATTTCGCATATGAGGAAAATAGGAGCCATGAATGAGTAGTTACATATACAATACCAGTTAAATTATGAATTATAATATGTGCTCGAATTACAGCATATAAGACTGGATAATCATCTTAAAACATACATATACCCAAAATACACTTTATATAGGTAATGCAAAATAAAATATAAACAACCTATAATATATCTACGACTAAGGAGTTGGGCACTCCATCGAATCCCGAATGCATGAGGCAACTCCGAGCTCACCAGAGTAGTGAGAAATACAGGATAAGGTCTTCAATCGCAGTCCTCTTCATGGTCAAACGTCAGATCCCCAGCATGTTAAATACGAAAATGAGAAGGGAGGAAGAAAAAGCTGAGAGCTTTACCTTAAAGCTCCAACCTTTAAGCTTCAAAGATGTAAGAGAATGAAGATAAAGAGAATGGTGAGCTTAGAAGATGACTTCCTCAATTATGGTGGTCCTCCAAACACAAGGATGGTGCAAGGAGTGTGACGGTTTTTGAAGATAGAAATGGAGGTGTTGGTGGTAATGAGGTTGCTGCTGTAGAGTGAAAAGAGAAAGGGAGAAAGATGAGTGAACAATGAGCTGCGTATTGGGAGGAGGGGAAATGTGAGAAAAAAAAGTGAAATATGCTCCCCCTATAGTCAAATGTGCTGCACAAAAATGGGAGGAGAGAGAGTGAATAGTGGCTGGGAAGGAAGCTTCCTAGAAGTTTCCTTGAAGCTTCCTTGAGAAGCTTCCTTGAGAAGCTTCGTGCGCTTCTCGATAAAGTGCATAGTAAGCTTGTCTCCAAATTAAATACATCCGACAGATGATTAATTACACTGTTAAAATTATTTTCTCAGTGAATAAAAGTTACGGTTGATGAAAATAATATTTTATTATTCATCAGATGATTTTATGATATAGTGATTTTATTTATCAGATAAAATCTTGAAAAATCCAAATCTCGTAAACTATGCCCGGCCTCGGGTTTAGTAAGATCCCCCGTCGACCCGTTGACAGTTCAAGGTTTACCAGCCTCAGGGAAAATATTTTATTTTCCCGGCTCTGCTTAGCACATACGCAAAACGAGGAATATATTAAAATATTTAACATTTTTAGAAAATTCCACAAAAATCACCAAAAATCACAAATATTATAAAATGATTGTTTATAATGAAATAATTAATTTTTGGGATGTTACAATAATGTCCATATCTAGTTCTGAAAGTAGTTTTAGGAATATCTTCTAGCTTAATTCTATTTTGATGGTATCCTGATCACATATCTATCTTAGAGAACATTAAGGCTCTCCTAAGTTGATCCAACAATCATCAATTCTTGGAAATGGATATTTGTTTTTAATGGTCACTTTGTTCAGATGATTGTAATCTGCACATAACGGTAAACTTCCATCCTTTTTCTTCACAAAGAGCACATGGACTCCCCAAGGTGACACACTAGGCCAGATAAATTTCTTGTGTAACACCCTAATATTGATACTTGGATATATCTAACATATACAAATATAAATAGTACCAACTATATCACTTCTTACTTAACTACCTCATAATATATCCATAATCACAATCAAGTCATTATAGAGAGTCTTAAGAAAATGCGGAAAACATATAACTCATACATATACATATATATATACACACACACACAACACTAGCCACAAAAAGGCATAAAGCAGTACATAACTCTGATTACGTTACAAAGCAAGTATAATTAAATACAAGTTATGAACTAAAACAATAAAACTAGAGCTACACTAGTCTTTTAGCTTCTTTTCCTTCTTTTTCTTTGAAAATCCTTCACCTGGATTTACATGACAACACAACAGGGTAAGAATCAATAATTCTCAATATGAATAAACCAAAACCAGTTATACGTAACATAATAAACATAATCTTAACACATGCTATAATAAGACATGTTTAAATTCTCTGCAAGGTTTAACTTTAATAACTAGATAAACCAAGTTAAATATTCATACATTCATACTTACATAGCTCATTTAAGGCCCAAGCATGTTTTACTAGGAACTCTGGTTTCTCATGTTTACTTGTTGTAGAGAGGAAAAACTATAACCTCATAGTACGTGTAAGCCTAGCTCTTGGTTTGGAATGGCTTATTCTATTTAGAAACTTTTGACTCCCTTTCTTCTGGCCAAATGACAATGAATACCATGAAGGGTCACACTCATAGGAAAAATACTACCAATCTATCCTAGTTTACTAGCATCTAATACACCATATCATCACATCTTAAGTGATAACTAAAGTAACACTAAGTTGCCAAAAGTGCTAGATACTTACCCAAGGCAATCCACCACTTTTGGTTGTTTAACAGCCTGAGGTTTCTTATCTATGCTAAGTGGTCATTTCTATCTTGAAAAATCCCTAATAGCATCTTAACATACTCTAAAAAGCATGTATAATGGGTCCCATCAAGTAGGAAACCTTATTTCAACAAGATAAAAATCTTGTGAAATTCTATTCTGGGTACTCAGGTGCTAACCCTTGGGCGCTTAAGCGCTGGTCGCGCGCTCAGGCTGTGGGATAGGCACTCAGGTGCTCTGAGCATGCATCGGGCAGAAAATCTCTGGTCATTGGGTGCTTAGGCGCCCACTGCTAGAACTCAAGCACCGGCATACTAGAGTGTATGCCTGTTTTACTGGGCATTGGGCACTTGGGCGCTCATCTCCTAGCGCCTAGGCGCCCACGCACCTGAACTAATTCTGTAGAATGGTTTCTACAGAATTAGTTTTTCCAAACCAATTTCATTTATTAAGCTAATGGATTATAAGCACTAACTAATCCTAAACATGATCTATAAACATGATAGAATCATCAAATACTAACTTAATCCATTTATCATAGATTAATGAGCAAGAATGCAACCCACAAAACCTATTTTTCTAACTTCGAAGATTGTGGAAAAACAAGGGCCTAACCAAGTCCCTAACCACCACTAAGCATCAAACATATCAAATTCAGGCCATTATTAAGTTCACAAACAAGAATCAAGCATGAAGAACTATAAACAACAATCAATACCATTTTTATTCAATAAGTCACCACTATGCAACAAGTTGAAACAAGGAAAAAAATGAAATTATGAAACAAATCCCCTACATCTTGAAGCCAAGATGATGAACTTTATACCCTAACTTTGCTTTTCGATCTTCCTGGTTCCTCTTCTTTCTTCCTCATTTTCTTCCATTTTCCTTTGTTTCCTTTTGTTTCTGTTTTCTCTCTTTCGCCGTGAGAGAAATGGAGGATGAGAAGTCAAAAATGACTTCTTATAGATAACTTCTAAAGTTTGCTGAAACATTTTATCTCTTAGTAATACTTTGATCTTACTAAATCAAGTATCCTAACTTCTATAGGTAATAAAATAAATCTTAAGATTCATCAAAATACTCATTGCATCATTTACATAAGTTTCCATATCTACGACTCATCAATCCGGTATTAAATCACACAACTAATATGCTTAAAAATACCACACTAACTCTGATTATCTTAAAACTTTAACTACATCTCAGTTCATATTTTTGTGACCTAGAAATAAATTCTCCACATTTATTTCCTTCAACTAAGCCTGTTATGCTATTATTGAGTCATTTTAAGCTACTTTTCACATTCTGTATTGCAGCAAAGTGCCTAAACTAACTCAGTTCATCACAATATTAAACCAACATGTCAAGCAAGTAATATGCTACCTATGTAATCATATACAAGACTAACATGTTTTAGAAGATGTTACATATTGTCTAAGAGTTCCTTTATTTGCTTCATAACATTATAAGAAAACAGCGATTTTGTGGTAGATTTTTTGAGACAGATTCAAATTTGTCGCAATTGCAGAAGATGTTAAGGTGGATTATAATCTGTCTCAATTTGCATTGAATTTTATGGCAGATTATTTTTGTGGTGGATTTTTGCTACAAAGTGTCCTCTGCAAAATTTTTTCGGTGACATTTTCATCGTGAAATGTTTCTGTAGTTGGTAAAAAAGGTTTGCGGTGGATATTTCCACCGCAAACTTAATAAAATATAAAAAAATCTGGAGGAAAATTAAAAAAAATTAACAATTTGCAGCGAACAAATCTGTCACAAAATTCACCGCAATTTATAAAATAATAAATTTACGATGGACAAATTCTGTTGCAAAACTGATAAACTAATAAAAAATTCGTAAAAAAATTTTAAAAAATTTTTACTGGTGAAAAAATCCACTGCAAAAAGTTCCACAATTTAAAAAATAAAGTTGCGGTGGAAAAATTCATCACAAAATATATGACGTAATAAAAAATTCATAAAAAATAATAAAAAAATTTGTGGTGAAAAAAATTGCAGCAATTTAAAAAATGTATTTGCGGCAGATTTTTCCGCCACAAAATATATAAAAGTAATAAAAAATTCGTAAAAATCATTAAAAATTATTCCGGCGAAAAAATCCACCACAATTTAAAAAATGATTTTGCGATGGAAAAATTTGTCGCTAAAAATCCACCGCAAACTAGATCTAAAACATCTTCTTCTTTCATTCTCATCCAAACCATTTTTCATTCTCAACCTCCTCTCCTCTTTCTCTCTTACAACACGCCACCGACCACCGCCACCGACCACCGCAACCGCCACCGTACGACCCCGAGCCCAAGCCGCAGCACCTTAACTACCCAAGACCTGCGACCTGCGACTTCGCGACCCCAACCCTGCGACCCCGACAGCGAGACGCTAACCCAGCGGCTCCAGCACCCTGACCCCACGGCCCCTACCCGACGCACCGCCTCCCCTTAACTGCGACCCCCTACAGCGACCCACCAACCGCGTGGCACCGCCACCCGTGACCCCCCGACCTTGCGGCGCCACCGACCCGGCCGGCCACCACTGCTCCACGCCTCCACCAATCCACGTGACGCCACCTACCAACTAGGTATCCCATTGTTCATCGCTTACTCTGTTCATCACTTTTCTTTTTTTATGTATTGTAAGATGCTTGATGTAAAAATAGTCTATTGATGTTGGTTTTGTGTTTGAACTAATGACTTGTTTGCTAAGAAGATGGTTGGGGTAATTCTTGAGTTGATATGATAAAGTAGTTTGGGTTAATGAGTGTAACGACCCGGGACTGCCTACAGGATTGATAAGTGTCTCCACAAACCAACACGAGTCTTTTCAGCGTGCTTTGTCCTCACTCACACGCATCCTAAGAAAGTTCCCAGGAGGTCACCCATCCCACAATTGCTCCAGATTCATGTAGACCCTCCGCCTAGAAGCCTGCCAGGAGCCGCTCCTTGTCCGTGCTTCATTGCACCGGTGATCACTCCCCGCCCTCGTCGGCCCCGGGACGCCACATGCCCACCAACTTCCGCTTGGTTCGTCCCCAAACCACACCGTACTGGGAGAGGTCCCGTCTCTGATACCATTAATGTAATGACCCGGGACTGCCTGCAGGATTGATGAGTGTCTCCACAAACCAATACGAGTCTTTTCAGCGTGCTTTGTCCTCACTCACACGCATCCTAAGAAAGTTCCCAGGAGGTCACCCATCCCACAATTGCTCCAGGTTAAGCACGCTTAACCATGGAGTTCTTATGTTCTAGGCTCCCGAAAAGAAGTTGCAACTTGTTGATATGGCTATACCAAATCAATTCCTTTAAGCCATCCTCAACTATGCAGTCCCATACCTGCACAGTCTCTGAATCCCTCTCATTCTGGTGCGTATTCAGTTCATTCATGTAGACCCTCCGCCTAGAAGCCTGCCAGGAGCCGCTCCTTGTCCGTGCTTCATTGCACCGGCGATCACTCCCCGCCCTCGTCGGCCCCGGGATGCCACATGGAGCTTAATGCAACGCCCCTTTTCCCAAGGGAACATCACATTGTCAATCTTCATACGGAAATAAAATTATATGAGTTAAGACCCGGTTCATTTTAATAATATGTATATTTACTTGATTATGGTTGGGTAATTAAATTGGCGAGTATTTTTTTTTTGTTACATTAACATTAACGATAATCAATATCCACGGTGACGAAACATACATGGGAAAATAAAGAACAAAAGCATAAGTAAAGCATACATGGGAAATTAACATTTCATTTATATATATATATAATTATCACACCGTTTAGTTACAAAGCCTGGTATATCAAAAAGTAAAATTATACTTGCCCCCACATGATTATACATACAAATCCCCACGGTATCAAAATATATAGCCCACTACAGACAAGACATCAGGCCCCCAAAAATAAAATACCGGTAGCCCTCAGTAGCTACAAGTAAAGTCAATCCCTCAAGTGAGGAGGAATCGCGTCAGGATCCTCTTCAGGATCCTCCTCGGGTTCGTCCTCAGGGACTTCCTCGAGATCTTTCTCATCATCAGAGGAAATCACCATAGGAATAGCAGAGTTACGGGACGAGGCCCGAGCTGTGGAATGAAAAGAATCTTCCCGCGGAGTGTAATAATGGTCACCCCACATCTCGCATATAGGAAAGTGAAACTCCAAACGTAGGCTAAGATAGCAGGTGAAAACAGGTGGCTCGTGGCGCCTCCAGGCTAGAGATATCGATACATCCCCCAAATATACACAGTGCTCAGCATCGAAGTTAATGTGCGAGCACTCCGGCCCTCCTATGAAGGTCAGGCGTACATTTCCCAAAAACCTGCGCGGGCGTGCCTCCATACTCTTCAGCAGTCGCTAATCAAGGTAAGGCCAGACGCCGGGAAAATCAGGTGCTTCGCCCTTTTTGCTGTCGTCTTCGATGGAACACCATATACCGATGGAAAATAATAAAAAGACAGGGAAGAGGTAAGACATCCTACCCTCATTACTAGTTATAGCATCAAGAAACCATACGGCGCAAAACGCCCACATAGCATTTATGACAACAATAGTGGTAATAAACATCTAGTAGCAGTTATAATCAACCAAACAGTTCTAGGCAGTCATATATATATAGATATTCAAAAATACAACAGTTCCAATTATGATAAAATTGTATGCCAGATAATTCATGGACTCACTATGCACATGTGCCCTCAATAATCAAGATCCTACTCCATGGATCTAGACACAAAAAAGTCAGAGAGAATGATCAGGGAGACATGTCAGTATCTTGTCAGCCATAAAATAAGTGCTTTTCAGAAAATAATCAATCATTTTACGCGTCAAGGCTTTATACAGTGGCATTCTCACAAGATCTCGATATAGGACTGTGGCCAGTCAAGATCGTCGGTGCGTTTGCATCGGTTTGTCCCACGGTCCAGAGGGGCTACCACTGCCCTCTGCGCGACACCCGCACCCCGACGCCCTCAAGGCCAACTACAGGACCCCACTTATCTATTCGCACCCGCACTAAGGTGTGATCATCTCCTAGGCAACTTGGCCTTAACAAAGTCCAACGGACGTTCTCTTTCTTTTTGTGCAATGCATGACTCAATCATGCTTCTCATGACAACTCGGTCAATCATGCTTCAAATGCATGTCATATGATTTATCTACAATTTCTGAACCCATTCACAGATCCACATCAAACCAATAGCACATTTTAAGGGTAACCACAATCCCATTCAAAATCATGATAGAAATCAACCATTAAATTCATTATGTGCCTCACAAGCTCACCCATACTCATGTTCTTCCCTGTTTATGAATCCCTAATTAATTTCTAGTCATCCAATTATTTATGATTAATATGCTTTTATTAATCCAAAGGTTTTAAGTCCAGGAAGATACACGGCCTGAATCACCAGCAAAGCCACGAAATTAATTGCTAGGTGTTGGGTGATAAACTATACTGTTGAATTCGACAGAGACAAAGTATTTGGTGAAAAATTGAGGCTGCCATTCAACGATAAATGACATGGCAGAAGGATGAAAGATGGGGGAACATTTTATAACAAGATTGGCTAAAAATCAATTTCCGTCGGATGGAGGTTCTGTTGAACGGAGATCAAAATTGTCGAATTATTCTAGAAGATCAGCAGAAGTCCTAATTCGACGGACATGGGTGTCGACATTGGAGAAATCTCCCAAGTGTTGAACCGACGAAAACACTGGTCAAAAACCCTAATTCGACGGATCTGTCATTCTAACTCGACAGGATTTAACATTTCTAAATGATCAGGATATCAAATTCGACGGGTTTGGCCAGGAGTTCATACTCGACAGATTTTAACATTTCACTAAGTGATCAATATATCAAATTCGACGGGTTTGGCCAGGAGTTCATACTCAATGGATTTTAACATTTTACTAAGTGATTAAGATATCAAATTCGATGGGTTTGGCCAGGAGTTCATACTCGACGGATTTTAACATTTTACTAAATGGTCAGAAACTCAAGTTATTACAATTTCTCACCAAGAATCCCCAAAATTTTAGTCTCAAAGCATGGCCATCCAAGAGCCAGCCCGACGACGTTCCTTCCAGATTATACGTTCCAGTACATACAGATATATCAAAACACACAAAACAATTAACTAGCATATATATATCACCAACAACATGCAAACAAAGATGACTCTCAGTACCAATCACAAACAACGTCCCCAAATGCTAAAAGAGGTTGAGGAGGAGTGTCTTCCTCTTACCTTAGAGAAGCACAAAGAAAGGTTGCTCCTTTTTGGTCAGGATTTCGTTTTCAGCTTCTAGGAAATCCTTAAACATTTAGACTTGCAAAATTAGAACCCAATATTGAAATGAATACCCATGGTCATCAAAATGACAGTGGGTTACGAAAATGAGAAGAGAGGAAGAAAAAGCTAAGAGCTTTACCTTAAATCTCCAACCTTTAAGTTTCAAAGACATAAGAGAATGAAGATGGAGGAAATGTAGAACTTTGAAGATGATTTCCTCAATGATGGTGGTCCTCCAAACACAAAATGGTGCAAGGAGTGCGACAGTTTCAAAGAACAAAATGGAGGTGTGGGTGGACGATGTTGCTGCTGTGGGGTGAAAGAGAAAAGAGAAAGATCATTGAATAGTAGCTGCGTATTGGGAGGAGGGGAAATGTGAGAAAGAAAATGAATTAGACCCCTTAATTCAAACGTGCTGCACAAAATGGGAGGAGAGAGAAATAATAAAAATAATGGTTAGAGGAAGCTTCCTTGAGAAGCTTCGCGCGCTCCTCGATAAAGTGCATAGTAAGCTTGTCTCCAAATTAAATACATCCGACAAGTGATTAATTACACTGTGGAATTATTTTCTCAGTGAATAAAATTTACAATTGATGAAAATAATATTTTATTATTCATCAGATAATTTTATGATACCGTAATTTTATTTAACAGATAAAACCTTGAAAAATGTAAATCTCGCAAACTGTGTCCGGCCTCGGGTTTAGTAAGATCCCCCATTGACATGTTGACAGTTCAAGGCTTACCAGCCTCAGGGAAAATATTCTATTTTCCCAACTCTGCTCAGTGTACATGTAAAACGAAGAATATATTAAAATATTCATCATTTTCCAGAAAAATCCACAAAAATTCCTAAAAATCATAAATATTATAAAATGATCGTTTATAATGAAATAAAGAATTTTTGGGATGTTACAACACTCCCCTTCTAAAAAAGAATTTCGTCCTCGAAATTTGCATACCTTAGAATAATTGTGGGTGTTGCTCCTTCATCTTGTCTTCCAGCTCCCAGGTTGCATCTCCTGTCACCTCGTTCCAGATTATTTTCACCAATGCGATCTCCTTGCCTCTTAATTGCTTTATCTTCCTATCCTCGATTCTTACAAGAGATGTCTCATAAGTTAAGTTTTCTTTTAATTATACTGCATCCGGTGCTATGACATGACTTAGGTCAAGAAGGTATTTTCGAAGTTGTGACACATGGAAAACATTATGAATGTTTGAAAGGAAAGGAGGTAAGGATATTTGGTACGCTACAGGACCTACACGACGAATGATTTGGTATGGTCCAAGGAATTTAGGAGTGAGTTTTCTAGATTTTAAAGCCCGGCCTACCCCAGTCATAGGTGTGACTTTCAGGAATACATGCTCGCCTTCCTCAAACTCAAGAGGTTTTCTCCTTCGGTCTGCATAACTCTTTTGCCGACTTTTGAGCAGTCCTCATCTTTTCTTGAATTATCTTAACCTTCTCAGTTATCTGTTGTATAATCTCTGGTCCAACAGTAAGGCGCTCACCGTCTTGGTACCAACACAGAGGTGTTCAACACCGTCATCCATACAGAGCTTCATAGGGTGCCATTCCTATGCTTGAATGATAACTGTTGTTGTAGGTGAATTCTATCAAGGGTAGAATGTCATCTCAACTTCTAGTTTGCTCTATGGTACAAGCTCTAAGCAAATCTTCCAAAGATTGGATCGTCCTTTCTGATTGACTGTCGGTGCTCATGGATGATAAGCAGAACTCAGACGTAGCTTCGTCCCCAATGCTTCTTGCAAACTCTCCCAGAGATTTGAAGTAAATCTCGGATCTCTATCCGAAACAATACTCGTAGGCACACCGTGTAGTCTAACAATTTCTCCAATATAGATCTGAGTCAATCTCTCCAGTTTGTATTTTATGTCGATCGGGAGAAAGTGTGCCAATTTCGTGAGTCGGTCCACAATTACCCAAATCGAATCATGACCTTTTCTTGTCCTTGGCAATCCGACTACAAAATCCATTGCAATACTGTCCCACTTCCATTCCAGAATAGACAACGGTTGCAGCAAACCCGCTGGTCTCTGATGTTCCACCTTAATTTTTTGACAAACTAGACAGGTCGATACACGTCTAGTGACGTCACTCTTCATTCCATGCCACCAGAACAACTTCTTCAAGTCTTGGTACATTTTTGTTATGCCTGGATGCATACTCAGCTGGCTTGTATGAGCATGGTTAATGATGTATTCTCTAAGCTCTTTGTCACGGGGAATACAAACTCTTCCACGAAACCTCAGAATTCCATCCGTTCCTTCCGCAAACTTTGTTTCATCTCCTTGCTCCACTTGCTCTCTCACTTCTTGTAAGAACTTGTCAATCTTCTGCTTTTCCTTTATGTCATCCAGTAGCTCACTTGTGATGGTAACCATATTCGTGCAAATCTTTCCAGGTTCTAACTCCACAAAAGACCACACATCTCGAAACTGCTCTAGCATATCCTTTTCCTTGATCATCAGGGCAGAGACACTGATCATCTTCCTACTTAAAGCATCTGCCACAACATTTGCCTTGCCAGGGTGATACAGAAGTTGGAAATCGTAATCATTCAGGAATTCTAACCACCTTCGTTGCCTCATGTTCAACGCCTTCTGATCATACAAGTACTTCAGACTCTTGTGATCACTGAAAATGTTGAACGTTGCTCCGTAGAGAAAATGCCTCCATATCTTTAGAGCAAAAACTACAGCCGCTAACTCCAAGTCGTGCATCGGGTAATTCTTCTCATGCACTCACAACTGCCTTGAAGCATAAGCCACTACTCTTCCATGCTGCATAAGTACAGATCCTAGCCCTTGGTATGAAGCGTCGCAGTACACTTCAAACTGCTCATTCGGATCGAGTAGCACTAACACCAGTGAGGTAGTCAGTCGATTCTTCAACTCTTGGAAACTTTGCTCATAGCTGTCGGTCTACTCAAAAGCTTGGTTTTTCCTCGTGAGTTGTGTAAGTGGTCCAGCAATCTTGGAGAATCCCTCAATGAACCTCCGGTAATATCCAGCTAAACCCACGAAGCTTCGAATCTCCGTCACGGATGTTAGTCTTTCCCATCGCAGCACTGCCTCCACCTTCGATGGATCCACTGCAATCCCATCCTTCGAGATCACGTGACCCAGAAACTTAACTTCTTCCAACCAGAACTCACATTTTGACAGTTTGGCATATAATTCCTTCTCCTTCAGAATCTGAAGAACTATACTGAGGTATTCAGCATGGTCCTCCTGATTTTGAGAGTATACCAGAATGTCATCAATGAAGACCACAACGAATCTGTCCAAGTAAGGATGAAAGATTCGGCTCATGTAGTCCATAAAGATAGCTGGAGCGTTCGTCACACCAAACGGCATCACGAGGTATTCGTAATGACCGTATCGGGTACGAAAAGCTGTCTTGGGTATATCCTCCGTCTTCACTCGTATCTGATGATATCCAGACCGTAGATCGATCTTTGAAAACACCGCTGCTCCCTTCAGTTGGTCCATTAAGTCATCAATTCTTAGGAGTGGATACTTGTTCTTAATCGTTACCTTGTTCAGCTGCCGATAGTCCACACATAATCTTGAGGTGCCATCCTTCTTGCGAACTAACAGCACTGGTGCTCCCCATGGTGACACACTTGGCCTGACAAATTGCTTTTCCAAAAGCTCTTCTAGTTGTTTCTTGAGCTCAGCTAACTCTGTCGGTGCTATCCTATACGGTGCTATAGACACGGGACCAGCTCCTGGTACCAGGTCGATAGCAAACTCTATCTCTCGAGTCGGTGGTAAACCAGGTACATCATCAGGAAAGACTTCAGCAAACTCATTCACCACTGGAATTGTGTTCACATCAACCTCGTTCTCGACTTTCAAAGAAGACAGTAGCATGTATCCACGAGCTCCTTCTTTCAAGAGAGCTTGAACTCGGTTGGCCGTCAAAAATCTAGAATTCTCCTCTATGGGAAAAACTATGGTCTTTCTGGAACAGTCTAACAGAACATGGTTGGAAGACAACCAGTCCATCCCTAAGATAATATCTAGTTGGGAAAGGAGTAAACAGATCAGATCGACCGAAAAGGTTTGACCTTCAACAACCAATGGACAATTTAGACAGATTTTGGTAGTAACTACTGGTTTATCAGTGGGGGTAGAAACAGTTAAGTCAAAAGGTAAAGACGACATAGGTAGACCCAGTCTTTGCACACAGTCATAGGATATGAAAGAATGGGTTGCCCCAGAGTCATACAGTATAGTTAAGAGATTACCTTCTATGATGCCTTCTCCCTGTATCAAATCTTCAGATTCGGAGGCTTAAGCTCCGCTCATAGTGTAAACTCGTCCCCCAGCTTGTGGCTTCTTGGCTTTTGCAGCACTCATTGAAGGTTCAACCTTCACTTGATTGCAGTCTCTGTAGATGTGTCCAGGTTTTCCACATCGAAAGCAGATAATCCCTTTGATAGAACAATCCCTTGTCAGATGATTTTTTCCGCACTTCTGGCATTTGGAAGGGTACGCCACGTTTTGGCTAGTTCGATTCCCAGTAAAACCTCCACCAGAACTTCCACCTATGGCTTGTTGCTGATTCCCCGTTGGTCGGGAGTATGGTTTCTTCTAGAAACGGTTAGCACTATTACTGCCACCTCTCTGGAACCTCGCAGGCCCAAAGTTTCTGTTCCTGGTGTCTCTAGATTGCTCCAGAGCCTCTACATCACAACAGGTATCCAATAATGCTGAGAATTCATTGATCCTCAAGGTGATCACAGCCTTCCTCACTTCGTACCTCAGTCCATCCGTGAATCTTTGGCATTTCCATGCTTCGTTTGGTTGATTCTGGAAGTACGTCGAAAACTATGACAAGTTTTCAAATTTTGCTGCGTACTCGCTAATAGTCATATTTCCTTGTCGCAGGTTGAGGAATTCCGACTCCTTTGCATGCCTTGCGCTCGAAGGAAAATACTTATCCAAGAACTTTTCCTTGAATAAGCCCTAAGTAATCTCTCGGTTCGCAACTTCCAGCATTTGCTGCACTCCATTCCACTAATTTTTAGCATTGCCTACCAGCATAAATGTAGCATAGTTCACCTTCTTGTCCTCGGCGCAGCTCATTCCTCGAAAGACTTTCTCCAATTCCTTGATCCACAGACTAGCCTTGTCCGAATCAAATTCTCCTTTGAATTGAGGAGGGTTATGGCGTCGAAACTCCGCTAAATTCTGAGCATCAGCAGTAGCCTCTAGCTGTTGAGCGGCTCGCTCTTGTTATTGTGCAACTCTCTCTTGCTGCTGAGCAGCTTGCTCGGTTTGCTGTACGACGGCCTTAGCCATCCTCTGCATCACTGTAATAGCTGCTGCCATATCTTCCCTTCGTGCCATCTTACTTTCTTAGATCAGATTAACTGAAAACATAGAAAAGTCAGTTGCATTCACTAGGAACACCAAACAATACACCTTTACGTATACTACTCAGAGAACACACAGCACAAACAAGACAGACTCAATCACAAGACCCGAAGAAACATAAACCGGGGCTCTGATACCAACTTAATGCAACGCCCCTTTTCCCAAGGGAACGTCACATTATCAATCTTCATACGGAAATAAAATTGTATGAGTTAAGACCCGGTTCATTTTAATAATATGTATATTTACTTGATTATGGTTGGGTAATTAAATTGGCGAGTATATTTTTTTTTGTCACATTAACATTAACGATAATCAATATCCACGGTGACGAAACATACATGGGAAAATAAAGAACAAAAGCATAAGTAAAGCATACATGGGAAATTAACATTTCATTTATATATATATATATAATTATCACACCGTTTAGTTACAAAGCCTGGTATATCAAAAAGCAAAATTATACCTGCCCCCACATGATTATACATACAAATCCCCACGGTATCAAAATATACAGCCCACTACAGACAAGACATCAGGCCCCTAAAAATAAAATACTGGTAGCCCTCAGTAGCTACAAGTAAAGTCAATCCCTCAAGTGAGGAGGAATCGCGTCAGGATCCTCTTCAGGATCCTCCTCGAGTTCATCCTCAGGGACTTCCTCGGGATCTTCCTCATCATCAGAGGAAATCACCATAGGAATAGCAGAGTTACGGGACGGGGCCCGAGCTGTGGAATGAAAAGAATCTTCCCGCAGGGTGTAATAACGGTCACCCCACATCTCGCGTATAGGAAAGTAAAACTCCAAATATAGGCTAAGACAGCAGGTGAAAACAGGTGGCTCGTGGCGCCTCCAGGCTAGAGATATCGATACATCCCCCAAATATACACAGTGCTCAGCATCGAAGTTGATGTGCGAGCACTCCGGCCCTCCTATGAAGGTCAGGCGTACATTTCCCAAAAACCTGCGCGGGCGTGCCTCCATACTCTTCAGCAGTCGCTAATCAAGGTAAGGCCAGACGCCGGGAAAATCAGGTGCTTCGCCCTTTTTGCCATCGTCTTCGATGGAACACCATATACCGATGGAAAATAATAAAAAGACAGGGAAGAGGTAAGACATCCTACCCTCATTACTAGTTATAGCATCAAGAAACCATACGGCGCAAAACGCCCACATAGCATTTATGACAACAATAGTGGTAATAAACATCTAGTAGCAGTTATAATCAACTAGTTCTAGGCAGTCATATATATATAGATATTCAAAAATACAACAGTTCCAATTATGATAACAATGTATGCCAGATAATTCATGGACTCACTATGCACATGTGCCCTCAATAATCAAGATCCTACTCCATGGAGCTAGACACAAAACAGTCAGAGATAATGATCAGGGAGACATGCCAGTATCTCGTCAGCCATAAAATAAGTGCTTTTCAGAAAATAATCAATCATTTTGAGCGTCAAGGCTTTATACAGCGGCATTCTCACAAGATCTCGATATAGGACTGTGGCCAGTCAGGATCGTCGGTGCATTTGGATCGGTTTGTCCCACGGTCCAGAGGGGCTACCACTGCCCTCTACGCGACACCCGCGCCTCGACGCCCTCAAGGCCAACTACAGGACCCCACTTGTCTATTCGCACCCGCACTAAGGTGTGATCATCTCCTAGGCAACTCGGCCTTAACAAAGTCCAACAGACGTTCTCTTTCTTTTTGTGCAATGCATGACTCAATCATGCTTCTCATGACAACTCGGTCAATCATGCTTCAAATGCATGTCATATGATTTATCCACAAGTTCTGACCCATTCACAGATCCACATCAAACCAATAGCACATTTTAAGGGTAACCACAATCCCATTCAAAATCATGATAGAAATCAACCATTAAATTCATTATGTGCCTCACAAGCTCACCCATACTCATGTTCTTCCCTGTTTATGAATTCCTAATTAATTTCTAGTCATCCAATTATTTATGATTAATATGCTTTTATTAATCCAAAGGTTTTAAGTCCAGGAAGATACACGGCCTGAATCACCAGCAAAGCCACGAAATTAATTGCTAGGTGTTGGGTGATAAACTATACTGTTGAATTCAACAGAGAGAAGGTATTTGGTGAAAATTTGAGGCTGCCATTCGATGATAAATGACATGGCAGAAGGATGAAAGATGGGGGAACATTTTATAACAAGATTGGCTAAAAATCAATTTCTGTCGGATGGAGGTTCTGTCGAACAGAGATCAAAATTGTCGAATTATTCCAGAAGATCAGCAGAAGTCCTAATTCGATGGACATGGGTGTCGACGTTGGAGAAATCTCCCAAGTGTCGAACCGACGAAAATACTGGTCAAAAACCCTAATTCGACGGATCTGTCATTCTAACTCGACGGAATTTAACATTTCTAAATGATCAGGATATCAAATTCGACGGGTTTGGCCAGGAATTCATAGTCGACGGATTTTAACATTTCACCAAGTGATCAAGATATCAAATTTGACGGGTTTGGCCAGGAGTTCATACTCGATGGATTTTAACATTTTACCAAGTGATCAAGATATCAAATTCGACGGGTTTGGCCAGGAGTTCATACTCGACAAATTTTAACATTTTACTAAATGGTCAGAAACTCAAGTTATTACAATTTCTCACCAAGAATCCCCAAAATTTTAGTCTCAAAGCGTGGCCATCTGAGAGCCAGCCCGACAGCGTTCCTTCCAGATTATACGTTCCAGTACATACAGATATATCAAAACACACAAAACAATCAACTAGCATATATATATCACCAACAACATGCAAACAAAGATGACTCTCAGTACTAATCACAAACAACGTCCCTAAATGCTAAAAGAGGTTGAGGAGGAGTGTCTTCCTCTTACCTTAGAGAAGCACAAAGAAAGGTTGCTTCTTTTTGGTCAGGATTTCATTTTCAACTTCCAGGAAATCCTTAAACATTTAGACTTGCAAAATCAGAACCCAATATTGAAATGAATACCCATGGTCATCAAAATGACAGTGGGTTACGAAAATGAGAAGAGAGGAAGAAGAAGCTAAGAGCTTTACCTTAAAGCTCCAACCTTTAAGTTTCAAAGACGTAAGAGAATGAAGATGGAGGAAATGTAGAACTTTGAAAATGATTTCCTCAATGATGGTGGTCCTCCAAACACAAAATGGTGCAAGGAGTGCGACGGTTTCGAAGAACAAAATAGAGGTGTGGGTGGACGGTGTTGCTGCTATGGGGTGAAAGAGAAGAGAGAAAGATCATTGAATAGTAGCTGCGTATTGGGAGGAGGGGAAATGTGAGAAAGAAAATGAATTAGACCCCTTAATTCAAACGTGCTGCACAAAATGGGAGGAGAGAGAAATAATAAAAATAATGGTTAGAGGAAGCTTCCTTGAGAAGCTTCGCGCGCTCCTCGATAAAGTGCATAGTAAGATTGTCTCCAAATTAAATACATCCGATAGATGATTAATTACACTGTGAAATTATTTTCTTAGTGAATAAAATTTACAATTGATGAAAATAATATTTTATTATTCATCAGATAATTTTATGATACCGCAATTTTATTTAACAGATAAAACCTTGAAAAATATAAATCTCGCAAACTGTGCCCGGCCTCGGGTTTAGTAAGATCCCCTGTTGACACGTTGACAGTTCAAGGCTTACCAGCCTCAGGGAAAATATTCTATTTTCCCAGCTCCGCTCAGTGTACACGCAAAACAAAGAATATATTAAAATATTCATCATTTTCCAGAAAAATCCACAAAAATTCCTAGAAATCATAAATATTATAAAATGATCATTTATAATGAAATAAAGAATTTTTGGGATGTTACAATGAGAGTCATTGTGAAGGTCATTGTGAATTGTAGATTTAGAGTTTGATCACATGCTCACGACCGGGTTTAGAAAATTTATCTGTCCATGATCAATTTGAATTCGATTATTGCAATGTACTATAACTTTGTCTGGTATTGTTATCTTTGTAAAATTATCATTGCAGAAAATGGTAATTCTAGAAAATCGTAGATGGATGTATAATAGGACTCATTCGGGTCGTAGACGACTTACACAAGAATTTGTATGTGGAGTTGAAGAGTTTATGAATTATGCATGTCGACCTTCCCATTACTTAAGTGAAGGAACAATTAGGTGCCCATGTTTGATGTGTTATAGTGGGAAATTGTTGAAACCTGAGATTGTGAAAGTTAATTTATATAAAAAAGGATTCAAACCTAGGTATTGGTATTGGATAGATCATGGAGAGGAAGATCCTGATCCAATTAGTGTAGATATAAACTTTGATGTTAACACTACTAATAGTCCTATATTAGAGGAGGAAGACGTGGTTGATAGATATCAAAATATGGTTTGTGATGCGGTTGGAATAGACTTTGGGGATTTTAGGAGTCGTTTTCAATAAAGTGTTGAGGAGCCTCCACATCCAAAAGCCGAAGAGTTTTATGATCTATTAAATGCTTCAAGTTAGCCATTATGGCCTAGCTACGAAACTCATTCTGAGTTATCCTAGGCAGTTCAAATGTTAAGCCTCAAATCTGATTATAATGTAACGCATACATGTTTTGATTCATTTATGGAGATATTAAGAGTTGCTCCACCAGGATCATGAATTCCTCTGAATTACTATAGAACAAAAAAATTAGTTTCTATACTCGGGCATACTTCTAGAAAAATAGATTATTGTGTAAATAGTTGTATGTTATACTATGATAATGCCAGACAATGTAGGTTTTGTCGTGCTGAAAGATACGAACTTCGTAAAACCAGTAATGGAAATAACAATGAAGTTCCGGTGAAAAGAATGCATTATTTACCTCTTATTCCTAGGCTCAAGAGGTTGTATTCCTCTATAAGCTCATCTGCACATATAAGATGGCATGCTGAAAATAATAGGAAGTTTGGGGAGATGTCTCACCCATCCAAAGATGAAGCATGGAAGCATTTTAATAGGACATATCCTAAATTTGCAATTAATCCTAGAAATGTCAGGCTTGGTTTGTGTGCCGATGGTTTCACTCCCTACAATTAATCTGCTTCTTCTTATTCTTGTTGGCTTTTGATAGTCACTCCATATAATCTGCCTCCAAAAATGTGTATGACTGCCCTATACATGTTTCTAACATGCATTATTCCTGACCCTAACAATCCCAAGAGTAAGATTAATGTTTATTTACAACCATTAATCGATGAACTGAAAATTTTATGGGCGGGTGTTTTAACTTATGACGTGTCAAGCAAACAAAATTTTATGATGAGGGCGGCATTGATGTGGACATTAAATGACTTTCCAGCATATGGAATGTTGTCTGGATGGATAACTGCTAGTAAATTAGCATGTCCATATTGCATGGATCAAACAAAGGCATTCACTTTGAAGCATGGGGGAAAAATTCGTGGTTTGACTGCCATCATCAATTCTTGTATGTTAATCACATGTTTAGAAGAAATAAAAATGCATTTAAGAAGAAATTATGGTGACTGATTTGCCTCCACTAATATTATCTGGATATGAATTAAGTGAGATTGTTAGTACCTTTAGTAAAATAACTGAAATGCAGTCGTGCAAACACCATGGGTATGGTGTTTATCATAATTGGACTAAGCAGAGCATATTTTGGGAGTTACCATATTGGAAGGATAATTTAATTAGGCATAATTTAGATGTCATGCATATTGAGAAAAATGTCTTTGATAACATATTCAACATTGTTATGGATGTTAAGGTCAAAACAAAGGATAATATGAAGACAAGAATGGACTTAAAAGAATATTGTTAACAACCAGAATTGGAGCTTATTGATTTTCCAAATGGTAAGATCATGAAACCAAAGGCTAATTAGACTTTTACAAAAGAGCAAAAGAAAATTATTTGTGAATGGGTGCAACATTTAAAAATGCCAAATGGTTGTACTTCAAACTTGGTCAGATGTGTGGACATGAATCAATTACGATTGTCTGGGATGAAGAGTCATGATTATCACGTGTTTATAGAGAGTTTACTTCCAGTTTCTTTTTCTTTGTTGCCAAATCAAATTTGGAAGCCATTAACTGAATTAAGTCAATTTTTTAGAGACTTGTACTCAACGACTTTGATGGAAAAAGACATGGTCCAAATGGAACAGAACATTCCGGTGATTTTATGTAAATTGGAAAGGATATTTCCACCAGGTTTCTTTGATTCCATGGAACATTTACTAGTCCATTTACCTTATGAAGCAAGAGTAGGGGGCCAATTCAATACAGATGGATGTATCCATTCGAGAGGTACTTAAACAAGATAAAGAAAATAGTTAAGAACAAAGCTCGGGTTGAAGGTTCTATTAGTGAAGCTTATTTGATTCAAGAGATATCTCATTTCTGTTCATTTTACTTTGAGCCTCATTTTAAGTCAATGAGAACTAGAGTTGGACGAAATGATGATACAGATGAAAATATGTCAATGGAATCGAATTTGTCAATTTTTAATCAACCTGGCCGAGGTTATGGAACATCAAAAATACAGTGGCTAAATGATGCTAATATGAAATCTGTGACATTGCACATCTTGCTAAATTGTGGAGAAGTTGAATCATACCTCAAGTAAGTGGTACTATTAATTTAATTTAAATTTCAAATGTATTGCTCACTAACAATCAAATCATAAACTTTTAATTTTTCAGTATTTTTTTACAATATTTCAACATTCCTGAGGAACATTCAAATGAAAGAATAAATGCAGATTTTATAGAGTGGTTCAGAAGTTATGTAAGTATTTAAACATTACTAAATTGTTGATCCCAATCATTATATATGATTTAGATCATTAACATTAACTATATTTTTTCTAGGTTCACAATCCACAAAATATGGTAAATTCTTACTTGTATGATTTGGCATGGGGGCCTAGTAGATGTGTGACATCTTGGCCAATGTACTTTGTCAATGGATATAAATTTCTCACAGATGCTTGGTCAGATGGGAAGAAAACAATCAATAGTAGCGCGTGTGTTAAAGGCTCAACTAATGGTGAAAATAAAAATGATTATTATGAAATACTAAAAGATGTGGTTGAGTTAGAATATCCTGGGGAACCAAAAAAAAGTTGTTCTTTTTAAATGTGAATGGTTTGATCCTATGATTAATAGAGGTACAAGAGTTTACAAAGATTATAAGATTATCGAGGTTCAACACACTAGACGATATAAGAGATTTGATCATTTTATCCTTGCTTCCTCTGCGAGACAAGTGTATTACGTTCCTTTCCCTGGAAAGAAAAAGGATAAGGTCCAATGGTGGGTGGTAATAAAGACTAAGGCAATAGGTCGAGTTGAAATTGAAAGTGGCCAAGAAATTGCATTCCAAGATAATACTATGACTCCTGTGGATCCAATTGTTGATGTGGATCTCATTGACCAGTTGCAAGACACTAATGTGGTTTTTGATGTAGTTCAAGATGTTAGTTCTAGTAGACAGGATGAAAATGATGTAGAAGAATAAAATTTTAATGACGACAATGATGAAACATCTTCCAATAATGAATATGAAACAAATAGTGATGAGGATAATGTTTCCTCATAACTGTGAGTATAGAATTATATTAATATGTTGTAGTTACTAGTTATATATTATTGTGTTGTGTTTGGAATTATATTTATATTATATTTTTATTATTTATGTAGATGTCATCTTCACGAGGTGATAAAGGGAAAGGAAGGAGAAGGAACAACCTTGACGTCTTAAAATCAATATAGGGAAGCCACCTAGGGGGCAAACATCAGGATCATCTCCACCCCCAGTTACAATATTACCTACTATAGGTTTGCTCCAGCCACTATCTTCTGAGTACGTTATAATACCCACACCTGGATCACAGCATCTGTCACATACTTCCCATTCACTACATGGTACATCATATGATTCTGGGTCACCTACTATTGGCCCGTCACTGAGTACCTGTGAGTCGCCGGGTGCCCATGAGTTGACGGCTACCCGTGATTCTAATTTTCCCATTTCTGCAACAAATCAAAGCAACAAGACATTTGTTGAGCCCGATGGTGATTTTGAGTATGTGTACAACTACTTGTTATTCATTTATAGTTATGCGCATTCAGGTGTTTTTGTTGAGAATATTTACATTTCCTTTTTTAAATTGTATCGTAGGTTTCTGCCATATAAACTTGCTGCTAATGCCATAACAAAGATTATACGATCTAGGTATAATCAACCTTGGATATCTTAGGGAGAAATACCCAAGGATACTAGAGAAATGTGGTTTCGAGAGTTTCAAGTATGTATCATTTTTTATTTGTTTAATTATGTTCGTTTGTCTTGTAATAGTGCAAATTTTTTTTAACTTTAATGTTATTTACAACATATTTTTGAAGGGTTATGTTTGGTGGATGCCTTAGCATCATAACCATGTGCAAAAGGCATATAATAGTCATAGTTCAAAAAGACTATCAAGTTTGTTAGGGTAGGCACGCAACTTAAATGAAAGGCCTTTTTGGATTGGAGAAGGCATACGGGAAGACTTATGCAGGCACTGGGCTAGTAGCGTGTATAAGGAGAAATGTCAGCAAGTAAAGACGAATCGTGCTTCTGACACTGGTGGATGCTTGCACGCAGGTGGTTGCATTTCTACCGGCACCCATGCACAAAAATTGGTAACTATCATCGTCAGTTGTTTAGTAATATATTTTATTATTTTGTTATTAACTTATTTTCTCATTATTACAGGCTAAGGCTTGGGGTAGAGAGCCCACAGTTGATGAGACCTTTCGTCACGTACATTGGAGGAAAGAAGACCGTACTGCATGGGTTTCTACAAAAGCTAAGGATGTATATGTTCGTATTTTTAACTTGAAATTTGTTATTTTAATATCAACTCATCTTATAAAATCAGCCATAACAGGTTTTTTATTTCCATCTTTAGGAGGAATTCAAAGCAAAGGAATCTAAACAATCTTCTCAGTGCTCAAATGAAGAAGAGGCATCTGGTACACAAATGACCAGTCGAGAGCTTTGGATTAAAACTATTGGCAGGATAAAGAAAGGTCGTGTTTATGGCCTTGGTTCTCAAGCATCTATCTATGACCATGAAGAATCATCCTCCTCAAGGCCTAGATCGAGTCAAGTTCCTGAGTATGTTATTAATCAAGTTAAGTAATAGTTACAACATTTTTTTAGTAATTGGTTTTTGTATTTTGATGGATGTAATCAATCATTCCATTTTTTGTATTTTTTGTTAAATAATTTATTTGTGGAATGATTAATGAATTTGTATTTACATATGTTAATCAGGTTAAGGAGCAGTTACAGCAGAAGATGTTGGATCGGGTTCAGGAGATTCAACAACAAATGGAGTAGTAGAGCCAACAACGTGACCAACAATGTGAGGCAGAGTAAAAAATGCGATTTGAACAATACCAACGTCAACAATAACAAATAATTAGTAATATGTTGAAATCATATTTACAAGCCGCTGGCACTCAGCCAAGCTAGCAATAAGCACCAATAGAAGAAGACAATGATGATACTGAAGATGATCATGAATATGACAATGATAATGATCATATGGATTGAAATTGATGTTTGAGTACTGTATGGATTTTGATAGTTCTTGCTTAACTTTGTATTTGAAGAAACTTTGTTTAAGAAACTTTGTATGGATTATGTTTGTTTTATGGATTGGTTAAATGCATTAATAAGTTTAAATTGATGTTTGAGCGTTGTTTTAAATGCATTGACAGGTTGAAATTAATGTCTGAGTGCTGTATGTATTAACAATAATAAAATTATGGATTTTGAACAATTTTTTTAATTATTTTTTAAAAATTCAAAAATTTTGCGGTGATAAAATTCGCCTCAAAATCTGTTGTAAATTCACATAGGAAAGAAGACAAATCCGTCGCAAATCCACCGCTGATTTATGGTGGAAAAATTCGTTGCTAATTTGAGGCCAAAAAATTCACCGCAAATTAGAAGGGGACAAATCCACCACAAATTAGAGATGAATTTGTCCGCCGCAAAATAACACCATTCCGAGAACGATTCCTGCTTGTTGTCGGAGCGATTTGCGGCGGAATAATCTACCACAAATTTATGGCAAAAATTAAAATCCACCGCAAACAAAATTGCAATGACAGTTTTTGCGGTGGTCACTAATCTGCCGCAAATTATAAATTTGCAGAAGATTTTAGGTGATTTGCAGCGAATTTATGCTTCGCAAATCGCAATTTTTCTTGTAGTGTAAGTTCATTTAACTCTAATGAGGACATTCTATAGAGTGCTATTAAGATAGGGTCGGTTCCTGGTATCAAATCAATAGAGAAAGAAATTTCCCTTTCTAGAGATAAATCATTTATTTATGAGGAAATTCTTCTAGAAACTCTCTCACTACAAGGATAGTTTCTAATTTTTATTGTTCCTCTGAATTTTAGGAAAATAAGAAAACATATGCTTGTGCACATTCTTTTAAATATTTCCTAACTTGAATGGTAGAGTAATAAACAGACTCATCCTCAACAAATTTAGATACAAAAGTTTCAACAAAATTCATAGATTTCTCAGAACAATTGAGAACAACCTGATTTTGAGACATCTAGACCGTTCTAAATATAACATCAATACCCTGCATAGATAAACAAATAAGATCTATCACTGAAAATTTATTACGTACATAAACAGGACATTGCAAACAAACTTCATAAGTTACAACTTTTCCTCTCGTAGGGATGGAAACTAGTAGATCATATGGTAATAGAGAAACAAATAGTTTTCAAATTTTTCACACAATCAAGGGACACAAATGAATGTGTAGTTCTTGAATCAAACAATGTAGTTAAGAGATGATTTTGAATTAAACACTTACCTTGTATCAGATTTGGAGACTGTTCAACTTCTTCTGCAGTTAGAGTAAAAACATGTCCCTTGATTTGAGGCCTTGGCACAAAATTCTGGAAACTAAGTTTAGGGCAATCTTTGACATAATGGCCTTGTTGCCCACAATTGAAATAACTACTAGTCCCCTACAGACAAGGTTTGTTGCCATAGACTTTCTTACATTTAGGGCAAGTTTGCATCTGATTATTATCTTATATTTGTTTTCCTTTGTTCCAATTAGGCTTAAATCAGGTATTATTCCCTTTTTGCTTATTATTTTCCACCCTTCATTTCAAAAAAATTATTTTTCTTCTTTCATCATTCATTTTTAGCTGAGTTTGCTCCACTATTTTGCATTTATTAACTAACATAAAATAACTTCTAATTCCTAGAGTAGCCTCTGCTTTCTATAACTCAGGCCTAAACCCAGATTCAAACCCTATTGCCTTCCATTCCTCATCTTGATGATTTCTTAGATAAGTGAAAAACTTAGCTAGTACTTCAAATTTTGCTACATATAGATCTATAGTCATATTACCTTGCTCTAATTTCAAAAACTCAACTTCCTTCGCATTCTTAATATTGATTGGGAAGTACTTAGCTAAAAAAGTAGTTGAAAAACCTCCTAAGTAATTGGTACCCCTTGTGCCTCCAATAATCCTCTTGCTCCTTTCAACCAATATTCTACCTCTTCTTCTAACATATAAATAGCATAAGTAGCCTTTTGGGCATCACTGCAATCCATTACCTCAAATATCTTCTCCAATTTCTTTATCCATGCTTCTGCTACAATTGGATCATATTCCCCCCGAAATGTTAGTGGCTTAGCCTTTCAAAATTCTACAAGGCCTTGAAACTATTGATTTCCGGCATGATTATTTTCCTCCCTTAGTTCCTCATTTATATTCCCAGCATTATTATTATTGTTGTTTCCATTGAGATTATTCTGCAATTATTGTAGAATTTTGTTTGTAGTTGTTGCTTGGTCCCTAATAGCATTAGCCATTTCTCCCAGAATATTCCACACTCCTTCATTAGGAGTGTTAGGAGCATTCACTTCTTCTGTAGAAGTGTTTCCATTCCTGTTACGTCTAGGTGGTGCCATTCTCTCCCTGCACACAAAGACTGATAAATATTGAGGTGATCAGTCTCAATAATACTATACTTGTGGCTAGGAATAAATCACATAACACTAAGAATGATATGCATATAATATTATGCATATCAACTATTAAATTTTCTAGGAGATGCATCTCAATTAGGTCTAGACCATACTAATTCTACCTATATAGGCACACCTTTAGGCTACTGCTCTGATACTATAATGTAACATCCTACCAATAATTTTTATTATATTTAAT
Organism: Ormosia semicastrata; assembly: GCA_029884595.1. Classification (NCBI taxonomy): domain Eukaryota; kingdom Viridiplantae; phylum Streptophyta; class Magnoliopsida; order Fabales; family Fabaceae; genus Ormosia; species Ormosia semicastrata. The sequence continues at coordinate 77,872,593 of JAQQTO010000063.1, read as the reverse complement.
ATTACTGATAGAGTATTACATACTTTATTTATTATTTCTTATTTAATAAGATACGTGCAACGGTTTATTATGTAATGGAATTAACTTAATTCTTAAATTAATTAGGTTGATTTTTTTTATAAAATAAATGTATCAATGGAATATTATTCTAATAAAGTATAAATTTAAAGAAAGCACATTAGCTGCATTTATTTATATATTTACATAAGGTATGCCAGTACATCTATCTAGAAATGTTTACAAACCCATATGGGTACAAAAGCTACAAAAAGGAGACATCTAAAATATCCGAATAAATGAATTTGGTTAGTACATCAGCAAGCAATGCACACTCATAATGCAGCCAAGTCAACTATTTACAACTACATCATGCATGCATTACCAGTCAGTATCATGCATGAAGAAGAAGCGGATGTGGATGTCATCTATCACCAGATGAATTCCTTCAATGGGCGTGTAAAAGACAAAGTGAGCAATAAGATCAATTAGCAGAGTAACGTGAACCATCCTGATTCTCTGAACATATCAAATAAGGGTGAGAATTTACATTCCCAGTAGGGCAATCATACAGTTATAAAATCAATATCATTTGAACTATGACATGTTCAGCTGCATTCACTATAGAAAATAAATTTCAAATAGAGTACTACATAACATTACTTTATATCAATAAAATACATATTAGATACTACCATTTGATAAAATATTTTAAGATTCCTTTATCTTTTGCTTACATGGCCAATAACATAATATAACATAATCGAGATATCAAACTTTCTAGGCATCCCCTAGCATATTAGTCATTCCAATCAAGGAACCCAATAAAGGTGGTCATCCTACATGCCCTTGGAAAGGAGATATAGAACCCAATAAAGTGACCCATTTAAGACTTCCTTTTAATGTTTAAGTCATTTCATCCTTATCATAGATCATATCATTTAATCATAAATCATATTGTTTCCATCATAGATCATATCATTTGATCATAAATCGTATCATTTCCATCATAGATCATTTTCATCATAAATCATAAACCATTTCAAACTAAATCATTTTATCACAAATCATTTTATCGTAAACTATTTTCCTTGATCATTCTCTTTGATCATAACTTATGATATTAACATAATCCAGAATGACATGTTTTTGATTTCATTCGAAAAGGACTTAGAAAGCTTATTCGAATAACATACTTCAAAATGACATGTTTTTTATTATATTCGAAAAGACTTAGAGAGCTTATACAAAAAACATTCTCTAGAATGACATGTTTTCGATCCTATTTGAAAAGATAACATACTCCACAATGATGTCTTCGATTATATTCGAAAAGACTTAGAGAACTTATTCGAATGACATACTCCAGTGACATGTTTTCAATTCTATTTGAAAAGATAACATACTCCAAAATGACGTCTTCGATTCTATTCGAAAAGACTTAGAGAATTGATTCGAATGACATACTCCAAAATGACATATTTTGATCCTATTTGAAAATACCAAGTGAACTATTAACTTAAATACTATTCAATTTCTAGTTTTATTTAGGCCTCTAACTTCTAACTCCACCATCATTTTCATTTTAAATACTATGTTAAACAAAATCTCCAATTTAATAAAATCAAGAACCCTATTTCTTGAATCAATTCGAATTTATCTTAACTTCTCAATTTAAAACCAATTCTATGATTTTTAAATCATCAACAACCTTATCCTCACTAAACTTCCATTGAAATTCATCAAATCATTAAGAACACAAAATATAGTCTTACTAACCTAGGGTTTGAATCCATCAAAACAAGTCTCAACAAAATTTCTATGGATTAAATCATACATATTTCAATCCTATTCAAAAATACTAAGTGAACTATTCACTTAAATACTATTCAATTTCTAATTTTATTTAGGCCTCTAACTTCTAACTCCACCATTATTTTCATTTTAAATACTATGTTAAACAAAATTTTCTATTTAATAAAATCAAGAACCCTGTTTCTTAAATCAATTCGAATTTATCTTATCTTCTCAATTTAAAACCAATTCTATGATTTTTAAATCATCAACAACCTTATCCTCACTAAACTTCCATTGAAATTCATCAAACCATTAAGAACACAAAATATGGTCTTACTAGCCTAGGGTTTGAATCCATCAAAACAAACCTCAACAAAATTTCTATGGATTAAAATCATACATATTTCGATCCTATTCAAAAATACTAAGTGAACTATTCACTTAAATACTATTCAATTTCTAGTTTTATTTAGGCCTCTAACTTCCAACTCCACCATCATTTTCATTTTAAATACTATGTTAAACAAAATCTCCAATTTAATAAAATCAAGAACCCTATTACTTGAATCAATTCGAATTTATCTTAACTTCTCAATTTAAAACCAATTCTATGATTTTTAAATCATCGACAACCTTATCCTTACAAAACTTCCATTGAAATTCATCAAGCCATTAAGAATACAAAATATGGTCTTACTAACCTAGGGTTTGAATCCATCAAAACAAGCCTCAACAAAATTTCTATGGATTAAAATCATGCTTCTTAGCCATAGTAAAACACTTCTGTAAGAAGAACAACTCAAGAAAAATAGAAGAAGTATGATTCCCCTACCTTTTGTTCTTGAAGGAACTAGTAAGAAAGTTGAAGATATTAAATCTAGCAACTTGATTCCCTTGAAATCTAGCTTGAAAAACTATGGATCCTTTTTGTTCTTGGCTTGTCTCTTTTTTTTCTTCTTTTTTTTCCTTCTTTTTCCTCCTTCTCCCTTACTTTGGCCGAACCTCCTAGAGCTTCCTTCTTCTTCTTCTTCTTCGAGTTTTTATCATTATTTTATTATGCCAACCAATTACAAGTGAGTCAGGTAGTTCTTCTTCGAGTTTCTAACTAATGGGAAGCCAACCAAATGTCCTTCTTCTCATTGGTTCCAAATGTCCTTCTCATTAGTTCTTGATTAGTTTATTAATTTTTTTCCTAACTAATCATGATGATTTAATTACTCTAACTAAACTAACTTAACTAAGTTAACAATCTAATGACATGAACTAACCAAACTAATTAGCATAATTATTTAGGGTTTTAGGGTTTTAGTTTCTCAATTTTTTCTAAATTTCAATTTAACATATCTTATAAATATTTTTCACAGTTTCCAACGTTCTAGGAAATCTTCTATTAGTCCTTCAGACTCACTGTATAAAAATAATTCAATTTGTACGTAAAAAATTTTAATTTCACGTACATCGCTCATTACTAACAAAAATTAATTTTCACCTATGTCCCCTTGATATAAAACACAAATAAAATACTAATTAATTAAATTAAATACATAGAAATTTAATCTAGAAGGGATATTACAAATAGCAGCCAATGCTTCTACTGTGTTATTTTGAGGCCCTTGAGGCATGACCCTTGTCATATTAGGGAAGATTGGAGCAACAGAGACTCATTGAGATCTTGTCATGCCATGCACAAGTACCACAATAGGACCCACGAAACCCAAGTATAGGGGTATGTTTATCGATGTGTTGGGGTCTATCATGGCAAAAGGATGCTATCCTAGGGGAGCAATCCTTGAAGGAATTGAGGGATTAATCGATGCATAAACTGACATAGATTCCCACAAAATCAGCAGTAATTAGCAGCATGTCGTATATCGACAAAAAACTAGGAAGATATTGATGGTTATGAATATATGATCCCTGATTCTCCGGTGTAGCAGTTGTTGCCACTATAGAGGCAGTTGAAGTAGACACATGATCTCTGTAACATCCTCCCTAAGCTATTAGTCTTAATGGTTGTTATAAAAGTTCAGTAATACTTGTGCTAATTAACTTTTAATTCTGGTAATATTCTGAGCTGGTTTAGATATGATGCTATAACACAAGACGTGGAAAATAGCTTATATTAGCTCAAAATATATCAAAAATTGCCTAGATAATGGAAATAAATATGAAAATTTTATTTCTAGGTTACAAATAAACATAATGAGTTGTGGTAAATTTTGGAGAATTAACTGGGTTAGTTTGACATTTTTAATAATACAAGATGAGTGTTTAAAGGTCAAATTAAATAGGAAAGTATCTTCAAAAATCATGAGATTTTGTGAAGATGTCAAATAAAGGATGAAGATTTTTTCGAGAATGGTTACAAGTTAAGATACCTGTAAGCCTATTAGTTTATCTCCTTAAGTTTATCTTAACTTAAGGAAGAGTAATAAAGCATAATGGCTATCAATGGTATGTATGAATAGTTATTAAATGATGAGTATAGAACTAAATAAAGTCCTAAAATTTTCTATGATATTTATAAAAATTAGAAAACTCATCAATAGACAAATAAAGTATCCCTAAGAGATAACTTTTGCACTCAATAGTGACCATACCCCTTGGTCTTATCCTTATCCCTCCATAATCATATATTTTCCTCTCTCTTTATACGATCAAAAATAACAGAGAAGAAAGAAAGAAAGAAAAGAAAATAGAGAGAACGAAAGAGAGAGCAAAACGTGAGAAAGAGAGGAGGAAGAAGGAAAAGAAAGAAGAAGAAGAAGAAAGAAGAACATCACCATCAACTATTCTTCATCTCCTTCTAAGTTTGAGCAAAGAGGTAAGCATTTATGCTTCTTTATCCCACTCTTTTATCCTCTTGCTCCTTAAATCTTGTTTTGATGGATTGGATTGAGGTTGTTATTGTGATCTAGATGTTGGATTGATAGTGCATATGAGTTTTAGACTTGAGAGTATCTATGAGATTCTATGGGTTTGTGGTTGATGAACTTGATATGATGACAAGTCAAAACTTTGATTTAGTTATGTTTGGAAATGATAGTTTTGAGAATAGTTGTGATTTGAATTGTTCTATAACCTTGAGGTTATATGTGAGTTTATCATGTTTAGGAACCATTTTCTAGTGTTGAAACCATCTAATAATCAATTATAGAAGTTAATAATCAATTACCAGTTCATAGAGGTAGTTTCTGAGAAATCTACTTCTGGGCAATTAATCGATGAAAAAGTGACCGATTAATCGGTCATTAGTAGAAAAAGAATGGCTTGATCGATTAATCGCTCCGAAAGTGACCGATCAATTGGTCAATGACAACAAAACTAGTGGGTTTTTCGCTGATTTGGGCAATTAATCAGTGAGTTTTTGGCGATTAATCACCCCAAGACATAAACTTACCAATCCGTTATTTTAAGAGAATGGCTTGCGGTAATCGATTTCGAAGCATGGTAAAGATTACCATTCCCCTAATTTGAGAAAATAGAGTTTTTTGCTTTATAGGAACTGCATAGGAAACATTTATGCCATATGGTGTGATGTGATTCACTAATTGAAGTATCTTATGTTATAAATGTGCACTTAGTAAACTTGAGAAATGATGATAATGCGTACTTAGTACATTTATTAAGTGATAATATTGTGAACTTAGTTTATTTATGAAATGTTAATATTGTGTACTAGGTAAGCTTGTGAAGCAGAGATATTTTGCACTAGATAAACATGTGAAGTATTGATATTGTGCACTAGATAAACTTGTGAAATAGTGATATTGTGCACTTGATGCACCTGTACAATAATCATATTGTGCACTTAGTTTATTTGTGCACTTAGTATAACTTGAGATATACACTTGTTATGATTATGAGGTGTACTAGAAAAGTGATTTGCTCTTTTAGAAGATTAAAGTGGAGCTTGTAACATCCTAATACAAATATCTAGGTATATCATAGATATGCAAGGATATTCAGTACTAGAAACGTCACTTCTACATAACTAACTAATACATATATTCGTAATCACAATGAGTAATTATAGAAAGTGTTAAGAGATTGCGGAAAACTTAAACTTATACATATATATATACAACACTAACCACAGAAGGACATATTATAATACATACAAAACAAATGTAAATTGTATACATAAGTTCTATCTAGAAAAGCATATAAAACTATACTAATCTTCATACTTCACCTTCATTCCCTTAACAGGGTCTATACCTAGATTTATATAGAAGAACAACTGGGGTGAGAATTACAATTCTTAGTAAAAGCAATTCCAATACAAGCTAGCCGTAACATTGTATAACAAATATAACAATTGCTATAACTACAAACATAGAAGCTACCTCCACTAATTCTCATAACTGCACACTACCTAGTAGTGTGGTCTAAACTTATAGCCTACATATCGTTGGATAAAAACAACTGCCCATACAATTGTAAATACCAACAATAATAGACAATGCTCATACAACTGTCTGTAAATGCAATGAGAATGATATGCAATATGATTATACCTAAGAAGATCCTAAAGATATGCTCGTATAATATTTGGTTTTGAAAGAGTTTTATGTTGAAAACAAAGAAGTTCATTAGGAACTAGTTTAGTATATTATCCCATGGTAAATAGAAGGAAAGCTCATCCTCACATCATAAGTATCCTGGCACGCTGAGAAGTTCGGGCTAAATCCATGTTCTAAAGAACCTTACAGATTCCCCACTTATCTCCCTTGGTCTTGGTACTATCAAGATATCAAGGTTATGTCCTTACTCAATGGAGTCTTTCGGACACCCATCTATCTCCTTTGAGCTCCACGAATGAGCATCAAAGGATACTCACGAAGATCAATACTATTAGACCATTTCCATAGACATACATACTTATATCTAAACACCACCTCATCATTCATAACTCTAACGTGATCTCTATGCAACACTATGTTGTTCAGGTGTTAGATACTCACCTATGGAAAACCATTACTCTTGGTTGCACTGAGGTTCTCATAGCTTTCACATACAAGCTAGATTAACTAACTAGTGTGTAAAAAGCGTAGTGTTATGTTTACCTCTTGCATAAACACTACCTTAAATTTCCTATAGACTCAACTCATCCTAGTGAAAAAGCCTATCTTAGCTAATGCCCTATTCAACCTTGATTAAAGAAATAAATAAGCAATTCTTTAGAACTTTGCATACTTAATGAATGTGAAAAGCATACTAGTCAACATTCATCATTTTGTGTATTCTACAATGCACAAGGTCTCGTTTAACTAGAGACTTAGTACATAACATTCCGTTTTCAGAACAAAATACATAACCTTATCTCCACTCAAGTGAATCTAACTTAAGAGTGGTTCTTACTTGCAACTCTTTATTGCTTAAGGTTCTAGGTACCTTCCCAAGGTAATCCACTACTCTTGAATATCCTAAGGCTCATACCTTCCTTATTCTTACTAGAGTGAACTCTACAATCCATCCTAGTATACTCGTCTCTAATGCACCATCTCATCACATCTTGAATGATATCTAATGCAACATTAGGTTGCCTAAGGTGCTATGTTCTTACCTAGGGCAATCGTTCACTTTTTGATGTTCAAAGGCCTTATACTTTCTCATACTTACTAGGTGATAACTTTCCTTATAAACTATCCCCATTTATGTCTTAACACATCTTAGGAAACATATACTAATGATCCCATCTAGTCCACAGCTTAAAAATATTATCAATGACATTTTTAGCCTATCTGGTGCTCACACCATGGCACAAACTAGGACTCATTGCGGCGCCCTGGCCTCGAGTTTCATTACTGGGCGTAGCATCACTCTCATGTCACAGCACGGCGTCTTCACGATGTGGCACGTGCTGCAAAACTAACCTCATGCTGTGACACGTCGTCTCTCACGCCGCGGCGTGCATGGCAGAACCCAGGTTTTGTAGAATTCTATAAAATTGTGGCACTGTTCCCATGGTCCAATCTTACTTCCAATCATTTAAAATTGGTTTCTTAGTGATTTCTAACACTCAATTGCAACCTATCGATTCTCTTAGGTAAAGATCTAGGTCCAAATCACATAACTCCAACCATTGTCCAATTCTTAAATCTATGGATCCTAATGGTTGATCTTGAGCTATAAATGACTATCTTATACTTACTAAGCTTAAACTAACTTAACCTAATCCTTGGAATCAAGAATCAAGCCAAGAATTCGGATTTGGCTCTCCAAACCTCTATTTCTACTCAAAATCCCAAACCTCATTCAATGAGAATCAAAGAGGAGAATGATGAATAGAAACCCCTTACCTCTTGAAGAAGATGAAGATCTTGAAGTTTGATCCTCTTGCTATTGCTTTTCCTTTCCTCCTTCTCCTTCTCCTTCTTCCTTTCTCCCCCTTTTCTCTCTTCTCTTTGTTTTCTTTTTTCTCTTTTTCTCTGTTTCTCTTCTCAGCTGAGAGAAAGGAAAGAAATAAGGAAAAGGAAACCAACTTGAGTTACTGTGTTGGAACTCGTATTTGCTAAGGACACACGAATTATACTAATTCAAGTTTTCCAGCTTCCAACAACTTTAGAATAAACACTAAGATTCATCTAAATTGTTATTTCACCTTTATTCTCTTTTTTTATATCTGCTGGTAGCCAATCTGGCATTAAAAGCACAACCAGTATGTCTAAAAATACCAAACTAACTCTGATTAACTTGAAACTTTAACTACACCTTGTTTCACTTCTTTGTGACTTAGAAACAAACTCTCAATGTTTATTTCCCTCAATTTAGCAACCTGTGCTATTATCTGAGTCATTTTAAGCTACTTTTAAACTTCTGTGTTGCAACTAAGTGCCTAAACGAACTCAGTTTATCACAAAACTTCACTAGCATGTTAAGCAAGTCGTATGCTACATTTTGTAACCATATACAAGTCTAATATGTTACTAAGGGTATTACATTCTTCCCTTCTATTTTAAAATTTTGTCCCCAAAATTGCTCACCTCATGCAAATAACTCTGGGTAACTCTCTTACCATAGAATTCTTACTACCATGTAATCATTTTTCAGCACCAGCTTCTCCTAGCTGCACCTTCTGTTAGAGGAAATATGTTTATCTCTAAGCTCTTGACCCCTTTGTTTGTGGATGGTAAGCTGTACTAAAACATTACTTAGCTTTGAACTCCTACTTGTAAGGCTTTACAAAACCAACTGTGAATCTAGTTGATAACTACATAAAATGTAGTTGTTGGTGCCCTATCTCTGTATAATAAAGAATGCTTAGTCCTTGTTTACATTGCATATTTGAAAGGTTTTATGCTCATATTTGGCATATTCTAATTCTGATGCTTTCTTATATGTTATTATGCAAATTGTGCGTATTTGATATGAGATTAAGTGAATTTGTATATTTTATTGATTTGGTACTTTATCTATATTAGGAAGGGCTCCAAACAAGCTAAAATGTAGAGCATTTGAGCCAAAACAGCAAGAGGAAGCCAAAGACGTGGACAAGTTAATGCCGCGACGTGGTGTATCCCCTACATCAATACAAAATACACAAGGCTAGAGTGTCGTGATGTTGAGAATGAACGCCTCAGGCATTGGTGACCTAAATACACGCGCGCCATGACCTGACATGATTTGCGCCGCGATGTACCCTATTTTTCTGCGCCTATAAATAGCTTTTATTAGATTTTAGGTAAAAGAGTTTTTAGGTTTTAGAGAAGCTACGACTGGAACTTAGGTTTTGGAGGCTGAAGAGCCTAGAGGAGTGAAGGATGGAGGTCATCTTCCTTATGGAAGATGATTTGAGCTTCAAGGATGTCATCTAATGAGTTTCCTCCTTCTCTTTTCTCTTTCTCTTCTCTTCCTTATCTTTTGAGGACTATTTTTTATGTATATTTTCGTGTTCAATTATTAGCAAAGCTGTATTTAGGGATTACTTTGAATCCTTTCTATGAATATTAATAATTTTGTAATCTTTTGAGTATATATTGATGTTTAGTTATGTTCAATCATATGGTTCTTAATGCTCTTAAAGGTTTGATCAGCTTTTGAGTGATTTGTTGAAATTTGATGAACCTAGACATAGGAATTTGGGTTTTAGATATAATGTATGGTTGATGCATGTTCGATGAATTCAATTGGCTTGGATGAGTTGATTCGCTAACTAGATAGAAATATACTTTTTAGCAATGTATAGTGTGTGATTGAGAATGGATCGTTCAAGAATGGAGTTTGCACTAGTTCTCATGGAAACATAGTGAATTAGGTAAATGAAACTATGGTTGATTGACCTAGACATAGGCTTTTAACTAAATTAGATTCTCAAGCTAACTTAACGATTCATTGATGTTGCTTGAAAGGTTTGCATGTCATTAGTATGAAATAGGAGGTGAAGAAAGATTCCCTAGATCTCTAAACCATTATCTTTCTTATTTTTGTAGTTTAGATTTAGTTCATTTATGCTTTCTCTATTTTTATGCTCTTGAATAGAATTGATTAAGCTATTGGTTGATACTTAGTTATGGAAGCCTTTATTCTCGTGGAAATGATCTTTTACAATGTATTTGTATTACTTGAATGACCCGTGCACTTGCGGTACAAATGATCTAACAAGTTTTTGGTCAAGAAAACAAGTTTTTATCATTTGAAAGGACTGAGAATTTGCTATCAAGTTTTTGGCGCTGTTGCCGGGGATATAGTTTAATTCTATATGGCTAATATCAATAATGAGTTTGGTTAATTCTAATTCAAGTTGTATATAATCTATGTTAATTTAAGTTTCTTTATGTTCTTGTTTTTATTAGCCATGACAACCATTACCCAAGAGGGGGTGAATTGGGTGATGACTAGTTTTAATGCAACTTTGACAAATTATACATTTTGAATCATTCAATTAATAAATACAGCGGAATATGCACAATAAAGGTATAGCTATTATAGATTACTCAACTACAACCTGAAGTATATGGTAAATCATGCAAATAAGCTAAATATCAAGTTCAACTCAATTATATATAATTAAAGTGCAAATGTAAAGAAAATAGAGTTGAGAGAAGCAAAAACAAGGTTATCCTGGTTCAGCCACCAATCCACTTGTGACCTACGTCCAGTCCTCAAGCAACTGCTATAGATTTTCCACTATATTTTCAAGCTTCAATAGGTGCTTGACAACCTTTACAATTGAGAGCACTCAACACACCTTGGGATACCTCACCCTTATGCTTGAGCCTCAAACAAGGATACCTCACCCTTTATAACTTTTAAGGGATGCCTCACCCTCAAGGGATACCTCACCCTTTACCAACTTTGAGAGATGCCTCACTCTCTAAGGGATACCTCACCCTTTACTCGAGAGGGATACCTCACCCTCTCAAAACAAAGATTAAGATGAAGAGAAGGAATATAAACTCTCACAAGAGTAGATATACAACTTGAAGAACAAAGTATAGATGATAGAAAACTCTCTCAAGAGTGGATAATACAAATTGAAGCTCTATGGGTATCAAGGATTCACACTTTAAAGCTCAAAATATGATTTTGATGTTTCAAGGATCAATTCTAGTGTTCTTAAGTGTATAAGCTTCATACAACACTTATATATAGAGCTCAAGTGATAAAATAGTCATTGGTAGTGTTTTATAATGATTTTCTATGAAAACTAGCCGTTTATAGCCGTTAGAAACATTCCTGGGCACTTGGTAATAGATTACAAGCTTTCTGGGCACTTTGTAATCGATTACACACTTCCTGTGATCGATTACACGGTTTCTGTCAATATTGTAATCGATTACATGGCCTGTGTAATCGATTACAGCATTTTCTAGTTTTGAAAACTGACTTTAAAAAGTCATAACTTCTTCATTTCTTATCCGATTAAAGCGAATGACCACTCATTGGAAAGATCTTTGAGTCTATTTTCATATGAAAGAAGTTTTAGAACAAAACTCAAAGTATTTTAAAGATATGATGAAAATAGTAACCAAAGGTCAGATTTTCAAAATTCAAACTTTAATTAGTCATAACTTTTTCGTTTCCTATCCGTTTAAAGCAAATGACCACTCATTTGAAAGATATTTGAGTCTATTTTCATATGAAAAAAGTTTCACAACAAAAATCAAAGTAGTTTAAAAGTTATGATCAAAAGAGTAACTATATGTCAGTTTTGTAAAATACAAACTTAGCTATTTTTCATAAATTTGAAATACCACCAATACTAACTTTCCAAAAACAGTTTGTTGGGCATTTAAACATTTTAGAAATACTTATAAATATGTTTAAAACTTGTTTGAGCTTAGTGTGATTCCTTTTTACCTTTACACAAGATCTAAGTCCTATAAGTTATTCTTGAAGAACCTTGGGACTTGATCTTTTGTCATCATCAATTCTTAATGTAATCCAACATTCCAAAAATTCTTCTCTTCAAATCTTGCAAATTGCTTGGAACATCTTTATCATTCTCATTCTTCTTGAGTTGAGCATAATTGTGATCTTTTGCTTTCTTGTTGCAATGTTCATTCTTGGTACTTGGACTATCCTACAAAGTATTACTCACTTAAAACAAGCATAGTTAGTCCAAATTCATAACTCAATATCTTCATATGCATTATTCATAAATGTATAATTCTAGTTAGTCTAACATGCATGTAAGAAGAGCCAAATCCAATGTTAATTTAATATAACTCATATAACATATTATTGAATATATTTTATAATGAATGTTACATATTTCTCATTGCATGATTATTAAATGAAATATAATTGGATAAATTACATCATCATGCATGATACAATATATCTCATTAAGCACATCTATGTAACATGATCAATATTCTTTTATGATGTATTTGACATCTATTAAGCACAACTATAAAGCATAAGCATCATTCTTTTTGTTTTGTATTTATCATCATCAAAACCTAACATATTAAACCATTGGGGCAAACCTATTTCTACAGTTTTAGTTTCAATAAAGAAGCCGGATGATCCTAATCATACGAGGCCCTTGAGGAAACTCGCAACTCCTAAAAAGGATAACATTTGAATCAAGTTAAAGAATTCTACTCATCCGCATAAATCCATTTTGGTGACAAAGTCCTGCCAGGACTGTAAACTAGGCTCTTCTTGGGGGAAGAACCCCAAGTTTATGTTAAATTCGTGTCTTTACTTTGTGCATAAATAGGTAGTATATTGAATTTTATATGTTAATATGTATATGTTAATATGTTATGTTAATTATGTTAGTATGTTGTTTTTGTTAATATGTTAATAGGTAATATATGTTTGTATGTTAGTTTAGTAGTTTATAGCTTTTGTTAGTTATTATATCTTAATTGTGTTAGTTTTAGTTTATTAAGTCTTAGGTCTTAATTAGGTTAGTATTAATATATGTTAGTTTGTATATATGTTAGTTTTGTGATTTTGAATGTTTTTATGTTTTAAGTATGTTTTAGGTATTAAATATGTTAATATGTTAATTTTGTGATGTTATTATGTTTGTGTTATATTTATAGTAAAATAACTTTTTGAACAAGTTTTGCTACTGCTGGAGACCACTTTCAACCAATTCCAGCAGCAAAACTATGTTTGCTGCTAAATTGTGCAGACTGACCTCTCACGCTGCGACGTTGACTTGTTTCACGTCGTGACGCCCGTGAGATTTTTCTGTAAAATTCTGCAGACAAGCTATAACGTCGCGACGTTGGCAGCTTAATGTCGCGGCCTTGTGCTCTGTTTTATACATATTTCTTTTATTTTTTATGTATTTTCTTATTTTAGTATACTCAGATTAATAGTGTGCTTAAATTTGATAAATTTAGGTACCGTAGCACCAATGAAAGTGAGTACACTGTTTCACTTTGGTTTGGGAGAGTATCATTATGTGCTTTGATTATAATGAACTATTTGAATGCATGTGATGATATTTTCTTGATGCAGTTATGATAGCCATCATGTTCTCATGATTTTCTATTGCTTTGGCTATTACTAATTGGTTTGAAAAAGAAGTTTCAATTTTTAATATTATGCAAATGATGTTATGCATGCTTGATGAAAAAGTTGGATTTATTTGAATGCATGATATGTTGCAAAAATGTTGGTGTTGTTATGGTTGTCCATTGATGTAGAAGGTTGTTATTTGCCCCATTTTCAGTGAAACCTTATGTGATCTTGAAGTATGTGAAATAGTTTAGTTACTTTTTATGCATGATTTACATTCCACTTAGATGCAAGTATAACTTTGAAAATGATAAGAGTGCATGTCTAGAGAATGTTTATGAATGTACATGTAGAATTTTGATTATTCTAGAAATTGTTTTTCAACTCTCTTGAGGTGAAATCCTAGGTTGTGCATGATTGAGGAAATGATTAGGGCATTGTTTAGACCAATTGAGCCTTTCAAGCTTAACCTGATTGATTATATCATAGGTCCCCTTTTGAAGCCTTATAATTGTTTAGCCTTATTTGTTTTTCATAAACATTGTGTTCGTTAACCTATTAATCATTCTAATGCATGTGAAAGCATGTCATTTTCTTCCTACCATCATTGTTTGTTGAGTGCATAATATGTTATTTCTTGAAGTGAGTCTTGTGATTAGGGGTATTAATGAATATTCAATACGAAATGAGCCTGAAGGAACAAGATGCAGTCAAAAGAAAAAATCATTGCTTTGTAGAAAATGAAAGAATAAAAAAAAGAAAAAAAAAAAGAAAAGCAAAGCATAAGTAAAGTAAAGTTCGAAAAGCATCAAAAATGGTTCTGGCGAGTTTTCTACATTCACTGTTGAATACCCTCTACTAATATCAGTTAGTGACTCATGACTTGAAATAATATGTTTGTGTTTCTCAATGTTTGTGTTTAATCCTATCCTTTAATTCTGTTACCCATACCATTGGTATTCCATTACAAGCTAATAAAGTCTCTTTTTATCCTCAATCTTGCGTGATTTACATTAGTGGAGAGAGAGTTTATTTACAATTTTGTGGATTCTTTGATTCATATGCACATATGCTTATAAATTTATCTGGATGTGTATGACTTGATTAGGATAAGTTTATCTTGCATGTTTGTGGATAATGTGATTTACATGAAAGGAAGCTGGATTGTTAGCATATGAAGGATTGTGTATGTGTGAAGCTAATTATGGGGCATTTGCACTTTTTAAGGACTGATGCAATCATTATTACACATTAGTAGTTGTGGTTTTAATTGAAAAGAAATAAAAATGAAATTTTATTAGATGCTAAATGAAAGTTGAGTTTAAATTGTTAAGTAATTGACTTGATCTTACTTTGTTTTGCTCAAGGACTAGCAAAATTTAGGTTTGGGGTATGATAACTACATAAAATGCAGTTATTGGTGCCCTATCTCTATGCAATAAAGAATGCTTAGTCCTTGTTTACATTTCATATTTGGAAGGTTTTATGCTCATATTTGGCATATTCTATTTTTGATACTTTCCTATGTGTTATTATGCAAATTATGCGTATTTGATATGAGATTAAGTGAATTTGTATTTGTTATTGATTTGGTACTTTCTCTATGTTAGGAAGGGCTCCAAACAAGATAAAATGTAGAGCATTTGAGCCAAAACAAAAAAGACAAAGCCAAATCTGCATCTTAGCAGGCAACGCCGCGACGTGGACAAGTTAACGCCGCGACGTGGTGCATCCCCTGCTTCAGTACAAAATACACGAGGCTAGAGCGCCGTGACGTTGAGAATGAATGCCTCAGGCGTTGGTGACCTAAATACGTGCGTGCCGTGACGTGGCATGATTTGAGCCACGGTGTACGCTATTTTTCTACGCCTATAAATAGCTTTTATTAGATTTTAGGTAAAAAGAGTTTTTAGGTTTTAGAGAAGCTGCAACTGGAACTTAAGTTTTGGAGGCTGAGGAGCCTAGAGGAGTGAAGGATGGAGGTCATCTTCCTTATGGAAGATGATTTGAGCTTCAAGGATGTCATCTAATGAGTTTCCTCCTTCTCCTTTCTCTTTCTCTTCTCTTCCTTATCTTTTGAGCACTGTTTTTTATGTATATTTTCGTGTTCAATGATTAGCTAAGCTATATTTAGGGATTACTTTGAATCCTTTCTATGAATATTGATTATTTTGTAATCTTTTGAGTATATATTGATGTTTAGTTATGTTCAATCATATGGTTCTTAATGCTCTTGAAGGTTTGATCAACTTTTGAGTGATTTGTTTAAATCTGATGAATCTAGACATAGGAATTTAGGTTTTGGATTAAATGTATGGTAGATGCATGTTTGATGAATTTAATTGGCTTGGATGAGTTGATTTGCTAACTAGATAGAAATATACCTTTTAGTCATGTATAGTGTGTGATTGAGAATAGATCGTTCAAGTGTGGAGTTTGCACTAATTCTTATGGAAACATAGTGAATTAGGTAAATGAAACTATAGTTGATTGACCTAGACATATGCTTTTAACTAAATCAGATTCTCAAGCTAACTTAACAATTCATTGATGTTGCTTGAAAGGTTTGCATGTCATTAGTATGAAATAAGAGGTGAAGAAGGATTCCCTAGATCTCTAAACCATTATCTTTCTTGCTTTTGTAGTTTAGATTTAGTTCATTTATGCTTTCTCTATTTTTATGCTCTTGAATAGAATTGATTAAGCTATTAGTTGATACTTAGTTATGGAAGCCTTCATCCTCATGGGAACAATCTTTTACTCTGAATTTGTATTACTTAAATGACCTGTGCACTTGCGGTACAAATGGTCTAACAAGTTTTTGGTCAAGAAAACAAGTTTTTATCTTTTGAAAGGACCAACAATTTGCTATCACTAGTATCCTGTTCAGACACTACATTCACTGGAATTCCATGCATCCTAACTATTTCTTTTAAAAGTAGTTGAACTACTTTATCTAGAAAATATCTAACTTTATTAGCGAAAGGTGGGCAGATTACTTAACCTCTCCACCCTTACCTACAGCTTAACATATTCTGCTATGTTCTTTAATATACTAGGTCACCATACATCTTTCTTAACTCTTGAAGAACCTTGGTAGCCTCTAGATAGATGGTACACTTTCTCTTATGAGCTTCCTTTGGGATCCCTTTCTTGATTTTTGACCCTCGTGGAAAACAAAGCTTGTCTCTAAACTTCGTCATTCCCTCTTAGTTATAATAAAATCCTCTAGGGTTCCTTAGAAGATCTGCTCACTCTTGTCCCTTAGAGTTTCATTCTCCCTCTAAGCTTTCAAAGAAATTTGAGTCCTTAGGCCTCTTACTACGTCCACCTTACTCACTGAAAGACTATCTGGAATCATAGTTACTGCTAAACTCAAATTCTCGAAACTCTTAAGAATTTCACTCTTTCTTGGACTATCATCTGGGACACCTATAGGAATTTCCTACCTAGTGCATCAACCACTACTTTGGTCTTACCCAAATGATATCATGACTAAAGGTTACAAGCTTTGAAAAACTTCATCCATCTATTCAACTTCATGTTCAACTTTCTTTGATCGATAAGCATCTTAAACTATTATGATCGTTGAGCACCTCGAACTAGACTCCTTATGAGAAATGTCTCAAAAAATGTTAGGCAAACACCACTGTGGCTAATTCTAAATCATACCTAGGGTAGTCCTTCTCGTACAGGTTTAATTGCCTTGATGCGTAGACGTCTTCTTACCTCTTATGCATTGGAACATACCCTAGTCCCTTCTTCGAAGTGTAACTAACTACCTCAAAGTTCTTGCGGGAATCTAGAATCACCAACACTAACGTAGTAATCCACCTTCTCTTCAACTCTTGGAAGCCATACTCACAATCTAGAGTCCACTACTAAACACTACTTTTCTTAGCTGGCCTAATCTGGGTAGCACTAACTGAAAAAGTCCACTGATGAACTCTCTACCTTTGGTTACAATGGTTGTTCTTCCCATTGTACCTCTGCTTAAATTTTATTAGCGTTCTCTGCAATTTCCTCCTTGAGAAATTACATAGCCCTTAAATTGTACCACTTTTAACCCAAAATTGACTTTTGGCTAACTTGGAACTTAGCCACTTCTCGTCCAAAAGTTTCCAAAACTACCTTTGACACACTCCTCATATCCTTTTGTAATCTTGGAAAAACTCTTAGAGATCAACTCTTCTTAACTTTACTTTTCTGACAACCAGGTCTTAGACCATCTTATGAGAAAATCCAAAGTTTCTCTCAATTGATCTACCTGATCATCTTTCTAGAGAAAGACATTTATTCTCTGTAGTCTTTTTGTTTGACTGCTTAACATTAAGCATAGTCTCACACTTCAACTAAATAAGAACATAATATCATTTGTCTCTAAAACAACTAAACCATACCAACAAGGTAAGCAAGCTAGATTCACAAAGTAAACTAACATGATTTACAAAGTAAATCCATACTCGCCTTATACACATCTTAAAAGATTTTTCTTTACATGTGTTCTTACCTCATACCAAGTTGGAAGTGTTGGTGTATGCCCTAGAGGCCAATACATTTTCTGTATTTACATACATTCTATTATGCTATTTTATATATGAGGCATTTCATTTATTGTGTTTTTTTTTTATAAACATAATAAAGTCCTTAGAATAATAAGTTTGATACCATAGGATATCAAGTGAATGACTTGATCGTGAGATCCTTTTGGTTACAAAACTATTCTTAAATGTCCATAGTCAAGTATTATTGTTAATTAGGATAATAATAATACATTGAGACTAGTATGTGCATAGATTGATGACCACATCTCACGGGTCATGGATATGAGATATCAAGTCTTCACATAGGTACATATTAGAGTAATGATGTACTGGACTGACCCACCATGAGAACGCTACATGGATCGTTACGTGAGTGTCATAAGCGATTCTCATAGTGACAATGGTGTTTGTGGTCCTTTGACCTAAAATCACTACGATTCCTACATGAGGAGTTGTGTGTTTTAATGCCATTAAACGTCATCTGTAACAAGGTGATTATAAAGTTGGTTATTAGATATACCTCGAATCATGCAGAGGGATATGAGTGACCTAGATGGGATTTGTCACTCCTACATAACAGGAGCGATATCTTCGGGGCCCCTGATTGAGTGAGACTGCGAAATGCATGGCCATGCTCAAATGAGTCCATATGAGATATTGATCTCATTTGTTGTTACAAGTCTACTCGAGTATCAGGAAACGAAAGATTGGACTATGCAAGGGTGACGCATTCCATGCCTTGTGTTCAATCTAGATATCTTGACAAAGGGACTAAACGATACGGAAACATTGGTAACGGAAAGGTTATGTCAAATCACTAATATTCTTATTACTTGGGTAGCAGCGATGTGTTGCTAGATACCGCTCACTGCTTGTAATATTAAAATGGGATTTTAATATTACTGCCAACGTAACAAGAACCTGCAAGATCACACACATATAGCAGACTAAAATTGGAGCAATGGATCCAAGTTGGACTCGGATTCAAATATAGGCCAGACTTATAACAGATGGGTCTAGGGTTGCACAGCTTACCTTGCTGCTGCTCACACTCACTTAAGGCAGTCACTATTATAAATAGTACTGCTAAGGGGCTGCTAAGATACGAAATTTCAGAACCCTAGCCGCACCTACAGAAAAAGTGAGTAAGAGAGCGACAAATTTCTTCTCTTCTCTTCGCAGCTAGCACTGTGTGAGAGACGTGAGGCTCCTCTTTCCGGACGTTGGACGTTCGTGAGTTTGTTCTTGTGGATACCGCAGAGACATCATTTCTATTACGGTATTGGTGATTCACGCCCTTCCTTTTGATCACGCTTCAAGAGGTAAATCATTTAAAAAAAACTTGGATTATGGCTTTTTCACATGGATCCTCAGTGGGAATCCCTGTTTTTCGCTATGTGATGTATCCGCAATTCCCAACAGGAAGATTTCGTCGCCTCTACGGCGCACTATAATCTATATTCTGCTTGCACATCTTGGTACCTTGGAGTCTGCTTTACTTATTTCCTTTAAGGTTACTCATCTTAAAAGCACCCTACTCATAGTTATCATCACCCCAAGCTTCCACTTGAATCTGTGTTCTTTTAACTGATAAAAATTGAGACCAAGAGGCACCCTCACTGATCTCAACATTTGATCTTTTCCTCTTTGGGGAACCTTCTAACTCTTGTTCTGTCGTGGCTCTAAGATTATTTGCTGCTTCACCTCTGCACTTAATGACTAGAGTGAAGAAATCCTTAATCTCCATTTGCTTCATAATTCTTTTAATTACTCTACATACTGGTCCTTAGTAATATCCCTTTGCTCAAACCTTAGAAATTTCCAAATTTCTCTTGCCTTCCATAACTCGAAGGAATAATACTTGTCTAGGAAAGTAGCTCTAAACACCTACCAAATGATTCAAGTACAACCTCTTCTAGTAACCTCTCTGCTTCATTTCAACAGTTTTTGGCTCTTCCTACTAACCCTTACGAAGCAAGGTCACTTTTTATTCATCAACGCACACCATGACCTCAAGGATCTCTTACATCACATGAAGCCACCTTTCGACTTTGACTGAACAAACTCTCCCTTGAAAAACAAAGGAGTAACTTTCCTGAACTCTGAAAAATACTGATCTCTCATAAGTTCCTTCTCGTTCCCACAACTAACTACGTAAGTCCTATTCTGTCGCTGCTAATAGATTTCTACAAATGGCAGTCTGCTCTCTCAAAACAACAGTTATTTGTCTAAGAGCTTTGGTTATCTCCTCCTTTACCAGTCTCATAGTCTTATAGGTTCGCTCAGTAGTTGCCTTAGTTTTCCGTACACACAATATTACATATTGAGTTAACTAGACTCAATATCATGTAATTGTGTGATAGTAGCCAATAACATCCATACCTAAGGCTAATCATGCAATTCCACTTGCATATCTTATAGGGAGATAAAAGAATGCATAACATTCTACTAAACTACTACTCATGCCTAAGCACAGTCAGTCCATACCTGGTTCAATAGGATGAACTACTCTGATACCATAATGTAACATCCTAATACAGATATATAGGTATATCATAGTTACACAAGGATATTTAGTACTAGAAATGTCACTTCTACATAACTAACTAATACATATATCCATAATCACAATGAGCAATCATAGAAAGCCTTGAGAGGTTGCGAAAAACTTAAACTCATACATATATATATACACCACTAGCCACAGAAGGGCATATTGTAATACATACAAAACAAATGTAAATTGCATACATAAGTTCTGTCTAGAAAAGCATATAAAACTATACTAATCTTCATATTTCACCTTCATGCCCTTAACAGGGTCTGTACCTGGATTTACATGGAAGAACAACTGGGGTGAGAATTACAATTCTCAGTAAAAGCAATTCTAATACCAGCTAGCTATAACATTGCATAACAAATATAACAATTGCTATAACTACAAACATAGGAGCTACCTCCTCTAATTCTCATAGCTGCACACTACCTAGTAGTGTGGTCTAAACCGGTAGCCTACATACCACTGGATATAAACAATAATAGACAATGCCCATACAACTGTCTGTAAATGCAATGAGAATGATATGCAATATGATTAGGCTTAATAAGATCCTAAAGATATGCTCGTATAATGTTTTGTTTTGAAATACATGCAGAGTTTTATGTTGAAAACAAAGAAGTTCATTAGGAACTGGTTCAGTATATTATCCCATGGTACATAGAGGGAAAGCTCATCCTCACATCACACGTATCTTGACACACTGAGAAGTTCAGGCTGAATCCTTATTCTAAAGAACCTTATAGACCCCCCACTTATTTCCCTTGGCCTTGACACTATCGAGATACCAGGGTTATACCCTTACTCAAAAGAGTCTTTCGGACACTTATCTATCTCCCTTAGCCTCCATGAATGGGTATCAAAGGATACTCAATAAGATCAATACTACTAGACCATTTCCATAGACATACATACTTATATCTAAACACCACCTTATCACTCATAACTCTTAAGTGATCTCTATGCAACACTTTATTACTGAGGTGTTAGATACTCACCTATGGCAAACCATTATTCTTGGTTGCACTAAGGTTCTCATAGCTTTCACATACAAGCAAGATTAACTAACTAGCATGTAAAAAGTATAGTGTTATGTTTACCTCTTACATAAACACCACCTTAACTTTCCTGTAGACTCAATTCATCCTAGTGAAAGAGCCTATCTTAGCTAATGCCTCATTCAACCTTGCTTAAGGAAATAAATGAGCAATTCTCTAGAACTTTGCATACTTAATGAATGTGAAAAGCTTACTAGTCAACATTCATCCTTTTGTGTATTCTACAATGCACAATGTCTTGTTTGATTAGAGACTTAGTACATAACATTCCTTTTTTAAAACTAAATACACAACTTTATCTCCACCCAAGTGAATCTAACTCAAGAGTGGTTCTTACTTGCAACTCTTTGTTGCTTAAGGTTCTAGGTACCTTCCCAAGGTAATCCACTACTCTTAGATATCCTAAGGCTTATACCTTCCTTATTCTTACTAGAGTGAACCTACAATCCATCCTAGTATACTCGTCTCTAATGCACCACCTTATCACATCTTGAATGATATCTAATGCAATAGTAGGTTACCTAAGGTGCTCTGTTCTTACCTAGGGCAATCCTTCACTTTTGGATGTTCAAAGGCCTTATATTTTCTCATACTTACTAGATGATAATTTTCCTTATAAATTATCCTCATTTGTACCTTAACATATCCTAGGAAACATATACTAATGATTCTATATAGTCCACAACTTCAAAATATCATCCATGACATTTTTAGCCTATTTGGTGCTCACGTCGTGGCATAAACTAGGACAAGCCACGGCACCCTAGCCTCGGGTTTCATTACTGTGTGTAGCATCACTCTCACGTCGCGCCACGATGTCTTCATGCCACAACGCGTGCTGCAAAATCTACCTCACACTGCAGTGTGACCTTCTTTGAGCCGTGACACTCAAGCCAGTTCTTCTTCACGTAGCGGCAGAACGTCTCTCACATCGCAGCGTGCATGGCAGAACCCAGGTTCTACAGAATCGTGACCCTGTTCCCATGGTTCAATCTTACTTCCAATAATCTAAAATTGGTTTCTTGGTGATTTCTAACACTCATCCATGCCCCTAAACTTATTGTAACTCAATTGCAACCTATGGATTCTCTTAGGCAAAGATATAGGTCTAAATCACATAACTCTAATCATTGTCCAATTCTTAAATCTATGGATCCTAATGGTTGATCTTGAGCCATAAATGACTATCTTATACTTACTAAGCTTAAACTAACTTAACCTAATCCTTTGAATCAAGAATCAAGTCAAAAACTTGGATTTGGCTCTCCAAACTCTTATTTCTACTCAAAATCCCAAACCTCATTCAATGAGAATCAAAGAGGAGAATGATGAATAGAATCCCCTTACCTCTTGAAGAAGATGAAGATCTTGAAGCTTGATCCTCTTACTCTTGCTCTTCCTCTCCTCCTTCTCTTTCTCCTTCTACTTCTTCCTTTCTCCCCTTTTCTCTTTTCTCTTCATTTTCTCTCTTCTCTATTTCTCTATTTCTCTTCTCAGCCGAGAGAAATGATAGAAATAAGGAAGAGGAAACTAACTTGAGTTTCTGTGCTGGAACTCATATCTGCTAAGGACACCCAAATTATACTTATTCTGAATGGATTCAGAAGGGTACCTGTAGAAGGTATGGTTTGGTGATTTCCTCCTTTCTGCAGTTGTGCTCCACCGTTAGGGTTCAGCGGGGGTGGTACCTGCAAAAAGGACTCCGACGCTCAAGTCAGACTGTGTGTAAGAATGTCTCAGTAATTCAATAACCGTTAGCTCTTTTAGGTTTACTTAGCCTGATCTTTATGGAGCATGATTGGAGTCATGACATTCAATGTAGGTATTATTGGAATGTGGACGTTACAGTCATTTATTGAGATGAGAGGTTATAGAATCAGAGAGATCCAAATCAGCAGTTACGAAAGTCAGTGCTGATTCCCTGATCCTCATCAGAGTTCTGTATTCCGAGGTCCTACAGTCCTTTCCAGGGTGTTAATGGAGGGATACGGCAGAGCATGTACCAGGTTGATCCTTCTGGGTAGGATCCTGGTCCACGGTCTAGAACAGTTGCCCCCAGCTTGGTGCTTTGATAAGATAGCCAAGTGTCAAGGTATTTAGCTAAGTAAAGCTTAGTGGACCACGCCCTGGCTTTAGAGCCAGGTTTTGCGTCTCATACCGAGGCTGGCGTCCATTATGCATAAATACCTCAGATTGGAATGCGGTAAATCCTTACCCTTTATCCCGAGGCCTGGATATTGCTGCGTCTTGTGTTACTGGGAGCCTTTGTGGTGAGATTTTTTGAAACTTGGTAGAGATCCGAATCCTTATCTTTGGAAACTGTTGCTTCTGATTTAATTGAGAGATGAGGATCCTTTAAAAGAAGATCAGTTTCAACATTTCCTAAACACCTATTGCTCTTGTAACTAATAGGAAAAGGAGAGCATTTAATGTAGCTGATTTGATTCGTAAGGTTGGTCAAAGCTTTCCATTCTATAAATACAGAAGGGTCACTTCTGATACAGTCATTCCTTCTTGGAATTCCTTTGAATTTTTCCTTCTATATTCCAAAATAGTTTTGTTGTTCTTATGCCTATGCTTATGTTCAGAGGGAGTTAGAGGAGCTTTGCCTTCTGCGAAGGCCACCATTTTTCTGCTTTTTCCAAAATATCTGAAGATACATCTTTTTCTACCAAAAACCTTATTTCATTAGGAACTTTTCTTTCCCAGCGTAGTGAGGACGGGGACTTTACCTTCCTAACGTACGAAAATATGTCTAATTCATACTTCTTCACTGGGAAGCTCTGTAGTCCCTGTCGTGTTGGACAGAGGTAATTGGAGAAATAGAGCTCTTCTTGGTCCTATTTTTAGATAAGCCAGGGGGACTATTGAGGTGGCTGCTTTCGAGTGTCCTGGAACAATCATGAAACTGGTCTAGCTCCAGTGGAATGAACTTTTTCATGATCAACCCAAGCCCCGTTCAGCCGAGGAGGACTCACCCCGGTCTTTTCTTATCCTTGTGAGTGGAACTGATGAATGGAGTGGCTGAAATTCCTTGATCCCGCAGCAATGTCCTGTTCTAGTTATCTTCAATTTTTCGAAGCCTATCCACTTTTTCAAGAAGCCTCAACAGGGAAGAGACCGGTGTGAGCTCTAGAGAATCTGGATGTGAAGTACACAAGCAAGAAGTTGGCCTCCGGGCTCATCAGTACTGTTTAACCTTTTCATATCCTATGTTTTTCTTCTCCTTGTATTGATGTATGACGATGTATGAAATGAAATGAAATATCTGGTTGAATCATCCAACAACTTCTTTGACCATCTTTTTGATCTGTGGAATTTATATTGTGCCGGGGTGAGTCCAAAGCTCGCCCTGTATAACATGTTGCCCCCAGCTCTGTACTTTGCTGAGACAGATGAAGTACAGAGCTTAAGCAATTTAAACGGGGTATTTGGTACCGTGAGGGAAATTACCGGGATATATAATTAGCCGGGGTCTTTAATATTTTGTGCACATTGTAGATACTAGGGTTGTTTCGGTCTGCTGAGTGGCCGTCCCCTCAACTGCCATGACAGTGACGTGGGCCACATGGCTTGCTATGGTTGAGAGGACGTGCATAGTGCTTTGCATGCCATAATGAACATCTTTTCAAATTCAGACTGATTGGATGGAAATATCCCCTAGCTATAGCCTCTATAAATAGGGTTTCGTCCGTCCATATTTTCACCTTTTGCTGTTTCCGCTTAAAAATTAGTGGTTTAAGAAGGAATCCAACAAGCTTCACGGTTGTCAGCGGCAGTGTTGACGTTTTAAAGCTTCTACTAGCCTTTGTCAAGGTATTTTCATCCTCTAAACACCATTATTGATAACTTGAATATTCGAACATCTTTCTGGTAGACTATTTTTCTTTTTCTTCTATTAATAAAAATTTTGGGAAGAGTTATTTCATCCCCCTTTCCAACGGCGTTGCCTGATGTTGCACCTCTCCCACTACGCCGTGTGCGGCGGGCGGGGGTGTCCTTCCAAGGCTTAAGTCTCAGTGGGTGCAGAGGCCGGTGTGTGGGTGTTCAGTTTGCTGCTTACCCACTTCCATGTTTGGATGTTTCGAACATCATTGGTTCTGACCCTAGGCCTCTGTGTGTCTTCCAGGAAATTAAATGGCTAGAAGGAGGCAGCCAAGAGTTGAAGCCCCTGCCCCGGCCTCGGATCAATAAGCCGAGTAGGCGATTAGGATTCATCGAGGTCCGTTGTTACCTTATATGTGGGTTACCGACGATGCTTATGATAGGATATCCCATTATGAGTCCAGCGCGAAACTAGATAAGCGGAAGGAATATCTGGAGCTCACCGAGGGGGTGAAAGGGACGATGAGGTCCCCCTATCCTATAATTTTTGTCCGTAAGGTAACGAACCAACGAAGAGCATCCTTCTTTAGAAAGAGTGGGAAAACATGACATAACAATTTCGGGGTGTACCCGTAGAGCTACATGGACTGAGTATAGGCATCCAAGTGCTCTTGCGGATCCGTGGTCCCATCGTAAGGTTCTAAGTTGCTTGGGGGCTTGAAGTTCCTCGGGACCCTGTACGCCATTAAGGCGTCGAAGAATTGCTGGTGGTGGTCGGGGGCCAGGTCATTGTTTTCTATGACCCTGGTGCTGGCATGATGGGCTTCCCTTTGAACTGTGATCCGCTCTCCACCCTCATTGCTAGCCTGCGCAAACCTTTCTAAATTGTCCAAACGACGGCGTTGTTCCTCCAGCTGATGCCGTTGGTTGTCAATCAGTGTGGTCTGTTGGAGCAGTAATTCTCGAAGCTCATTCCTCGCCATTCTGGACTGCGTGTTGTCCTCATAATGCGAATGGTCAGTATCCACGTTCGGGGTTCCCAAGTGGGCACGTGCTGGGATCCTCACTCCTTGATCTGCATTATTCTCTCCTCCAGTTGGAGGAAAAATGAGTCTATCCCAGACAGAGACCCTTCGAGAGGGGACTGGGCTTTCAGCTGATGCTGAAGTTTCATGTCCCCCACTGAGCGTCTCTACCAGAACAGGCTTGCTCCTTACGGCGGAGGTTTCTGGTGGTGCGACAGAAGGAGGGTCGCGCTGGGCCGCTGGGCCCTGTCCGTGGACAGGGGCAGCATGCGTAGCACTTCCTCTCCACTAATTTTGCCTTGTACTCACCATGATGAATGTGGGAATAGTAATTTATCAGGTCCCCATAGTTGGCGCCAAATATTCTGAACGGATTCAGAAGGGTACCTGTAGAAGGTATGGTTTAGTGGTTTCCTCCTTTTTGCAGCTACGCTCCACTGTTAGGGTCCGGCGGGGGTGGTACCTGCAAAAAGGACTCCGATACTCAAGTCAAGTTGTGTGCAAGAATGTCTCAGTAATTCAATAACTATTACCTCTTTTAGGTTTACTTAGCCTGATCTTTATGGAGCATGATTGGAGTCATGGCATTCAATGTAGGTATTATTGGAATGTGGACGTTACAGTCATTTATTGAGAGGAGAGGTTATAGAATTAGAGAAATCCAAATCAGCAGTTACGAAAGTCAGTGCTGATTCCCTGATCCTCATCAGAGTTATGTATTCCGAGGTCCTACAGTCCTTTCCGGGGTGTTAATGGAGGGATACGGCGGAGCGTGTACCGGGTTGATTCTTCTGGGTAGGATCCCGGTCTACGGTCCAGAACAATACTAATTCAAGTTTTTCAGCTTCCATAACTTTATAATAAATACTAAGATTCATCTAAATTGTTGTTTCACCTTTATTCTCTTTTTTCATATCTGTTGATAGCCAATCCGACATTAAAAGTACAACCAGTATGCGTAAAAATACCAAACTAATTGTGATTAACTTGAAACTTTAACTACACCTTGTTTCACTTATTTGTGACTTAGAAACAAACTCTCAATGTTTATTTCCCTCAACTTAGCAACTTATGCTATTATCTGAGTCATTTTAAGCCATTTTTCAACTTCTGTATTGCAACTAAGTGCCTAAACGAACTCAGTTTGTCACAAAACTTCACTGGTATGTTAAGCAAGTCATATCCTACCTTTTGTAACCATATATAAGTCTAACATGTTACTAAGGGTATTACAGAGCTAGTAATGAATGATAAATTGAGAACTACTCTTTGAAATTGTTAAAGTTGAGCTAGTAATTGAAATCAAATAATGAGTGCTCATAGACTAAAAGATATTGGACATTATCCTCGAAAAGGGGAGGAAAATGATAATTAGTTGCTATTATTAGTTATGAATTCAGGAAATGACCCTTAATGAAGAAGGTGATCCTAAAATTCATAGATGTACTTCCTCATTAGTTTCTTCATTAGTTATGGCTAGGGTTGCCTAGGGTAGTACTGTGTAACGATGAACTGTTATGTATAGGTTGTGTAACACCCCTCGATTTAATAACCACGGCACAATCATCATTATGTCACGGTCACTAAATTTCGACATGCTATCATTGTCAAATAACAAACTTTATAAAAATATTAAACATTTCGCATATGAGGAAAATAGAAGTCACGAATGAATAGTTACATATACAACCAGTGCAAATGTGAATTATAAGATGTATTCAATTTACAACATTTAAGACTGGATAATCACCTTAAAACTTACATATACCCAAAAATACACTTAATGCAGATAATGCAAAATAAAGTATAAACTACCCACAACATATCCTCGACTAAGGAGTTGGGCACTCCCTCGAATCCTAAATGCGTAAGACAACCCTGGGCACACCAGTGTAGTGAGAATTACGAGATAAGGTCTTCAATCGCAGTCCTCATCACGGTCAAGGTCAGATTCCCAACAAATCATGTACGCTTATCAGTCCAGTCGACTCGCCAAGTCCTGGCACCTTTAGTGAACTCAAATACGATGAAACCAATAGGGTCCCTTCAAGTTGTCCTTACCGAACGCAGAAAATCAAACCATAGCGAAATCTAGGAGATTCGACCTCGCCTCCTTTTTAGACTTTAACCAAAAACCATACAGAATGGCACAAAATATAGAAATAGGTAAGACATTCTACTTTCATTACCTATGATGGCAGCAAAGAAACATAACACGAATGACGAAGTCATTCCATGCATACAGATATTACAAACATGTTCTAGTTATCAATTGCGTAAGCATTATCAGAAAGCATATTCCACGATAATACAATTATCAACAGCATTATAACAACAAGTATTCACTATAGATATATAACAAGTATTTATATTTCCACAATATGTATGTTAACCATGCCCATGATAATGTGTGAGCTAACAATGCATATGCACAATGTGTATGCTGACTATTCTCATGTACAATGTACTCATTTCCTACTCCATGGAGCTAAACTCAAAGTTTTCGGAGATGAACGCCCCAGAAGATCTGTCCCCCCACAATAGACAGTCTACGCCAGGCCAAGGAAAGTAATAGTGCTTTGTCGGGCTGCCAGTGCATTGCAATAGTGTTTCACGGCCAGGGGTATATATATAAGGTGATAACTGGATCACAGGTGAAACACCACGCCCTGACGTCCCCTAGGTCAAAAAAGTCCCCACTATCCTGTAAGTCCTTGTCCATTCCTAGGCATAATACGCCATAACTGTATAATGCTCAATTGCATATCCAATGAACTCAAATCACATCAGACTCAGTAGTCTATCAGATGTTTCCAGGGTCCAGTTCGTCGGCCCAATGTCACAATGACAATGCATGTTTCAATGCATACATATGTATATATGCATATATATATATATATATATATATATATATATATATATATATATATATATATATATATATATATATTCACAATGATAGCATGACTTATTCAAATTCACACTCCACAATGAATGAATACTAAAATCTCATAAGTGAACACATGCTATTCAAAGTTACTATGAAAGTTATGCTTTAAGTCCATTATGTTCTCGCGTTAACTCTCTGAGAATGTCTAGTCTAAGTTCCTCACAGCCCTTCTCACACTCTTATTCTTCCTTCATTCCAAAAATTGCTCTAAACTATAAGGCAGACTATCATTCTTGGTTCTTTAAAATTTATTAATCTCCAGGTATAATTAAGTTTTCCAATTTACTAATCCTTGCATTCTATTACCATTAATTTAATCACTAGGTGTTAGGTGATCAATTTTTAATTCTGGATTCGACGGAGAAAATGCCTTTAGTGTATAAATATGGGGCTACCTTTCGACGAAAATAATATTACGGAATGATGAAACATGTCAGCCAAAAAAGGGATTTGGTGACAGAATGGTTGAGTTACAATTTTGACAAGAATGCCCAAGAATCAATTTCTGTCGAATGAAGATTCTGTCGAATGAAGATAAAAAACTGTCGAATATACTAGAAGATCAGCAGAAATCCCGACTCGACGGATATTGGCATCCTAACTCAACGGATATTGACATTGAGAAGTTTCTCTACTAAATGGTCAGAATTCTTACTCGACGGATATTGGCATCCTACTCGACGGATATTGACATTGGAGAAGTGTCTCTACTAAATGGTTAGAATTCTTACTCGACGAATATTGGCATCCTACTCGACGGATATTGACATTAGAGAAATGTCTCTACTAAATGGTCAGAATTCTTACTCGACGGATATTGGCATCCTACTCGACGGATATTGACATTGGAGAAGTGTCTCTACTAAATGGTCAGAATTCTTACTTTATAATTGTTCACAAAGAATCCCCAAATTTTGGGCCTCAAAGCCGTTGCCATCCGGGAACCAATCCGACATCATTTTCCTCCATGTCATACATTCCAATCCACTCATATACATGAATATACACAAACAAACAATCTAATAGTACAAACAGAGAGTTTCTCACTACCAAAACAGGTTGAAGAGAATAATCTTCCTCTTACCTTAGTGAAGAACAAGGAAAAGCAAGCTCCTTTTTGCTTAGAAATTTCGTGCTTAACCACCATAGAAACCTTGGTATTCAAATCCATAAAAATAAAGATCAAAGGGTGGAAATGGTATCCATAGTCACCAATGTGACCATGGAACACAAAAATGGGGAGAATAGAGAAGAAAGTTGAGAGATTTACCTTAAAGCTTGAAGCTTTGGTGTTGGGCTGCTAACCACGAAAACGGAGGAGCCAAGGTGAGTTCCACAAAGAGGAAAGCTTGAGGATGGAGGGGGGAAGCAATGGTTTAAGTTTGGCTTGAGCAAGGGAAGCTTGAAAATCAACAATGGTGTTCGTGGGTGTGTAGCTGTATGGACAAGAGAGGAAGAGAGTGAGAGGAAAAGAGAAAGAGCAGCGTGAATGAGAGAAAATGGGAGGGAATAATTATGATATTACCCCCAAAATCGTGCTACACAATGAGAGGGAGGAGAGAGTGTGAATAGTGGTTGGAAGAAGCTTCCTAGAAGCTTCCTTGTAACTTCCTTAAGAAACTTTGTGCGCTTCTCGATAAAGTGCATAGTAATCTTGTCTCCTTAATTAAATACATCTGACAGATGATTTAATTACACTGTTAGAATTATTTTCCCTAGTAAATAAAAGTTACGGTTGATGAAAGTAATATTTTATTATTCATTAGATGATTTTATGATACAGTGATTTTATTTATCGAATAAAATCTTAGAAAACTTAAACTTCGTAAACTGTGTCCAGCCTCGGGTTTAGGAAGATTCCCCGTCGACGTTTCCACAGTCCAAAGTTTACCAGCCTCAGGAAAATATAATTGTTTTCCTGGCTCCGCTCAATGGGCACGTAAAATGAAAATATATTAAAATATTCAACATTTCTAGAAAATTTGACAAAAATTCCTAAAAATCATAAATATTATAAAATGATTATTTACAAGGAAATAAATAATGTTCAGGATGTTACAACACTCCCCTTCTAAAAAGGAATTTTGTCCTCGAAATTCATCTTATCTTAGAACAAACGCGACTGTGTTTCTTTCATTTCGTCTCCTAGTTCTTGTGTTGTATCTTCAGCTGCATCAATCCAAATCACCGGCAATAAGGTTGCTTCCTTCCACTGAGCATCTTATATTAACAAGCACAAACGTGTTGACGTCATAGGCCGATCAATAAAAGATTCTACGCCCTTTGAGTCTTCAGCCATCCAACAGCCAACTCTCTAAACAACTGTACATCGCTGAGTGGCTCTATCGAACTTATTCTCCTTGCTTACTGTAGTAGACAACTAAGCGTATTTTCTTCTTAAGGCATCCGTTACGACATTCGCCTCTTCTGAGATTATACCAACACGAAAAATCGAAATCCTTCAGAGCTTCTAGTCACCGTCTCCGCCTCATGTTCAACTCATTCTGATAGGGCAAAATACTTCTGACTCTTGAGATTACCATAGCCGTTGAGAATTCTCTCCTTGTAGAAAATGCTTCTAGATCTTCAATGCAACTACAAAGCTAACTCTAAGTTAGTGTAAGGTAATCCTTCTCATGTATTCTCGATTTGTCTCTAAGCGCACGTTACCATTCCTTCTATTCTGATCAAGTACACGTTCTAAACTTCCAATGCGAAGCATCACTAGGCATCCCAAAAAGTCCATTAGGATTTGGGCAGAATCATCTTTGGCGAAGAAATCATGTGTCTCTTCAATCTTTGGAAATTTCCCCCGTATACATCAGTCCATACAAAACTTGACCCTCATACATGAGTTAGATGAGAAGTCTTGCCACTTCAGAGAAATTTTTTTTTGAGACGAGTCCCTCGTATTAACCAGCTACTCCTATACAGCTACGAATCTTCGTTACGATCATCCGTCCTTCCCATAAAAATGTTTCGAGTTCCGATGGGTTTGCAGCAATCCCTTCCCTTGAAATCGCGTAACCCAAAGGTTGAACTGCCTCCAACTAGAATTCGTACTTAGACATCTTTACACTTAACTTCTTTTTCTTCTTCAGGATTTGAAGAATCACAACGAGAGGTTCGATACATTCCTCCGAACGTCAAGAATAGATCATAATGTCGCCAAGAAGGATAACAATAAATCTGTATTCAATAAAGGAGAAAGGCTATATTTAAGTTATCAAAGAACATTACTGAAGCGTTCATTACACGAAACGACATTACGAAATACCCATAATGCCCTTGACACGTCAGAAAAGTTATTTTGGGAAAATCTCCTACCTTTGAGCGAACCCGATGATAGTCCAGAACATAAGCTGACCTTGGAGAAAATAGCGGCGTTCTCCAATGGATTTGTCAAACCATCTTTCCTTGATTCGAACCAATTGTCTCATAGGGTAAGTTCTCACCTAATTGTGCTACACTTGGCACAATGTTATGGTTCAAATTCAGGAACACATTTCCTCAATCGAGGTACACTAGAAACGTTATAAAGGTTAGGAAGAAAAATAGGGAAGTCACTTGATTTACCACTGGACCCGCCTAATGAAGAGTATGATATTTGGTCTAATAAAACTTAGGAGTGAGTTTCATGGATTTGCATCTAAGAAATTTCTGTCTCAAGAAACACTAAGTTTCCATTAAAAGTGAATGACGAGACCCGTTTAGAAAATGATTAATCTCCTTCCTGAGATCAAGCCTATTCATGAAGTGGATAATTGAATTAGAAAAAGGGTTCCAATTTCTAACAACATTAGGATAGTTTTTAAATAAACTTGATGCAACGAGAGCAGGCTTACAAATGAGAATAGTATCATTCAAGTCGAAAGGAAGTAAATACACAGACAACTCAATTCCATAAACGAACTCTTAGAATTTCATTGGAATATTTCAACAGGATATGATTGGAAGATAACTAATCCATTCGTTAACATTACATCTAATTTGTAAAAGAAGTAAACAAATCAGATCACTAAAAGATTCAGTCTTTAACAGGTCATAAGACAATTTAAACAACTAGGCTGCCATCAATAAGTTCTTAGAAACTAAAATAGAAACAATGTAGTCAAAAGATAATGAAGGTACAAACATCCCTATTGGATTCATACATTCATACGTCATAAAGAAACGGGTTACCCCTGGAATTATACAATGAAGTCACAGGGTCATCCATTGTAGCACAGTCCCTTTCTTCATTTCGATCTTCAGTCTGGGTGAAGGAATCAACTTTCCCTTCTTCGTGAGATCTTGAGGTGCATACATCTCCAATGGAAGGTTTCATCCATTGCGAAGTACAGTTCCTAGCCACATGTCCTTGCTTCCCGCACTTGAAACAGATTACTCCTTCAATCTCACAGTCCTTTGTTAAGTGGTTCTTTCCGCACTTGAGGCAAATTTCCTTCTTGATCGCATATGGAGGCTTCGTCCCTTGCAAAGCACAATCCCTCCACACATGTCCTTGCTTTCCGCACTTGAAACAAATTATTCCTTCGATCGTACAATGCCTTGTGAAGTGGTCCTTTCTGCACTTCTTGTACCTCGATAACGGTACCACGATTGAATTGGACTTACTACCACTCGCACCTCCTTCATACGTTCGCTGTCGCTGTTGCTCCTTCGATCGTAGTGTATACGGTTTCTGCTTAAACCGATTGGCCTTCTTGGTATTCCTCCTTTGAAACTTCGGTAATCCAGATTCACCCCAAAGTTGTCTTTCTTCCATCAAATTCTGGACCTCAACTTCCAATTCCTGTTGTTGTGCGGCCCTCTGATCCTGGTGTGTTGTTACTTCAACCATTCTTTGCATTTCTTCAGCTGCCGCAGTCGTATCATCATTTTCACTCCCCGCGTTCACACGCTTATGTCTACTCCGAGTCATTGACTTCCTTCAAGGGCAAACAAATCGAACCATAAGGAGAATCAAAAGCATTCAGTCCAAACAATATTGTCTCCTTTTGGAAACCAAACACATAAAGTCACACAACCCAATCGAGACAAACCCAAAAGATTCTAACTTGAGCTCCTTCATTCTGCCTTCTGCGACGCAATCTCCTGTAAGTCTTTGACTCCTACGTAGCTCCTCGAACCAAACTTACGCCAGATACCCTTTTCCAAAGAGAATCGATTTTTGAAAACCTCTTGGATACCTTAGTCCACAAACCTTGTAAGTCTTATTTAACTACCCTTTTCTAACCCAATGGCTCAAACAATTTTTAGAGGTAACACAACAAGGGTATAAATGCAAACAAATCCTAAGAAAGTTCAGTCATACTAGCTGAGCTTCTTTCTAAAGAACTCCTACTACCTTAATACGCCTAGGTGAAGTCATAGTTTCCTGTAGACACAGAACATTAGATATTGAGTGGGCCAGTACTCAATATCATGTAACTGTGTAACAGTAGCTACCAACACTTAACCTATGGCAAGCTATGCCTTCCTTTCCCAACATCTCAATTCAAGAGACAAGGAAGTACAAAACATACTAAGAACTTCTAACATGTCTAAGTATAGCCAGTCCATACCCCGGCTCAACAGGATGAACTAAGCTCTGATACCACCTTAATGTAACACCCCTCGATTTAATAACCACGGCACAATCGTCATTATGTCATGGTCACTAAATTTCGGCGTGCTATCATTGTCAAATAACAAACTTTACAAAAATATTAAATATTTCGCATATGAGGAAAATAGGAGCCACGAATGAATAGTTACATATACAACCAGTGCAAATGTGAATTATAAGATGTATTCAATTTACAACATTTAAGACTGGATAATCACCTTAAAACTTACATACACCTAAAAATACACTTAATGCAGATAATGCAAAATAAAGTATAAACTACCCACAACATATCCTCGACTAAGGAGTTGGGCACTCCCTCGGATCCTGAATGCGTAAGACAACCCCGGGCACACCGGTGTAGTGAGAATTACGGGATAATGTCTTCAATCGCAGTCCTCTTCACGGTCAAGATCAGATTCCCAACAAATCACGTACGCTTGTCAGTCCAGTCGACTTGCTAAGCCCTAACACCTTTAGTGAACTCAAATATGACGAAACCAATAGGGTCCCTTCAAGTTGTCCTTACCGAACGCAGAAAATCAAACTATAGCGAAATCTAGGAGATTCGACCTCGCCCCCTTTTTAGACTTTAACCAAAAACCATACAGAATGGCACAAAATACAGAAAGAGGTAAGACATTCTACTTTCATTACCTATGATGGCAGCAAAGAAACATAACACGAATGATGAAGTCATTCCATGCATACAGATATTACAAACACGTTCTAGTTATCAATTGCGTAAGCATTATCAGAAAGCATATTTCACAACAATACAATTATCAACAGCACTATAACAACAAGTATTCACTATAGATATATAACATGTATTTATATTTCCACAATATGTATGTTAACCATGCCCATGATAATGTGTGAGCTAACCATGCATATGCGTAATGCGTATACTGACTATTCTCATGTACAATGTACTCATTTCCTACTCCATGGAGCTAAACTCAAAGTTTTCGGAGATGAACGCCCCAGAAGATCTGTCCCCCTTCAATAGACAGTCTACGCCGGGCCATGGAAAGTAATAGTGCTTTGTCGGGCTGCCAGTGCGTTGTAATAGTGTTTCATGGCCAGGGGTATATATATATAAGGTGATAACCGGATCACAGGTGAAACACTGTGCCCTGACGTCCCCTAGGTCTAAAAAGTCCCCACTATCCTGTAAGTCCTCGTCCATTCCTAGGCATAATACGCCATAACTGTATAATGCTCAATTGCATATCCAATGAACTCAAATCACATTAGACTCAATAGTCTATCAGATGTTTCCAGGGTCTAGTTCATCGGCCCAATGTCACAATGGCAATGCATGTTTCAATGCATATGGGTTCAACATACATATGTATATATATATATATATATATATATATATATATATATATATATATATATATATATATATATATATATATATATATATATATATATTCACAATGATAGCATGACTTATTCAAATTCACACTCCACAATGAATGAATACTAAAATCTCATAAGTGAACACATGCTATTCAAAGTTACTATGAAAGTTATGCTTTAAGTCCATTATGTTCTCGCGTTAACTCTCTAAGAATGTCTAGTCTAAGTTCCTCACAACCCTTCTCACACTCTTATTCTTCCTTCATTCCAAAAATTGCTCTAAACTATAAGGCAGACTATCATTCTTGGTTCTTTAAAATTTATGAATCTCCAGGTACAATTAAGTTTTCCAATTTACTAATCCTTGCATCCTATTACCATTAATTTAATCACTAGGTGTTAGGTGATCAATTTTTAATTTTGGATTCGACGGAGAAAATGCCTTTAGTGTACAAATGTGGGGCTACCTTTTGACAAAAATAATATGACAGAATGATGAAAGATGTCAGCCAAAAAGAGGATTTGGTGACAGAATGGCTGAGTTACAATTTTGACAAGAATGCCCAAGAATCAATTTCTGTCGAATGAAGATTCTGTCGAATGAAGATCGAAAACTGTCGAATATACTAGAAGATCAGCAGAAATCCCGACTCGACGAATATTGGCATCCTACTCGACGGATATTGACATTGGAGAAGTGTCTCTACTAAATGGTCAGAATTCTTACTCGACGGATATTAACATCTTACTCGATGGATATTGACATTGGAGAAGTGTCTCTACTAAATGGTCAGAATTCTTACTCGACGGATATTGACATCCTACTCGACGGATATTGACATTGGAGAAGTGTCTCTACTAAATGGTCAGAATTCTTACTCGACGGATATTGGCATCCTACTCGATGGATATTGACATTGGAGAAGTGTCTCTACAATTGTTCACAAAGAATCCCCAAATTTTGGGCCTCAAAGCCGTAGCCATCCGGGAACCAATCTGACATCATTTTCCTCAATGTCATACATTCTAATCCACTCATATACATGAATATACACAAACAAACAATCTAATAGTACAAACAGAGAGTTTCTCACTACCAAAACAGGTTGAAGAGAATAATCTTCCTCTTACCTTAGTGAAGAACAAGGAAAAACAAGCTTCTTTTTGCTTAGAAATTTCGTGCTTAACCACCACAGAAACCTTGGTGTTCAAATCCATAAAAATAAAGATCAAAGGGTGGAAATGACATCCATAGTCACCAATGTGACCATGAAACACGAAAATGGGGAGAAGAGAGAAGAAAGTTGAGAGCTTTACCTTAAAGCTTGAAGCTTTGGTGCTGGGCTGCCAACCACGAAAATGGAGGAGCCAAGGTGAGTTCCACAAAGAGGAAAGCTTGAGGATGGAGGGGGGAAGCAATGGTTTAAGTTTGGCTTGAGCAAGGGAAGCTTGAAAATCAACAATGGTGTTTGTGGGTGTGTAGCCGTATGGAGAATAGAGGAAGAGAGTGAGAGGAAGAGAGAAAGAATAGTGTGAATGAGAGAAAATGGGAGGGAATAATTGTGATATTACCCCGAAAACCGTGCTGCATAATGAGAGGGAGGAGAGAGAGTGAATAGTGGCTGGAGGAAGCTTCCTTGTAGCTTCCTTGAGAAGCTTCGCGCGCTTCTCGATAAAGTGTATAGTAAGCTTGTCTCCTTAATTAAATACATTTGGCAGATGATTTAATTACACTGTTAGAATTATTTTCCCCAATAAATAAAAGTTACGGTTGATGAAAGTAATATTTTATTATTTATCAGATGATTTTATGATACAGTGATTTTATTTATCGGATAAAATCTTGGAAAACATAAATCTCGTAAACTGTGTCCAGCCTCGGGTTTAGTAAGATCCCTCGTTGACGTTTCCATAGTCCAAAGTTTACTAGCCTTAGGAAAATATTTTTGTTTTCTCGGCTCCGCTCAACGGGCACGTAAAACGAAAAATATATTAAAATATTCAATATTTCTAGAAAATTCCACAAAAATTCCTAAAAATCATAAATATTATAAAATAATTATTTACAAGGAAATAAATAATGTTTGGGATGTTACAGGTTGAGTGCACCAACCTGATAAGCAGATTATCACCAAATATTAGATAGTGTGAAACCCACATTCCTTCCTTACCTTTAGATAAAATAACCCAAGGTAATATGAGGTAGCCTTACCCATTAAGGTACATTAATATGAGTTTTAGGAATATGCTTAGAAAGATAATAATAAATGAGTACTGGTGAAAGGTTTATGCATTGTTGTGCATTTACACATTATCATGAATGATGTTAGTTATATAGATCATAGATTTGATTATGAATGTTTGCATCATAAGAGTATGTAAAT
This sequence comes from Ormosia semicastrata, assembly GCA_029884595.1. Lineage (NCBI taxonomy): Eukaryota > Viridiplantae > Streptophyta > Magnoliopsida > Fabales > Fabaceae > Ormosia > Ormosia semicastrata. The sequence continues at coordinate 77,833,546 of JAQQTO010000063.1, read as the reverse complement.
ATTCTAGTGATAACGAGTTATGACTTACATTTGATATATTCTAAAATAAATCTATGAATTATTTATGAACTGTTGAGATTAGTTATATTAGTTGAATATGTGTTGTGGATAAAGGATTAAAAATGAATTTTTGCATCGGGAAGAAAAAGAAACATTTGGCTTTAGCCACGTTTCTAAATGATATTTAAAGTATTGATTTTATTCCCTGAAGCATGTGGGGTTATTATCATGACATTACTTATATGTTAGATATACTGAAAATTTCTATAATTCTCACCCCTCATATCTTTTCTTTTCATGATAATTCTAGCACAAGATCCATGTATGGAGTAAAAGAGAAGAAGATGACGTAGTATAGGTTTACCTATTATTTACGACCATTGCCTTGTACTTACAATTATGCAATGGATTGTATATAGTTTATGAGTATGTTTGCCTATAAAGGCTTAGTTTGTATCATATGAATACTAATTTTCTAGATTGTATGTACTTTTAATGTCAGTATAAATTAGACTTTTCAGTTGTATATTTATACTTGAGATAAAATTATCCCTCACAAGGCTCAAATTATCGATAAAATTAGTATATTTATTTATCAAGATATGATAATAGTTTAGTCGTGACGTGCTTAATTCTAAGTACTTTGTGTAATCTGAATATACTAGGAGTACTAGTTACAACCTCTAGCCTCTGCATTTGTAGCATTTCTTGAGTTTTCACCTGACATTGTTTTGTGAATAACCCTTCCACTATGCAAGTGCATATACAAACAATTTAAAACTAAATAGACATGAGTCCCACTAGGCATGCCAATTTGTTTCCTCGGAAACTATTCTCAATTTAATATGACCTACGTAATCAAATTGTGGCCTAAACTTCAAATGTAACCCTTTTACGTTCAAGAGGAAATAGAGATCTAATTTTTGCCATTGCTTTACTTGGGGTTGAAATTTGCTTCCAAATCGTGTATTTGTAAGATTGAGAGTAGATATTCAAATTGAACAGTGTGTAGTTGTGTTAAGCATAAACTAAATATCAGAGAAAAGTGCTAGGCGTGCTATTCAATTATAACTATTGAAAAAAAGATAACTGATTTGAACTTGAAAACATTTATAGTGTCATTCCAAGTACAAACTATTGAACATGCTATAAGCTACTTCTACTCTTAAAAGTAAAGAAAAAATTCCTATCTAGAAATAGAAAATAAAAAGGTTGGCAACTAGTAACTCGTCTTCATGTTGCGGGTAAGGAGTGTAGAGTATTCAAGACTTTTTGAAATTTTACCTGACCTCCCTATTTATAAGCAAAATGTAGTAACCTTTCTCACCATCCAATGATTTTGTAGAAATATGATGCTTCTTAAGATTGTGCCATGTGTTCCTGGTGGTTACTTCTTCCTCTCCATCAGCGCCCTACTCCAAATAATGTGTACGTGTGGCACTTCATGTATCTAAATGGATGTAATGGAGAGAAATACTCCATTGTGGGTGATTCATGCTATGTAACTAAAGATCTTCTAGAAAGTCACATATGTGTCATATGCTTCATTAAACCAAGCCTTGCTGTGGACCTCGTCGATAACATTATTATTGTCGCTATGCAACATTACAAGTCATGTTTCAAGGACTTAGTTAGTTTTGGAGTTATCTACAACAACATCAGTATTACTGCTATGTAACTTTTAGTTCTAAACTCCAATAACTTCCAATCAACCAAGCTGAGATGGTGTCGACCTTATGATAACATCAGCATTACCATCTCTTATTCTTTTAATAGCATCAATACTATTAAAGTGCATGAAATAACATCAATACTATTTCAATAAGTAACTTCAATACTATTAGAAATTGCTTCTCTACTTGGTAGACCATGACAACACTTAAGCGATTTATTTCTAATGCTCAGGCAACATTAGTATTGCCTTCACTTGACAGCCTTAACATTGTCGACTAGTAGATTAAGTGTCCACTTGGCACCTTCTTAACAGTTTTAGTATTTGTTTGGGATAGCAGTGAAAACTTGATTATTTTAATAATGAATTATTATATAAAAACTTTTTGTTATAAGAAAAAAAGTTTTATGTTTGGATATGTTAGTTGAAAAGCAATTTTAAGCTAATCTGTTTCGTTTGGATGGTATAAAAAAGAATTGCTTTTATGTATCAAATTACCAAAATAAGTATAGGATGATGAAAAAAATTATTTGATTGATTAAAAAAGTTATTTGATTGAAGACAAAATGTTATTTATATCTCACTATTGGAAATAATCCCAACAACTTTTTCTAAAACAGCTCACCCAACAACTTCTCACCTAACAACTTTTTTCTCAAGAAAAAAGCTATTGATTTTTTTCTTATATCAAACCCAGACACGTTGCTTCAAATAACAACAGCTTAAAACACAAAAAAAGTGTCGAGCTGAACCAAATATGCTCTTAGTATTACCATATGTCACATACTAATATTTGTAAGTTTATATCAAGTCTGTCATAATTAAGTTTTTACTATGCTCCCAACAAGCTTTAATTGCCCTTTGAAGTTCCCCAATCCTCCTTTCTTCTTCCTCCAATATCTCATTTTAATGTCAGATGACGTCTATAAGATCTCGATTAGGGGGTTCTCATTGAGAAAGGATTTTCCCATAAGGAAAATGCTGCATAATATAAGTGTGTTTAGAATAACTATAAAAATTAGATTATTTCAATAATCAAGTATTGTATAAAAGCTTTTCGTTATAATCGATCATAATAGAATCAGTTTTATGTTTGGATATATTAGCTGAAAAGTAATTTTAAGCTAATCTGTTTCATTTGAATGATATAAAAAAGAATTACTTTTATGTATTAAATTACTAAAATAAGTATAGAATGATTTAAAAATTATTTTATTGATTAAAAAAGTTATTTGATTGAGGATAAAATAATATTTATATATTAAAGTGTAAGGAATAATCAAAAGCTTTTAAGTAAAATGCCTAACATATAGTTTTTTTTCCAAAAGCTATTGATGGTAAAAAAATTTAATCAACAACTTTTAATTTTGGTTACTAAACATGATGAAATATGTAAAAAAATTGTTAACCAAGAAAAAACCTGTTAGTTCAGCAAAATAAGCTTAACTAAACAAGCTCTAAGTATAGATAAATATAAATGTGTATTTGTGAAAGTTGTAAAAATTTGATTATGCTTAGTAATCAATTATTGTATAAACGCTTTTTATTATAATCGATTATAATCAATTCATTTTTATGTTTGGATGCATTAGTTGTAAAGCGATTTTAAGTTAATCTGATTCGTTTGAATAATATAAAAAAGAATCACTTTTATGCATTAAATTACTAAAATAAGTATAGAATGATTAAAAAAATTATTTGATTGAGGATAAAATAATATTTACATATCAAAGTGTAAGAAATAATCTATAAGCTAAAATCATAAGTTTCAATCTTCAACATTATAAAAATTAACTTTAAAAAACTTTTATTTTACATTGAATTTTATATAAAAACTGAAGTTAATTTTGTTAAACATAATTAAATATTATTACAACAACTTTTTTCTCAAAAAAATTAGTCATAAGCTCTACTAAACATGTTCTAAATTTAGATTGATTTGAAAATAGATCTTGGTCCATTGGGTTAAGCCGAACCAAAAATGAATAGGATTAAATTTGGCTAATTCAACTCATTCTTTTTGTCGAGATATTTGGACAGCTAACACCTCTAAAATTAAGTAATCCAAAAGTTACTGACATAAAAAATTTTCTGCACTATTAATGTAGCATTATTTTTCTATTCACATAGGTATAGCATTATCAACAGCCCAACACAGCCCATTGCCCCAAAATTTCAATTTCAATTTCAATTTCTAGCTGTGAGACTACCGCCTATTCTCAAACCGCTTCGACCTCTGCGTGTCAACTTGGCGCTCCACCACATGAGGATTCAATGGATTCTGTGACGTCGTATGCGTGATTCCCACGGCTAGTGCACTGCACGGCGAAGAACAAGGACCTAGGGTTCTGGCTCTGCACACCCCAGTGCTGCGACCATGGCTTCTGGTTCGCCTCGGAACCGCATCGATCAGGTCCTTTTCTATTTTCATTCCGAACCCTAGACGATACCGTTCACTTCCACATTATCTGCGCACACTTTCTGCTTTTCTCCCATTCTTTCTTTCAAGGAACTGAACAAAAAAAAAAAACTCGAATTTCATTCATTTCGTTGCTTACAAATTTGCATGAGAAGATAAATTGAAACCAAGAAAAATGACAGTTTTTGAATGTGGCTGCTTAATTTGTGGTTTTTTTTATGTTTCTTGTTGGCTTTTACAAACTCAATGGATTGTTTTTCACTGGTATTTCTGGCTTTTGTATAATGCAGTTTTATGCTTCAAAGAAAAGGAAAGCTGCGTCACCTGTTTCTAAAGTTGGGAGATCTGAAAAAGGTGCAAGGCATGGGGTTGATGGGTCTCCAAGTGCCAAAGGTACTTTGGCCAGTTACTTGGTTACGTCGCAGGATGATTGCATTGTCGCCAGGCTGTCGAACACGGCTGCTGATTCTTTGGCTAGGCAGGAATCAGTTAAGAGAAATTTAGCGTCAGAGATTAATAGTTCTCTTGACAATGAACTTAATAAGCCGTCTGTTTCATCAGCTCAAGGGCATCAACCCTCTCAAGCTACTCGGCCGGGACTAATAGATGAATTGCCCAAGGCGAGTGGCGGGGTGGTTGAAGACCCTGTCCAGGAACACAACTGCAGTGATTTTGGACAGGGTGCAGAAAGCTTGGAGCTCAAACAGTTTGCAGCAGACTTTTTGTCTCTGTATTGCAGGTACTTTTTGACATATTGTTTCTCTTTGTGAATAACAAGATTTGCCGGGCCCTCTGTTTCCAGTGGAGATGTGCAATCAGGAGTGCTGTTGCTGGTTAATTTCTTTTTTCTCTTCTTTTATTTACACATCTATTTTTTATTTAACTTCTAAACTATACTACATGCAGCGATTTACACCCAGGCATTAATTCGCCATCGGAGATGAAAGTGGATGGCCATAAGAGACATGGTTCCCTGACATTAGAAGTGGAAAATAGTAGTTTACCCCTGAAGTGTAATGACACCAGTAAATGTGGTGAAAACATCTCCAGTGTGAAGATCCCTGAAGACAGCAAGTCTGGTGCTGTTGGTAATGCTATGGCATATGTTTGTGGCTGTTCTACAAAGGTTAAACCCAAATTCGTACTAGTTTTGGATTTTCTAGCCAGATTCCTACTGCAGTTTATGATATATATTTTGATATTTTGATGCTTTGCCTTCTGAATGGCAGGTTTCTGTTGGTGGTGATACTATTGCGCTTGACACAAGCTTTAGAAAATGTAGTTATACGCCTAAATCATCTATGAATATGGCTGAATGTTATACGCCAGGATCTTTGATTGTTAAAGCTTGTGTTAAGGAGACTCCAAAGTCAACATGTGGAAGCTCAATGTTTTCACCTGGAGAGGCTTTTTGGAATGAAGCAATTCAACTTGCTGATGGTTTGTGTGTTCCCATGGCTAATGATTCTTCCAAGATTGTAGAAGAGAGTAATGTGGTGGATGACCAACTTAAGATGAAGAACTCATGTAACTTACAAAATTATGATGGCAAGCCAAGGAAAATATTGGATCAAAGCAAAAGCAGAATCTGGAATACAGAAATGAGTTCTCCATTAGGGTTGGTTGGGATGCACCAGAAAGATTCTATGAAAGAAGTTTCCAACCTTCCTGTTAAACATTTTGATTTTTCGTTTGAGGACAATAATTTGGATGAAAATACTCTGCAAAATTGTTGTGTTGATGATCTGATCAATGTTACTCGTGGGGCTGGCAGACAGTATGAATCTAGTTCTGTAACAGGTCATACATGTGAAAAGATGAATGAAGTGCAAGAGAAGAATTTAGAAGATGCAGTATACAAAAGAGTGAATTTATCAAGTCAGGATAATGTTAGTATGACATCTAATTCACCCCTCAATGATGTCAGGACAGCAATTAGTACACATGCATCTGATGAAGCTAGTACTCCTTTAAGTAGTGTGTCACTTAATGATCATTTAGACCTAAACAGCTGGCTTCCACCTGAAATATGCAGCATATATAGAAAGAAAGGAATCTCAAAGCTTTATGATTGGCAGGTAAAGATACATTTTATGTCGAAATGCTTTTATGTCATTATACTGATTTACTATGCATTATATTCTGTCTGTATAATTGATTTCATCCCTTCTACCAGGAGGAACATGATTACTGAGTTTTTCTGCTTTTTTCTTCTATATATATATATATATCCATTTTTTAATCCTGGCTGCTACTTTTTTCTATTAATTTATCTTAATTTCTTTTTTCAAAAGTTCTGGCTTTGTGGTTGACTTGGATCTCACTTTGATTATAGTTCCGTTTTTTGCCTGGAATTCTTCTCATTGCTCATTAGTTGTGGTCTGTGGAGTATAACTTTACTGAGAACTGAGAAGGTTCTTAAAAATGGTTTAAAAACTTCTAGTTTCTGGCATATGTAAGTTTAATCATAGTTTTTATTTATTTTCTATTTTTTAGGTTGACTGCCTTCGGGTGAATGGTGTCCTACAGAGAAGAAATCTTGTATATTGTGCTTCTACAAGGTATTCTCTCATGTAACTGGAAATTACTGTAAACCTTATGTCATATTTCTGTCCTCTTTATTTATATAAGGTTAAAGAATTAGGTGGGGTGGAACATAAATTTGGGGAATGGGGTGGGGTTTGATTTAACATTGTCTTCTCTCATAAGGTGGCGTGGACTATTGCATAATAAATTTCATTTTCCACCATAAGGATTTCATTTAGAGAGAATGCTAGAGTCTCAAATTTGGTAATGACTACCTGCATATTATGCATTTAATCAATAAATTTGAATGTATTGTTTCATTTCATATTCCTTTTCTTTTATAGAACCTCTCATATAATTGAATCTATAGATGATTTTTTATTCTTGTCTCTGTTATTGCTGAAGTCCTTATATTGTTTCTTTGGTATTCTGCTGCATGTCATCCATTGTGTTTTACACTTCTTGACGTGATGATTCTCCTGCCCTTATTTTGTTTTCCACTGTCATTTTGTTTCACTTTCTGTTCTCTTTTTCTCTGTCCTTTTCATGCTACCTTTCTTTGGCTTTTATTTGAGGGAGGCATGTCTGAAATGTTTTTCTTGTTGCCACAGTGCTGGTAAGAGTTTTGTTGCTGAGATTTTAATGCTGCGGAGGGTGATGAGAACTGGAAAAATGGCACTACTTGTTCTTCCATATGTATCAATTTGTGCAGAAAAGGTGCTTTTTTCTGTCCTCGTGTTGTTTAAAATTTAAAATTACGTTTCAGGTTGTGGATGTTGTTTATGGGATTCCGTTTTAAAATATTTCAAATATTTCAATTTACTTAAGTTTGATATTTTCATGTTGATTCATGTAGGCAGAACACCTTGAACGACTTCTTGAGCCACTTGGTAAACACGTTCGTAGTTATTATGGAAACCAAGGTGGTGGAACACTTCCTAAAGATACTTCTGTAGCTGTCTGCACAATAGAGAAGGCAAACTCGTTAATTAATAGATTATTGGAAGAGGGCCGTCTATCAGAAATGGGAATTATCGTGATTGATGAACTGCATATGGTATCATCAGTCATTACTTCTTTAGTTATTTGTTCGTGAATTCTATTACATGCTGCTTTTCCCTACATTTTTCTATTACATTAGTGTGAAAGATGAACTACAAATGGTACACTTGAATGGTTCTCATGGTTTTATCCTACCTACATCGATTAACAGGTTGGTGATCCAAGTAGAGGTTATCTTCTAGAACTTATGTTGACAAAGCTTCGTTATGCAGCAGGGGAAGGCATTTCAAAATCAAGTGATGGAGAAAGTTCAGGTGGAAGCAGTGATAAGGCTGATCCTGCTCAAGGTCTGCAAATTGTTGGAATGAGTGCAACAATGCCAAATGTTGCAGCAGTTGCTGACTGGCTTAAAGTAAGCAGAATTACAAGCATCACTTATTCCCATATGCACAACAATTATTGGGCTTCCTCTTTCTCTTGGCCAACTGTCCTGTTTTGTTGTGACTTTTGGTAGTATAATTGCTTCAATCTGTTGAAACTTGATCTGCAAAACTTCTACATAAAATTGGTATTTAGCCTTCTAGAGCCCTTAAATCTACCTAATGTTTGCTATGTTAGCAGCATAATACATGTTTAATACTCTGAAGTTGAATTGTACATTTAATCCAAAAAAAAAAATGGATGTACTGTTGATAATGAACATTAACTTGAAATAGAGGAAAATCAGCTTTTGCAAATCCTGATTGAGAGCCATCCATCTTGCAGCTGTAGAAAACCAATTTGAGTAACTTTAGGGGTTTATTTGGGATGATAGTTTATGGACGTTATGTGATATGTCAACTTTGAGATTCTGTTTTCTTCATCAACTTAATAAAATGGACACAATCTGATTCTATCATATGTCTTTTTGTATTTATGACAGACATGCATGCCAATAACTATAAGCGTATGGTTTAAGTGTATCTTTACCTAAAAAATTCAGTGATTAAAACTGTTTGATAATGTATAACCTGCAGGACTCTTCAAATTCTTGCTTTATTCCCTATTATTGAATAACTTTTTATTGGATAACTTTCTCATAAAATTCACTTTTGGATTGAAAGCTCTTATCATTCAAATCATGTCTATAAAATTTCACATTAATCCAAAATTGTTAGCACTTTATTGATATACATCAAGATTAACGTAATCTATACTTTTGAAATATTTGAAAATAAGAATATTTGATTACATTCTTATTGTTGTTCAATTTTTAAAAAAATTGGCACAAATGATCAAGATGATGGATAGATAAAAATTACATTCTATAGAAAGTTTTTAGGTGGTGTAAGTGTGTCAAGTTTTATACTGGTGTCAATTGTTCCCTCCCTCCATATATATAAGTTATGATAGTTGAATGGCTTGAGAATTAACCCTCTCAGCCTCCTCAATTTAAAGAATGATAAGTTACAACAATAGAATACAAAATCCCTTGATTTTAGGGATTGACTATTAACAACTATATCAATCAATATCTAACTATATCAAAACTATATCAGGCTATATCTAATTTAAATCAAACAATATCAACACTCCCCCTCAAGCTGGTGCATAGATGTCATAAGCACCCAGCTTGTTACATATGTAAGTTATTCGTGAGCCCCGTAGAGACTTGGTGAAAACATCTGCAAGTTGATCATTAGAATTGACAAAGGAAGTACTAATCTCCTTTGAAAGAATCTTGTCTCGAATGAAATGACAATCGATCTCTATATGCTTAGTTCGTTCATGAAAGACAGGATTAGAAGCAATGTGTAAAAGGTCGCTTGATTATCACAAATCAGTTGCATAGAACCCATTTTGCAAAACTTTAACTCTTGAAGTAGATGTTTTAACCATATAAGTTCACATGTTGTAAGAGCCATAGCCCTATATTCTCGCTTCGCACTTGATCTTGCAACAACACTCACTTCTTACTCTTCCAAGAGATGAGATTACCTCCAATAAAAACACAATACCCAGAAGTTGACCTCCTATCACTTGGAGATCCTGCCCAGTCTGCATCTGTATAGGCAACAATGTTTGTGTTACCTCTGTTCTCATATATTAGTCCTTTTTCAGGAGATCCCTTAATATACCTTAAAATGCGAGTCACTGCATCCCAATGACTGTCACAAGGAGAGTTAAGAAATTGACTCACAACACTAACAGCAAAGGTTATATCTGGTCTGGTCATAGTGAGATAATTCAACTTTCCCACCAACCTTCGATATCTGCCTGGATCTGAATACGGCTCCCCCTGATTTGGCATGAGCTTAACATTCGGATCCATAGGAGTATCCACCGGCTTACAATTTAGCATCCCAGTCTCTTCCAAAATATCAAGTGCATACTTCCTTTGACAAATGGAAATGCCTGTTTTTGATTGAGCAACCTCAATTCCAAGGAAGTATCGCAACCTGCCCAAATCTTTGGTTTGGAAATGCTGAAACAGATGTTGCTTTAGTCTAGTGATCCCTTCATGATCATCACCTGTAATTACAATATCATCCACATAGACCACAAGATAAATGACTTTTTTACACGGTGAATGTCTATAGAACACATAGTGATCAACCTCACTACGAATCATGCCAAACTGCTGTATGACCTTACTAAACCTCCCAAACCAAGCTCGAGGTGACTGTTTCAACTCATACAATGACTTCTGAAGTTGGCAAACAAGACCTGACTCCCCCTGAGCAATAAACCTAGGTGGTTGCTCCATATAAATCTCTTCCTCCAACTCACCATGTAAAAAGGCATTTTTAATATCCAGTTGATATAAAGGCCAACAAGAGATAGCAGCCATGGATAAAAAGAGACGAACAGATGCCATTTTAGCAACAGGAGAGAATGTATCACCATAGTCAAGACCATAAATCTGAGTATATCCTTTGGCCACAAGACAAGCCTTCAAGCGATCCACAGTCCCATCAGGACCAACTTTAACAGTAAAAACCCAACGACAACCAATAGTAGACTTCCCTGGAGGAGAGGGAACAAGAGTCCAAGTGTGGTTAGATTCTAATGTTGTCATCTCATCAATCATAGCCTGTCGCCATCTTGGATGGGATAGTGCTTCCTGAACAGTTTTAGGAATAGAAATGGACGACAAAGCAGATATAAAGGCATAATGGGTGGAAGATAAACGATGATAACTTAGAAAATTATAAATAGGATGAGGATTGCAAGAAGAACGATTACCTTTGCGAAGTGCAATGGGAAGGTCAGTGGTAGGCTCAGGTTGGACCGGAATCGACGGAGACGGAGGAGCAGGAGGGGAGTCACTGGTGTCCACAATAGGTGCAGCCTCCGGAGTAGTAGGATGAGGACGACGGTGATAAGTGAGATGAAACGGCTCCATGGGGTACTTAGGAGCAACATGGGCAGCCTCTTGTATATGTGAGACAGGTGGACTTAAAACGAGAGAATCGAAGACAGGAATAGGCAAGACTTGAGAAACAGACTCCGACAAGACTTGTGAGGCAAAGAAAGGTGTATCCTCGAAAAAGGTAACATCTGCAGAGATGTAAGAACGATTTGTGGATGGAGAATAACATCTGTACCCCTTTTGAACCCGAGAATAACCAAGAAAGATACACTTAATGGCGCGGGCAGCAAGTTTGTCGAGACCTGGAGCAACATTGTGGACAAAACAGGTGGAACCAAAAACACGAGGGGGGACAATATAAAGGGGTGCCTGAGGATATAGAATAGAGTGAGGAACCTGGTTATTGAGAACAGAAGAAGGCATCTGATTTATTAAATAACCTGCAGTGAGAACAGCATCACTCCAAAATTTCACAGGAACATTAGAATGTAACATGAGAGTACGAGCTGTTTCAACGATATGGCGATGTTTGCGCTCAGCCACACCATTTTGTTGAGGTGTGTGAGGACAACTCGATTGATGAACTATACCGTGCGATGCCATGAAAGAATTAAAAGGGGCAGAAAAATATTCTTTGGCATTATCACTGCGTAAGATATGAATAGTTTATCCAAATTGATTATATATTTCAGCACAAAACTTTTGAAAAATAGTGAATAACTCAGAACGTTCTTTCATTAAAAATAACTAGGTACAACTAAGACTGAATTTAAAGACAGAGAGGGAAGAGGTGAAGCATGACCAATACCAGTGGCTTGAGTTTTAGAGCCATTAGCAAGGGTGATGTGATGTGGTGTTTTAGTAGAGGATAAAGTAGAAAAGAGAGAAGAGTTACCAAAGAATATGATCAGAAGCACCAAAATCCAAAATCCAGGAACCAACAGGAGATGAATGAGAGAAACAAACCGTAGAATTACCAGAATGCGCTATAGTTGCTGAAAGTGAGGCTTGTTGGGCTGCCTTAAGCTGAAGGTACTCCTTATATTCATCAATTGAAAATTTGTTCTGATTGTGACCTGTCTAAGTATCATACACAGCCTCGACTTTCTGATCAGCAGACTGCGTCACATTAGCTGACTTTTCTGGGAAACTATGAAGAGAATAACACTTGTCTTGGGTATGACCCACGCGCTTGCAATAAGAGCACTGAGGACGATCACCTCTACCACGACCACTTCTTCCACCACGCCCACGGCCTCGTCCTCCATGGTTTGCCAAATTAGAGACAAAGGCCGAGGACTCTGAAGCTGTCTGGGAGCCAGTATCAAATGTCTCCACTGGTGACGGAACTCGTAGAAGACGATCAATGAGCTCCTCCACCGTGGGGATGTTAGGATTAGTTAGAGCTTGATTCCGGACAGATTCAAAGTCCTTATGTAAACCGTGAAGAACAAAGACCATATACATATTATCAAGTTTTGCTAGTACCTTCGTAAGATCATCACCGGTTATAATGCGTTTAATGTCATCAATGACAGACTGTGCTTTGTTCAGATAAGAGGGAAGATCATGATCTGTCATTTGAAGAGTGGCCAAATTGTGGACAGAAGCATAGAGCGTTGTAGATCATTGGAATAGACATTTTGAGCTTTCTTCCATATTTCATAACAAGTTTTGTATGGGCGAAAGTGTACCATCAACTTCGGATCAATAGACTGTCATAAAAGAGAGACCAACTGATAATCGGCCCTTTTCCATTCATCACGAATCTTCTCATCAACCTCTGCTTCCTTCTTGGTGAGATGTTCATAAAGCCCTTGACCTAAAAACCAAACTTCAACTGCATTATACCAATCCATAAAATTCTTACCATTGAGTTTTTCCGATGTGATAATGGGACTTCCAGAGAAGGCAAAAGAGATGAGACCCTTCCCTGTAGACCCGAACCAAGCACTGCATTGACGTAAGAACCTTTGGAAGAGCCGGTGGTTGAATCGGACATGGTGAGAAGGAGAAGAATGAAAGTTCTTGAAACTGGACTTTGATAGTCAAAAGCAGGCCAGAGGACGCCGGCGAGCACGACGGAGAAGACGCGCGGACGAAACAGCGCGTGGAAGGCGGCGCGTGATGGCGCGTGAGGCGGAGAACGGAGGTGGGTCTTCTCGGAAACGGACCGCCGGCGCTTTCTGAGTTGTCCGGTCACCTTACTTTGGTGATCGGAGACGGTGGCCGGTGACGGTGGCCGGAGACGATCGCCGGAGAGCGGTTCTTGACCAGATCGAACCCTAGCTTTAGATACCAAGTTATGATAGCTGAATGGCTTGAGAATTAACCCTCTCAGCCTCCTCAATTTAAAGAATGATAAGTTACAACAATAGAATACAAAATCCCTTGATTTTAGGAATTGACTATTAACAACTATATCAATCAATATCTAACTATATCAAAACTATATCAGACTATATCTAATTTAAATCAAACAATATCAACAATATATATATATATTCAGTTTGATTATAGGAGACAAGTGGATGCAGTATGGATTATATTATTATATTGTGTCATTTGGTTTCTAAAATGACAAGGAAATGTTTTCTACAATTGTAAATGTGGAAATGGTTGGCTGATAAAAAGTTGGAATGCTGTATTGTCTAGAAGACGTAATGTGGTACATGTGTAGATGTGTACTCTAGACAAATGGAAAATGATTAGCAATCAGCTGATCAGAATGGCCTAATGATTTTTGACAAGTGGTGAAGAAAAGTGTAGTTAATGGTGCGCGTAAGCAAGGTGCTAGAAGGTGTCAGTGCCTCTTGCTGGTTGAGGCTGTCCTTTAGTGAACTGCGTGCCTTTGGTGCCTTAAGCATGCCTTTTTGGTTTAAGTGAGGCATGCCTTTAGTGCCTTTTTGACAAATACTAACTTAAACATTTGAATTGTTTATTTTGATATGAATGTTATGCTTGATCACTTAATTCATATGCCAAATTAATGCAAAATAGTCAAATATTTTATTGTTGATTCTTTTTCAAATGTTAACAGTTAACACCAGTCTTGTGTGAGGCATGTGCTTTTTGATGCTTCTCTCTTTAAGGCATTAAAGCCCCTTAGTGTCTTAAGGGTGCCTTTCGCCTTTGACTACATTGGTGAGGATTGTTGTAGATGGGAAGGTTCTTTTGCAAAGCAATATAAAGAATATCAGTTTGCTTGGTTTACGTGTCAGGCTACTCAATGACAATGATACATGAACACGTGTGTATGTTGGTGTTTAGATTAGCATAGACATTTTGATTGTAGATCTTTGATGCATTTACTTCTTTTAAAGTCTGGTGTTTTGTCTAAAGGTCTTTAATGCATTCACTTCTTTTAAACTGTGGTGTTTTCTTTTTGAATTATCTCTTAGCTTTTCATATTTCAAATTGATGACTAATTATTTCTGTAGTCTGGCACATTTGACATTGTCACACTGTTATAAATGCTTCTTTTTCTGATGATTATCTTATAAATCTGTTTGTCCCAAATTTGCATCAAGGCAGCACTATACCAGACAGAGTTCCGGCCAGTTCCTTTAGAAGAATATATAAAAGTTGGTAATTCCATTTATAACAAGAGTATGGAACTCTCTAGAACAATCTCAAAAGCAGCTGACCTTGATGGTAAAGATCCAGATCATGTTGCTGAACTATGTAATGAGGTGGGTGCTTTAGATTCTTAATGCAACTTCTACATCTTGTAATTCTAAAAGCTGAATAATTATGAACTACTGATATGCTTTTCAGGTTGTTCAAGAGGGACAATCAGTGTTAATATTTTGCTCTAGCCGAAAGGGTTGTGAATCAACTGCAAGGCATGTTGCAAAGTTCCTTAAAAGCTTTACTGTTGATGTTCGTGAGAATGATTGTGAGTTTGCTGATATTACTTCCGCTATTGACTCCTTGAGAAAGTGCCCTGCTGGGCTGGACCCCATATTAGAGGAAACCCTTCCTTCTGGTGTTGCATTTCACCATGCTGGCCTTACGGTAATTCCATTCTTTCTCGGGTTATGGCTTCCACTAACACTGTTATTACAAACTTGTTTTTGGTAGAAGTTCATATTTGATCTCCAGTTTATATAGACTATGGAAATGCAGTCTTTTTAACCTACCTCTCAAGGCATAGGCCATCTTTTTGGCTGTTCTCATAGGTTGAGGAAAGAGAGATTATTGAAACCTGTTACCGAAAAGGCCTTTTACGTGTCTTAACTGCCACATCGACCTTAGCAGCTGGGGTTAATCTGCCAGCTAGGAGGGTAATTTTCCGCCAACCTAGAATTGGTCGTGATTTTATAGATGGGACAAGGTACAAGCAGATGGCTGGTCGTGCTGGTCGAACTGGAATTGATACAAAAGGAGAAAGTGTATGGCTTTTTTTGTTATGCTTTCGGCTATTGTATGGGTAACGTCAATATGGTTTCTTCCAGAATGATATGCTGATTTGAGTGTGGGGTTATTTTATGCATTTATACTGCTCTTTTTATTTATTTTTATTATCCTTTTTAGTTTTTACTTCTCTCCTAGTTGTATACTGAATATATATATTCTTTCTCCTTGATTATGCTTTTTACATTGATATTATAATTTATTTGGGCATATCTATGTGTTGACTACAGTGTTTCGTTTCAATTAGTTGAATCTGAGTCAAATGCTTTTTTGACCTATGCAGCTACTTATCTGCAAACCAGAAGAGATAAAAAAAGTTATGGGACTTCTTAATGAAAGCTGTCCACCATTACATTCTTGTTTATCTGAAGATATGAACGGAATGACTCATGCAATCTTAGAAGTCGTGGCTGGAGGAATAGTTCAAACTGCTAGTGATATTCATCGGTATGTTAGATGTACTCTTTTGAACTCCACAAAACCATTTCAAGACGTGGTGAAATCTGCACAAGAGTCCCTTCGATGGTTGTGCCAAAGAAAATTTCTTGAATGGAATGAAGACACTAAACTCTACAGTACCACACCTCTTGGACGTGCAGCTTTTGGCAGTTCTCTCTGTCCAGAAGAATCACTTGTAAATGTTTCTCTCTACACATTTATTCACTTCTATTATTGTCAGATGGTTTAAATTTAGGTAGACAATTTGAGGTAGGGTGATTGGCATTAAACCATCCTGTGTGGTTGATTTCTTAGATTGTGCTAGCTGATCTTTCAAGGGCAAGGGAAGGATTTGTTCTTGCATCTGACCTGCATTTAGTTTATTTGGTGACGCCAATCAATGTTGATGTTGAGCCAGATTGGGAATTGTACTATGAGCGTTTTGTGAAGTTGTCTCCTCATGACCAGGTGGGTTTCTTCTAACCAAATTTGCCTTTTCAGTTTTCACTTAGTTTATGATAAAAAAATTTCCCCTTTGTTGGTTTTCAGAGAGAGATGTTATTAAACCTGCTTGGAATTCATCAGATGTTTACTACCACCTATCTTATGCTGCATACATGATAGGTCATTGATTTTTTGTTTTTTGGAAGAAATAAATTTATATTAGAAAAATGAACCAAAATATATAAAGAGAAGAAAAATGGAAAATTTTCTACTGAAAGATCTATATATCAGTGCCATTCTTGTAATATTCACCAGTATGTGCAAAGTGTACTGTTTGAATTGTCTTTCCACCTTCTAGGGAGTTCAATTGTTGAGTCATTTTTTTGTTTGTAGATTTGACATAATTATGGAATCTTAGCATATTTGTAAATATTTTTAAATGGTTAATAGTGATATGTTTGCAGTCAGTTGGCAATCGAGTAGGTGTGACAGAGCCATTCTTGATGCATATGGCACATGGTGCACCAATACGTGCTTCAAACAAGTCAAGAGATAATACAAGATGGTTGCACAATAAACGAGGAAATCAAGTTGGGATCTTCAACGGAACAGTTAACTCAGATGATCAAACACTTCGTGTCTGTAGAAGATTCTATGTTGCTCTCATTTTGTCACAACTAGTTCAGGTGCTTTTCTCTATTGCATGGACTCAAATATCTCTACTACTAGTTTTTTGATTTTTTTAATAAAAGAAGAATATTATTAGAAAAAAAAGATAAAAGTAAGAAGGAGGATAAGGTATACTTCTTAGATAGAAGTCATAGGACAGCAACCAAAAACAATTCAAGGTAGTAAGTATTAACATAGCGCTTTCCAACCCCTTTGCATGTCTAACCATGGAAAATTCTTGAAAGAAACCATGTGAAGAGAACTGAAGAGAAGCCATGAAAACAATTATATCCCCAAGGAAGTCAAGGGGTGAAGGTTTTCCCTGAAAAAACCCACCAGGATCATGCATCACGCACCAGGAACTCGAGTCACACATCAGGAACTCGCACCAGGAACTCGAGTCACGCCCCAGAACTCGAGTCACGCATCAGGAACTTGAGTTCCTGGTGCGTGACTCGAGTTCCTGATGAGTAACTCGAGTTCTTGATGCGTGATTTTAGTGGGTGACTCGAGTTCCTGATGCGTGTGCCCTGCTTATTTTTTCCTAGGCTCTGTAAACTTGATCAATAATGAAGAGAACTTGTTGACAGCTTTCCATCTTTTACTTGTGTTAAAATTTTGAAAAAGATCATACCCATTAGAAAAAGAAAATAATAAAATATTTATTCTCCTAATATTATTTGTTAAAAATGTTGGACGGTGACCACTATGGACGGTGGCCACTATGGACGGTGGCCTCTTGGTCTTATTCCACGGTTTTTTGTGTACACATTGTTTCAGTAGCTTATTAATTAGTTGCTTATTGAGCTCCTCTATATATTTCTGTCTATGTAAACATTCAGAGTGAGATTTTTATATACAATATTCATATTCTTCATATTCTGAGATGGTATCAGATTAAGTTCCGATCCGAGACTGATTTTGTTTTTTGCTGTTTTTTATCAGTCAGCCTTCATTGCCAACCAAAGTGTTTTTTGGCCTTCATTGCCCCTTTGTTGAACATTCCTCTTTGGCCTTCATTGCCACCCAAACAACACCCGTAATGTCCCTAAACAGAACCTGTATACAGTACCCAAACAGCAACCCACTCCGTTTTTCGTCCAAGTAAGGTCACGAGATAAGCCAAACACCTCCGACCGGCCATTCCTTTGAGCGCCCCTGCCGGAGCTGCTCCCACATGCCGTCACGCTTGCATACACTTCTCGGCGCGTGTAGACCATGCGCCACCTTCCGGTCACCGGAGCTTCACGCCGTTGGTTCCATTCACCTCGTCGGCGTCCTCTGCTCCTGTTTTTGTGGCCAGAACTTCTTTCCGAGGTTGTTTGGATAGTGGGCTCATTTTTTCACCTTCTCTGTTCTGTTCACATTCATTCTGACTCTTCTCTGTTCTGCCTTGATTCTGTTTTGTCTCTCAAAATATCAACTATGGGTGAGGTTTCCAGTTTCACTTAACCAATGGACGATACTCGATCCCAAACACCTAGTGAATTGCAAAACATTCAATCTGTGTATAGGTTGAATGGGAAGAATTACCTTAAGTAGTCACAACTTGTTCGCACCATATTAAAAGGAAAAGGGAAGCTGAGTTATCTCATGGGTACTGGACCTCAACCAGGTGATCCCAAGTTTGAAGCATGGGATGAAGAAGACTCGATGATTATGGCATGATTGTGGAATTCCATGACTCCAGATATCAGTGACACTTGCATGTTCCTAAACACTGCAAAGGCTATATGAGATGCAATTGAGCAAACCTATTCCAAAGCCAGGAATGCTGCTCAAGTCTACGAGGTTAAGGTAAAGACGGTGGTTGCAAAACAGGGAGACAAGACGATCACTGAATATGCTAATCAATTGAAGTCCTTGTGGCTGGAGTTAGACCATTATAGAGTGATCAAGACTAAATGTCTTGAGGATGCAGTAGTGCTCAAGGAGTTTATTGAGCAAGACCGAGTTTATGACTTCCTTGCTGGGCTGAATCCAGAATTTGATCAGGTGAGGATTCAGATTCTTGGCAAATCTACAGTTCCCTCCTTTAATGAGGTTGTGTCCATCATCCGAAGTGAGGAAAGCAGGAGAGAGCTGATGCTTGAACCAAAAATCAGCGAGACTTTAGCTATGGTGGCTCGTGGTTCTATTAAGCCAGAAGCAAAGGTGGAGAAGACATTCTCCTTGGAAGGAGAAAAACCCAGTCAGTCAAAAAATCGGGATGACTTGTGGTGCACTTATTGTAATAAGCCACAACATACCCGTGACAGGTGTTGGCAGCTTCATGGAAAACCCCTAAGTCGAGAGTGGGGGCAGAAAGGGAAACAATCACGTAGCAGTGGGAAAGCTAATGCTGCAACAGTGTCAGGAAGTCAACCAGCACCCAGCAATTTCAATCTAGAGGAAATTGAGCTGGTGAGATCACTTCTACGCAGCCTTGAAAGCCTCTCAGGTACTTGTTCTTTGACTCGTTCAAGTAAGTTACCTTTTTCCGTTGGATTCAATGTCTCGGGTACAATTTTTACCAACTATTGGATTATAGATTCTGGTGCTACAGACCATTTGACCAACAACCCCACTAATTGTTCCACCTATTCGCCATGCCCAAGCAATAAAAAAATATCCACAGCTGATGGCTCCTTGACCACTGTAGCCAGTGTAGGAACTGTCCACCTTAATCCCCTAGTGATCTTAAAAAATGTCCTTCATGTTCTTAAATTGTCCACAAATCTAGTTTCTGTCCAAAAATTAATTATAGATTTGTCTTGCAATGTGGTTTTTTACAATGATCATTGTGTTTTTCAAGACAAGGACTCAGGGAAGATGATTGGACGTGCTAAGGAACAAGATGATCTCTACCTCCTTGACGCACCTTGTCAGTTCAACAGGACCAAGGGCAGATTTGGACACCCATATTCCTTTACCTCTGAACTTCTTTCCGCCAATAAAGACAAAATTTGGCTTGCTCACCGCAGATTGGGTCATCCATCTTTTTCGATTGTTAAGAGTCTTTTTCCTTCTCTGTTTAAAAGTTTTGATGTTGAACAATTTCAGTGTGATGTATGTGAATTGGCCAAACATAAACGTGTCAATTTTCTAATTGGTAATACAAGGATTTCTGTTCCTTTTTCCCTTATTCACAGTGTTGTTTGGGGTTCCTCTTCCATTCCTAATGTCTCTGGGGCACGATGGTTTGTGTCTTTTATTGATGACTATACTCGTGTTACTTGGATTTTTTTGCTCAAACACAAGTTTGATATTAGTACTGTTCTCCCAAATTTTTGTTTCATGATTAAAAATCAATTTGGGGTGGGTATTAAACGATTCAGGTCCAATAATGCTAAGGACTACTTTAATCAGACTCTTATACATTTTTTCCAAAAACAAGGAATAATCCATGAATCATCATGTGTTCATACCCCACAACAGAATGGGTTAGTAGAGTGAAAAAACGGTCATCTTCTTGAAAAAACCCGAGCCTTATTATTTCAGAGAAATGTCCCTAAGTCCTTCTGGGGGGAAGCTGTTCTGACTTCTACTTATCTTATAAATCGCTTGCCCACTAAAGTCTTGGGGTTCAAAAGTCTTATGGATGTCCTCTCCACTTTTTATCCTGATCTACACACATCCAATAATCTTGTCCCTAAAATTTTTGGATGTGTATCTTTTGTCCATGTTCACAGTCCAAACAGGGGGAAACTCGATCCAAAGGCTCGAAAGTGTATTTTCTTGGGCTATTCTTCTACCCAAAAGGGGTACAAGTGTTATCACCCTCCATCCAGAAAATTCTATGTCTCCAGGGATGTTACATTGAATGAAGAAGTGCCCTATTTTTCCCATCCTTATCTTCAGGAGGAGAAGTCAATGAAGGAAGATAAGGAAGATTTCCTGCTTGACTTGTCCTTACTTCCTGTGTCTCATGGTCCTTTTCTTGACCTTCCTCCTGTTGTCCCTGATCCTCCTTATGAAGTCAATAATGCTGAACCTGTGTCCAAAACCATTCCTGACCTAGTGACTGAGTCTGCTCTTGAGAATGTAAGGTATGGCAAAGGCAAGGTGTTCACAATAAGGAAGATGGCTGTTCCTGAACCTGTGCAGGCCCAAGAGTCCAACTCGGAGCCTTCGAATGAGGTAATAATGTCTAACCCTTTATTGCAAGATGAATCTGAATTTCATATGGATAGTAGTGACCAAATTCTTCCTATAGCCATCAGGAAAGGAACCAGAGAGTGCACAAAATGGCCACTATACCCCCTTTCACACTTCTTGTCCTTTGAGAATTTTTCGCCATCCCATAAAGCTTTCCTTATAAGCCTAAATACCATTGCCATCCCTACCACCCTACCCGAGGCCTTGTCCAATGGAAAATGGAAACAAGCCATGAATGAGGAGATGGAGGCATTGGAAAAGAATAAAATTTGGGAGCTAGTGCAGTTACCGGAAGGAAGAAAAAGTGTGGGCTGTAAACAGGTGTATACTGTGAAATATAGAGCAGATGGATTCATAGAGAGATATAAGGCACAATTAGTTGCCAAAGGGTATACCCAAACTTATGGAATTGATTACCAGGAGACTTTTGCACTAGTTGCAAAGATGAACACAGTTCGAGTATTATTGGCATTAACAGCTAATTATAGTTGGGATTTACAGCAGTTTGATGTCAAGAATGCTTTCTTACATGGAGATCTCGAAGAAGCAGTCTACATGGAGGTTCCACCAGGATATGGGAGGAATTTGCATGCTAATACTGTGTGTAAGCTGAAAAAGGCCTTATATGGCCTCAAGCAATCACCACGAGCGTGGTTTGGAAGGTTGTTAGAATTATGTTGGCTATGGGGTACAAACAAAGCCAAGGGGATCACACACTGTTTGTTAAACACTCTCCTTCAAGGGGAGTCACAACTCTCTTGGTGTATGTTGATGACATAATAGTAACAGGAGATGATGATAAGGAGAGACATGTTTTGAGTCAGTGCTTAGCCAAGGAGCTGGAAATTAAAGCATTAGGGAGGTTAAAATACTTTCTTGGAATTGAGGTTGCTTATTCTAGGAAAGGTATATTCATCTCTCAACAAAAGTATGTTATGGATCTCCTAAAAGAAACAGGTCATACAACATGCAAACCGGCAAGTACTCTGATAGATCCCAATATGAAACTTGGACAGGCAGAGGAAGATGCTGCAGTTGATAGAGAAATGTATTAGCGTCTCGTGGGAAGACTGATATATCTATTCCACACACGGCCGGATATAGCGTATGCAGTTAGTGTGATTAGCCAATTCATGCATAGTCCAAAAGAATCTCATTTGCGAGCAGCATGTCGAGTGTTACAGTACCTTAAGGGAACACCAGGAAAATGCATTCTATTTAAGAGAAATGGAGGTGTGGTACTCGAGGCATATATTGATGCGGATTATGCTGGATCACCAGTGGACACGAAGTCAACTACATGATATTGTACTTTTCTTGGTGGAAGTCTGGTGACTTGGATAAGTAAAAAACAAAATGTGATAGCACGATCTAGTGCGGAGGCAGAATTCAGAGCTATGGCTCAAGGTGTGTGTGAGCTACTATGGTTAAAAATCATTCTTGAAGATCTGAAGATCAAGTGGGATGGATTGATGAGACTTTATTGTGATAACAAGTCTGCAATCAACATTGCTCATAATCCGGTGCAACATGATCTAATGAAGCATATTGAGGTTGACAGACATTTTATCAAAGAAAAATTAGAGTGGTTTAATTTGTACACCCTATGTTTCTACACATGGTCAGTTTGCTGATGTACTTACAAAAGGGTTGAATAGTCCAGCATTTCAAACAATTGTATCCAAGCTGGGAATGGAGAATGCATATTCACCATCTTGAGGGGGAGTGTTGGACGGTGGCCACTATGGACGTTGGCCTCTTGGTCTTATTCCACGGTTTTTTGTGTAGACATTGTTTCAGTAGCTTATTAATTAGTTGCTTATTTTCTAGGACTAGATTTAATGTATAGGAGCTCCTCTATATATTTCTGTCTATGTAAACATTTAGAGTGAGATTTTTATATACAATATTTATATTCTTCATATTCTGAGAAAAAATTATATTCCTATTTTTTTTACCACTTTCCTCTTTTTTCTTATCCTTCATTTCCACTTTTTACCCTTATAATCCTCTTAAATGTCACACTTCCTTTTTTTACTCTCTTACATTATTTTTGTTGTTTAATAATGCACACACATTTAGTGTGTTTCCATTCTAGGGTTTCACATTCTTTTTTGCACCATAAATTTATATGAAATCTTCTCTGCTTATGTCCGCTTTTTTGTTGGTTTCATTGTTACACTTGAATATTAGAGAATTTAGAGAGGATTTTTGAATTGCTTGAGTCAATTGTATTCAGCATATTGGGTTTATATATACACAAAGAATTAATAACAGTATGATATTTACAAGGATAATAAAAGAAGATAAACATTTCCTAGGATGCTAAGGTTCAAATGTTACTAGAAATACACAAACTATAAACTGATCAAGTTCCAATGATATGTAAATTCCAACGCTCCCCCTCAAGCTGGAGCGTATGTATCATAAGCATCCAGCTTGTTACAAATGTATGTTATTCTTGGACCTCGAAGTGACTTGGTAAGAAGATCTGCCAATTGGTCATTAGAATTTACAAACGAAGTAGAGATTTCCTTTGAAACAATATTTTCATGAATGAAATGACAATCAATTTCTATATGTTTAGTTCATTCGTGGAAGATCGGATTTGAAGCAATATGAAATGCTGCTTGATTATCACAAATTAACATCATAGGTCCTATCTCGCAAAACTTCAACTCTTTCAAGAGATTTAACCATATGAGTTCACATGTAGTGAGAGCCATAGCTCGATACTCCACTTCAACACTCGATCTAGCAACAACATTCTGCTTCTTGCTTTTCCATGAGGTAAGGTTTCCTTCAATAAGAATACAATATCCAGAAGTTGATCTTCTATCATTGGGAGACCCGACCCACCCAGTCAGCATCTGTATAAGCAACTATATTCGTATGTCCTCTGTTTGTATACACTAACCCTTTTCCAGGGGAGCCCTTAATATACCTCAAAATCCGAATAACTGCGTCCCAATGATCAACACAAGGAGAGTTAAGAAATTGGCTTACAACACTAACAACGAAAGATATGTCTGGTCTGATCACAGTGAGATAATTAAGTTTTCCCACTAGTCTCCAATACCTTCCTGGATCTGAAATGGGTTCTCCCTGATCTGGTAAGAGTTTAACATTTGAGTTCATAGGAGTATCAACTAGTTTGTAGCTTAGCATTCTAGTTTCTTCTAAAATGTCAAGAGCATACTTTCTTTGTGAGATAGCAATACCATCCTTTGATTGAGCCCTCAATCCCAAGAAAGTATCTTAGTCGACCCAGATCTTTAGTTTCAAAATGACGAAACAAGTGTTGCTTCAGTCTTTGAATTCCTTCATGATCATTCCCTATGATAACGATATCATCCACATAAACCACAAGATAGATACACAGGTTAGATGAGTGTGTATAAAATACAGAGTGATCTACTTTACTGCGGATCATGCCAAATTGCTGTAAAATTGTACTGAATTATCCAAACCAACATCGAGGAAACTGTTTTAGACCATACAAGGACTTGTGTAATTTGCATACCAATCTCGACTCTCCTTGAGCAATAAACCCCAGAGGTTGCTCCAGATAAACTTCTTCAACTAAATCACCATGTAAAAAGACATTCTTGATGTCCAATTGATATAGGGGCCAACGATTCATGGCTGCCATGGATATGAATAGTCGAACAGGGGCCGTTTTTGCAACAAGGGAGAAAGTATCAGCATAGTCAAGACCAAAAATTTGGGTAACCTTTCACAACAAGACGAGCTTTCAAACGATCCACTTTGCCATCAGGACCCACTTTGATAGTGAAAACCCATCGACAACCAATTATCGATTTCCCAGGAGGAAGGGGAATGAGTGTCCATGTGTGGCTAAATTCTAAAGCTGTCATCTCATTAATCATTGCTTGTTGTCATCCTGGATGGGATGGTGCTTCTTTGTCATCCTGAATGGGATAGTGCTTCTTGGACAGATTTAGGAATAGAGATAGACGACAAAGCATATGTAAAAGCATAATGGGATGGGAACAAATGATGATAACTCAAAAAATTATAAATGGGATGAGGATTACGGGCAGAACGGATACCTTTACAAAGTGCAATAGGGAGGTTTGTAGGAGAGAAATTCGGAGCAGGTGTGGACGCTGAAATAGGAGATGAATCACCGGATTCTGGATTGGGTACATTTTCTGGAGGCGAAGGACGAGGACGTTGTTGATAGGTGATGAGAGGACGAGGTGAAGATTGTTGGGAAGAATTATTTGGTTTTGGTGGACTCGAAGACTGAGGAACGAAGATTGGAGTGCTCAAGTAAGGAATTGGTTAAGACTTGAGATATGGAGTCTGGTTCAACCTGTATAGTAAAGTATGGTGTTTCCTCGAAGAATGTAACATCAGAGATATAAAAACACTTGAATATCAAAGAAACTTAGAGAAGATTTCTGAATTGCTTGAGTGAATCATCCACTCAACAGATAATCTATTTATATACATGATCAATACAATTTACAAGAGGAATTGATTCTAGCTTTAATTCCCAAGATACAATGAATCCTAAGGGTACAATGAATTCTAAGATACAATGAACTCTAATTAGTGGAATAATAATTATATCCTACTTCCAACATAATTATCTATTTTCAAAACTCCCCCTCAAGCTAGAGCGTAGATATCAAAAGCATCCAGCTTGTTGCATATATAAGCTATCCTTGGTCCCCGAAGAGCTTTGGTAAGCAAATTAGCCAATTGGACATTTGAGTTGACAAATGATGTGATAATCTCCCCAAAAACAATCTTCTCACGAATAAAATGACAATCAACCTCTATATGCTTGGTTCGTTCATGGAAGACTGGGTTAGAAGTAATATGGAAAGCTGCCTGATTATTACAAATTAATCTCATAGTTCCAACCTAACAAAACTTTAACTCTTTAATGAGTTGCTTTAGCCATATTAGTTCACATGTAGTGAGAGCCATAGCTCGATATTTTGCTTCAGCGCTTGATCTTGCGACTACATTTTGTTTCTTACTTTTCCATGAAATGAGATTTCCTCCAAAGAAAACACAATATCCTGAGGTGGATCTCCTATCACATGGAGATCCAGCCCAATCTGCATCAGTATATGCAATAATTTCCGTATGCCCTCTATTTTCATATACTATCCCTTTTCCTGGTGATCCTTTAATGAATCTCACAATTCTGATGACTGCATTCCAATGATCAATATGGGGAGAATTTAGGAATTGACTCACCACACAGCAAAAGAGATGTCCAGTCTGGTAACAGTAAGATAATTAAGCTTTCCTACTAATCTTCGGTATTTGCTTGGATTTGAAAATAATTCACCTTTATCAGGAAGGAGCTTAATATTTGGATCCATGGGAGTTTCAACTGGTTTACAATTCAACATTCCAGTTTCTTCAAGAATATCAAGAGCATACTTTCTTTGGGAGATAGCAATTCCCGATTTGGACTTAGCAACTTCAATCCCCAGAAAATATCTCACTTTGCCCAAGTCCTTTGTTTCAAAGTGACGAAATAGATGCTCCTTCAATTGCTGAATTCCAGCATGATCATTTCCTGTTATAACAATGTCATCCACATAAACCACGAGATAGATACACAAATTAGATGAATACTTATAAAATCTCGAGTGATCCACTTCACTTTTGATCATTCCAAATTTTTGTAAAACCAAGCTGAATCGTCCAAACCAACATCGGAGAGATTGTTTAAGACCATATAGTGATTTGTGAAGTTTACAAACCAAACCTGACTCCCCCTGAGCAACAAACCCAGGAGGTTGCTCCATATAGATCTCCTCAATCAAGTCGCCATGCAAGAAAGCATTTTTGACATCTAGTTGCTGTAGAGGCCATTGATTCATGGTTGCCATGGATAGAAACACCCTGATCGAAGCCATTTTTGCAACAGGAGAAAAGGTATCCCCATAATCTTGCCCTAAAATTTGAGTAAAACCTTTGGCTACCAGACGAGCCTTAAGACGATCCACAGTACCATTAGGGCCAACTTTTACAATGAAGACCCAACGACATCCCACAGGATTTTTACCTGAAGGTAAAGGAACCAAAGACCAATTATAGTTGGATTCCAACGCTTGCATTTCCACAATCATTGCTTGTCGCCATCCTGGATGGGAAAGAGTTTCCTGAATAGTTTTAGGAATAGAGATAGAAGACAAGGAAGAGGTGAAAGCATATTGAACAGGAGAAAGACAATGATAACTAACAAAATTATAAATAGGGTGAGGATTACAAGTGGAACGAATACCTTTATGAACAGCAATAAGGAAGTTAGAAATGGGTGAAGGCGGATCCGGAGATGGTTGAGAAGCTGGTTCAGGCACTGAAACACCGGGCTCAGGATCTGGTGGAGATGTGGAAGGTTCATGATGACGACGATGATAAGTGACTAATGGACGAGAATTATCTTATTGAGTGGTGGTCGATGGACTGAGACAAGGAATTGGTAAAATTGTAGAAGGAGTGACTATTTCTTCCTTTGAAGTGAAGAATGGAGAATCTTCAAAAAAAGTCATATCTGCAGAAACAAAGAAACGATGTAATGAAGGGGAGTAACACCTGTAACCTTTTTGTACTCTGGAATATCCAAGGAAAATACATTTGTTGGAGATAAATTTGAAAAAAAAGAAGGATTTCCAGCAATATGATATGATGCACCAGAGTCCAAAATCTAGGATCCAGAAGGCAAAAATTGAGGAACTGAGGATAAGACATTGTTAGAAGCCGCCTTTAACTTGAGGTACTCCTTATACTCATTATCAGATAAGAGAATCTTATTTTCTTGTGGAGTATCATCCGTCTTTGCGGTATCCGGTGCCTGCATTTGTGACATATTGACAGTTTTTCCCAAAAAGCCATTTAGAGTGTAGCATCGATCTTGAGTATGCCCCATTCATTTACAATAAGAGCATTGTGGTCGATTACCACGACAACCTCTTCCATGACCATGACCACGTCCTCCACGACTAGAATTTGTCAAGAAGGCTGCAGAGTCTACTTGAGGATCAGGTTTGAGAGATTCATCAGTCAATGGAACACGGAATAATCGATCAATCAGTTCATCAACAATAAGAATGTTTCGATTTGTCAGGACTTGATTTCTAATATTTTCAAAGTCCTTATGCAAGCCATGAAGGACAAAGACCATGTACATCTAATCTAACTTTACTACCACCTTTTTAGGGTCACTATCTTTAGATGCATCTTGACTTGTTGAATTGTGGACTGAGCTTTGTTCAAATAGGAAATTAAGTCATGATCCTACATTTGAAGAGTTGCCAAATTGTGGACAGAGTCATAGAGTTGCTGAATGTCATTAGCATAAACACTTTTAGCCTTCTTCCAAATATCATAACAAGACTTATAAGAACGGTAGTGAACCAGCAGTGATGGATCAATGGACTGCCAAAGAAGAGACACTAACTGATAGTCAACCTTTTGCCATTCATCCTTTAATGTAGCATCAATTTTCTCTACTTGAGTTGTCAGATGATCAGAAAGTCCCTGACCGAGGAACGAAATTTTGACGGCTGAACACCAATCCATATAGTTTTTGCCATTAAGTTTCACAGAAGTAATTGAAGGAGTTCCTGAAAAGGCAAATGAGATGGGACTTTTCTGGCCCTTGTCAGAACTTGTTGCTGATGCCATTTGGTAGAAAAGAAATCAGAAACAGAAATACTTAAAGAACCGAATGACAGAGGCTCCATGAGCACTTAGACCCAGTAACCAAACAACAGAAAATGACCAGTCTAACCACCCAAATAGACAGAGGATAGGCTGAAAAGATGTTTTGGATAGTCGTAGAAATTTTCTGGCTGCAGGCAGGTGGCGCGTGACCTACACGTGCCGGGAGGACAGAGGTGCGTGATCGGCACGTGGTGGCGCGTGCGGCGGTTTTTGGCAACGAGATTTGGAGAGATGGCCGAAAATGGTTGTCTGAGATGACTGGGGCCCTTCCCTTGACAAATGACGGCAGTTGGAACAGCAACGCGAATAGTACGCGAACAGTGCAGGAACAGTGACGGATCAGTGACGTGAACAGTACGGTACAACGACGTGAACAGTATGGGAACAGTACGGGTTGAGAGGCCAAAAGCGGGATTAACCTGCTCTGATACCAACTTGAATATCAAATAAACTTAGAGAGGATTTCTGAATTGTTTGAGTGAATCATCCATTCAGCAGATAATCTATTTATGTACATGATCAATACAATTTACAAGAGGAATTAATTCTAGCTTTAATTCCCAAGATACAATGAATCCTAAGGGTACAATGAATTCTAAGATACAATGAACTCTAATTAGTGGAATAATAATTATATCCTACTTCCAACATAATTATCTATTTCCAACACGATGAGAGGTAGGAGAATAACACTGGTACCTTTTTTGCAAGCGAGAGTACTTAAGAAAAATACATTTAACAGCACGAGTAGTTAATTTTTCTTTTCTTGGAGAAAGATCATGCACAAAACAAGTGGAACCACAGACATGGGAGGAATTTTATAAATAGATTCCTTAGGAAACAAGAGGGAATAAGGAACTTGGTTATGTAAAACAAAAGATGGCATTTGGTTTATTAAGTACCCGGCAGTAAGAATAACATCCCCCCAAAATTTCAAAGGTGCATTGGAACAAAGTACGGGTAGTGTCAAGCAGATGATGATGTTTTCTTTCTGCAATACCATTCTATTGTGGTGTATGAGGGCAACTAGATTGATGGAGCATTCCATGAGAAGTCATAAAAGAATTAAAAGGAGCAGAAAAATATTCTTATGCATTGTCACTGCGTAAAATACGAATTGTGCACCCAAATTCAGTATGAATTTCATTGCAAAAATTTTGGAAAATGCTTAACAACTTGGAGCGGTCTTTCATTAAAAATATCCAAGTACATCTTGAGTAATCATCAATGAAAGTAACAAAATATCGATATTCTAAAATAGTGTTGACACAACTAGGACCCCAAACATCTGAATGAACAATATGAAAGGGAGATTTAGACCGATTATTGACTTTACTTGGGAAATTACCTCGAGCATGTTTCCCAAGCTGACACGACTTACACTCAAAAGATTGCAAATGAGAGAGATGAGGAACCATCTTCTTTAATTTATTCAGACTTGGATGACTCAAACAACGATGAAGAAGACTAGGAGACTTGGTAACAACACTAATGGTAGATGATGGAGTTTGAAGATAATAGAGTGCTTGTCATTCAAAGCCTGCGCCAATCGTCTGTCCCGTACTCCAGTCTTGTATATGGAAAGAACTAGCGTAAAAGGTTATGGAACAATTAAGAGTGCGAGTAAGCTGACTAACGAAAATTAAGTTAAAAGGATAGCCAAGAATAAAAAGAATAGTGTGCAAAGTTAGAGATGGGAGAGGTGCAGCTTGACCAACACCAATGGCTTTAGCCTTTGAACCATCGGCGAGGGTGAGAGAATGAGGAATTTTGGTGGATGCTAATCTTGAGAAAAGTGAGGGATTTCCAGCAATGTGGTCGGAAGCACCAGAATATAGAATCCAGGATTCAGCAGACATGGAATGAGTGAGACAAGCTGTAGAATTACCAGTGTGGACGACACCAGTTGAACTTGATCCTGAATGGATTGCCTTAAGTTGGAGGTACTCTTTGTACTCACTATTAGACAAGATTTAATGATTCTCAGTAAATTCAGTCTTTTTCTCAGTACTCGGTATTAGCGACTGTGCCATATTGGTAGATTTTTCTGGAAAACCATGTAGAGAATAGCATTGATCCTGAGTATGTCCAATATGTTTGCAATAGGAGCATTGAGGACGACTACTATGGCCTCCTCTTTCACTTCCACGACCATGACCTCGGCTCCCACGGTTACTGAAATTAGAGACGAAGGCAATGGATTTTGATTGAGTCTTGGGAGATCACTCTGAAGGAACTTGAAGTAGTCAATCAATGAGTTCATCCACCGATGGATCACTTGGATTTGTCAAGATTTGGTTTCGAACATTTTCCAAATCCTTATGAAGACCATGGAGAACAAAAACCATATACATATTATCCAGCTTATCTAATATCTTTTGAAGATCATCTCCGGTCAAAATCATCTGTATTTGCTGTATGGTGGTCTACGCCTTGTTGAGCATGATCAGTCATTTGGAGGGTTGCTAGATTATGGACTGAGTTGTAGAGACGCTGAATATCATTCGTATAGACACTTTTAGCCTTTTTCCAAATTTCATAATATGATTTATAGGAGCGATAATGAATTAATTAGAGAGGATTTAGAGAGGATTTCTGAATTGCTTGACTCAATTGTACTCAACATATTGAGTTTATATATCCACAAAGAATTAATTACAGTATGATATTTACAAGGATAATAAAAGAAGATAAACATTTCTTTGGATGCTAAGGTTCCAACAGTTACCTCATATTTCTCAATCACTATTTGATTCTATTTTTTTCTTTTTTTTTTTCATCTGGTGACTAGTCTAGTTTTGTTGGAATATTAGGGTATCCTTTGTTACATATTTCTGCTGTTGTTTCTTTATGGAATACCTTGTTCAACCTTTTGGTAAATGTCGGGTGTGCCCTAGGTCCTGTGACCAATATTTGGTGATTAACTTAATGGTTTTGGTAGAAGTAAGGAGGCTATATTTTTGTAACAATGTGAATCTATGCTACTCATTGGTGCATATGGTTGGAGTGTGACTCTCATACCTTAAAGGACATTGCTTTAGTGGATTGGGCAACTTTGCTCCATTGATGTTTTCTTTTATTGTTGTTGTTTGTGTTTTCCTTTTATGTTAAGAAGGATCCCTTATCCTCCAAATTCATTATTATTATTATTATCTTCTCTTCGTCTTGATCAATTTCTTTTTTATGAAAAAAATATTAGTGTTAGGTTATATTGTGTTAATACATTGTGAGTGTTATTGAGCTAGACTTGTACTAGTTGTATTGCACCTGCACTTAGTTTATTAGTTTAAATAAATAGTGGTATTAGGTCAGTGTTTTCTATCACATCTATTTAGAGTCTCTCTTTTTTATTATTATTATTTTTTGATTACAACTATTTGGAGTTTCTTTATTATACTTTCTTGTGCTCCCCATCTATCACAACTATCTGGAGGTGCTGCAAATCAAGGCAATATGCTTTTCCAGTTGCCCCTGCTATCTCTTGTTGTGGGAATGGGAGAAGGTTCATGGGACCCTGGTGGAAGCCCTTGTGCTTCAAGCATCACTTGGTCATTATGCTTCAAAATGGGACCCCGTTGAGGGTTCTCTTTTAGTTGTTAGAGGATACTTACTAAACCTTCACCTTGAGGACAAGGTGATACTTCTGGGGGGTTGTATTGATTGACCACTGACTACTAAGGACCATTGACTACTAAGGTCTACACTGAAGAAATAAGGACAGGAGTAGAGGATCAGCACCCAAGAGCAATGATGAGGAAATCATGAAAGAATATGCATTTGTGGACCCAATTCTTCTAATGGGTTCTAACAATTAGAGAATGGGACACATGGCAATGAAGAGAGGATTTGGCTGGAGGAGGGATATAAGGAGAGTGAGAAGGTAGTGATGGGTTGGCAAGTATTTTGGTGAGGAAAGGATTGGGAGGAGTAGACCCTCAAAGTTTTGCGTAGTTTCTTTTTTTTTCAACTGTTAACTAGGTTTTTTGTCATCTTTCTGTGGGTTGAATTGGTGTTTGGGTGGGGATTTCAATGCTATTAGGTCCCCAGCTGAAAAATTGGGTGGTGGTCATCTCACTTCTTCTATGAGGGGTTTTGATAGTTTTATGTGGAAGTGTAGTCTTAGGGATATACCCCTTTCCAATGCCTGGTTCACTTGGTCAGCTAGAGGGCAAGACACTATTGCTTCTTGGTTGGATAGATTCCTTTTTACCTCCTTCTGGGAGGAGGCTTTTCCTTATCTCGTCTAAGAAAGTTTATCTCACCCAATTTCTGATCATTTTCCCATTGTGTTGGAATCTAGTAAGGTGAAGTGGTGTCCTACCCTTTTTAGGTTTGAGAATATGTGGTTAAGTCACCACTCTTTTGTCCTTTTTGTTAAAGAAGTTTGGAATACAACTTCCGTTGAGGGCTGGGAAGGTTTTAAAATATTGAGAAAATTAAAACTTCTGAAGGAAAAACTAAAAGAGTAGAATAAGTTTGGAGACATGCGGATTACGAAAAAAGATATTTTGAAAGAGATTTGAAGAAATCTAAAATTCTGAAAATACTTTCTCATTATTCGCGTAGGAGGGAATACAAGACTTTTATAGAGAAACTAGGCAACAGGTCTGCTAATGATTCTCCATAAAGTTAGCAACAAACAATCCTAAAATTAAGGAAATAAAAATGGAAGAAAACAGAAATAGAGAGATAAGGAAACAAACGATCTTATCTCTTTAAATAGAATGAATCGGAAAGAGAAATAAAATCCATACAAACAGGGACAATAAAAAAGGAAATAACAGAATAGTTAACAAGATTGACTTGTTGGATAGGTTGGAGTAAGAGGATAATCTTTTAGAGGATCTTTGTGCTAGGAGGCAGAAGTTGAGACTAGACTTAGATGAAATTGTGCTTAGGGAAGAAATGATCGAAGACAAAAGATGAAATTTCATTGGGCTGAGGATGGGGATGCTAATTTAAAGTTGTTTCATAGGGTGGCTTCTGGGAGGCGTTAGAAGAGTTTAATAAAAGAGTTGGAAATTGAGGATGGTAGTGTTGTTAGGGATATTGAGGTCATTGCATATGCAATTTCTAGGTTATACTGAGTTATTTACTTAGGAAAATGCATGTTAGACCTTTCACTGAGGATTTGGATTGGTGTCCCATTACTCCGGATATGGCTTGCTATTTAGAATGGCCTTTTGAGGATGAGGAAATCCATAGGGCTGTTTATAATTTGGAGAAAGACAAAGTTCCTGGCCTAGATGTCTTTACTTTTGAATTTTATTTTATTCTTTCAAAATTGTTGGGATATTGTCGAACCTGACCTCTGTAGGTTGTTTGATGAATTCTTCTATAATGGTAAAATTGGAGTTTGTACTTTTATCTCTCTTGTTTCAAAAAAGGATTGGTTGGTTAAAGTAAAAGGATTTCCTCCACATTAGCTTGGTTTTTAGTGTTTATAAGATCATAACGAAAATTCATGCTTCCACTGAGTGAGGTCCTTTCTGAGACCATTTTTGAGAATTATAGTGCTTTTATTCCAGGTATGTAGATTCTTGATGCCTCTCTCATTGCTGATGAGGTGGTGGATGATGTTAGAACTTGGAGGATACATGGTCTTGTTTCTAAGTTAGATTTTGAGAAAGCTTGTGATTGTGTTGGTTGGGGTTTTTTTGGATGAAGTAATGGATAGGAAAGGTTTTGGTGCGAGGTGGAGGAATTGGATTTCAGGATGTTTATCCATTATCACTTTTCCTGTCATAGTGAATGGTGAACCTAAATCTTGGTTTAAGGGCTAGAGGGGAGTGAGACAAGGAGATCCTTTATCTCCGTTTCTCTTTACTATTATGGTTGTTGTGCTTTGTCGGTTAGTGTCTAGAGCTATTAATAATGGGCCGGTTAAGGGTTGACAGTTGGTTCAAAGGGGGTTTTAGTTTCCCATCTTCAATTGGTTGATGACACTGTTTTATCCTTGGAACCAGATGTTGATTCTTTTGTTAATATTATGTCTATTTTGAATTTCTTTGAGGTCATTTCTGGTCTTAAAATTAATTTAACCAAAAGTTGTTTGATAGGTGTGAATGTAGATAGTCAAATTTTGACCGCTTTTGCTACTTTGGCGGGTTGTTAATCTCTTTAATGGCCTCTCACTTATCTTGGAATTCCTTTGGGAGGCAATCCTCATGCCTCGTCCTTTTGGGATCTAGTGGTTTGTAAGATCTCCAAGCGGTTAGACTATTGGAAGGTGATAGAGCTCCTCCTAAAATCACTAAAGTCTATGTGAGAAAGAAAGCCCAAAACAGAATGGGTGTGGGCCGAGAGGGTGAGGCAAATGGGGAACCTTGATGTTATAACTAACTACTGATGTGGCAGTGGTAGTGGAAAGAAAGAGGATTCCACATAATTCTATTAGTGGGGGGGGGGGGGGGGATATATTTGAGAGATAGTGGTTAGAAGGAAGGCTAGGCTGGATTTAGCTTAGACTTAGGAGAGAAGTGAGCACTCTCGAATTTGCTCACCCTTGTTTCTATTTCTTTGAATTCCTAGAAGCTGTTTTCAGCATTTCCTGGTATTGATATCATCTTGATATCAACCAGAGGATCATCAATATATCGGTATTTCCATTCATTTTGTCTCTGTTTTCTTGGTATCTATCATAAGGGTGCTTTTTTTCCTTTGGGTGGTCGGATCACTCTTATTCATACTTGTTTGTCTAGCATCCCTTTATGTTTTCTCCTTTTTTCGGATACCGGTGGGTGTGACGTAGAAAATAGAGAGAATTATGCGGGATTTCCTTTGGTCGGGAGCGGGGGATTCTAGTAGAGACCATCTTGTTAGTTTGGATGTTTGTTGTAGACTAAAAGGAAAGGGGGTTGGGTCTTGGTAATTTGGTGTCCAAGAACATTGCTTTGGCAGCTAAGTGGCTTCGGCGTTTTCCTCTACAGTCTTCTTTATGGCATCAAGTTATCCGAAGTAAGTATGGTTTGCATCCAAATGAGTGAGATACCAATTCTGCGAGTAGAGTTGCTCATGCTAGTCCTTGGAAATTTATTTATCAGGGATTACATTCTTTTAATTCTCTCTTGTGCTTGCATTTGGGTGATGGCTCTCGTATTGATTTTTGGGATGATATTTGGGTTGGTACTATTTCTCTCTCCGAGTCTTTTCCAAGACTCTTTCACCTATCTTCTTTGCATAATGCCCCTGTTTGTTAGTTTTTTTTTCTTAGCATAACTTCTCTTCGATCCTTCATTTTTTTAGAAACTTGCATGATAGAGAGGTTGGTGAACTTGAGTCTCTTTTGTTTTTCTTGATTCTATTCACCTCTCTTCAGATCCTGATTCAAGGATTTGGACTCTTGACTCTTCGAGAATTTTCTCTTGTAAATCATATTTTTAGTTTTGGACTCAATCACCTAATAGAGATAGATTTCTTTCGGACAAGCCCTTATGGAAGTCTAAAGCTCCGTCAAAGGTTAAAGCTTTTGTTTGGGTTGTTGTTCTTAACAGGATTAACACTAACGACCATAGTTGTTAGAATCGTACGATTCACGATTCGATACAATTCGTTGTCCCAGCGATTCAGAAACGACTTTGAATCGTAAATTGCTCTGAATTGTTGATGAATCGCCTGAATCGTTCCAATTCGGAATCGGAAAACTGGATTGTGCTATTGTGCAATTCATGGCCAAGAATTTTTGTGCCTTTTTTTCATAGATTTTGATGAGAATCTGAAGGGGTAGACGTGTTAAAATAATAATAATAAAAAAAGAAACTAAAGGGTCACCCACGTTTCATTCTTCACGTCATGCTATGCGACCGGAACTAGAGTACCAGACTTTGCATTCATTCTTCATGTCTCACTCTGCAACCATACTCTGTTTTCCGTCACAAGTCTGCAACTCCGTTGTGCCTGTTGCTTGCAACTTCGCTGTGCCTGCAACTCCGTCGTGCTTCTGTTAGTGGCTCATCTTCATCTCGTCTCAACTCCGTCGTGCTTCTGTATGGCTCCTGAGGTGGTTCCTATGGCTAAGAAGAAGGGAAAGAAGGATGTTACCTGGGATCATTGTACTGTTCTTTATGTTTTAGGTTTGTAATTATATATATATTTAAGTTTTTTATTGATGTGTTTCTGAATCGTACGATTCGATATGATTCACGATTCGAAAATTGATCAAACGATTCTCGATACGATTCCTGATTTGACAACTATGCTAACGACATGCTCCAGATGCACAGATCTCTCATTGCTTTGTCTCCTAATGTGTGTATAATGTGCTGCTTTGGTTCGGAGTCCAAGGCTCATATCTTTTTTTGCATTTCTCTGCCTCGAGTTTTCTTTGGAATAAGCTGTTTGGGATTTTTGGAGATTGTTGGGTCTGCCCAAGGGATTTGCATCAATTTCTCCTTACTAAGTTTAGAGGTTTTGGTTCTCATAAAGAAGCAATGATCTTGTGGCAATGCTCTATCTATGCTGTTCTATGGTGTCTATGGCTGGAAAGGAATGCTAGAATTTTCAAGGACTCTTTTTTTACCCTAGACTGCATTTGGGATAGGGTTACTCTTTTGGCCTCCCTTTTGCGTTCTGCTCATCTTAAAGGGTGTTTCTTAGTTTGATATGCAGAGAGATTGACATGCTTTGTTGCATGACTCAATCTCATAGGTTTCTCGTTTCTTTTTTGTTTGTATGTGAGGATGTTTTATCCTCTTTCTTTGGATTCTTCTATTCTCATCTAATAAAATTTCTTTTTCTATATAAAAAAAATCTTCACCTTCTTTCTCCCCTGATTTGTCCTCCATATTAGTAGTAGAAAGATTCAGTGTTCATATAAATAAAACAGAGCTATATTTGTGGTACCTTATCAGTCTCATTAGTGAATTATACTTTCTTTTGCTCTCTCTTCCCCTTTCGATCTTATACCAAAAATTTCACTAGAGCTTATATCATTTTTTGAATAAATGTGATTTTATGAAGGAAACTCCTGTGGGTGAGGTTTGTGAAGCATTTAAAGTTGCCAGAGGAATGGTTCAAGCCTTGCAAGAGAATGCTGGAAGGTTTGCATCTATGGTTGCTGTGTTTTGTGAGAGGCTTGGGTGGCATGATCTTGAAGGCTTAGTTGCTAAGTTTCAAAATCGTGTGTCATTTGGAGTTAGAGCAGAGGTTGTAGAACTTACCACCATTCCCTTTGTTAAAGTAAGTACAATCAAGTTCTGACAGGTTGACATACTCCATACCTTCAAATAGCGTATGCTTTGTTGTTGTTATTGGGTTGTATTAGTCCTCACTGTTATGCCCTGTTTCTGTCATTCAATTTGCAGGGCTCTCGAGCCAGAGCACTCTATAAAGCAGGTTTACGTACACCTCTTGCAATTGCTGAAGCATCCATTCCTGAAATAGTAAAAGCGCTTTTTGAATCTTCATCATGGGCCATAGAAGGTGATCTGTGAAAGAAGTTCAGTGAAGTTTTTTTTTTTGAGGGTGGGGGGATTAAAGGTTGAGATTATTATGTACCCAAAAAAAAGTTGAGATTATATTGTTCATGTTTTATTCCTTGAAATTATATATGGTAAATATGACATGATCATTGGATTAACATCTTTCATGCTACATTTTTTGTCACTATTGCCTTGACGACATTTTCAAGTGAGAGGCCATTGGCAATGCACTATACTTTTAATTTGTCCAAGCTTGTCCTTTTGTAGTTGTCTTTATTATACTGCTTAAATTCATTACGTCAATCTTTTAATTTGATGTCTGTGGATCTGCTGTAGATTTTTGTTATCATTGAGAGTTGATTTTGTTTCTTTGGAAGGTTCTGCACAAAGGAGCTTACAATTTGGTGTAGCCAAGAAGATAAAGAATGGTGCTCGCAAGATTGTTCTTGATAAAGCTGAAGAGGCAAGGATTGCTGCTTTCTCAGCCTTTAAGTCACTTGGGTACAATGTCCCACAGTTTGCTCCAGCCATATTATGCACTGCTGCTTGTGATTCTATCAGGAAAGAAGCTGGAAGTACCTCTGGAAGTGACACAGCTGACACTAGTCATAGCTTTGTTGATGCAGACCACATTGATAATTCTAGTAAAGTTGCTTTAGAAAAAGAAAGAGAAGACTTGATAAAATCATCTGAAAATGATGCTCCAGCTTCTGTAGAAGGAAAATCAAGCAGTGAGATGCCATGTAGCTTGTCTACTGAAAAATCTGAAGTTCCAGTCATAGGACCTATGAGGAATGAGCTCAATGCTACTTTTGACCCTACCAAAAATTCAGATATGATTACCCTCTCTGTTCAGTTACAGAAACCAACTGATAAAACAAGTATACATGACGGGTGCCATGCTTGTGGTATAGAGGAACAACTTCAGAATGGAAATTTGGCTACCGGTAATGTGGGTAGTTCCAGCCAGAGAGGTCCCATTAATGCAGTTAGTAGTCCTGGTGGGCTTGATTCATTTTTGGATCTATGGGACAATATGCCAGAATTCTACTTCGATATCCACTACATCAAACGATTGGAACTGCACTCTGCTGCCCCTTTTGAGATGCATGGCATAGCCATCTGTTGGGAAAACTCTCCTGTGTACTATGTTAATCTTCCCAGGGATATTCTATTGTCTGACAATAAAAAGGATGACTGTTTATCCTTGAGTGCATGCAGTTATAAGCAGAAAGTTTCATCTTCTAATTCTAAGCATGATTTGGAGATTGCTAGGCATAGATGGAGCAGGATTAGTAAAATATTAGGGAAAAGAAATGTCAGAAAGTTCACCTGGAATTTGAAGATTCAGATTCAGTTGCTGAAAAAGCCTGCATTTTCAGTTCATAGATTTGGTTGCCTGGACACTCTTGGAAATAGTATGGACCTTGAAATTGTAGACAATTCATACGTATTATTGCCCCCTATCAATGTTGAAGATGCAATTGACATGTGCATTGTGGCTTGGATTCTTTGGCCTGATGAAGAGAGGAGCTCCAATCCGAACCTGGATAAGGTAATATAAATAGTTGTACTGCAAACATAAGTTTATATACACGTGCATATGTTTGGTATCATTATGTGATTATTTGATAGTGTCGTGTTAACAATTATGGTTGATAATTTAGGAGGTAAAGAAGAGGTTATCGTCTGAGGATGCTGCAGCAGCTAATCAGAGTGGCAGGTGGAGGAATCAGATGCGTAGAGCTGCTCATAATGGTTGCTGCCGTCGGGTTGCTCAAACACGAGCACTATGTTCTGTTCTTTGGAAATTACTTGTTTCTGAGGAACTTGTTGAAGTGCTTATGGGAATAGAAATCCCATTGGTAAGAGTCTGAAGCTTTGGTACCCAGTGTAGTTTCATTTCTGATGTGTATTTAAGATACACCCACTTGTGTTTGATGCATGTCTCTACGTGTCAAAGTAAAATATAAATTCTAATATTGAACATTTTATAAAAAAAAATATAATATTGTACAATTTCCGGATTCTCTTAGGACACCTCATGGACATGTGCTGGAGACATCCTGAACATTAACTTAACACATCTTGGTATTTTCTCATGGATTTTGTTTTGAAGATTTCTAACACCTACGACATGCAAGAAAAAAGAAAGAAGAGAGAGATTATTTGTTTATATTGCATCTTGGTGTGTTTATATAGACTCATTCTTCATTAGTGAATGTAGTTCTCTTTGATGAAGATTATAATTGTTGTATTATGTTTTAAACTTATATATTGGGAGAATGAATGCCGGGGTTGGCGTGTTGAAATTAACTCAACTTTGGGTCATGTGAAAATTTCAACCATACGATGAACTGATTTAACCACTTATTTAGTTATCATTAACCAAGCTTTTTCTTTCAAATTCGTGGTTAATTGTTGAGTGCAGTCAGGAAACAAAATAGGAGAAAAGAATATTTCTCTTTCATATATCTCAGACTTTACAAAAGGTTAGGTTATATAGGCTGTACATTCCATATATATCTCCTCAATCATAGGAGAAATATAATCACTATCCCTAGAAATTAGAAGTCAACTATCTAAACATATCTTTTCTATTTTCTACAATATCTAAATAAAATCTTTCTGTTTTCAACACTCCCCCTCAAATTGGTGCATAGATATTGATCATGCCCAAGTTGTCAATGAAAGATTCAAACTTTGGCCTAAAATGGCCCTTAGTAAACACATCAGCAGTTTGTTGCTTGGAAGTGACAAAAGGCATACAAATGATTCCATTTTCCAGCTTTTCCTTAATAAAGTGTCTATCAATCTCAATGTGTTTGGTACGATCTGGACAAGATTATTTGCAACGTTTATAGCTGATTTATTATCACAGAATAGTCTCATAGGAGCTTCAACTTCTAGTCTCAATTCTTCAAGAACTCTTTTAATCCATAACACTTCACAAACTCCATTTGCCATGGCTCTATACTCATCTTCAGTGTTGCTCCTAGCAACCACGTTTTGCTTCTTGCTTCGCCAAGTAACCAGGTTCCCCCATAAGAAAGTACAGTAACCAGATGTTGATCTTCTATCACAAACTTAGCCTGCCCAGTCTGCATCTGTGAAGGCTTCTACACTTCTTTGATCACTCTTTTTAAATAATAATCCCCTGCCTGGTGAGCTCTTTAAATACCTGAGGATCTTGTAAACTGCCTCTAGATGTTCCTCATATGGTAAGTGCATATACTGGCTCACAACGCTAACTGCAAAGGCAATATCTGGCCTTGTATGAGACAAGTAAATGAGTTTTCCTGCAAGGCGTTGATATCTACCTTTATCAATTGGAACTCCACTACACACCTTTCCCAGTTTCTGATTCGGATCCATAGGTGTATCGCTTGGTCTGCAGCCACTCATTCCTGTCTCCTCATGTAAGTCTAGAACATACTTTCTTTGTGATACTGAAATTCCCATCTTTGACCTTGCAATTTCCATACCTAGGAATTAGCGTAAAGGCACCAAGTCTTTAATTTCAAATTCGGAAGCAAGGTGTTTCTTCAACGTACTTATCTCATCACCATCACTTCTAGTCAGAATTATATCATCCATATATACACTTAGAACAACCATTTTTCCACTATCCGTGTGTTTCACAAACATTGTATGAGCAGATTGCCCTTGACTATATCCTTTTTTGTTGACAAACTTGGTAACCTTTCGAACCAAGCACGTGGAGATTGCTTTAGATCATAGAGTGATTTCTTCAACTTACAAACCTTCCCTCCAAACCTCTCTTCAAAACCGGGAGGAGCATCCATATAGACCTCTTCTTCCAACTTTCCATTGAGAAACACATTTTTAACATTCAGTTGAAACAATGGCCACTCTAAATTTGCAGCTATAGAAAGTAATACCCGAATAGTATTTAGTTTTGCTACAGGGGCATAAGTCTCCTGGTAGTCAACTCCACAGGTTTGTGTAAATCCCTTTGCAACCAATCTTGCTTTATAGCGTTCCAAGGACCCATCAGATCTGAATTTCACAGTAAAAATTCACTTGTAGCCAACAATTAATTTTCCTTCAGGTAAGTGGACCATCTTCCACGTTTCATTTTTTTCAAGGGCCTCCATCTCTTTGCTAATAGCCTTCTTCCATTCAGGAACCGTTAGAGCTTCCTGTATAGACTTAGGTATTTCCACACTTGACAATGTGAGACAAAGGTATGATAAGATGATGACAGGTTCTTATATGAAACAAAATTAGAAAGAGGATGTTGAGTACATGATCTGATTCCTTTCCTAAGAGCAATTGGAAGATCTAGAGAGTCAGGATTCACATGAAAATAGGTAAAGACTTAGATTCTATAGACTCAGAAATTGTACCTAGATTTTCTGTATTTTTCAGGTGTGGTATTGGATTAGATTCTTGACATTGAGGGAGTATAGCTGTATCTCTCTTACTCTGATTCTGTCTTTTCTTGGTGTAAGTTTTCCTGAATAATCTCTCATCATTGAAGCATGTCTTGTCTGTTGTATCTATTTTTTGTTCAGGCACTAAAGTAGCTTCTGTTCTTCCTTATTCAGAGTACCAAGATAAAAAATACCAGTTTCAATATTAACCTTATCATTAGAAATATCAGAAATTTTTCTGGCCAAACATTAGTGTTACTTTCAAACACCGAGTCCCCCCTAAAGAGGAGGGCTAAAAAAATTTTGAGATTCAAAGAAAGTAACATCCATTGTGACAAAAAAAAATTTCCTGGTAGGATCAAAACATTTATACCATTTTTGTGTGGGGGAGTATCCCAAGAAAACACATTTGATTGCCCAAGGATCCAATTTATCCCTATTATGGTTGTCTGCATGAACAAAGGCTACACATCCAAAGATCTTTAGAGGTAAATCTGAAGTAAGACGTGACATTGGAAAGAATTCTTTGAAAACTGTCAGAGGAGTTTGAAAGTTCAAAACTCTTGAAGGCAACTTGTTAATAAGATAGGTAGCAGTAAGAATTGCTTCCCCCATAAGTATTTAGGTACTCTAGTGGTGAACATCAAGGACCTAGCTACTTTTAGGAAATGTTTATTTTTTCATTCTGCTACCCCATTATGTTGAGGGGAATCAATACAAGAGCTGTGATGAATAATTCCTTTTTGTAGAAAAAAAGATCTCAGAATTTGATTAAAATACTCTTTTCCATTGTCACTTCGAAACACTTGAAAT
Organism: Ormosia semicastrata; assembly: GCA_029884595.1. Taxonomy (NCBI): domain Eukaryota; kingdom Viridiplantae; phylum Streptophyta; class Magnoliopsida; order Fabales; family Fabaceae; genus Ormosia; species Ormosia semicastrata. Next base: position 77,790,123 of record JAQQTO010000063.1, on the reverse strand, counting down.
TTGGTTTGAAATTGTGTTTCAATCATATTAAAAAAGTTTTAAAAACATATTCTGCTTCAGATTTTTCTTTAAGAAGATAGACCCAACTTAGGCGAGTATGATCATCAATGAATGTTATAAACCACCTTTTTCCTGAACTTGTTAAAGTCCTAGTTGGCCCCCACACATCACTATGGATGAGAGTAAAAGGTTTAGAGGATTTATATGGTTGGGCAGGAAAAGGTGTGCGATGGTGCTTAGCTAATTTACAAATATCACATTGAATTGATGATAATATTTTATTATGAAATAAATTTGGAAACAAGTACTTTAAATATTGAAAGCTAGGATTGCCTAACCTACGGTGCCATAACATTATTTCATCCTCAATAGAACTAAGACATTCTCCTTGACTTGTGAATTTTGGTTGCTGACTCAAAGGACTTCTAGCATCAAAGTAATAGAGACCACCATATTCTCTAGCATTGCCAATCATCCTCCCCGTATCCAGCTCCTGAAATTCACAGCAATTTGGAAGGAATTTAGTACAACACTTCAAATCACAGGTTATTTTACTAACAGACAGAAGATTACAAGAAAGATTTGGGACATGAAGAACATTGTGAAGGATAAGAGTATGAGAGATGATAATTGACCCTTTCCCAGCAATGGCTGAGAGATAGCCATCAACTATCTTAATTTTTTGATTTCCTGCACAAGGACTATAGGAAGAAAAAAGTTTATAACACCTTGTCATATGATCAGTGGCACCTGAATCTATTATCCATGGGCAAAGAGGAATAGTAGACACATTAAAGGCAGCAAATTGTAGATAATTACCTTTCTGGGCTAAGCAAGAAGAAGAAGATGTAGAGTTAGAGAATTGTGTGGACTGAAAAAGTCTATACAGTTGTTCTATCTATTCATTACTGAACGAAGGTGTTGCCTCTGTGGTTTCTGTGTTGCCATTCTCCTTTGTGATTGTGTGGAAGGCCTTCAAATCATGGTTTGGCTGACCCAAGGTTCGTGGCTTCCAATTGGGAGGCTTTCCATGCAAATCCCAGCAAGTCTCCCTGGTGTTGTGGCTTGTGATAGTGATCACATCATACTTTCTCACTTTTCTTTTTCTGACGTGCTTGGGATTGAGGATTATTGTGATTGTTCCTGGTGATTAAGGCTGAAACTTCAGGAGCAGATGAGTTTTTTTCACCTAACATCACTTTGCGGCGACCTTCCTCCTGTTGGATTTCTGAAAAAATTGCCTGGATTGATGGCAAAGGAGTTTTGCCAAGGATCTGGCCTCTAAGCTCATCAAGGTTCTTATTCAAGCCTGCCAAGAACTCATAAACTCAATCATTCTCCCTTCGTTTCACATAACGAATGCTATCAGCTTTATAGGCCCAATCATCTTCATAGCAGAGATCAAGTTCCTGCCATAACACCTTCATCTCATTGTAATATTCAATAACCTCGTGATCGCCCTGCTTCATCTGCCACAATCTCGTTTTCAACTCAAAAATTTGAGATGAATTTTTGAGGTCTGAATATGTTTCTTGGACCGCATCCCACACATCCTTTGCGGTGGGCAGGAACAAATACGTTTTCCATATTGAGGCCTCCATGGAGTTGATCAACTAGGCCATAATGAGGGAATTTTCAGACTTCCAAATCCGCCATGTCAGATCAGTTTTTGTTGGCTCCTTCATCTTGCCAGTGAGATAGCCAAGTCTGCCCTTGCCGTCGACCACCAGCTTGATTGACTAAGCCCACTCCAGGTAATTTTTTCCGTTCAATTTGTGAGTGGTTAACTGAATTGGAAAGTTTTCAATGCCACTAGGGTTTACAGACCTTGACGGCTGCAGTGCTTACTCCAAAGGATTTGGTGGTGGATCCATCTTCGCTAGTCATCTCCACCTCAGGCATCGCTGATTATGCCATCACACAGGATCGAAGGAGAAAAGGGACGAAAAAAGGTTTAAGCTAGGTTTGAATACACCATAGCTCTTGATACCATGAGTGTAGTCAGGAAACAAAATAGGAGAAAAGAATATTTCTCTTTCATATATCTCAGACTTTACAAAAGGTTAGGTTATATAGGCTGTACGTTCCATATATATCTCCTCAATCATAGGAGAAATATAATCAATATCCCTAGAAATTAGAAGTCAACTATCTAAACATATCTTTTCTATTTTCTACAATATCTAAATAAATCTTTCTGTTATCAACAATTGTAAATAAATAATTGGTTTAATCAGTTCTATTATTTTCAACATGCCGACCCTGGTGGTCATTCTTTTCCCTTATATATTTGGTGACGTAATAAATGGATCAATTGACACCTGTGTAAGACTTAACACCCACCACTTAGTAATTCATAATAGAAAGTGATTTCGATCGTGCTAACTACTATTATTTAAATAATTATCATGTTGATCTTGCTTGAAAACTTTAATAAAAGTCAACTTAAAAATAAATATGATCAAATGGTTGATATAGGCTTTTATTTGGAAAGTAGATTGTATGATAATTATAAGTCCTTTTGAAAGAGCATATAACAATAATGGATTAATTTGAAGTGTTGAGGGCATGATATACAAACATTCAATCGATGGTTTATTTTGTGAGAAATTCATTATACACACACACACACACATAGTCACATTTTGTTTTCTCATTCCCCCCTTTTCCCCCCGTAAAATTTCTGCTCAACAGTGTCACCTAGCCTAATAGGAAATAAGAAGGAAGAGAAAGTGCTTTGTCTGGGAAAAGGAATCAAGAAAAAAGAAGGAAAAATATGATTAACTTTACCAAATTACCTTCTTGTTTATTTTTCTGATTTTATGAGCTCAATTCTTTAAAATGTTTACATGCTTAAGTATTTTATATTACTTTTAACACTTTTGTGTTAGGTGAATGTTCTTGCTGACATGGAGCTTTGGGGAATTGGTGTTGACTTGGAGAGATGCATCCAGGCTCGTAAATTGTTGGTGAAAAGGCTAAGGTATCTTGAGAAGGAAGCTTATAAACTGGCTGGGATGACATTTTCATTGCATATGCCAGCAGATATTGCCAAGGTGCTATATGAACACTTGAAGCTGCCCATACCAGATGGGCGAAATAAGGGAAAACAACATCCAAGTACAGACAAGCACTGTTTGGATGCACTGAGGTATTAAGCAAGTTTTCTTTTCCCTTTTGTAGCTCATAATCCATATTAAAGAGAATATTATTGTTGGAAATAGATAATTATGTTGGAAGTAGGATATAATTATTATTCCACTAATTAGAGTTCATTGTATCTTAGAATTCATTGTACCTTTAGGATTCATTGTATTTTGGGAATTAAAGCTAGAATTAATTCCCCTTCTTGTAAATTGTATTGATCATGTATATAAATAGATTATCTGCTGAGTGGGTGTGTCACTCAAGCATTTCACAAAACCTTAAGTTCAACTTGGCATCAGAGTAGGTTCGTCCTGCTGGTTTGTTCCTCGGAGGATGTTTTGCCATCTGGTCCAGCAGAAAACTCCAACCTAGTCACCTAATCTGTCCTTCCTAGAAAGTCACCACCACCATCAACCCAGCTCCCACCGCCAACGGAAATCGCCTCAGACGTCGCCGATCGGCCTGCCCACCAATTGTCGTCGCCGGAAATCGCCGCACGTGTCGCCATGCGCCGATCACGTGCCTCTGTCCTCCCGGCGCGTGTAGGTCATGTGCCACCTTCCTACAGCTGGAAAATTTCTACGATTGTCCAGAACATCTTTTCGGCCTCTCCCCTGTCTGTTTAGGTGGTTAGACTGGTCTTTTTTAGCTGTTTGGGTACTGGGTCTAAGTGCTCTTGGAGCCTCTGTCATTCGGTTCTTTAAGAAATTCTGTTTTTGATTTCTTTTCTACCTAATGGCGTCAGCAACAAGTTCTGACAAGGGCCAGAAAAGTCCCATCTCATTTGCCTTTTCAGGAACTCCTTCAATTACTTCTGTGAAACTTAATGGCAAAAACTATATGGATTGGTGTTTAGCCGTCGAAATTTGGTTCCTCAGTTAGGGACATGATCATCTGACAACTCAAGTGGAGAAAATTGATGCTGCATTAAAGGATGAATGGCAAAAGGTTGACTATCGGTTAGTGTCTCTTCTTTGGCAGTCCATTGATCCATCATTGCTGGTTCACTATCGTTCCTATAAGTCTTGTTATGATATTTGGAAGAAGGCTAAAAGTGTTTATGCTAATGACATTCAGCAACTCTATGACTCTGTCCACAATTTGGCAACTCTTCAAATGTAGGATCACGACTTAATTTCCTATTTGAACACAGCTCAGTCCACAATTCATCAAATCAAGATGCATCTAATTGATAGTGATCCTACAAAGGTGGTAGACAAGTTAGATCAGATGTACATGGTCTTTGTTCTTCATGGCTTGCATAAGGACTTTGAAAATGTTAGAAATCAAGTCCTGACAAATCCAAACATTCCTACTGTTAATGAATTGATTGATCGATTATTCCGTGTTCCATTGACTGATGAATCTCTCAAACCTGATCCTTAAGAAGACTATGCAGCCTTGTTGACAAATTCTGGTCGTGGAGGACGTGGTCGTGGCTGTGGTAATCGACCACGTTGCTCTTATTGTAATCGAATGGGGCATACTCAAGATCGATGCTACTCTCTGAATGGCTTTCCGGGAAAAATTGTCAATATGTCACAAATGCAAGCACCAGATGATCCTCCATAAGAAAATAAGATTCTCTTATCTGATAATGAGTATAAGGAGTACCTCAAGTTAAAGGCGGCTTCTAACAATGTCTTATCCTCAGTACCTCAATCTGGTAATTCCTCAGTTTGTTTTTCTCAATCTTTGCCTTATGGATCCTCGATTCTGGACTCTGGTGCATCAGATCATATTGCTGGTAATCCTTCATTATTTTCAAATTTATCTCCTACAAAAATTCCTCATTCAATAACCCTTGTAGATGATTCGATAGTTCAGACCACTGGCATTGGCAAGATTTCTCCTCTTCCCTCTTTAAATTTAGATTCTGTTCTTCTCATTCCTGGCAGTCCTTTTAATCTACTCTTAGTTAGTAAATTGACTCACTCTCTTAATTGTTCAGTAACTTTTCTTTCTGATTCTTTCTATATTCAAGATTGGAGTACGAGACAGATGATTGCAAAGGCTCTGAATCACGTGGGTTCTATTACCTTTAACCTTCTTCCTTAACCATTTGTGCTGTGGCTGATTTTCCAAGCATCCTTCATAATCGTCTGAGTCATCCAAGTTTAAATAAATTGAAGAAAATGTTTCCTAGTCTTTCTCATTTACAGTCTCTTCAATGTGAATCTGGTCAACTTGGCAAACATGCCCGTTCTTCCTTTCACAATAAAGAAACAAGTCAGTCCAAGTCTCATTTTGAGTTAGTTCACTCAGATATTTAGGGGCCTAGTCGCCCTAGTTCAATCTTAGGCTTTCGTTATTTTGTAACTTTCATTGATGACTACTCAACATGTACTTGGATCTACTTAATCAAAGATCGGTCTGAATTGTTAGAAACTTTTTGAAATTTTGTTTTGAGATTTCTACTCAATTTTGTTGTACAATTCACATTTTAAGAAGTGATAATGCTAAAGAGTATTTTTTTACCTCATTCAAGTCTTTTATGTCCTTAAAAGGTATGATTCATCAATCCAGTTGTCCATACACACGACAACAGAATGACGTTGCAGAAAGAAAACATCGACATCGGCTTGATACTGCCCGTACCTTGTTACTTAAAGGAAATGGTCCTTTAAAATTTTGGGCAGATGCAGTTCTTACCGCATGTTACTTGATCAATAAGATGCCATCTTCTGTGTTAGATAACCAGATTCCTCATTCTCTTTTATTTCCTGATGAATCTACACATAAACTTCCTCTGCGCATTTTTGGTTGTACATGTTTTGTTCGTGATCTATCTCCAGGAAAAGATAAACTCACTGCTCGTGCAATCAAGTGTATTTTCCTTGGATATTCCAGAGTACAAAAAGGGTACAGGTGTTACTCCCCCTCATTACATTGTTTCTTTGTTTCTGCAGATGTGACTTTCTTTGAAGATTCTCCATTCTTCACTTCAAAGGAAGAAACAGTCACTCCTTCATCTGTTCCTTTTCTCAACCCATCGACCACCACTCAAGAAGATAATTCTTGTCCATTGATCACTTATCATCGTCGTCATCAAGAATCTTTCACATCTCCACCAGATCTCGAGCCCGGTGTTTCAGTGCCTGAACCAGCTTCTCAACCATCTCCAGATCCGCCTTCACCCATTTTTGACTTCCCAATTGCTGTTCGTAAAGGTATTCGTTCCACTCGTAATCCTCACCCTATTTATAATTTTGTTAGTTACAATCGTCTTTCTCCTATTCAATATGCTTTCACCTCTTTCTTGTCTTCTGTCTCTATTCCTCAAATTCTTCAGAAAGCTCTTTCCCATCAAGGATGCCGGCAGGCAATGATTGAGGAAATGCAAGCTTTGGAATCCAACCGTACTTAGTCTTTGTTTCCTTTACCTTCGGGTAAAAATCTTGTGGGATGTCGCCGGGTCTTCACTGTAAAAGTTGGCCCTAATGGTACTGTGGATCGTCTTAAGGCTTGTCTTGTAGCCAAAGGTTTTACTTAGATTTTGGGGCAATATTATGGTGATACCTATTCTCCTGTTGCGAAAATGGCTTCGGTCAGAATGTTTCCATCCATGGCAGCCATGAATCAATGGCCTTTACACCAACTAGATGTGAAAAATGCTTTCTTGCATGGCGACTTGGCTAGGGAGATCTATATGCAGCAACCTCCTGGGTTTGTTGCTCAGGGGGAGTCAAGTTTGGTTTGTAAACTTCACAAATCACTATATGGTCTTAAACAATCTCCCGATGTTGGTTTGGACGATTCAGCTTGGTTTTTCAAAAATATGGAATGATCAAAAGTGAAGTGGATCACTCGGTATTTTATAAGTATTCATCTAATTTGTGTATCTATCTTGTGGTTTATGTGGATGACATTGTCATAATAGAAAGTGATCATGCTCGAATTTAGCAATTGAAGGAGCATCTATTTCGTCATTTTGAAACAAAGGACTTGGGCAAATTGAGATATTTTCTAGGGATTGAAGTTGCTCAGTCAAAATCGGGAATTGCTATCTCCCAAATAAAGTATGCTCTTGATATTCTTGAAGAAACTAGAATGTTGAATTGTAAACCAGTTGAAACTTCCATGGATCCGAATATTAAGCTCCTTCCTGATAAAGGTGAATTATTTTCAGATCCAAGCAAATATCGAAGATTAGTAGGAAAGCTTAATTATCTTACTTTTACCAGACCGGACATCTCTTTTGCTGTTAGTGTGGTCAGTCAATTCCTAAATTCTCCCCGTATTGATTATTGGAATGCAGCCATCAGAATTTTGAGGTTCATTAAAGGATCACCAGGAAAAGGGATAGTATTGCCTACACTGATGCAGATTGGGCTGGATCTCCATGTGATAGGAGATCTGCCACAGGATATTGTGTTTTCTTTGGAGGAAATCTCATTTCATGGAAAAGTAAGAAAGAAAATGTAGTCGCAAGATCAAGCGCTGAAGCAGAATATCGAGTTATGGCTCTCACTACATGTGAAGTAATATGACTAAATCAGCTCATTAAAGAGTTAAAGTTTTGTGAGGTTGGAAGTATGAGATTAATTTGTGATAATCAGGCAGCTCTCCATGTTGCTTCTAACTAGTCTTCCATGAACGAACCAAGCATATAGAGGTTGATTGCTATTTTATTCGTGAGAAGATTGTTTTTGGGGAGATTACCACATCTTTTGTAAACTCAGATGACCAATTGGCTGATTTGCTTACCTATGCTCTTCGGGGACCAAGGATAGCTTATATCTACAACAAGCTAGATGCATTTGATATCTACGCTCTAGCTTGAGGGGGAGTGTTGGAAATAGATAATTATGTTGAAAGTAGGATATAATTATTATTCCACTAATTAGAGTTCACTGTATCTTAGAATTCATTGTACCCTAAGGATTCATTGTATTTTGGGAATTAAAGCTAGAATTAATTCCCCTTCTTGTAAATTGTATTGATGATGTATATAAATAGATTATCTGCTGAGTGGGTGTGTCGTTCAAGCATTTCACAAATCCTTAAGTTCAACTATTACAATAGTTTTTTATGCTTTGTTGTTGTGTTGTTAGTAGGCATTTTAGAAAATAAGTACATGAGTAAATAACACTCACTTCCTCTGAGGTTTTCAAAATCTGCACCCACACCTCTAGTTTCATATTATACAAAGATCTCCTTGTCTTTGATTTTTCTCCTCTACAAAAGGATGTATAGACGGGGTTTATAAGTTCAACAATCATGCCTTATCCCAATAGGTGGGTTGGCTCCATTAGGTTCTATCATCAAAAACCAAATTTTCAGGAAAGGGGGTGTATACATTTTTGGAATTTGTATGAAAATTAAACAGGTGAAAATTAAACAGGGTTGTGTCTCTTATGGAAGGGGAGCCTTGGCAGAACGGTTGGACGTGTCGCCATGTGACCCGGAGGTCACAGGTTTGAGTCTTGCAATCAGCGTCTTGCAAATGCAAGGTAAGGCTGCCTAATATAGACCAACACATTTGTGCTACCTTTCCCTAGACCCCACGCATTGCAGGAGCTTTTTAGCACCATGCTGCCCTGTTTCTCTTATGAAAGGTTAAAATAAGGAAGTCAGTGTAATTTTTAAACTAGACAGGGTTTTGCCATAAGTAATGCAATGCTCAAGAGAGACTAGTTTATTTTACTTTAAATAAAGCTACCTTTTTCATAACGGTCAAATGCTACTGAATAGGGGCACAAAATGAGAGTAGAAAGATGAAGCCTTAAAAGGGAAAAAATGAGTATGATTGTCCTTTCATTATTTAGGACTAAATATAAATACAGTTTGTTAAGAGTAGATATTATGCACATGTTTTAATTTGTATTGTTGTACTAGGTTTTACTACTAGCCCATTTATTGCTAGCCCATTTACTGTTAGCCCATCTTGCATATATAAATACATAACCTGTACCCATATAGGGTACGGTTTTCCATTCTTCTTTTCTCTTTACATTGTATCAAGAGCTAGGCTCTAAATTTTTTTTTTCTCTCTCTCTCAGCTTTCCACACAAAAAAAAGAAAAGAAAAGAAACAGAGCGTTGCATTGCGTTTTCAGATCTAGGGCAGCCGCCAGTGTGGTTGCCGCTTAGCTTCGAGTTCCAGTTGGCAGGGAGTGCCGGTGTGAGGCCGTCCGGCGCCTGGGGAGGGTCGGCGTGACGGTGGGTGGCGTTGGCGATGCAGGAGGAGCGTCGTTTGGGTGCTCTGTTTGTGCGAAACTTGCGAGTCTGGAGAGTGGGGAACACCCAGACCTTGTGGGTGGTTGGCGTGGAGTTCGTCTGCCACAGAGAGGTGCGACTGGTGGTTGGGGGTGGTTTGCCAGCGTGCGGAGGTCCGGTGACGTCTCCAGCGAGGTGATTTCAGCGTTTTCGTGCTGATTTTTGGTTCTTTTTTGGGTTGTTCTGTTCTAGGTTGGCATGATCTGCGTCGTTTGTGGTATTCCAAGCCCGTTTGGCGTGTTGTTGGTGATCTTTTCCCTCCTCTAGGTTGATTTATTGTGTTTGTGGCTATGGGTGACGAAAACTCTGAGATTGTGGGTACGGGCAGCAAGAGTGGAGCTTCCGACACCACCTCCACTACTGTTTTGGCTGAGGTGATTCCCTCCAGCACCAAAATTATTGACCGAAAGCTTGATGGTGATGGTGCTAACTATCCTCAGTGGACGAAGGCAAGTTTGATGTACTTGAAAGGTCACAAGAAGGAAGACCATCTCACCCAAGACAGTTCATAGGATGAAACCACCAAGGATATGTGGATTCGGGAAGATATGTGATTATATTCACTAATATAGAGGACCCTGGATCCTTAAGTTAATGATATTACCACCCATTGCACCACTGTTAAGGAATTATGGTAGTGCCTTCACTCTTTATTCTCAGGTGCCGATGATTTATCCCTCCTACATACGAAGACACAGGATTTGTATCGTGCCAATCAGAAGGATGAATCTCTGAGTGACTATTATACAGGCTTCAAATGCCTATTTGAAGAATTGAACGCATTGTTACCTATTTCTTCGGATGTGCAGGAGATGCAAGCTTAGTGGGAGCAGTTGGCAGTGATGTGTTTTTTGTCAGGGCTGCGTGGTGAATTTGGTGCGGCCCGATCTTAGATTTTGACCGGTTCTGGTAGTCTAACCCTGGAAGAGGTGTACTCTCGCCTCCTTCGGGTTGCTCGTGAGCTTTCTAAGTTCCATCCCTTAGCCTCGAGCGAGGCCTCTGCTTTTATGAATTCTAGTTCTCGATGGGACAGTTCTCGTGGTGGTCGTGGTGGTTCTCGTGGTGGATGAGGTGGTGGCCGTGATACTGGAGATCCACGGGGTAGTGGAGGTGGAGGACGGGATCTTGGAGAACTACTTATTTGTTGCTATTGTAAGGAACCTGGTCACATTAAGCGGAACTGTTAGAAACTTCAACAGAAGAATCAATCCAATCAGCCACGTTTTGCTCATATTGCTACTGATGAAAGCATTCCTCCTAGCAACCCATTAGTCAGGGCCTGTTATGATGACAGCAGACGAGTTTGCTCAGTACACTCAGTTTCAAGCCTCTCGGTCCATTCCACCATCTACTTCTATTGCCTCTGTTGCTCATACAGGTAATCCTATTGCATGTTTATCATCACTTTCCCACAACTGGGTCATTGATTTAGGCTATGTTTGGATTGGTGGTATTGAGTGGGATGGGATGGGATGGGATGGGATGTAGATATGTTCCATTGTTTGGTTGTGTTAAAAAATGATGGAATGGAATGGGAGTGGGTGGGATGGATCCCATCCCATCCCACCACAAACCATTAATTTTCTTCCCCTCCAATTTGGGGGGTATGGGATGGAATCATGTTTTTAATTATAATTATAATTAGGATTTTACTACATTAACCTTATACTCTAAAATTAGTGTGTTTGAAATAAGGACAATATAGGAAAAATAAAGTTATAATTCTTACCATTCCATTCACTTCCCAAACAATGGAATGGTATCTTTACTCCATTCCATTTTAAAATATCCAAACAATGGAATGGTACATTTATCCCATTCCATTCCATTCCATCTCATTCCATCCCATCCCATCCCATTCCATTCCATCCCATTCCATTCCATCAATTACTAAATATCCAAACATACCCTTAGGGGCTTCCAACCACATGACTGGACAAACAGGTACTCTTACATCCTTTACCCCCTCCCCTCATCTTCCTAGTGTTACTTTAGCTGATGGTTCCGCTGTTCATGTCATTGGGAGTGGTACTACGTCTCCCACCTCTGCCCTCCTTCTTTCTTGAGTCTTATGTTTGAATCAATTCCCGTTTAATTTACTTTCTGTTAGTCAGATTACTCGGTCACTTAATTGTAGTGTTCGCTTCTTCCCTGATTATTGTGTCTTTCAGGAACTTGGGACGAAGAGGGTGATTGGTAGGGGTCGTGATCAGAACGGCTTGTACATCCTTGAGTGCTGTCCAGATCATGAATCGGTGTCTGTTGCTTGTTCGAGTGTGGCTGATCCTCTCCAACTTCATTGCCGCTTTGGTCATCCCTTTCTACAGTTTTTAAAAAAGTTGTGTCCTAGTTTGAGTCATTTATTTACATTAGAATGTCAGTCGTGTTAGTTGGCTAAACACCATAGGAGTCCTTACCCCTCACGAGTCAATAAGCGGGTTGCGTCCTTATTTGAGCTAGTTCATTCTGATGTTTGGGGTCTGTGTCCTATTACTTCAAAGTCTGGTTTTTGATATTTTGTGACTTTTGTAGATGATTATTCAAGAATGACTTGGTTATATTTTATGAAATCTCGTTCTGAATTATTCTCTATATTTATAGCTTTCTGCTCTGAAATTAAAACCCAATTTAGCACCTCTGTGCGTGTTTTCAGAAGTGATAATGCAAAAGAATATTTCTCTCATGAGTTCACTTCCTATATGATTCAACATGGGATGGTCCACCAATCTTCTTGTGTTGTTTCTCTTCAGCAGAATGGGGTTGTTGAATGCAAAAATAGGCTTCTTTTGGAAGTTGCTCGATGTTTGTTGCTTCACATGTCTGTTCCTAAAGTTTGTTGGGCTGATGCTATTTCTACTGCTTGTTTTCTAATTAATCGAATGTCATCTTTTGTCTTACAGGGCTAAATTCCTTATTCTATCCTTTGTCCTTCTCAATCCTTGTTTCCCTTACCTCTTCGTATTTTTGGTTGTCAATGTTTTGTGCAGGATGTTCGGCCTCAACTTTCGAAGTTGCATCCTCGCTCACTTAAGTGTGTCTTTTTGGGTTATCCTCGCCATCAGAAAGGGTACAGATGCTTCTCTCCTGACTTGGGTTGGTATCTTGTGTCCGCTGATGTAACATTTTTTGAGTCTGCTCCGTTCTTTGTTCAGTCTCTTCCTCCGGTTATTGAGGAAGATGAAGAAATACTCGTTTATAAAGAACTTCGATCTTATGATTCTGCGTCGAATCCTTCCTCTGCTGTTCTCGTTCCGTCTTGTCCTCCTCCCCTTCGGCCGCCCATTCGACCGGCGTCTCTCCGTAGGTACTGCACCCATGGATGTATATTGCTCTTCAGTCGACACACCACCTCCATCCACCTCTTCGTCACAGGATCCGACTCTAGATCTTCCTATTGCCCTTCGTAATGGTAAACGTTCTTGTGTCACTAAACATCCTATTGCATCCTTTATTCATTATGAGCATCTTTCCCCTTCCTCCCAATCCTTTGTTGCCTCTCTTGATGCTGTCACAGTTCCCAAAACTATTGCTGAGGCTTTATCTCATCATGGGTGGCGCAATGCCATGGAGGAGGACATGCTCGCTTTGGAACATAACCAGACGTGGAATCTCGTTCCCCTTCCCTCTGGTAAGCATGCCATTGGGTGCAAGTGGGTGTTCACTGTTAAAGTCAATCCGAATGGTACTATTGCTCGTTTAAAGGCTCGGTTGGTGGCCAAGGGTTATGCTTAGACTTATGGTGTTGATTACTCAGAGACCTTCTCTCCTGTGGCCAAATTGGCTTCTGTTCGCATATTCATCTCGTTGGCTGCCTCTCATCACTAGCCCCTGCACCAGTTTGATGTTAAGAACGCCTTTCTTCGTGGTGATTTACAGGAAGAAGTCTATATGGAGCAACCGCCTGGCTTTGTTGCGCAGGGGGAGTTTGGGCGAGTATGTCGGCTGAGACGCTCTTTGTATGGGTTGAAACAATCCCCCCGAGCTTGGTTTGAGAGATTGAGTGAAGTTGTTATCAATTTCGGCCTGAAAAGGAGTAGCTATGATCACTCAGTCTTCTACAAAAAGTTTGAGGGAGGATGCATCCTCATGATTGTGTATGTTGACGATATAGTGATAACAGGCAGTGACTTCTCTAGCATCTCAGAACTCAAGAGCTTCCTTCAAACTAAATTTCAAACAAAGGATCTTGGTCTTCTAAAATATTTCCTGGGAATTGAGGTAAGCAGAAGCAGAAAAGGCATTTTCCTCTCACAACAGAAATATGTCCTTGACTTATTATCTGATGTTGGCATGTTGGGAACCAAGCCCTGTGATACTTCGATGGTTCCAAATGTGAAACTCAATGCTAATGATGGAGAACTACTATCAGATCCCGAGAGGTACAGGAAATTGGTGGGCAAACTTAACTACCTTACTGTGACACGTCCAAATATCTCTTTCGCAGTAAGTGTAGTCAGTCAATTTATGTCATCTCCTCGACAATCTCATTGGGATGCGGTATTACATATCTTGAGATATTTGAAAGGGGCCCCAGGTCGTGGGATTCTTTATAAAGATAATGGACATTGCAGGCTAGAAGGTTATTTCGATGCAGATTGGGCTGGGTGTCCTGTAGATCAGAGATCAACTTCTGGGTATTGTGTGTTCTTTGGAGGAAATTTGATCTCTTGGAAAAGTAAGAAAAAAAAATGTAGTAGCAAGGTCAAGTGCTGAGTCCGAATATCGAGCAATGGCTCAAACCTCTTGTGAATTACTATGGGTCTATCATTTACTTGATGAGATTGAGTTCAAGGTTTCTCTACCTATGAGACTATGGTGTGACAATTAGGCTGCCCTTCACATTGCCTCGAACCCGATCTTTCATGAACGAACAAAGCACATAGAAGCTGACTGCCATTTCATTCGAGAGAAGATCCAGCAGGGATTCATATCTACAGGGCATGTCAGAACTGGTGAACAGATAGCAGACATCCTCACAAAGGCTCTTAACGGGAACATGGTCAATTATATTTGTAACAAGTTGGGCATGATTAACATCTATGATCCAACTTAAGGGGGAGTGTTAAGAGTAGATATTATGCACATGTTTTAATTTATATTGTTGTACTAGGTTTTACTGCTAGTCCATTTACTGTTAGCCCATTTTACATATATAAATACATAACTTGCACCCATATAGGGTATGATTTTCCATTCTTCTTTTCTCTTTACACAGTTGAAGGTTACACAACTAGTAAATTTTTTAAATCAATATATATGACCTTTGTCATTACATAAAGGATTAAAATGAAAAACTACAGTTAATTCATTATGCATCCTACTAATTTTGCTGTCAATTACTTTGTTTTGCTCTAGATTGTGAAGTACATACAAAGTTTTTAAAAGTGATGGACATTTGTATGTTTATGGATTCTGAGATAAGTCCAAGCATTGGCCATTTCATGTAGGCAAACATCTTAGGGTTACCTCTTTATAATGATGCACTCTTCTTGTAGACAGGAGAGACAGCTAAAACTTAGGGTACATTTATAAAAACTACTCTTCATCTTTATTCAATGTGCTGTTTGGCCCCCAAAATTTTGCTTGGTGTGAATCAAGTTATCGATCATTGAACTGAACTTTGATAATTGAACTGGCTGGTTGATAGGTTTAAGTAAACCAATTTATGCCTTAGTGATAGGAGTCTTGATTTGTACAATATGATAGGTTGGGGTGAATTGCACCAATTAAAACCTTTTTTGGGTTTCCCCGGGGGGGTAAAATATTTGAAAAATATCTCAAAATATCTTTATTGTATCTTGAAATATTTTAGAGTATCTTAGATGATTTTTTTGAGATTATTTCCTATTTATTATTCCATTATCTGTTTCCTTATTTAATTAAGATTAGGAGTCTAGTGTTAGTATAAATAGGACTATTGGATTTGTCTTTTGTATCAGATTATTATCACATTATCATCACATCAAAATATATATCATTCTTATATTATTATGAGTCTCTATTCTCTCTTTTCCTCCTTACCTACCTAAAACCCTCCCATTCAACAAATATGAAGTTTGTTTGTTTGTATGTGTTTTTTATCATTTACCCAAACATTAAGTGTTGTTTTTCATATTTTAAAAGGTGTTGGTTTTACACACCTTGGACACATTAGGTATGTACGTCCTGCTGCCACAACACAAATCACATATCAGAATCCCACTGTATATATTCTTTCTTTTTATAGATAGGATTAAATCCCATAATTAGGAGATTTGATTAGTTGTATCTTTTGTATTTATGATTGACTCTTAATTATAGGAATTGATAGTGGGTACAATGATGAGCATTAGTTTAGGAGTTTCCTTTTCTAGATTACCTTGTATCCTATTTAAGTGCACATGCTCTTCTAACAAACATATACAACAACCAAGCCTTTTCCCACTAAGTGGGGTCGGTTATATGGATCAAACGACGCCATTGTGTCTTATCATAAACCAAGTCTTTAGAAATGTTATTCAAATCTAAATCTTTTTTAATTGTTTCATCTATAGTTTTTCTTGGTCTTCCTCTACTTCTAACTATTGGGCTATTCTCCACCTGATCTACTCTTCTTACAAGGGCTTCTAAGGGTCTTCTCCTTACATGTTCAAACCACCTAAGGTGAGATTCTCCCATCTTTTCCACAATAGATGCTACCCTTACTTTCTCTCTAATGCATTCATTTCTAATCTTATCTTGTCTTGTATGGCCACACATCCAACGCACCATCCTCATCTTCGCAACATTGATCTTATGCTCATGCTGGTTTTTTACTGTCCAACATTCAGTACTATACAACAACGCGGGCCTTATAGCTATGCGGTTAAATTTATCCTTAAGTTTGAGAGACACTTTTCTATCACAAATAACTCCTGAAGCATTCCTCCATTTCATCCATCCAACTTGAATCCTATGGTTTACATCTCCCTCTATCTCTCCATCATTTTGTATGATAGATCCAAGATACCTAAACTGTGTGACTTGTGGTATGGTATGATCTCCAATTTTCACTGCTAGACTAACATTAACACGCCTCTTACTGAACTTACATTCCATATATTCCGTCTTACTCCTGCTTAGACGAAAGTCATGATCTTCCAAAGTTCGTCTCCATAGCTGTAGCTTTCCATTTGTTTCCTCTCTTGACTCTCCAACTAAAACTATATCATCTGCAAAAAGCATGCATTGTGGCACCGGTTCTTGGATATGTGCAGTAAGGATATCCAAGACCAAGGTAAAAAGATATGGACTCAAAGTTGATCCTTGGTGTAGCTCTATAGTTATAGAGAAATCTTCTGTGACCCTATCCTATGTTCTCACACTAGTTTTAGCCTGACTATACATATCTTGGATTGCTCGAATATAGG
The DNA here is from genome assembly GCA_029884595.1 of Ormosia semicastrata. Classification (NCBI taxonomy): domain Eukaryota; kingdom Viridiplantae; phylum Streptophyta; class Magnoliopsida; order Fabales; family Fabaceae; genus Ormosia; species Ormosia semicastrata. The sequence goes on along the minus strand of JAQQTO010000063.1, from coordinate 77,773,370 downwards.
CATTACGAACTCTTTTTTTTTCCAAAGCCTTCCACAAGACCTCTCTCGGTATCCATATTGTAGGCTTTTTCCAAATCAATGAAAACTATGTGCAGGTCTTTTTGCTTCCTTCGATACCTCTCTATTAATCTTTGTAGAAGATAGATTGCTTCCATGGTTGACCTTCCAGGCATAAAACCAAATTGATTCTCTGAAATATGAGTCTCTTGTCTTAATTTTCGTTCAATTACTCTTTCCTATAACTTCATGGTATGACTCATGAATTGAATTCCTCTGTAATTTGCGCAGTTTTGTATATCTCCTTTATTCTTATAAATAAGAATTAAAGTGTTTCTCCTCCATTCATTTGGCATTTTCTTAGACCTCATTATCTCGTTAAACAGCTTTGTGAGCCAGTTTATATCTTTCTCTCCTAGGCACTTCCATACCTCAATAGGTATATTATCCGGTCCGATCGCTTTTCCATTATCCATCCTCTTCAATCAAACTCCCGAATTCTACGATAAAAAGTTTTATTTTGGTCCTCCTCTCTAGTGTTTAGAATGTCCGAGTCTCTTAATATCCCATATTCCTCATTAATTAACTTGTGAAAATAACCCTTCCATTAATCCTTGATGTCTTGTTCCGTAACCAAGATTTTATCCTCTTCATCCTTAATGCATTTTACTTGATCCAAGTCTCTAGTCTTCCTTTCCCTACTTTTAGCAAGCTTATAGATATTCCTTTCTCCGTCTTTGGTGCCTAATGATTGATATAACCCGTTGAACGCTTTGACTTTTGCTTCGCTCATCGCCTTCTTTGTATCTTTTTTTGCTGCCTTATATTTTTTTCAATTTTCATCATTTTTACTCACGTGCCAAGTTTTATAACATTCCCTTTTAATCTTAACCTTATCTTGTACACTTGCATCCCACCACCAAGATTCTTTATCCTTGGGTCCAAAGCCTCTTGATTCATCGAGTGTCTCTTTTGCTACCTTCCTAATCCTTTTAGCCATCTCGTCCCACATATCATTAGCACTCCTTTGTACCTCCCAAATCTCTTCTTCCATAATCCTTTTCTGAAAGAGCATTTGTTTTCCTCCTTTTAGTTGCCACTATTTGATCTTTGGCTCTCTGTCTCGGCAATTTCTCCTTACTCTCATCTTAACCCGTACATCCATAATCAAAACCCTGTGTTGGGTAGTCAAGCTCTCTCCAGGGATTACTCTGCAATCCATGCAAAGCTTTCTATCAGATTTCCTTATTAGAAAGAAATCAATTTGAGAGCAATAACTCCCGCTTCTATATGTGATAAGATGCTCTTCCCACTTCCTAAAACAAGTGTTAACTATTGTAAAATCAAACGCTACCGAAAAATCTAAAATCGCTTTGCCCTCTGCATTAGCTACTCCTAGACCATAATTCCTATGCAAACCCTTATACCCCCTAGATTCGCTCCCCACATGACCATTTAGGTCCCCTCCTAGAAAAATCTTCTCTTCTAATAGTATTCCCTAAATTAAACATTCTAAATCCTCCCAAAATTTTATCTTGTAGTGCTCGTCTAACCCTACTTGGGGTGCATACGCACTGATAACATTAAAAGTCTTCTGTTCCAGAACAAACTTCAAAACTATGATCCTATCTCCGAGCCTTCTCACATTCACAACATTATTCTTCCAATTCTTATCTACTATTATGCCTACCCCATTTCTAGATTTTACTTTGCCGGTGTACCAAAGCTTAAAGCCCGAAGTGTCGAATTCCTTTGCCTTTTCTCCAACCCACTTAGTTTCTTGTTGGCACATAAAATTAACCCTCCTCTTAATCATGGTGTCAACTATTTCCATTGATTTATCTGTAAGTGTGCCTATATTCCAAGTTCCAAAATGCATCCTATTCTTGTGAACTAGCTTCTTTACCCACACCCGTTCACGAAAATGTGGGAACCCTTACTTATTTTTCACTACACCCAGGCGGCGATGCAGTGGCTCTTGCTCATTTGACACTGTACTTGAGCCATATAGCGCGTTGCTTAGGGGCAACGACCTAGCATTTACACAATCACTTCGTTCCATGTCATAAAGATTCGACAAAGTTTTACATTGGCTGTCGACTACCTAACACAACTCTCCTCTTTTATGCGGGCTTGGGACCAGCTATGTAGGGATTTGCAACAAAGTTCAGCATAGGCAGAGTTTCTTCTAACAAACATATATTAGAGAAAATATCTTCTGACATGGTATCAAAGCTCCAAAATCTGTGGGAGCCTGTGTAATCTCGTGGCCTGCATTGCCACATGCTTTCTTCTGCTGTTCGGCCTGCACTGCCGTCTTCTTTCCTCTTCCTCTGTCGGCCTGTATTGCTGTTTTCTTCCCCCTCCTTTTACGACCTATGTTGCTGCTTTTCTTTCCTAAAACACCCATCACGCCTTTGCATCTCGCCCAGCCAATCTGAGAATGTCAAAAACAACCAATAACCCTGCCCAGACACAAAATACCGGTGCTGCTAGTCTTCATCTCAATGGAAAACACTACCTTAAATGGTCTCATTTTGTCCAAACCTTTTTAAAAGGGAAGTGCAAATTGAATCATCTTACTAGGAAAGCTGCCTCGAAACCCACAGACAGTAACTTTGTTGCATGGGATGAAGCAGATGCAGTCGTAATGTCGTGGTTGTGGAATTCCATGTTGCCAGAGGTGAGTGATGTTTGCATGTTCATGAAGATAGCCGAGGACGTATGGGAGATCTATAAACAAAACTATTCCAAGGTTGGTGATGCTGCTCAAATTTATGAAATTAAGATGAAGATCACGACTACCAAACAAGGAGACCGATCAATTAATGAGTATGCCCAGAATCTGCAGAATCTATGGCTAGAGTTAGACCATTATGAGCAATTTGAAGCAAAATGCAAAGAGGATGCTGATTTACTCTAACGTTATAAGGAGAAGGACAAGATCTATAAGTTCTTGACAGGACTAAACACTGAGTTTGATCCTGTAAGAATTCAGGTGCTAGGAAAGGAGTTAGCCTCACTCAATGAAACAATGGCTGCCTTCCAGGCAGAAGAGGCATGTAGAGGAGTGATGATGGAACCTCAACCCATTGAAAGTTCTGCCTTAGTTGCACAAAGCAAGGGAAAGAAGATTAATCAATGGCAGACCAGTCAATTTGGAGGTGTGGCCTCCAGGATGGAGATAGACAAAGGGGAGAACAAGGATTCCCTATGGTGTACCTTCTATAAGAAGCCAAGACACACCCAGGACAGATGCTGGAGACTTCATGGTAAGCCTCCAAATCAGAACTGAAATTGGATAACCAAAGGCACTCAACGAGGAGGACAAGCACAATCCCACATGGCTCAGTCAGGTGCTGTAGAGGGTAGTCCTTCCAGACCCCTTATAGATTTCAATACAGAAGAAATTAAAAAACTAAGGGAATTCCTAGACACTTTAGTCAAACCCACAGACACAGGTAGTTCTTCCTTGGCATTCTTAGGTAATTCGCAAGCCTATGCTCTAAGCGTTCTACATTCTACTGCACAAGGGGCATGGGTTGTTGATTCTGGAGCTACGGATCACATGACCCATTCCTCTACTGAATTTATCTCCTATAGATCCTGTCCAAGCAAAAAAAAAAAATTGCAACTGCAGATGGCACATTTATTACAGTTGCTGGAAAGGGAGATGTTCTCTTAAGTCAGGATTTAATTTTGAAAGATGTCTTACATGTGCCCAAATTATCTGCCAAACTGATTTTTATTCATAAATTTACAACGGATTTACAATGTTTAGTGGCATTCTCTCCTACACTTTGCAAATTTCAGGATCAGGGAACGGGGAAGATGATTGGACTTGCTAGGGAGGAAAATGGGCTCTACCTTCATGAGGAGGCTCGTGGGACATGTAGCACTAGGAGTCAAATTCCATTGTCTTTGCTGTTAGAGTCTCTACTTTCCCACAATAAGGAAATCTGGTTGTGTCACCTTCGTTTAGGTCACCCTTCATTCAGTACTCTAAAAATTATGTTTCCTAGCTTGTTTAAAGGACTAGACATAGGAATGTTTCATTGTGATATTTGTGAATTTGCAAAACACAAACGTGTTAGCTTTCCTATCAGTAATAAAAGAATGTCTGATCCTTTTTCCTTAATATACGGTGATGTTTGGGGTCCATCCAATATTCCAAATATATCTAGGGCTTGCTAGTTTGTCATTTTTATTGATGATTGTACTCGGGTATCATGGGTGTATCTCTTGAAACAGAAAAGTGAAGTTAGCCAGATCTTCCAAAATGTTTTTCAAATGATAAGAAACCAGTTTGGGTCAGGCATCATACGATTTCGTTCTGATAATGCCAAAGATTATTTTAACCAAACACTGTCCTCCTTCTTCAATGAACACAGAATTATTCATGAATCCTCATGTGTCTACAACTCACAACAAAATGGGGTGGCTGAATGAAAAATTGGGCATCTTCTAGCTGTTACCCAAGCATCTTTATTCCACACAAATGTTCCAAAACAATATTGGGGGGAGGCTGTCCTTACTGCTGCCTACTTGGTTACTCTTCAAAACAGCAGCCCCATTCAATTGTTCTCCAAATTCTACCCACACTTTAAAGCTTCAAATAACCTTGTTCCTAGGATCTTTGGGTGTGTGTCCTTTGTCCATGTTCATTCTCCTCATCGAGAAAAACTTGATCCTCGGGCTATTAAATGCATTTTTGTTGGTTACTCACCCAACCAAAAGGGATACAAGTGTTATTACCCTACCACAAAAAAGGTCTCTGTGTCTATTGATGTCACTTTTGTTGAAACTGAATGTTTCTTTTCCCAACCTTATCTTTAGGGGGAGAACTTATGAATGGAAGATAAGGATGATTTGTTCAAGAATCTTTCTTTCATCTCCCCAAGGAAATCCAATATACCTGAGTCAAATCCTATACACATTCCTTCTAGTCCTATACACACTTCCCCTAATTCGAGTCCAAAGACAACCGGAACACAGACTCCAAGTGCTGCCCGTCCACTACAAGTTTACACACGAAAGACAGCACCTATTATCCAACCTGTGCAAGTTCCAGATTCTGAACTAATACCTGAAACTAAAATTGATGAGACTGTTTTAGAGGAGCAGAATATACTCCCTGAAACTGAATCTGATGAGATTGTTTTGGAGGAGCAGAATATGCCCATTGAAGCTGGGGATTTCCCGATTGCAATAAGGAAGGGTATTAGAACATGTACTCAGAGGCCAAGGTATCCATTGTCTCACTTTATGTCCTATGATAAACTGTCCAGCAATCATAGAAGTTTTCTTACTCATTTAAACACTATCATTATCCCAAAAATTGCTAGTGAAGCACTGGATAACAGAGAGTGGCGAGAAGTTATGAAAGTTGAAATGGATGCACTAGAGAAAAATGAAACTTGGGAGTTGGGAGAACTACCTAAAGAGAAGAAACTTGTTGGTTGTAAGTGGGTATTCACTGTTAAATATAAGGCAGATGGGACACTAGATAGGTATAAGGCAAGGTTAGTAACTAAGGGGTATACTCAAACATATGGGATTGACTACCTTGAGACTTTTTCTCCTGTTGCAAAAATGAACACTATTAGAATATTGTTATCTCTGGCAGCTAACTATGGATGGAGTTCGCAGCAATTTGATGTAAAAAATGCATTCCTACATGGCAACCTTGAAGAAGAAATTTACGTGGAGGTCCTGCCTGGGTTTAACTTCAAGAAAGGCAAGGTTTGCAAGCTAAGGAAGGCTCTCTATGGATTGAAATAGTCCCTTAGGGCTTGGTTTGGCAGGTTTGCTATGGTGATGAAGGCAATGGGGTATAAACAAAGTCAAGGAAATCATACTTTGTTCATTAAGCACTCAGCTTCAGGGGAAGTTACTGCAGTAATTGTCTATGTGGATGATATAGTTGTAACAAGAAATGATCAAGCAAAAATGGATATCTTAAAAAGGTGTTTGTTAAGAGAGTTTGAGATTAAATAACTAGGTAGATTGAAATACTTTCTTGGTCGTGAGGTGGCACATTCTCGTCATGGTATTTTCATCTCTCAATAGAAGTATGTGCTGGATTTATTGTCTGAAACTGGTAAATTGGGATGCAAACCAGTAGAAACTCCTATTGAGCAGAATCACAGACTTAGTGAATCTGTTGAGGATGCAACCGTGGACAGAGAATCCTATCAAAAACTAGTTGGAAAACTAATCTATTTGTCTCATACCAGGCCAAACATAGCTTATGCAGTGGGAGTGGTAAGTCAGTTCATGCATAATCCCAAAGAAAATCACCTTAGAGCTGTTTACCGCATTTTGCAGTACTTGAAAGGAACTCTTGGAAAAGGAATTTTATTTACAAAAGGGAAGGAGATGACTTTGGAGGTCTATACAGATGCTGACTATGTTGGATCTGCAGATGACAGAAGATCCACCTCCGGATACTGCACTTTTCTTGGAGGAAACTTAGTAACTTGGAAGAGCAAAAAATAGAACGTTGTTGCAAGGTCAAGTGTAGAAGCAAAATTCCGGGCTATGGCCTTAGAAATTTGTGAACTTCTATGGCTGCAAATAATTCTAGATCACCTCAAGATTGAGTGGAATGGACCTATGAAGCTACACTGTGATAACAAGTCAGCAATAAACATTGCACATAATCCAGAGCAACATGATAGGACCAAGCATGTTGAAGTAGACAGACACTTCATAAAGGAAAAGTTGGATAATGGGACAATTTGTACACCATTTGTATCCACAGGAAATCAACTTGCAGATGTTCTAACGAAAGGATTAAGTGGCTCTACATTTCAATCTATTGTTAGCAAGTTGGGAATGGATAACATCCACTCACCAGCTTGAGGGGGAGCATCAGAATCCCACCGTATATATTCTTTCTTTTTATAGATAGGATTAACTCCCATTTAGGAGATTTGATTAGTTGTATCTTTTGTATTTATGAATAGGAATCATTGACCCTTAATTATAGGAATTGATAGTGGGTACAATGATGAGCATTAGTTTAGGAGTTTCCTTTTCTAAATTACCTTGTATCCTATTTAAAAGCACATGCTCTTCTAACAAACATGATCAGAGAAAATATCTTCTGACATCACATCAACTAATCCTTGAAAAACTCTGGTATACCTTGTATATAATATACAAATATTAAAATGCCAGAGCTATCATAGGACAAAGAAGACAGATTTTCCACTACTATAGGATGGTTGAGGTTGTGGGATATGGAGACAGCCTATCATTTCAGCTGTATCACAGGGTTCCTTGCTGATTATAGAAGGCCTAGATTACATAAGTGGGGTAAAGAGAGAAAAAAATAGTGGACAGGTAGAGGCAAACTGGCAAAGAGAGGGGCAGTTTTCTAGTTATTGGCTGCACTCGTTGGCATTGTTTTCAATTTATCTGGACTGCATGTCAGATTCAACTACAATACAAACTCTTATTTATCACTGTAAAATGCTCAATGCGCAGAAAAATATGCCTTCTCCTTTCAAGTAAAATTGTTCTCGTGTTGGTACTGCTCTCCAAGTTAATTTGCCATGATTGTGTGACTATAGTTGCATCTACCTTCATGAGCAAATTTACTTTATCAGTCGCTAGTGGATTGACAGGCACGTTTTTAAATACATTTCTGTAATTTTTTTTACTTCGTATCAATGAATGTTAAACAATGAATTTTAAAGAGAGGTTTGAGGGCAGTTAGGGAGTAAAGCGTGAAGTCTGAAATTTTTAGGATCTGTTAGTTATTTGGTTGAGGCGAGGAAAAAAACTGAAAGCAGCAGTTTCATGAGTGTTGGAAATGGAAACGGAAACGTGGGTTAACTTATAGAAGTTTTAATTTACTCATTTGTCCATATTTTAATCTGTGTTTGACCTTTTTTTAAATGAAAACAATGGTATTTTTGGAATCAAAAAATTGGAGACCAACTCAGGCAATCGTCTTTAAGTAATAGATAATTGAAGCAACACCTTGGAAAAAAAAATTCTGCAAATCTTTTCCTAATCATGGGTGGAGAAATAGGTGTTCTTTACAAATGCTGCAAAAAATTACAGTCAAGAGAGCCTCATTCCAATACAAAAGAATCTATAAGAAACAGACTGGCTTTCATATATTAAGAAAACTACTTGAGAACGTATTAATAGCTCTCTAATATGATTGTTGCCAACAATTTCCTTGAACTTCTTGATGATCATAGGGAATATTAAAAGAGGGCAACCAAAGAAGCATGTTAAATAGGATTGGTTCCTTCTTCTATAAAAAAAAAAAAAGGATTGGTGCCTTGCATTTGGTAATATGTTTGGTTGCTTGGTGGTTACTGACAATTAAATTTTTATATTCATATTTTTGTAGCTATAATGAACCTTCTCTATAATTTCCCTAATAAGATTGATTATACCTACGAAAAAAAAATTTCAAATGTTTAAATTGGGGATGGGAGAGTGTATATTTACTGTGCTGGAGGGTCCACAAGTTTTTGTATGATATTTAGAAGTTTTAAAATTTGTATGTTGACTGTAATTTGCATTTTGTGCAACATGTAGGAATTTTCCTTTGTATTCTTTATTTACAAACTGTGTTCTACGAAATTTGACTGTATTTCAGGCATGAACATCCCATTGTTCCAGTCATTAAAGAGCATCGAACAATGGCAAAGCTCTTGAACTCTACGCTAGCATCAATTTGTTCTCTGGCTAGGCTATCTGTAAGAACACAGAAGTACACATTACATGGTCATTGGCTCCAGACATCCACAGCAACTGGTCGGCTTTCAATGGAGGAACCTAATCTTCAGGTTTGGGTTCTATTATCAGCATGTTTTCTTTTTCTTTTTTCTTTCAGTTGAATGCTATATTTGGTGTTACGTACTATCTTTTTGAGTAATGCAGTGTGTTGAACATACGGTGGACTTCAAAGTGAAGGAGGATAAAAATGGAGGTGATGCTGATGACAGTTGTTGTAGAATTAATGCTCGGGATTTCTTTGTTCCTACTCAGGTGATAGGCCTTTAACTTTACCTTGGTTTTCTTCTGTGCTTGTGTTATTTGTTTGTTATTACTGTAGAGCAGTTTTCCGATGTCATGTCAACCAACAAAATATTGGTTAATATCCTTAAAATCAATTTTAACTCTCTCTCTCTCTCTCTCTCGTGCGCGCTCTCGCATCTTTCTTTCTCTCTATCACTTCTTGGATCCCAAGCCCTGGTTTTAGAAGACACTAGGCCTTGTTTGGGAACTTTAAGAAACATATTCGGCTTCTAACAAAAATGAATTTTTTTTCTTTTTCTGTCATTGCCCAAAGCAAGTTATGAATTGCTTTCCAATATACCGCTCATTATATTTTAACTAAATTACCCTTTCTATTTTTGAATTCAAACATACCACATCACTGTTATATCTTCATTAGTAATTTGACATCTCAAAACAAATGGAGGATAGCCTAATAAGCATAGGTAGAGGAAGACTAAGGAAAACTCAGAGTAACATTATTGTTGAAGAATTATAGGATTAGGGTTTAGGGAAAAGGAAAAGAGGGAAAGACGATTATAAACTAATAATGTTATTGATATGATAATGTGATATAAATCACTAACATAATGCTTTAATTTATACTAATAGTTAGGTCAAGTACTAGTAATACTAGTACAAGTCCAAGCCGACTAACATAAGACTAATAACGTAATAAGTAATAATCCTAACATTCTCTAACATTCCCTCTCAAGTTAAAGCTTACTAAGCTTTAGATTGTTACAAGTAGCAAACCCATAAATATAAAAAAAATAACAGAACCCCATCTTTATCCGAAAGTGAGAAGCGAAACTTGGCAGAGTGACGTTGAACCATTCAAATATGGCATAAGGAAGAAGAGAAGATGCTGAACCATCCAAGCATCCAAGAAGGAAGAAGAGAAACTGGGAAACTTTTGCTCCCAAACCTGGAACATCATTGATAGTGAGAATTATAGAATATAGAGATGATTTGAGGAATTGTGTTCTTCATTCACGCACATATAAATTGATATTAATATACATAGTGGTACATGAATGATACATGAATGTGTTAAGTATAAATGCTAATTCTTATGAATACATTAATTCCTATGAAGACTCTAAGTCCTATGACACGTGTAACATATGAAACATGTGACGTTGAACCATGTAACATACGAAACTTGGCAGAGTGACGTTGAACCATTCAAATATGGCATAAGGAAGAAGAGAAGATGCTGAACCATCCAAGCATCCAAGAAGGAAGAAGAGAAACTGGGAAACTTTTGCTCCCAAACCTGGAACATCATTGATAGTGAGAATTATAGAATATAGAGATGATTTGAGGAATTGTGATCTTCATTCACGCACATATAAATTGATATTAATATACATAGTGGTACATGAATGATACATGAATGTGTTAAGTATATATGCTAATTCTTATGAATACATTAATTCCTATGAAGACTCTAAGTCCTATGACACGTGTAACATATGAAACATGTGAAATATGGGCTTTATTCTAACACTCTCCCTCAAGCTGGAGCATATATATCATATGTTCCAAGCTTGTTACAAATACTTGAAGAAGAAGGGATTATTGCTGAATTCTGTGTCTAATCAGACCACACACGATCTCTATATATAGATGTTAATATTAATTACAATTAATCACAATGATACAATCCTGATATCCTAATTGATCCTAATTGATATATACATGATATACTGCTATATTTAAAATATTCTAAACTATTCTAACACTCTCCCTCAAGCTGGTGCGTGTATATCATGTGCACCAAGCTTGTTACATATGTAGTTAACCTGGGGACCTCTAAGAGCCTTAGTAAAAATGTCTGCAAGCTGGTCATTCAAATTCACAAATGTAGTAGCAATTTCACCATACTAAATTTTCTCCCTAACAAAGTGGCAATCAATCTCAATATGCTTAGTCCTCTTATGAAAGACAAGATTTGAGGATATCTGTAGTGCAGCCTGATTATCGCATACGAGTTTCATTGGTTGTGGTTCACATATTTTCAACTCTTTAAGTAACTGCCTCAACCAAATAAGTTCACAAGTTGCAGTGCCCATTACTCGATATTCAGCCTTTGCACTAGACCTGGCAACTACAGTCTACTTCTTACTTGTTGGAAATAGATAATTATGTTGGGAGTATGATATAATTATTATTCCACTAATTAGAGTTCATTGTATCTTAAAATTCATTGTACCCTTAGGATTCATTGCATTGGGAATTAAAGCTAGAATTAATTCCGCTTCTTGTAAATTGTTTTTGATCATGTATAAATAGATCATCTATTGAGTGGGTGACTCACTCAAGGAATTTCACAAAATCCTTCAATTACTTATGTGAAACTTAATGGCAAAAACTATATGGATTGGTGTTCAGCCGTCGAAATTTGGTTTCTCGATCAAGGACTTTTTGATCATCTGACAACTCAAGTAGAGAAAATTGATGCTGCATTAAAGGATGAATGGCAAAAGGTTGACTATCAGTTAGTGTCTTTCTCATTTACAGCCTCTTTAATGTGAATCTTGTCAACTAGGCAAACATGCCCGTTCTTCCTTTCACACTAAAGAAACAAGTCGGTCCAAGTCTCCTTTTGAGTTAGTTCACTGAGATATCTGGTGGCCTAGTCGCACTAATTCAATTCTAGGCTTTCGTTATTTTGTAACTTTCATTGATGACTACTCAAGATGTACTTGGATCTATTTAATGAAAGATCGGTCTGAATTGTTAGAAAACTTTTGGAAATTTTGTTCTGAGATTTCTACTCAATTTGGTCGTACAATTCACATTTAAGAAGTGATAATGCTAAAGAGTATTTTTCTACCTCATTCAAGTCTTTTATGTCCTCAAAAGGTATGAGTCATCAATCTAGTTGTCCACACACACCGCAACAGAATGGTGTTGCAGAAAGAAAACATCGACTTCGGCTTGATACTGCCCGTACCTTGATACTTCAAGGAAATGTTCCTTTAAAATTTTAGGCAGATGCGGTTCTTACTGTAGGTTACTTGATTAATAGGATGCCATCTTCTGTGTTGGATAACCAGATTCCTCATTCCCTTTTATTTCCTGATGAATCTATATATAAACTTCGTCTGCGCATTTTTGGTTGTACTTGTTTTGTTCATGATCTGTCTCCAAGAAAAGATAAACTCACTGCTCGTGCAATCAAGTGTATTTTCCTTGGATATTCCAGAGTACAAAAAGGTTACAGGTGTTATTCCCCCTCATTACATCGTTTCTTTGTTTGTGCATATGTGACTTTCTTTGAAGATTCTCCATTCTTCACTTCAAAGGAAGAAACAGTCACTCCTTCTTTACCTGTTCCTTTTCTCAGTGCATCGACCACCACTCAAGAAGATAATTCTCGTCCATTAGTCACTTATCATTGTCGTCGTCATCTTCAACCTTCCACATCTCCACAAGATCTCGAGCTTGGCGTTTCAATGCCTGAACTAGCTTCTCAGCCGTCTTCGGATCCGCCTTCACCCATTTCTGACTTCCCAATTGCTGTTCGTAAAGGTATTCGTTCCACTCGTAATCCTCACCCTATTTATAATTTTGTTAGTTATCATCGTCTTTCTCCTGTTCAATGTGCTTTCCCCTCTTCCTTGTCTTCTATCTCTATTCCTAAAATTGTTCAGGAAGCTCTTTCCCATCCAAGATGGTGGCAGGCAGTGACTGAGGAAATGCAAGATTTGGAATCCAACTGTACTTGGTCTTTGATTCCTTTACCTTTGGTAAAAATCCTATGGGATGTTGCTGGGTCTTCACTGTAAAAGTTGGCCCTAATGGTACTATGGATCGTCTTAAGGCTCGTCTTGTTGCCAAAGATTTTACTCAGATTTTTGGGCAAGATTATGGTGATACCTTTTCTCTTGTGGCGAAAATGGCGTCGGTCTAGGTGTTTCTATCCATGGCAGCCATGAATCAATGGCCTCTACACTAACTAAATGTCAAAAATGCTTTCTTGCATGGCGACTTGACTGAGGAGATCTATATGGAGCAACCTCCTAAGTTTGTTGCTCAGGGGGAGTCAGGTTTGGTTTGTAAACTTCACAATTCACTATATGGTCTTAAACAATCTCCCCGATGTTGGTTTGGACGATTCAGTTTAGTTTTACAAAAGTATGGAATGATCAGAAGTGAAGTGGATCACTCGGTATTTTATAAATATTCATCTAATTTGTGTATCTATCTTGTGGTTTATGTGGATGATATTGTCATAACAGGAAATGATCATGTTGGAATTCAGCAATTGAAGGAGCATCCATTTCGTCATTTTGAAACAAAGGACTTGGGCAAACTGAGATATTTTCTGCGAATTGAAGTTGCTCAGTCAAAATCGAGAGCTCCCAAAGAAAGTATGCTCTTGATATTCTTCAAGAAATTGGAATGCTAAATTATAAACCAGTTGAAACTCCCATGGATCCAAATATTAAGCTCCTTCTTGATAAAGGTGAATTATTTTCAGATCCTAGCAGATATCGAAGATTAGTAGGAAAGCTTAATTATCTTACTGTTAACAGACTGGACATCTCTTTTACTGTTAGTGTGGTGAGTCAATTTCTAAATTCTCTCCATATTGATCATTGGAATGCAGTCATCAGAATTTGAGGTTCATTAAAGGATCACCAAGAAAAGGGATAGTATATGAAAATAGAGGGCATAAGGAAATTACTGCCTACACTGATGCAGATTTGGCTAGATCTCCATGTGATAGGAGATCCACCTCAGGATATTGTGTTTTCTTTGGAGGAAATCTCATTTCATGGAAAAGTAAGAAACAAAATGTAGTCGTAAGATCAAGCGCTGAAGTAGAATATCGAGCTATGGCTCTCACTACATGTGAACTAATTTGGCTAAAGCAACTTGTTAAAGAGTTAAAGTTTTGTGAGGTTGGAACTATGAGATTAATTTGTGATAATCAGGTAGCTCTCCATATTGCTTATAACCCAGTCTTCCATGAATGAACCAAGCATATAGAGGTTGATTACCATTTTATTCGTGAGAAGATTGTTTTTGGAGAGATTACCACATCTTTTGTCAACTCAAATGATTAATTGGTTGATTTGCTCCCCAAAGTTCTTCAGGGACCAAGGATAGCTTATATCTGCAACAAGCTGGATGCTTTTGATATCTACACTCCAGCTTGAGGGGGAGTGTTGGAAATAGATAATTACGTTGGGAGTAGGATATAATTATTATTCCACTAATTAGAGTTCATTGTATCTTAGAATTCATTGTATTGGGATTTAAAGCTAGAATTAATTCTCCTTATTGTAAATTGTTTTTGGTCATGTATAAATAGAGTATCTGTTGAGTGGGTGACTCACTCAAGCAATTTCACAAAATCCTTCAGTTCAACTTTACTTCTCTAAGATATTAGATTTCCCCCCATAAAGAACACATTACCTGAAGTTTATTTGAGGGAGAGCCTGCCCAATCAACATCTGTATAATCACAAATTTCCATATGCCCCTTATCTTCATTAAGCCTCTTCGCGGTGCTCCTTTAATGTATCGCAGTATTCGAACAATAGCATCCTAGTGAGAGTCACGTGGAGAATCAAGGAATTGGCTTATGCTCACAATAAAAGAGATATCTGGTCTTGTTACTATGAGATATTTCAATTTTTCAACCAATCTCTGGTAACGTCCAGGATCCGCTAGTGGCTCCCCCTGTCCTGGTAGAAGCTTGACATTAGGATCCGTGGGTGTGTGAATGCTTTTGCACCCTAACATACTAGTTTCTTCCAAAATATCCAAGGCATATTTCCTCTGGGAGATAGAAATGCCATGTCTAAATTGTGCTACCTCGATACTTAGGAAATAACGAAACTTACCAAGGTCTTTGGTCTGAAAATGAGTGAATAAATGTTGCTTTAATTGTTCAATGCCAACTCGGTCGTTTCCAGTAATGACAATGTCATCCACATAAACCACAAGATAGATGCATTGATTGGGAGATTGATGCCGATAGAAAACAGAATGATCGGCTTCATTGTGAATCATGCCGAAGGCCTGAACAACTACACTGAATCGGCCAAACCAAGCCCGAGGAGACTGTTTTAGGCTATACAAGGACTTGCGAAGTTTGCACACCAATCCAGACTCCCCCTAAGCAACAAAGCCAAGCAGTTGCTCCATATAAACCTCATCCTGTAAATCACCATGTAAGAAGGCACTCTTTATGTGCAATTGGTAGAGGGGCTAATGGCGAACAACAGCCATGTTGAGGAAAAGACGTACAAAGGCAATCTTAGCAACTGGAGAGAAGGTGTCACTATAATCAAGACCAAAGATCTAAATGTAGCCTTTGGCGACTAAATGAGCCTTCAATTGATCAATGGAGCCATCTGGACCAACTTTAACAGTAAATACCCATCTGTAGCGAACAATAGATTTTCCTGCTGGTTTAGGAACTAGCTCCCATGTGCTATTAGAATGTAAGGCAGACATCTCATCTATCATCGCATGGCGCCAACTTGAATGAGACAATGCTTCACCTGTGGTTTTAGGAATGGAAACAGAAGATGGACTCAAAACAAAGGTGTAATGTTGTGAAGAAAGACGGTCATAACTAAGAAAGGCATAAAGCGGATGAGGGTTACGAGTAGAACGTGTACTTTTCCGAAGAATAATAGGTGAGCTGTCTGATGCAGGAATCAAGGCAGAGGGAACGACTGGCAAAGGTGGTGAATCATCCGGCACTTCCTCTAGAACAGGGTTGGCACCAGTAAGCGGTTGTGGTCGACATTGATAAGTAACTAGTGGACGAGAAAGACCATGGGCAGGCACCAAAGCAAGAACAGGAGTAGGATTATTGCTGGAATCAACAGGAGGATTGTAGATAGGAACAGGAAGGATTGTGTTTACCTGGGAAGCATATGTAGGTAAAGAATAAAATAGTTGTTGGTCAAAAAAGGTGACATTAGCAGACACAACATAGCGACCTAAATCGGGAGAGTAGCAACGATACCCTTTCTGAAGACGAGAGTATCCAAGGAAAAGACACTTGAAGGCCTTGGCAGTGAGCTTGTCCTTTCTTGGAGTAACATTGTGGACAAAACAGGTACAACCAAACACATGAGGAGACACAAGATAAGCAGATGTATTAGGAAATAATATAGTATACGGGACTTGGTCATTTAGAAAAGAGGAAGGCATGCAGCTTATCAAATAATAAGATGTAAGAACAGCATCCCCCCAAAAATGGATTAGAACATTCATATGTAAGAGTAAAGTCTTGGCTATTTCGATTAAATGTTAGTTTTTGCGTTCAACCACTCCATTTTATTGTGGAGTATGAGGACAAATTGTTTGATGCAAGATACCTTGTTTAGCCATGAATTCTTGAAAATTAGAAGACAGATATTTGCGTGCATTGTCATTACGCAGAATATGGATTGTTTTCCCAAACTGAGTACGAATTTCAGCACAAAACTTTTGAAATATTGAAAATAATTCAGAACGATTTTTCATTAAAAAGACCCAAGTGCAACGGGAATAATCATCAATAAGGGTTTTGAAGTATTGAAATCCTAAATTAGAACTGACACCACTAGGTCCCCATATATCTGAATGAACAAGGGAGAAGGTTGAATCAACTCTTTTATTGACTCGATTAGGAAAGGATGCATGAGTGTGCTTCCCTTTTTGACAAGACTCACAATCTAAAGACTATAAACTAGACAAGTGAGGCCACTGGAGAACTAAACACAACAAGATGGTAAAGTCCTCGTGATTCACGATCGACTCCAATCGTCCTCCTCGTACCCGGATCCTGCACAAGAACAGAGTGTTTAGTGAAGGTAATGGAATAGTTAAGGGTGCGGACTAACTAACTAACAGATATCAAATTGAAAGGACAGTCAGGTACATAAAGAACATATGTTAAGGGTAAAAAGGGACATAGCTGAGCTTGGCCAATACTGGTGACAACAGTTTTGGTTCCATTAGCAAGAGTAACAAGGGGTAATTTAGTGGAGTAGTTAAGAGAGGTGAGAAGATCCTTATTACCACAGAGGTGACCAGAAGCACCAGAGTCAATTATCCATGGCCCAAGAGATGATTGAGATCAACAGGCAGTGAGATTACCAGTTTGTTCAACCGAAATCTGTGAAGATGCCTTAAAGCGGAAGAAGGCCTCATAATCTGTGGTAGGAATGGTCACCCTGGAGATGGATGATGATGATTCAATCTGAGCAAAGTTGGCGGATGTTGGTTTACCATGTTTCACCCAACAGTGCTCCTTCAAATGTCGCAACTTGTTACAAAAGCAGCAACGTGGCCTACTATTGCCACCACGATCACTACCAGAGTTATTAACTAGAGAGACAAAGGCAGTAGACTCTGGTATGGTTGCGGAAGCAGATGAGTCTCTTGAAACGCCTAAGACAGCATCGCCCATTGTGAGAAATCAAAGTAAGATGACTAAAAAAATATAAGAAACACTTGAAATAGGTCCAAAAATGACTGGGTAGGTCTAGAATCAGCAAAACGCAGCAAGGCAACACAACTAAACCCCCAAAAATACGGTGGCCGAGACACCCATGATTTGAAACACCACAAAAACGGCCAAGATGAGACCCAAAAAGGCTTGAGATGTCTTCTATAGAGAATTTTGTCCAAGTCTGTGGAAGAACGGCGTCGGAATGAGCTCCCACGCTCTCTCACACGCCGGCGCGTGGGTTCTGCTGCACCGGAGAGTGGCGCACGTGGTCAGGCAAACAGAGGCTAGGTTTTCGGGATTGGGACCATCGGGGTGGTGCAATCCTGATGTAGTGGGTTTTGCACCTAGTTTTGCAAGTTGGATGGTCGCCAGAAAGTGACGTTGTCGAAAAATCTTCTGAAAAGAGGCGTGCAGTGAGGGAAGTTTTGCAGGAAGGAGGCGCGACAATGAGGGCTCACCAAAATTGAGTCGCAGCGAGGAAGAGAAATTTGCCGCTGAGCAGTGGGCTTAGAGGATTAGGATTTAGACAGAGACGGGTCGAAACCCGCTTTGATACCAACTTGAAGAAGAAGGGATTATTACTAAATTGTGTGTCTAATCAGACCACACGTGATCTCTATATATAGATGTTAATATTAATTACAATTCATCACAGTGATACAATCTTGATATCCTAATTGATCCTAATTGATATATACATGATATACTACTATATTTAAAATATTCTAAACTATTCTAACACATAAAATCAACTCAAGGCCCTCTGAGGGACTTAGTAAATATATCAGCTAATTGATCATTGGAGTTGACAAAACTAGTCGTGATCTCGCCTGAAAGAACCTTTTCTTTGACAAAATGACAGTCAATCTCTATATGTTTGGTTCCTTCATGAAAAACTGGGTTAGAAACAATATGTAAAGTAGTTTGGTTGTCACAAATCAGTTTCATTTCCTTGACGTCTCCCAATTTTAGTTGTTGAAGTAATTGCTTTAGCCACGAAAGTTCACATGTTGCTGTTGCCATAGCGCGATACTCGGCTTCTGTGCTGGATCTGGCAACTATGTTATGCTTTTTACTTCGCCATGACATTAAGTTACCTCTAACAAAGACACAATACCCTGAGGTTGATCTTCTATCTGATGGTGAGCCGGCCCAATCAACATTAGAATAGCCAACAACTTGAGCATTGCCTTTGTTTTTGTAGATAAATATGGAGAAGTAAATAGAGAAGAAGAGGACACAGTGGTTCTCGTATACTTTCATATATTTTAAATGAAATGTTTTAACAGAATATATAGAAGATGAGAGAACAGAAATCACAACCTGAAAAACAGAAAATCAGGGATTGATTTATTCTCTCCTAAAACATAGGAAACATGTTCCCCTAATTTATTCTGAAAATAAGTCTATTTACCTAACTTATTCTGAAGATAAAAACAAATCCTAACTTCCCTAAAATATCGACACTCCCCCTCAAGTTTGTGCAAAGATATCTATCATGCCCAACTTGCTAACTTGAAGTTCAAATGGCTGTCTTAACAGCCCTTTAGTCAGCACGTTTGCCACTTGTTGTGAAGTAGGTACAAAAAGAGTACAAGTTATTCCCTCTTCAAGTTTTTCCTTTATGAAATGCCTATCAATCTCAACATGTTTCGTCCTGTCATGTTGAACAGGGTTATGAGCAATGCTGATAGCTGCCTTGTTATCACAATACAACTTCATCGGAAAACTCACAGGTCTCTTAAGTTCTTCTAAAACTTTTTTTAGCCAAAGAACTTCACAAATTCCTTGAGCCATTGCTCTAAATTCAGCCTCTGCACTACTTCTAGCAACAACACTCTGCTTCTTACTCCTCCAAGTGACTAAATTGCCCCATAGAAACGTGCAGTATCCAGAAGTTGACCTTCTATTTGTAGTAGATACTGCCCAATCAGCATCGGTATACACCTCAACTCCTCTCTCATCGTTTTTCTTGAAGAGTCCTTTACCTGGTGTGCTTTTTAGATACCGAAGGATTTGATACACAGCTTCAAGATGAACTTCATAAGGGGAATGCATAAATTGGCTCACCATGCTGACAGCAAAAGCAATGTCAAGACGAGTGTGTGATAGATAAATCAATCTTCCAACCAACCTTTGATATCTTCCTGTGTCAACAGGTACACCATCCTTGACTTCTCCAAGCTTAGAATTTACTTCTATTGGAGTATCTGAAGGTTTACACCCACTCATCCCAGTCTCTTTCAAGAGATTAAGGATGTACTTCCGTTGTGACACAACTATGCCCTTTTTTGATCTTGCAACTTCCATTCCAAGAAACTACCTTAGTTGGCCTAAATCTTTAATCTCGAATTCCTTGGCTAGGCTCTGCTTAAGTCTGCTCATCTCTTCTATATCATCTCCAGTCAAGATTATGTCATCTACATAGACAATCAAAACTAAAACTTTGTCCTTGGTGGAACTTTTCATAAAAAGAGTATGATCAGATTGCCCTTGACTATATCCTTGGCCTTTAACAAATCGAGTGAATCTTTCAAACCATGCTCTGGGAGACTATTTGAGCCCGTATAGAGATTTGTTTAGCTTGCATACCTTAGTTCCAAATTTTTCAGAGAAACCAGGTGGAGGCTCCATATATACTTCTTCTTCCAAATCTCCATTCAAGAAAGCATTCTTCACATCTAACTGATTCAGAGGCCAATCAAGATTAGCTACAATTGATAAAAGTACCCGAACTGTATTTAGCTTAGCAACAGGGGAAAATGTCTCAGAGTAATCCACTCCATATGTCTGAGTAAAGCCTTTAGCTACTAGGCGAGCGTTGTACCTTTCCAAGGATCCATCTGAGTGTATTTTACAGTGAAAACCCACTTACAACCAACAGGTGTCTTCCCACATGGTAGATCTGCTTTCTCCCAAGTAGCATTCTTCTCCAGAGCTCTCATCTCCTCAAGAACAGCTTCTCTCCACTCAGAAACATTTAGAGCCTCCTGGATATTATTAGGAATAGCTACACTAGATACTTGTGAGATAAAGGCGCAATATGAAGCTGAAAGATTATTGTAGGATAAAAAATTTGACAAGGGATGTTTTGTACAAGACCTAACACCTTTCCTAAGAGCAATGAGAAGATCAAGTTAACTTGAAGAATGTGACTCAGAAATACCTGGAGCATTATTTTCAGAAGACTTAGAAGAATTGTCATGATCCAACCTCTGATTAGATTCTTGGTGATGCTGCAGAGTGGCGACTCTCCTTTTTTGTGCTTGATATTCCTTTGAATAAACAAGACCTTTAAATTGTTTCGCACACATCTCTGTAGTTTCAGCATTTACATTTTGAGATGACATTTGAATTTTAGAGGATTCATCATTTTCAACATTTAATTCATTTAATTCCTCTTTTTCATTCTCAACATTTGAGTCAAAATATAAATCAGAACCATTAAGAAAAACATCTTCACTAGTGTTGCTTTCCCCCTGAAGATGCGAATTGCTGTAGTATGGAGTTCCTTCAAAGAAAGTAACATCCATAGAAATAAACATTTTTTTCAAAACAGGATCAAAACACTTGTAACCTCTTTGATTAGAAGGATAGCCAACAAAAATACATTTATGTGCCTTTGGATCAAGTTTTGAGCGTTTTGGGACATGATTATGAACAAAAGCCATACTACCAAAAACTTTTAAGGGAATATTTGTTGTAAGCCGAGTATGTGGAAAATAATTCATAAAAACTTGTAAGGGAGTTTCAAAGTTTAAAATCCTTGTAGGAAGTCTATTAATCAAGTAAGTGGCCGTTAAAACAGCATCTCCCCACAAATACTTAGGAACTTTAGTTCTAAAACTTAAAGCTCTAGTGACTTCTAGGAGATGTTTGTTCTTTCTTTCAGCCACCCCATTTTGTTGAGGTGTATTATTACATGAACTTTGGTGAACAATGCCTTTCTCAGCAAAAAAACTCCCTAACACATTATTAAAAAACTCCTTTCCATTATCACTTCGAAAATTTTTAATCTGAGTCTGAAATTGTGTTTGAACTATATTATAGAAATTTTTAAACACATTTTCAGTATCAGATTTATCTTTCAACAGAAAAACCCAAGTGACTCTAGTATGATCATGAATAAAAGTGATGAATCATCGTTTTCCAGAAAGAATTGCCACTCTAGAGGGACCCCAAACATCACTATGAATCATGGTAAATGGTTCAAATTTTTTATATGGTTGAGATGGAAACACAGCACGGTGGTGTTTTGCTAATTCACATGATTCACACTAAAAAGACACATGATTTTTATTCATAAATAACTTTAGGAACAAATGCTTTAAATATTGAAAATTAGGATGTCATAAACGATCATGCCATAACATAATTTTACTGTTACTAGGTACAGAAATAGAATTGAAACAAGTCTACTGGTCTTGCCTTCCAAAGGTTGATCTTTGATGGAGAAAATAGAGGCCACCATCCTGTTTAGCACCCCCAATCATCTTCCTCGAGGTTAAATCCTGAAATTCACAATGGGAGGACCAAAAATTAGCTTGGCAATTATGATCAAAGGTTAATTTACTGACAGATAGGAGACTATATGATAGATGAGGGACATGCAAAACATTGTTAAAAATAAGAGAAGAGGAAATAGGTACAGTTCCTTTTCCAGCAACAGTGGCAAAGGAACCGTCTGCAATTTTTACCTTTTGATTCCCTGCACAAGGTGTATATGATGAAAAAAATTGTGAAGTGTCGGTCATATGATCAGTGGCACCTGAATCTAATATCTTGGAGCCATTAGATTTTGTACAAGCAATAGCTGCAGTAAAGAGATTACCTGACTGAGCTAAAGAACAAGATGGATTAGAGTTTTCTAAAGATTGAGATTGAAACATTTTATATAAATGCTCTATTTGGTCCTTTGTGAAGGGAAGAGATTCTGAGGATGATTGCTGCCCTGGTTCCAAATTGCTTACTTGGAAAGCCCTGACAGCCTCCCTGAATTGTGATCACCACTCATGTTTTTCTTGGGATTTGCTGGTTTACCATTTAATTTCTAGCTGGTTTCCCTAGTATGCCACGATATTCTACAATGATCACACCAAGGCCTCTGCTTTCCTCCTCGCTTTTCTCCATCTGAGGCTGCACTTGCACCACGGACCACAAGAGCCGATCCCTCATTATCTATTTTGATTTCATTGGGACGCATCATCACTTGCCTCCGAGCTTCTTCTCTACGCACCTTTGAGAAGACTTCTCTGATGGTTGGCAGAGGTTTTCGTGCTAAGATGCGACCTCTTACTTCATCAAGATCCCTATTCAGTCTTGCCAAGATGACAAACACCTGGCTTCTTTCTTTCTTGTTCTTATACTGGGCACTGTCATTCGGACTCTCCCATGTTTCATCATCAAAGAAATCTAGCTCCTGCCAAACAGTCATCATCTCATTATAGTATGCTGTCACTTCGCGTGCCCTTTGTTGCATCTTCCACATTCTTGTGTTTAATTCAAACAATTGGGAGTGATCGTCAAGATCAAAATAGGTCTCCCTTACGGCTTCCCACACATCACGAGCCGTGGGCAAGAACATAAAGGGTTTTCCAATCACCAGATCCATCGAATTGATTAACCACGCCGTAACCATCGAGTTTTTCGGAATGCCAGTGCCAGTATTTTGGATCTGTGGTGGCTGGTGGTTTCACTTCACCATTCAAATAGCCGAGTTTCCCTTTGTCGTCGATCACGAAGCACACAGACTAATACCACTCAAGGTAATTCTTTCCATTCAATTTATGAATGGTAATCTGCAGAGAGTTCTCAGGTACAGAAGCTCCTGCTGTCTGCTGATTTCCTCCTGTCGAAGTCATCATGCCACTGCTAGCATCCGAAGGGGTCGAATCAGAGCCAACCATGGCGGCCTTAAAGTTCATGATTAGAACCTTAAAGCTCTGATACCATGTACATAAATATGGAGAAGTAAACAGAGAAGAAGAGAACACAGTGGTTCTCGTATACTTTCATATATTTTAAATAAAATGTTTTAACAGAATATATAGAAGATGAGAGAACAGAAATCACAACCTGAAAAATAGAAAATCAGGGATTGATTTATTCTCTCCTAAAACATAGGAAACCTGTTCCCCTAATTTATTTTGAAAATAAGTCTATTTCCCTAACTTATTCTGAAGATAAAAACAAATCCTAACTTCCCTACAATATCGACAGTTTTCATAAAGTAACCCTTTTCTTGGTGCACTCTTGATGTATCTAAGTGTGTGAACCACGACATCCCAATGACTATCACAAGGAACATTTAGAAACTGACTTACCACACTTGCAACAAAAGTAATGTTTGGTCTAGTTATTGTAAGGTAGTTAAGTTTATCAACTAGACGTCTATATTTGCCAGGGTCTTGTAGTGACTCCTCTTGACCCGGTAGCAGGTTGACGTTGGGATCCATTGGAGTATCACTAGGGCGGCAATCCAACATATCTGTTTCTTCAAGTATGTCTAAAGCATATTGTCTTTGCGTGATGACAACTCCTGTATGAGACTGAGCAATCTCAATGCCCAAAAAATATTTTAGAGGGCCCAAATCTTTTGTTTGAAAATGGTTTGACAGATGTTGCTTTAGATGTTGGATACCAGCCTCATCATTTCCTGTGAGGATAATGTTATCTACATAAATCACAAGGTAGATACAAAGGCCAGGTGAAGAGTGCCAGAAGAACAAAAAGTGATCAGTCGCCCATTGAGTCATGCCGAATTGTTGGATGACAGAGCTAAATCTCCCAAACCAGGCACAAGGAGATTGTTTAAGTCCATAGAGAGATCGATGTAGTCGACAAACTAAGTCTGGTGCTTCTTGAGTAATAAATCTTGGTGGCTGTTGCATATAGACCTCTTCTTGTAATTCACCATGCAAGAAGGCATTCTTGATGTCTAGTTAATGAAGGGGTCAGGAATGAATAGTAGCCATGGCAAGAAAGAGGCGAACCGAAGCAATTTTAGTTACAAGAGAAAATGTATCCCCATAATCAAGGCCAAAGATCAATGTGTATCCTTTGGCCACTAAGCGGGCTTTCAAACAATCAACTTTCCCATCAGGACCTATCTTAACAGTATAGACCCATTAACAACCAACAGTTGTTTTGCCAAGAGGTAAGGGGACAAGTTCCCAAGTACCACTAGAGTGTTAAGCAGCCATTTCGTCAATCATAGCCTGTCGCCATCCTACAATAGATAGAGCTTCACCTGTAGTTTTAGGAATAGAAACAGAGGCCCAAAAGGACATAAAGACATAATAGGAAGGTGATAAATGATGATAACTCTAATGGCAAGAATAAATAGGGTTAGGATTACGAGTGGACCTGATATCTTTGGGTAATGCTATGGGGCAGTTTTGGCGTAGGAGGCAGAGCCGGAGAGTGGGGCGGCTCCACCTCGTTGGTGGCTCTTTGACTCTAATCGGGTAGCCCTTTCCTCCGAGCACAAAGTACAATAAGAAAATCCACAGGAAGAATAGAGAAACGCAAGATAGAACAACAACTTTAGCCTACCTCCTTCAAAGATATCAAATCGACATAACCATATTCCAGTCACCAAGCCTCCATCATAGAAACAAACTAGAGTCCAAACTCACGAATCACAAGATAAACCACAAAATCAGAAGTCAAATCTCCCCCTAACATAAGGGGCCGTCAAACCAGTCCAAGAAAGAGAAACAAAACCATCCAAAATCACACCATCATGCCTGTAACACACCTCACTAGATATGTCTCTAGAACTTTGAACATTGGCAACCTGGCCTATGTCGAAAGGTAGAGCACCCACCCATGAACAAACACCCAATCAATCATCATGAAACTTCAACCCAGAAAACCCATAAATCAAACTTGAAAACTTTGTCGGAAGTCTCTCCAAAGAATCACGCATCCGCCTCAAATGTGGCAGTATAACCACTGGTGGCCACCACTTCGTTGAAAAACACCACAGATGCTGTCGATGAGTCACCACGTGTGCAAAATATACCCAAACTATCATACCTAGGCCAGAACTCGAAAGCCACCATAAAAAACGGGGAGACAAAACCCACTTGCCGAAGACGTCACCGGCGAAACACCATTGTTCGCACCTGTCTGTGCCGGAAATCAGAACTGTTGGCCACCCATAGCCTCTGGGTCACGCACCAAAGCTCAGCCGTTCAACCATCTCGATGCAGCACCTAATAACCGTGCACCGTCCTCAGATCTGGCCAGAAAACTGCTAGCGACCTCAGATCAACTGGAAAACACCCAAGATGCCGCGCATCAAGGCAATATCGTGGCTACCCACCTTCAACAGAGTCGTCCTTGCGATAACCCAGCACACTCACACTCAACACGTTCGACCCAAGTTGTTGGGTGTTGGGCCACTGCCAGTGTTGACGCCAGAGGGCCGATTTGTCACCTATGAATCATATTAGCGGTGACTTATGACTCACACCAGCCCCAAAATTAATTTCCAGATTAATTTTCAAGTTTATTGGGTCTCCTAAGTTTTGTTGTTGTTTAAAGATTCCAAATGTTGTTCTTGAACTTGGAGAAGTTTTAGTTCTACTTTGTATATTTGCTTGACAAGAAATTTCCGCTGAGCATCTTTCCAGCTAAGTCTCTTCTTCCTTGGTCGGGCAATTTTCCAATTGACTATTTAGGCTTATGATCATTCCAACTATCTTGCTGAGTTATCTTTCCAGCATTGCTCATCTCTCCAGCATCTTCAACATCTTTGAGTTGCCTTTCCAACCATCTTTTATGGAGCCCTCTTTATGGTTTATATTTATGTTAGTTTCTTTTTTAAAGTGTCCATTTGTAACAAGCTTAAAGCTTATTAAGCTTTAGCTTGAGGAGGAGTATTAGATTATCTCAGAATATCTTGAGAGTTTTTTAGAATATCTTAGAATATCTTCATAATATCTTTAGAATATTTTAGAAGGTTTTTTGGATATATTGTGGAGTCAATTAGTCATCTCATTGAGGAAGTCGTCTTAGGAGTTTTTTTTTCCTATTCATTATGTTTCTTGATTTATTTCCCTGTTTGATTAGGGTTAGGAGTCTAATACTTAACCTAATTCCTTGCATAAATAGGGGTTAGTGCTTTGTCTTTTGTATCACATCATTACACACCAATATCAATATGATCTTATTATTCTTAGCATTCCTTTCCTCTCTCTTCCGCCTTCCTTATCTAAACCCCATTATTTCAACATTAATGATCAAAACTAAGTAGAAAGATGTTAGCAAACCTCTAATTAAGAGTGTGTATACTAGGAGGAATAAACAGGTAGCAGGAAATTAGAATTAGCGAGGTGATTATTTTGTTGGTTGGGTGGTTATTCTGTTACTAGTGGCATTTATTCTGTTGGTTGGCTAGTTGCTTGAGTCTTTTAGGAGAGGGAAGTGGTGAGTAGTTATAAATAGAGAGGGGGGTCCTATGGGAGGGGGCTAACCTGTTACAGAATTGTAAGGTGGGAATTAGGAGAGTAAGGACCTCTTGAATGTCCTTGGAAAGTGTGTATTCACATTTTGGCTTGTATTTGCCATTTCTGTTTGATTCTTGTATTCTTCAATTGTTTCTTTCTCTCTCTAGTTCTGACACAGAAAGGAGAGTTTTCTAGTAAAGTTGCTATCTTCATATTTTCTGGTCCAGTTCTATTAACTGGTATCAGAGCTCCCAAATCCTAGGAGTTTTTCATGGTTTTAATGCGATTGGAGGCTAGACTCGACGCTGTGGAGAGGGGATTGGAAGCTTGGAGGCGCCAAGTAGAGGAGGAGTGTGAAATCCTCGAGGATAGGAAGGAGCTGTCAGAGGCAAGAATCAAGAAAACAGAGGGGGTGCTTGAAGAAATTCTGAGGTTGGTGAGAGGTTTCCATCGAGACCCAACCTCTGGGAACTGATCGAATAGTTCGGAGCATGAAGAAGGGAGATCGGGTAGAGGTCCATCGGTTGAGGGTCCAAGATTGGAGGAAGTAGAAAATCAGTGGAGGAAACTCAATATTCCTTTGTTCTCGGGTGAAGACATATATGGATGGGTGAATAGGATAGAGAGGTATTTTTAGGTGAAGGGGCTGACAGAGGAAGAGCTGTTGTGAGCGGTAATGATGGCCCTGGAGGGCCATGGGCTGAGTTATTTTCAATGGTGGGAATCTTGCACGCAAAATGCTTCTTGGGAGGCATTTTGCACTGCTGTGATCAGAATGTTCCAGCCATCTATGATACAGAATCCATATGAGACTCTTATTGAGCTGAAACAAAATGGGTCTGTGGAGGAGTTTAGGGACGCTTTTGAGTTGTATGCAGGGCCCTTGAAGAACATTGATCAAGAATACCTTCGCGGGATTTTCTTGAATGGGTTGAGAGAGGAAATTCGAGCAGAGTTGAAGTTGCACCTGGTGGGAACTCTGTTTGAATTAATGGATTTAGCCCAGTTGATTGAAGAGAAGAATTAGGCATTACGCAAGGGAGATGTAGGAGAAAACCCGAAATTGGGAGGGAATTTCAATCAGCTAGAACAACTTCAGTGGAGCTGGATCCAAGACCAAACTCTAGTTTGGGTTCTCGAGGGACAGCAACCAATATTGGTTGTGTCCAACAAACCCAATCTGGTTACCAAAGCACTTGAGATTAGTACTGTCAGTAGGAGGGGGAGGAAATTCAGGCATTTATTTGAGGCTGAGTTGCAAGAAAAGACTTAAGAAGGGGTTGTGTTTTCACTGTGATGAGAAGTACAGTCCAGAACATGTGTGCAAAATAAGCAGCTGCATGTCATTTTAATAGGAGAGAAAGGAGAAGATGAAGGACAGAATGAGGAGTTGGAAATTCAAGAAATACTGGAGATGGAGGATAAAGCTCTTCAGTTATCAATCCACAACATTATGGGCTTGACTTCAAAAATGTCCTTAAAGCTATGGGGTGAGGTGGAGTGAAGGAAGGTTATGGCTTTGGTGGATTGTGGGGCATCCCATAATTTCATTTTAGATAAGATAGTGCTGGAGCTGCAATTACCAGTAGTGGAGACTCCACCGTATTATGTGGACGTTGGTGATGGACATAAGGTTAAGTGCAACGGGGCTTGTCAATGGGTGTTGCTGTTGTTGCAAGAGTTAGAGATTAAGTAGGACTTCTTCCTGTTTGGTCTAGGAGGTGTAGATGTTGTACTGGGCATGGAATGGTTACAGTGATTGGGAGAAATAAGGGCAAATTTCAAGGATTTTATCTTGAAAATTGAAGAAAGGGGGAGAAATTGTACTATTAGGGGAGAACTAGCCTTGTCTAAGACAGTTGCTTCTCTTAAATCAATGTTGAAGGCACTAAAGAATGATGGGCAGGGATTCTATATTGAATATAAAGCAATGACAGGTCTGTCTTTGGAGGAAGCTTTGGTTCCAGAGGGCATAATAGAAGTTTTATAGGACTTTGAGGATTTGTTCTAGGAGCCACAGGGTTTACCTCCATCTCGTAGGCAAGATCATGCCATTACCTTACGAGAAGGGGCCAATATTCCCAATCTGCGGCCATACAAGTATCCTCATTATCAAAGGCTGAAATTGAAAAGTTGGTAGATGAGATGTTATCTACTGGAATTATAAGACCAAGTGTAAGCCCCTATTCTAGTCCTATTATCCTGGTGAAAAAGAAGGATGAAGGATAGCATTTTTGTGTGGATTATAGGGCTCTCAACAAAATAACAGTATTGGATAAATTTCCAATTCCAGTAATAGATGAGTTGTTGGATGAACTAGATGGAGCTTCCATTTTTTCCAAGTTGGATATGAAATCGGGGTATCATCAAATTAGGATGCGAGAGGAAGACATTCCTAAGATAGCTTTTCGTACCCATGAAGGGCATTATGATTTTTTAGTCATGCCTTTTGGGCTGACTAATACTCCTTCAACTTTTCAAGCATTGATGAATGATATGTTGACACCGTTTTTGAGGTTTGTTTTGGGCTTTTTTTTATGACATTCTGGTTTACAGTAAAAATGAGGCAACTCACATTTCTCATTTAAGAATAGTTTTACAATTGTTGAGGGAACATCAATTGTTTGTCAGCAAGAAGAAATGTAATTTTGGGCAGCTGCAGATTGAGTATTTGGGGCATGTCATTTCTGGTTAGGGGGTTGCGTACCACGTTGCACCTGCACGGGTGCATGACTTGGTACCAAGACGGCACGGTGCACGGGTACGAAAATTTTTAAAAAACTAGGGTACGGGTACGGCATATAAAAATATATAAAATAATAATAATAATATATATATATGTATAATAAACTAAAATCTTATACAATAAAATATGATAACATAACACACAAATTAAAACACACAAATTTCAACATAAAATATATAAAAGAGCTTAAGTTGTTCAACCAAGACAAATCCACAATAAGAAATTACAATATTTAAGTTGTTCAACATGACAACTTCTAAAGATGATTACAAAAATCAAACTCTAACAAGCCTCAATTTCATCATTTCCTTGCCCATCATCGGTGAAAAGAATAGCCTCCACTCGGTTCATCGCCTTGAATCGGCAAAGTGCCACTCGGATGGGGGGAGGGTGACGATCCGAAATAGAAGCAGAGCCGCAGTCGCGGAGTCGGGCCGAGATGAGCGAGAGAGGAGTTGGTCACCTGGATATCGAGACGAGAAGCGAAGCATGAGACGATGGAGGAGTTGGTCGCGGAGATCGAGACGAGAAGCGTAAGCGAGACTAGAAGCGAGACGATGGAGCGAGATGTGATTGAGAAGCGTAGCGGATCGCAGGAGCACACGGACGAGATCGAGAAGCGTAATATGGGCGGGAGCAGAGACGAGAAGCAGACGATGGAGCAGAGATGAGATTGAGAAGCGTAAGTAGATCGCAGGAGCACACGTACGAGATCGAGAAGCGTAATACGGGCAGGAGCAGAGACGAGATTGAGAAGCGTATGCGGATCGCAGACCGGCGGGTATGGAGAAGGAGAAGCGAAGCGAGAGCAGATTCGGGTAGGGTAAATACCCAAGGCCAAACGACTGTGTTTTGGCCTCATTTTAGTGAAGTCGTACCCAGCCAACAAGGGAGCCGTACCCAGCCGCATGGAGCCGTACCCGAAGTAAAAAAAATAAAAAAAATTAATGGGTACGTACCCGGTACGTACCCATCGCGCACTGCACGTACTGCACCCGACACGTACGGGTACCGCACTCTCCCGGGAGGAGTACCCATGCTTCAGAGGTTGCAGCAGACCCTAAAAAAATTGAGGCAATGCTGCAGTGGCAGGTTCCTACAGATGTTAAAGGGCTGAGAGGTTTTTTGGGATTGACCAGTTACTATAGGAAGTTTGTTAAAGGTTATGGCCAAATGGCAAAACCTTTGACTGAGCTGCTCAAGAAATACCATTTTCAGTGGAGTCAATAGACATAGGCAGCAGTTGACATGTTAAGGGTGGCTATGATTACCCTCCTTGTTTTAGCAATACTAGATTTTTCCAAAACTTGTGGGTCCTTACCATTCTGTAACAGGTTAGCCCCCTCCCATAGGACCCCCCTCTCTATTTATAACTACTCACCACTTCCCCCTCCTAAGAGACTCAACCAACTAACTAACCAACAGAATAACTGCCACTAGTAACAGAATAACCACCCAGCCAACAAAATAACCACCTGGCTAATTCTGATCTCCTATTATCTGTTTATTCCTCCTAGTATACACCCTCTTAATTAGAGCTTTGATAACAAAAGAATTGATGCAAAAGGGCTTTGGAGCTTACAATCTAGTCCTTAATCAAGCATGAGAACACAAGCTTTTTTATTTTTTTGGGGGGTGGGGGGGTGGGTGGGTGGAGTATTATAACAAGGGTGGGGGAAGGGTATGGAGGGAACTCAATCTCCTTCCTTTCCATTCTCTAACAATATTTCTTGTTTAATGAGAGGAATTTTGGAGCAATGAACAACAAAATTGGGTAGCTCTCACATTGTATCTTTCTAGTTCTGCCAAAAGGAAGAGAGAGAAAAGAGGTAGACTAGTAAAAATAGAAGTTTTTTCTTTTTGGCAAGTATAAATCGACACTTCATATATGCTAGTTTGTTTCATAAAATTAAAATAGCATAGTTCCATACAACTCTTTTTGTCAGAGTGGCTCTGATGGGTTTTTCTAAAATACCCAAACATAGCCTTACTTGTCTTTTTTTTTTTTTAAACATTGTAGCTATTTAAAATTGTTAAATATTCAGTATACTTGTGGTCTAATTTATTTCTTTTGAATGCAGGACAGCTGGTTACTGTTAACGGCAGATTATTCTCAGATAGAATTGAGGTTGATGGCACACTTCTCTAAAGACTCTTCACTTATTGAACTTCTCAGTAAGCGTGATGGTGATGTCTTTACAATGATAGCAGCAAGATGGATTGGGTGTCCTGAGGTTTCTGTGGGCTCTCATGAAAGAGATCAGACCAAAAGGATGGTGTATGGAATTCTTTATGGTATGGGTGCCAATAGCCTTGCGGAACAACTGGATTGCACTTCTGATGA
This sequence comes from Ormosia semicastrata, assembly GCA_029884595.1. NCBI lineage: Eukaryota > Viridiplantae > Streptophyta > Magnoliopsida > Fabales > Fabaceae > Ormosia > Ormosia semicastrata. Next base: position 77,741,332 of record JAQQTO010000063.1, on the reverse strand, counting down.
AGCTGCAGAAAAGATTAGTAACTTCAAAAGCTCTTTTCCTGGTGTTGCTTCCTGGCTTCATGAAGCTGTTGCATCTTGTCGTAGCAAAGGGTGAGTAGACCTTGTTCTACTCTTCATATCCTAACTCACATATTCCTTTAGCTGTGATACAAACAATTATTAAGATGATGTAAGCATTGGATACTCTTTAGTTTGAACAATTATATTGATAATTTTGTGTCACTTTGTTTTGTTTTTCTTTCTACAAATAAATTGTTATTTTTTAGGTATTTAAAATATTTTAGTCTCTGTTGTAATTTGTACCTAATGTTCTTGTTTGTGATCTCGATATCTAACCATGTAGAGAACTACGCGTATCAATGCTATAGGTGATTTATTTTAGCACTTTGTTTCTATAAACTATGCATTGTTGTTATTCTGTGTTACTTTTTGGGCCATAATTGTGACTACATTTCTATATGCATGATCCAGATATGTGGAGACTCTTAAGGGAAGGAAACGATTTTTGTCAAAAATAAAATTTGGCAGCATTATGGAAAAATCAAAAGCTCAGAGACAAGCTGTGAATTCCATTTGTCAGGTATAGCATAATTTTTATTTCTCTTCCAGATTGGAGATATGTTACCTTCAGAGCTTATCAGTATTCATGTAAGTCTTATTTCCTCCATCCCCTAGGGATCTGCTGCTGACATAATTAAGATTGCAATGATAAGAATTTACTCTCTAATTGTCACTGGAGTTGATAGCCTGGATTCCAGTTCTTCAGTAGCAACCATGTTTCACATGCTTAGAGATCGTTGCCGGATTCTGTTACAGGTTAATTTTAGAGGATTTGTATTCTATTATTTTTGCTTGCTTGTTTGTTTGTTTGTTTTGTTTTTTTCAATCTTTTTAGTGATTGTTAACTAGGTACATGATGAATTAGTGCTGGAAGTTGATCCTTCTGTGATAAAGGAAGCTGCCCTGCTGTTACAGACAAGCATGGAGAATGCAGTCTCACTTCTTGGTTTGTATTCTATAAACACATTTGTTTTGGGAATTTTTTTTGGGGAAGATGGAGGATGGGTAAAAGGAATTGAGGTTCTGCTTATATTGTGAAATCACATATTCACTGTTTACATTTATGCTCTTGCAGTTCCTCTGCATGTCAAACTCAAGGTTGGAAGAACATGGGGATCTTTGAAGCCATTTGCACTTGATAAATTCAAAGATGATCACATCACTGAATCCTGAAGCGCAAATGCTATTGTTGTTCATGTTGGCAGAAGAAAGTATTTGATGATGTTGGGTGGAGCATTCACCCTAAATTGCTAGGGAGATTTGGAAGGTAGGGGAATTATCTGAGAATGCCGGAGCAAAGAACTTTGATGATGAGGCTTTAGAGTGTATAATCTCTGGAGTCCCCCGCTGTGAAAAAAGCAAAATGAGTTTCAATGCCTAGCAAGTGGCAATGCTGCTATCATTCATTAAATCATTTTTTATGTATATGATAGGAAAACAAATTTTGCAGAGATTGGTATATATTCAATTCGAACGTCGGGTTGTAAGGCTGAGTTGGAGAGAAAAATGACAAACGTGATCATCTCCCGTTTGAGTGTATCATTCAAAGCTAAGTAAAGGGAACAAATTATTTTACATTAGCGAAGTAGTTCATTCAAATTATTATTTCATACAATTTGTAGGGGATCTTCCATTACACCGAAAATGGAAAAAGGTTGACGAGAAAAGGTTTTATTCTTGTTTTATATTTGTTGAAGAATTACAGGATTAGGGTTAGGGGGAAAGAAAAAGAGGGAAAACGGCTAAACGGCTACCAATAAAATATTGAATATATTATTGATAGGAATAAAATGTGATACAATTTTATAACGAAGTATTTTTATTTATATTAATACTTAGATCAAATACTAACATTACTAGTATTGGTCTAAGTTTACTACCATAAGATTAATAACTTAATAAGTAATAATCTTCATATTCTCTAATACTATTTTTCAAGCTTAAGTTTACTAAATTCAACTTTGTTACAAGTAGCAAACTCAAACATAAAACAAATAATAGAATTTCATCTTTATTCGCAAGCGAGAAGATAAACTTTGTACAATAACATTGAACCACTTAATTACAACATAAGGAAGAAGAGAAGATGTTGAACTATCCAAGTGTCCAAGAAAGAAAAAGAGAAACTGGAAAACTCTAACTCCCAAAATTGCAACACCATTGCTAGTGAGAATTTAAGGTAGCTCCACCTCGTTGATAGCCTTTTCCTCCTGGCAGCTCCATCTAGCGAGCAGCTGTTTCCTCTAACATCTTTAGGACAACTCCACCTCGTTGATTGCTCTTTGCCTCCAACTGGGCAGTCTTTTTCACCAAGCTCAAGGTGCACTAAGAAAATTCACAAGAAGAGCAAAGAAACGCAAGATAGAACAACAACTTCAGCCTACGTCCTTCGAAGATATCAAATTGACATATCCATAACCCAACCACTAAGCCTCCATCATAGTAGCAAATCGGATTCCAAACTCACAAATTACAAGATAAACTCATAGATCAGAAGCCAATCTCCCCCTAACCGGAGAGGTTGCCAAACCAACTGATTTGAAACCAAGACTCCCCTCCAAGCCTGCAACATCCCTGGTTGCATTTGCACTCATTCAGCCTCAAACAAACCCAGAAAATATGGAAATATGAAAGAAAATAGAGTTTGATACAAAATAGAAGAAAACAAATCCAGAACAAAGTCACTGAAAAAATTGTAGGAGAACTTGTCGAAGCTCCGACCAACCACCGTCATCCTCTGTAACACCCCAAATTTCGTATCTCTTAAACAGTAATTTTGGCAGTTAACAGAATTTTACTGTTTAGTAATTTCTGGATACTGTAAAATTATTTTGTTTATTCCGTCAGCATATTTGATCGTTTTGAGTGATTTACTCCGTGTTAGGAAAATAATAATTTTCGGGCCGAGAAAAATCTTTCTGTATTTATTTCTCTTGACTGTTAATTATTTTTAACAATCTGACTTGATTTTCATACGTTTTCTAATATTTGTGATTTTTTTGAATGATTATGAATTTTTTAACTGTATGTGGGCTCAGGTGGTCTTAGGTGGGCTCAGGTGACCTTACGTAGGCCTAGGTGGGTCCCGCAAAGTGAAAATTTTTCTACGCATAGAAAAATTTGTACTGTTTAGACGGAGACAGTGGATCTTACTAAACCTGAATCCAGAAACAGTTTTAGAAATTTTCTTGTATTGTGTTTGGCACTGTATTTAATTATCGGGCGACAAAAATACAGTAAATATATTCTTTCGTGGGATTTTTAGTAGATAAAAATAGAAATTATATTGCTTAAGTCAATATTGGCGGTTTGGATATCCACCATTGATTTATTTAACGGTGAAGACTTGATCTTGATTTAATTAACGGTTAAGAAATAAATTTATTAAAGAAGCATTAGATAATCACCATTGATTTAATCAATGGTGTAAGAATAAACTTAGTTAGGCAAGCTTCAATATCAACTGTAGATTTAATCAATGGTGTAAATTTGATTATATAAAGTGACCATTTACAACCATTGGATTTGGAATTGATCAAGGGTGGAGATTTAGTCTTAAAAAATGACAATGACCATTTATGACCATTGGATGAAGAATTAATTAAAGGTGGAGATTTGGTCTTCTAAAAAGGTTATGACTAATTATAACTCTTGGATTTAAAGTTTGAAAAAGTAATCTTGACCCTTTATTTTGGAGACACATCTAATGGCTAGAATTTAAAGGAGAAGGATCCAATGTCTTAGATTTAGTCTTCTAAAAATCAAAAGTCTACCTTAATCCTAACTATTGAATTAATCAATGGCTAGAAATGCTCTAGATGGTAACTAATAATTATGACAACTTTGCATGCATAATGATGAAGGGGGGACGGTTTTGGAGTGTTAGGAAGGAGGAGACATGTTTAGACATGCTTGTATAGCCTTTTTAGGCCAAAGAAAAATATGACAAAGTGGAAGACTTTGTGCATCATGTGATAGCCTTCAATTATGCCAAATGAATTCATATCTCTCCATTCTTTCACTCCCACGGCAGCAGCACCTTTGGTCACGCTCTCCATATTCATTTTTCTACTTCACCAAAAAGCCTCCATCTTATTCTCTTAAAATTCCAAGAACACAAAACAACCATTTTTCTTCCTTTCCTCACCATATGGTTCTGCCCTAGCACCCTTGAGCACCCTCACTCACCTATAATTTTCACTCTCATCATTTCCTAAAGCTAAACAATATTCTAAACACTTTTCATTTAGAAAGTTTTCCCAAAATCCCACTTTTACCTTACTTCCTTGAAGGTAAACTTTGATTTTTATGGTTTAAATTCATGTTTATGATTTTCTAAGCCATGATTGTTCCATGGTTTGTTATTATTAAGCTTTGTTTGTGATTTTACTAATTATTTTAGAATTGTTATGAATTGTTGTGAGCCACACGAAAATTAAGGAGAAGGAGGAGAGCTTGAAAAGCTTATGTTTTCCTTCTTGTGAGGAATTCGGTCAACCACCCTAAGACTACCCTTCAAAGTATGTTTAATTTAATCCAACCATAGATCTTGAATCTATATGATATTCTAAGCAACTTTCATGTTGGAGACTTTCTCTAAATCATTCATCTTCATGAACTTTCTTCAAGATCAAAGCTATTGGGTTTTTGAGGTGAAGTACAAGAAGACTTCATTTCTTCTCTTCTTTTTCATGATCTAAACTATGTTTGATCCATGGTTCCTCTTAATCAAGCTTAGTATACTAATTTTTATATATTTTGTTTTGTATTTGAGAAGCCCTTGGTGGTGAAGGACTTGGAAAAAGAAGCAAAACAAGGAGTTTTTGAGGATCTTCAAGAGGTAAGAGGGAGATCCATCTCACCAACCAAGCATGGTGGTGAGAGATGGTCTTCTATTTGATGGATGGTGAATCCATGTGAGGATTCATATCCATGGTCATGTAATAATTTATATGTGTTTATGAGCTTTGATTAATTGCCTATGCTTAATATATACTTTGCATGAGTTTATGATTTTGATGGTATGCTTATACTATGCATGATGATAATATAGCATGCTTTTGATATATATATATATATATATATGATGTGTATGTATGTGTATGCCATGATTTGGTGATGGAAAGAAAATTAATTTTGGTCCCAATGGCCAAGGAAGGACTACGGTTTTGATGCCCTTGATTAGGGTTCATATTAAAAATTTTCAAGAACAAGGGAATTAATTTTTGGTCCCTAGAAACATGGTGAATATCGGTTAAGACACCTCAAGATAGGTGTTCATAAATGAATATTTTCATGAATGATGAAAATGGATGTTTAGAAAAACAAGGAAAATAAACAAAGAGTTTATTTTTCAAAGAGTACAAAAACATGGTTTTTGAGGAATTTTTATTGTTTTATTTTGTGTAAAAAGTTTCTAAGTGTTTTACAAAACATGAGATTTAAATGAAAATAGCAATGATGATTTTAAGGATTTGCAAAGAAAGTGAAAAAAAGATTTGCAAAGAAAATAAAAATGAATTTGAACAAATGGGTTTGGTTTTATAACCATAAGTCTTGCGGTTTTGAAAACAAAATTTTAATGGTTTTGTTTGTGTAAAACCATATCAATTTAGAAGGAAAAATATTTGATGGTTTCAATAGTCATGTCCACGTTTTCGAAGGCTTGTAATACATTGATTTTGATGAAACAAAGTGATTCTCCAAGTGGAAATATAATTAATTTAATACAAGAAAATTGAAAAGGGAATCAGAGTATTTTAGCACTTGAGAAATGAATTTTTATGTAAATGGAAAAGAGAGGTTGCAAGTGAGCCTCAATTTGTTTTAAAAAGAATTTATTAAAATCCCGTTGGATTTTGGAAAGCATTAGTAATTTTTAAAGTTAGAAACATTGATTTAATTCAATGGAATTGTGAATTTGTGAAATATACTATGAAAAAGGATTTTCTTGAATAAGAAGATATATTAAATGAAGTAGAAAGTTATATTATTTTGAGGAAGGTTGATTTGGAAATGATTTGGAAAAAATGGAGAATATAATGGTATTTTGAAAATTTACTAACGTATAACTTATTTTTGAGTTTTGAAGTACGTTAGAAAATGCTAAGTTTTGAAACGTTGATTTATATCAATGGAAAAGTGATTTTGTGAATTATATTTTGGAAAAGGATTTCTTGAATTAAGATTGATTTATTTAAGTCCAAAATAATATTTAGAATATTGAGGAATATTTTACGTAATTATAAAATGTTAAAAAATTTTTTACGTATCTTAAAAATGATTTGAAATAAAGTAAAATATTTCTACACAATTTGAAAAATGTTAAAATATTTCTACGCGATTTGGAAAGCGTTTAAATATTTCACACCATTGAAAATATTATTGAAAAATCACTACGTGATTAAATAATGATATAATATTTTTATGTAATTGTGAAAATGACAGAAAATCTTATGTGATTTGGAAAGTGTTTTAAATATTTTGAGAATGATGGAAAATGATTTACGCAACTTAAAAGAATGATTTTTAAGTTATGCGATTTTGAAAATGATGGAAAATCGTTACGCAATTTGAGAAACGTATATTTTTATGTGATTGAGAAAAACATTAAAAAATTAAATACGTGATTTAAAAGTGCAAAAGAAGTGTTGCGATTTTTGAAAATATAACAGAAATGTTACAAAATTTTAAAAACGTAAAAGAAGTGTTATGGTATTGTGAAAATATAACAGAAACGTTTTGGAATTGTGAAAACGTAACAGAAATGTTTTGGAATTGTGAAAACGAAATAGAAATGTTGCGCAATTTTGTGAAAATACGACGAAAGAGTTTTATAACTATGAAAATGTGATAATATGATTTTCCTGTTGAAAATATAGTATAAATACTGTAGAACCAGTATATGGATGCTGTGTGAGAAAATGACATGTTTTGCCTATGATTGGCATTTGGTGCATTATACATGCATTGGAAAAATATGTCTGTGATTGGATTTGGTGCATTATACGTGCATTGGAAAAATATGCGTTGAAGCATATGATTACATTGAACAAATGAAATTGAAAAGATTTGGCCCTTTGGGGTTGGACTTGCACTGATATATTCATGCATTGTATAAAATATAGCTAATAGCTATTATGACCCTTGTGGTTGAAGAGGGAATGAGAATTGATAGTGAGGTCTATGATGGACCTTAGGGCGCGAGGCGCGGCGGCCGACCAATGGACGGTTAGCGAGTACCACCTGTGCCGCTTAGCGATGCATCCGTTGCAACGCATTGACGATACCCGACAAGAACACGATTCTTTTCAACGACTGGGAGATTGTCTTTGGGCTAAGGCTGACAATTAACCAGAGCATTCTTCTCGAAATTGTGAAAACCTCCATGGAGTTGTTTTTGAATAAACTGAGTCTTTGTGCATATGCATAAATCTGAGCATTTATATCTGTGTGATATATTAATTGAGGAATATTAGTTATTGGTTATGACAATTGTTTTGAATACTTAGATGATGATTGAATTGATAAATGATTGGATGATGATAGTTGATTAATGTTGATGGCATGATCATAATTGCGGTATGATCTATCTGTATGATATTACTGTTTGTGTTATCTCTGTGCTGCCATGTTGATATTGGTGTAGGTGATTTCACCTCTTTGTTATATTATTTTGCTTTGTCTGTATTGTTAAAATCAAATAATAGAAGGATCGAGTTGTCTTAGACATAACGGGCGATGGATACTCTGAGATTGGTGACAACAATAAGGAGTGGACATTCAGGACTTGAAGGTGTGCAGTGTTGATAAAAGAACAGATGTCTGATGCATCAAGATGGACAGAAAAAGGAATAAGTATGTTAAAGTTTCTCGTTAGTGTTGTACCGTGCTATTAAGTAGGACCCATCATAGGGTTTGCTACTGTTAAAAAAAAAATAAGTCTGTTAATTTTATATTTCTCTTTAAATTGTGATATTAATTGGTGTCAATATTGCATAATGAATAGCTGAAATATGATTTTCAATATTAACTAATTTTTTTAGTAAATTTACGTTTCAGTAAAGAAGAAATTTTGAAACTCATCTTTTATAACTCAAACTTTGTGCGAACTTCTTTTCAGATTATGAGTCGGAAGTCAGAAATGTGATGCCCTAAGGAGGGTGTTACATCCTCCATCAACATCAACTACCTGTCGGTCTCTAGTCCCTGTCGCACCCACCACGGCATCTTCGGTCACCCAACTAGTTGTGTATGCAACCAACAATAGCAAAACGCATAAAACAGGGGAGGCAAATAAACATATACACAATCTCTATGCCCACCACCGGCCACCAGGAGTCCTACCGGTCCTCCTCCGACTTCGGTTGAACACGGCCGAACAACATCCATTGCAAGTTGCTATTGGTCACCTGGAATGCAAAAATAGAGCCTTTGCAATGGGGAAGACACAAACCGCCGCCGTTGACCATCACTAACCTTGCCAGTCATCTTTCCAACACTGTCTGGCCACGTCTGGTTGCCAATAACCGGCAATCGCTTTTGGGTCTCCTAGAACACAAAACTGGGCTGTGTACTAATATGAATAGTGACCTAGGTCACAGTTTCAAACAAACAAGGATTTTTTTTTATAGTTTCATAAACTGAAAACAGAGGAAAAACTTTGAGGAAAACAAATAGGGAAAAATATACAAAAGAGCTCCATAGAACTCAACACAGTAGAAAAGGCAAACCCATCAAGGTGGATGGTACCGCTCTGATACCATGTTGAAAAATTATAGGATTAGGGTTAGGGAGGAAGGAAAAGAAGGAAAACAACTAATAATGAAACGCTGAATATATTATTGATAGGAATAATATATGATACAATTTCATAACCTAGTACTCTTATTTATACTAATACTTAGGTCAAATAGTAACACGACTAGTATTGGTCTAAGCCTACTAATATAAGACTAATAACCTAATAAGTAATAACCCTGATATTCTCTAACAATATTGTTTAATGGTTTTGGAACTTAATTATATCTAATACCCGATTGAGATGGATTAATTGAATTTTATTTTTAACCTTGCTTGAGAGCCTGAATATTGTTGCACCACTTTAGCCCGAGAAGTGCATATAAAATGTTCAAGTTGTGGTCTACTAAAGTGAGAATCACTCTTTCGGCTATGCATATTGGTTACTTTTTCCCTTAGCTCTAGGTTTTTTTCCTTTATTTTCATGCTATTTTACTTTTAGAACCGTTATATGTTCCAAAAAACTTTTAGAAGCGTGATACTTTTATGCTCAGTTTACACTTCTTTCTTTCTTTCTTTTTTTCGGTAAACCCATATTTAATTTTTTGTAGATACAAGTTGTTGAATTTCTTAAATATATATGTAACGTGAATAACATCAATCAATAATTAAAATATTGTTTAAATCATTTATATATATTAATTATGGAATTATGATTTATAATATAGCATTTTGTTAATTTGTGAATATTGTAATTGGGCTTTTTAGTGTGAGTGACCCATGATGGGTTGGGCTATTCATTTCGTAGCCTATTAAGAAGTCCCTTCTCTCATTTGGTAAGAATATAAACTGACTTCTCCATTAAGCAGTTTACAACGTGTATAGAAAACTTACCAGGGTTGAGGGCAGTTTTCTCTCACACGAGGATTCCTTCCTGATTTCTTCACTAAACAACAATGGATTGCGGAATCATGTCAGGTACACATTCTTGATCAATTTCTTGAATACAATGTGTTTAATATGCTATAATCTTGTATTTATAATTGATCTAGGCTTATTGAATTTTAATATATCCTTCAATTGGTATCAGAGCCACGTAGATACAGATTATGACTATTTTTTTTCATAATCAAAACAAAATTTTCGTATACCCATTTATGAACCCTAATTTTGATTGGATTCTTTTTTGATCGAATTTGTTCAAATTAGTTCAGGGGTTTTTCTTATTAGTGAATGTTGATTCATATACCCAAATATTATGTCATTTTGTTGTGTGATTTGTCAGAATTGAGCCAATCTTCTTCAAGGGTTCTGTTTTCTTGATATGAAAATCATCTTTTTTCTCTTCTTTTTTTCTCAATGAAATCGAAAATTCTTTGAGGGCATCTTCTTGTCGCAGCAGTGCGACCTTGGCCCCAAAAATGGCAGCGTTTCATTGCCTAAATGATAAGATATAAACGGGTCTGTATCTCGGGTCGTCGCGGCCCATTTTCTATTTTCGGGCGTGGAAGATGACTCTTCCAGCAACGCCCACTCGCGGGCAACGCGTGTGGGGGCATGTGAACGTGATTCCAGTGTCCATTTTTTTCTTATTTTTCGTCCAATAATTATTATTTAATATTTTAATGTTTTTCATATTTTTTTCAAAAATTTTGGACATCTGTAAATATTTTATATTAATTTATCTGAGAATAATTTATAATTTTAAATACTATACTCTCAGATTTTGGGCCTAAAATTTTTTATCAATTCTTTACTCTGCTAGTGACTCTTTGGTATATGATACTTTCCCTGTTAATGTGTCATAGTCATGGAATTATTTTGGGTATATATATGTGAATTGAATTTTTTTTATATATACATAATATGAGTTTATCATATTCTATTAAGTATAATTGTTGATAATTTGTATAACTGTTAGCTCACTTATCGTGGGTACAATTGTGCAAATTTTGTGAGTTGAATGATTAAATTTTTTTAATCATTTTTATTGCATTAATAGTAATTACACCCTATCGGTGTGTTGTTATTAATGTAATTTGTTATTGTACAATGTGCTGTTAGATTTATGCTTATGTCAATTATCTTTCGAGTACCCTATTGGTATTAGAAATTTTGGTGATATAAGATTTATGCATTGTATTATTATATTTCTTATTTATTATGGCTCGGGACTCTTAGGTGGGACCATGATAAGTAAGAAATTTTTCTAAAAGGGCTTGTTTGACTATGCATACGGAACCATTTAATTCTCTTGTTGCATAATAACATTATGCATATTAAATGTTTCCTTTTGTTGTTTTCATGCTAGCCTTTTTACCCATGCAATTAACTTCTGTCAAGAATTTGAATGGGACTAACTTTGAGGATTGGAAAGAATCTCTAGATCTCTATGTGGCTATCACTAATATGAACTTGGCTTTGAGAGAAGAAGAGTCTGCTGCTCTTACTACTGAGTCCACTACTGCTGAAAAGGCTTTTCGCAAAAAATGGGAGCACTCAAATAGAGTGTCTTATGGTGATGAAATACACTATGGAAAAGTCAATTAGATAGAGCATTCCAGAGAGCAAGAAGGCTGAGGAATTTTTGAAATCTGTTGGTGAGAAATTCATGACTTTTGATAAAGCTCAGAAGGGACAATATCTTTCTTTGATTAAGAAGACTAAATATGACGGTGTTAGTAGAGTTCGAGAACACATCATGAAGTTAGTGCACTATTTTAATAAACTGAAGTCTCTCAAGGTTGATCTCAGTGAGAGTTATCTAATTTGGTAGGTTCTGGAGTCACTTCCTTCTCAATTTGATGTTCTGAAGACCTCTTATAACACTCAGAAAAATGAGTGGACAATTGATGAAATGATTGCTATTGTCTCTCAAGAAGAGGATTCCATAAGGAAAGGAAAATCACATAGTGTTTAGTTTGTTGCTTCTACTTCTGCTACTAAAAATGAGAAAAAGAAAGGTTACAAAGGCAAGTTTCAATATGATAAGAAGAAAGGAGGGAAAGTATCTTAACACCTAGCGCCTAAGAAGAATTTCTTCAAGGGAAACTGCAAGTATTGCAAGAAATATGGCCATAAAGTGGATGATTGTTACATTCTCAAGAAGAAACTTGAGAAGCAAGGTACACTCCTAGCTTTAGCTTGTTTTGAATCAAATGTGATTGATGTTGTTCCCAAGACTTGGTGGTTTGACTCAGGTGCAACTATTCATATTGTGAATTCTTTATAGGGGTTCACAAGCTTGAGGAAGCGAAGTAATGCTGAATCCAAGATCATTGTAGGAGATGGAGCTAGAGTATCAGTGGAAGAAATAGGAGTAGTTACCTGCTATTTACCTTCTAGATATACTTTATTATTGAAAAATGTTGTTTATGTACCTTCCATGAGGAGGAATTTAATTTCAGTTTCAGCTTTGGATAGATGTGGCTACACTTTTGAATTTGGTAATGGAAAAGTTGTTGTTTGTTTTAATTCCATTGCCGTTGGTTCAGGAGTTTTGTGTGATAGGCTATATATGTTGAATTTGAATGATATGTTTGTTAACTCTGTTGTTGAAAGTAAGCGTAGTAGGACTGATGAGAGTTCTTCTATGCCATGGCATAGACGCTTAGGGCATATCTCTAGGCCCCGAATTGAAAGACTGATTAGGGAAGATATTCTTCATAACCTTGACTTATTTGATTTTGACACTTGCGTTGATTGTGTTAAAGGCAAGTTCATTGCCAAAACTAGGAATAAAGGAGCGAACAGGTGTGATGATGTGCTACAGTTGATTCACACAGACATGTGTGGACCTATTACACCCACTGCCATAGGTGGATATAGGTATTTTATTACCTTCATAGATGACTTCTCTTGATTCGGTTGGATAGATCTTCTCCAGGAAAAATCTGGTTCTTTAGATGCTTTTAGAACCTTCAAGGCTGCCGTTGAATTGAAGACAGGAAAGAAGATCAAATGTGTGAGGTTTGATAGGGAAGGTGAGTATTATGTCAGATATGACGAAACTGGAAGAAATCTAGGACCGTTCGCCAAATTTCTCGATGAATATGGAATTGAAGCTCAATATACTATGCTTGGTACTCCTGAGCAGAATAGAGTTGCAGAGAGATGTAACCACACGCTTATGGATATGGTGAGATGCATGTTGAGCCATTCGTCATTGCTAGATTTTCTTTGGGGAGATGCTTTGAAGACTGCTGTGTACATTCTTAATCAAGTACCTAGCAAGTCTGTGCCAAAAACTCCCTATGAGCTGATGACTGGAAGGAAGCCAAGTTTGAAATACTTTCATGTATGAGGTTGTAAGGCAGAAGTTAGACCTTATAATCCTTAGCAGAAGAAGCTTGATCTTAAGACTATTAGCAGCTTCTTCATTGGCTACTGCGTGGGCTCTAGAGGCTGCAGATTCTATTGTCCTTCTCACTCCATACGAGTCATTGAGTCTGACCGAGCAATATTCTTTAAGGATGATTTAGACAGTGGGAGCCATACACCACGACCAGTTACTCTTAAAGAAGATCGGACCGTAGTTCCTGTACCACCTGTTTCACTTCCTGCAGATATCATGATTCTAGTCAATCATAATGATGATTAGGCTCTTCGAGGAGAAGATGATGTAGTGGCACCACCAGCTGATGAACAGGAACCAGATGACATCATTGAAGTAGTCCCATTAAGACGATCTCAAAGAGTACGTAGGTCTTCTATACTAGATGATTATGTAGTGTATCTTCAGGAGCACAAGTTTGATCTCCATGATGACGACGATCCTATTACTTTTAAGGAGGCAATCTCTAGCTCTCATGCTTTTGATTGGCTAAATGCTATGCATGATGAATTGTCTTCTATGTCTCATAATACTATTTGGGATCTCGTGGAGTTACCAGTTGGTTACAAACCCATTGGGTGCAAATGGGTTTTCAAAACCAAGCGTAGTCCAGATGGTAGAGTTAAGAGGTAAAAAGCTAGACTAGTAGCAAAAGGCTATAATCAAAGAGAAGGCATTGATTATAAGGATACTTTCTCGCCGGTCTCTACAAAAGATGCGTTTCGAGTTGTTATCACTTTGGTAGCTCACTTTGATTTAGAACTTCACCAGATAGACGTGAAGACGACTTTTCTGAATAGAGATCTAGCCGAGGATGTCTATATGGTTCATCTTGTTGGTTTTGTTGAAACAGGTAAGGAACATTTGGTTTGCAGACTCAAAGAGTCCATTTATGGACTGAAACAGGCATCCAGGCAATGATATTTGAAATTTGACCAGGTTGTCACTTCTTTTGGCTTCAAAAAAAATGCCTCAGATCAGTGCATTTATTTGAAGACTAGTGAGAGCAATTTTATAATTCTTGTTCTATATGTCAATGATATTCTTCTTGCTAGCAATTGTGTTAAACTTTTGACTGAAACAAAACTGATATTGAGTAGCCACTTTGATATGAAGGACCTTGGTGATGATTCAGTTGTTTTAGGCATCCAGATTTACCGTGATAGGTCAAATGGCATTCTTGGATTGTCTTAGAGAGGATATATTGAGAAGATCCTCAAACGGTTTAACATGCATTCTTGCTCCCCATGTGCTGCACCTGATCAAAAAGGCGATAAACTCTCTAATCCCAATATCCTCAAAATGATATAGAGATAGTTGAAATGGAAAAAGTCCTATATGCTTTCGCTGTTACCAGTTTAATGTATGCTCAAGTTTGTACTCGTCCCGATATTGCTTTTGTTGTTAATGCTTTAGGCAGATACTTGAGCAACCCAGGTTTGGGTCATTGGAAAGCCTTGAAAAAGGTCATGAGATATTTGCAGGGAACCAAGGATTATTTATTGACCTATAAGAAGTTTGATCAACTTTAGGTCATTGGTTATTCTGATTTTGATTTCGCAAGTTGTCCTGACGACCGAAGGTCTACTTCCGGGTCTATTTTTATGATGGCAGGAGGAGCTATTTCTTGGAAGAGTGTCAAACAGACTCTTACAACTACTTCTACCATGGAAGCAGAGTATGTCACTTGTGATGAGGCTACTTGTCAAGCTATGTGGCTAAAAAACTTAATCTCTGGCTTTCTTATTGTTGAAAGCATATCTAGGCCACTTGTGATACATTGCGACAATATTGATGCTGTGCATTTCTTTTAAAACAACAGAAGCTCTTCTCGCTCAAAGCATTTTGATATTAAATATCTGTTTGTTAGAGAGAAAATTTTGGAGTTTCAGACTCGAATTGAGCATCTTGATACAGAGAACATGTTAGCAGATCCACTAACTAAAGGCTTTACTGTTGGAGCTTTTTAGAATCATGCAGCTCATATGGGTTTACTTAAGTCTTTTGATGTTTTGGGTTAGTACGAGTCTAAAATTTTATATTTACATATTATCATTCTTATGAGATATGTATAAGATGACATCACTTTTATTATCATATCTCTTATAGCATTTTTAGATGCTTGGACCATTCTTGGATTGCATATTTCTCTTAATTGATTATGTTTTTCCATATTGATTATTCTTTATGTGAAATATAAGCATTTAACATATATGATCTACTTCCCTATCGGATACTATTTCTGCAACGCCAAAACTTATGTTTCTTAAATTGTTGGTTGACATGTGCTTTAACCATAGTTGGTATTTTAGTCTTAATGATTCTTGTATTTTTATGATTGATTAATGCTATCCAAGTGAGAGAATTGTTGAATTTCTTAAATATATATGTAACGTGAATAGCATTAATTAACAATTAAAATATTGTTTAAATCAGTAATATATATTAATTATGGAATTATGATTTTAATATAGCACTTTGCCAATTTGTGAATATTGTAATTGGGCTTTTTAGTGTGAGTGGCCCGTGTGGCGTCCCAGGGCCGATGAGGGCGGGGAGTGTCACCGGTGCAATGAGGCACGGACAAGGAGCGGCTCCTGGCATGCTTCTAAGCGGAGGGTCTGCATGAATGAACTGAATATGCACCAGAATGAGAGGGATTCAGAGACTGTGTAGGTATGGGACTACATAGTTGAGGATGGCTTAAAAGAATTGATTTGGTGTAGCCATATCAACAAGTTGCAACTTCTTTTCGGGAGCCTAGAACATAAGAACTCTATGGTTAAGCGTGCTTGACCTGGAGCAATTGTGGGATGGGTGACCTCCTGGGAAGTTTCCTAGGATGCGTGTGAGTGAGGACAAAGCACGCTGAAAAGACCCGTGTTGGTTTGTGGAGACACTCATCAATCCTGCAGGCAGTCCCGGGTCTTTACATTAATGGTATCAGAGACGGGACCTCTCCCAGTACGGTGTGGTTCGGGGACGAACCAAGCGGAAGCTGGTGGGCATGTGGCGTCCCGGGGCCGATGAGGGCGGGGAGTGTTGCCGGTGCAATGAGGCACGGATAAGGAGCGGCTCCTGGCATGCTTCTAAGCGGAGGGTCTGCATGAATGAACTAAATATGCACCAGAATGAGAGGGATTCAGAGACTGTGTAGGTATGGGACTACATAGTTGAGGACAGCTTAAAAGAATTGATTTGGTGTAGCCATATCAACAAGTTGCAACTTCTTTTCGGGAGCCTAGAATATAAGAACTCCATGGTTAAGTGTGCTTGACTTGGAGCAATTGTGGGATGGGTGACCTCTTGGGAAGTTTCCTAGGATGCGTCTGAGTGAGGACAAAGCACGCTGAAAAGACCCGTGTTGGTTTGTGGAGACACTCATCAATCTTGCAGGCAGTCCCGGGTCGTTACAAGCTTCCTCCCAAGCTTCTCAAGGAAGCTACTCACTCCCTCTCTCCTCTCTCACCCACACGGCTGCACCCTCTTTTGGAGCCAAAAGAATTGTGCTTTATTTAATTAATCCAATCTAAACTAATTTCAAAATTCAAAAGTTATCATCTTTATTTTTTTCTATTCACTTCTCTTTCTACCTTCATTTTCCTTTCAATTTTTCTCCTCCTTTTCTCTAGCTCTACCTCACGGCCAGCCCCTCTCTTAAGCCTCCACCATCACAAAATTTCAACCAAATACATTTTCTTAATCGCCTCCATCATCTAAACACTTCTCTAGTTGGTGATTCCTTGAAAAGCTTTCATCTTCACCACTTTCTTCAAGCTTCAAGGTTTTGGGTAAGGTTCTTGGTTCCTCACCCTTTTCTCTTCATTTTCGTGTTCCATGCCTTCATTTTGACCATCTATTCATTCTTTTTCAAGCCATGGTATTGATTGATTGAAGTTGGAATTTTAGGGTTCTTTCGGGTGGTGTGGCCGAAATCTCAAGGAGCTCCAAGGGGGTTTCTTTTGTTTGTTTCCTCTTAGGTAAGAGGAAGACACTCCTCCTCAACCTCTATTGGTATGAAACTTTGATTTTGTGATTGGTTATGAGAAAATCTTATTAAGGTTACTCTCTTTGTTTGTATGAGTTATATGATTACACATTATTTTAATTTGTTTAAGTTATTTGATTAATTGGTTATGCCTATTGATATATTTGGATGGATTGGAAAACTTAAAATGGAAGGAAATGACCTAGATTTTCTCTAGGAGGCTCACAGTTTTGGGGCCCTAAATTAGGGTTCTTGGTGAAAAATTTATAACAAGTGGAAGACTTAGCTAGCCAAGTGGATAATATGTGATTAATGGAATAAAAATTTAAATCCTAAAACCTAGAGAGGCTCACGGTGTTCATGGCTAAAAATGGCTCAATCATATGACTTCACACAACTATGACATTTAATTAATTAAATGAATAAGCAAGTGGATTATGTAATGGAAGGAAATTAATTTGATAACCTAAAGGAATTCTTTGGACCATAAAAACAAGTAAGGATGTGTGAGACCTGGTGAAACTTAGAAATAATTCTCTAAGTGAATATGACTAAGTTTAAAGTAAGAACCTAATAATGAAAGGAATTTCATAAGAAAAATTAAATTGAAGTGAAACTTATTTAAATGATTAATTAGGAATCAATTAGGGTTTCATAAAACGGAAAGAACCAAGAATGAAATTTTATTTAAAAACTTAGAATAATTTTCGGTTAGGATGAGATCATGAGTGTAAGTGAGAATGTTAAGTAATCTCATAATGTATCCTAAAAACGTAATGTATTAATTAAAGACTTAATGATATTTAATGTGGTTCCATGAGTTGACCAATAACATAATGATGCTTATTTTCGTCGAATTGCGACATGACATGGAAAGTGTATTATCGATGAACATATATATAATATATGCATTGAGTCATCATGCATTGTGAAAGTCCGTTGGACTGTTGTTAAGGCCGAGTTGCCTAGGAGATTGAACACACCTTAGTGCGGGTGCGAGTAGACTAGTGTAGGTCATATTGTTGACCTTGGGGATGTCGGGGTGCGGGTACCTCACAATGGAAAGTTGGTAGCTCTTCTGTCCGTGGGGCAGACCGATGCAAATGCACCAACGATCCGGACCGAGACACTGTCCTATATCGTGATCTAGTGTAGAATGTCTGTACAATGCTTGATGTGCACGTGAATAAACTGATGAATTATAGCACTTTGGCCGCGGTAGCCGAGTTGTAGACATATCTCCTGATTTTTCTCTCCGACTGTTCGTGTCTAGGTCCATGGAGTAGGATTTTGATGTTGTATGCATGTGCATAGTGAGGTCATATGTTACTTGGCATTTAATTCTTATGATAATTGAAACTTTTACTTTACTGATATATAATTGGTTGGAATTGCTTAATTGTCTATTGCTGCTATTTAATGCTTATTATTATTATTATTACTTTTGAAATGCTATGTGGGCGCCTTGCACCATTTTGTTTCTTGCTGCTATAATTGGTAATGATGGTAGGATGTCTTACCTCTTTCCTGTGTTTCTATTATTTTTGCCTGTATTTATGTTTCATTGAAGACGTGGGCAAGGAGGGTGAAGCTCACAAATTCCCCGGCTTCTGGCCCGATCGTGACTAGTACCGACTATTGGATCATGGCGGCACGCCCACGCGGATTTTTAGGCTATATGTGTTTGACCTTCCTCGGAGGGCCAGACTACTAGCACATTAACCTAAAATTCAATCGCTGTATCTATGAGGGGGATATGTCAATTTCGTTGGCTTGGGGGCGTCATGATCATCCCATCTTCTCTGGCAGCGTCAGCTTATGTTTGGAGCTTTACTTGCCCATTAGGGAGATGTGGAGTGATCGTTATTACACCCCACAAGAGGATTCTTTCATTTCCACTGCTCGAGCCCCGGCCCATAACTCAATGGCTCCTATGTGGGTCTCTTCTGATGAGGAAGACCCTAAGGAGGACCCTGAGGAGGATCCCGAGGAGGATCCTGACACGGTTCCTTCTCATCTCAGAGACTGATACTGTTGGTAGCTACTGATAGCTATCAATGTTTATTTTTGGGGCCTGATGTTTTATTATTTTGGTGGGCTGTATATGTATGATCCTTTGGGCAGGTATAGCTCTGCTTTTTGTACATCGGGCTTGTAATTAAACAAATTTGATATAATTATACACACACACACACACACACACACACACACACATATATATATATATATATATATATATATATATATATATATATATATATATATATATATGAATATGCAATGTTGATCAAATGTATGCCTTACTTCTGTCTTGCCCTTTAATGCCATTTGTGTTTCATCACTACATTTTATTAATTATAAAAAAAAATAGTTACCATTTTACTTATGCAACTTTAATCAGACAAATGAAATCATAATGAAATGAACTGGGTCTTAACTTTATTTTTATTTTTCGCATTGTAAATGACAATGTGACGTTCCTTCCCAAAAAAGGGCATTACACTAGGTGGAGTGAGGCAAAGTGGTGGTGAGGAACGACGGCTGTGGTGGTGAGGTAGAGTGGTGGTGGTGAGGAACGTGATGGTGGGGGATAGTTTTTTGATCTTGATGGGTTTCAGTTGTTGGGTTGTTTGTTTTCTAGGAATGAAAGTGGAGGGTGTTATATCCTAACACTGATATCTAGATAAATCCTAGATATACAGAGATATATAAAGATAAATAGTATTAAAGACGTCACTTCTACATACTAACTAATACATATATCCATAATCACAGTGAGTAATTATAGAAAGCCTTAAGAGAATACAGAAAAACTTAAACTCATACATATATATATACAACACTTGCCACAAAAGGGCATATTGTAATACATACTACTTAAAACATACAAAACAAATATAAACTTATACATGATCTTTGTCCACTAAAGCATATAAAAACTATACTAGTATTCAAGCTTCATCTTCATTCCCTTAAAAGGGTCTTTACCTAGATTTACATGGAAGAACAACTGGGGTGAGAATTACAATTCTCAGTAAAATCAATTCCAATACCAGCTAGCCATAACATTGTTTAACAAATATAACAATTACTATAACTACTAACATAGGAGTTTCCTTTACTAATTCTCATAACTGCACACTACCTGTATAGTGTGATCTAAATCGATAGCCTACATACTGTTAGATATAAACAACTGTCCATACAATTGTAAATACTAACAACAATAGACAATACCCATACAACTATCCGTCAAAATGCAATGAGTATGATATGTAGTATGATTATGCCTAAGAAGATCCTAAAGATATGCTTGTGCAATGTTTTATTTTGAAATACATGCAGGGGATGATTTCAAAAACTAAGAAGTTCATTAGGAACTGGTTTAGTATTTTCCCATGGCGAATAAGGTATCTCCTCACATCACACATATCCTGGCATGCTGAGATGTCTGGTCTAAGTCCTGATTCCGAAGAACCTTATGGACCCCTACTTATCTCCTTTGACCTTGGCACTAACGAAATATCAGGGTTATGTCCTTCCTTAATTGAGTCTATCAGACACCCTTCAATCTCTCTTAGCCTCCATGAATGCTATCAAAGGATACTCACTAAGATCAATACTACTAGACCATTTTCATTTGCATACATACATACTTATATCTAAACACCACTTCATCACTCATAACTCTTAAGTGACCTCTATGCAACACTATGTTTCTAAGATGTTAGATACTTACCTATGGCAAACCATTACTCTTGGTTGCACTAAGGTTCTCATAAGTTTCACATACAAGCTAGATTAACTAACTAGTGTGTAAAAAGTGTAGTGTTATGTTTACCTCTTACATAAACACCATCTTAACTTTCCTATAGACTCAACTCATCCTAGTGAAGGAGCCTATCTTAGCTAATGCCTCATTTAATCTTGCTTAAGGAAACAAATGAGCATTTCACTATACTTTGCATACTTAATGAATGCAACAAGCTTACAAGTCAACATTTATCCTATTATGTATTCTACAATGCACAAAGTCCCATTTAACTAGAGACTTAGCATATAACATCCTCTCTTTGGAACTAAATACACAACTTTATCCCCACTTAAGTGAATCTAACTTGAAATGGTTCTTACTTACAACTCATTGTTGCTTAAGGTTCTAAGTATCTTTCAAAGGTAATCCATTTCTCTTAGATATCCTAAGGCTCATACCTTCCTTATCCTTACTAGAGTAAATCCTATAATCCATCCTAGTATGCTCATCTCCATTGCACCATCTCATCACATCTTGAGTGATATCTAATACAACACTAGGTTGCCTATGGTACTATGTCCTTATCTAGGGCAAACCACCTCTTTTGGATGCTTAAAGCCTAAGCATTCTCATTCCTTCTATGTGATAATTTTCCTCTTGAAAATATCCTCATTTGTGCCAACACACTTTAGGAAACATCTATTAATGATCTCATCTAGTCCATAACCTCAAAACATCCAAAAATGACATTTTTAAAGATTCTAACCTCAGACACGGACCATGTCTGATTACACGCCCCCAGTGTCTTCGGACATAGGCCATGTCTGATTATACGCCCCCCGTGTCTTGCTCTGTGAGCACTGTTCACAAATTTCAACTAGCAATGAGGGACACTACCCCCTACCCCCTCGTGTCTTCGGACACGGGCTATGTTTCTCAACCAGAACATACTGCAACTCGTTCTGCAGAATCATGGCACTGTTCCATGATTCAAAACTTACTTCTAATCATCTAAAAATTGGTTTCTTAGTGATTTCTAACACTCATCCATGTCCCTAAACTTGTTGTAATTTAAATACAACCTATGGATTCTCTTAGGCAAAGATTTAGGTCCAAAACCACAAAACTACAACCATTGTCCAATTCTTAAATCTATAGATTCTAATTGTTGATCTTGAACCATAAATGACTCTATTAAGTTTACTAAGCTTAAACTAACTTAACCTAGTCCTTGGAATCAAGAGCCAAGCCAATAACATAGATTTGACTCTCCAAACCCCTATTTCTATTCATAGAAAACCTAAGTTCAATCAAGATGAACTAAGGAGAAAGATGAATAGAAACCCCTTACCTCTTGATTGGATGATCAATCTTCAAGCTCTATGCTTTGATTTTGATCTTCCCTTGGCCTTCCTCTCCTTCGTCTTCTTCCTCTTCCTTTCTTCCCCTTTCTCTCTACTCTTCCTTCATTTTCTTCTTCTCTGTTTTTCTTTTCTTTCTTTTGCAGCTTCTGCTGCTTATACGTGAGAGAGAGAGAAATGAGAGAATGATCATTATGCCCTTAGGATATTTTACTAGAACTTCCTTATCTGCTAAGAACACTCGAATTATGATAATTCAAGTTTTCCAGCATCCAACAACTTTAGAATAAATCATAAGATTCATCTAAATTATTGTTTCACCATTTTCATGATTTTTTATATCTGCTGGTAGTCAATTCGATATTAAATACATAAACAGTATGTCAAAAAATACTAAACTAACTCAAATTCTCTTGAAACTTTAACTATATCTTACTTAACTCATTTATGACCTAGAAACAAACCCTCTATGTTTATTTCCCTTCACATAGCAATTTATGCTATTATCTGAGTCATTTTAAGTTACTTTTTGTAACACCCCCTTAGGGCATCACATTTACGGAAAAACAAGTTACCAAATTTTACCAAGTTATAAAAATTACTAATATTATTTGTATGTTTTTCAAATATTTTTCTTTGCGGATAATTAAAACTAACAATTTAAATAAATTTTAAAATATACCAAATTAAAATAATTTACATTACATATATACCAAGTTCTAATACTTTAAAACATCCAGTTTTGTTTTCAAAAAAACTATATATGTACTACAACCCAAACATAAACTAACCTAGTACCCACATCTAGTCAGAAGGGTACTCATCCAGATTCTACTCCGGATCTTTCTCAGACTCCTCAGAAGACAATAACCTCAGATGGGTCGCAGGGCTACGGACTGGAGTCCTTGCAGAAGAAACAATTGAATCCTTTGTAGGAGTAACACGACGAGTACTCCACAAAAACTCCATAGGCATAGTAAAACGTAAATGCATAAAAGCACTAAAAGAAAATATAGGGACCCCATGAAAAGTCCTTCTAAGGGTAATAGACACCCCCCAATATACACCATGCAATCCTCATCAGTATCATAACGCCAAACATTTGTGCCACCTCTAAACAACACTTTCACATATCCCAGAAAATCCCTCGATGCCATCACAACAGACAAACAAACTAACCCAAATAGAAATGAGGCAATCCGTCCTCCTATTCCTCTTCACACTCTTTATCAAATATACAAGTAAACAGAATAACATAGCAAAGAGGTGAGATCCCCTACATCAATACCATCATGGCAGTAAAAAGACAGTAAAATAACATACTATTCATACACATCAGTTACTAGATATATTCATAACATCACATAATCATTGTATTGAATAGCAAATAATGAATACAACACATGTATATATATATCACAATAAAATGTTGACTGACTATGCACATGTACAATGAACTAATTTCCTACTCCATAGAACTAAACTCAATTTTGGAGAGAATGATCCAGAAGATATGTTGGTATATCGGCCGCCTCAGACCAAGTGCTATTATTTCTCAACATGCACATCAGGCATTATACACAACATTTTACGCCAAATCATGAATAGAATAATGTTTAGTTAAGATCGTCAGAGCATTGCTCAGTTACCACAGCCCAGTGGAGCTACCTACTGTCCATTAGTGGAATATCTGTACTCCTACGCCTCCTAGTTCAACAAGTGAACAACACTACGCGATTTGCACCTGCACTTAGATGTAATTCAACTCCTAGGCAACAATAGCCTTAACAGACACCGTCTGTTTGATAAATGCATGTCTAATGACTTAATGCACATTATAGGCTACTATCGGTCACAAACACACAGTGATATATTCGGGTCCAGTATATCGGCCCGATAGTAAAACTTGTTGTTCCTCTCAATCGCGTAGCATTTTTATCGCATTTTCACAATCGTGAAAAACTTCTGTTACATTTTCAAATCACGTAACAATTTTTTAATGTTTTCTCAATCGCTTAGGGATTTTAATTTTCTTAATCGTGTAGCTAAAAATTACCATTTTTAAATCGCGTAGAGGTTTTTCTATGTATTTTCAATCACGTAAAACATTTTCTCAATATTCTAAGCTCAAATTAAAACTTTTCTTATTTAATATCAAAATTAGACTTTATTTCCATTATTTCCCTATTAAATCACTTTTAAACAATATTTCTAATATTTTTCTAAAAATCCATATTATTTTAATTTTAAATAAAATCCTTTTCCATTTAATTTATTAAAAATTCATTTCAATAAAATACTTGAAAATCCTAAATTATTTCTTAGTCCTAAATTCCTTCTAATGGCCGAAAATTACATTTTAATTAGTGATAAAAAATATTTTTATTTTTATTTTGTAATTCCTTAATTAAATTTATTACCAATAATCCTTTAGATTACTATTTGATAAAAAAAATTTGAAATGGATTCTCCTTTGGAGGGCTTAGAGGCCGTGAGCCTCAATGGCTATTGGAGGCAAAATTCCTTTTCTCACAAGCATGATTTATCACATATAACATATTTTAAGCATCAAAATTCTACTCTAACAAGTTCATGCATAATATCAAAACACTAAATCACATAGGATAAATAATTACAAACCACACAAATCACACACAATTTCGTGTCCCTCACCATCACAAGTGGTTGATGAGGTTAATCTCCCTCTTACCTTGTATGTAGCTTCCTAAGCTCCTTGTTTGATCCTTTTTATCAACTTTCTTCACCAAGTGATTCTTAAAAACCAAAGCAAACACAAAAAAAAAAAAAAACATCTAAGGTTAGAGCAAGACAACCATAGATCAAATATGGTCTTGGAATTTGAAGAATCAATCAAGAAACCAAATTTCAAGAATTTTACCTTGAAACCCTAGAACTTGGATCCAAAAATCAAGCTTGAAGATGACGGAATCAAGTCTTGATCACAACTTCAAAGTTGTTTGGAATGGTGTTTAGGACTAAGTGGTATGATTTGTTTGAATTATGAGTGATTGGAAAGTGTTTTTGGGTGAGGAGGCCATGAGCTAGAGGGGAGAAAATGAGAGAAGAATGTGTTAAGTTTTTGAGAGAAAAGATGATAGCTTTTTGCATGTAATAGAAAAATGAATTTAGTCACTTTTGGAGCTAAATTGTCGTAAGATAGGAGAGAAAAGAGTATGATAATTTTGACCACTTTCAACCCTTCACAACCATTGATTCAATCAATGGTGGACATCCAAGGCTTCTATACTAAGCTTGCTCCCACAACCATTTATTAGATCAAGGGTGGATATGCAAAGCTTCTCCTCCAAGCTTGTTTCTAATTGGTTTATCATAAAGGTGTCATAGCCACCTTCTTTGACCAAGCTAGATATTTCCAGATATTTTTTAAAACTATTATCCAATGGATAATAGCTACTGCTAGTTATTATCCAATGGATAATAACATTACACAATGGATAATAACTTTATCCAATGGATAATAAAAACTCAAATAAAGAAAATTTCTGTCAACTGTTCCCGGTTTCGAGTTTAGTAAGTTCCCCCGGCCCCACATTAACAGTTCAAAACTTTTCGGTCTGGGAAAATTTTTTATTTTTCTGGGTCCGCCTCAAACACACATACAGCTCAAAATAATATTAAAATAATTAAAATAATTTTAGAATTCCAAAAATTCACAAAAATTCACAAATATTATAAAACTCATAAATATCCAGAAAAACAAAAAATTGAGGTGTTACACTTTTCAACTTCTGTGTTACAACTAAGTGCCTAAACGAACTCAGTTTGTCACAAAACTTGACAGACATATTAAACAAGTAATATGCTACCTTTTGTAAACATATACAAGTCTAACATGTTACTAAGGGTATTATATTTCTCCCCTCCTTTTTAAAATTTTGTCCCCAAAATTGCTCACCTCATGCAAACAACTTCGCGTAAACTCTCTTAACATGGAATTCTTACCACCATGTAGTCCTTTTTCAGCACCAACTTCTCCCATCTGCACCTCTATCAAAGGAAATATGCTTATCTCTAAGCTCTAGACCCCTCTGATTGTGGATGGTAAGCTGTACTAAAACATAACTTAGCTTTGAACTCCTTCTTATAAGGCTTTCCAAAACCAGATGTGAATCTTAAATTTCTTTTAGACACTACATTCACTGGAATTCCATGCATCCTAGCTATTTCTTTCAAAGTAGTTGAACTACCTTATCTAGAAAATAACTAGCTCTACTTGGCAGAAAATGGAAAGGTTACTTAATCTATCCACCCTTACCTGCAGCTTAACATATTCTGCTATGTTCTTTAACATACTAGACCACTAAACATCTTTCTTAACTATTGAAAAACCTTAGTAGCCTCTAGATAGATGGTACACTTTCTCTTGTAAGCTCCCTCTGGGATCCCTTTCTTGATTTTTGACCCTCTTAGATAGCAAAGCCTATCTCTAAACTTCATCATTCCCTCTTAGTCATAACAAAATCCTCTAAGATTCCTTTGAAGATCAGCTCACTCTTGTCCCTTAGAGTTTCATTCTCCCTCTGAGCTTCTAAAAATATGAATCCTTAGGTCTCTTACTATGTCCACCTTGCTCACTGAGAGACTATCTGGGATCATAGTCACCGCGAGACTTAAATTCTCGAAACTCAAGAATTTCACTCCCTCTTGGACTATCATCTGGGACACCTGTAAGAATTTCCTACCTAGTGCATCAACCACTACTTTGGTCTTACCCGAATGATATCATAACTTAAGGTTATAAACCTTGAAAAACTCCATCCATCTATTCTGCTTCATGTTCAGCTTCTTCTGATCAATAAGCATTCTTGCGCTATCATGATTGCTGAGCACCTCGAACTAGACTTCTCATGAGTTATGTCTCCATAATTGTAAGGCAAACACTATTGTGGCAATTTCTAAATCATACCTAGGGTAGTCCTTCTCGTGCAGGTTTAACTGCCTTGATGCGTAGGCATCTACTTACCTCTTATGCATCTGAACACATCCCTAGTCCCTTCTTCGAAGTATCACTAGGTACCTTAAAGTTTTCATGGGAATATGGAATTACCAACATTAATGTAGTAATCTACCTCCTCTACAACTATTGGAAACCATACTCACTCTCTAGAGTCCACTACTGAGTACTACCTTTCTTGGCTGACCTAATCTGGGTAGCACTAACTGAGAAAGTCCACTGATAGACTCTCTAACCTTGGTTACAACGATTGCTCTTCCTATTGTACCTCTGCTTAAACTTTACTAGGGTTCTTTGCAATTTCTTCCTTGAGAAATTACATAGCCCTTAAACTGTACTACTTGTAACCCAAAACTGACTTTTGGCTAACTTGGCACTTAACCATCTTCTTTCTAAAAGTTTCCAAAAATCACCTTTGATATACTTTTCATATCCTTTCGTAATCTTGGAAAACCCTAAGAAATCTACTATTCTTAACTTTACTTCTCTGACAACCAGGTCTTGGATCATATTGTGAGAAAATTCAAAGCTTCTCTCAACTGATCTACCCGATCATCCTTTCTAGATAAAGACATTTAGTCTTGATAGTTCCTTTGTTCGACTGCCTAACATAAACACAATCTCACATTTAAACTAAACTAGAACATAACATCATTTGTCTCTCTTAGCAACTAAATTGTACTAACTAGTAGAGCTGGCAAAACGGGTTCAACCCGTCGGGTTAACCCGCCAACCCGTCATTTTTTTGCGGGTTGGGTTCAAAGATTGAACCCATATTTTTTTTCCATCCCGCATAACCCGCCCCGCATAACCCGCGGGTTAAGCGCGGCGGGGGCGGGTTGGCCCTGTGGGTTGGCTCTTTTTAAAAAAAAAAATGATAAGTAATACTATAAATGAAAAACTCTTTAAATGTTATATAATTTATGTTTGAATATTTAATTAGACTATTTTAAAAATTATATTTTAGATATGTGGTTTGTAATTTTTTACCATTATTATTTATTATTTTTTTATAGTATTTATTAATTTTTTATATAATTTTTTTTATTTTTTAGGCGGGTTAAGCCAGTTGACCCGCCAACTCATCTATTTTTTCTCATTTTATCTTTTATGCGGGCCAACCCGCTAACCCGCCAACTCGCCTTAAACCGGGTGGGTTAGCTCTTCAAACCCATTTTTTAAAATGGGCCAACCCACCCCACCCCGCCCCGCCCCGCATTTTAGCGGGTTGAAGCGGGTCGGGGCGGGTTGGCCCATTTTGCCAGCTCTACTAACTAGGTAAGCAAACTAGATTTACAAAGTAAACCAACATGATTTACAAAGTAAACCAACATGATTTACAAAGTAAATCCATACTCTCCTTATACACACCTTAAAAGATTTCTCTTTACATGTGCTTTTACCTCATACCAAGTTGGAAGATTTCATCACCTCCGCTACGCACTCTGATCTATATTCTGCTTGCGCATCTTGGTACCTTGGAGTTTGATTTACCTCTTTCTTTTCAGGTTGCTCATCTTGAAAGCACCCTACTCAAACTTATCGTCACCCCAAGATACCACTTGAACTTGTGTTCCCATATCTGATAAAAATTGAGACCAAGAGGCACCCTCACTGATCTTAACATTTGATCTTTTCCTCTTTGGGGAACCTTCTAACTCTTGTTCCACCGTGGCTCTGAGATTATCTGCTTCTGCAGCTCTACACTTACTGACTAGAGCAAAGAAATCCTTAACCTCATTTTGCTTCGCAACTCTTCTAATGCCCTTTCCAAGTTCTACTTCAAATTTCACTCACTTCCAGCCTTCATTTGGATTGGACATAAAATAAGAAAAGAACTCATGACATTCCTTGAATTGCTCCGCATACAGGTCCTTAGTAATATCCCCTTGCTCAGACTTAAGAAATTTCCAAATTTCTCTTGCCTTCCTTAGGCTTCTTACTATGTCCACCTTGCTCACTGAGAGACTATCTGGGATCATATTCACTGCGAGACTTAAATTCTTGAAACTCAAGAATTTCACTCCTTCTTGGACTATCATTTGGGACACCTGTAGGAATTTCCTACCTAGTGCATCAACCACTACTTTGGTCTTACCCGAATGATATCATAACTCAAGGTTATAAACGTTGAAAAACTCCTTCCATCTATTCTGCTTCATGTTCAGCTTCCTCTGATCAATAAGTATTCTTGCGCTATCATGATTGCTGAGCACCTCGAACTAGACTTCTCATGAGTTATGTCTCCATAATTGTAAGGCAAACACTATTGTGGCAATTTCTAAATCATACCTAGGGTAGTCCTTCTCGTGCAGGTTTAACTGCCTTGATGCGTAGGCATCTACTTACCTCTTATGCATCTAAACACATCCCTAGTCCCTTCTTCGAAGTATTACTGGGTACCTCAAAATTCTTATGGGAATATGGAATTACTAACACTAATGTAGTAATCTACATCCTCTAAAACTATTGGAAACCATACTCACTCTCTAAAGTCCACTACTGAGTACTACCTTTCTTAGCTGGCCTAATCTGGGTAGCACTAGCTGAGAAAGTCCACTGATAGACTCTCTAACCTTGGTTACAACGATTGCTCTTCCTATTGTACCTCTACTTAAACTTTACTAGGGTTCTTTGCAATTTCTTCCTTGAGAAATTACATAGCCCTTAAACTGTACCACTTGTAACCCAAAACTAACTTTTGGCTAACTTGGCACTTAACCATCTTCTTTCTAAAAGTTTCCAAAAATCACCTTTGACATACTTTTCATATCCTTTCGTAATCTTGGAAAACCCTAAGAAATTTACTCTTCTTAACTTTACTTCTCTGACAACTAGGTCTTGGATCATATTGTGAGAAAATCCAAAGCTTCTCTCAACTGATCTACCTGATCATCCTTTCTAGATAAAGACATTTAGTCTTGATAGTTCCTTCGTTCGACTGCCTAACATAAACACAATCTCACATTTAAACTAAACTAGAACATAACATCATTTGTCTCTCTTAGCAACTAAATTGTACTAACTAGGTAAGCAAACTAGATTTACAAAGTAAACTAATATGATTTACAAAGTAAATCCATACTTTCCTTATACACACCTTAAAAGATTTCTCTTTACATGTGCTTTTACCTCATACTAAGTTGGAAGATTTCATCACCTCCGCTACGCACTCTGATCTATATTCTGCTTGTGCATCTTGGTACCTTGGAGTTTGATTTACCTCTTTCCTTTCAGGTTGCTCATCTTGAAAGCACCCTACTCAAACTTATCGTCACCCCAAGCTACCACTTGAACTTGTGTTCCCTTATCTGATAAAAATTGAGACCAAGAGGCACCCTCACTGATCTTAACATTTGATCTTTTCCTCTTTGGGAAACCTTCTAACTCTTGTTCCACCGTGGCTTTGAGATTATCTGCTTCTGCAGCTCTACACTTACTGACTAGAGCGAAGAAATCCTTAACCTCCTTTTGCTTCGCAACTCTTCTAATGCCCTTTCCAAGTTCTACTTCAAATTTCACTCACTTCCAGTCTTCATTTGGATTGGACATAAAATAAGAAAAGAACTCATGACATTCCTTGAATTGCTCCGTATACAGGTCCTCAGTAATATCCCCTTGCTCAGACCTGAGAAATTTCCAAATTTCTCTTGCCTTCCATAACTCAAGGGAATAATACTTGTCTAGGAGAGTAGCTCTAAACACCTACCAGGTGATTCGAGTACCAACCTCTTCTAGTAACCTCTCTATTTCATCTCAACAGCTTTCAGCTTTTCCTACTAACCCTTATGAAGAAAGGTCACCTTTTATCCATTAGCACACACCATGACCTTAAGGATCTCTTCCATCATATGAAGCCATCGTTCGGCTCTAACTGAACTAAACTCTCCCTTGAAAAATGAATGAGTAACTTTCCTGAACTTTGAGAAATACTAATCTCTCATAAGTTCATTCTCGTCCCGCAACTTACTACGCGAGTCCTATTTTGTCACTTTTGGTAGATTTCTACAATTGGCAGTCTGCTTTCTCAAAACAGTAGCTATTTCTCTAAGAGCTCTAGTTATCTCCTCCTTTACTAGTCTCCTAATCTCATAGGTTCGCTCAGTAGTTGCCATAGTTTCCCGTACACGCAGTATAATACATATTAAGTTAGCTAGGCTCAATATTATGTAACGGTGCGACAGTAAGTGTAACGCCCTGGTTTTCTTTTATTTTTGGATTATCTGTGATTTCTGTGATGTTGTGAATTTTTGTGATTTTTGTGAATTATTTGAATTATTTGATTATTTTAATATTAATTTCAAAAAAATTTGGACTGTTGAAAAGGGGTTGGGGGATCTTACAAAACCCAAAATCGGAGTTTTTGAAGTTTTAATTGTCTGAGATTTTATCTGGCAAATAAAATTTGAGTACGCTCTATTATCCATTGGATAATAAATATTGGTTTTGTTAACTATAACTTTTGTCCATTGGATAATAGCTTTTCGTAAAGATCTAGTAGATTGTTTATATCTAGTCACCTTTATGACATCATCCATATGACATCACTCACATGACATCACCTTTTGACATTTTGGACCAATAGGAAGGAAGTTTCCTAAGGAAGCTTTGAGGAAGCTTGTTGGAGAAGCTTTGGACACCCTCCCAAGGAAGGAAGTGCACGGCCAAGGGAAGCCAAAAAGCTTCTAGAGTAAGCTTCCATTTAACTCATTCTTATCATTTCCATTCATCTTTTAACAACCAAAAAGCTATACACTTTTCTCTCTCACTTTCTTCTCTCTTTTTCTCTCCACCAAGCTCACGGCCACACCCTCAAACTCACTCTCTAATCTTCTTTAATTTCAACTATCCACATTTCTTGAATCCAAACCTCATTCTAAGACACTTTGGTGTTGTGATCTTGACCTTATTCATCCATTTTCAAGTGTTTCTTCAAGTTAGGGCTTGAAAGCTTGTAAGGTGAAATTCCTCCATCTTCATCTTTCTTTTCATTTCACTTTCTAAGACCATGATTTTGATCCATGGTCATTCTATTCCAAGCTTTAGATGTTGATATCTTTTGCATGTTGTTTTCATTTTTCAAGAGCCTCTTGGAATAGAAAGTTTGATTCAAGAAGACATCCAAGAAGTGGTTGGCCATCATCTAAGGTAAGAGGGAGATTACTCTCATCAACCTTTCATGGTGACGAGAAACAAATTATTGTATTGAAAGTGAAGAACCCATGTGAGGGTTGTTCATTTGGTTGTATGGATTTTGGTGGTTTAGTACTTATTTGCCTTGCATAATTTTATAGTTTGATGTTATGCAAAACCTCGGTTGAATAGGAATTTTGGTGATTCAAATATGTTGTATGGTTGGAATCTTGTTGATGAGGATGAAAATTTAGAGGCCCAAGGACCTTAGGGCTCACGACCAAGAGACCCTAATTAGGGTATCTAAGATAAAACTTTTGTGTGGATTTAGAACTTAGATGCTTAGGTGAAAAAAGAATTGGATTAAGGGTTTTTAATAATGAAGGAGTGATAAAACAAGTTTTAATCATTTATAAGAGAAGGATTTGGGCCTTTGAGTGAAAAAATATGCTTGAGAGAGAGACAATAAAAACTTACGGTACTTTTAGGGTTTAGGGAAAGGAAAAGAATCTATGAGATTAAGACAATATGGTTCTTTTTATGTTCTTCGTGAAAAATATTAAGAGGTATTACCTAGAGGAGCCTAGCTAGAAGAGTTTTGTAATTAAAGGTAATATCTATAGTGATCCTTGAAAGTTTTAAATATTAAGCTTAATAGTGAAATAAAAGTTTACATGTTAGGAAAATTCGTGATAAATTTTTATGTAATTGGAGAACAATGATTTCTGAATTATGTGATTAAGATGCTTGCGTTTGAAAAACAACAACCTTTTGTTGTTGGACTCTCGAACGAGACCCAAAAATGTAAACGATTGGCTTGGCTCATAAGTAGATCATGTTTATGGAAAATGATGATATTAATATGTGCGCATGCATTGAGTCATTGATCATGTATTGTATCGACGATGTCAGTTGAGACTTATTTCCTGGGAGTTGAATCACACCTTAGTGCGGGTGCGAATTGTGTAGTGTGGTTCACTTGTTGAACTTGGATGCGTTGGGGCACAAGTATCCCACAAGTGGCCAGTTAGTAGTTCCATTGGGCTGTGGTGACTGAGCAACGCACTGACGATCTCGACCAGACACTTCTATTCACGATCTGGTGTAGACTGTATTATATAAACCATGTTACACAAATTGAGAAACTATAGCACTTTACTTGGGGCTGATGAGATACAGACATGTCTTCTAGATCATTCTCTCTGAAATTGTGTTTAGCTCCATGGAGTAGGAATTGATCCATTGTACATATGCATAGTCTGTCTGTATATCATTGTGATATTTTATATCTGCTAAATTATCTGATACTTGATGCCATGACTACAATTATTGTTCTTTATTTTTTCTATGCTGTCATGTTGGTATTGATGTAGGGAATCTCACCTCCTTGTTATGTTATTCTGTCTTATGTGTACCCGTTGATAAAGACTAAAAGGAAGACAAAGAAGATTGTAACTTTCCTGTTGTTTTGTTTTTCTGTGATGGCGACTAGAGGAGAGTTTGTTAGTTTCGTTAGAGTTCAGTTCCATGGAGGTACGGATGCTTGGCGTATCGACTGGGATACTGAACGAGTTAGATATGCAGCAGATGTGACCCTGTCTGTTCGTAGGACTAGAGATGTTTTTCTCGGTGCGTCTGGAGTTCGTTATGCCTATCAGGGAGTTGGGTGATTTGCATTACACCCCAAGGGAAGACCCGGACTCTATGGTGTCATATGCTAGGACACCTGTCTGTGAGTTCTTACCCCGGCTGAGGGATTTGTCCTGTGAGGAGTCTGAGGAGGAGGACCCGATGGAGGATCCATAGGAGGATCCAACAGAGGATCCAGTGGGGGACCCTACTCCCTAGGCATACAGACTTGTGCTAGTTTATATTTTGTCAAATGGTTGTATATGTCTTTTGAGTACAAACCTAGTGTGTTTTGGGTGGATTGTGATCCATGCCACTTATGTATATTCTTTTTAGTGTGTATTAGTCACTAATTACATCTTGTGCTGTTTATGTTTATTTTTAAGTTTATGCCTTTGAGAAAGAAAATTTGAAATCTGTTTTTTTAAGATTAAACATTTTCCACGTTTGTTAAGTTTTGAAGTTTCAATGAGAAAATGTGATACCCCAAAGGAGGGGTGTTACATTAGTTGGTATCAGAGCCCAAGTTTGAGTTTTTTAGGGTTTGTGGTTAAGTTTGTCTTACTTATGTTGTGTGATTCTCTGTGTTTGGTTTCTGAAAGGAGACAAAATTATTTGAAATGATTTCACCTAACTTTCATTGTGTAATGTTTAGTCTGACTTCAAAGGAACATGATGGCTTGTGGCTGAAATGTATGTATGGACCTTGGACGAGACAACGAGAGTATGACTGCAGTAGCAGAGGTGATGTAGAGGATGACAGATGTTATAGTGCAACAGAACCAAAGAGCTGCCCAACAACAAGAAGCTACTGCTGAAACTCAGAATTTGACAAAATTTCGCCGCAACAATCCACCATAATTCAAATGAGAATTCAATTCAGAGAAAGCAAGCCTTTGGATCAAAGAGTTGGAGAAGATATTCAGAGGAATGAGGTGTACTGATGCTCAGAAAGTAACCTATGCTACCTTTATGCTTGTTGGAGATGCTGAAGATTGGTCGGCAGGAGCCCAACGATTGATGGAAGCTGAGGGAACAGTGATCACCTGGGAAGTCTTCAAGAACAAGTTCCTGGAGAAGTATTTTTTGGCCAGTGCGAGGCATATGGAAAGAAATGGAGTTTTTAGGCCTAAAACAAGGAAGCATGTTGGTCAGTGAGTATGCTTCTAGGTTTGAAAGCTTGTCAAAGTTCTCAAGGTATTTCCAGCTACAGCCTGATGAGGAGTGGAAGTGCCGTAAGTTCGAAGAAAGATTAAGGCACGACTTGAAAAGAGCAGTGTTGCCTTTGGGAATTGATCAGTTCCTAACCCTTTTGGACAAGTGTCGCAGGATTGAGGAGTTGGATCAATCACGAGAAACAAGAAACCGTAACTTTGGACCCTCTCGATTCCAAAAGGAGAGGAATTCCAGAGGCAATCATTTTCAGCAAAAGCCATATTTGAGGCCGCTGGGGAATCAATCTCAGCAACAATCACATGGAGGAGGTTTTGATAGCCACAAGTTTAGTCAGACCATGGCATCATCACCAAAATGCTTCAGGTGTGGAAAGGACCACTTGACAAAGGAGTGTACAATCAAGGGGATCATTTGTTTCAGATGTGGGAAGCCTAGACATATCTCAAAGGATTGCAATCAACCCAAGGTGGAGCCCTCTATTAACAATGTATATGCTGCAAGACCTCAGTTGGGAGGAAGGGTTTACACTATGAGTGGAGCGAAAGTCTCCCAATTTGAAGATCTAATTAAGGGAGATTGTGCTATAGGAGGTAATCTTTTAACTCTACTGTATGATTCAGGGACGACCCATTCTTTTATTGCGTATAATTGTGTGCAGTGATTAGGATTATCTGTGTCTTCCTTACTTTTTGATTTGAAGATTTCTACTCCCACTATTAAACTCGTTGTTAGTGCTCAAGTTTGTTTGAACTGTCGTATTTCTGTGGAAGGTTGAATCTTTTTGGTTAATTTGATTTGTTTGCCTCTTTCTCAAATAGACGTTATTCTAGGAATGAATTGGTTATCTTCTAACTATATCCTATTAGACTGTTCCAATAAAATCTTAGTATTTCCTGATTCTGAGATTCCTGGATTTATAATTGCTAACCAAATCAAAATTTTCTTGAGGGAAGGAGCTCAAGGATATATGCTTTTGTCTTCCTTGGAGGTCAAGGGTGAGACCAATATGAATGCTATTCCTATGGTCAATGAGTTTCCTGAAGTCTTTTCTGATGATATACCTAGACTACCACCGGAAAGAAAGGTATAATTTTTTATCGATCTTATGCCAGGATCTGGTCCTATATCTATGGCACCATATCAAATGTCGCCATTAGAGTTAGCCGAACTCAAGAAGCAGTTGGAGGATCTATTGGAGAATAAGTTTGTGAGACTTAGTGTTTCACCAAGGGGGGCCCCAGTGCTATTGGTCAAGAAGAAGGATAGAACTTCTCAGTTATGTGTGGACTATCGTCAGTTAAACAAGATTACAATCAAGAACAAGTATCCACTTCCGAGGATAGAAGATTTAATGGATCAACTGAAGGGAGCTGTTGTTTTCTCCAAAATTGATCTACGTCCTGGCTATCATCAGATTCATGTGAAAGTAGAGGATGTTCCGATGATGGCTTTTTGGACGCGTTATGGGCATTATGAGTATCTTGTGATGCCGTTCGGAGTGACAAATGCTCCTACTGTATTCATGGATTACATGAATCAGATCTTTCATCCTTATCTAGATAGATTTGTTGTTGTTTTTATTGATGACATTTTGATCTATTCTCGAAGTCAGGAGAAACATGCCGAACATCTCAGTATGGTTCTTCAGATTCTGAAGGAAAAGAAGTTATATGCTAAGCTGTCTAAATGTGAGTTTTGGTTGGAGGAGGTTCAGTTTTTGGGTCATGTGATTTCAAAAGAAGGAATTACAGTAGATCCATTGAAAGTGGAGGCAGTTCTTAAATGGGAAAGACCAAAGACTGTAACAGAAATTCGTAGCTTTGTGGGATTAACGGGCTATTATCGAAGATTTATTGAAGGATTCTCTAAGATAGCAGGACCTCTCACCTAGCTTACAAGAAAGAATCAAGCTTTCGCATAGACAGATGCATGTGAAGAGAGTTTTCAAGAGTTGAAGAGACGGTTGACTACTTCACCGATACTGATCCTACCCGATCCCAATGAACTTTTTAAGGTGTATTGTGATGCTTCATATCAGGGTTTAGGATGTGTCCTTATGCAAAATAGAAGAGTGGTAGCATATGCTTCAAGGCAATTAAGAATATATGAGAAGAACTATCCTACGCATGACTTGGAGTTAGCTGTTGTTGTGTTTGCGTTGAAGATCTGGGGACATTTTCTTTATGGGGCAACATTTAATGTCAATAGTCACCACAAGAGTCTCAAATACTTGTTCGATCAGAAGGAGCCGAATATGAGGCAAAGGCGGTGGTTAGAATTTTTGAAAGACTATGATTTCCAAGTTCTATATCATCCCGGGAAGGCAAACGTTGTAGCAGATGCTTTGAGTAGGAAGATGCTTAGTGTTTCTGCTATGATGCTTAAAAAAAGAGAGTTAATAGAACAGTTTAGGGATATGCGATTGTCTGTGGAGTTGACACTGGGGAGAATGTGCTTAAATATGATAACTATTTTGAGTGGATTAATGGAAAGAATCTGAGAGAAGCAGGTAAGTGACTCATGCTTACAAAATAAGAAGGAGCTAGTGAAGCAAGGTGCTGTATCTGAATTCACGGAAGGACTAGATGGGATCCTAAGACTCAAAGATAGAGTTTGTGTACTGAGTGATTCTGAGCTTAGGAAGATGATTCTTAGTGAAGCCCATAAGATCAAGTTGAGTATGCACCTAGGGACTACTAAGATGTACCAGGATTTGAAATAATTATATTGGTGGCAAGGAATGAAGAGGGATGTTGCCAAGTATGTGTCATCTTGTTTAGTTTGCTAAAAAGTCAAAGTAGAACACCAAAAACCTTTTGGAATGCTACAACCTTTGACTATTCCAGAATGGAAATAGGATAGCATTGCAATGGATTTTGTGAGTGGACTGCCTAAGACTAGAAAGGGGTATGATTCAATATGGATAATTGTTGATCGACTTACGAAGTCAGCGCACTTCTTGCTAATTAATATAAGGTATTCGATGGAGAGATTGACTCAAGTGTATATCGGTGAGATTGTTAGACTACATGGTGTGCCCTCGAGTATTGTTTCTGACAGAGACCCAAGGTTTACATCAAGATTTTGGCAGAGTTTGCAATGAGCTATGGGAACGAAGCTTCATCTAAGCTCTACGTATCACTCACAAATAGATGGTCAGTTAGAGAGAATAATCCAATTATTGGAAGATCTATTAAAAGCTTATGTCTTGGAACAGACCAAAAGTTGGGATGAATTTTTGCCTTTGATAGAGTTCACCTATAATAATAGTTTCCACGCAAGCATTGGGATGGCACCCTATGAGGTGTTGTATGGGCGACGGTGTAGAACACCCTTGTGTTGGTACCAAGATGGCGAAAGTTTCGCGGTAAGACCTGAACTTGTGCAACAAACAACTGAAAAAGTCAAGATGATTCAGGAAAGAATGAGGGCAACTTAGAGCTGACAGAAAAGCTATGCCGATAAGAGACGACGACCTTTTGAATTTGAGGAAGGTGAACATGTGTTTTTGAGAGTTACACTTATGACTGGTGTCGAAAGGGTTATTAAATCCAGAAAACTCACTCCTAAATTCTTCGGATCGTATCAAATTCTTCTTCGGATAGGTCCGATAGCCTACCAAATAGCTTTACCACCTTTTCTTTCCAACCTTCATAATGTTTTCCATGTGTCGCAATTGCGAAAGTATATTCCTGATCCAGCCTATGTCATAGAACCAGATACAGTACAACTAAAAGAGAACTTGACCTATGAAACACTTCCTATTAAGATTGAGGATAAGAGAGTGAAGCAACTCAGAGGCAAGGAAATTGCATTGGTAAAAGTGATCTGGAATGATGTGACTAGAGATGCAACATAGGAGCTAGAAGACAAAGTGAAAGAACAATACCCACAATTGTTCTAATGTATGATGAATTTTAAGGACAAAATTCTTTTTAGAAGGGGAAAGTTGTAACGTCCCAATTTTTTTTTGTTTTTGGATTATCTACTATTTCTTTGATGTTGTGAATTTTTGTGATTTTTGTGAATTATTTGAATTATTTTGATTATTTTAATATTATTTTAAAAAAAATTGGATTGTTGAAACGGGATCAGGGGATCTTACTAAACCCGAAACCAGAGATAATTTTTGAAGTTTTCATTGTCTGAGATTTTATCTGAAAAATAAAATTTGGGTATGCTCTATTATCCATTGGATAATAAATACTGATTTTGTTAACTATAACTTTTGTCCATTGAATAATAGCTTTTAGTAAAGATCTAATAGATTATTTATATCTAGTCACCTTTATGACATCATCCATGTGACATCACCCACAGGATATCACCTTTTGACATTTTGGACCAATAGGAAGGAAGCTTCCTAATGAAGCTTTGAGAAAGCTTGTTGGAGAAGCTTTGGACACCCTCCCAAGGAAGGAAGTGCACGGCCAAGGGGAGCCAAAAAGCTTCTAGAGTAAGCTTCCATTTAACTCATTCTTATCATTTCCATTCATCTTTTAACAACCAAAAAGCTACACACTTTTCTCTCTCACTTTTTTCTCTCATTTTCTCTCCACCAAGCTCATAGCCACACCCCCAAACCCACTCTCCAATCTTCTTTAATTTCAACCATCCACATTTCTTGAATCCAAACCTCATTCTAAGACACTTTGGTGTTGTGATCTTGACCTTGTTCATCCATTTTCAAGTGTTTCTTCAAGTTAGGGCTTGAAAGCTTGTAAGGTGAAATTCCTCTATCTTCAGCTTTCTTTTCATTTCAATTTCTAAGACCATGATTTTGATCCATGGTCATTCTATTCCAAGCCTTAGATGTTGATCTCTTTTGCATGTTGTTTTTGTTTTTCAAGAGCCTCTTGGAAGAGAAAGTTTGATTCAAGAAGACATCCAAGAAGTGGTTGGTCATCATCTAAGGTAGGAGGGAGATTACTCTCATCAACCTTTCATAGTGGTGAGAAATGAATTGTTGTATTGAAAGTGAAGAACCCATGTGAGGGTTGTTCACTTAGTTGTATTGATTTTTGTGGTTTAGTACTTATTTGCCTTGTATGATTTTATAGCTTGATGTTATGCAAAACCTTTGTTGAGTAAGAATTTTGGTGATTTAAATATGTTGTATGCTTGGAATCTTGTTGATGAGGATGAAAATCTAGAGGCCCAAGGACCTTAGGGCTCATGGCCAAGAGACCCTAAATAGGGTATCCAAGATAAAAATTTTGTCTGGATTTAGAACTTAGATGCTTAGGTGAAAAAGGAATTAGATTAAGGGTTTTTAATAATGAAGGAGTGATAAAACAAGTTTTAGTCTTCTATGAGTGAGGGATTTCGGCCTTTGAGTGGAAAAATATGCTTGAGAGTGAGACAATAAAAACTTAAGGTACTTTTAGGATTTAGGGAAATGAGAAGAATCTATGAGATTAAGACAATATGGTTCTTTTTATGTTCTTCGTGAAAAATATTAGGAGGTATTACCTAGAGGTGCCTAGCTAGAAGAGTTTTGTAATTAAAGGTAATATCTATAGTGATCCTTGAAAGTTTCAAATATTAAGCTTAATAGTGAAATAAAAGTTTATATGTTAGGAAAATTCGTGATAATGTTTTATGTAATTGGAGAACAATGATTTTTGAATTATGTGATTAAGATGCTTGCATTTGAAAAATAATAGCATTGTACTGTCAGACTCTCGACCGAGACCCAGAAATGTAAATGATTGGCTTAGCTCATGAGTATCTCATGTTTATGGAAAATCGTGATATTAATATGTGCGCATGCATTTAGTCATTGATCATGTATTGTACCGACGGTGTCAGTTGATGCTTATTGCTTAGGAGTTGAATTACACCTTAGCGCGGGTGCGAATTGCGTAGTGTGGTTCACTTGTTGAACTTGGAGGCATCGGGCGCGGGTATCCCACAAACGACCAGTTGGTAGATCCACTGGGCTGTAGTGATTGAGCAACGCACCGACGATCTCGACCAGACACTATTCTATTCACGATCTGGTGTAGACTGTCTTGTATAAGCCATGTTGCACAAATTGAGAAATTATAACACTTGACTTGTGGCTGATGAGATGCAGACATGTCTTCTAGATCATTCTCTCCGAAATTTTGTTTAGCTCCATGGAGTAGGAATCGGTCCATTGTACATATGCATAGTCTATCTGCATATCATCATGACATTTCATATCTTCATCTGATACTTGATGCCATAACTACAATTACTATTCTTTATTATTTCTATGCTGCCATGTTGGTATTGATGTAAGGAATCTCACCTCTCTGTGATGTTGTTCTGTCTTATGTGTACCCATTGATAAAGACTGAAAGGAAGATGAAGAAGATTGCACCTTTCCTGTTGTTTTGTTTTTCTGTGATGGTGACTAGAAGAGAGTTTGTTGGTTTCATTACAGTTCAGTTCCATGGAGGTATGAATGCTTGGCATATTGACTGGGATACTGAACGAGTTAGATATGTAGGAGATATGACCCTTTATGTTCGTAGAACTTGTGATGGGGATCCTTTCTTTTCTCTTGATGTCTCAGTGCATTTGGAGTTCGTTATGCCTATCAGGGAGTTGTGGGGTGGTTTGCATTACACCCTAAGGGTGGACCCAGACTTTATGATGTCATATGCTAGGACACCTGTCCGTGAGCTCTTATCCCGGCTGAGGGATCTGTCCGGTGAGGAGTCCAATGAGGAGGACTCGATGGAGGATCCAACAGATGATTCAGTGGGGGACCCTACTCCCTAGGCATACAGATTTGAGCAAGTTTATATTTTGTCAAATGGTTGTATATGTCTTTTGAGTACAAACCTTGTGTATTTTGGGTGGACTGTGATCCATACCACTTATGTATATTCTTTTTGGTGTATATTAGTCAGTAATTACATCCTATGCTATTTATGTTTTGTTTAAGTTTATGCATTTGAGAAAGAAAATTTGAAATCCATTTTTTAAGATTAAACATTTTTCGCATTTCGTTAAGTTTTGAAGTTTTAATGGGAAATTGTGATACCCCAAGGGAGTGGTGTTATAGTAGCCAATAACATCCATACCTAAGGCTAGTCATGCAATTCCATCTGCATATCTCATAAAGAGATAAAAGAATGCATAACATTCTACTAAACTTCTACTCATGCCTAAGCACAGTCAATCCATATCCCGGCTCAACAGGATGAATTGCTCTGATACCATAATGTAACATCCTAATACAGATATCTAGATATATCCTAGATACGCATAGATATATAAAGATAAATAGTATTAAAGACGTCACTTCTACATACTAACTAATACATATATCCATAATCACAGTGAGTAATTATAGAAAGCCTTGAGAGAATGCAGAAAAATTTAAACTCATACATACATATATATATATATGTGTGTGTGTGTGTGTGTGTGTGTGTGTGTGTGTGTGTGTGTGTACAACACTTGCCACAAAAGGCATATTGTAATATATACTACTTAAAACATACAAAGCAAAAATAAACTTATACATAAGCTTTGTCTACTAAAGCATATAAAAACTATACTAGTCTTCAAGTTTCATCTTCATTCCCTTAAAAGGGTCTTTACCTAGATTTATATGGAAGAACAACTGGGGTGAGAATTACAATTCTCAGTAAAAGCAATTCCAATACCAGCTAGTCATAACATTGTTTAACAAATATAACAATTGCTATAACTACTAACATAGGAGTTTCCTCTACTAATTCTCATAACTGCACACTACCTGTATAGTGTGATCTAAACCGATAGCCTACATACCGTTAGATATAAACAACTGCCCATACAATTATAAATACTAACCACAATTGACAATGCCCATACAACTATCCGTAAAATGCAATGAGTATGATACGTAGTATGATTATGCCTAAGAAGATCCTAAAGATATGCTTGTGCAATGTTTTATTTTGAAATACATGCAGGGGATTATTTCAAAAACTAAGAAGTTCATTAGGAACTGGTTCAATATATTTTTCCATAGCGAATAAGGTATCTCCTCACATCACACATATCCTAGCATGCTGAGATGTTTGGTCTAAGTCCTGATTCCGAAGAACCTTATGGACCCCTACTTATTTTCTTTGGCCTTGGCACTAACGAAATATCAGGGTTATGTCCTTCGTCAATTGAGTCTATCAAACACCCTTCAATCTCTCTTGGCCTCCATGAATACTGTCAAAGGATACTCACTAAGATCAATACTACTAGACCATTTTCATTTGCATTCATACATACTTATATCTAAACATCACTTCATCACTCATAACTCCTAAGTGACCTCTATGCAACACTATGTTGCTAAGGTGTTAGATACTTACCTATGGCAAACCATTACTCTTGGTTGCACTAAGGTTCTCATAACTTTCATATACAAGCTAGATTAACTAACTAGTGTGTAAAAAGCATAGTGTTATGTTTACCTCTTATATAAACACTACCTTAACTTTCCTATAGACTCAACTCATCCTAGTGAAAGAGCCTATCTTAGCTAATGCCTCATTCAATCTTGCTTAAGGAAACAAATGAGCATTTCATTATAACTTTGTATACTTAATGAATGTAGTAAGCTTACAAGTCAACATTCATCCTATTGTGTATTCTACAATGCACAAAGTCCCGTTTAACTAGAGACTTAGCACCTAACATCCCCTCTTTGGAACTAAATACACAACCTTATCCCCCCTCAACTGAATCTAACTCAAAGTGGTTCTCACTTTCAACTCTTTGTTGCTTAAGGTTCTAGGTATCTTTCAAAGGTAATCCATTACTCTTGGATATCCTAAGGCTCATACCTTCTTTATCCTTACTAGAGTGAATCCTATAATCCATCCTACTTTGTTCGTCTCTATTGCACCATCTCATCACATCTTGAGTGATATCTAATACAACACTAGGTTGCCTAAGGTACTATGTCCTTACCTAGGGCAAACCACCTCTTTTGGATGCTCAAAGCCTAAGCTTTCTCATTCCTTCGAGGTGATAATTTTCCTCTTGAAAATATTCCTATTTGTGCCTTAACATACTTTAGAAAACATCTACTAATGATCCCATCCAGTCCATAATCTCAAAACATCCAAAAATGACATTTTTGAAGATTCTAGCCTCAGACACAGACCATGTCTCATTACACAGCCCCCTAGTGTCTTTAGACATGGCCATGTCTAATTACACGCCCCCCCTGCGTGTCTTGCTCTGTGAGCACTGTTCACAAATTTCAACTGGCAGAGAGGGACACTACCCCCCATATCTTTGGACACAGGCCGTGTTACTCAATCAGAACATACTGCAACTCGTTCTGCGAATCCTGGCACTGTTCCATGATTCAAATCTTATTTCCAATCATCTAAAAATTAGTTTCTTAATAATTTCTAACACCCATCTATACCTCTAAACTTGTTATAATTTAAATACAACCTATGGATTCTTTTAGGCAAAGATTTAGGTCCAAAACCACAAAACTCCAACCATTGTCCAATTCTTAAATCTATGGATTCTAATGGTTGATCTTAAGCCATAAATGACTTTCTTAAGTTTATTAAGCTTAAACTAACTTAACCTAGTCCGTGGAATCAAGAACCAAGCCAAGAACATGGATTTGGCTCTCTAAACCCCTATTTCTATTCATAAAAAACCTAAGTTCAATCAAGATGAACTAAGGAGAAAGATCAATAGAAACCCCTTACTTCTTGATTGTATGATCAATCTTCAAGTTCTA
Organism: Ormosia semicastrata; assembly: GCA_029884595.1. Taxonomy (NCBI): domain Eukaryota; kingdom Viridiplantae; phylum Streptophyta; class Magnoliopsida; order Fabales; family Fabaceae; genus Ormosia; species Ormosia semicastrata. The sequence goes on along the minus strand of JAQQTO010000063.1, from coordinate 77,696,433 downwards.
TGCTTTGATCTTGATCTTCCCTCGGTCTTCCTCTCATTCTTCTTCTTCCTCTTCCTTTCTTCCCCTTTCTCTCTTCTCTTCTTTCGTTTTCTTCTTCTATGTTTTTCTTTTCTTTCTTTTGCAGCTTCTACTGCTTATACATGAGAGAAAGAAATGAGAGAATGACCATCATGTCCCTTAAGATATTTTGTTGGAACTTCTTTATCTGCTAAGAACACTCAAATTATGATAATTCAAGTTTTTTATTTTCCAACAACTTTAGAATAAATCATAAGATTCATCTAAATTATTGTTTCACCATTTTCATGATTTTTCATATCTACTAGTAGTCAATTCGGTATTAAATACACAACCAGTATGCCTAAAAATACCAAACTAACTCAATTTTTGTTGAAACTTTAACTATATCTTACTTAGCTTATTTGTGACCTAGAAATAAACTCTCTATATTTATTTCCCTTCACTTAACAACTTATGCTATTATTTGAGTCATTTTAAGCTATTTTTCAACTTCTGTGTTGCAACTAAGTGCCTAAACGAACTCAATTTGTCACAAAACTTCACAGACATGTTAAACAAGTAATATGCTACTTTTTGTAACCATATACAAGTCTAACATGTTACTAAGGGCATTACAGAGGGTATTGGTGGAAGAAAAATCCTAGCAGGTTATATCAAGGGGGTTATGGGGAGGATAATGTTATATTATTAGAGTGGGATAAAAAGCTTTGACCTAATTTGACTATCCTAGCATGTGGACATACCAAATACCTGATAAAGCTTGATAGTATTAACTTATACTATTAGGTCCTCGTTATACGACACATCAAACATAGTCTTAGTCTATAGGATAGAGATAGTAACTAGTAAAAGACTAAAGAATATCTATTACCGTTAGATATTTGTACACTAAATAAGAGATATTACTATATATATATATATATATATATATATATATATATATATATTCTTTTCTAATTTGAAAACTAAGTTAGTAATTCACCATTACATCAACTGCGAAATCCACGTAAAAGAAAACGAAGAGGTAATAATAAGATATTTGAATAATTGGTATGAGGTTATAAAATTAAATCTCCACAATGTATTGAAAGGCTGTAAAAGTATGACATTTGAAGTATGTAAATTATTAAAATAATATTTAGAGTTTGGTCAATTTAGTGTATGTTCTGGACCATAATCTAGATTCTCAATATGTAGTCCAACCCGGTGCACATACTCGCCGTGGTCTGTTCTTCACGTCCTCAGTAGAGCCAGCTTATCATGAGATCCTAATCTTGGATAGTAACAGTCTTACCGAGAGATCTGCACAATGGATAAATCTTATGATATCTCCTAATTGCCAATCAAGATCTTACGGAATAATAGCACTGTAACTACCATACAAGTATTATGATAATATAGGGATTCTCTGTAACTAAATAATGAACATATCTTCTTTTGCAACTATTATGGGAATATATCTCTCCATTAAGAGAACATATCTTTCTAACCTCTATAAATATTAGGCTAAGTCACCTAATCAGGTATGAATGATCTTATTGCATAAATCCTATTGGTGCATTGCCAAACTTGAGCGTTGGAGTCCCTTTGCAAGTACCCACCCCTGGTTCAATATGCTTGACCACAACTGCACAAGGAAAAAACCACCATATACGTGCCTATCTCAAGTACCCTCTGAATTTACTTTAGAACATTGGCGCTGTTTGTGGGAAGAAAACTTCCAATCCCACTTGAATCATAGTGAACACGAGACAAAATTCAAGGAGAGACGCTGGACAAACCTCTACCAACCAAAGGCAGGATCCTGCTGCCCAACGTCCTCCTCTTCCTATCCCACCACCTACTATTGAAACCTCCGCTGCAAGAAACTAGGCATTCAACGCATAAAACCAACGCGATGAGTAACCCACTTTGATCTCTGACGAAAGTCCTAACCCACCGTGCAGGGTTTCTATAATAGATACACTTGGAATCCCAGCCCAAGGAGGTAACCCTAATGTTCAAGAATGCAGAATCCCAGTGCATCAACGCTTGGGAATGCCAAATAATGAAATTGATGATCGTGTGTCTCGCTCTCAATGCACGAATAAGTCCCAGGTATCCCAACGTCAACTCCAGGACATGCTACAACAATATATGGCCATACTGAATGAACAATATCAGAGGTTGGAGGACATGCAGCGGGCTATGCTTGAAAACTGACCTAGGTTACACCGTCATGATGGAAGAGTTAGCGCGAAAAATAACCAGAGGAGGGCACATACTAATGCTTCAGTGACCAATGTTGGGAATAATAATATAAATTGTGGATTTCAGGAACACCCTTTTTCTGATCAACTTATAGAATACCGCATTCCCAGAAATTTTAAGTTTCCATCAAACTTGAAAATTTATGATAGGACCATGGACCCCCAAGAGCATGTAAATGCCTATGAGCAATCCCTGTGTTTTCACGGAGGATCTAAGAAGTTGCTATACCATGCTTTCTCTCTTTCCCTGAAAAAGGGAGCCCTCAAATAGTTTTCAGGCTTAACACGAAGGTCCGTGGTTGATTGGTCAGATCTTAAACAACATTTTCTACTCCAATACATTACCAGTGAGGAGTAACCCAGATCTATCAAATCCCTGGTAAAGGTTCGCTAAGGGCAGGATGAGCCCCTCCATGATTATGTTAAGCGATTTATGGTGGCATGCACTAACGTGAAAAATTTTGATGACAAAATAGCCCTTCATTATGCCAAAAATGGTCTTTGAGTAGGTTCTGAGTTTTTCACATCCTTAGTAAAAAAGAAATAGGAGAATTTGGGTAAGTTTCAGAGACGATCCCAGAAGTATGTGAACCTTAAGGAAGCAACGTTGGACTAGAGGAGGTAGGACAAATGTGAGCCCTATCACCAGAAGCCTAATTGTAATTTCTCGCGGTCTGGGTGTTCTAAAGGTAGTCTGCCTTGGGGAGGATATTCCGATTATACTCCACTGAACACCCCATGAGAAACAATCTTGAGGGAAGTGATGTAGATTGAGTTTCAGAATATATGGAGGCTTCCCCCATTAAGAAACACAAGCAGAAAGATCATTCTAAGCATTGCACATGGCATAAAGGTTATGACAATGATACAGAAGACTGCTACCAACTCTGCGATGCCATTGAGTTTCTAATTAAGGCCGAACGACTACAACAATATATCCTCCGTGTCCAGAATGACGAGCATCGTGGTAAGCGTAGAGATGGCAAACACAATCCACGACGAAGCCCATCCCTTCACCGCAGAAGAAGGACTTGAAGTCCCAGGAGAATATCCCAGACTCCACCTTGTCGGGACAACAATGACTAGTAGGATAAGAACAGGGACACTCTGGATAATGACAATGGTAACTGATGTTTTGAGCTAAATAGAATGATCAACACCATTGTTGTTGGTTTTGTTGGTGGAGGGTCATCAAATGGAGCGTGGCAAAAAGCCCTCAGGATGGCAATATTTAGTGTATCCCATTCCGAAACTAGATTGTAGACTATAGAAAGGAAAACACCTTCCATCACTTTCTTAGACAAGGACTATAAAGAAATTATCTCGGATCATGATGATCCACTTGTCAGCTCAGGAATAATATCCAATATCGAGGTTCGTCATATTTTTGTGGATCAAGGAAGTTTAGCAGACACTATGTTCCTGGATCTTTATCAGAAGCTAGGGCTTTCGCGATCAGACTTGACACCCCATGATGGGGAATTGACGGGTTTCACAAATGAAAAGATTACCCCGGTGGGTTACTATGAAACCCACATGACCTTGGGATCCTCTAAACTTTTCAAGACGGTCAAGTAAGGTTTTTGGTTATGGACTGCCCTTCGACTTACAACATCATCTTAGGCTGCCCCTCTCTAAATGCTCTCGGTGCCGTAGTATCTACCACTCACCTTGTAATGAAATTTTTGAATAAGAACAATGAGATTGTCATTGTTAAAGGCGATCAAGTTGCTGTTAGGAAATGCTACAACGAGAGCCTGAGAATTTGTTGGATACCCAGAAATAGAAAATTTGTCACTCCCGGCCTAGTCTTGGATTAGGTCAACATACTTATGACCGAGCTGGATGTTAGGGAAGAAATTCATGGTGCCAGACCCCAACCAGAGGGTGAGTTGCAACCTCTCCAACTTGGAGCCAAGTCGAATCAGGTTACCAAGATTGGAGCACATTTAGAAGAAGAAGAAAAATAACAACTGGTAGAACTCTTGTTGAAGAACAAGGACCTTTTTGCATGGATGTCATCCGACAAGCTGGGACTCGATCCCACCTTCATCTGTCATCACTTATCCATCAGAGAAGATGTGAAGTCAGTCGCTCAGAAGAAAAGGAAGGTTGGCCCAGAAAGATAACAAGTCATTGAAGAACAGATTAAGGAGTTGGCAACTTCATTAGGGAAATTTCTTGTACCACATGGCTATCCAATGTGGTTCTGGTAAGGAAATCCAATGGGAAGTGGAGAATGTGTGCGGATTATACAGATTTGAATAAAGTTTATTCAAAGGATTTGTACCCACTCCCCAATGTGGGTAACCTGGTGGACTGCTCTTTAGGTTTCAGGTGGCTATCATTTATGGATGCATATTCCAGGTATAACCAAATTCCCATGTACCCCGGAGACGAGGATAAAATCGCCTTCATCACTAATAGGGCGAGTTACTACTAGAGGGTTATGCCCTTCGATCTGAAAAAAATGCAGGAGCCACCTATTAGAGGATGATGAACAGGGTCTTCGAGAACCAAGTGGGAAAGATGCTAGAAGTCTATATAGACAACATGATAGTGAAAACCCCATAAGGTGGATCACATACGACAAACCTTGAAGAAGTATTTGCACAGGTTAGGAAGTATAACATGAGGCTAAACTTGAAAAAGTGCACCTTGGGGGTCCAGGCAGGGAAATTCCTGGGATTTATGCTAACCCACTGTAGAGTTGAGGCTAACCCTGATAAGTTTCAGGCGGTACTTAACATGAGAAGCCCACAAAATGTTAAAGAAGTATAATAGCTTACAGGCTGGATAGTGGCTCTTATAAGATTTCTAGCCAAAGTAGCCCACAAATCTCTTCCCCTATTCAAGCTACTCATGAAAGGGAAAAACTTTGAATGGACCCAGGAATGTGAAGGTGCTTTTCTATCCTTGAAGAACCTTCTGTCTTCCCCTCTTATTTTGACAAAACTGGAGTCTGGTGAGACGCTCTACTTATACCTCTCAGTACACGAGGAGGCTGTGAGCTTAATGTTAATCCACGAGACGAACGAAGGACAGAAATTAGTTTACTTCATAAGCAAAGTTCTACAGGGCCCTGAGCTTCGTTATCAGAAAGTTGAAAAGGTTGCCTTCGTATTAATTACCACAACAAGAAGACTACGAAAATACTTTCAATGCCACTCGGTGGTAGTAAGAACGGACCACCCTATTGATAATAACATATTTTATATATTAATAAACTTTTATTTTTAGTCATTTACACCCTCCATGTACTTAATTGATTGGGCTTGGTCATGTTTTGTAAGTTTGGGCTCAAATTGGGCTTAATTAAGTTTTTCTAGCATCATTGAGGTTTGACACTGTTTCTGTATTTAGGCCATATCTTGAGTTCTAGATGTCTAAAAATTATGCATTTTACCTTGTAGGAAAGACGAGAGAGAGATATACAACTTTCATGAAGAGCTCCAGGGCAGAATCGGACATCTAGTGGAGCTAATTAGGCCTGGAATTCAGAACACGAGTTCAGAGACCCTTTGAGAATGTTTTGTCCATAACTTGAGTTGTAAACCTCTAAATGGCATGGGGTTTAGGCCCAATTACTCATAATGGACCTAACTTTGTAACTAATGGGATTCTACTGATGTGAGGCCAAAATAGGAGTTTGTTTATAGTTGTAGAAAGAGAAATCCGAGATAAGTTTTTCATTCCACACTTTTCTCACCTTCTTTCTCTAGATCTAGATTTTTCTCTCTTCTTCCTCAAGCTCCTTCATGGTGATGGCCATGGAGAGCTAAAAATTTGTAATCAATTTAGAGATTCTTAAAGAAATTGTGGTTTGAATACTTGAGATCTTTATTCTATTTTTGTATTTGAATTGTAATTGGATTTCTCTTCTTCTTCCTCTTCTTCCTCTTCTTCCTCTTTTTCTTGATCTTGAATGCATGAATGGTGATTTTGTTTATGTTTGATCTGATTGGATCTTATTTAAGATTGAGAATTGTGATGAATTTAGGTTGATTGATCTAAATTAATCATAGAATTAAAGAGGTCAGTTTACTGATTTGTGCCTAGGTTAATTGAATTCGTAGATCAAATTAACATAGATCCTACCATAAATTATGTGATTGCGAATTTGTGTGTCAATTGTTAATTGAGTTCTAGATGATTGTCTAGTATGAATTTTGGATTTGATACAGATATTTTGGTTGAATCCAAATTAACCATTCAATTACACTTCAAATGTTTGTTGAAAGATCTGTGATAGAATTAACCCAATTTCGAATAGGTTTCTGAATTGATTGCTCTTTTAATTGAATTTCTTCCACTTTAATTCTGCTATTTTCATATTTTGAATTCTCAAATCCTTTACCCCAATCTCAGCTTGATTGGATTATATTGCATTGACAATCCTTGAGAGACGATCCGATGTTATTTCCTATGCTACAAGCCATAGGCATAACTCAGTTACAATTTTGATTGAGTTTGGCGCTCGTCAAAATTTTGGCGCCTTTGCCAGGGATTGTTAGTTGCAATATGATCATATTAAGTTCCCTCACCATCCCCTGTGTTGCTGTGTTTTGGTGGTTTTCAGGAAAAAATAGGTGATTACAAGTCACTTTGCAGAATTTTGTACTAATAACAAACATTCCCAGAATAAGCTAAAACTTGGTTAGCTGAAGGAAAACGGCTAAATAAACAAGGCTCATAATCATTATGAGGTCACCCTTGGTTTTTCAAAATTTCATCGTTAAAACCACTTTTTTTAATTTTTTAATATTTTTTATTACATTTTTTAGTTTCATTTCTGTGTAGTTTTCATGATGTGGTGGTCCTATAATTTTTAAAAATATTTAGATATAGTTTCTGTTAAGTTTTTTGGGCAATTTTTACCATTGCTTTGTGTTTCTATGTTTTGAGTCAGTTTTGAGTCCCTATAGTGAGGTTTAACATTCTTGATGCTATGAAACACCCCATAGAAGAACATTTTGTTTTTAATATTGATTTAATTGATGATTTGGTTAATAGTTCCTATACTGACTTGTGTGAGGAGTTTCCTGAGATTGCTGATTTTGATGACTCTGTGTATGGTGATTTGTGTGCTTGTTGTGATGGTGATAAGTTGTGTTCTGTGTGTTCTGAAATTTCTATATTTTTGGGATATGATGAATCTGTTCCTACGTTAGCAGATTGTGTAATAGGTGATATATATGCAGAGGTTCAAGCAACAGAAGCAAAATCATTGCAGCCCCCTAGATTACTACCTTCTGTAGTGCAGCCACCAAAGTTGGATCTAAAACCAATACCCGAACACCTGAAATATGCATACTTGGCAGATGATGAGCAGCTTTATTTGATCGTGGCCAAGAACTTCCATGCTGAATAGGAGGAGAGATTCTTACAAATCCCGAGAGAGCATAAGAAAGCCTGGGATCCCGGTGATATCACTTTGGTGAATTCCAAGGGAATTAAGGAGGGCCAATAGGACCTCGGTGGAAGCTCTCATACTTCCAGCATATCTCGATCATTATGCTTTCGCCAATGGGATCTTGGTGGAAGTCTCTCCATCTACCACACAAGGTAAGGATGTTTCTTTCCCTTCTCTTTTATTTTGCTTGTCTCATATTTGTTGATGTTATTGATGATTTTCTAATGATTTCAAGCTTTACATTGAGGACAACGTAAAATTTAAGTGTGGGGGAAAAATTTTAGCATTCTATTTTTGTTGCTGTTTGTAATTTTAATGTTGCTGTTTTGTAAATCTTTTTGTTGATGTCAAATAGGGGGAGTGAAAATTAGAAAGAAAAATATGTTCTTGTACTTATTGTTTGATATGCTTACATGAATATCCATTCTTGTATATTGCTCAACATATTTTTTCTTTGGTAATTTGTCATCATCAAAAAGGGGGAGATTGTGCAAATAAGTTTGTCCCAAATGGTTTAATATGTTAAGTTTTGATGATGATAACTACAAGACAAAAAGAACACTTTGCATATGTTCTTTGTTGCATCTTATATAGAGCATATCCATTAGTATTTGATAAATATCTTATTTGGATGTGTCTATAAAAGTCTTACATGCATGTTAATCTAACTAGAGTTATAAATTTATGAATCATGCATATGAAGATATTGAATTATGAATTTGGACTAACTATGTTTGTTTAAGTGAGCAACACTTTGTAGGATAGTCCAAGTACCAAGAGTGAGCATTGTAACAAGAAAACAAAAGATCTCAATTAAGCTCAACACAAGGAGAATGTGAATGCCTATTTCATGACGGTATTGATAACATCAAAGTCATGACAAAGGCCAAGTCCAAAGGAAGATTAATTGGTATAACTTATAGGACTTAGTGTCTTTATGTAAGAAGCCTTATGGATATCTCAAATATGTTTTTACAAATGGTTTTCCTATACTAAAATACCCAACAAACAAGTTTTGAAAAGTTATTTATGGTGGTAGTTCAAATTTATGAAAAATAGCCAAGTTTGAATTTTGCAAAACTGACCTTTGGTTACTCTTTTAATCATATCTTTCAAAATACTTTGAGTTTTGTTTTGAAACTTCTTTCATTTGAAAATAGACTCAAAGATCTTTCCAATGACTAGTATTTGCTTTAAACGGATAAGAAATAAAGAAGTTATGACCTTTTAAAGTCAATTTTCGAAAGTAGAGTGATTTATTCAAATAAAGGATATGTTATTCGAATAACACACCACAGAAATCATACCAGAACGAGTTTTTAAAGGTTTATTCGAATAACCAAAGGGTTATTCGAATAACAACCCAGAAAATGTTGCAGAACATGTTTTTGATGTTTTATTCGAATAACTAAATGTTTATTCAAATAACTAAAGGTTTATTCGAATAAAAGGTTCCAGAAAACACTTCCTGATGTGTTATAAGTGGGTTATTTGAATAGGACTACGTTTATTCGAATAAACAAGGTCAAAATCTCGCATTGGCTATTTTCTATCCCTTTAATGCTGAAATAAATTATACCCAATGACCCTTTTTCTTAGAACACTATAAATACATGTTTTTGAGACATCTTTTAGTAACACCCAATTATCTGAAACAACTCTTTCTTACTTTATTTTGTGATATTTATTTTACCAAATTTTTGTGCTCCTTTTCGCCAAAATTTGTGATATCTTCGAGAGCTTCATAGAGCTTCAATTTGTATTATTTGCTCTGAGTGAGAGTTTCTCTTCATCTATATTTATGTTCTTCTATATTGAGGGTGTGGTATCCTTCAAGGTTTGTAAAGGGGGTGGGGTATCCCTCTAAGGTTTGTACAAGGGTGAGGTATCCTTGCAGGCTGAGACTTTAGCACAAGGGTAGAGTTTCCCTGTGTGTGAAAAGTGCTCTTTTATGTAACAGTTGCAAGCACCTATTGAAGCTTGTATACATAGTGAAAAATCTCGGATTATTTTCGAGGACTGGACGTAGACCACAAGTGGGTTAGTGGTCGAACCAGGATAAATATCGTGCCTGCTTTTTTCTTCTCAATCTCTTTATTTTACGCAATTTTTATATTATTGCACATTTATTTATTTGCTATTCTTAAAGCTTTTATTCTTCTCGCAATTCTTTCTCTTTTATTTAATAGCTTAAATATTTGTGTTTATTTTAAGAGCTTATGTGAAAAGTTTTTCATACCCAATTCACCCCCCCTCTTTGGTAATGGTTGCTATGACTAACAAGTGGTATCAGAGCTTCGTGCTCTGGTGAAAGCTTAACCGCTTAGAGTTAAAGATCCTTGTTTATTAGCAACCTTGAAAGTTTTTCAAAATAGAAGGTTTTAAAATTGATAAGCCATCATTCTTTGATGGTGTGAATTTTGTTTATTGGAAAATTAAAATAGAATTTTATATACAATCTATTGATTTGGATTCGTGGGATGTTGTTCTTGATGGATTTTTTCCTAAACCAAAACATGATTGGAATGCTTATGACAAGAAATGTTTTTCTTTGAACATTAGAGCTATGCAAATTTTGAGAAGTAGTTTGAATGATGATGCTTATGCTAAAATTAAAAATTGCTCTAGTGCTAAAGATATATAGGATGCTCTTGATGATATCTATCTTGCTAACAATATTTTTATGCATAAAGTTGTATATAGAAAGCAAAAAGAGCAAAAGTCATTGAAGGAAGCTTGTTATGAAAAATATCCTCAAAGAGATGCTCAAACTATTGAAGGGAGCCAAATGCCTCTTGGTGACGATAGTGCTCAATTTGAAGGAGAGGCAAAGCAAAATAAAATTGATGAGGAAGAAGGTGATTCCCTTAAAGAGCCAAATATGCTAGAAATTGAGACTACTTCCTATATGGCAAAAAAGGATTTTGAGGTAAATAATTCTAAACTAGATTTTAGTCCTTCCTATGATGTGTTAGAATGTGCATATAATGAATTGTATGATGATTCATTGAATTTAGAAAAGAAAAACTTATTGTGTTTGGAAAATATTTCCTTTATTGAAAATGAAATTAAAACTTTGAAAAATGAATATATTTTTCTTGATGAGGAAATGTCTTTAAAATGTAAAATCTCAACTTCTTGTGAAAAGTGCAGTGATTTAGAAAATTGAGTTGAGGACTTATATTCCGAATTTGCCAAAGCTAATGATTGTAATTGCTTAAATTCTATGCTTGTTAATAAGAATAAAATTAATATTATTGCATATGAAAATTCAAGCAAGACTTATGGCAAAATTAATTTAGAATATAATAACAATAAAAGGCTTAAGTTTTTTAAAAATGATAATCAAATGATCAAGCCATCATTAAATTCAATTATTTACAATTTTTGTGGTCATCTAGAACATATTTCTCATTTATGCAATTATAGAAGAAATCATTATATGAGAAATTGTATGATATGAGTTCCTAAAAATCCTAAAGGCTCTAATACTAACATTCAAGGACCCAAATGAAGTGGGTACCAAAATATCCTCCTAGTATTTCAATTTTACAGAATATTTCTCAAAAGGATGGACAAATTGGTCAAAAGAAAGAGGAGTCATCAAGGAGAATGCTTCCAAATTCCAATGGTAGAAACTTTAGTCAAAGAAGGAAGATGACTTCAACCAAAGCTTCTAAAGTTCAAAATGTAGAGCTTGCAAAGTTCAAAACTTCAAAAGAGAAGCAATGGGTAAGAAAAAGCATTTCCTTGATTGCCAAGGCCAAGGTATCAAAAGTTTTTACCTCTTATGCATATTCACTTAAAAATGATAATAATGAATATGAGGTATATTCCTTGTAGGCCTTAGGTAGAGGATAGAATCATGTGTACTAGATAAAATTTGAATATTATATTTAACACATGATTATGTTCATTCTTATTGTATCATAATTCATTAATTTATTATATATCTTAGTACATAAGGTTCTATAATGCCTAGGTATGTTTGCTATACTTTAAAATTATCTATATATCATGAAAGTAAGCATGCTATTAACTATGTGCTTAATGATATTTAATTATTTAATTTATTATGCTCAATTTACATACTATGAAAAATTAATCTTTATGAGAGCATAATAGATTAAGTTTTTGAAAACTAACACACAAGGACCCAATAAAATTTGGGTACCAAAAGTCAAAAATTGAAGTGTGTTGTAGGTGTGCTTGAAGGCCAAGAAGTGACTTTGGCATCTTGAAAATGGCTACTCCAAATACAAATATCATAAATAACTTCAAGCTCTCTTCCTTATCTCCATGAAGCATAGACTTGCAATCCTTGGATAAGTGAAACTTGTGTTATGCTTTTCTAGATTTATGTCTTGAAAATGTTTCTACACGTTAATATGCTAGATAAAAGTATGCTCATTGTTTGAAATGACATGATTGATGATAATATCCATAAGCATGAGTTTTTGTTTAATCATGACTTAAAATGAGTATTTGTGTTAGATGATTTTATCTTGTTTTATCCCTTTCGAACATAAGCCTTGATTGTTTCAAAATGCTTTTGTAAGAATCAAGAATTTGGTTTGATTGTCATGAATGCATGTTAAAATGAATGCTAAATTGCTTGGTTATTTTTAATCTTTGCACTTATTGGTTTTTACCCGCTGATGCTATTCTGATATATTTATTTGAATAGAATTTTTTTTATTCGGATAAACCCTTTCTGTAGCCACTAAAATATGTTTTCGAATGCCTTTTTAATAAGAGCAAGTCTTATTCAAATAAGTCTTTTTGGTTGGCTACTAGTTCTGAACGTATACTTCATTATGTTTCTGATAGTTTTATTCGAATAAATCTTGGTTTATTCGAATAAAGATCAAATCAAGTGATCAAAAATTGTGTTGCACATCAGCGTTGTTCTAATAACATTCCATTTATTCGAATAAACTGATCCTTAAGCAACCGCACTTTCTCTGCTTATTCGAATAAAGACAAGTTTATTCGAATAAACTGACTTCCATGTCAGTTCTGCTTTTGCTGTGGTCTCTGTCTATTCGAATAAAATTCATTCTATTCGAATAACCTGAGATTTGTTTTATCAGTTTCTTATGTTTGCTCTCTGTCTATTCGAATAACCCATAGGTTATTCGAATAAAGTCTGTTAAATGGCCACAACGCTTGGCCTTCCTAAATCCTTTATTCGAATAGGATCTTCTTCTATTCGAATAAAACCCATTTTATTCAAATAAATACAATCTGCATGAAAGGTTTTGTTACTTCTTTTCTTGAGAATTTGTTGTACATGTTAAATTCTTTTTAATTAGACTGAAAATGCAAATGCTTAATCAAATGTAATTGACTATTCTTTTGATAAATATATGTACTTGGCTAAATTGATCAATGAAATGAAATATCTTTTGCCCTTGTGAACTCATTTGTTATTTTATTATTTTGAATGCTTATTTGCATATGAGTTTGACATAATAACTAACCTCTATGGATCCAAAATTGATGGATACCAATGGAAGTACTTTGAATTGTATTGTAGGGTGATAACTAACTCAAGCAAGCATTTAAATGGAATAAGTTCAACTTGAGGATAGTAAAGTTTAAAAGGATTCAACTTTTAAAAGGGGTGCAAAGAACTTCTATTCCCTTATGAAAGCTTGAAGCTTGAAGTTGATGGAAGTGAGAGTCATTTACAAAAATTCAAAGAGTACATTTTTGGTGATATCAAACTATTATCATTTTCTTTTTATATATTTTAAATTTGATATCATATGATATTTGGAGAAGTAGAGAGTTGTGTTATACCTTTACATACCTTACATGATAATTATTTGCCTAAAAATGCCTAAATAAGTTTTGATGATGATCATATGTTTCTTGATAAACTTGAATCATGCCTTAAAATGCTTAAACTTTTTTTTATTTATTCAAGTTCATATGTACTTCATGCATTCTTATTAAAGTTAACATTGCATGGTTGATAATGTGATACATGCTTTAAATTATATATCAATCAAAATTATGCTTATAAATGGACTTACATGATATTTGATGCTAACCTATATTTTAGAGGACTTTTAAAGTTAGCTTTGCAAGTTTCTCTATGTGTTTCAAATATAGCCATCAGATTTTTACATACAAGCATATGTGGATAAACGAGAAAAGTTGAATGGAATTCAAATGAAGAGGAAGATAAAGAAGCATTTCTTCAAGTGCAATGGAATGGAATACTCAATGGGAGAAAGCTCAAACTCAAAGGACAAATAAACGAAGAACATTCTAAAGAAGCATCACTCTTTATCTAACGCAATAAGTATCTCTATCCCTTAGGTTTTGTGGTATTCTATATGGTATGGATCATATGATACTTGTTGAAAAATTGATCTTAAATGATTATATACTTTCTTTACATGAGAAGTATGCTTAGCATTGATAAAGTGCATAATTGGATATTAACTAGCTATTTTGTCATTGCATTTAGGGTGAATGATATTAGTTCTACACATGCTTTGATCCCTATATCATATTTCATCAAGGAGATGTACTTATGTTCTTTTGACTTAGATTGATCTGTCTTAATGAATATGTGTTTTTTAATATAAAATATCTCTACCATTCTAAAATGCTTTTGAAAATATAATGTGCTCTTGTAAAATTCTTTTTGAAAGGGGGAGAAGTTTTAAAATGATTTTTGTTGGAGGAATTAAGAAGATGTATATTTGCCTTGCTTTTCTTTAAGATAATGTGCTTACATAGTCTTCGCATACATATTTCCTTTATCTATTATTTTGATAATATGTATATTTTGAGGGAGAGTCTAGCTCTTAAGTTATTTATATCTCTTGCCTTACATCTTTGTTTGATTACATAAACTATTTTACTGCTATCATATGCGAAATGTTGACATAAAAAAATATGGCAAACATTGCATGAATAATCTTCTATATCTTGAAAGCATGATTATTTTATCTCTATATTCTTGAATCATATATAGTGTCTATAAGGGGGAGAAATTTTTTTTCTTTCTAAGCCTTTTTGTTGATGTCAAATAGGGGGAGCGAAAATTGGAAAGAAAAATATATTCTTGTGCTTATTATTTGATATGCTTACATGAATATTCATTCTTGTATATTGCTCAACATATTTTTTCTTTGGCAATTTGTCATCATCAAAAAGGGGGAGATTGTGAAAATAATTTTGTCCCAAATAGTTTAATATGTTAAGTTTTGATGATGACAAATACAAGACAAAAAGAACACTTTGCATATGTTCTTTGTTGCATCTTATATAGAGCATATCCATTAGTATTTGATAAATATCTTATTTAGATGTGTCTATAAAAGTCTTATATGCATGTTAATCTAACTAGAGTTATACATTTATGAATCATGCATATGAAGATATTAAATTATGAATTTAGACTAACTATATTTGTTTAAGTGAGCAACACTTTGTAGGATAGTCCAAGTACCAAGAGTGAGCATTGTAACAAGAAAACAAAAGATCTCAATTAAGCTCAACACAAGGAGAATGTGAATGCCTATTTCATGAAGGTATTGATAACATCAAAGTCATGTCAAAGACTAAGTCCAAAGGAAGATTAAATAGTATAACTTATAGGACTTAGTGTCTTTATGTAAGAAGCTTTATGCATACCTCAAATATGTTTTTACAAATAGTTTTCCTATGCTAAAATACCCAACAAACAAGTTTTGAAAAGTTATTTATGGTGGTAGTTCAAATTTTTAAAAAATAGCTAAGTTTGAATTTTGTAAAACTGACCTTTGGTTACTCTTTTAATCATATCTTTCAAAATACTTTGAGTTTTATTTTGAAACTTTTTTTGTAACGCCTCTCTTCCAAGGGAACGCCACATGGTCAATTACAATGCGGAAATAAAGTTAGGTGAGTTGAGACCCGGTTCGTTTTAATAAGACGCGTATATTCACTAGATTATAGTTGGGTATTTTAATTGGCGGTTAGGTTATATATATATATATACTCTTTTTTTTTCTTGATTAGTAACCATATTGACGAGACATCAATGGAAATAAAAGATCAAACAGAAGTAAAACATGCATAGGAATTAACATCTGCATCATCATATATATATATATATAAGTTTATCAAAACATTTAGTTACAAGCCTGGTACATCAAAAGCAAAGCTATACCGCCCCAAAGTATTACATACACATCCCCACGGTATCGAATTTACATGCCCACTACAAACAAAACATCGGGCCCCCAAAATAAAATACTTGGTAGCCTTCGGTAGCTACGAGTAACATCAATCCCTCAAGTGAGGAGGAATCGTGTCGGGATCCTCTTCGGGGTCCTCTTCGGGGTCGTCCTCGGGGACTTCCTCGGGATCTTCCTCGGGATCTTCCTCATCATCGGAGGAAATCACCATAGGAATAGCGAGAGACACGGGACGGGGCCCGAGCCGTAGAACGAAAAGAGTCCTCTCTCGGAGTGAAGTAACGATCGCCCCACATCTCACGTATCGGTAGGCCGAAACTCCAAACGTAGGCTAATGCGGCGGTAAAGACAGGTGGTTCGTGGCGTCTCCCGGGCTAGTGATATCGAGACATCTCCCGTGTAGACACGGCGTTCGAATCGTAGTTGATATACCAAAGCACTGCGCCCTCCTAAGAAAATCGACGTACATCTCCCAAAAATCAGTGTACGGGGCTCCATAGTCTTCGTGGTCGCTCGGTCAAGATAAGGCCAAAAACCAGGGAAGTTGGGAGCTTCGGTTCCTCACGGTTGTCTTCGATGAGACGCAATGTATGTACGGATAAACGAAATGGAGAGACAGGAAAGAAAAGAGGTAAGACATCCTTCCGTCATTACCAATTATAGCATCAAGAAACCAAACGGCGCAAAAAGCGCCCACATAGCATTTACAACAACAATAATAGTAATAGTCATTCAAGAGCAGTTATGAATCAAGTAGACAGTTCCAGCGACATAGGTATATCAACAATATATCAATGCCAAACCATAATAATGATAAATGCAAATAATGCACGGACTCTTTACACATGAGCCCTCAATAATCAAAATCCTACTCCATGGAGCTAGACACAAAACATTCGGAGAGAATGATCAGGGAGACATGCTAGTATCTCGTCAGCCATAAAAACAAGTGCTTTCCGAAAAATAATCACTCATTTTGCGCAACAAGGCTTTATACAAGAAAGATTCTCACAAGATCTCGATATAGGACTGTGGCCGGTCGGGATCGTTGGTGCGTTTGCATCGGTTTGTCTCACGGTCCCGGAGAGGGCTACCACTGCCTCTTTGTGAAACACCCGCGCCCCAACGCCCTCAAGGCCAACTACGGGACCCCACTTGTCTATTCGCACCCGCACTAAGGTGTGTTCAACTCCTAGGCAACTAGGCCTTACGACAGGTCCAACGGACAAATCACAATGCATACAGACTCTATGCATAATCATGCATGATCATTATTACATACTATTCCATCATATGTCACAATTTGCCAAAGTAAGAATTAATACCGTCAATGGTCTCTCACATGGACCCACCATAGCATAATATTGTCACTAAATAATTCAATACCTTTTTAAAACGTATTATGAATTCTTGCTTAGGTTTAGCTTTACTTACAGGGTTTGTCTCTAAAGGAATTCTCTTAGTTAACTTAAGTCCTCTTAGGTAATTTATTCATATGCCCTTTGAAGGTTATTTTAAGATTTCAAAATCTCACACTCTCAGGTTCTTCCCTGTTTATGCATCCCTAAGTAATTTCTAGTCATCCCATTTATTTATGATCAATATTCCTCTATTAGTCCCAAGGTTTTGGGTGATAGGTATACATTTGAATTCGACAGAGACTACGTTTTATGAATAATTGAAGTTGCTATTCGACGAAGAATAATGTAACAGGAGGGGGAAAGAATGGGGAAAACATTTTTCTGTCGGATGGGGATTCTGTCGGACGAAGAAATCATTTGCTGTCGAATGGGGGTTCTGTCGGACGAAGAAATTATTTGCTGTCGGATGGGGGTTCTGTCGGACGAAGAAATTATTTGCTGTCGGATGGGGGTTCTGTCGGACGAAGATCAAAACTGTCGGACTCCCCAAATGGTCAGCAAAAGCCTCAATTCGACGGGTATAGGTGTCGACGTTGGAGAAAATCTCCCAAGTGTCGAACCGACGAACACCGGCGGTCGAAATCTCTAATTTCGACGGTGCAGGGAAATTCATCTACTCGACAGGCATTGTCTCTCGAATTCGACGATTATTGACTTTGGGGCATTTTCTTGTAAGTGTCCAGGGACTCTATTCGACGGGTTTTTGGTCGGAAGATCGATCTCGACGGGCATGATCGAGGTTCATACTCGACGGATATTGACATTGTGTTTAGTGGTCGAAGATCCAAACTCGACGGATTTTCACTTAGTGTTTGCTGGTCAGAAATCTAAATTCGACGGGTTTGACATTCGACGGAAAGGGTCAGGAGTCTAAACTCGACGGATTTTAACATTTCACTAAGTAGTTAGGACATCAAATTCGACAGGCTTGGCCATGAGTCCTTACTCGACGGATTTTAACATTTTATTAAGTAATTAGGTTATCACGTTCGACAGGTTTTAGGTTATCACGTTCGACAGGTTTTGGGTTATCACGTTCGACAGGCTTGGGTTATCACGTTCGACAGGCTTGGGTTATCACGTTCGACAGGTCTTATCATTCGACGAAATGGTCAGAAATCTTCATTCGACGGATTTTGACATATCACCAAAAGATCAGGTTATTGTATTCGACGAGTTTGGCCAGATTTCATACTATTACTAATTTCCACATGAAGTTTCCACATTCGGGCTCAACATCGTAACTATCC
The DNA here is from genome assembly GCA_029884595.1 of Ormosia semicastrata. NCBI lineage: Eukaryota > Viridiplantae > Streptophyta > Magnoliopsida > Fabales > Fabaceae > Ormosia > Ormosia semicastrata. The sequence continues at coordinate 77,677,878 of JAQQTO010000063.1, read as the reverse complement.
GAGAACAAATTGGAACTCATTCCCTTCAATATTACACATTCCAAGTACATCCAGTTATATATATATATATATGTACATTCAAACTCAAACACTTAAATAACACATATACCATACAAACAACATACAAAAGCGAGAAAGACCCTCAACAAAATCACAGACGTTCCTAAATGCTAAGAGAGGTTGAGGAGGAGTGTCTTCCTCTTACCTTAGAGAAGCACAAAGAAAGGTGCTCCTTTTGGTCGAAATGATATTGTCGGCTCCCAAGAGATCCTTAAATATTCAAGCTCACCAAAATCAGAATCAAGTGTTGAAATGGATACCCATGGTCATCAAAATGACAAGTGGGTTACGAAAATGAGGAGAGATGAGGAAAAAGCTAAGGACTTTACCTTAAAGTTCCAACCTTTAAGCTTCAACCGTGGAGGAAAAGAAGATGAAGAAAACGTAGAGCTTTGAAGATGATTCCCTCGGGTGTGGTGCTTCTCCAAACACGAAATGGTGCTTTGGAGTGTGACGGTATTGGAGGATGAAAATATGAAGGTGGGTGGATGGTGTTCTTGGAAGGAGAAATGGAAAGAGAGAAAGATGAGTGCTACGTACGGGAGGAGGAAAATGTGTGAATTGCGAGAATGAATTAAGCCCTTAATTCAAATGTGCAAAGACAAAAATGGGAGGAGAGAGAAATATTAAAAAATGATTCAAAGAAGCTTCCTTGAGAAGCTTCGCACGCTTCTCTACGAAGTGCATAGTAAGCTTGTCTCCTTGATTAAATACCTCTGTCGGATGATTTATTACACTAGCGATAAAACCTCAAAATATAGACCTCGTAAGCGTCTGGACTCGGGTTTAGTAAGATCCCCGTTGACACGTTGACGGTCCAAGGTTTACCGACCTCGGGGAAATATTTTATTCTCCCGGCTCCACTCAAGACACACACATAAAACGAAGAATATATTAAAATATTCATCATCTCCAGAAAATTCCACAAAAATTCTTAAAAATTGCAAATATTATAAAATGATCGTTTTTAACAAAATAATGAATTTTCGGGATGTTACAACACTCCTTCTAAAAAGAAATTTCGTCCTCGAAATTTGCATACCTTAGAATAGCTGTGGGTATTGCTCTCTCATCTTGTCTTCCAACTCCCAGGTTGCATCTCCAGTCACCTCGTTCCAGATCACTTTCACCAATGCGATTTCCTTGCCTCTTAATTGCTTTATCCTGCTATCCTCGATTCTTATAGGAGACGTCTCATAAGTTAAGTTTTCTTTTAGTTGTACTCGTATCGGTGCTATGATATGACTTGGGTCAGGAAGGTATTTCCGAAGTTGTGACACATGAAAAACATTATGAATGTTTGAAAGAAAAGGAGGTAAGGATATTTGGTATGCTACAGGACCTACACGAGCAATGATTTGGTATGGTCCAAGGAATTTAGGAGTGAGTTTTCTAGATTTTAAAGCCCGGCCCACCCCGGTCGTAGGTGTGACTTTCGGAATACATGCTCACCTTCCTCAAACTCAAGAGGTTTTCTCCTTCGGTCGCATAACTCTTTTGTCGACTCGAGCCGTCCTCATCTTTTCCCGAATCATCTTAACCTTCTCAGTTGTCATTTGTATAATCTCGGGTCCAATAGTAAGGCGCTCGCCGTCTTGGTACCAACACATAGGTGTTCGACATCGTCGTCCATACAGAGCTTCATAGGGTGCCATCCCTATGCTCGAATGGTAACTGTTGTTGTAGGTGAATTCTATCAACGGTAGAATGTCATCCCAACTCCCAGTTTGCTCTATGGTGCAAGCTCTAAGCAAATCTTCCAAAGATTGGATTGTTCTCTCCGACTGACCGTCGGTCTGCGGATGATAAGCAGAACTAAGTTGTAATTTTGTCCCCAATGCTTCTTGCAAACTCTCCCAGAAATTTGAAGTAAACCTCAGATCTCTATCTGAAACAATACTTGTAGGCACACCGTGCAGTCTGACAATCTCTCCAATATAGATCTGAGTCAATCTCTCTAGCTTGTACTTGATGTTGATCGGAAGAAAATGTGCTGATTTCGTGAGTCGGTCCACAATTACCCAAATCGAATCATGACCTTTTCTTGTCCTTGGTAATCCAACTACAAAGTCCATTGCAATACTGTCCCACTTCCATTCCGGAATAGATAACGGTTGCAGCAATCCTGCTGGTCTCGATGTTCCACTTTAGCTTTTTGACAAACCGACAAGTAGATACACGTCTAGTAACGTCACTCTTCATTCCGTGCCACCGAACAACTTCTTCAAGTCTTGATACATCTTCGTCATGCCCGGTGCATACTCGGTTGGCTTGTGTGAGCATGATTAATGATGTATTCTCTAAGTTCTTGATTCCGAGGGACACAAACTCTCCCCTGGAATCTCAAAATTCCATCCGTTCCTCTCTGCAAACTCTGTTTCATTTCCTTGCTTCATCTGTTCCCTCACTTCTTGTAAGAATTTGTCCTTCTTCTCGCTCTTTTCTTATCTTTGTCCATCAACTCGCTCGAGATGGTAACCATATTCATGCAAATCTTTCCAGGTTCTAACTTCACAAAAGACCATACATCTCGAATTGCTCTATTAGATCCTTTTCCTTGATCATCGGGCGAGACACGATCATCTTCCCGCTTAGAGCGTCTGCCACAACATTTGCCTTGCCGAGATGATACGAAGTCGGAAATCGTAATCCTTCGGAATTCTAACCACCTCCGTTGCCTCATGTTCAACTCCTTCGATCATACAAATACTTGAGACTCTTGTGATCACTTGAAAATGTTAAATGTTGCTCCGTAGAGAAAATGCCTCCATATCTTGAGCAAAAACTACGGCCGCTAGCTCCGGTCGTGCGTCGGATAATTCTTCTCGTGCACTCGCAACGCCTTGAAGCATAAGCCACCACTCTTCCATGTTGCATAAGTACGGATCCTAGCCCTTGGTATGAAGCGTCACAAGACACTTCAAACTGTTCATTCGGATCGGGTAGCACTAACACCGGTGAGGTAGTCGGTCGATTCTTCAACTCTTGGAAACTTCGCTCACAATGTCGGTCCACTCAAAAGTTTGGTTTTTCCTTGTGAGTTGTGTAAGTGGTCCACAATCTTGGAGAATCCTCAATGAACCTCCGGTAATATCCCGCTAAACCCACGAAGCTTCGAATCTCTGTTGCTTGACTTCGGCCTTTCCCATCGTAGTCTTGCCTCCACTTTCGATGGATCCACAAAGAATCCCACTCTTTGAGATCACGTGACCTAGAAACTTGACTTCTTCCGGCCAAAACTCACATTTTGACAGTTTGGCATACAATTCTTTCTCCTTCGAGATCCGAAGAACTATACGGAGGTGTTCGGCATGGTCCTCCCGATTTTGAGAGTATACCGAGAATGTCATCAATGAAGACCACAACGAACTTATCCAAGTAAGGTCGAAAGATTCGGTTCATGTAGTCCATGAAGATAGGCTGGTGCATTCGTCACACCAAACGGCATCACCATATACTCGTAGTGACCGTATCGGGTGCGCGGCGGTCTTGGGCACATCCTCTGTCTTCACTCGTATCGATGATACCCGGATCGCAGATCAATCTTGGAAAACACTTGCCGCTCCCTTCGGTTGGTCCATCAAGTCGTCAATCCTCGGGAGTGGATATTTGTTCTTAATCGTCACTTTGTTCACCGCCGATAGTCCACACATAACCTTGAGGTGCCATCCTTCTTGCGAACTAACAAAGACCGGTGCTCCCCATGGTGACACACTTGGCCCGACAAATTGCTTTTTCAAAAGCTCTTCTAGTTGCTTTTCTTTAGCTCGGCTAACTCTGTCGGTGCCATCCGGTGCGGTGTTATAGACACGGACCAGCTCCCAGTACTAAGTCGATAGCAAACTCTATCTCTCGAGCCGGTGGTAAACCAGGCACACTCTCAGGAAAGACTTCGGAAACTCATTCACCACTGGAATTGTGTCCACATCAACCTCGTTCTCGATTTTCAAAGAAGACAGTAGCATGTATCCGTGAGCTCCTTCTTTCAAGAGAGCTTGAATTCGGTTGGCCGTCAAAAAATCTAGAATTCTCATTTATGGGAAAAACTATGGTCTTTACTGGAACAGTCTAACGAGAAACATGGTTAGAAGACAACCATCCATCCCTAGGATAATATCTAATTGGGAAAGAGGTAAACAAATCGGATCGACCGAAAGGATCGACCTTCAACAATCAATGGACAGTTTAGACAAACTTTGGTAGTAACTACCGGTCTATCAGTGGGGGTAGAAACAGTTAAGTCAAAAGGTAAGGACGACACAGGTAGACTCAATTTTTGCACACAGTCATACGATATAAAAGAATGGGTTGCCCCAGAGTCATACAGTACAGTTAAAAGATTACCTTCTATGATGCCTTCTCCTGTATCAAATCTTCGGATTCGGAGGCTTCGGCTCCGCTCATAGTGTAAACTCGTCCTCCGGCTTGCGGTTTCTTGGCTTTCGCAACATTCATTGAAGGTTCGACCTTCGCTTGATTGCGGTCTCAGTAGATGTGTCCGGGTTTCCCACATCGAAAACAGATAATCCCTTTGATAGGACAATCCCTCGTCGGATGATCTTTTCCACACTTCCGGCATTTGGAGGGATATGCCAAGTTTTGACCAGGTCCGGTTCCCACTAGAACCTCCACTTGAACTTCCACCCATGGCTTGTTGGTGACTTCCCATTGGTCGAGAGTATGGCTTCTTCCAAGCGGTTAGCACTTGTTATTGCCGCCTCTCTGCGGAATCTCGCAGGCCCAAAGTTTCTATTCCTCATATCTCTAGATTGCTCCCGAGAGCCTCTACATCACAAAGTATCCAACGGTTGTGAGAATTCATTGATCCTCAAGGTGATCACACTTTCCTCGGTTCGTACCTCAATCCTTCCGTGAATCTTCGGCACTTCCAAGCCTCATCCGGTTGGTTACGAAAGTAGGTCGAAAACTGTGACAAGTTTTCGAATCTCGGCTGCGTACTCACTAACAGGTCATATTCCCTGTCGCAGTTGAGGAATTCCGACTCCTTCGCATGCCTTGCACTCGCGAGAAAATACTTGTCCAAGAACTTTTCTTTGAACAACTCCCAAGTAATATCTCGGTTCGCGACTTCTAGCATCCTCCGCACTCCGTTCCACCGGTTCTCGCGTTGCCTACCAAAGCATAAAAGTAGCATAATCCACCTTCTTACCCTCGGCGCAATTCATTCCTCGAAATACCTTCTCCAACTCCTTGATCCACATACTAGCTTTGTCCGGATCAAATTCTCCTTTAAATTGAGGAGGATTATGGCGTCGAAACTCTGCTAAATTCGAGCATCGGCGGTAGCCTCTAACTGTTGAGCGGCTCGCTCTTGTTGTTGCGTAACTCTCTCTTCTTTGTCGTGCGGCTTGCTCGGTTGTTGTGCGATGACCTCGGCCATCCTTTGCATCGGCCAGTAATAGCTTTCTTTGCCATGTCTTCCCTTCGTGCCATCTCACTTTCTCGGTTCGGATTATCCGAAAACACGAAAAAAGTCGATTGCATTCACTAAAAATACCAAACACTACTCCTTTACGAATACCATTCGGAGAACACACAAAGACAAACAAGACAGACTCAACCACAAGACCCAAAGAAACATAAACCGGGCTCGATACCAAGAATGTAACGCCCTCTTCCAAGGGAACGCCACATGGTCAATTACAATGCGGAAATAAAGTTAGGTGAGTTGAGACCCTGTTCGTTTTAATAAGACGCGTATATTCACTAGATTATAGTTGGGTATTTTAATTGGCGGTTAGGTTATATATATATATATACTCTTTTTTTTTTTTTTTTCTTGATTAGTAACCATATTGACGAGACATCAATGGAAATAAAAGATCAAACAGAAGTAAAACATGCATAGGAATTAACATCTCGCATCATCATATATATATATATATATAAGTTTATCAAAACATTTAGTTACAAGCCTGGTACATCAAAAGCAAAGCTATACCTGCCCCCCAAAGTATTACATACACATCCCCATGGTATCGAATTTACATGACCCACTACAAAAACAAAACATCGGGCCCCCAAATAAAATACTTGGTAGCCTTCGGTAGCTACGAGTAACATCAATCCCTCAAGTGAGGAGGAATCGTGTCGGGATCCTCTTCGGGGTCCTCTTCGGGGTCGTCCTCGGGGACTTCCTCGGGATCTTCCTCGGGATCTTCCTCATCATCGGAGGAAATCACCATAGGAATAGCGAGAGACACGGGACGGGGCCCGAGCCGTAGAACGAAAAGAGTCCTCTCTCGGGTGAAGTAACGATCGCCCCACATCTCACGTATCGGTAGTGAAACTCCAAACGTAGGCTAATGCGGCGGTAAAGACAGTGGTTCGTGGCGTCTCCGGGCTAGTGATATCGAGACATCTCCGTGTAGACACAGCTGCGTTCGAATCGTAGTTGATATACCAGCACTCGGCCCTCCTAAGAAAATCGGACGTACATCTCCCAAAAATCTGTGTGTACGGGGCTCCATAGTCTTCTGTGGTCGCTCAGTCAAGATAAGGCCAAAAACCAGGGAAGTTGGGAGCTTCCGGTTCCTCACGGTTGTCTTCGATGAGACGCAATGTACAGATAAACAGAAATGGAGAGACAGGAAAGAAAAGAGGTAAGACATCCTTCCGTCATTACCAATTATAGCATCAAGAAACCAAACGGCGCAAAGCGCCCACATAGCATTTACAACAACAGTAATAGTAATAGTCATTCAAGAGCAGTTATGAATCAAGTAGACAGTTCCAGGCAGACATAGGTATATCAACAATATATCAATGCCAAACCATAATAATGATAAATGCAAATAATGCACGGACTCTTTACACATGAGCCCTCAATAATCAAAATCCTACTCCATGGAGCTAGACACAAAACATTCGGAGAGAATGATCGGGAGACATGCTAGTATCTCGTCGGCCATAAAAACAAGTGCTTTCCGAGAAAATAATCGGTCATTTTGCGCAACAAGGCTTTATACGGCGAATTCTCACAAGATCTCGATATAGGGCCGTGGCCGGTCGGGATCATTGGTGCGTTTACATCGGTTTGTCTCACGGTCCCGGAGGGGCTACCACCGCCCTTTGTGAAACACCCGCGCCCCACGCCCTCAAGGCCAACTACAGGACCCCACTTGTCTATTCGCACCCGCACTAAGGTGTGTTCAACTCCTAGGCAACTAGGCCTTACGACAGTCCAACGGACAAATCACAATGCATACAGACTCTATGCATAATCATGCATGATCATTATTACATACTATTCCATCATATGTCACAATTTGCCAAAGTAAGAATTAATACCGTCAATGGTCTCTCACATGGACCCACCATAGCATAATATTGTCACTAAATAATTCAATACCTTTTTAAAACGTATTATGAATTCTTGCTTAGGTTTAGCTTTACTTACAGGGTTTGTCTCTAAAGGAATTCTCTTAGTTAACTTAAGTCCTCTTAGGTAATTTATTCATATGCCCTTTGAAGGTTATTTTAAGATTTCAAAATCTCACACTCTCAGGTTCTTCCCTGTTTATGCATCCCTAAGTAATTTCTAGTCATCCCATTTATTTATGATCAATATTCCTCTATTAGTCCCAAGGTTTTGGGTGATAGGTATACATTTGAATTCGACAGAGACTACGTTTTATGAATAATTGAAGTTGCTATTCGACGAAGAATAATGTAACAGGAGGGGGAAAGAATGGGGAAAACATTTTTCGTCGGATGGGGATTACGTCGACGAAGAAATCATTTCTTTGTCGAATGGGGGTTACGTCGGACGAAGAAATTATTTGTCGGATGGGGGTTACTGTCGGACGAAGAAATTATTTGTCTTTGTCGGATGGGGTTCTCGGACGAAGATCAAAACTGTCGGACTCCCCGGATGGTCGGCAAAAGCCTCAATTCGACGGGTATAGGTGTCGACGTTGGAGAAAATCTCCCAAGTGTCGAACCGAAGCGAACAACGGTCGAAATCTCTAATTTCGACGGTGCAGGGAAATTCATCTACTCGACAGGCATTGTCTCTCGAATTCGACGATTATTGACTTTGGGGCATTTTCTTGTAAGTGTCCAGGGACTCTATTCGACGGGTTTTTAGTCGGAAGATCGATCTCGACGGGCATGATCGAGGTTCATACTCGACGGATATTGACATTGTGTTTAGTGGTCGAAGATCCAAACTCGACGGATTTTCACTTAGTGTTTGCTGGTCAGAAATCTAAATTCGACGGGTTTGACATTCGACGGAAAGGGTCAGGAGTCTAAACTCGACGGATTTTAACATTTCACTAAGTAGTTAGGACATCAAATTCGACAGGCTTGGCCATGAGTCCTTACTCGACGGATTTTAACATTTTATTAAGTAATTAGGTTATCACGTTCGACAGGTTTTAGGTTATCACGTTCGACAGGTTTTGGGTTATCACGTTCGACGGCTTGGGTTATCACGTTCGACGAGGCTTGGGTTATCACGTTCGACAGGCTTGGGTTATCACGTTCGAGTCTTATCATTCGACGAAATGGTCGAAAATCTTCATTCGACGGATTTTGACATATCACCAAAAGATCGAGTTATTGTATTCGACGAGTTTGGCCGATTTCATACTATTACTAATTTCCACATGAAGTTTCCACATTCTGGGCTCAACATCGTAACTATCCGAGAACAAATTGGAACTCATTCCCTTCAATATTACACATTCCAAGACATCCAGTTATATATATATATATATGTACATTCAAACTCAAACACTCAAATAACACATATACCATACAAACAACATACAAAAGCGAAAGACCCTCAACAAAATCACAGACGTTCCTAAATGCTAAGAGAGGTTGAGGAGGAGTGTCTTCCTCTTACCTTAGAGAAGCACAAAGAAAGGTTTGCTCCTTTTGGTCGAAATGATATTGTCGGCTCCCAAGAGATCCTTAAATATTCAAGCTCACCAAAATCAGAATCAAGTGTTGAAATGGATACCCATGGTCATCAAAATGACAAGGTTACGAAAATGAGGAGAGATGAGGAAAAAGCTAAGGACTTTACCTTAAAGTTCCAACCTTTAAGCTTCAACCGTGGAGGAAAAGAAGATGAAGAAAACGTAGAGCTTTGAAGATGATTCCCTCGGGTGTGGTGCTTCTCCAAACACGAAATGGTGTTTGGAGTGTGACGGTATTGGAGGATGAAAATATGAAGGTGGGTGGATGGTGCTTTGCTTTGGAAGGAGAAATGGAAAGAGAGAAAGATGAGTGCTACGTACGGGAGGAGGAAAATGTGTGAATTGCGAGAATGAATTAAGCCCCTTAATTCAAATGTGCGGCACAAAAATGGGAGGAGAGAAAATATTAAAAAAATGATTCAAAGAAGCTTCCTTGAGAAGCTTCGCACGCTTCTCTACGAAGTGCATAGTAAGCTTGTCTCCTTGATTAAATACCTCTGTCGGATGATTTATTACACTAGCGAGATAAAACCTCAAAATGTAGACCTCGTAACCGTGTCTGGGACTCGGGTTTAGTAAGATCCCCGTTGACACGTTGATGATCCAAGGTTTACCAGCCTCAGGGAAAATATTTTATTCTCCCGGCTCCACTCAGCACACACATAAAACGAAGAATATATTAAAATATTCATCATCTCCAGAAAATTCCACAAAAATTCTTAAAAATTGCAAATATTATAAAATGATCGTTTTTAACAAAATAATGAATTTTCGGGATGTTACATTTTTCACTTGAAAATAGACTCAAAGATCTTTCCAATGATTGGTATTTGCTTTAAACGGATAAGAAATGAAGAAGTTATGACCTTTTAAAGTCAGTTTTCGAAAGCAGAGTGATTTATTCGAATAAAGGATATGTTATTCGAATAACACGACCCAGAAAATGTTGCAAAACATGTTTTTGATGTTTTATTCGAATAACTAAATGTTTATTCGAATAACTAAAGGTTTATTCGAATAAAAGGTTCCAGAAAACACTTCCTGATGTGTTATAAGTGGGTTATTCAAATAGGACTATGTTTATTCGAATAAATACGGTCAGAATCTCGCAACGGCTATTTTGTTTGCCTTTAATGCTGAAATAAATTATACCCAATGGCACTTTTTCTTAGAACACTATAAATATATGTTTTTGGGACATCTTTTAGTAACACCCAATTATCTGAAATAACTCTCTTACTTTATTTTGTGATACATATTTTACCAAATTTCTGTGCTCTTTTTCACCAAAATTTGAGATATCCTTAGAGAGCTTCATAGAGCTTCAATTTGTATTATTTGCTCTGAGTAAGAGTTTATCTTCATCTATATTTCTGTTCTTCTATATTGAGGGTGAGGTATCCTTCAATGTTTGTAAAAAGGGTGAGGTATCCCTCTAAGGTTTGTACAAGGTTGAGGTATCCCTGCAGGCTGAGACTTTAGCACAAGGGTAGAGTTTCCCTATGTGTGAAAAGTGTTCTTTTATGTAACGATTGCAAGCACCTATTGAAGCTTGTATATATAGTGAAAAATCTCAGATTATTTTTGATGACTGGACGTAGACCACAAGTGGGTTAGTGGTCGAATCAGGATAAATATCGTGCCTACTTTTCTCTTCTCAATCTCTTTATTTTACATAATTTTATATTATTACACATTTATTTATTTTCTATTCTTAAAGCTTTTATTCTTCTTCTCGCAATTCTTTCTCTTTTATTTAATAGCTTAAATATTTGTGTTTATTTTAAGAGCTTTTGTGAAAAGTTTTTCATACCCAATTCACCCCCTCTTGGGTAATGGTTGCTATGACTAACAAGTGGTATCAGAGCTTCGTGCTCTGGTGAAAGCTTAACCGCTTAGAGTTAAAGATCCTTGTTTATTAGCAACCTTGAAAGTTTTTCAAAATAGAAGATTTTGAAATTGATAAACCACCATTCTTTGATGGTGTGAATTTTGTTTATTGGAAAATTAAAATAGAATTTTATATACAATCTATTGATTTGGATTTGTGGGATGTTGTTCTTGATGGATATTTTCCTAAACCAAAACATGATTGGAATGCTTATGACAAGAAATGCTTTTCTTTGAACATTAGAGCTATGCAAATTTTGAGAAGTAGTTTGAATGATGATGCTTATGCTAAAATTAAAAATTACTCTAGTGCTAAAGATATATGGGATGCTCTTGATGATATCTATCTTGCTAACAACTTTTTTATGCATAAAGTTGTATATAGAAAGCAAAAAGAGCAAAAGTCATTGAAGGAAGCTTGTCATGAAAAATATCCTCAAAGAGATGCTCAAACTATTGAAGGGAGCCAAATGCCTCTTGGTGACGATGGTGCTCAATTTGAAGAAGAGGCAAAGCAAAATAAAATTGATGAGGAAGAAGGTGATTCCCTTAAAGAGCCAAATATGCTAGAAATTGAGACTACTTCCTATATGGCAAAAAAGGATTTTGAGGTAAATAATTCTAGACTAGATTTTAGTCCTTCCTATGATGTGTTATGTAACATCCCGAAAATTTTTTATTTTGTTATAAACGTTCATTTTATAATATTTATGATTTTTAGGAATTTTTGTGGATTTTTCTGAAAATGATGAATATTTTAATATATTCTTCGTTTTGCGTGTACACTGAGCGGAGCCGGGGAAACTAGAATATTTTCCCTGAGGCTGGTAAACTTTGAACTGTCAACGTGCCAATGGGGGATCTTACTAAACTCGAGGCCGGGCACAGTTTGCGAGGTTTACATTTTTTTGAGGTTTTATCTGTTAAATAAAATTTCGGTATCATAAAATCATCTGATGAATAATAAAATATTATTTTCATCAATTGTAAATTTTATTCACTGAGAAAATAATTTCACAGTGTAATTAATCATCTGTTAGATGTATTTAATTTGGAGACAAGCTTACTATGTACTTTATCGAGGAGAGCGCGAAGCTACTCAAGGAAGCTTCCTCCAACCATTATTTTTATCATTTCTCTCTCCTCCCAAATTTGTGCTGCACGTTTGAAATTAAGGGGGGGTCTAATTCATTTCCTTTTCTCACATTTCCTCTCCTCCAAATACGTTGCTACTATTCACTCATCTTCTCTCTTCTCTTTCACCCACAAAGCACAACCATCCACCCACACCTCTATTTTGTTCTTCAAACCGTCCCAATCTTAGCACCATTTCGTGATTGGAGAACCACCATCATTGAGGAAATCACTTCAAGGTTACGCCATTTCCTCCATCTTCATTCTCCTACGTCTTTGAAGCTTAAAGGTTGGAGCTTTAAGGTAAAGCTCTTAGCTTTTTCTCCCTCTCTTCTCTTTTTCGTAAACCACTTGTCATTTTGATGACAATAGGTATCCATTTCAATATTAGGATTCTGATTCTTGCAAGTTTAAATCTTTAAGGAATTCCTGGAAGCTGGAAACGAAATCTTGACCAAAAAGGAGCCATCTTTCTTTGTGCTTCTCCAAGGTAAGAGGAAGACACTCCTCCTCAACCTCTTTTAGCATTTAGGGACGTTGTTTGTGATTGGTACTGTGATTCATCTCTGTTTGTATGCTACTGGTGATGTATACATATGCTAGTTGATTGTTTTGTGTGTTTTGATATATATGTCTGGAACGTATAATCTAAAAGGAACGCTGTCGGGCTGGCTCTTGGATGGCCACGCCTTGAGACTAAAATTTTGGGATTATTGGTGAGAAGTGGTAATAACTTGGGTTTCTGACCATTAAGTGTAATGTCAAAACCTGTCGAGTATGAACCCCTGGCCAAATTCGTTGAATTTGATGTCTGATCACTTAGTAAAGTCAAAACCTGTCGAGTATGAACCCTTGGCCAAACCCATCGAATGTGATGTCTTGATTACTTAGTAAAGTTAAAACCTGTCGAGTATGAACCCCTAGCCAAACCCGTCGAATTTGATGTCTGATCACTTAGTAAAGTCAAAACCTGTCGAGTATGAACCCCTGGCCAAACCCGACGAATGTGATGTCTTGATTACTTAGTAAAGTTAAAATCCGTCGAGTATGAACTCCTGGCCAAACCCGTCGAATGTGATGTCTTGACCACTTAGTAAAGTCAAAACCTGTCGAGTATGAACCCCTGGCCAAACCCGTCGAATGTGATGTCTTGATCACTTAGTAAAGTTAAAATCCGTTGAGTATGAACCCCTGGCCATGCCCGTCGAATTTGATTCCTGGTCATTTAGTGCATTATCAAAATCCGTCGAGTATGAACTCCTGACCACTTAGGAGAGAAACTCCTCCAATGTAAAATCCGTCGAATTTGAATGACCACATCCGTCGAGTGACATATTCATCGAGTTAGAATGCCAATAACCATCGAGAGACATACCTGTCGAGTAGATCTTCTGTCCGTTTATCAGAAGCTTCCCAAAGTTAATATTCGTCGAGTAGAATGTCAAGATCCGTCGAATTAGAGTTCTGATCAGTGTTTTTCGTCAGTTCGACACTTGGGAGATTTCTCCAACGTCGACACCCACATCCGTCGAAATTGGACTTCTGCTGACCTTCTGGAAAAATTTGACAGTTTTGATCTCTGTTCGACAGAACCTCCATCCGACAGAAATTGGTTTTATCCAATCTTGTTATAAAATGTTCTCCCATTTTTCATCCTTCTGCCATGTTAGTCTTCGTCGAATGGCAGCCTCAATTTTTCACTAAATGCATAGTCTCCGTCGAATTCACAACTAGGGTTTATCACCCAATACCTAGCAATTAAATCTGTGACGTTATTGGTGATTCTGGCCATGTATCTTCCTGGATTCAAAACCCTTGGATTAATAAAAGTACATAAATCATAAATGATTGAATGATTAGAGATTAAGTAGGGATTCATAAACAGGGAAGAACATGAGTATGGGTGAGCTTTTGAGGCACATAATGAATTTAAGGGTTGACTGTTATCATGATTATGAATGGAAATTGTGGATATCCTTAAAATGTACTATTGGATTGTTGTGGACCCGTGAATGGGATCAAATATTGATGATAAATGATATGACATGCATTTGAAGCATGATGGACCTAGTTGGTCATGAAGAGTATGATTGTGTCATGCATTGAACAAAAAGAAAGAGAATGTCCGTTGGACTTGGTTAAGGCCGGTAGCCTAGGAGTTGAACTTACACCTTTGTGCGGGTGCGAATAGACAAGTGTAGGTTACTTGTTGACCTTGGGGGCGTCAGGGTGCGGGTACCTCACAATGGGCAGCTGGTAGCTCTCTGTCTGTAGGGCAGACCGATGCAAACACATTGACGATCCGGACCGAGACGCTGTCCTATGTCGAGATCTGTGTAGAATGTCTTGTAAAATGCCATGATGTACAAAATGATAATTTGAGAATTTTAGCACTTGAGGGCACAGGGCGACCAAGAATACGTACATACCTCGATCGTTCTCTCCGACTGTTTTGTGTCTAGCTCCATGGAGTAGGATTTTGGTTATTGAGGGCAAGTGTGCATAGTGAGTCCATGAATCATCGGCATGCATTGTTATTATAATTGGAACTGTTGTACTTCTGATATATCTATATGTATACGACTGCCTGGAACTGTTTGGTTGATCATAATTGCTATTGAATGTTTATTACCATTATTGCTGTCATAAATGCTATGTGGGCGCTCTGTGCCGTTTGGTTTCTCGATGCTATGATTGGTAATGATGGTAGGATGTCTTACCTCTTCTCTGTCTCTCCATTTCTGTTTTGTCCGTATACTGCGTTCCATAGAAGATAACTGCAAGGAACCGAAAGCCCCCGACTTCCCTGGTTTTTGGCCTCATCTCGACTGAGCGACTGCAGAAGCGTATGGAGCCATGCACGCAAAGATTTTTGGGAGATGTGCGCCTGAATTTCTTGGGAGGGCCAGAGTGCTGGTACATCAACTATGGTTCTGAGCGTTGCGTCTACACGGGGGATGTGTCGTTATCTCTAGCTTGGAGGTGTCACGAGCCGCCTATCTTCACCTGCTATATTATTTTACGTCTGGAGTTTCAGCTACCGATACGCGAGATGTGGGGTGATCGTTATTTCACTCTGCGGGAAGACTCTTTTCGTTCCACCGCTCGGGCCCCGTCCCGTGACTCTGCGATTCATATGGTGATTTCCTCTGACGAAGAAGATCCTGAGGAAGATCCCGAAGAAGTTCTTGAGGACGACCCCGAAGAGGATCCCGAATAGGACCCTGACTCGATTCCTCCTCACTTGAGGGACTGACTTTACTTGTAGCTACTGAGGGCTACCAGTATTTTATTTTGGGGGCCTGATGTTTTGTCTGTAGTGGACTGTATATTCTGATACCGTAGGGATATGTATGTATAATCCTTTGGGGGCAGGTATAGTTTTGCTTTTGTTATGCCAGACTTTGTAACTAAACAGTTGATAATTATATATATATATGAATGAAATGTTAATTTCCTAAGTATGTCTCGTCACCGTGGATATTGATTATCATTAACGTAAATGTAATGAATAGAAAAAAAAATATACTTGCTAATTTACTTAACCAACTACAATTGAGTAAATGTATATATTATTAAAATGAACCGGGTCTTAACTCACATAAAATTTTATTTCCGCATTGTAATTGAAAGTGAGATGTTCCCTTGGGTTTAAAAAGGGGCGTCACACTAAGTTGGTATCAGAGCCCCGGTTTATATTTCTTTGGGTCTTGTGTTTGAGTCTGTCTTGTTTGTGCAGTGTGTTCTCTGAGTAGTATACGTAAGGGTGTATGGTTTGGTGTTCCTAGTGAATGCAACTGACTTTTCTATGTTTTCAGTTAATCTGATATAAGAAAGTAAGATGACACGAGGGGAAGATATGGCAGCAGCTATTACAGCGATGCAGAGGATGGCTGAGGCCGTCACATTGTAAACCGAGCAAGCTGCCCAGCCGCAAGAGAGAGTTGCACAACAACAAGAGCGAGCTGCTCAACAGCTAGAGGCCACTGCTGATGCTCAGAATTTAGCAGAGTTTCGACACCATAACCCTCCTTAATTCAAAGGGGAATTTGATCCGGACAAGGCTAGTCTGTGGATCAAGGAATTGGAGAAAGTTTTTCGAGGAATGAGTTGCGCTGAGGACAAGAAGGTGAACTATGCTACATTTATCTTTGCCGTAGGCAACGCCGAAAATTGGTGGAATGGAGTGCGAAGAAATCTTTGGAAGTCTGCTAACAGAGAGATTACTTGGGGCTTATTCAAGGAAAAGTTCTTAGATAAGTATTTTCCTGCAAGCGCAAGGCATGCGAAGGAGTCGAATTCCTCAACTGCGACAAGGAAATATGACCGTTAGCGAGTACGTGATGAAATTTGAAAACTTGTCACGCTTTTCGACGTACTTTCGTAACCAACCGGATGAAGCATGGAAATCTTTGAAGATTTACTGGAAGGACCGAGGTATGAAGTGAAGAAGGTGTGATCACCTTGAGGATCAATGAATTCTCACAACTATTGGATACTTGTTTGTGATGTAGAGGCTCGGAGCAATATAGAGACATGAGGAGTAGAAACTTTGGGCCTACGAGATTCCGCAGAGGCGGCGATGCCAGTAACCATTTCCGGAAGAAGCGTACTCCACCCACGGGGAATCGACAACAAGCCATGGGTGGAAGTTCTGGTGGAGGTTCTACTGGGAACCGGACTGGCCAGAACACGGTGTATCCTTCCAGATGTTTGAAGTGTGGGAAAGACCATCTCACAAGGGACTGTACCATGAAGGGATTCATCTGCTTCAAATGTGGCAAACTTGACCACGTGTCCCGAGACTGCAATCAAACGAAGGCCGAACCTTCAGTGAATGCTGCAAGAGCCAAGAAACCACAGGCTGGAGGGCGAGTCTACACTATGAGCGGAGCTGAGGCTTCCGAATCCGAAGATTTGATACAGGGGGAAGGTATCATAGAAGGTAATCTTTTAACTGTGCTGTATGACTCTGGGGCAACCCATTCTTTTATATCATATGACTGTGTGCAAAGACTGGGTCTATCTGTGTCATCTCTACCTCTTGACTTAACTGTTTCTACCCCCACTGATAAGCCGGTAGTTACTACCAAAGTCTGTCTAAATTGTCCATTGGTTGTTGAAGGTCGAACCTTTTCGGTCGATCTGATCTGTTTACCCCTTTCCCAACTCGATATTATCTTAGGGATGGACTGGTTGTCTTCCAACCATGTTCTGTTGGACTGTTCCAGAAAGGCCATAGTTTTTCCCATAATGAAGGATTCTAGATTTTTGACGGCCAACCGAGTTCAAGCTCTCTTGAAAGAAGGAGCTCACGGATACATGCTACTGTCTTCTTTGAAAGTTGAGAACGAGGTTGATGTGAACACAATTCCAGTGGTGAACGAGTTTCCCGAAGTCTTTCCTGATGATGTACCTGGTTTACCACCGGCTCGAGAGATAGAGTTTGCTATCGACCTAGTACTGGGAGCTGGTCCCGTGTCTATAGCACCGTATAGGATGGCACCGACAGAGTTAGCTGAGCTCAAGAAACAGCTAGAAGAGCTTTTGGAAAAGCAATTTGTCAGGCCAAGTGTGTCACCATGGGGAGCACCAGTGCTGTTAGTTCGCAAGAAGGATGGCACCTCGAGATTATGTGTGGACTATCGGCAGCTGAACAAGGTAATGATTAAGAACAAGTATCCACTCCCGAGAATTGATGATTTAATGGACCAACTGAAGGGAGCAGCGGTGTTTTCGAAGATCGATCTGCGGTCTGGGTATCATCAGATACGAGTGAAGACGGAGGATATACCCAAGACAGCTTTTCGTACCCGATACGGTCATTACGAATACCTGGTGATGCCGTTTGGTGTGACGAACGCACCAGCTATCTTTATGGACTACATGAACCGAATCTTTCATCCTTACTTGGACAGATTCGTTGTGGTCTTCATTGATGACATTCTGGTATACTCTCAAAATCAGGAGGACCATGCTGAACACCTCAGTATAGTTCTTCAGATTCTGAAGGAGAAGGAATTGTATGCCAAGCTGTCAAAGTGTGAGTTCTGGATAGAAGAAGTTAAGTTTCTGGGTCACGTGATCTCGAAGGATGGGATTGTCGTGGATCCATCGAAGGTGGAGGCAGTGCTGCAATGGAAAAGACCAACGTCCGTGACAGAGATTCGAAGCTTCGTGGGTTTAGCTGGATATTATCGGAGGTTTATTGAGGGATTCTCCAAGATTGCTGGACCACTTACACAACTCACGAGGAAAAACCAAGCTTTTGAGTGGACCAACGGCTGTGAGCAAAGTTTCCAAAGAGTTGAAGAATCGACTGACTACCTCACCGGTGTTAGTGCTACCCGATCCGAATGAGCAGTTTGAAGTGTACTGCGACGCTTCATACTAAGGGCTAGGATCTGTACTTATGCAGCATGGAAGAGTTGTGGCTTATGCTTCAAGGCAGTTGCTAGTGCACGAGAAGAATTACCCGACACATGACTTAGAGTTAGCGGCTGTAGTTTTTGCTCTGAAGATATGGAGGCATTTTCTCTACGGAGCAACGTTCAATATTTTCAGTGATCACAAGAGTTTGAAGTATTTGTATGATCAGAAGGAGTTGAACATGAGGCAACGAAGGTGGTTAGAATTCCTGAAGGATTACGATTTCCAACTTCTGTATCACCCTGGCAAGGCAAATGTTGTGGCAGATGCTCTAAGTAGGAAGATGATCAGTGTCTCTGCCCTGATGATCAAGGAAAAGGATATGCTAGAGCAGTTTAGAGATGTGTGGTCTTTTGTGGAGTTAGAACCTGGAAAGATTTGCATGAATATGGTTACCATTACAAGTGAACTACTGGATGACATAAAGGAAAAGCAGAAGATTGACAAGTTCTTACAAGAAGTGAGAGAGCAAGTGGAGCAAAGAGGTGAAACAGAGTTTACGGAAGGAACGGATGGAATTCTGAGGTTTCGTGGAAGAGTTTGTATTCCTCGTGACAAGGAACTTAGAGAATACATCATTAACCATGCTCATACAAGCCAGCTGAGTATGCATCCAGGCATAACAAAAATGTACCAAGACTTGAAGAAGTTGTTCTGGTGGCATGGAATGAAGAGTGATGTCACTAGACGTGTATCGACTTGTCTAGTTTGTCAAAAAGCTAAGGTGGAACATCAGAGACCAGCGGGGTTGCTGCAACCGTTGTCTATTCCGGAATGGAAGTGGGACAGTATTGCAATGGATTTTGTAGTCGGATTGCCAAGGACAAGAAAAGGTCATGATTCGATTTGGGTAATCGTGGACCGACTCACAAAGTCGGCGCACTTTCTCCCGATCGACATAAAATACAAACTGGAGAGATTGACTCAAATCTATATTGGAGAAATTGTTAGATTACACGGTGTGCCTATGAGTTTTGTTTCGGATAGAGATCCGAGATTTACTTCAAATCTCTGGGAGAGTTTGCAAGAAGCGTTGGGGATGAAGCTACGTCTGAGTTCTGCTTATCATCCGCAAACCGATGGTCAATCGGAAAGGACGATCCAATCTTTGGAAGATTTGCTTCGAGCCTGTACCATAGAGCAAACTGGAAGTTGGGACGACATTCTACCCTTGATAGAATTCACTTACAACAACAGTTATCATTCGAGCATAGGGATGGCACCCTATGAGGCTCTGTATGGACGACGATGTCGAACACCTCTGTGTTGGTACCAAGACGGCGAGCGCCTTACTGTTGGACCAGAGATTATACAGCAGACAATTGAGAAGGTTAAGATGATTCAGGAAAAGATGAGAACGGCTCAAAGTCGGCAAAAGAGTTATGCAGACCGAAGGAGAAAACCTCTTGAGTTTGAAGAAGGCGAGCATGTATTCCTGAAAGTCACACCTACGACTGGGGTAGGCCGGGCTTTAAAATCTAGAAAACTCACTCCTAAATTCCTTGGACCATACCAAATTATTCATCGTGTAGGTCCTGTAGCGTACCAAATATCCTTACCTCCTTTCCTTTCAAACATTCATAATGTTTTCCATGTGTCACAACTCCGAAAATACCTCCCTGACCCAAGTCATGTCATAGCACCGGATGCAGTGCAATTAAAAGAAAACTTAACTTATGAGACGTCTCCTGTAAGAATCGAGGATAGAAAGATAAAGCAATTAAGAGGCAAGGAGATCGCATTGGTGAAAGTAATCTGGAACGAGGTGACCGGAGATGCAACTTGGGAGCTGGAAGACAAGATGAATGAGCAACACCCACAGTTATTCTAAGGTATGCAAATTTCGAGGACAAAATTCCTTTTTGAAGGGGAGTATTATAACATCCCAAAAATTCTTTATTTTGTTATAAACGATCATTTTATAATATTTATGATTTTAGGAATTTTTGTGGATTTTTCTGAAAATGATGAATATTTTAATATATTCTTCGTTTTACGTGTACACTGAGCGGAGCCGGGAAAACTAGAATATTTTCCCTGAGGCTGGTAAACTTTGAACTGTCAACGTGTCAACGGGGGATCTTACTAAACCCGAGGCCGGGCACAGTTTGCGAGGTTTACATTTTTTTGAGGTTTTATCTGTTAAATAAAATTTCGGTATCATAAAATCATCTGATGAATAATAAAATATTATTTTCATCAATTGTAAATTTTATTCACTGAGAAAATAATTTCACAGTGTAATTAATCATCTGTTAGATGTATTTAATTTGGAAACAAGCTTACTATGTACTTTATCGAGGAGCGCGCGAAGCTTCTCAAGGAAGCTTCCTCCAATCATTCTTTTTATCATTTCTCTCTCCTCCCAAATTTGTGCTGCACGTTTGAAATTAAGGGGGGGTCTAATTCATTTCCTTTTCTCATATTTCCTCTCCTCCAAATACACTGCTACTATTCACTCATCTTCTCTCTTCTCTTTCACCCTACAGCAGCAACACCATCCACCCACACCTCCATTTTGTTCTTCAAACCGTCCCAATCTTAGCACCATTTCGTGATTGGAGAACCACCATCATTGAGGAAATCAGCTTCAAGGTTCTGCCATTTCCTCCATCTTCATTCTCCTACGTCTTTGAAGCTTAAAGGTTGGAGCTTTAAGGTAAAGCTCTTAGCTTTTTCTCCCTCTCTTCTCTTTTTCGTAAACCACTATCATTTTGATGACAATGGGTATCCATTTCAATATTAGGATTCTGATTCTTGCAAGTTTAAATCTTTAAGGAATTCCTGGAAGCTGGAAATGAAATCCTGACCAAAAAGGAGCCACCTTTCTTTGTGCTTCTCCAAGGTAAGAGGAAGACACTCCTCCTCAACCTCTTTTAGAATTTAGGGACGTTGTTTGTGATTGGTACTGTGATTCATCTCTGTTTGTATGCTGCTGGTGATGTATACATATGCTAGTTGATTGTTTTGTGTGTTTTGATATATATGTTTGGAACGTATAATCTAAAAGGAACGCTGTCGGGCTGGCTCTCGGATGGCCACGCCTTGAGACTAAAATTTTGGGATTATTGGTGAGAAGTGGTAATAACTTGGGTTTCTGACCATTAAGTGTAATGTCAAAACCTGTTGAGTATGAACCCCTGGCCAAACCCGTCGAATTTGATGTCTGATCACTTAGCAAAGTCAAAACCTGTCGAGTATGAACCCCTGGCCAAACCCGTCGAATGTGATGTCTTGATTACTTAGTAAAGTTAAAACCTGTCGAGTATGAACCCCTGGCCAAACCCGTCGAATTTGATGTCTGATCACTTAGTAAAGTCAAAACCCATCGAGTATGAACCCCTGGCCAAACCCGTCGATTGTGATGTCTTGATTACTTAGTAAAGTTAAAATCCGTCGAGTATGAACTCCTGGCCAAACCCGTCAAATGTGATGTCTTGACCACTTAGTAAAGTCAAAACCTGTCGAGTATGAACCCCTGGCCAAACCCGTCGAATGTGATGTCTTGATCACTTAGTAAAGTTAAAATCCGTTGAGTATGAACCCCTGGCCATGCCCGTCGAATTTGATTCCTGGTCATTTAGTGCATTATCAAAATCTGTTGAGTATGAACTCCTGACCACTTAGGAGAGAAACTCCTCCAATGTAAAAGCCGTCAAATTTGAATGACCACATCCGTCGAGTGACATATTCGTCGAGTTAGAATGCCAATAACCATCGAGAGACATACCTGTCGAGTAGATCTTCTGTCTGTTTATCAGAAGCTTCCCAAAGTTAATATTCGTCGAGTAGAATGTCAAGATCCGTCGAATTAGAGTTCTAATCAGTGTTTTTCATCGGTTCGACACTTGGGAGATTTCTCCAACGTCGACACCCACATCCGTCGAAATTGGACTTCTGCTGACCTTCTGGAAAAATTCGACAGTTTTGATCTCTGTTCGACAGAACCTCCATCCGACAGAAATTGGTTTTATTCAATCTTGTTATAAAATGTTCTCCCATTTTTCATCCTTCTGCCATGTTAGTCTTCGTCGAATGGCAGCCTCAATTTTCCACTAAATGCATAGTCTCCGTCAAATTCACAACTAGGGTTTATCATCCAATACCTAGCAATTAAATCTGTGACGTTGTTGGTGATTCTGGCCATGTATCTTCCTGGATTCAAAACCCTTGGATTAATAAAAGTACATAAATCATAAATGATTGGATGATTAGAGATTAAGTAGGGATTCATAAATAGGGAAGAACATGAGTATGGGTGAGCTTTTGAGGCACATAAAGGCCATGATGTACAAAATGATAATTTGAGAATTTTAGCACTTGAGGGCCTGGGCAGCCAAGAATACAGACATACCTCCTGATCGTTCTCTCCGACTGTTTTGTGTCTAGCTCCATGGAGTAGGATTTTGGTTATTGAGGGCAAGTGTGCATAGTGAGTCCATGAATCATCTGGCATGCATTGTTATTATAATTGGAACTGTTGTACTTCTGATATATCTATATGTATACGACTGCCTGGAACTGTTTGGTTGATCATAATTTCTATTGAATGTTTATTACCATTATTGCTGTCATAAATGCTATGTGGGCGCTCTGCGCCGTTTGGTTTCTCGATGCTATGATTGGTAATGATGGTAGGATGTCTTACCTTTTCTCTGTCTCTCCATTTCTATTTTGTCCGTATACTGCGTTCCATTGAAGATAACTGCAAGGAACCAGAAGCCCCCGACTTCCCTTGTTTTTGGCCTCATCTCGACTGAGCGACTGCAGAAGTGTATGGAGCCACGCACGCAAAGATTTTTGGGAGATGTGCGCCTGACTTTCTTGGGAGGGCCAGAGTGCTGGTACATCAACTATGGTTCTGAGCGTTGCGTCTATACGGGGGATGTGTCGTTATCTCTAGCCTGGAGGCGTCACGAGCCGCCTGTCTTCACCTGCTGTATTAGTTTACATCTGGAGTTTCAGCTACCGATACGCGAGATGTGGGGTGACCGTTATTTCACTCCGCGGGAAGACTCTTTTCGTTCCACCGCTCGGGCCCCGTCCCGTGACTCTGCGATTCATATGGTGATTTCCTCTAATGAAGAAGATCCTGAGGAAGATCCCGAAGAAGTTCCTAAGGACGACCCCGAAGAGGACCCTGACTCGATTCCTCCTCACTTGAGGGACTGACTTTACTTGTAGCTACTGAGGGCTACCAATATTTTATTTTGGGGGCCTGATGTTTTGTCTGTAGTGGGCTGTATATTCTGATATCGTAGGGATATGTATGCATAATCCTTTGGGGGCAGGTATAGTTTTGCTTTTGTTATGCCAGGCTTTGTAACTAAACAGTTGATAATTATATATAATATGAATGAAATGTTAATTTCCTAAGTATGTCTTTGTCACCGTGGATATTGATTATCGTTAACGTAAATGTAATGAATAGAAAAAAAAATATACTTGCTAATTTACTTAACCAACTACAATTGAGTAAATGTATATATTATTAAAATGAACCGGGTCTTAACTCACATAAAATTTTATTTCCGCATTGTAATTGAAAGTGAGATGTTCCCTTGGGTTTAAAAAGGGGCGTCACATGTTACAATGTGTATACAATAAATTGTATGATGGTTTATTGAATTTAGAAAAGAAAAACTTATCGTGTTTGAAAAATATTTCTTTTATTGAAAATGAAATTAAAACTTTGAAAAATGAATATATTTTTCTTGATGAGGAAATGTCTATAAAATGTAAAATCTTAACTTCTTGTGAAAAGTGCAGTGATTTAGAAAATCGAGTCGAGGACTTATATTCCGAATTTGCCAAAGCTAATGATTGTAATTGCTTAAATTCTATGCTTGTTAATAAGAATAAAATTAATGTTATTGCATGTGAAAATTCAAGCAAGACTTATCGTAAAATTAATTTAGAATATAATAATAATAAAAGGCTTAAGTTTTTCAAAAATGATAATCAAATGATCAAGTCATCATTAAATTCAATTGTTTGCAATTTTTGTGGTCATCTAGGACATATTTCTCATTTATGCAATTATAGAAGAAATCATTATATGAGAAATTGTATGGTATGGGTTCTTAAAAATCCTAAAGGCCCTAATACTAACATTCAAGGACCCAAAATGAAGTGGGTACCAAAATATCCTCCTAGTATTTCAATTTTGCAGAATATTTCTCAAAAGGATGGACAAATTAGTTAAAAGAAAAATGAGTCATCAAGGAGAATGCTTCCAAAGTCCAATGGTAGAAACTTTAGTCAAAGAAGGAAGATGATTTCAACCAAAGCTTCTCAAGTTCAAAATGTAGAGCTTGCAAAGTTCAAAACTTCAAAAGAGAAGCAATGGGTAATAAAAAGCATTTCCTTGATTGCCAAGGCCAAGGTATCAAAAGTTTTTACCTCTTATGCACATTCACTTAAAAATGATAATAATGAATATGAGGTATATTCCTTGTAGGCCTTAGGTAGAGGATAGAATCATGTGTACTTGATAAAATTTGAATATTATGTTTAACACATGATTATGTTCATTCTTATTGTATCATAATTCATTAATTTATTATATATCTTAGTACATAAGGTTCTATAATGCCTAGGTATGTTTGCTATGCTTTAAAATTGTCTATATATCATGAAAGTAAGCATGCTATCAACTATGAGTTTAATGATATTTAATTACTTAATTTATTGTGCTCAATTTACATACTATGAAAAATTAATCTTTGTGAGAGCATAATAGATTAATTTTTTGAAAACTAACACACAAGGACCCAATAAAATTTGGGTACCAAAAGTCAAAAATTGAAGTGTATTGTAGGTGTGCTTGAAGGCCAAGAAGTGACTTTGGCATCTTGAAAATGGCTACTCCAAATACAAATATCATAAATAACTTCAAGCTCTCTTCTTTGTCTCCATGAAGCATAGACTTGCAATCTTTGGATAAGTGAAACTTGTGTTATGCTTTTCTAGCTTTATGTGTTGAAAATGTTTCTACACGTTAATATGCTAGATAAAAGTATGCTCATTGTTTGAAATGACATGATTGATGATAATATCCATAAGCATGAGTTTTTGTTTAATCATGACTTAAAATGAGTATTTGTGTTAGATGGTTTTATCATGTTTTATCCCTTTCCAACATAATCCTTGGTTGTTTCAAAATGCTTTTGTAAGAATCAAGAATTTGGTTTGGTTGTCATGAATGCATGTTAAAATGAGTGCTAAATTGCTTGGTTGTTTATAATCTTTGCACTTATTGGTTTTTATCCGCTGATGCTATTCTGATATATTTATTTGAATAGAAAAGATTTTTTTATTCAGATAAACCCTATCTGTAGCCACTAAAATATGTTTTCGAATGCC
Source organism: Ormosia semicastrata (assembly GCA_029884595.1). NCBI lineage: Eukaryota > Viridiplantae > Streptophyta > Magnoliopsida > Fabales > Fabaceae > Ormosia > Ormosia semicastrata. Next base: position 77,652,049 of record JAQQTO010000063.1, on the reverse strand, counting down.
TTTTTAATAAGAGCAAGTCTTATTCAAATAAGTCTTTTTGGTTGGCTACTAGTTCTGAACGTATGCTTCATTGTGTTTTTGATAGATTTATTCGAATAAATCTTGGTTTATTCAAATAAAGATCAAATCAAGTGATCAAAAATTGTGTTGCACATCAGCGTTATCCGAATAACATTCCATTTATTCGAATAAACTGATTCTTAAGCAACCACACTTTCTATGCTTATTCGAATAGAGACAAGTTTATTCGAATAAACTGACTTCCAAGTCAGTTTTGCTTTTGCTGTGGTCTCTGTCTATTCGAATAAAGTTCATTCTATTCGAATAACCTGAGATTTGTTTTATCAGTCTCTTATGTTTGCTCTCTGTCTATTCGAATAACCCATAGGTTATTCAAATAAAATATGTTAAATAGCCATAATGCTTGGCCTTCCCGGATCCTTTATTCGAATAGGATCTTCTTCTATTCGAATAAAACCCATTTTATTCAAATAAACACGATCTGCATGAAAGGTTTTGTTGCTTCTTTTCTTAAGAATTTGTTGTACATGTTAAATTCTTTTTAATTAGACTGAAAATGCAAATGCTTAATCAAATGTAATTGACTATTCTTTTGATAAATATATGTACTTGGCTAAATTGATCAATGAAATGAAATATCTTTTGCTCTTGTGAACTCATATGTTATTTTATTATTTTGAATGCTTATTTGCATATGAGTTTGGCATAATAACTAACCTCTATGGATCCAAAATTGATGGATACCAATGAAAGTACTTTGAATTGTATTGTAGGGTGATAACTACCTCAAGCAAGCATTTAAATGGAATAAGTTCAACTTGAGGATAGTAAAGTTTAAAAGGATTCAACTTTTAAAAGGGGTGCAAAGAATTTCTATTCCTTCATGAAAGCTTGAAGCTTGGAAGTTGATGGAAGTGAGAGTCATCTACAAAAATTCAAAGAGTACATTTTTGGTGATATCAAACTATTATCATTTTTTTTATATATTTTAAATTTGATATCATATGATATTTGGAGAAGTAGAGAGTTGTGTTATACCTTTACATACCTTACATGATAATTATTTGCCTAAAAATGCCTAAATAAGTTTTGATGATGATCATATATGTCTTGATAAACTTGCATCATGCCTTAAAATGCTTAAACTTTTTTATTTATTTATTCAAGTTCATATGTACTTCATGCATTCTTGTTAAAGCTAACATTACATGGTTGATAATGTGATACATGCTTTAAATTATATATCAATCAAAATTATACTTATAAATGGGCTTACATGATATTTGATGCTAACCTATGTTTTAGAGGATTTTTAAAGTTAGCTTTGCAAGTCTATCTATGTGTTTCAAATATAGCCATCAAATTTTTACATACAAGCATATGCGGATAAACGAGAAAAGTTGAATGGAATTCAAATGAAGAGGAAGATAAAGAAGCATTTCTTCAATTGCAATGGAATGAAATGCTCAATGGAAGAAAGCTCAAACTCAAAGGACAAATAAACGAAGAACATTCTAAAGAAGCATCACTCTTTATCCAATGCAATAAGTATCTCTATCCCTTAGGTTTTGTGGTATTCTATATGGTATGGATCATATGATACTTGTTGAAAAATTGATCTTAAATGATTATATACTTTCTTTACATGAGAAGTATGCATAGAATTGATAAAGTGCATAATTGGATATTAACTTGCTATTTTGTCATTGCATTTAGGGTGAATGATATTAGTTCTATACATGCTTTGATCCCTAGAGCATATTTCATCAAGGAGATGTACTTATGTTCTTTTGACTTAGATTGATCTGTCTCAATGAATATGTGTTTTTTAATATAAAATATCTCTACCCTTCTAAAATGCTTTTGAAAATATAATGTGCTCTTGTAAAATTCTTTTTGAAAGGGGGAGAAGTTTTAAAATGGTTTTTGTTTGAGGAATTAAGAAGATGTATATTTGTCTTGCTTTTCTTTAAGGTAATATGCTTACATAGTCTTCGCATACATATTTCCTTTATCTATTATTTTGATAATATGCATATTTTGAGGGGGAGTCTAGCTCTTAAAATGTTTGTATCTCTTGCCTTACATCTTTATTTGATTACATAAAGTATTTTACTGCTATCATATGTGAAATGTTGACATACAAAAATATGACAAACATTGCATGAATAATCTTCTATATCTTGAAAGCATGATTATTTCATCTCTCTATTCTTGAATCATATATAGTATCTATAAGGGGGAGAAATTTTTTTTCTTTCTAAGCCTTTTTGTTGATGTCAAATAGGGGGAGTGAAAATTGGAAAGAAAAATATGTTCTTGTGCTTATTGTTTGATATGCTTACATGAATATCTATTCTTGTATATTGCTCAACATATTTTTTCTTTGGTAATTTGTCATCATCAAAAAGGGAGAGATTGTGGAAATAAGTTTGTCCCAAATGATTTAATATGTTAAGTTTTGATGATGACAAATACAAGATAAAAAGAACATTTTGCATATGTTCTTTGTTACATCTTATATAGAGCATATCCATTGGTATTTGATAAATATCTTATTTGGATGTGTCTATAAAAGTCTTATATGCATGTTAATCTAACTAGAGTTATAAATTTATGAATCATGCATATAAAGATATTGAATTATGAATTTCGACTAACTATGCTTGTTTAAGTGAGCAACACTTTGTAGGATAGTCCAAGTCCAAGAGTGAGCATTGTAACAAGAAAGCAAAAGATATCAGTTAAGCTCAACACAAGGAGAATGTGAATGCCTATTTTATGAAGGTATTGATAACATCAAAGTCATGTCAAAGACCAAGTCCAAAGGAAGATTAATTGGTATAACTTATAGGACTTAGTGTCTTTATGCAAGAAGCCTTATGGATATCTCAAATATGTTTTTACAAATAGTTTTCCTATGCTAAAATACCCAACAAACAAGTTTTGAAAAGTTATTTATGGTTGTAGTTCAAATTTATGAAAAATAGTCAAGTTTGAATTTTGCAAAACTGACCTTTGGTTACTCTTTTAATCATATCTTTCAAATATTTTGAGTTTTGTTTTGAAACTTCTTTCATTTGAAAATAGACTCAAAGATTTTTCTAATGACTGGTATTTGCTTTAAACGGATAAGAAATGAAGAAGTTATGACCTTTTAAAGTCAATTTTTGAAAGCAGAGTGATTTATTCGAATAAAGGATATGTTATTCGAATAACACACCACAGAAATCATACTAGAACGAGTTTTTAAAGGTTTATTCGAATAACCAAAGGGTTATTCGAATAACACAACCTAGAAAATGTTGCAGAACATGTTTTTGATGTTTTATTCGAATAACTAAAGGTTTATTTGAATAAAAGGTTCCAGAAAATACTTCCTGATGTGTTATAAGTGAGTTATTCGAATAGTACTACGTTTATTCGAATAAACACGGTCAGAATCTCGCAACGGCTATTTTCTATGCCTTTAATGCTGAAATAAATTATACCCAACGACTCTTTTTCTTAGAACACTATAAATACATGTTTTTGGGACATCTTTTAGTAACACCCAATTATTTGAAACAACTCTTTCTTACTTTATTTTGTGATACATATTTTATCAAATTTCTGCGCTCTTTTTCGCCAAAATTTGAGATATCCTTAGAGAGCTTCATAGAGCTTCAATTTGTATTATTTACTCTGAGTGAGAGTTTCTCTTCATCTATATTTCTGTTCTTCTATATTGAGGGTGAGGTATCCTTCAAGGTTTGTAAAGGGGGTGAGGTATCCCTCTAAGGTTTGTACAAGGGTGAGGTATCCTTGCAGGCTGAGACTTTAGCACAAGGGTAGAGTTTCCCTGTGTGTGAAAAGTGCTTTTTTATGTAACGGTTGTAAGCACCTATTGAAGCTTGTATACATAGTGAAAAATCTTGGGTTATTTTCGAGGACTGGACGTAGACCACAAGTGGGTTAGTGGTCGAACCAGGATAAATATCGTGCCTGCTTTTCTCTTCTCAATCTCTTTATTTTACGTAATTTTATATTATTGCACATTTATTTATTTGCTATTCTTAAAGCTTTTATTCTTCTTCTCGCAATTCTTTCTCTTTTATTTAATAGCTTAAATATTTGTGTTTATTTTAAGAGCTTTTGTGAAAAGTTTTTCATACCCAATTCACCCCCCTCTTGGGTAATGGTTGCTATGACTAACAAATCATATATTGTATACATTAATAAACCCTCATTTTTAGTCATTTACACTCTCCATGTACTTAATTGATTGGGCTTGGTCATGTTTTGTAAGTTTGGGCTCAAATTGGGCTTAATTGATTTTTTCCAACATCATTGAGGTTTGACACTATTTCTGTATTTCGGTCATATCTTGAGTTTTAGATATCTAAAAATTATGTATTTTACCTTTTAGGAAATATGAGAGAGAGAGCTCTACAACTTTCACGTTAGCTCTAGGGCAGAATTGGACATCTAGTGGAGCTAATTGGGCCTAGAAGTTAGAACACGAGCTCAGAGACCCTTTGAGAATGTTTTATCCATAACTTGAGTTGTAGACCTCCAAATGGCATGGAGTTTAGGCCCAATTACTCATAGTGGACCCAGCTTTATAGCTAATAGGATTCTAATGATGTGAGGCCAAAATAGGAGTTAGTTTATAGCTGTAGAAAGAGAAATCTGAGATGAATTTTTCATTCCACACTTTTCTCACCTTCTCTCTCTAGATCTAGATTTTTCTCTCTTCTTCCTTCTTCTTCCTCAAGCTCCTTCAAGGTGATGGCTATGGAGAGGTAAACTTCTATAATCATTTTAGAGATTCTTGAAGTAATTGTGGTTTGAATTCTTAAGATCTTTGTTCTGTTTTTGTATTTGAATTGTAATTGGATTCCTCTTCTTCTTCCTCTTCTTCTTGATCTTGAATGCATGAATGATGATTCTGTTTATGTTTGATCTGATTGGATCTTGATTTAAAATTGAGAATTGTGATGAATTTAGGTTGATTAATCTAAATTAATCATAGAATTAAGGAGGTTAGTTTACTGATTTGTGCCTAGGTTAATTGAATTTAGAGATTAAATTAACATAAATCCTAACATAAATTATGCAATTGTGAATTTGTGTGTCAATTTTTAATTGAATTTTAGATGATTGTCTAGTATAAATTTTAGATTTGATGCAGAGATTTTGGTTGAATCCAAATTAACCATTCAATTACACTTCAAATGTTTGTTGAAAGATCTATGATAGAATCAACCCAATTTTGGATAGGTTTCTGAATTGATTACTCTTTTAATTGAATTTCTTCCATTTTAATTTTGTTATTTTCATATTTTGAATTCTCAAATCCTTTTCCCCAATCTCGGCTTGATTTGGTTATATTGCATTTATAATCCTTGAGAGATGATCTAGTGTTGTTTCCTATGCTACAAGCTGTAGGCATAACTCGATTATAATTTTGATTGAGCTCGGCGCTCGTCACCCATCTGCCAAGTATTGCACAAACTAAATTTGGCTAGAAGAATGTTTTCTTGGTCAATTGAACTCTGAGTTTGGAATTGCATATGAACCACAACTTGTAGTAAAGGCCCAAGTGTTATATGACTTCTTAGCAGAACTCACATTGGACCCTGGCAACCTAAAAGGAATTTCTTGGACCATCTTTGTTGATGGATCCTTGAACCAAGGGAAGTGGCACCGGGGTAATTCTGGAAAACTCAAAGGGACTAGCACTAGAGCATTCCCTAAAGTTTGAGTTCTCAACCTCAAACAACCAGGCTGAATATAAAGCATGTATTACCGGGCTAGTAATGGCCAAGGATAAGGGGGCAACCAAGATCACACTCTATAGTGATTCCCAACTTGCAACCTCCCAAATCCGAGGTGAATATCAAGCTAAGGAGCCTCTCTTACAGAGATACTTAGTTAAAGTATAGGAACTCCTTAAAAGCTTTAAAGAAACAAAGATTGAGCACATTTTGAGAGAACAGAACTCCAGGGCAGACATTTTTTCTAAGCTAGCTAGTACCAAAGGCCCTGGTAATAATCGATCAGTAATCCAAAAAACCATCTTTCTACTTTCCATCACGGATCATGCCGTATTTCAAGTGAAAGAGAAGGAACCATCTTGGATCACCCCTATCATGGAGTACTTAGAGTTTGAAACTATACTTTCAGATCCCAAAGAAGCGTCTAAGTTAGTCAAGACAGCTGTAAGGTCCACCATTTACGATGGTCAGTTATACCGTCATGGTTTTTCATCTTCCTTCCTTAAATGCCTCACTCTGAAAGAAACAGAATATGTTCTGATCGAGTTTCATGAGGGAAGCTGCGAACATCATTTGGGAGGCAAAGTCTTAGCCCTAAAAGCACTAAGGGTAGGGTATTACTGGCCAACGATAGAAGCTGATTCCCATGCGCATGTCCGAATCTGTGATAAGTGTCAATGCCACTTAGATCATTATCAGGCTCCCTCAGAAGAGTTATCCACAATGTCCGTACCTTGATCATTCTACAAATGAGGTATGGACATCTTGGGCCCATTTCCTCAGGCCCTGGGTCAATTAAAATACTTAGTAGTAGCAGTGGATTATTTTATGAAGTGGATTGAGGCAGAACCCTTAGTCATAATTACTTCGGCACAAATTTAGAAGTTTACTTGGCACCACATTATCACTAGGTTTGGAATTCTGGAGTCTATTGTAATGGAAAATGGAACCCAGTTCAAGGATAAGGGGTTTGAAGAACTATTGGAAAACTTGAAAATAAAGCACCACTACAGTTCTGTAGAGAACCCTAGAACAAATGGACAGGCCGAAGCAACTAATAGGATTATTGTCCAGGGAATTAAAAGGAGACTGGATGAAGCTAAGGGAAATTGGGTCGAGCAGCTTGATCATGTTCTCTAGGCCTATCAGACTATACCCCACTTTACCACGGGTGAAACTCCTTTTAGACTTACATATGGATGTGAAGCCATGATTCTGGTAGAGATAGGAGAACTAAGTTGGCGTCACCAGTAGTTTTCACCTAATAACAACCCTGGTCTAATTAGGGAAAACCTAGATCTAATAGAAGAAAGAAGATGCATGGCCCACATATGCGATGTTGTCCTCAAATAAAGGACAACAGCCAGATACAACTGAAAAGTAGTTCCTAAGAGGTTCCAATCAGGAGACCTGATACTCAGGAGAGTGGACATCAGAGGGAAAAATGCCTCCTAAGGGAAGTTATCCCCCAACTAGGAAGGCCTCTACCATATTGTTGTCAGCACTGGCAAAGGAACTCACACATTGGAAACATTAATAGGCATCCTAATCAAGAATTATTGGAATATGGATAAACTTAGAAAATACTATAGCTAGATGCCCTTGACGACCTAGTCCTTTAGTAAACTAATGTTTGATCTGTCCCAATGTTGAATTGTATGCTCTGCATGGACTTTCGTCCCCCAAAATTATCAATAAAATAAAGTTATTCAGACATTACTTTTCATATGAGATACATTAAGAAGCCCAGGACAAGAGCTATAACACACCAAGCTTTGGTAGTAAGTTATAGACGTAATTGGTATTGACTAAAACAATGGTTTTGATGATAACAAACAAGAAATGAATGGAAGTGCAAAAGATCAAGTCCCAAGTTCTTCAAGAAAAGCTTATAGGACTTAGATCTTATGTAAAGATAAATGAGAATTACACTAAGCTCAAATAAGTTTTAACATCTTTAAAAGTGTTTCTTACATTCTAAAATGCCCAACAAACATGTTTTGAAAAGCTAGTCTTTGTGGTAATTCAAATCTATGAAAAATAACCAAGTTTGTGTTTTGTAAAATTGACCTTTGGTTACTATTTTAATCATAACTTTCAAAATACTTTGATTTTTGTTCTAAAACTCATTTCATATGAAAATAGACTCAAAGATCTTTCCAATGAGTGGTCATTTTCTTTAAACAGATAAGAAACGAAGAAGTTATGACCATTTAAAGTCAGTTTTCAAAACTAGAGTGCAATAACCGATTATGGATTTTCCATAACCAATTATTCACCATGTCAGGAGCATTTTTTTTATGTTCTAATAGCTCCTAACTGATTAGGCAATTCACTTAACCGGTTATTATAAATTTTAAGAGCATTTTTCATGTTTTCAAAGCTCCTAACCGATTAGGCAATTCACCTAATTGGTTAGTGCAAAACTTAAGAGCATTTTTCACATTTCTTAGAAGCTCTTAACCGGTTAAAGCCTTCCTCTAATCGGTTACTGGGCAAGTTATAAAAGCTCCCAATAGATTAGAAATATTCCCTAATCGATTATTGAGAATCATAGGAGCCAAAATTGTAAGCTTCTAACCAATTAGAACAACTTCTTAACCGATTATTTGGGCAACCAGAACATACGCACAACGGCGCTATTTTGAGTATTTAATGCTCCCAACTACCACCAACGGTTCTAAAATGCTTTGAGTTATAAATAAAAGTGTTTGTGCATCAAAGAAATGTTGGAGAACAATCTGAAAATCATTCTTGTGCATTAAATTCGTGTTTCATTATCATTTTCTCCAAACCCCTGTTTTGAGGTTTAAAGTGTGAATCCTTGATACTCATAGAGCTTCAATTTATATTATCCACTCTTGAGAGAGTTTCATTTTATTTACATTTTGATTTCCTACAAAGAGGGTGAGGTATCCCTCTAGAGAAAAAGGGTGAGGTATCCCTTAGTTATAAAGAGGGTGAGGTATCCCTCTAGAGAAAAGGGAGAGGTAACCCTTAGTTGTAAAGAATGTGGGGCATCCCTCAAAAGTTGTAAAGGGTGAGGTATCCCTATTTGGGGCTCAAGCACAAGGGTGAGGTATCTCAAGGTGTGTTGAGTGCTCTCAATTGTAAAAGTTGTCAAGCACTTGTTGAAGCTTGAAGATATAGTGGAAAATCTCGGGTGATTGCTTAAGAACTGGACGTAGGCCACAAGTGGTTTGGTGGTTGAACTATGATAAATTTTGTGTTTGATCTTCTCAACTCTATCTCTTTACTTTGTACTTTATATTTATCTGCTTACTTAAATACTCTCTACTTTGATTTATTTATTTATTTGTGAGTGAAGTAATTAATCTCAGTTATCTATTCATTTCAATCAATCAATACTTTCAACGAAAATTGGTAATCAAGTGTTTTACGAAAAGAATTACGAAAAGTTTTTACATACTCAATTCACCCCCCTCTTGAGTATTGAGGCCACTTGGTAATAATAGGATCAACACTCATCCTCAATACTTGGCATTGACCATCTGAAGGTCAAGATATTAAGAGGCAGTGCAGATTCAACATCTGTGATCCTCCCCTATACTTAAGCCAGGAAGGATCCCAACAAATCTTTATGGTTAGTAAAAGACCCCGGGTATGATTTAATAATAATTATACTTAAGGCAGAAGGGATCTTATGTGCCAATTTTTCTTAGACATTAAACCTTGAGCTAAGGTGTTATTTTTTCCTATGTCCAAAATTCTGAATGCTTGATATTATGGGTCTTGGATTATGGATTAGGGTGTTATTTTTTCCTAAGTCCAAAATTCCAAAACGCTTGATTATGATAGGCATTGGACCATGGACTAGGGCATTATTTCTACCTAAGTCAAGTAGAATGCCATGCACTCGTTATTATGGGTGTGGGATCTCGAACCATGGTTTTTCCATATGGAAACAATTTCCTAAATCCACGGAATGGTAATGATAAATACCATAATGGACATTGGACCCAAAACGGACCATGGAAAGAAAATAAATTGGCAAGGCAAAGCAAATAGCAAAATAAAGTTAACTTAAAACCCCGGCTGTAGGACAATTGTCTTTACAAAGACAAAAAAAACCCTGTGAAACCATACGCGGGGGCAAAAGACACATCTCAGATGACGGGATGGTGTTGTATGCTAACCCCGGAGGTACTCCATAATAATGGAACTCGGCCTTAATGGATTTTTATATCTATTGTGCGCCACAAGTTCTTCTCAAATTTGGAATCTTGACACTTAACTGTTTCACTTAAGTGCCAAGTTGGGGGCAATTGTTTTAGACTGTAATCTGGACTCTCAATATGTAGTCCAACCCGGTGCACATACTCGCCATGGTCCGTTCTTCACGTCCTCAGTAGAGCCAGCTTATCATGAGATCCCAATCTTGGATAGTAACAGTTTTATCGAGAGATCTGTGTAATGGATAAATCTTATGATATCTCCTAATTGCCAATCATGATCTTATGGAATAATAGCACTATAACTACCATACTAGTATTACGATAATATAGGGATTCTCTGTAACTAAACAAGAAACATATCTTCTCCTATAACTATTATGAGAATATATCTCTCCATTAAGAGAACATATCTTTTCAACCTCTATAAATATCAGGCTAAGTCAATCAGGTATGAATGATCTCATTGCATAAATCCTATTGGTGCACTGCCTGACTTGAGCGTTGAAATCCCTTTGCAGATACCTACCCCTAGTTCAATACGATTGACTACAGCTGCACAAGGAAAAAACCACCATATACATGCCTATCTCAGGTACCCTCTGAATTTACTTCAGTACAATGTATAAGATAGAGACAATAACTAATAAAAGACTAAAGACAATATATTACTGTTAAATATTTGTATACTAAATAAGAGATATTACCATAATTTATATATTTTCTTTTCTAAATTGAAAACTAAGTCAGTAATTCACCTATGCACCAACTGCGTAATCCACGTAAAAGAAGATCAAGAAGGATGAAATTTACATTAAGAAATATCAAGAAGGGCAAACTCAAAAAAATAAAGAAGGATAATAAAAGTAGACAAGTGAAATATTAATGTATACTAATAAGTAGTAATATATAGTAAGGATTTTTTATCTCACTCCAAGAGATTGAACTAGCGGTAGATGAGTATGTGATGTGTGGGTAGGTACACGGTCACATATTCAATTTCTATAATAAGATTGTAAGGAATATCTTTGTGAATCTCTTAATCTCAGAGTAGATGACCTACCTTTGACTGGATCAGAGATGTGGATTAGTCGAGGTGCACCATGCTAGTCTAAACACCACTTGACCACAATAAAAAGAAAAGTTTTTTTTGTTTCATATTATTTATATAGTTATAATTAAGTGAAGAAGATTTTTTCATTATGTGCCATAAAAGAAGGAGATTCTTGTTTTATTTTCTTTTAATTTCCTGGTAATTTTAATGTTCTATTTCTATAGAACGAGAGAACTAGATTATCATGGTTAAATTAAAATTTTAGTCCCTATAATTTTAACTCATTTTTTTTAAAAAATTAGTTCTTACACTTATAAACATTTTCACAATAGTTTCTACCGTTAATTTTCATTATAACATTGTTAATTTAATCACTATTAAATGCTTTACAGATATAAAAAAATTTGAAGGTGCACATACTTAACAAATGAGCACATATTCAGAAGAAATGAGCATTTATAGGAACATTTACTGGAATGTAGTAGTACTTAATAGATGTTCTACCGAAAAATGAACATATAAAGGAGCACATACTAGACAAAAGAACACTTATTAGATTAGCTAATTGACGGTATTATGACGTTATAATGAAAATTGATGATAAGAACTATTTTAAAAATATTTGTAAATAAAAAGATTGATTTATAAAGAAAAAACTACAGAGACTAAATTAAAAATGAGTAAAAATTGTAAGGACCAAAATTTTAATTTAACCTATTCATTATAAATTAATAATAAAAAAACACCGCTTGCACACTTGCTTCTATTTTTATGAAACTTGTATACTATAAAATTAAAATTTCACTTTATATCCTCACCGCAATTATAACAAATTGTTTGCTGGAAAATTTCTACTTGTGAAGGGTTACTAACTTTGAGTTCTTGAAGTCAACAATAGTTTTCAGAACTGATAAGGGTGAATCGCATCGATTAAATTGGTCAGGGTTCAATTTCTGCCAAGATTTGTTATGGGTAAGTTATCTGTAAGTATCTTTATAACCACTCGTTGAGCCTGGAGACTTACCCTTGCCTTGGGATGAGATAGCTACCCTTGACCCTAAATTTTTTTTTCAACAAAAAAAAACTTCGAGTTCTTGAAAATGAAATTCAAGAAGCGATGAAGCTCCACATTAGTAAGGAATTGATTAAGCAAATACCATACTATAAGTATAAAGACCCATAAACCTAATGCCTTATGCTTTTGTTTGGTATGCATAAATCCAATAGAAAAAAAAAAGGATGAAAGCTGAGGATTAGCTCCTTCCTTTATTTGGTATGAGTTTAAGAAATGGGAGGAAGAGAATTAGAGTGATACCAAATCCATGGGCCATATATATTTTGCATCCTTCCATTGCGGGAAGGAAAAGGGAAGGAAGATATTTTTGTGGATCCCACCAAAATTTATATGTTTTGAAGGGTAACACTGTAATTTGATAATTATTTACATTCATTCTTTTTCCTAGTGAAACCTAACTAATTTATCTAAGGAACAGAAGCATTCCTTCCTTTTCATTAATGATACCAAACAATGGTAATGATAACTTCTCCACTTCTATTTTTCTTTTCTTATTTCCTTTTCTATTGTATTTCTTCCTTCTATTTCCCCTCCATATCAAAGAAAGCCCTAATGGTTTGAGTGTGCATATGATGTTAACTTAATATTATAACTCTTTCATGTTAGTAGTAATATGAGAGGATCTTGATGTTAAACTAATCATTATATGCATTATTTAGAATGAAAATGTTCTTTACATGTTTTCTCTTTCACTAAACTAATCATCAAAAGATAATGGTATCTGTTCAGTAGAGGATACTGAGGTTTACCTGAATATGCACGAATGAGTGTTTTGCTCCTTAGGCAGCAGTGGAGATATTGAAATGGGGGTGGTTGGTACTTGCAAAGGCACTCTAATGCTCGAATCAGGTTATGCATAAGTGGGGTTTAAGCAAAAGAGCAATAGTTACTTGTTGAAAGTGATTGAGTCTGATATTTAGAGAGGGTGAATAGGGATAAGTGCATGCTACCTTCTTGGCTTCCTTCAAGTGGGCATTTTGGATAAGTGCAGGTTATAGGTCCTTCTTGTAAAGTCAATGATGTTTGGAATGTGAATAATAAAATGTTTACTTTTTTGAATGTTCTATCTTTCATTATCTGTTCCCTTCACCGAGATGAGTCCAATGCTCGATCTTGATGATTCTGTTTTATACTTGTATTTTTTTGCCTTTGCCATACCAAGATGGGTTGGATGCTTGATCTGTGTTTAGCGACTTACTTGTGTGGTTTACCAAGACGGGTCCAATGCTCGACCCCAGTAGTTATATTCTAGATTGACAAATACTCATTTTGCTTGACTGAGATGAATCCAATGTTCGATCTTAGTGGTCAGGTTCATTTAAGAATAATTGATAGTTGATATTTTCAAAAAGGTGATACTAAAGCCTCTTGGTGTGGAGTCCACAATCTTGGGCTACGATCAGCTACTCTTAACCTCTGTAAAATTGTCAGTTTATGGGTTAAGATTAGGCTATAAGGGTACGGGTTAAAAACCTTAAACGTGCTACTTGACCCCAGAGGGTTGCCAAGTAAATTCCCTTGTTTGGTCATCATGTAAAAATATGCTTAACCTCGTCATGTTTCCCCTAGTTTGGTACTTAGCTAGCATAGCTAAGTATTAAGATAAGTCTTAATGCCCCCGGGTTACAGGATCCATGTTTTACATGAAGCCGAAGTCTGCAATGCCCCCAAAAGATCAAGAGTTTTGATTTTAAGGCATTAACATGACTAAATTACTTGACACTCGTGGATGCACTATAGTTTGGTCATGGTCCATGCATTAGGTGATTTAAGCTGGACATTCAAGTATGTAACCAAGGTTCGTAGAATAAACTAGGATTATTGTTCTGTTTCGTAGCACAAATATGCACTTAAAACAACAAGGCTTTGCATGACGTTTGACTTGCTGAGAAACTGTCGCTTCATCTAGTATGACAGTTGCGATTGTCCACGTGGCGCATTTTGACTGGGAGACGTCATTAGGGTTCCATGTGCCATGATGAGGATTTTTGAAATCTGAAGTGCTTGGACAGAATTTGTAACATCCCCAAAAATATTAATACCAAAAATAAAGAACACAGAAAATATAAAATACCTATAAAACAACTCTTTATTCAAATAAAATAATGGTTATTCAAATAAATGAATAGCAAAGCACATATACATTGAATTAGAAGGAACTATTCGGATAAAGGTTCTGCTATTCGAATAAAAAGCATTTGATTGAACAAAATATAGGAGGAAAGTGTCCCTTTATTCGAATAACAAACATGTTATTCGAATAAAGCTATTAATATCAGAATAAATGAATGATACAACAGGTTGCAGAAAGAAAAAAAAACTTTAGTTTCCATTTAGTCTCTTCTCTTCATGGCTAATCAAACAAATTAGTTCCAACAGAACTAGATAGTGAAGCAAGAATTAATGAAGTAATTATAAGATCACCTGAAACTTGGCTAAATAGAGCGACAAGTGTATAAGCAATAAATGAATGATGAACTAAGCAAATGACATTAGCAGAGACAAATGTCATTACGAGGAACCTTATGAAAAATGGCAATGATTGTTAGTAACTAGATGGCAAGGCATGACTGTTCCAACCCCAGAAAATTCTGGAATGATGATGAGGTGTAGGAAGATAAATGTTTAAGAAGGAGTTTACGTGTAATAAACTGGATAAAAATCTGGTTATAGGAATGATTACGAAAAGAGATAATTTTGAAGGAATGAATCCTGTTTGGACAGCTGCACAACCCAACCTCATCCTTACATCATTCCTTTGTGTAATATCAGCCCAAAACTGCCCTATAAATACCATACCACCCCTCCCAATTTCGTCACAAAACACACCCACTCAACCCATGAGAACAACCTCTGTTTTCTGTATATTCAACTTCATCATCTTCAACCACACTATCACTAAGCCAAACTCTGAAAACTAGGTAGGAAATGACAAAAACCCCATTCTTTACTCCTTATTTCTATCACTCGTACCTCCTAGTCCATCCTTTTTAATTCATTTATGTTGCTCTATTTTTATATTAATGCAACAGTGACATTCTGGTTTCTGCAAATGTGATTTTTGACCCCATTATTTGAATAAAAGTGGTGTTATTTGTATTTGAATAAACCATGTAGAAATGCTTCAGAGTTTGATTTTACGAATGGTTTATCCAAATAAAGCTTGTTAAAACACTTCAAACGCTGTTTTTTAGAAGTTGTTATTTGAATAACACTTTTGTTATTCTAATAACGATTTTGTTATTTTGATAACTATTATGTTATTGTGATAATGATTTTGGCAGAAAAGCTTTAAAAATGAGATTTTAAATATACTTAATTTCTTGTGAACTATTTTTTTAAACTCTTTTTATCAAACTTTCAATTAATTAATTTTATTATGAGCTATTTTATGCTATTCTTTATATTGGATATGTTAATTATTGATCATTATTAACGTTCCTTATCAGTATTCTTATTATAATGATGCCTGTGTTAATACAAGCTTATTTTTATAGTTAATATTGTTCTATGGAGGAAGTATTTTTGAAATATCGTCCTATGGATAAAAATGAATAAATGTACAAAAGAGAATTATTGATGAGAGGATCAAGGGACGCCTTAGTCAACCAGAGATTATTATTGTGACCATGATAAGAGGATCAAGGGATGCCTTAGTCATATTATTGTGACCATGATGATATTGGTGTATACCCTAGAGGCCAATACATTTTCTGTATTTACATACATTCTATTATGCTATTTTTATATATGAGGCATTTCATTTATTGTGTTCTTTTTTTATAAACATAATAAAGTTCTTAGAATAGTAAGTTTGATGCCATAGGACATCAAGTGGATGACTTGATCGTGAGATCCTTTTGGTTACAACACTATTCTTAAATGTCCCTAGTCAAGTATTATTGTTAATTAGGACAACAATAATACATTGAGACTAGTATGTGCATAGACTGATGACCATATCTCATGGGTCATGGATATGAGATATCAAGTCTTCACATGGGTACATATTAGAGTAATGATGTATTGGACTGACCCACCATGAGAACGCTATATGGATCGTTACGTGAGTATCATAAGCGATTCTCATAGTGACAATGGTGTTTGTGGTCCTTTGACCTGAAATCACTAAGATTCCTACATAAGGAGTTGTGTGTTTTAATGTCATCAAACGTCATCTGTAACAATGTGATTATAAAGTTGGTTATTAGACATACCGCGAATCATGCAGAGGGATATGAGTGACCTAGATGGAATTTGTCACTCCTACATAACAGGAGCGATATCTTCGGGCCCCCTGATTGAGTGAGACTGCGAAATACATGGCCATGCTCAAATGAGTCAATATGAGATATTGATCTCATTTGTTGTTACAAAGTCTACTCGAGTATTAGGAAACCAATGATTGGACTATACAAGGGTGACGCATTCCATGCCTTGTGTTCAATCTAGATATCTTGACAAAGGGACTAAATAACATGGAAACATTGGTCACGGAAAGGTTATGTCAAATCACTGACATTCTTATTACTTAGGTAGAAGCGATGTGTTGCTAGATATCGCTCACTGCTTGTAATATTAAAATGGGATTTTAATATTACTGCCAACGTAATAAGAACCTACAGGGTCACACACATAGAGCAGACTAAAATTGGAGCAATGGATCCAAGTTGGACTCGGATTCAAATATGGGCCAGACTCATAACAGATGGGTCTAGGATTGCACAGCTTACCTTGCTGTTGCTCACTGATGCACAATTTTTAGTTTCAAATAAGTCTACAAACTTGATGCGGAATTAATTGTTGCATTGCGAACCCAAGTGCAGGTTGTCTCAAGTAATAAATTTCTCAGGAGTCCGAGGTCGATCCACAGGGAATTGTTGAAGATTAATTAAGGTGAAGTGAATATTTTGTTACTACAATTAAAATTATTTACTTGGGTAAAAAGATTCACTCTTGGTAAATAAAATAAAGCAAGATTAATTCCTTTTATAACTCAATTAGAATCCTCGCAACATGGAGGTTCCAATCAAAAAATACAACGTTAAAAGTTCATTAAAATAATATACGTAATTATATTATGTTTCCTTTAATCATCCATTAATATCATCACTCATAAATGGGATCAAGCATTCACTGTGCCAATATTTTATCTACAATAAATCAAGATCTGCACATTACAAGGAGAGTTTCTAACACAAACACTTGTAAATGGGTTAAAGCATTCATTGTGCCAATCTCTTGTCTACAACAAATCAAGAACTTCACTTTACAAGGAGCGTTTCTAAATTGATTGGAAACAAAATACAATACGAAATAAAATAATATACGTAATTATATTATATTTTCTTTAATTATTACCACCACTTGTAAATGGGTTAAAGCATTTACTGTGCCAATATTTTGTCTACAATAAATCAAGAACTTCTATTTACAAGGGTAATTTCTAAATTATCAGAAACAAAATATAACACGCATAATAACTACTTAAAAATATAAATCATTAAAGCACAAGAGAGGAATAAATCTAACCTTATTTTATTACTAAGAGCTTCACACTTTAACCCAAGTAGACTAAAACTTATTTACACATAAACTAGAAAAGAGAAAAAGAGAAAAAGAGAGAGAAAAGAAATTAGAGGGAGACTGGGGAGAAAAGCAGGGCACTGCCCAAAAACCTCTCTCCCTCTTCGTCTTCCCTCTGGCTGGAATTGTCGATTCTCAAATGTTCAAGTGCCTATTTATAGGCAAATTCATGTTACTGTGTAATGCATAGTAACATGAATAGTGAAACTTAATTGTTAAGTTTCCTAACGTAAACCATGATGTTTTATTTCCTTTTTTTTCTTTTTTTTTCAAATAACAATTGAATAAATGTACAGCCGTGCGTCCAATCATCTTTTCATTTTTGAGAGAAGTGATTATCATGAAAGTTGTAGGCCTGAATATTTACTTTAAAATGGCTTTGGTTTCAGTCCAAAATCATGCCTAGAACTCAAGATATGTTCCAATTACTGCACAGTGTTTAAGCCCGGTTTCAGCTCCTCTATTCTGACTTCAAAGCTCAATATCACCTCCAAGGAGTCTGATTCTGGAAAAGTGTTCAACATGAAAGTTGTAGGGAATTGTCTTAGCTTTCTTACAAGACCAAAATCACATCAATCAGATATTTGAAACTCAAATTATATCCAGTTTACTAAACATTGCCAAAGAGATAATTACGGTTAATTTATGTAACAATTTATTTAATTATCCAATTCGGCTCAAAATCATAAAATGTGTCAAAACCAACTTAATTAAGCCTAATTGAACCTTAAGA
Source organism: Ormosia semicastrata (assembly GCA_029884595.1). Taxonomy (NCBI): domain Eukaryota; kingdom Viridiplantae; phylum Streptophyta; class Magnoliopsida; order Fabales; family Fabaceae; genus Ormosia; species Ormosia semicastrata. Next base: position 77,633,628 of record JAQQTO010000063.1, on the reverse strand, counting down.
AGCCTAGTGAGAGGATTATAAAATGTATAAAATACAGTGTTATCACTCACACTCACTTAAGGCAGTCACTATTATAAATAGTACTGCTAAGGGGCTACTAAGATAGATTTTTTTCTGAACCTTAGCCGCACCTACAGAAAAGTGAGTGAGAGAGCGATAAGTTTCTTCTCTTCTTTTCGCAGCTAGCACTGTGTGAGAGACATAAGGCTCCTCTTTGCGGACGTTGGACGTTCGTGAGTCTGTTCGTGTGGATACTGCAGAGACATCGTTTCTATTACAGTGTTGGTGATTCACGCTTCAAGAGGTAAATCTTTTAAAAACTCAGATTATGGTTTTTCTCGCATGGATCCTCAGTGGGAATCCCTGTTTTCCGCTGCGTGATGTATCTACAAAAATTCCCAACAAATGAGAGGATCAAGGGATGCCTTGGTCAATTTATTGTGACCATGATGAGAGGATTAAGGGACGCCTTAATCATTTATAATGATTGTGGTCATGATGAGAGGATTGAGGGACGCCCTGATCAAATTATTGCGGTCATGCTGCGAGGATTGGGGGTCACCCTAATCAAATTATTATGGTCATGATGAGAGCATTTAGGGACGCCCTAATGAAGAGAAAGAGACACATTTGATTAAGAGTATTGAAATGAGATGATAAAGAGATGATAAAATAAAGTTTTTGAGTAATGATATGAAAAGAGTAACTAGTTACGTATTTTTACAAAGCTATGAATTGCTTATTAAATTATGTTATCCTTAATTAAATACTCATTTTTATGTTATTTACTCCTTTTCCACTCTATTTTATTGATATAAAGAATAGAGAAATTGTGAGATTTACTATTTTTACTGTAACATCCCGAAAATTACTTATTTCATGATAAGTATTCATTTTATAATATTTATGATTTTTTTAAAAAAAAATTAGAATTTTCTGAAATGTTTGATTATTTTAATATTTTTCTCAATTTACATGTACACTGAACGAGGCCGGGAAAATGAAATATTTTTCCTAAGGCCGGAAAACTTTGAACTATAGAGACGTCGACGGGGGATCTTACTAAACCTGAGGCTGGACACAGTTTACGAGATTTTTATTTTTTTAGATTTTATCTGATAAATAAAATCACAGTATATTTTATTGTCTATGGGATAATAAAATATTATTTCTGCTAACTGTAACTTTTGTCCACTGAGTAATAACTCTAGTAGATTATTTCTATCTAGTTGCTTTTATGACATCATCTAAGTGACCTCACACTTCACTTTATCGAGAAGCATGCGAAGCTTCTCAAGGAAGCCTCAAGGAAGCTTCAAGGAAACTTCCTCCCAAGCTTCTCAAAGAAGCTTCATCTTCTCTCTCCTCCCTTCCCTCTCACACATGGCTGCATGGTCTTGGGAGAACAAAAATATTTATTTTTTCACTTATTCCATTTCTACTATCACTTTCTCTCTCTACCCTTCATCTTTTCTCTCTTCTCTCTCTTTCTCTCTCACGTTCTCTCATCTCTCTCTCACGCACACTCTCCTCTCTTCCTCTCTTCTCCCACACGGTCACACATCACCATTGGTGGCCATCCACCATTTCTTGCCAAACTAACCTTGTTTCTTACATCCTCTCCTCATCCTAAGACTTTTCTCTTTGGGGGGTCATCCCCTAAATCTTCCTCTTTCATCTTCCACCATTGAAGTCCAAAGCTTGAAGCTTTTGATGTAATGTTCTTGATCTTCATTTTCTCTCCTCATTTTCATGGTCCTTGGCCACCATTGTGACCAAGGACTCCATTTTCAAGCTTTGATTTTGGATTTCTTGGGTTTCACCATCTCAGGGTTTTTCTTGGAGGTGTTGGACAAATTTCAAGAGGCATCAAAGAACTTGTTCTCTTCTTTTCTCTTGAGGTAAGAGGGAGATAATCCTCTTCAATCAATCTTGGTGGTGAGGGAAAGTTTTTGGTGTTAATGGTGGGGAATCCATTTTGTGGGTTGCTCACTTTGCTTGTGATTTTTGATAATATTATGATTTGAATGTGTTGTATGATTTTCTATGCTTAATATTGTGAATCTTGATGGATATGAAAGTGTATAAATGCTTGGATATGTGTTTGGGAAGCAAGGGATTCATACCCATTTGATCTGGAGGCTTGGGGTTTAACGCCCCTTTTTGGGAGGGAACGTCACATTGTCATTTACAATGTAGAAAATAAAATTTATAAGTTAAGACCCAGTTCTTTTTATTTTTATTAAATTTATCTGGTTAAAGCTGTATAAATAAAATGGTGACTATTTTTTTTTGTTATGATGATGATTAGTAAAATATAGCGACGGAACGTAAATGGCATAAAGAGCAAGACAAAGGTAAAGCATACATTTGATCAACATTGCATATTCATATATATATATATATATATATATATATATATATATATATATATATATATATATATATTATATCAAATCTGTTTAATTACAAAGCCCGATATACCAAAAAGTAAAACTATACCTGCCCAGAGGATCATACACATACATCCCCAAGATATCAGAAATATACAGCCCACCAAAATAAAGACATCAAGCCCCCAAAATAAAACACTGGTAGCCATCAGTAGCTACCAGCGATATCAGTCCCTCAGATGAGGAGGAATCGTATCAGGATCCTCCGCGAGATCCTCCTCGGGAACCTCCTCGGGGTCTTCCTCATCTGAGGAAACCCACATAGGAGCCACAGAGCCACGGGCTGGAGCCCGAGCAGTGGAATCAAAGGAATCCTCCTGTGGGGTGTAGTAGCGATCACCCCACATCTCCCGGATTGGCAGATAAAACTCCAAACGTAGGCTAATGCAGCAGGTAAAAATTGGTGGCTCATGATGTAACACCGCAAATTTTCTATCTCTTAAACAGTAATTTTGACAGTTAACAAAATTTTACTGTTTAGTAATTTCTGGATGCTACAAAATTATTTTGATTATTCTGTCAGCATATTTGATCGTTTTGAGTGATTTACTCCGTGTCAAGAAAATAATAATTTTTGGGCCATGGAAAATCTTTCTATATTTATTTCTCTTGACTGTCAATTATTTTTAACAATCTGACTTGATTTTCATACGTTTTCTAATATTTGTGATTTTTGTGGATGATTATGAATTTTTTTACTGTATGTAGGCCCAGGTGGTCCTAGGTGGGCCTAGGTGACCTTACGTGGGCCCAGGTGGGTCCCGCAAAGTAAAAAAATTTTCTATGCATAGAAAAATTTGTACTGTTTAGACGGAGACAGGGGATCTTACTAAACTGGAATCCGGAAACAGTTTTAGAAAATTTATTTTGTACTGTATTTATTTATCAGAAGATAAAAATACAGTAAATATATTCTTTCGTGAGGTTTTTAATAGATAAAAATAGAAATTATATTGCGTAAGTTAACATTGGTGGTTTGGATATCCACCATTGATTTAATTAACGGTGGAGACTTGATCTTGATTTAATTAACGGTTAAGAAATAAATTTAATAAAGAAGTATTGGATAATCACCATTGATTTAATCAATGGTGTGAGAATAAACTTAGTTAGGCAAGCTTCAATATCAACCGTAGATTTAATCAACGGTGTAAATTTGATTATATAAAGTGACCATTTACAACCATTGGATTTAGAATTGATCAAGGGTGGAGATTTGGTCTTGTAAAGTAACAAGGACCATTTATGACCATTGGATGAAGAATTAATCAAGGGTAGAGATTTGGTCTTAAAAAGTAGCAAAGACTAATTATGACCCTTGGATTAAAAGTAAGAAGAAGTAATCTTGACCCTTTATTTCGGAGACACACCTAATGGCTAGAATTTAAAGGAGAATGATCCAATGGCTTAGATTTAGTCTTCTAAAAATCAAAAGTCTACCTAAATCCTAACCATTGAATTAATCAATGGCTAGAAATGCTTCAAATAATGGCCTAATTAACAAGCCAAGTAAACTAAATTAAATGTTAAATTGTTATAATCTAATTCTTAATTAGATATCCTAATTTTAATTAGAAATTATAATATATGAAATAATATGTCTAATTAATTAGTTATGTAATTAGAAAATTAGTTAAGATTGATTAGGAAACTTAATCTAATGAATTAACTAATCAAATAGCAAGTAATTATGATAACTTTGGAGTGCATGATGAAGGGGGGACGGTTTTGGAGTGTTAGGAAGGAGGAGACATGTTTAGACATGCTTGTATAGCCTTTTTAGGCCAAAGAAAAAGATGACAAAGTGGAAGACTTTGTGCATCATGTGATAGCCTTCAATTATGCCAAATGAATTCATATCTCTCCATTCTTTCACTCCCACGGCAGCAGCACCTTTGGTTACACTCTCCATATTCATTTTTCTATTTCACCAAAAAGCCTTCATCAAATTCTCTCAAAGTTCCAAGAACACAAAACAACCATTTTCCTTCCTTTTCTCACCTTATGATTCGCCAAGCAACCCACAAGCACCATTACTCACCTATAATTTTTACTCACATCATTTCCTAAACCTAAACACCATTCTAAGAACATCTCTAGTTATGAGTTTTTCCAAAATCATTCATCTTGAGCTTCAAATCCAAGCTTCAAGTTTCTATCAAAAATCAAAAATTCCATCTTTGTGCTTCAAGAGAAACCATTCGGTCAAGACACTCAAAACCACCATCCAATCTCTTTTAATTTCATCCAACCATAGATCTTGAATCTACATGATATTCTAAGCAACTTTCATGTTGGAGATTTTCTCTAAATCATTCATCTTCATGGACTTTCTTCAAGATCAAAGTTATTGAATTTTTGAGGTGAAGTGTAAGGAAACTTCATTTCTTTTCTCTTTTTCATGTTCTAAACCATGTTTGATCCATGGTTCCTCTTAATCAAGCTTAGTATACTAATTTCTATGTATTTTGTTTTGAATTTGAGAAGCCCTTGGTGTTGAAGGACTTGGAAAGAGAAGCAAAATCAAGAAGCTTTGAGGATCTTCAAGAGGTAAGAGGGAGATCCATCTCACCAACCAATTATGGTGGTGGGAGATGGTCTTATATTTGATGGATTGTGAATTCATGTGAGAATTCCAATTCATGGTCATGTAATAATTAATTGTGTGTTTATGAGCTTTGCTTTATTTTCTTGTGCTTTGATTATTTTTGTCTATGCTTAATATGCTTTGCATGATTTTATGGCTTTGATAGTATACTTATAATATGCATGATGAGTATATGGCATGTTTGTGATATTTATGATGAAATATATATATGTATGCCATGATGTGTGGATGGAAAGAAAATTGATCTTGGTTCCAATGGCCAAGGAAGAACTACGGTTTTGATGCCCTTGATTTGGGTAAATGTTGAATTTTTCAAGAACAATAAAATTAAATTTTGATCCCTAGAACAATGAGAATTTTGGCCAAGACACCTCAAAATAGGTGTTTACAAATTAATATGTTTATGGAAGAATAAAATTGGATTGATTTAAGGAGTATAGAAAATGAACTAAAGGTTTGTTTTTTTTAAGAAAACATGAACACAAATTTTAGAATGAAATTTTATTGATTTATTTTGTGTAGAAACAAGAATGGAATTTATTTAAGTTAGAAGAAAAATATTTCATGGTTCCAATGACCATCTATAAGGTTTTGATAATTTAGAAAAAATGTTTTCATGCTATGAAATACAAGAATTTTCAAATAACGATTTTTGAAAAGGGGAATTGAGTGTTATAAATTAAGTAAAGTGGAATTTTCATAAATAAAAGAAAAAGAAGATTAAAAGTATTGAACTTCAAATTAATCAATTTTTTAGAAGTGATTTAGAAATATAAAGGAAAACATTTGTAACTTAAAATTTCTAACAGAGAATTTATTTATTGGGTTTTGGAAAACGTTAGGAAATTTAAAGTTAAGAAACAATAATTAAATCAACTCAATATGATTTTGTAGGACTAGGTTAATAAAAAGTGATTTTGAGAAAATATATATTAAGGAAAAGATTTTTGACTAAGAATGAAAAAGGATTTGCAAAGAAAGTGAAAATGAATTTGAACAAATGGGTTTGTGTTATGACCAATCGGTACTTTGGTTTTGAAAACAAAACTTTAATGATTTTGTTTGTGTAAAACCATATCAATTTAAAAGGAAAAATATTTGATGATTTCAATAGTCATGTCCACATTTTTGAAGGCTTGTAATGCTTTGATTTTTATGAACAAAGTGATTTTCAAAGTGGAAACGTAACTTGAGTTAATACAAGAATTTGGAAATGGAATTAGAGCATTTATCACTTGAGAATTAAGTTTTTGTAAACAAGAATGTTTTCGAACTTCAATTTATTTTGAAGAAGGTTGTGTTTGGAAATGCTTTGAGAAAAATGGAGAATATAATGGTGATTTAAGAATGTACTAAAGTATAACTTATTTTCAAGTTTTGAAATACGTGTGGAAATTTTAAGATTTGAAACATTGATTTATATCAATAGAAAAGTAATTTTGTGGATTATATTTGAAAAAGAATTTCTTGAGTAAAGAAACGTGGAAAAATATTTTCTTGAGTAAGAAAATGTGAAAAATAAAATACAAAATCATAATATTTTGAGAAAAGATGAAATGGAATTTTTGAAGGTTGAGAAATATTTTTTGTAATAAAATTATGGTGAAAAATTATTTACGTATCTTAAAAACGTGTTGAAAATGATATTGACTTATTTGAAAGTCCAAAATAATGTTTGGAATATTGAGGAATATTTTATATGATTGTAAAATGGTGAAAAATGATTTACATATCGTAAAAATGATTTAAAATATAGTAAAATATTTCTACGCAATTTGAAATATGTTAAAATATTTCTACGTGATTTGAATTACGTTTAAATATTTTATGTAAGCTTAAATATTTTACGTGATTTGAAATATAGTTGAAAAATCACTACGTGATTGAACAAACGATAAAATATTTTTACGCGATTATGAAAAATGGTAGAAAATTGGTGGAAAATTGTTATGAGATTTGGAAAGCGTTTAAATATTTTACACTATTGAAAATATTATTGAAAAATATACGCAATTTTGAAACAGTGAAAAAATAATATGCGATTTGAGAAACATATATTTTTACGCGATTGAGAAAGACATTGCAAAATTTAATACGTGATTTAAAAGTGCAACAGAATAGTGCGGCATTTTGAAAATGTAACAAAAGTGTTACAAAAGATTGTGAAAATATAACGAAACGTTTTCGAATTTTGAAAATGTAACGAAAACATTTTGGAATTGTGAAAACATAATGGAAATGTTACGCAATTTTGTGAAAACACTACGAAAGTGTTTTATAACTATGAAAACATGATAACATGATTTCGTGTTGAAAATATAGTATAATTATCTTGTTGAACCAAGATATATGGACACTTATGAGAAAATGATGTGTTTTGCCTATGATCGGTATTTGGTGCATTTTGTATGCATTGGAAAGAGATGCCTGTGAATGGATTTGGTGCATTATACATGCATTGGAAAAGTATGCGTTGAAGCATATGATATAAATTAAACAAATGAAATTGAAAAGATTTGGCCCTTTGGGGTTGGACTTGCACTGATATATTCGTGCATTGTATAAAATATAGCTAATAGCTATTATGGCCCTTGTGGTTGAAGAGGGAATGAGAATTGATAGTGAGGTCTAGGATGGATCTTGGGGGCGTCGAGGCACGGCGGTCGACCGATGGGACAGTTAGCGAGTACCACTGTGCCACTTGGCGATGCAGTCCGTTGCAACGCATTGACGATACCCAACAAGAACACGATTCTTTTCAACGACTGGGAGATTGTCTTTGGGCTAAGGCTGACAATTAACCAGAGCATTCTTCTTGAAATTGTGAAAACCTCCATGGAGTTGTTTTTGATAAAATGAGTCTTTGTGCATATACATAAATCTGAGCATTTATATCTGTGTGATATATTAATTGAGGAATATTGGTTATTGGTTATGATAATTGTTTTGAATACTTTGATGATGATTGAACTGATAAATGATTAGATGATGATAGTTGATTAATGCTGATAGCATGATTATGGTATGATCTATCTGTATGCTATTGCTGTTTGTGTTATCTCTGTGCTGCCATGTTGGTATTGGTGTAGGTGATCTCACCTCTTTGTTATCCTGTTTTGCTGTGTCTGTACTGTTAAAATCAAATAATAGAAGGATCGAGTTGTCTTAGACATAACAGGCGATGGATATTCTGAGATTGGTGACAACAATAAGGAGTGGACATTCAGGACTCGAAAGTGTGCAGTGTTGACAAAGGAACAGATGTCTGATGCATCAAGATGGACAAATAAGGAATAAGTATGTTAAAGTTTCTCATTAGTATTGTACCGTGCTATTAAGTAGGACCCGACACGGGGTTTGCTACTGTTTGTCAAAAATATATAAGTCTGTTAATTTTATATTTCTCTTTAAATTGTGATATTAATTGGTGTCAATATTGTATAATGAATAGTTGAAATATGATTTACAATATTACCTAATATTTTCAGTAAATTTACGTTTTAGTAAAAGAAGAAATTTTTGAAACCCATATTTTATAACTCAAACTTTGTGCGAACTTATTTTCAAATTATGAGTCAGAAGTCAGAAATGTGATGCCCTAGCTAGGGTGTTACATTAGTTGGTATCAGAGCTAGGGTGTTACATTAGTTGGTATCAAAGCTAGGGTGTTACACATGACGCCTCCAAGCCAAAGAGATCGACACGTCTCCCAGGTAGGCACAGCAATCGGAATCTAGGTTGATGTGCCAGCAGTCTAGCCCCCCAAGGAAGGTCAGACGCACATCGCCCAAAAATCTGTGTGAGCATGCCTCCATGATCCACAGTAGATGCTAGTCGCGATCAGGGCAGAAGCCGGGGAAATTGGGAGCTCCAACTTCCTTGCCGTCGTCTTTGATGGGACACAATATACATATAGAAAATAACAGAAATACAGGAAAGGGGTAAGACATCCTACCATCATTACCAGTTATAGCAGCAAGAAACAAAATGGCACGAAGCGCTCACAGAGCATATCAAATAATAATCATAAGCATTAAATAGCAGAAATAAACAAATAAGCAGTTGCATGCAATTATATATCAGTAATATAAAAGTTCCAATTATAATAATAAATAGATGCCAGATGATACATGGACCCACTATACACATGCATACAAAGTCAAAATCCTACTCCATGGAGCTAGACTCAAACAGTCAGAGAGAAAGATCAGGAGACACGTCTGCAACTCGGCTGCCGCAGCCAAAGTGCTATAACTCATCAGTTTATCCATGTGCACATCAAGGCGTTGTACAGACAGTCTACACTAGATCACGACATAGGACAGTGCCCGGTCAGGATCGTCGGTGCGTTTGCATCGGTTTGTCCTATGGACAAAAGAGCTACCACCTGTCCATTATGGGGTACCCACACCCCGATGCCCTATGGTCAACAATATAACCTACACTAGTCTACTCGCACCCGTACTAAGGTGTGTTCATCTCCTAGGCAACTCGGCCTTAACAACAGTCCAACGGACATTCATAATGCATGACAATTCTATGCATAAACATGTGTGTTCGTCATTATATACTTTTCCACAATATGCCACAATTGGCCAAACTAAGTATCAACACATCATTGGTCACTCACATGGACCCACAACATCATAATATTTGAATTAAATGAATTAATACATTTTTAAGATTTATTATGAATTCTTACGTAGATTTAGCCTTTCTTACAAAGTTTCTTCTCTAGAGAAATTCTCTTAATTAATTAAATTCTCTAAGGCAATTTATTCTCATACACTTAGAAAGTTATTCTAAGGGTCTTAAAGTCTCACACTCTTTTGTTCTTACCCTAATTAAAATTACCCTAAGTCTTATGAAAAAATTCATTCTTAGTTCTTTAAAATTTATGAATCTCCATGTATATCCAAATCTTCCAATTTGCTAAATTTTCTATCCTATTACCAATAATTTAATCACTTGATTATTTATGTTCTAAGGTTACCAAAGTTGCATAATCAAGCCCCAAAAGGCCCTAGAGGCCGTGGCCTCCCTAGGGGATTAAGTTCCCAAATTTTTCATCCCATTAATTACACATTGTACACTTAATTAATTATGTATTCCACTTGTTACAATTGTTCATCAAGAACCCTAATTTTGGGCCCCCAAAACCGTAGCCATTCAAGAGGGAATCCAAAATTATTTTCTTCCATTTCATGCCTTCCAATCCATTCAAACATATCAATATGCATAATCAATCAATCTAATAGCTTAAATAAATTACAAACAACATGTAAACATACCAATCATACAAACAAAGAATAACCCTCAATAGGATTATCTCACAATCAATCATAAGCAAGGTTTCTTATTGCTAATAGAGGTTGAGGAGGAGTGTCTTCCTCTTACCTAAGAGAAGAAAACAAGAGAAGCCTCCTAGAATTTCCTTGCAATTTTCGAATTGGACACCACTAAGAACCCTAAAATTTCAATCTCATCAAAACAACACCAATGCTTGAAAAACAAAGCATGGATGGTCACAAAGGAGACCATAGAAATGAAAATGAGTAAAAGGAAGTGAAGAATCAAGAAGCTTACCCAAAAACCCTAAGCTTGAAGCTTGAAGAAAATGGTGAAGATGAAGGTTTTTCAAAGAACCACCAACTAGAGAAGTGTTTAGAAGATGGAGAGGATTAAGAAAATGGGGTTGGTTGAATTTTTAATGATGGATGAGGAACAAGGGGGCTGCTGGCTGTGAGCTTGGGTAGAGAGAAGGAGGAGAAAAATTCAAATGAAGAAGAAGGTAGAGAGAGAAAGTACATAGGAATATAAAGATGATAGCTTTTTAGGTTTTTGAACTTAATGTAGTATAATTAATTGTGTGAAAGCACAAATTCCCCCCCAGAAGTGTGCAGCAGTTGTGAGCTAAGGAGAGAGGAGAGAGGGAGTGCATGGCTTCCTTGGGAAGCTTGGAGGAAATTTCTTAGAAGCTTTCTTGAGAAGTTTCGCACGTTTCTCAATAAAGTACAAAGTAAGCTTGTCTCCTTAATTAAATACTCTTGAACAGATGATTAATTAAACTTTTAGAATTATTTTTCCAGTGAATAAAAATTACAGTTAATGAAAATAATATTTTATTATTCATCGGATAATTTTATGATGTAGTGATTTTATTTATCAGATACAACCTCAAAAAATGTAAACCTCGCAAACTGTACCCGACCTCGGGTTTAGTAAGATCCCCCATCGACACGTTGACAGTTCAAGGTTTACCAACCTCAGGGAAAATATTTCGTTATCCCGACTCTGCTCAGTACGCATGCAAAACGAGGAATATACTAAAATATTTGACTTTTTCAGAAAAATCCACAAAAATTCCTAAAAATCACAAATATTAGAAAATGGATATTTGTCATGAAATAAACAATTTTCCGGGGCGTTTGACTGACTCTGCTCAGTGTCTACGTAAAACAAGAAATATATTAAAATATTTAGTATTTCCAGAAAATTCTAGAAAAATCTCCAAAAATCACGAATATTGAGAAATGACTATTCATGATGAAACAAATCATTTCTGATGTGTTACACTGACTCTGCTCAGTGCACATATAAAACGAGGAATATATTAAAATATTCGACGTCCTCAGAAAAATTCACAAAAATTTTCAAAAATTATAAATATTGTAAAATGATGATTAATGATAAAATAAATAATTTTTTGGGTGTTACATGGGGGAGCATTTTTGCAAGTTTTTGGCGTTAGATCCACAGGGCAGTGGAGTACACGACCTAGGCCGTGTTGGGAGACACGACCGTGTAATCGAGCAACGCAAAAAGGAGTCTTTTCCAGAGGAGTACATGGCCTAGGCCGTGTAATTTGGCACAACCGTGTACTCCAGGCCGTGTACTTTGGCACGGCCGTGTACTTTGGGTAATGAAGAATGGTTGGCTTTTCTAGTCCCTTGGAGGCTCACGACCTTATTGGGCACTCATTAGGAGGCTTTGTAACAATCTAGAACTTAGTTAATTAAATGAATATGCACTAAATTAGGAACTCATAATGTAGACAGGATAAAGAACACAACCTTATTATACAACTTAGTATGAGGGTTGGATAAAGAAAGAACATGAGTGTAAAGAGGGTTGTGAGGAACTTAAAGCAAATATTCTAAGAGGGTTCATAACTTTGGTAATAACTTTGAATAGTTTGTGTTCACCTTTGAGGATCTAATATTGACTTGATGTGAGTCCGTGATTGGGATCAAAGCTTTTGGATGAATGATTGGGCTCTATATGGCATGTGTAATTGGATAATGTTGTGCTATCATTGTGAATCTATATATGTATATATATATATATATATATATATATATATATATATATATATATATATATATATATATATATATATATATATATATATATATATGCATTGAATCTATATGCATTGAGGCATGATTGATATAGTCTGATATGATGAGCATAATTGAAGCATGCATTAACATTGTGATTATGGAACCGAAGTACCAGACCAAGAAACATCAGGTAGACGATTTAGTGATATGTGGTTTGCTTTTATAATCAGAAATATTAGGTAGACGATTTAGTTAGAAAGGACTGGTTATTAGAGAAAACCCAAATATCGGTGGTACTATGTAGTCGTATGGACGGTTATATAATATCATTGATGCAAATGATATTGAAACAATTGTATGGACGATTGCTTTGATACCATTGGGAATGATACAACGAAGGGTTGAATCCCGTTGAATATGCATTTGAGCATTATACAGTTATGGCGTTTTATGCCTAGGAGTGAACGAGGACTTACAGGATAGTGGGGTCTTGAATAGACCTAGGGAGACGTCAGGGCACAGTGTTTCACTTGTGATCAAGTTATCACCTTGTATACCCCTGACCGTGAACACTGTTGCAATGCACTGGCAGCTCGACAAGGCACTATTGCTTTCCATGGCCCGGCATAGACTCTCTATTAAGGGGGGACAGATCTTCTAGGGCATTCATCTCTGAAAACCTTGAGTTTAGCTCCATGGAGTAGAAAATGAGTACATTGTACATGAGGATGGTCAACATACGCATTGTGCATATGCATGGTCAGTTCACATAATTGTCATGGCATGGTCAACATACATATTGTGGTGACATAATTTATTATTTATATATCTATGGTGGATATTTGTTGTTATAGTGCTGTTAATTATCCTAATTATTGTGGAATATGCTTTCTGATGACATCTATGCGATTGATAACTTGAATATATCTGCAATATTTGTATGTATGGAATGACTTCATCATTCGTATCATTTTTCCTTCGTTGCCCTGTTAGTAATGAATGTAGGATATCTCATCTCTTGCTTGCACTATTCTTGTTCTATGTGATTTTTGGGTTAAAGACTGTAAAGGGGACGAGGTTGAATTTCCTAGACCATACTTGGTTTGATCTCCTGCGTTTAGTGAAGATAACAAGAAGGAACTCTATTGGTTTTGTCATGATTGAGTTCACCGGGGGTGTCAATGCTTGGTGAGTCGACTGGGGCGGCGAGCATATGCGATATGTTGGGGAGCTGACCTTGACCGTGAAGAGGACTGCAATTGAAGATCCTATCTTGTATTCTCACTACCCGGTGTGTCCGGAGTTGCCTTACGCATTCAGGATCTGATGGAGTGCCCAACTTCATAGCCATGGATTTTGTTGTGGGTAGTTTATATTTTATGTCGCATTACCTGTATAAGGGCTATTTTGAGTATATGTATGTTTTAAGGTAATTAACCAGTCTTTATATGTTGTATCTTGAGTACATCTTGTCGAACTATGTTTTAAATTGACAGAATGTATAACTATTCATTCGTGGCTCATATTTTCTTTATATACACAATGATTAATTTTGGAAAACTTGTTGTTTGAGTTGTAGCATGCCAAAATTTAGTGACCGTGGTATAATGACGATTGTGTCGTGGTCATTAAATCGAGGGGTGTTACATTTACAGAATTCCTAGTTTTGTTATCAGAAAGAATTTATTTTTATATTTTTAATTTTGTATCACTTATTAAACATATAATTTATTTCTTAAATATTGATTCATTTATTTATGAACTCTTAGTTATGGTTTTAGAAATAGAGAATGGTAAAGAGTGGTTGGTAAATGTATACTTGTTTTTGTATCTTCCTATTGAGATTTTTATCTCACTCCTTTCTTGGTGTAATATTTCAAATAATTCCGACAGTAATAGTTCTGAATGATAGACATGTATGACAAGTTTATATAAATTATCAAAGCTAGAAAGCTATGTTTTCACTATTATTTTGAGCATCCAAGAGTAGAGATAGTATTGTAATTTATAAGTTCATAAAATTATAGTACCATGAAAAGGCTTTTATAAGCCTCATTTTTTATAAATAGATACTTAATTTAGAAAATATATGTATGTAAAATACTACTTAATAAAGGGTTTAACCCCTTAATATAATATATTATATTTTGGTAAAGTAGTAACATCTAAATTATATATTTTAATTAATTAAGGAGTAGGACATCACAGAATTGCCCCTCAGCACTGCCTCTATAAATAGAGGCCGAGGGCGCCTCATCCACACTTTTGTTGTCTCTCTAAAATCTCCGGTGAACTGAGGCAATTTTCGACGACTGTGCACGACGAAGAACCACTATTTTCTGGTAGTTTCCACTGATTAATCACCGTCTAGTCACCAAATTTTTTCATTTATGCAAGGTATGTGCTCCTCTACCCTTTGTTCTCGCTATCCTCAATGTCAACCGTAGGGATAGGATTTCTATCTTCTTTTTCCCCATTATTTTTTGGCAAAATGAGTAGGGATACCAGCAGTTCTAGATCTTACTCAGTGGTGTTGCTCTCTAGAGCATCCTCTCCACCACGTCAGGAGCAGCAGAGGCACCCAACTCAAGCTCACAGACCTTTGAGGGCGCAGAGGTCGGTGTGTGTAATGGGTGTAGATAATTGGAGACGGATGGTGGAGGCGAGTGTAGACATAATCTTTAATAGGCTTTTCCTCCGTGGTCTGCCTTCCTCCATGTCTGAATCTGTAGTCAATTAGATATTCTTCTGATCTCTGTGGGTGTTTCTAGGGATTTCATGGCAAGGAGATGAGTAGCAAGACTTAGGAGACCGACTATGGAGAAGGCCATGATATTTTCCCATAGGAGGAACATGTAACCCTAGGTTGGAGACGATGTTTAGAGTAGCATGTCTAAAATTCAGATTACGGAGGATGCCGAGAGTCTCGTAAGCTATTTGGAGTTGACAGAGGGTTACAGACTGGACCATGAGTACCGGATCCTGGCTCTAGGGGAGGACGAAAAAGTGTGTTCATCCTGAATAGAAGGCAAACATTTCATGTTTTTGTACGAGGACCTCTTTTGCAGGCTAGGGCTCCGACTACCTTTCTCCAACTTTCAAATTAGAGTCCTCCACCATTTGAACGTGGCACTGTCTCAACTTCATCCCAACAATTGGGGTTTCATCCTTCCCTTTGAGAGGTTTTGCTGGGTGATCGGACTACGGTACTCAGTGAACGCATTTTTCTACCTCTTCACTTGGTGGTCCCCCTAAAGGGAGAGAGCAGCGAAGAAAAATTAACTCACGCTTTGGGCTAGAGGTGGATAGAAAGTCTTCAAAGTCTTCCAGGAAAGCTTCAAGAACCTCAAGAACATGTTCTTCAAGCTTATGGCAGCACTCAGAGTTTGCCCATTCTTTGAGGAGACCGATGGGACCCTAATGTTCAATGTAACAACCTAATACTAGTACTAATAACATGCCTAGGATCATGCCTTAGTAAGTAGCATTAGTGTTGTCACTTTAAAACTAATAACAAAATTGTGAAAATAAATATAAAATATACAAAAAAATGAGTCTATTGCAGGTATTACAATATACATATCTCGAAAGGAGCATTATACAAATACTTTCTATATAATATAAATTCTACAAATTATGCCTCCATGGCAATATCTATACAATATTTTTCTAGGCTTTACTACTTCACTTCTTCACAACTTTGATCTTCTTTTTGGCTTACTAATATCTTCAATGTACCTGGAAATAATATAGAAGAACAAAAGTGCGAGGGTAAGAATTCAAAGAATTCTCAATAGTCCTTTAAAAGTATGCTATCATACTATTTCCAGCTGTTTCGGGAAAAAAAAACTCATTCTTTGTTTAAAACTCAATATCAATATATATATGTATATAAGATAGAGAGGTGGGAAACTGTCAAAACTAGTCCTCTCTCTTCTCGAAGCAGAGGTTCAATTATTACTCTTTATAAAAATTGTTTACATATTCCATTAACTCATACCGTTTCAAATCCAGTTCTCTATCACAATCTAATCTAGTATTAACACTAAACATACAAACATACATCATATGTATTCATCTTTCATAATCAAACATAAGTTAATCATTCATAACAATTATCATACTTTACATAATCATAATATGCATTCTTCATCCTTCAATATACTATACTATACAAGTCAATTATTTCATCATTAATTCATCTTTCACCATATCTCTTTTATATACTATATTTTATTCTTTTGGAACACTTTCAAGTCAGCCATCAACCTTAGTTCTCATTAATTTGATTCTAAAGACAAGACAATTGCCCATACAATTGTCATTTTGTGCAATGCAATATGATGCATGATTATTCCTAAGGAATGCCCTAAATATGTTTAAAACACATGTCACTTGCATATTTTCCAAGAAGCCATTTTATTCCCTATATATCTTGGGTAGGAAGGGGTAAGAAGCCCTTTTGTTCCTTGTCCTCCTTGCACTACTTGGTATAAGTGGTTTATTTCGCCCCACAATAGTGAGGTTACCTTTTACCACTATTAATACCTCACTCTAGGTATGAGTACCCAGAACCCTAGTAGTAGGAGCTCCTTTGGCTTAAGCCATAGGGCCATTCATACATGGAAATAGCAAGCAACAAGTTTGAAAACAAAACATGCAAAAATTTTCAAAAACCATTCCTTCATTCATTATTCTCATAATCCTACTTTTCCTTGCATAATAAGGGAGCAAAATCTCATTCATCAAACTTTCCATTCATACATTACATTATATGCTTGTAGAGAGGGAGTGACTCACTTAGCCTCATTCTACCTTTATCCATTCTTTATTTTGCTTCCCAATATTATGCTTGTCAACCTTATTCATTAACATGCGTATATCAATATGCTTCTCGACATTATTCACATGCATTATTCTTTCCATACAAGTACTGACAAAGATTCACATCATACATAACCCAATTCTTTATGCACTTATGTCAACGATACCATTCCTCATTCAAATCCCATCCATCATACATAAGTTATACAATTGTGACATAATTCTTCATATAAACACATTCAAATACTATCCATTCCATATTTATCTTCATATTGAATATCATTTATACCAAGTACTTACAATGAAGTCACATTATAAATAATTCTATTCATCACCCGTTCTTAATAATTATAGCATACTATCTTTCTTAAAACAATATAACATTCCTATGTTTCATGCGAGATACACAATCATAATACAATGCCTCATACTATTACTCATCATCTAAATACATCAAAATATCATTTATTCCATCTCATATCAACATTTAATACATAATTATCTCAAAATCCCTTAGTCTTCATAACATACTTATGCAAAACCATACTTTGAACAATGTTACTGGTATTTATCTTCATCTAATATATCATACAATATAATTCCATTAAAAATACAAGTCTTACTAGCAAGAAATAGAACAAAAATTCACATTCTGCCCGATGGGCGCTTGAGCACTATGCATTGCGTGCCTAGACAACCAAACACTTGTTTATGCTCTGTTCTGCCTTGAGCGCCAGTCTTCTAGCACTTAAGCACTGGACACGTGCTCAGGCGCCCTACAATGAGCGCACAGGCACTGACTGAGCAGTAACACACTGAGGCTTACTGGGCACTGGGCGCTCACCTAGAAAACACAAGCTTTGTTTTCTGTCCTTCAATCTTCCACACCAAAATTCCACACCATTTACACTTTGATTCTAACTAATTTCTAATCTCATAACAAATTTATATTCCATCTAAAACCTTCATAAACAATCACATAACATTTTATTCAAACACAAACTCATAAAGTTTCAAATCAACACTAACACAATCACACATTCAAGTTTCACATACAACCCTTAATCTTCAATACACTAACTCATAACTTATATTCTTCACTCAATTCAACAAATCTCAACATTTTCAAGAAGACAAAAGAAAGAAGATAAGAGAAATAGAGCAAGCAACCCCTACCTCACTTGAAGCCAAGTCTTTCTTTCTTTTCTTTTTCTTCTTTCTCCTTGGTTCTTCTTCCTATTTGCCTCTCTTTCTTTCTCCTTCATTTTTTGCTCCACCGTCTCCTCCTCTCTCTTTTCTTCTTTCTCTTCTATTTCTCTGTTTCTCCTTCTCTCTGTTTCATTTTCATTCTTCTATTTTCTTTCTTATTCTTTCTGCTGACAAAAATAAAATGGGATTCCACTTGGAACTTCCATATCTCTTAGGAACACTTTAATCTTCCAAAATCGTATTTTCCAACTTCCACAAGTGTCAAGAAAATCACAAGTCTTAACTAAATCCTTATATCCAAATTTTCATAATTTTTCACACACTGCTATTCACCAAGTAAACTAAACTATTTTTCTTAAATTAAATTGAACCTGTGAAGCAAGTAAACATACCTACCTTAACCTATTTTCCATACTAAAATATTCTCCATATTCTAATTATCATCTCCCAGCAGTTTCATAATTTTCCAAGCTGTCTAGCTATTTTATTTAATCTATAAACACTTTCTCAGTATTATTAAAAATATCAAACCAATTCATTTAGTCCTCCAGAATTTACTACAAATCATACTAATTATCTCCATCCTGGGAATACCTTTTCCGTATTTATTTCCTTCATTTTAGCTATTTATTTCAAAATATGAGCTATTATTCACTTTCTGTGTTGTAGAATTGTGCTCAATCCTATCCAGAAGATTTCCAAAATTATTATTCAACTTACACGTATAATATTGAGCTTCTATAACACTAATTAGAATTTATTAGGTTAGAGAGGATGTTATATTCAATTTGTACTAGGCCACCGAGCATAGGACACCCCAATTAAGATGATTGAGGTGGAGTGGTCTGAACTCAGTCAGGAGGATTCCGACTGTATTAAGTTCATTAATATGCGGGTAGAGAAAGTCCAGTTCATTTACTGTAATGAAGTTCTTGATGCCCCTGATGATATTACCCTTGAAGCCATGCTAGGTAGAGCATAGGCCGTAGTCCGCCTTTATTTTTGCTTTTAGCATTTTCTTTCATGCTATATTTCTAACTTGTGCTTTGTTTTTGTTTTGTTGAAAGCATGACATCTGGACAAGCTCTTACCGCCCTCCAGGCCATGAAGGCTAGGAAAAGGGGTGTCGGACCCTCTAACGCTCTTGCACACGTTGCTCTGGCCCTCACTATCCAGGACTTGGTTACCGAGGCACCTCTGGATTAATGAGGGTCTCTTGCTCAGGCCCCTCAAAGGTGAAAGAGGAAGGTTGTTGAAGGTAATAGGGTGAAGGACTGCAGAAATAGGCTGGCCATTGAGGCGGCTGATGACCAAAGTTCGATTTCCTTATATAGGAGGGATTCGACGCCCAAACTGTTTATGGACTTCCAACTCTTGGATGATGAGGTCTTGGCCCACATCTCCAAGAAGGGTACGTCGGAGATCTTGCAAGGTTCCAAACCTACAGACTCCGCATTGTCATTGGAACTCGTTACCTTTAAAAGAGCTTAGTCCATTTTGAAGAGGAAATGGTCTAGAAGGTGAGGGCGACCGAGGAGGAAGGGACTCAAAAGCTTGACATGGCCCTTAAGGCTAAAGAGGAGAAGGCGAAGAAGGCCCTGCAGGACGCCAAGGTGAAGATTGATGCGCTAAAGAATAAACTGGTAGACTCTGAGGCCGAACTTAGGAGAAAGAGAGCCTATTTCGAGAAGGCTGGGAAAGTATCTGCCGACCTCCGTACTGAGAATGAGGATCTCTGGACTGGGGTGGCATAACTGTAAGAGGATAGTACGTAGCTGATGAAGATTTATACAGATATCAACGGTGAGCAATTCTAGAATGCGGTCACCCAAGTCCAGTTCTGGGGATTGTTGGCCTTGGATGAGCTGAACTCCGAGATGGTGATCCACAAGCCTGGTACTAGCGTAGGAGGCTTAAGAGGCTAATCAAACTACTGTCGGGGTCCCTCCTACTATCCATAATCTGACTCTTGCTAAAGGGGATAGCGGAGCAGCGGGTATGGACTATCAAAGCCCAGAAGAAGAGGATGCTGGAGCTCAATATGCCGAGTTTTTGCCTTTTCTTTACTTTTCTTTTACTGCTTTTCTTTGCTGCCAGCGTGGGGCACTTTATTTTAGC
This sequence comes from Ormosia semicastrata, assembly GCA_029884595.1. Taxonomy (NCBI): domain Eukaryota; kingdom Viridiplantae; phylum Streptophyta; class Magnoliopsida; order Fabales; family Fabaceae; genus Ormosia; species Ormosia semicastrata. The sequence continues at coordinate 77,613,073 of JAQQTO010000063.1, read as the reverse complement.
AAGGACAATTTCCTGGTCGGTGGGCTTTTCAGAATACACTCTTTATTCTTATAACTTGTATGTTGCATGCTTATTTCTTTTTCCATGGCTTGCACTGGGTCCGACGCCCATCATAAATGAGCATTTGGTAGCCATTTAGGAACTTAAGAGAATTTTATTCACAGGAAACCTTGGTCCAGGGTCCAACGCCCAAACTTTTAGCACTTAGAACGCCTTTGAGGACTTAGGAAAAATAAAAGGTGAATAATAATCGGGGTCTTTAATGTTAATGGTCCAGTTCAGAAAACTACCTAACACTTAGGAATTTTCAAGTTCAGAACTAGTTTAACATAAAACATCCACGGTAGGAATCAAATGACAGACCATGAATGTTGTTAACCTGTGTTATTAATTGCACAGAACCACAAAATGGTTATGGCCAAGTGTTAAGGACTTGGGTAAGGACCCACAACTCACAACAAGATCACTGAAGTTGGTTTCATGGGTTATTCCTCTTATCCTAGATTCTAAGAAACCTCGAATCCCATAAGGAATGAGCTCTGTAGACATTCTCAAGATGGGGTCCAGCTTGAGGGTCTTAAAGCTTTAAAGAGTATAAACAGATGTGTGGAAATGATTTCCTCATTTAATTGATTGAACAAAGGACCAGAGTCCGTACAATTTATACTTATAAGAATTGGGATAGATCAAACATAAAGAAAACTAAGAGACTAAGCCTTAAAAGGCACTTAGCTATAGTACTTTCTAAGTTTATCCACATTCCAATAGTTTTTTATTAGCTTGGCAGTTAATGTCTCCAGGGTGTAACCTCCCTTACTAGTGCTAATCACGATCTGATAGGGGTCTTCCCAATTTGGGGCTAACTTTCCTTGGGAGACATTTCTACCACCAATATCCGCTCTCTGAAGTACTAGATCACATGGCTCAAACTTTCTTGGGATAATTTGTAAGTTATATGTAGCAGTCATCTTCTGTTTGATGGCGACGTCACGTATGTGAGCAACGCGCCTTCTTTCTTCTAGAAGATCTAAGTCCTCTCTAATCATTCCGGGGTTGTTGTCAGGAGAGAATTATTGGTGACGCCAGTTGGGTTCCCCTATCTCCACTAGGATCATAGCCTCACACCCATAAGTGAGTTTGAAGAGGGTTTTCCCTATTGTGGTGTGAGGTGTAGTTTGGTAGGCCCAAATGAGGTGGTCTAGTTTTTCAACCTAGTTTCCCTTAGCTTTATCTACCCTCTTTTTAATTTCTCAAACAATAACCTAGTTGGTAGCTTCACCTTGTCCATTGGTTGTGGGATTCTCAATGGAACTGCAATGGTACTTGATTTGGAGCTCAACAAGCAGCTCCTCGAAACTTTTATCTTTGAACTGGGTTCCATTGTCTGTCACAATGGACTCTAGGACACCAAACCTAGTAATGATGTGGCTCCAAGTAAATTTCTTGATCTAACCAGAGGTGATCATGGCTAGAGGTTCTGGTTCAATTCATTTAGTGAAATAATCCATAGCCACCACCAAGTACTTCAGTTGTCCAAGTGCTTGAGGGAATGGACCCAGGATATCTATATCCATTTGTAGAATGGCCAGGGTATGAACGTTGTGGATAGTTCTTCAGGAGGAGCTTGATAATGGTCTGAGTGTTGCTAGAATTTATCACAAACTCAGACATGTGCGAAGGAGTCAGGTTCGATTGTTGGCCAATAGTATCCAACCCAAAGTGCCTTCAAAGCTAAAGTTTTTCCCCCTAAGTGGTGTCCACAGCTCCCCTCATGGACCTCGGCCAAAACATATTCTACCTTTTTTGGCGTGAGGCATTTGAGGAGAGGTGAAGAGAACCCACTACGGTACAACTATCCATTATAGATAGTGTACCAGACTACAGTTTTAACTAAGTTGGAGGCTTCCTTTAGATTATCAGGCTAGGTTCTAGACTGAAGGTACTTCAGTATTGGGGTGACCCAAGTACGCTCCTCTCCTTCCACCTAGAAAATGGATGAGTTCGTGATGGAAAACTGCGAAAGGGTCTCTTGGATGATAGAGTGGTTGTTGCCCAGACTCTTGGTGCTGGCTAGTTTGGATAGGAGGTTTGCCCTGGAATTATGCTCCTTGGGTATGTGTTCTATCTTGGCTACCTAAAAATTTTTTAGGAGCCCTTAGACTTTAGTAAAATATTTTTGAAGGAGCAGCTCTTTAGCTTAATAATCACTTTGGATCTAAGAGGTCATAAGTTGGAAGTCACTACAAATTATGATCTCAACAGCTCCCATATCCTTGGCCATCACCAATCTTGCAATACATGCTTCGTACTCTGCCTGATTGTTTGAAGTAGGGAACTCAAACTCCAAGGAGTTCTCTATTGTTGCTCTTTCAGAGTTTTCTAAGATCACCCTGGCACTATTTTCCTTGAGGTTCGAAGATCCATTGATTAATACGGTCCACGAAATTCCCTCAGGGTTACAAGGGTTCGATGTGAGTTTTGCCAGGAAATCTGAAAGCACCTGAGCCTTAATTGCTAGTCAGAGATCATATGCGATCCCGAACTCAAAAAACTCAATGGACCGGGTGATCATTCTTCCCACTAGGTTTAGCTTGTGCAGTATCTAACGGATGGGTTAGTTCGTCCTCACCACAATGAGATGACATTAAAAGTACTATGAGTCTTTTGGCCGTTGTGATAAGTGCGAAGGCAAGCTTCTTTATTTTCTAGTAGCGGAGCTTGGGGCCTTGTAGCACCTTTCTTATCGGCTTTTGCCTCTTGGCTGTGGCTCAGTATTGAACTTATAGTCTCTTTGTGAATTGAGAGGTATATGTACAGTGTCTCACTGACTTCCAGTGTTGTCAGTATGGGGGGGAGAGGATAGAAGATTCTTCAAAGATGTAAAGGCATCCTCACACTCTTGAGTCCACTCAAAATCTTTTTCCTTTTTGAGCAATCTGAAGAGGGAAAGAGATTTGTGAGCGACTTTAGCAAGGAAAAATGTGAGGGCTGCTATCCGGCCTATCAGCTGCTGTATTTCCTTGATGTTCTGTGGGCTACGCATGTTGAGCACCATTTGGCAGTTGTTTGGATTTGCCTCAATCCCATGGTGAGTCAACATGAAGCCCAGGAATTTGTTGGCTTAGACCTCGAAGGCACACTTCTCTGGGTTGAGCCTTATGTTATGTTTCTAGAGTTATGCGAACACCTCCTCGAGGTCCGAGATGTGTGATTCAACTTGTAGGGTCTTTACTATCATATCATTGATATATACCTCCAACATTTTTCCTACTTGGCCCTCAAAAACTTTTTTCATCATTCTCTGATAGATGGCTCCTACATTCTTTAGTCGAAAGGGCATAACCTTGTAGCAGTAACTTGCCTTCTCAGTGCTAAAAGTAGTTTTGTCTTAATCTCTAGGGTACATTAGGATCTGATTGTACCCAGAGTATGCGTCCATGAAAGACAACAAATGGAAGGTGGAGGAGTTGTCAACCAGTTTATCTACATTGGGAAGTGGGTACGAATCTTTGGGGTAAGCTTTGTTTAAATCTGTGTAGTCCATGCACATTCTCCATTTTCCATTTCATTTCTTCACCAAGACTATGTTAGATAGCCATGTAGTGTAAGTTATCTCCCTGATGAAGCCAATATTGAGTAGCTCATTGACTTATTTTTCAATGACGAACTGTCTTTCTAACCCAACCTTTCTCTTCTTCTGGGAAACCAGCCTCACATCTTTCCTTATAGATAGGTGATGGCTGATGAAGGTAGGGCCAAGCCCAAGCATGTCAAATGTCATCTAGGCAAAGAGGTCTTTGTTTTTCTCTAAGAGCTCAATCAACTGGCACCTTTCTTCTTCATGCAAGTTTGCCCTAATCTTGGTGACTTGATCTGACTTAACTCCAAGTTGGAGCAGCTATAATTCATCCTCCGGCTAGGGTCTGGCACCCTAGATTTCTTCTCTCACATCTATCTTGGTTATGAGAATATCAACTTAGTCTAGATCTGGGCTAGATCTACTAATTTCTGCTCTCATGGAAGTCTTGCTGATTTTGAGGCTCTAATTATAGCATTTACGCTATTTGATCTAGTCCCCCTTGACTATGACAACCCCATTATTTTTGTTGAGGAATTTCATAGCCAAGTGGGTGGTTACACCACGGTGCCAAGTGCATTTAGCACAAGATGGCCCAAGATAATATTATATGCTGAGGGGTAGTTCATGACCAAAAACTTAACCTTGATAGTCTTGAAGAGCTTGCTACTTCCCAAGGTCAGGTAAGTCTCAACATACCCTATTAGAGTGATTTTTTTCACCAGTAAAATCAGTGAGCTCGCCATTATAGGAAATCAGCTCTGAGTCTGGAAATTCTAGCTTCTCGTACAGCTCCATGAACATAATATCAGTTGAACTCCCTTGGTCTAAGAAAATGCTCTAGATCTCTACATTAGAAATTATCTTAGAGACAACCAGTGGATCATCGTGCTATGGGATAATTTCACCATAGTCTTTGTCTAAAAAGGAGATGGGGGCGCCTTTCGATCTCCATCCTGTGATATGGGTGCTGAGTGGGAGATGCTCAATATTGCCTTCTTGAGTGCTTTCTTCCGATCGCTATTGGATGACCCACTACTGGCGAAACCACCAGTGATAGTGTTAATGGTTCGGTTGATCTAGGCATGGCAGCCAAGATTGTCATCTGACAGAGTGTCCTAGTTTCAATCTTATCGGTTGTCAGTATTACAATGAGGTGGACTCTTAGACCTTCTCCTTTTGTGCGGAGACGGGCTCTACCTAGGAATGGGGTTGGGTTTTCTTTCATTTCGTCCTCCACGACATCCATTATTTTGGACACAGCTGATGTACTAAACTAGCCATCCTACCTTAATAAGGAACTCAATGGCGTCACAAAGTTGAAAGCAATCTTCTGTATCATGGTTGTAGCCCTTGTGCCACGAATAATGCTTTGTATGATCCTTTTGTGCATGTTTCTTCAAAGGAGTCAGCCTCTTGATATCCCAAAACTCAGTCTGAAACACTTCCTTCAGAATCGTTACGCGTGGAGTGTTTAGAGGGGTATAGGTTGAGTATTTGGTCTCAGATGGATTGTCTTTGGAGGCGTTTCAGGGCTGAGAGGAGTTTTGGTTACCTTTCTAGTAAGAGGGCTCACCCTTCTCCAGGCTTTTCTTAGCCTTGGAACCTCCTCTAAGTTTATGTACTTCTAGGACCGTTCTCAAAATTCTTCCATACTCTCTAGCTTTATCTTCGCCAAATATTAGAAAAACTAGGAGTTAGTCTAGAGGCCGCTTCTAACATAGTGGAGAGCAATCCTTTCATGGAGGTTCTCCATACAAGCCGTATTGAACATGTTAAGGTATTCGCAAAGGGGCTTATCATACCCTTGGCGAATTTCAGAAAGAGATTAAATAAATTTGGGTTGCTCTTTGCTAGTGGTATAGTGCAGTAAGAAGCACTATATAAGGCCCTCCTAGCTGGTGATGAGTCCTAGTGACAGGGTTACAAACCATCTGAGGGCTACCTTCTTTAAGGAGAGGGGGAAAGCGCGACATAGCAATTGTGAGGATTCCCTATGGAAGTGTATAGATTGAAATTAGACATCTATGTGCTCCTAAGGGTCCGTAGTCCTATCATGGTGTTCCACATTGGCTGGAAACTTGAAGTTTCTTGGAACTTTATACTCTATTAATTGAGCAGAGAAGGGTTGCTCCTAATTGTTAGGGTCTGGGTTTTTATGAACAATATTAGACATTCCAACGTCAGCGTGTGACATTCTCCCCTAGTTGTTGACCGCCTTCTGCCTTTCGTCATCATGGTGAGATTCAGCTTGGCCTTCATGCATAAATCGCTCCAAATTTTTTATTCTGCGAGGTTGGTCCTCCAACACTGTTGCTTCTTGTCGCATTATGTTCAAGAGATGGTTTCTGGACATGTCAGATTGAACTGTACCTTCTGGGTGGGACACACGATCATCAGCATCAATGTTTCTGTGTCCCAGGTGTGATGCACTGGGATTCTAGGCCAATAATTGTCAAAATTGGCTTCTTGCACGTAAGGACCAAGTCGATCCCTCACAGAGGTCTTGCGCAATGGGTGTGGGCTTTCATCAGAAAGTGAGGTTTTTTGCCCATCGTATGGGTGCTTAGTGTTGGGCTCCTAGTTCCTCGCGATGGAGGTTTCAGCAACCGATCGATTATTGGCCAAACAATCATCGTGTGGTGGTGTGGTAGGGTGAGGATGATGGTACACCACTGAGCCCCGCTTTTGGCCTACGACGATGCGCGCAACAACTCCTCTCCTTGAGTTTTGTCTTGTGCTCACCATGGTTAGATGGGAATAGAAATTTAAAGTTTGCCACAGACAGCGCCAATGTTTAGTAGAGGATACTGAGGTTTACTTGAATAGGCATGAATGAGTGTTTTTCTCATTGGGCAACAATGGAGCGTGTTGAAACGAGGGTGATTAGTACCTGTTGATACCTTCTGGAAATGAAGTTATTTCACATGAATTTGAATGTATATGTGCATGCATTTCCTTAAGTTTTTAAGGTCCAATGGTCCAATTCATACATGATCTTGATGATTTAAGCTTTGTATTTCAAATGTTTAAGAATTGAATATTTGATGATTGTATTTAAGAAATTGAGATGGATTATGGCTTGATGAATTTAAGCATTGTTTTGAAGCAAATATTCAAGATGGAAAGACCTTGGAAGGGGTAAGGAAGCAAAGACGAGCTCAAATGAAGAAGGGTGCAAGAGAGAAGGAAGAGCTGCCAACCCATGCCTAGGCATGACAAATCCATGCCTAAGCGTGGTCCTTACAGTATTTCAGGAATTCCAGGCAGAGAGTTCCATGCCTAGGCGTGGCACTCTCAGTTTTTCAGGGCTTTCAGACAGAGACACCCACGCTTAGGCATGGGAAAGTCACGCCTAGGCGTGTCCAGCACCTGACAGCACATGTTTCATAACCACGCCTAGACGTGGGAAAGCCATGCCTAGGCTTGGGAAAAATCCTAGTCCACGAAATTAGCTTTTAATATCAAATTTTTGGGATTGGAAAGGGATCCTAAATTGACACTAAGCATGAACCTTATAGAGATAGGGAGAGGAGGAGAATACCTTAGAAGATTGTGGTTATTCAAGTGAAGAATCAAGATCAAGGAGGAAGATCAAGCATTGGATTCTCATCATTCTTGTTCATTCTTCCCTTTTTCTATCTTGATTTGTAATTTGATGGGTTTCATGACTCCATTAGTTTTCTTTTCTTTCATGATGTGTAACTAAACCCTAATCTAGGGGCTCTCTAGGATCTTGCTATGAATTTGAATATCTTGTAGATTGGTTGAGTATTCTTTCAATGAAATTGGTTTTGTTCTTCCATATCTATGCTTAATGCTTGTTATTGATTGGCCATTAATTGCATGATTTTAATATTCCAATTGAACTAGAAATAGGGTGTTATGAATATGGATATGGTATGGTTGATGTATGATCAATTACATTCTATTGGGTTGAGTGTGTTAATTAGTTAATGGGATGGACACATACCTATTAGTTATGCATAGCAAGTGTTTGATAATTGGTCTCAATGAGTGATTCTTATGCTAATTCACATGGACACATAGTGGATTAACAAGGTTTCATATGGGTAATGATCCTAAACATTGGCTTTTATCTACTACTTGTTTTAGCTAACAAAATCAACTCATTGTTTGATGCTTGTGAATTATAAGTTATTCATTGAAGTAGCAAGTGAACATCTTTCTCGTCTATTCGGTGTTTAGTGCATTCTTGTTTTGTTTCTCTTAAGTTGTTATTTTAATTGTAACCTACTCTCACATTTTGATTACTTGGATAAGAATTTATGGAAATTGGTTAAGTTTAGCATTTATCTAATTGTCAAATCCTTGGGACACGATACTCTAACCCTCATATATTACTTGTTAACCCGTATACTTGCGGATTACACATAAATAATTTTTGGGGTCATTGTCGAGGAAATGAATTTAGATTTTGTGTTATTTCTTAAGTCAATTCACAACTCTTATTTCAAGTTTTGTTTATTTATTATTTGTTTTTCAGGTACTTAGCTCTTGTATGCGAAGGACTCAAAGTGTGTCTCGATTTCCTTACGATCCTGAGATCGAGAGGACTTTTCATAGATTGCTAAGAGAACGACAAGTGCAAGGAAAAACACTTAATTTGGATAGTGAATCGGAGATGGCGAAAGAAGTGAATGCTGAAAGACTCTTGAGGGAGTATGCCACTACAAATGCTAGAGACATTCGATCTAGCATTAGAAGGCCAGTTGTACAAGCACAAACTTTTGAGATCAAGCCTACTATTATCCAGATCGTTCATAATAATTTATAATTTACGGATCTACCCCATGAAGATCCTAATGCTGATTTAGCCAACTTTTTAGAGATTTGTGATACTTTTAAGCATCAAGGGATGACTGATGATGCGGCTCGCTTGAGGCTCTTCTTTTTTTCCTTGAGAGATAGGGCCAAGGCATGGCTTCAATCATTACTTGAGCATTCCATCACTACTTGGGAAGAGCTAGCTCAGAAGTTTTTGGACCGATTATTTCCTCCTATGAAGGCAATGAAGTATAGGAATGACATTTTGTCATTTAGGAAGTTTGAAGGAAAGACCTTATATGAAGCATGGGAGCGATTTAAAGAGTTGCTAAGGAAGTGCCCCCACCATGGCATAGCAAAATGGATGTTGGTTCATACTTTCTACAATAGCTTGACAACCTCCATTCGATCCATAATTGATGCAGCAGCTGGAGGGGCTCTCATGAGCAAGACCATGGATGCAGCCTACAACCTTTTGGAGGAAATGGCTAACAACAATTATCAGTGGCTAGCTGAGAAAGTTACTCCCAAGAGATTAGTAGTATGTATTCATGAAGTTGATGCTCTTACATCGCTTACAACTCAAGTGGCAGCTCTTTCTGAGAAGTTGGACACCATGGGAGTCAAATCTGTAGCAAGTGGAGCCAATAACTCAGCTAAAATTTGTGATCATTGTGGGGACCTTCATTCAACTGCTAATTGTACAGCTATCCTGGAAAGTGTACAATATGCAAATCAATTCCATCAACTAATTCACAATAATGTTTTGGGCAATACTTATAATCCTAGTTGGAAGAACCATCCTAATCTCTCATGGGGTAGAAAAGTTCAAGGTCCTTCTTCCTCTTCTTATCAGACTAGAGAAGCCCCCCGTGCTCCTCCAAGTTTTCAACAACAGAGCCCCCTTGAAGCCCAAACTTCAATATCAACTTCAAGTTCCAATTTGGAGAATATGTTTGCTCAGTTCATGACTAGCCAATAAGAGTATATGACTAAGACTGACTCAAGGCTTACTTCCCATGATACTTTGATGCAAAGTCAAGCGGCTTCCTTGAGGAATCTTGAGACTCAAGTTAGCCAACTTGCCCAAGCCTTAAGTAATAGGCCTCCTTTTATGGATATTGATGATTTTGTACTTCTTTGAGTTTATATTAATGTTTAGTTTTATTCAATCATATAAATCTTAATGCTCTTGATCGTTTAGCCAACTTTAAGTGATTTGTTGAAATCTAATGAACTTAGACATAGGAATTTGGATTTGAGATCATATGTACGGTTGATGCATGTTCGATTTCATTTTCATGGTGGGATAAGTTGATTCACTAAAGGGATAGAAATATATCTCATAGCCATGCATAATATATGTTTGAGAATAGACCTTAATGAGTGGAGTTTGTACTAGTTCTCATGGAAACATAATGAATTAGGCAAATAAAGCATGGTTGATTAACCTAGACATAGGCTTTTAACTAAAGTAGATTATCAAGCTAACTAAACAATTCATTAATGTTGCTTGTAATGGTTGCATATTATCAGTTGAAGTAATGGGTAAAGAAAGATTCCCTATACTCTAAGCATTATATTGTATTTTCGGTCTTTAGATTTAGTTTATATGTTTTTCCCCATTTTCATGTTCTTGAATAGAATATTTAAGCTATTGGTTGATAATTAGCATTAGAAGTAATGTTGCTCTCGTGGGAATAATATCCTACTTTACACTGTATTACTTGTTCGATCTGTGCACTTGTAGCCTATAAAGGGACAAACAATTTCAAAGGTAGGCTTGCAATCTACTTCTTAACACTACATTTCTTGTACATGGTTTAACTTAAGTGTCAGAATGCCTTTTACAGGTACCCTCCCCCTCACACCATTGCTGCTGTTGCCGTTCCACAGATGTTACCACCTTTAACCACTAATTCAAGTAACCCTCTGAACTCGGTTCAGAACATTGGCGCTGTCTGTGGGAAAAGAAAAATTTCTATTCACATCATCATCATCATCATCATCATCATCATCATGGTTAACATGAGGAGAAGACAAGCCTCAACCAATCAGAATCGTGCCTTTGTTGTCCACAACCCACTATCTCCAAACCGTTGTCCAGTGTTCGTCCCAGCTCATGAGTCAATTCCAAAACTAGTCGTAGCCCAACTAGAACCCAGGCAAGATGGGCTGAAGACTTCTTTCACTAAAGAGAATCTCCCACGTCCTCCCCCACGAGTTCTAGTGAGGCAATGTCTCAATCCATAACGAGCACCTTCTGGAGATACTGGAAAACTAGTGTTGACGTTGCAACACCTTGGATCTCGAGTGGAGAATGAAGAAGTTTGGTCCCGCTTTGCTAAAACTAATCATCAAGAGCTATCCAGAGCAAAACTACTCTCTCTGGTTAGATTTCAGGATGAAAGAATTCATGACCTAGAGAGAGCTATTAACCAGGAACATGAAGGCGACAACCAATCTTCGAGAAAGAATTGTAAAAATCAAAGAAACAGAGCTTAGGATAAGGTTTGACATCCAAAAAACTCTAGGATCGCAGATTCTAGTTATCATGTTGAACATGTCAGTGAAGAGAGCAAGAACACAGAGTAAGAAACTCAATTTCACAAAACTAACCTTCCTTTGACAGACTGATGGCCTACGAAATCCTTATGTGCTTCAAGTGTAACACCTCGATTTTTTGTTTTTCTTTATATTTATGAGTTTTATAATATTTGTGAATTTTTGATAATTTTTAATTTATTTTAATTATTTTAATATTATTTTAGACTATATGTATGTTTGAGGCGAGCTTGGAAAAATAAAAATTTTTTTGGACCAGAAAGTTTTGGACTATTAACGCGGGGCCGGGGGAACTTACTAAACCCGAAACTGAAAACTATTTTCAAAAATTTTCTTTATCTAAGTTTTTGTTACATTCTATTATCCATTAGGTAATGTTATTATTCATTGGATAATGCTCTTATCCATTGGGTAATGTTATTGTGTTTTTGTTACATTCTATTATTCATTAGATAATGTTATTATCTATTGGACAATAAAAGCAGTAGCCTTTGTCCATTGGGTAATAGCTTTTGAAAAATATCTAGGTTAGTCAAACTTGATGGTTATGACACCTTTATGAATAACCAATGAGAAATAAGCTTGTAGAAGAAGCTTTGGATGTCCACCCCTGATGAAATCAATGGTTGTGAGGAGTTGTAGTGATCAAATTGACCACTCCTTCTCTCCTTGTATCTCACGACCATGAAGGGCTTTAGGAAACCAAAATACTTTTTATTATCATATTTCTACACTTATCATCTTTGCATGCAAAACACAAAAGAACTCTCTCTTCCTTTTTCTCTCAAAGCTCATGGCCTCACTACCCAAAATCACCTTCCAACCTCTCATAATTCAAACCAACCATACTACTTGATTCTAAACATCATCCTAAGCAACTTTGATGTTGTGATCAAGACTTAGTTCAACCATTTTCAAGCTTGATTTTTGAGTTTAAGTTCTAGGGTTTTAAGGTAAAATTCTTGAAACTTGATTTCTTATTTGATTCTTGAAATTCTAAGACCATATTTGATCTATGGTTGTCTTACTCTAGCCTTGGGTGTTAATATATTTGTGTTTACTTTGATTCTAAGAGCTACTTGGTGGAGCAAATTGATACAAAGAATCCTACAAGGAGCTAGGAGGCTACATCTAAGGTAAGAGGGAGATTAACCTCATCAACCAATTATGGTGGTGAGGGGCACGAAATTTGTATGAAGGTGATGAATCCATGTGAGGATTTATTCAACATATTTGTGTACTTGTGTGATTTGTAGTTATTTGTTCTATGTGATTTTTATTGCTTTGATATTTGCATGAACTTGATATAGTAGGTTTATGATGCTTAAAGTATGTTGCATGCTATAATTGTGTTAGAAAGGAAAGCAATTTTTGGTTCCAATGACCATGAGGCTCACGGCCTCTATGCCCACAAATGGGTAATCCAATGTAAAAATGGTTTATTAAATGTTAATCCAGAGGATTAGTGATAAGAAACTTAATTAAGGACTTACAAAACAAAAATGGAAATGAACATATTTTTATCATTAAATCAAAAAGTGATTTTTTGTCAAGAGATTAAAAATAGGAATGAGAATTAATTTGGAGACTTAAAGTAATTTATTTAAGATGATTTTTGATAAGTTGAGTGGAAAGGATTTTATTTGGAATTAGAATAATGAAAATTTTGGAAAGAATATTAGAAAATATTACTTAGATAATTTGGGGACTAAATTAGAATTTAAGGATTTGCAAGTGAAAAAGAAGATGAACACAATTTTATAATTTTAGAAGTAATGATTTTTCGGCTATGTCAATGGAAATGATTTTTAAGGATGGTTTGGAATTTAAAATATTTTATATAAGAATGGTTTTATTTAGAGTAATGAACAAAGAGTGATTTTTGGCCTTAGTATGAAAATAAAGTTAGAATGATGTTTTGAAAATAAAGTTTTTTATTTAATAATAAGGATTTCTGAGATATCTTGATTTTATTTAAATAATATAAGTTTTTGTGAAAAACGTTTGCAAATATTAATTAAAGGAATTAAAGTTGGAATTAAAGTTCAAATTTTATAAGCTGTAAGAAAAGTTTTAAATTGAGCTTAGGATATTGAGAAAATATTTTATGCAATTGGAAATACGTAGAAAAACTCTTACATGATTTAAAAATGGTGATTTTTAACTACGCGATTAAGAAAACGTTTTAAAATCTTTACGGGATTGAGAAAATGTTGGAACACTGTTATGCGATTTGAAAACGTAACAAAACTGTTAAGCAATTATGAAAATGCGATAAAAGAGTTACACGAATGAGAAAAATAGTAAGTTTGCTGTAGGGTCAATGTACTGGACCCGGATATATCAATGTTTGATTGTAGCCGATGATGGCTTGTGATATTGCATTGAGTCATTAATCATGCATTATTTGTCAGATGGTGTCTATTAAGGCTATTGTTACCTAGGAGTTGAATTACACCTTTGTGTGGGTGCGAATTGCGTTAGTGAAGGTCTTTGAATGACCTTGGAGGCGTAGGAGCACGGGTATCCCATAAGTGGACAGTTGGTAGCTCCACTGGGCCGTGGTGACTAAGCAATGCTCCGACGATCTCGACTAGACACTGCTCTATTCACGATCTGGCATAGAATGTCTTGTACAAGCCATGATGTATACACTGAGAAAAATTTATAGCACTTGAATTGAGGCGGATGATGTACAGACATATCTTCTAGATCATTCTCTTTGAAATTGTGTTTAACTCCATGGAGTAGGAAATAGGCGCATTGTGTATAAGAATGGTCAGTATACACATTGTGCATGTGCAAAGTAAGTGTACATATTGTTGTGGCATAGTCAGTATACGTATTTTTGTGGTATGATCAGTATTCATATATTGTGTTATATATTGTTAAATTATTTGTTAGTTGATAACATAATTATACCTGTTGTTCTGTGATATTGATGTATATGAAGGGGCATTATTGTCATTATTGTTTCTTTGCTGCCATGATGGTATTGATGTAGGGGATCTCATCTCTTTATTATATTATTCTGTTTGTTCTATTCTATATTTATGTTTTGAGAAGACTGCGATGGCGACTAGTCAGAATCTTTATGTAACATCCCGAAAATTCTTTATTTCATTATAAACGATCATTTTATAATATTTATGATTTTTAGGAATTTTTGTGGATTTTTCTGAAAATAATGAATATTTTAATATATTCTTCGTTTTACGTGTACACTGAGTGGAGCCGGGGAAAATAGAATATTTTCCCTGAGGCTGGTAAACCTTGAACTATCAACGTGTCAACGGGAGATCTTACTAAACCCGAGGCCGGGCACAGTTTGCGAGGTTTGATTTTTCAAGGTTTTATCTGTTAAATAAAATCGCGGTATCATAAAATTATCTGATGAATAATAAAATATTATTTTCATCAATTGTAAATTTTATTCACTGAGAAAATAATTCTACAGTGTAATTAATCATCTGTCAGATGTATTTAATTTAGAGACAAGCTTACTATGCACTTTATCGAGGAGCGCACGAAGCTTCTCAAGGAAGCTTCCTCCAACCATTATTTTTATTATTACTCTCTCCTCCCATTTTGTGCAGCACGTTTGAATTAAGGGGTCTAATTCATTTTGTAACACCCCAAATTCATATCTCTTAAACAGTAATTTTGACAGTTAACAGAATTTTATTGTTTAGTAATTTTTGGATACTATAAAATTATTTTGTTTATTCCATCAGCATATTTGATCGTTTTGAGTGATTTACTCCGTGTCAGGAAAATAATAATTTTTGGGCCGGGGAAAATCTTTCTGTATTTATTTCTCTTGACTATTAATTATTTTTAACAATCTGACTTGATTTTCATACGTTTTCTAATATTTGTGATTTTTGTGAATGATTATGAATTTTTTTGACTGTATGTGGGCCCAGGTGGTCTTAGGTGGGCCCAAGTGACCTTACGTGGGCCCAGGTGGGTCCCGCAAAGTGAAAATTTTTCTACGCATAGAAAAATTTGTACTGTTTAGACGGAGACAAGGGATCTTACTAAACCTAAATCCGGAAATAGTTTTAGAAATTTTCTTGTATTGTGTTTGGCACTGTATTTAATTATCAGGCGATAAAAATACAGTAAATATATCCTTTCGTGAGGTTTTTAGTAGATAAAAATAGAAATTATATTGCTTAAGTCAACACTGGTGGTTTGGATATTTACCATTGATTTAATTAACGGTTAAGAAATAAACTTAATAAAGAAGCATTGGATAATCACCATTGATTTAATCAATGGTGTAAGAATAAACATAGTTAGGCAAGCTTCAATATCAATCGTAGATTTAATCAACGGTGTAAATTTGATTATATAAAGTGACCATTTACAACCATTGGATTTAGAATTGATCAAGGGTGGAGATTTGGTCTTGTAAAGAAACAAGGATCATTTATGACCATTGGATGAAGAATTAATCAAGGGTGGAGATTTGGTCTTCTAAAAAGGTTATGACTAATTATAACCCTTGGAATTAAAGTTTAAAGGAGCAATCTTGACCCTTTATTTTGGAGACACATCTAATGGCTAGAATTTAAAGGAGAAGGATCCAATGGCTTAGATTTAGTTTTCTAAAAATCAAAAGTCTACCTAAATCCTAACCATTGAATTAATCAATGGCTAGAAATACTTCAAATAATGGCCTAATTAACAAGCCAAGTAAACTAAATTAAATGTTAAATTGTTAAAATCTAATTCTTAATTAGATATCCTAATTTTAATTAGAGATTATAATATCTGAAATAATATGTCTAATTAATTAGTTATGTAATTAGAAAATTAGTTAAGATTGACTAGGAAACTTAATCTAATGAATTAACTAATCAATTAGTAAGTAATTAGACTTGAATTAAAATAAATTAAAGTCTCTAAACTCCCTTGAATGTCACGATTTTCAGCAGCCTTGGGGAGGCATCTACATGAATTTTGAATCATCCATAATAGCCATGCAAGCCTAATTGATGACCATTATTGCTTGTCATGGTCAATATGACATTCTTCTTGACCATTATTGCTTTGTTTGCTTCCTTTTGAGTGCATGATGAAGGGGGGATGGTTTTGGAGTATTAGGAAGGAGGAGACATGTTTAGACATGCTTGTATAGCCTTTTTAGGCCAAAGAAAAAGATGACAAAGTGGAAGACTTTGTGCATCATGTGATAGCCTTCAATTATGCCAAATGAATTCATATCTCTCTATTCTTTCACTCCCACGGCAGCAGCACCTTTGGTTACACTCTCCATATTCATTTTTCTACTTCACCAAAAAGCCTTCATCAAATTCTCTCAAAATCTCTCAAAAATTCCAAGAACCAAGCAACCATTTTTCCTTCCTTTTTCTCCTCTATGTTTCGGCCAAGCAGCCCAAAAACACTCTCCATCACTTTTAATTTCATCCAACCATAGATCTTGAATCTACATGATATTCTAAGTAACTTTCATGTTGGAGATTTTCTCTAAATCATTCATCTTCATGGACTTTCTTCAAGATCAAAGTTATTAGATTTTTGAGGTGAAGTGTAAGGAAACTTCATTTCTTTTCTCTTTTTCATGATCTAAACCATGTTTGATCCATGGTTCCTCTTAATCAAGCTTAGTATACTAATTTCTATATATTTTGTTTTGTATTTGAGAAGCCCTTGGTGGTGAAGGACTTGGAAAAAGAAGCAAAACAATGAGTTTTTGAGGATCTTCAAGAGGTAAGAGGGAGATCCA
Organism: Ormosia semicastrata; assembly: GCA_029884595.1. Taxonomy (NCBI): domain Eukaryota; kingdom Viridiplantae; phylum Streptophyta; class Magnoliopsida; order Fabales; family Fabaceae; genus Ormosia; species Ormosia semicastrata. Next base: position 77,596,388 of record JAQQTO010000063.1, on the reverse strand, counting down.
TCTCACCAACCAAGTATGGTGGTGAGAGATGGTCATATATTTGATGGATGGTGAATCCATGTGAGGATTCATATCCATGGTCATGTAATAATTTATATGTGTTTATGAGCTTTGATTAATTGCCTATGTTTAATATATACTTTGCATGAGTTTATGATTTTGATGGTATGCTTATACTATGCATGATGATAATATGGCATGCTTTTGATATATATATATGATGTGTATGTATGTGTATGCCACGATTTGGTGATGGAAAGAAAATTAATTTTGGTCCCAATGGCCAAGGAAGGACTACGGTTTTGATGCCCTTGATTTGGGTTCATATTAAAAAAAAATTTCAAGAACAAGAGAATTAAATTTTGGTCCCTAGAAACATGGTGAATATCGGTTAAGACACCTCAAGATAGGTGTTCATAAATGAATATTTTCATGAATGATGAAAATGGATGTTTAGAAAAACAAGAAAAATAAACAAAGAGTTTATTTTTCAAAGAGTACGAACATGATTTTTGAGGAATTTTTATTGATTTATTTTGTGTAAAAAGTTTCTAAGTGTTTTACAAAACATGAGATTTAAATGAAAATAGCAATGATGATTTTAAGAATTTGCAAAGAAAGTGAAAAAGGATTTGCAAAGAAAGTGAAAAAAAAGATTTGCAAAGAAAATAAAAATTAATTTGAACAAATGGGTTTGGTTTTATAACCATAAGTCTTGCGGTTTTGAAAACAAAATTTTTAATGGTTTTGTTTGTTGAAAACCATATCAATTTAGAAGGAAAAATATTTGATGGTTTCAATAGTCATGTCCACGTTTTCGAAGGCTTGTAATGCATCGATTTTGATGAAACAAAGTGATTCTCCAAGTGGAAATATAATTAATTTAATACAAGGAATTTGAAAAGGGAATCAGAGTATTTTAGCACTTGAGAAATGAATTTTTATGTAAATGGAAAAGAGAGGTTGCAAGTGAGCCTCAATTTGTTTTAAAAAGAATTTATTTTTTTGTTAAAATCCCGTTGGATTTTGGAAAGCGTTAGAAATTTTTAAAGTTAGAAACATTGATTTAATTCAATGGAGTTGTGAATTTGTGAAATATACTACAAAAAAGGATTTTCTTGAATAAGAAGATATATTAAATGAAGTATAAAGTTATATTATTTTGAGGAATGTTGATTTGGAAATGATTTGGGAAAAATGGAGAATATAATGGTATTTTAAAAATTTACTAACGTATAACTTATTTTTGAGTTTTGAAGTACGTTAGGAAATGCTAAGTTTTGAAACGTTGATTTATATCAATGGAAAAGTGATTTTGTAAATTATATTTTGGAAAATGATTTCTTGAATTAAGATTGATTTATGTAAGTCCAAAATAATGTTTGGAATATTAAGGAATATTTTACGTAAATGTAAAATGTTGAAAAATATTTTATGTATCTTAAAAAAAACTTGAAATACAGTAAAATATTTCTACACAATCTGAAAAATGTTAAAATATTTCTACGCGATTTGGAAAGCGTTTAAATATTTTACACTATTGAAAATATTATTGAAAAAACACTACGTGATTAAATAGTGATAGAATATTTTTAAATAATTGTGAAAATGACAGAAAATCTTATGTGATTTGGAAAGTGTTTTAAATATTTTGAGAATGATGGAAAATGATTTACGCAACTTAAAAGAATGATTTTTAAGTTATGCGATTTTGAAAATGGTGGAAAATCGTTACACAATTTGAGAAACGTATATTTTTATGCGATTGAGAAAAATGTTGAAAAAATTTAATACGTTATTTAAAGGTGCAACAGAAGAGTTGCAGTATTTTGAAAACGTAATAAAAATGTTTTGGAATTTTAAAAAACGTAACAATAGTGTTACGGTATTGTGAAAATGTAAAAGAAGTGTTTGTGGTATTGTGAAAATATAACAGAAACATTTTGAAATTGTGAAAATGTAACAGAAACGTTTTGGAATTGTGAAAATGAAATGAAAATATTGCGCAATTTTGTGAAAATACGACGAAAGAATTTTATAACTATGAAAATGTGATAATATGATTTTTCTGTTGAAAATACAGTATAAATACGGTAGAACCAAAGATATGGATCTTTGTGTGAGAAAATGACATGTTTTGCCTGTGATTGGCATTTGGTGCATTATACATGCATTGGAAAGATATGTCTGTGATTGGATTTGGTGCATTATACGTGCATTGAAAAAAATATGCATTGAAGCATATGATTGCATTGAACAAATGAAATTGAAAAGATTTGGCCCTTTGGGGTTGGACTTGCACTGATATATTCGTGCATTGTATAAAATATGCGTTGAAGCATATGATTACATTGAACAAATGAAATTGAAAAGATTTGGCCCTTTGGGGTTGGACTTGCACTGATATATCCGTGCATTGTATAAAATATAGCTAATAGCTATTATGGCCCTTGTGGTTGAAGAGGGAATGAGAATTGATAGTGAGGTCTATGATGCATCTTGGGGGCGTCGAGACACGGCAGTAGACCAGTGGACAGTTGGCGAGTACCCTGTGCCACTTGGCAATGCAGTCCGTTGCAACGCATTGACGATACCCGACAAGAACACGATTCTTTTCAACGACTGGGAGATTATCTTTGGGTTAAGGCTGACAATTAACCAGAGCATTCTTCTCGAAATTGTGAAAACCTCCATGGAGTTGTTTTGGATAAAATGAGTCTTTGTGCATATGCATAAATCTGAGCATTTATATCTGTGTGATATATTAATTGAGGAATATTGGTTATTGGTTATGACAATTGTTTTGAGTACTTGGATGATGATTGAACTGATAAATGATTAAATGATGACAGTTGATTAATGCTGATAGCATGATTATGGTATGATCTATCTGTATGATATTGCTGTTTGTGTTATCTCTGTGCTGTCATGTTGGTATTGGTGTAGGTGATCTCACCTCTTTGTTATATTATTTTACTTTGTCTGTATTGTTAAAATCAAATAATAGAAGGATCGAGTTGTCTTAGACATAACGGGCGATGGATACTCTGAGATTGGTGACAACAATAAGGAATGGACATTCAGGACTTGAAGGTGTGCAGTGTTGATAAAGGAACAGATGTCTGATGCATCAAGATGGACAGAAAAAGGAATAAGTATGTTAAAGTTTCTCGTTAGTGTTGTACCGGGCTATTAAGTAGGACCCGTCATGGGGTTTGCTATTGTTAAAAAAAATAAAAAATAAGTCTGTTAATTTTATATTTCTCTTTAAATTGTGATATTAATTGGTGTCAATATTGCATAATGAATGACTGAAATATGATTTTCAATATTAACTAATATTTTTAGTAAATTTACGTTTCAGTAAAGAAGAAATTTTGAAACCCATCTTTTATAACTAAAACTTTGTGCGAACTTCTTTTCAGATTATGAGTCGGGAGTCAGAAATGTGATGCCCTAAGGAGGGTGTTACATTAGTTGGTATCAGAGCTAGGGTGTTACATTAGTTGGTATCAGAGCACGGTTTGAGTCTTTTGGGGTTTGTGGTTAGGTCTATTTTGCTTGTGTTGTGTTCTCTGTGTTTGTATCCCAAAGGGAAATAATGTTGTTTATAATGGATATTAGATCCATTGTATTTCGATCCGCACGCCTTAAAAAAAAAGGGGAATGGCTCGGGATAGTTATACTTGTGTGGAAGTGGAACATGTTACTAGTAATGCAGTTGCAGCTACGGGAGCAACGGGAGCAATGTGAAAAGACGACTGCACGAACAAAGGACCGCTGTTCAGTGGAAACTGGAAGTTGAAGTTTAGGATCTGATGGAAGAGAATCAGTCTTGGAATATAAGATTTCGTAATTTTGGAACCTGGTATTTTTTTTAAGATATTGAGAAAGTAATTGATTTCGACGAAAAATGTATTTACAACCATTGAGGAAACCAAAAACAGTAAATGATGTGAAAGAAAGTACTTAAATGAAGGAATGTACGTCAAGGAAACAAATTGTGGAAAAGTGGACACATTTTTCCCAGAGATTGTGCTCTTTGAAAATAGAGTTTTCTATTAGTAAAAATTTTAGATAGTAAGGGAAGTTGTTACTCTGAATGGAATGAGAGTGTTCTGAACGGAAGATTTAATCAATGGAGATTGCGTCATTGGAGCTAATCCTATAAACCATACTGAATATTTTTATGAATAACCTATTCTTTATAATATATGATTGAGTAGATCAGTTATATGTTAGAGTTATTCGTTATCCTCTGATTTGTTTACTTCTGTTTCTATTCTTAGCTAATCGAGCTATTCAAGTTTATTCAAATTGTTGTTATAGATCAAATCTTTGTATTAGTTTGATCTGTTGTTCAAAATTTTTGTGTTAGTTTGATCTATTTCATAAACAGACGTGGTCCTTGAAAATGGATTGATTATTTTCCAACCATATCCAAATGAGATTATTTCAACAGACTGTGAGTAATCCAGAGAAAATTTATTCTTGAAAATCGGGTTACATCCAATTCTTTGCTGGATATGTTCGATAACAGGTTCGATTGGTTTTGTTATCTTCCATGATATTTTCTTTTATCTCCTGCAATTGAAAGAATATCTTGCAAGAAAGGATATTTCTATATTTGTATCCGTGTTAACGTATCTGAGTAACGCAGCAGAAGCGTGGTGAATTCTTCAAAAGATTGGAACAATTCTTCTACGGGAAAATTTAAGACGGTAATAGAAAATCGTAGAAAAAAAAATTTATGGAAGTATCTGGTATCGTGCTGTGGAAAGGAGAACTCGGTTAGTGAGACATTTCCTGTTAAAAGCAAAAATCTAGAATATGTAGTGATACGAGGATAAGGAAATTTTAAGTAATACATTACATTAGCTGAACATTACATTACATTAGTTGGAAGTTATCTGAGAAAAACTATTCTAGGCATGAATGAAGATCGGTTGTTGTTATGTTGGTATTAGAGATATGGAGATTCTTTCTTTCTGGAGTAACATTCAACATTTTCAGTAATTATAGGAGTCTGAGATATCTGTTTGATCAGAAGAAGTTGAACATCAGCAAAGAGATTTTGTTGGATAGAATAGTATAGCAAGACGTAAGAGAGGAAGCTTCATGAGAATTGGAAAATAAGATGAAAGCACCATATCCGTATTTATTCCGTGGGTGTGAAATCATGGTCATGAAATTTCGAGGATGAAATTTCTATAAAGACGGGGAGTATTGTAACACCCCAAAATTCGTATCTCTTAAACAGTAATTTTGACAGTTAACAGAATTTTACTGTTTAGTAATTTTTGGATACTGTAAAATTATTTTGTTTATTCTGTCAGCATGTTTGATCGTTTTGAGTGATTTACTCCGTGTTAGGAAAATAATAATTTTTGGGCCGGGAAAAATTTTTCTGCATTTATTTCTCTTGACTGTTAATTATTTTTAACAATCTGACTTGATTTTCATACGTTTTCTAATATTTGTAATTTTTGTGAATAATTATGAATTTTTTTGACTGTATGTGGGCCCAGGTGGGTCCCGCAAAGTGAAAATTTTTCTACGCATAGAAAAATTTGTACTGTTTAGACGGAGACAGGGGATCTTACTAAACCTGAATCCGGAAACAGTTTTAGAAATTTTCTTGTATTGTGTTTGGCACTGTATTTAATTATCAGGCGATAAAAATACAGTAAATATATTCTTTCGTGAGGTTTTTAGTAGATAAAAATAGAAATTATATTGCTTAAGTCAACACTGGTGGTTTGGATATCTACCATTGATTTAATTAACGGTTAAGAAATAAACTTAATAAAGAAGCATTGGATAATCACCATTGATTTAATCAATGGTGTAAGAATAAACTTAGTTAGGCAAGCTTCAATATCAACCGTAGATTTAATCAACGGTGTAAATTTGATTATATAAAGTGACCATTTACAACCATTGGATTTAGAATTGATCAAGGGTGTAGATTTGGTCTTGTAAAGTAACAAGGACCATTTATGACCATTGGATGAAGAATTAATCAAGGGTGGAGATTTGGTCTTCTAAAAAGGTTATGACTAATTATAACCCTTGGATTTAAAGTTTGAAGGAGCAATCTTGACCCTTTATTTTGGAGACACATCTAATGGCTAGAATTTAAAGGAGAAGGATCCAATGGCTTAGATTTAGTTTTCTAAAAATCAAAAGTCTACCTAAATCCTAACCATTGAATTAATCAATGGCTAGAAATGCTTCAAATAATGGCCTAATTAACAAGCCAAGTTAACTAAATTAAATGTTAAATTGTTATAATCTAATTCTTAATTAGATATCCTAATTTTAATTAGAGATTATAATATATGAAATAATATGTCTAATTAATTAGTTATGTAATTAGAAAATTAGTTAAGATTGACTAGGAAACTTAATCTAATGAATTAACTAATCAATTAGCAAGTAATTAGACTTGAATTAAAATAAATTAAAGTCTCTAAACTCCCTTGAATGTCACAGTTTTCAGCAGCCTTGGGGAGGCATCTACATGAATTTTGAATCATCCATAATAGCCATGCAAGCCTAATTGATGACCATTATTGCTTGTCATGGTCAATATGACATTCTTCTTGACCATTATTGCTTTGTTTGCTTCCTTTTGAGTGCATGATGAAGGGGGGGGACGGTTTTGGAGTATTAGGAAGGAGGAGACATGTTTAAACATGCTTGTATAGCCTTTTTAGGCCAAAGAAAAAGATGACAAAGTGGAAGACTTTGTGCATCATGTGATAGCCTTCAATTATGCCAAATGAATTCATATCTCTCTATTCTTTCACTCCCACGGTAGCAGCACCTTTGGTTACACTCTCCATATTCATTTTTTTACTTCACCAAAAAGCCTTCATCAAATTCTCTCAAAATCTCTCAAAAATTCCAAGAACCAAGCAACCATTTTTCCTTCCTTTTTCTCCTCTATGTTTCGGCCAAGCAGCCCAAAAACACTCTCCATCACTTTTAATTTCATCCAACCATAGATCTTGAATCTACATGATATTCTAAGCAACTTTCATGTTGGAGATTTTCTCTAAATCATTCATCTTCATGGACTTTCTTCAAGATCAAAGTTATTGGATTTTTGAGGTGAAGTGTAAGGAAACATCATTTCTTTTCTCTTTTTCATGATCTAAACCATGTTTGATCCATGGTTCCTCTTAATCAAGTTTAGTATACTAATTTCTATATATTTTGTTTTGTATTTGAGAAGCCCTTGGTGGTGAAGGACTTGGAAAAAGAAGCAAAATAATGAGTTTTTGAGGATCTTCAAGAGGTAAGAGGGAGATCCATCTCACCAACCAAGTATGGTGGTGAGAGATGGTCATATATTTGATGGATGGTGAATCCATGTGAGGATTCATATCCATGGTCATGTAATAATTTATATGTATTTATGAGTTTTGATTAATTGCCTATGCTTAATATATACTTTGCATGAGTTTATGATTTTGATGGTATGCTTATACTATGCATGATGATAATATGGCATGCTTTTGATATATATATATGATGTGTATGTATGTGTATGCCATGATTTGGTGATGGAAAGAAAATTAATTTTGGTCCCAATGGCCAAGGAAGGACTACGGTTTTGATGTCCTTGATTTGGGTTCATATTAAAAAAAAATTTCAAGAACAAAAGAATTAATTTTTGGTCCCTAGAAACATGGTGAATATCGGTTAAGACACCTCAAGATAGGTGTTCATAAATGAATATTTTCATGAATGATGAAAATGAATGTTTAGAAAAACAAGGAAAATAAACAAAGAGTTTATTTTTCAAATAATACAAGAACATGATTTTTGAGGAATTTTTATTGATTTATTTTGTGTAAAAAGTTTCTAAGTGTTTTACAAAACAAAAGATTTAAATGAAAATAGCAATGATGATTTTAAGAATTTGCAAAGAAAGTGAAAAAGGATTTGCAAAGAAAGTGAAAAAAAAAAGATTTGCAAAGAAAATAAAAATGAATTTGAACAAATGGGTTTGGTTTTATAACCATAAGTCTTGCGGTTTTGGAAACAAAATTTTTAATGGTTTTGTTTGTTGAAAACCATATCAATTTAGAAGGAAAAATATTTGATGGTTTCAATAGTCATGTCCACGTTTTCGAAGGCTTGTAATGCATTGATTTTGATGAAACAAAGTGATTCTCCAAGTGAAAATATAATTAATTTAATACAAGGAATTTGAAAAGGGAATCAGAGTATTTTAGCACTTGAGAAATGAATTTTTATGTAAATGAAAAAGAGAGGTTGCAAGTGAGCCTCAATTTGTTTTAAAAAGAATTTATTTTTTTGTTAAAATCCCGTTGGATTTTGGAATGCGTTAGAAATTTTTAAAGTTAGAAACATTGATTTAATTCAATGGAATTGTGAATTTGTGAAATATACTACAAAAAAAGATTTTCTTGAATAAGAAGATATATTAAATGAAGTATAAAGTTATATTATTTTGAAGAAGGTTGATTTGGAAATGATTTGGGAAAAATGGAGAATATAATGGTATTTTGAAAATTTACTAACGTATAACTTATTTTTGAGTTTTGAAGTACGTTAGGAAATGCTAAGTTTTGAAACGTTGATTTATATCAATGGAAAAGTGATTTTGTGAATTATATTTTGGAAAATGATTTCTTGAATTAAGATTGATTTCTTTAAGTCCAAAATAATGTTTGGAATATTGAGGAATATTTTACGTAATTGTAAAATGTTCAAAAATATTTTACGTATCTTAAAAATGATTTGAAATACAGTAAAATATTTCTACGCAATCTGAAAAATGTTAAAATATTTCTATGCAATTTGGAAAGCGTTTAAATATTTTACACTATTGAAAATATTATTGAAAAATTACTACATGATTAAATAATGATAGAATATTTTTAAATAATTGTGAAAATGACAAAAATCTTATGTGATTTGGAAAGTGTTTTAAATATTTTGAGAATGATGGAAAATGATTTACGCAACTTAAAAGAATGATTTTTAAGTTACGCAATTTTGAAAATGGTGAAAAATTGTTACGCAATTTGAGAAACATATATTTTTATGCGATTGAGAAAAATGTTGAAAAAATTTAATACGTGATTTAAAGGTGCAACGAAGAGAAGAGTTGCAAGATTTTGAAAACGTAATAAAAATGTTTTGGAATTTTAAAAAACGTAACAAGAGTGTTACGGTATTGTGAAAATGTAAAAGAAGTGTTGTGGTATTGTGAAAATATAACAGAAACGTTTTGGAATTGTGAAAATGTAACAGAAATGTTTTGGAATTGTGAAAATGAAATGAAAATATTGCGCAATTTTGTGAAAATACGACGAAAGAATTTTATAACTATGAAAATGTGATAATATGATTTTCCTGTTGAAAATACAGTATAAATACTGTAGAACCAGTATATGGATGCTGTGTGAGAAAATGACATGTTTTGCCTGTGATTGGCATTTGGTGCATTATACATGCATTGGAAAAATATGTCTGTGATTGGATTTGGTGCATTATACGTGCATTGAAAAAATTATGCATTGAAGCATATGATTACATTGAACAAATGAAATTGAAAAGATTTGGCCCTTTGGGGTTGGACTTGCACTGATATATTTGTGCATTGTATAAAATATGCGTTGAAGCATATGATTACATTGAACAAATGAAATTGAAAAGATTTGGCCCTTTGGGGTTGGACTTGCACTGATATATCCGTGCATTGTATAAAATATAGCTAATAGCTATTATGGCCCTTGTGGTTGAAGAGGGAATGAGAATTGATAGTGAGGTCTATGATGCATCTTGGGGACGTCGAGGCACGGCGAGACCGGGGACGGTTAAGCGAGTACCCTGTGCCACTTGGCGATGCAGTCCGTTGCAACGCATTGACGATACCCGACAAGAACACGATTCTTTTCAACGACTGGGAGATTGTCTTTGGGCTAAGGCTGACAATTAACCAGAGCATTCTTCTCGAAATTGTGAAAACCTCCATGGAGTTATTTTGGATAAAATGAGTCTTTGTGCATATGCATAAATCTGAGCATTTATATCTGTGTGATATATTAATTGAGGAATATTGGTTATTGGTTATGACAATTGTTTTGAGTACTTGGATGATGATTGAACTGATAAATGATTAAATGACGATAGTTGATTAATGCTGATAGCATGATTATGGTATGATCTATCTGTATGATATTGCTGTTTGTGTTATCTCTGTGCTGTCATGTTGGTATTGGTGTAGGTGATCTCACCTCTTTGTTATATTATTTTACTTTGTCTGTATTGTTAAAATCAAATAATAGAAGGATCGAGTTGTCTTAGACATAATGGGCGATGGATACTCTGAGATTGGTGACAACAATAAGGAATGGACATTCAGGACTTGAAGGTGTGCAGTGTTGATAAAGGAACAGATGTCTGATGCATCAAGATGGACAGAAAAAGGAATAAGTATGTTAAAGTTTCTCGTTAGTGTTGTACCGTGCTATTAAGTAGGACCCGTCATGGGGTTTGCTACTGTTAAAAAAAATAAAAAATAAGTCTGTTAATTTTATATTTCTCTTTAAATTGTGATATTAATTGGTGTCAATATTGCATAATGAATGACTGAAATATGATTTTCAATATTAACTAATATTTTTAGTAAATTTACGTTTCAGTAAAGAAGAAATTTTGAAACCCATCTTTTATAACTAAAACTTTGTGCGAACTTCTTTTCAGATTATGAGTCGGGAGTCAGAAATGTGATGCCCTAAGGAGGGTGTTACATTAGTTGGTATCAGAGCTAGGGTGTTACATTAGTTGGTATCAGAGCACGGTTTGAGTCTTTTGGGGTTTGTGGTTAGGTCTATTTTGCTTGTGTTGTGTTCTCTGTGTTTGTATCCCGAAGGGAAATAATGTTGTTTATAATGGATATTAGATCCATTGTATTTCGATCCACACGCCTTAAAAAAAAAGAGGGGAATGGCTCGGGATAGTTATACTTGTGTGGAAGTGGAACATGTTACTAGTAATGCAGTTGCAGCTACGGGAGCAACGGGAGCAATGTGAAAAGACGACTGCACGAACAAAGGACCGCTGTTCAGTGGAAACTGGAAGTTGAAGTTTAGGATCTGATGGAAGAGAATCGGTCTTGGAATATAAGATTTCGTAATTTTGGAACCTGGTATTTTTTTTAAGATATTGAGAAAGTAATTGATTTCGACGAAAAATGTATTTACAACCATTGAGGAAACCAAAAACAGTAAATGATGTGAAAGAAAGTACTTAAATGAAGGAATGTACGTCAAGGAAACAAATTGTGGAAAAGTGGACACATTTTCCCCAAAGATTGTGCTCTTTGAAAATAGAGTTTTCTATTAGTAAAAATTTTAGATAGTAAGGGAAGTTGTTACTCTGAATGGAATGAGAGTGTTCTGAACGGAAGATTTAATCAATGGAGATTGCGTCATTGGAGCTAATCCTATAAACCATACTGAATATTTTTATGAATAACCTATTCTTTATAACATATGATTGAGTAGATCAGTTATATGTTAGAGTTATTCGTTATCCTCTGATTTGTTTACTTCTGTTTCTATTCTTAGCTAATCGAGCTATTCAAGTTTATTCAAATTGTTGTTATAGATCAAATCTTTGTATTAGTTTGATCTGTTGTTCAAAATTTTTGTGTTAGTTTGATCTGTTTCATAAACAGACGTGGTCCTTGAAAATGGATTGATTATTTTCCAACCATATCCAAATGAGATTATTTCAACAGACTGTGAGTAATCCAGAGAAAATTTATTCTTGAAAATCGGGTTACATCCAATTCTTTGTTGGATATGTTCGATAACAGGTTCGATTCGTTTTGTTATCTTCCATGATATTTTCTTTTATCTCCTGCAATTGAAAGAATATCTTGCAAGAAAGGATATTTCTATATTTGTATCCGTGTTAACGTATCTGAGTAACGCAGCAGAAGCGTGGTGAATTCTTCAAAAGATTGGAACAATTCTTCTATGGGAAAATTTAAGATGGTAATAGAAAATCGTAGAAAAAAAAATTTATGGAAGTATCTGGTATCGTGCTGTGGAAAGGAGAACTCGGTTAATGAGACATTTCCTGTTAAAAGCAAAAATCTAGAATATGTAGTGATACGAGGATAAGGAAATTTTAAGTAATACATTACATTAGCTGAACATTACATTACATTAGTTAGAAGTTATCTGAGAAAAACTATTCTAGGCATGAATGAAGATTGGTTGTTGTTATGTTGGTATTAGAGATATGGAGATTCTTTCTTTCTGGAGTAACATTCAACATTTTCAGTAATTAAAGGAGTCTGAGATATCTGTTTGATCAGAAGAAGTTGAACATCAGCAAAGAGATTTTGTTGGATAGAATAGTATAGCAAGACGTAAGAGAGGAAGCTTCATGAGAATTGGAAAATAAGATGAAAGCACCATATCCGTATTTATTCCAAGGGTGTGAAATCATGGTCATGAAATTTCGAGGACGAAATTTCTATAAAGAGGGGGAGTATTGTAACACCCCAAATTTCGTATCTCTTAAACAGTAATTTTGACAATTAATATAATTTTACTATTTAGTAATTTCTGGATACTGTAAAATTATTTTGTTTATTCTGTCAGCATATTTGATCGTTTTGAGTGATTTACTCCGTGTTAGGAAAATAATAATTTTTGGGCCGGGAAATTTTTTTTTGTATTTATTTCTCTTGACTGTTAATTATTTTTAACAATCTGACTTGATTTTCATACGTTTTCTAATATTTGTGATTTTTGTGAATAATTATGAATTTTTTTGACTGTATGTGGGCCCAGGTGGTCTTAGGTGGGCCCAGGTGACCTTACGTGGGCCCAGGTGGGTCCCGCAAAGTGAAAATTTTTCTACGCATAGAAAAATTTGTACTGTTTAGACGGAGACAGGGGATCTTACTAAACCTGAATCTGGAAACAGTTTTAGAAATTTTCTTGTATTGTGTTTGGCACTGTATTTAATTATCAAGCGATAAAAATACAGTAAATATATTCTTTCGTGAGGTTTTTAGTAGATAAAAATAGAAATTATTTTGCTTAAGTCAACACTGGTGGTTTGGATATCTACCATTGATTTAATTAACGGTTAAGAAATAAACTTAATAAAGAAGCATTGGATAATCACCATTGATTTAATCAATGGTGTAAGAATAAACTTAGTTAGGCAAGCTTCAATATCAACCGTAGATTTAATCAATGGTGTAAATTTGATTATATAAAGTGACCATTTACAACCATTGGATTTAGAATTGATCAAGGGTGGAGATTTGGTCTTGTAAAGTAACAAGGACCATTTATGACCATTGGATGAAGAATTAATCAAGGGTGGAGATTTGGTCTTCTAAAAAGGTTATGACTAATTATAACCCTTGGATTTAAAGTTTGAAGGAGCAATCTTGACCCTTTATTTTGGAGACACATCTAATGGCTAGAATTTAAAGGAGAAGGATCCAATGACTTAGATTTAGTTTTCTAAAAATCAAAAGTCTACCTAAATCCTAACCATTGAATTAATCAATGGCTAGAAATGCTTCAAATAATGGCCTAATTAACAAGCCAAGTTAACTAAATTAAATGTTAAATTGTTATAATCTAATTCTTAATTAGATATCCTAATTTTAATTAGAGATTATAATATATGAAATAATATGTCTAATTAATTAGTTATGTAATTAGAAAATTAGTTAAGATTGACTAGGAAACTTAATATAATGAATTAACTAATCAATTAGCAAGTAATTAGACTTGAATTAAAATAAATTAAAGTCTCTAAACTCCCTTGAATGTCACAGTTTTCAGCAGCCTTGGGGAGGCATCTACATGAATTTTGAATCATCCATAATAGCCATGCAAGCCTAATTGATGACCATTATTGCTTGTCATGGTCAATATGACATTCTTCTTGACCATTATTGCTTTGTTTGCTTCCTTTTGAGTGCATGATGAAGGGGGGGACGATTTTGGAGTATTAGGAAGGAGGAGACATGTTTAAACATGCTTGTATAGCCTTTTTAGGCCAAAGAAAAAGATGACAAAGTGGAAGACTTTGTGCATCATGTGATAGCCTTCAATTATGCCAAATGAATTCATATCTCTCTATTCTTTCACTCCCACGACAGCAGCACCTTTGGTTACACTCTCCATATTCATTTTTTTACTTCACCAAAAAGCCTTCATCAAATTCTCTCAAAATCTCTCAAAAATTCCAAGAACCAAGAAACCATTTTTCCTTCCTTTTTCTCCTCTATGTTTCGGCCAAGCAGCCCAAAAACACTCTCCATCACTTTTAATTTCATCCAACCATAGATCTTGAATCTACATGATATTCTAAGCAACTTTCATGTTGGAGATTTTCTCTAAATCATTCATCTTCATGGACTTTCTTCAAGATCAAAGTTATTGGATTTTTGAGGTGAAATGTAAGGAAACTTCATTTCTTTTCTCTTTTTCATGATCTAAACCATGTTTGATCCATGGTTCCTCTTAATCAAGTTTAGTATACTAATTTCTATATATTTTGTTTTGTATTTGAGAAGCCCTTGGTGGTGAAGGACTTGGAAAAAGAAGCAAAATAATGAGTTTTTGAGGATCTTCAAGAGGTAAGAGGGAGATCCATCTCACCAACCAAGTATGGTGGTGAGAGATGGTCATATATTTGATGGATGGTGAATCCATGTGAGGATTCATATCCATGGTCATGTAATAATTTATATGTATTTATGAGTTTTGATTAATTGCCTATGCTTAATATATACTTTGCATGAGTTTATGATTTTGATGGTATGCTTATACTATGCATGATGATAATATGGCATGCTTTTGATATATATATATGATGTGTATGTATGTGTATGCCATGATTTGGTGATGGAAAGAAAATTAATTTTGGTCCCAATGGCCAAGGAAGGACTACGGTTTTGATGCCCTTGATTTGGGTTCATATTAAAAAAAAATTTCAAGAACAAAAGAATTAATTTTTGGTCCCTAGAAACATGGTGAATATCGGTTAAGACACCTCAAGATAGGTGTTCATAAATGAATATTTTCATGAATGATGAAAATGAATGTTTAGAAAAATAAGGAAAATAAACAAAGAGTTTATTTTTCAAAGAATACAAGAACATGATTTTTGAGGAATTTTTATTGATTTATTTTGTGTAAAAAGTTTCTAAGTGTTTTACAAAACATAAGATTTAAGTGAAAATAGCAATGATGATTTTAAGAATTTGCAAAGAAAGTGAAAAAGGATTTGCAAAGAAAGTGAAAAAAAAAAGATTTGCAAAGAAAATAAAAATGAATTTGAACAAATGGGTTTGGTTTTATAACCATAAGCCTTGCAGTTTTGAAAACAAAATTTTTAATGGTTTTGTTTGTTGAAAACCATATCAATTTAGAAGGAAAAATATTTGATGGTTTCAATAGTCATGTCCACGTTTTCGAAGGCTTGTAATGCATTGATTTTGATGAAACAAAGTGATTCTCCAAGTGAAAATATAATTAATTTAATACAAGGAATTTGAAAAGGGAATCAGAGTATTTTAGCACTTGAGAAATGAATTTTTATGTAAATGAAAAAGAGAGGTTGCAAGTGAGCCTCAATTTGTTTTAAAAAGAATTTATTTTTTGTTAAAATCCCGTTAGATTTTGGAAAGCGTTAGAAATTTTTAAAGTTAGAAACATTGATTTAATTCAATGGAATTGTGAATTTGTGAAATATACTACGAAAAAAAATTTTCTTGAATAAGAAGATATATTAAATGAAGTATAAAGTTATATTATTTTGAGGAAGGTTGATTTGGAAATGATTTGGGAAAAATGGAGAATATAATGGCATTTTGAAAATTTACTAACGTATAACTTATTTTTGAGTTTTGAAGTACGTTAGGAAATGCTAAGTTTTGAAACGTTGATTTATATCAATGGAAAAGTGATTTTGTGAATTATATTTTGGAAAATGATTTCTTGAATTAAGATTGATTTATTTAAGTCCAAAATAATGTTTGGAATATTGAGGAATATTTTACGTAATTGTAAAATGTTGAAAAATATTTTACATATCTTAAAAATGATTTGAAATACAGTAAAATATTTCTACACAATCTGAAAAATGTTAAAATATTTCTACGCAATTTGGAAAGCGTTTAAATATTTTACACTATTGAAAATATTATTGAAAAATTACTACGTGATTAAATAATGATAGAATATTTTTAAATAATTGTGAAAATGACAGAAAATCTTATGTGATTTGGAAAGTGTTTTAAATATTTTGAGAATGATGGAAAATGATTTACGCAACTTAAAAGAATGATTTTTAAGTTACGCAATTTTGAAAATGGTGAAAAATCGTTACGCAATTTGAGAAACATATATTTTTATGCGATTGAGAAAAATGTTGAAAAAATTTAATACGTGATTTAAAGGTGCAACAGAAGAGTTGCAGTATTTTGAAAACGTAATAAAAATGTTTTGGAATTTTAAAAAACGTAACAAGAGTGTTACGGTATTGTGAAAATGTAAAAGAAGTGTTGTGGTATTGTGAAAATATAACAGAAACATTTTGGAATTGTGAAAATGTAACAGAAATGTTTTGGAATTGTGATAATGAAATGAAAATGTTGCGCAATTTTGTGAAAATACGATAAAAGAATTTTATAACTATGAAAATGTGATAATATGATTTTCCTGTTAAAAATACAGTATAAATACTGTAGAACCAATATATGGATGCTGTGTGAGAAAATGACATGTTTTGCCTGTGATTGGCATTTGGTGCATTATACATGCATTGGAAAAATATGTCTGTGATTGGATTTGGTGCATTATACGTGCATTGAAAAAATTATGCATTGAAGCATATGATTACATTGAACAAATGAAATTGAAAAGATTTGGCCCTTTGGGGTTGGACTTGCACTGATATATTCGTGCATTGTATAAAATATGCGTTGAAGCATATGATTACATTGAACAAATGAAATTGAAAAGATTTGGCCCTTTGGGGTTGGACTTGCACTGATATATTCGTGCATTGTATAAAATATAGCTAATAGCTATTATGGCCCTTGTGGTTGAAGAGAGAATGAGAATTGATAGTGTGGTCTATGATGGATCTTGGGGGGGTCGAGGCGCGGCGGTCGACCAGTGGATAGTTGGCAAGTATCCTGTGCCACTTGGCGATGCAGTCCGTTGCAACGCATTGACGATACCCGATAAGAACACGATTCTTTTCAACGACTGGGAGATTGTCTTTGGGCTAAGGCTGACAATTAGCCAGAGCATTCTTCTCGAAATTGTGAAAATCTCCATGGAGTTGTTTTGGATAAAATGAGTCTTTGTGCATATGCATAAATCTGAGCATTTATATCTGTGTGATATATTAATTGAGGAATATTGGTTATTGGTTATGACAATTGTTTTGAGTACTTGGATGATGATTGAACTGATAAATGATTAAATGATGATAGTTGATTAATGCTGATAGCATGATTATGGTATGATCTATCTGTATGATATTGCTGTTTGTGTTATCTCTGTGCTGCCATGTTGGTATTGGTGTTGGTGATCTCACCTCTTTGTTATATTATTTTACTTTGTCTGTATTGTTAAAATCAAATAATAGAAGGATCAAGTTGTCTTAGACATAACAGGCGATGGATACTCTGAGATTGGTGACAACAATAAGGAATGGACATTCGTGGACTTGAAGGTGTGCAGTGTTGATAAAGGAACAGATGTCGATGCATCAAGATGGACAGAAAAAAGGAATAAGTATGTTAAAGTTTCTCGTTAGTGTTGTACCGTGCTATTAAGTAGGACCCGTCATGGGGTTTGCTACTGTTAAAAAAAATAAAAAATAAATCTGTTAATTTTATATTTCTCTTTAAATTGTGATATTAATTGGTGTTAATATTGCTTAATGAATGGCTGAAATATAATTTTCAATATTAACTAATATTTTTAGTAAATTTACATTTCAGTAAAGAAGAAATTTTGAAACTCATCTTTTATAACTCAAACTTTGTGCGAACTTCTTTTCAGATTATGAGTCGGGAGTCAGAAATGTGATGCCCTAAGGAGGGTGTTACATTAGTTGGTATCAGAGCTAGGGTGTTACACATTTTCTTTCTCACATTTCCCCTCCTCCCAATACGCAGCTATTATTCACTGATCTTTCTCTCTTCTCTTTCACCCCACAGCAGCAACACCGTCCACCCACACCTCTATTTTGTTCTTCAAAAACCGTCACACTCCTTGCACCATTTTGTGTTTGGAGGACCACCATCATTGAGGAAATCATCTTCAAAGTTCTACATTTTCTCCATCTTCATTCTCTTACGTCTTTGAAGCTTAAAGGTTGGAGCTTTAAGGTAAAGCTCTTAGCTTTTTCTTCCTCTCTTCTCATTTTCGTAACCCACTGTCATTTTGATGACCATGGGTATTCATTTCAATATTGGATCCTGATTTTGCAAGTTTAAATGTTTAAGGATTTCCTGGAAGCTGAAAATGAAATCCTGACCAAAAAGGAGCAACCTTTCTTTGTGCTTCTCTAAGGTAAGAGGAAGACACTCCTCCTCAACCTCTTTTATCATTTAGGAACGCTGTCTGTGATTGGTATGGAGGGTCATCTTTGTTTGCATATTGTTTGTGATGTATGTTAGCTATTTGATTATTTTTGTGTGTTTTGATATATATTTGAATGTATTGGAACGTGTAATATGGAAGGAAATGACGTCCGATTGGTTCTCGGATGGTCACGGTTTTGAGCCCAGAAGTTTGGAGATTTCATGTGAAAACTAGTAACAATTTGAACTTGACCATGCCCGTCGAATTTGATTTTCTGACCATTTCCGTTGAATGTCAAAATCCGTCGAGTTTAGATTTCTGACCACCAAACACAATGTCAAAATCCGTCGACTTTAGACTTCTGACCATTTCCATCGAATGTCAAAATCCGTCGAGTTTAGATTTCTGACCACCAAACACAATGTCAAAATCGGTTGAGTTTAGGCTTCTGACCATTTTCGTCGAATGTCAAAATCTGTCGAGTTTAGACTTCTGACCATTTCCATCGAATGTCAAAATCCATCGAGTTTAGATCTCTGACCACCAAACACAATGTCAAAATCTGTCGAGTTTAGACTTCTGACCATTTCCGTCGAATGTCAAAATCTGTCAAGTTTAGATTTCTGACCACTAAACACAATATCAAAATCCATCGAGTTTAGACTTCTGACCATTTTCGTCCAATGTCAAAATCCGTCGAGTTTAGCCTTCTGACCATTTCCATCGAATGTCAAAATCCGTCGAGTTTAGGCTTTTTACCATTTTCGTCGAATGTCAAAATCCATTGAGTTTAGATTTCTGACCACCAAACACAATGTCAAAATCCGTCGAGTTTAGACTTCTGACCATTTTCGTCAAATGTCAAAATTCAGCGAGTTTAGGCTTCTGACCATTTTCGTCGAATGTCAAAATCCGTCGAGTTTAGACTTCTGATCATTTCCATCGAATGTCAAAATTTGTCGAGTTTAGATCTCTGACCACCAAACACAATGTCAAAATCCGTCGAGTTTAGGCTTCTGACCATTTTCGTTGAATGTCAAAATCCGTCGAGTTTAGATTTCTGACCACCAAACACAATGTCAAAATCCATCGAGTTTAGACTTCTGACCATTTTCGTCCAATATCAAAATCCGTCGAGTTTAGATTTCTGACCACCAAACACAATGTCAAAATCCCTCGAGTTTAGGCTTCTGACCATTTTCGTCGAATGTCAAAATCCGTCGAGTTTAGATTTCTGACCACCAAACACTGTCAAAATCCGTCGAGTTTAGACTTCTGACCATTTTCATCGAATGTCAAAATCCGTCGAGTTTAGACTTCTGACCAATATCTTTCTACAAATGTTGTTTCTGTCAGGTCATTTTCCGTCGAAAGGCAGCCTCAATAGTACACTACAAACACTTCTTCATCGAATCCAAAAATTATAATTATCGTCTAACACTTAGTGATTTAATTAGTGGTAACAGGATGCAATAATTTACAAATTGGGAAATTAAAATATACTGAGATTCATAAATTTTAAAGAACCAAGAATGGAATTTTCATAAGACTTTGGATAATTTTAATTAGGGTAAGAACATGAGAGTGTGAGATTTTGAGATCTTAGAATAACCTTCTAAGTGTATATGAATAAATTACCTAAGAGGATTTAAATTAACTAAGAGAATTCCTTTAGAGACAAACTCTGTAAGTAAAGCGAAACCTAAGCAAGAATTCATAATACGCTTTAAAATGTATTAATTTATTTAACAATAATATTATGCTATTGTGGGTCCAGGTGCGTGACCATTGACTATGTTAATTCTTACTTTGGCAAATTGTGACATATGATGGAATAGTATGTAATAATGATCATACATGATTATGCATAGAGTCTGTATGCATTGTGAATGTCTGTTGGACTGTCTTAAGGCCTAGTTGCCTAGGGGTTGAACACACCTTAGTGCGGGTGCGAATAGACAAGTGTAGGTCGTCGGTTGACCTTGGGGGCGGCAGGGTGCGGGTACCTCGTAATGGGCAGTTGGTAGCTCTCTGTCCGTGGGGCAGACCGATGCAAACACATTGACGATCCGGACCGAGACACTGTACTATATCGCGATCTAGAGCAGACTGTCTGTATAATGCCATGATGTGCACGTGGGTAAATTCAGAATTATAGCACTTTGGCCTCGGCAGCCTAGTTGCAGACATGTCGCCTGATCTTTCTCTCCGACCGTTTGTGTCTAGCTCCATGGAGTAGGATTTTGATTTTGTATGCATATGCATAGTGGGTCCATGAATTATCTGGCATACATTGTTATTATAATTAGAACTGTTGTACTTCTGATATGTCTATATATATATATGACTGCCTGGAACTATTTGGTTGATTGTAACTGCTACTAAATGTTTATTACCATTATTGCTGTCATAAATGCTACATGGGCGCTTTGAGCCATTTGGTTTCTTGATGCTATGATTGGTAATGATGGTAGGATGTCTTACCTCTTTCTTGTACTTTTCTTGCTCTATGTCAATTTTTGGTTAAAGACTGTAAGTGGGAACGAGGTTGGATTCTTTTGGATTTTCTTGGTTTGACCCACTATATCCGGCGATGTCGTCACAAAGGGAGTTCTATTGGGTTCGTTCGAATTATGTTCACTTGTGGTGTTAACGCGTGGCGAGTCAATTGGACCGACAAGACGTATTTAACATGCTGGGGATCTGACCTTGACCATGAAGAGGACTGCGATTGAAGACCTTATCCTGTATTTCTCACTACTCTGGTGAGCCCGGAGTTGCCTCGCGCATTCGGGATTCGATGGAGTGCCCAACTCCTTAGTCGTAAATATATTATGGGTAGTTTATATTTTATTTTGCATTACCTATATAAAGTGTATTTTGGATATATGTATGTTTTAAGATGATTATCCAGTATTACATGCTGTAATTCGAGTACATATTATAACTCATAATTTAACTGGTTATATATGTAACTACTCATTTGTGGCTCCTATTTTTCTCATATGCGAAATAATTAATATTTTTGTAAAGTTTGTTATTTGACAATGTTAGCACGCCGAAATTTAGTGACCATGACGTAATGACGATTATGCATTGGTTATTAAATTGAGGGGTGTTACACTTTAGGGTTTCGTTAGTTTACAGTTTCATGGAGGCAACGAAGCATGGCACGTCCATTGGGACACAGGGCGCATTTAGTATGTTGGAGAGGTTACTTTACTTTGGAGTAGGACCCAATATGGGGTTGCTACATTTTCTATGAATGCTACTGTGCATTTGGAGTTCTCTATGCCTATTAGAGATTTATGGAGTGATCTTCATGATACACCTAGTGAAGATTTCGAGGAGTTGACCGCCCGGACTCCCGTCCGTAGTGACATGCCCTGACTGGGGAATTTATCTGTTAGGGATTCCGAAGAGGATCTAGAGAAAGATCGAGTTTTGAATCCTACTCTTCAAGTTTTTGGACTTGGGATAGGTTTAGTTTTTATATGGTAGCCATACATATTATTTGGTGTACGTAAGCTTTATATATTTAAGTTGTTACTAATCTATGTTATGTACATGAGATGTATATTATTCAGTTCTATGTCTTGTGTTTCTAAAATTCGGTAAGTTTATGTTATCCACGAAAAAGAAATTTTGAAACTCGTATTTTATAATATCAAATATTTTATAACTTAGGTAAAGAATTAAAAAGAGTTAGTCTGAAATGTAATGCCCTTTGGAGGGTATTACATCAAGTATCCCACAAATATTGAAGTATATGATGCGACCACAGACCCTTAAGAATACTTAGATGCTTACGTTTCTACACTCTTATTTGATGGAGGTTATTACTCTCTCACATGCTGCGCTTTCCCTCTGTCTTTGAGAAAAGCCACCTTGAGATGATTTACCACCTTAACTCCTAAATTTGTTGTTAACTAGGAGGACCTGTCCTCGAGATTTTTGCTGCACTTCACCACTAGTAAGATGTAGCATAAATCCATTTCATGGCTCTCCTAGATCAAATGAGGAAAAAAGGAGTCTCTCCAATACTTTATATCCCTGTTCAACAAGGAGATAGTGAATGTACGTGACTAGGATGAAGGGCTCGGAGTGTATTATATAAGAGAATGGCTCCAACTTGGACCACTTTCCTTCTCTCTTTCCAAAAAGAAGCCAAAGACCATGGATGAGTTCCGCACTCGTGCTGACAAGTACATCAATGTTGAGGACGTTCTTCAAGCTAGGTAGCATATCAAGAAAGGAGAAGATGCTAAGCCTAAGTCTGGACAACCCAATCAATAATGCCATAATTCAAAACAATCTTTTAAAGGGAAGTATGAGGACTACACTCCTCTCAACACATCTTGGGTTCAGATCTACTAGGAAGTAATGAACACTGAGCTTCGGAATATGCAAAGACCTCCCCCATTGAATAAGCATTTGCAGAAACACAAGTCCAAGCACTGCGCATGGCACAATGACCATAAACATAACACAGATGACTGCATTAACCTCCAAGATGTCATCGTGTCACTGATCCGAGATGGCTTCCTAGGTCGTTATGTGTGCCAATTGCAAAAGCTTACAAGTAATAGGAGCAATAAAAGATTCAAGGGACAAAACATTCATGAATTAAAATCTCTTCACATCTCAAACCAACAAGCAAGGTAGCATCAACTTGAAAAGCATGAATCAAGAATGATAGATCCTCACAAGATACACTCTCAATCCCTCAAGTGTTTACAAGGTAAGTATTTCACTTAATTCAACTCATGAACAATTGCACTACCATAAGCTTACTTTTCTTCTATTTCTCCACTACTCAAAACACATGCACACACAAATCAAGAGGACTTTATTCAAGGTTGTAATGGGGCCAAGGTAAGGGAAGGAAACAATATGGATATGGAAAGATAAATACCAAAGAGAATGAAAGAGCATTGGGAAGGAACTCAAATGACAAGTAAGAAATGTAACACCCCAACTTTTTGGTTAAGTACAATATTATCCTAAATGTACTATTTTATATTTTCTGTGCGTTACAAATTGAATTTGTTTGTTCCGTGAGTGTATTTGACTGTTGTGTGTGATTTACTCTGAGCCAAGAAAATAATAATTTTCTAACCGAAAAAATCTTATTTTAATTATTCAGAGCTGAGGGATCTTACAAAACCTAATTCCGAGTGATATGTATATTAATATTTTAATTTTTAGGATTTAACAGTTTAATAAAATAATTTTATATTATTATAATATTATTTTATTTGACAACACCTACTGTCTCAAAAATAGTAGAAATCTGCTCCAAGATGACCATGGGCCCGAAAAAGTCTGTGAGACTCGCGTTTAGAGTAGCAGTCAACGTTTCTGGCCAGACTAGAATCTAAGCCAATAAGAACTAGTCAACAAAAGTGGCTTGAAAGTTTCTAACCAATAAGGTATGGTCAAACAAAGTGGCGAAGACTTTATTGTGGACCATTAGATGAAAAGCTTGATTAAGATGTTTTTGACCATAACCATTGATCAGATCAATGGTGTGAGAACAATCCTAATCAAAATAACTAAGTGATATCCACCTTAGATTACATCAAGGGCTAGGAGTTAAAGTTAAAACTAATGGATAGGATTTAGTCAAATATAATGGCTTGACTAGTTACTAAGTAGCTAATTAAACCTAACTTAGTTAACCTAATTGCCAAATTAAGAAACTAAGTGGACTAACCTAGTTATTAATTAGTTATAATCTAATTACTAATTAGACATCTTAATATCATCTAGAAGTCATGACAAAGCATGACATATGCAATGACCTAGTTAATTAATTAACTATGTAATTAGAATGTTAATTAAGTGTAATTAGAAAACCTAACCTAATTAACTAGCTATCTAATTAGCATGCAATTAAGCATTAAGTGAAGTCAAACTAAGTCCCTAACCCCCCTTGTGTCCCACGGCCAAGAGGCCAATTTCTACCAAGTTCCATAAGTTTCTAGGTCCATCTAAGTGACCATTACATGACCAAGTGTGACATAGGCCATGTGCTTTCAAATGTGAACCCAATTATGATATTTTACTATCAAAGTCAATCTCTTAATCTCTCCTACACTCACCTCACGGCTGCACCCTCCAAATTCACTCTCAATAATCACTTTTACACTCACCTAAAAAGCTTAGCTTATTTTTCTCTCAAAATTCCCAAGAACTCAAGAACACTTTCCTTTCTTTTTCTCTCTTGTGGTTTGGCCCCAACACCTAGAATCACTACCCATCTTCTATAATTTTTCCTCCTCATATTTCCTAAACCTAAACCATCTCCTAAACACTTTTCATTTAGAAGGTTTTGTGAAAATCCTACTCCTTCTACTTCAAAATCCAAGTTTTATCCTACTTCCCTAAAGGTAAACTTGTGATTCTTTGGTTTTAAATTAAGTTTATGATTTTCTAAACCATGATTGTTCCATGGCTTATCATTATTAAGCTTTGTTTGTGATTTTACTAATTGTTTAAGAATTGTTAGGGATTTGTGTTGGTTCCCACGAAATCAAGGAGAAGAAGAGGAGCTTAAGGATCTTGTCTTCAAGAGGTAAGAGGGAGATTGAATCTCATCAACCCTATGTGGTGATGAGAAAATGGATTGTATGTGTGTGAAGAATCCATAAGGATTCATTTATGTGGTTGCTTAATGCTTTCCTATTTGTGATTGATTTTATTTGTGAGCATGTCTATAGCTTTAAAAATATATTGCATGTGTTTATAAATGTATGATTATTATTGTAAGATGTGAATAACATGTAAGGATTGCATGAGTGTTCCAAAGAACACCAAAGAGGCTCACGGCTTCTCCAAGAAAAAGAGAACCAAAATGTTCTCAACCATTTTCTAAAACAATGATTAATGAATCTAGGTAAAACAATGCGTTTGTAAATGATTTAGAAGTTAGAAAATGATTTAATGATTAGTTGTGAAGGATAGGTTGATTTTGGCCAACATGCCATTTAATGTACATTTGATTTCCAAAATTATTTTCTAAGGTAGATTAAGTAGCCAATTAGAATTCTAAATTAGAAGAATTTGTTATAAGTAACAAATAAAGAGAACACTTGAAAAATACTAACATAGAGCTCACTCTTTGAGTTTTGAAGTGTGTTAGCAAGTTTCAAGGTATAAGTAATGGTTAAGGTTAAAATGAGCAGTATTTAAGGAAAAACATAGAAAATACCATTTAATAGATTTTCTAGGCAAAATGCTGCCAAAATTTACTAAAATTGGACAAATAAAAGAAAAGGTTCCATAATACGTTTATAACGTATGGAAAATATTCTACGTAGTTTAAAAGTACTAGAAATGGCTTACACATATTTGAAATAATAATTTTTTTAAGCTATACAGTTAAGAAAATGATTTAAAAATCTTACGCAATTTAGAAAATGATTTAAAAACATTACGCGATGTTAAAAAATGTCAAAATATATTTATGCGATTTAAGAACGTTTACAAAAGTGACGCGATTGTGAAAATGCGATAAAATTTCTACGCGACTAAATGGAACAGTGAGTTTTACTGTCGGGCCAAAGTGGTGGACCCGGACATGTTGGGAGATAGTACTGTTAAGTGGAGACATACTATATTTTAGAATATTGAGACTGAGGGTATTTTTGTAAATATGGTAATATATTGAGACTAAGGGTATTTTTGTAATTATAATTCTTAATCATGCATTGAGAGTTGTGTCAATTTGGTTGAAAATTAGCGATTGATTGACGAGATGAATTATACCATGTTGTGGATGTGACACGTGTAGTGTGGTTCATTAATTGAACTTGGAGGCATTAGTGTACGGAGAATTCCACATGCGGACAGTTGGTAGCTCCTCTGGGCCGTGGTAACGGGCAACACACTAATGATCTCGACAAGCACTATTCTTAATCAAGATCTTGTGGGGACTATTTGGTACAATGTCTGTAGTGCACGATGTATTTGGACTGTGTACTACTACACAATGTTTTGGACTGTGGGCTATAGACACGACATTGGGCAGTGTAATAGTTTGGTGGGGTAGCCTGAGGTACTAATAGTTCTTTTCGGATCATTCTCTCTAATGTCTGTGTTTAGCTCCATGGAGTAGGAAAGAGTCGGTGTGCATCTATGATTTGCATTTTAAATGTTTACTATAACCTGTGATAGCATGAATGGTGTGTTAATTTGAGGTACTATATATGATGTGATGGTATGCATTATTGTGATATTTGCTTGTATTGTCATTTTCTCTATTGTCATGCGGGTAATGATGTAGATTGTCTCACCTCGTTATACGTATTTCTCTACATTATTATTATATTCTATAAAGAGTTTGAGGAAGAGGAAGAGGAATAGCCTCTCGATATTCAGTATCCGGAAGAGCGCCAGCCGAGTGAGCAGTACGAGGACGGTGAGTCGTTAGATCACCCCTACCATCTGGATGGATCTTGTGATCATGGCGTTACCTGGATTCTTTGGTTTTGTGAGACTTAATTTTCACGGAGGCTCTGAGGCCTGGCGACTGCGTGAGGATAGAGGATCGGTAGTCTGTGTGGGACATCTGATTGTGTCTCTATGTAGAGAGTTTGATAGGGAGATCATCTTTACTACTACTTTGTATTTACATCTTGAGTTGCCTTTGACTCTTAGGCGTTATTAGGGAGGGATTTTCCATGCGCCTAGTGAGCTTAGTAGTGAGTCGACAGCACGGACTCGTGTCTGTAAAGCTGCGAGGCATCCGGGATTTCTGCTATCCGAAGATCTATCTGAGAGTGATCCTTCGGAGGGTTAGAAATCTTCGATGTGTACTTGGGCATGTTATGTTTTTAGTATTATGCTGACTTTTTACTGTTTTGTTAAATATTTGTAGTTGTAAATTATTTGTATACTTAAGACAAAATTATATATATATTATGGTGTGTGATTATATTTTGTCTTATTTTGTGTTCCATATTATTTTATTTAATGTTATCAAGTATAAAAGGAAAAATTTTACAGCTCATATTATTTATGTACCAAATGTTTTACAACTTCGGTAAGATTTTATTTTATTGCATTAAAAATGTGACATCCCCACAAGGGTGTTACATTAGTTGGTATTAGAGCCCAAGTTAGAGTCTTTTGGGGTTATGGTTGGGTTTGTTTTTGCTTGTGTTGTGTGATTCTCTGTGATTTGTTTCTGAAAGGTTACGTCTAACCTTATTTTGTCTTGTTGAAGAAAGAAGATGTCTGGTGGAAGAAAAGCGTGTGCGAATGTGGAACGTAATGTGGACCCAATGACTGCAGTTGCTGAAGCTATGCAGCGGATGGCGGAAGTAATTACTCAACAAAATCAACGAGCAGCTCAACAGCAAGATGCAACTGCTAATGCTCTAAATTTGTCTGAGTTTAGGCACAATAACCCGCCGCAATTTAGAGGCGAGTTTGACCCTGAGAAGGCGAGTCTCTGGATCCAAGACTTGGAAAGGGTATTTGAAGGAATGGGGTGCGCAGAAAATAGAAAGGTGACGTATGCTACTTTTATGTTGAGAGGAGATTCTGAGAATTGGTGGAAAGGAACCCGCCGATTATTACAAGCTGAGGGGACTGAAACTACTTGGGAGGTGTTTAGTGAAGTATTTATGGAGAAGTACTTTCCTACTAGTGCCCGACATGCAAGGAGATGGAATTTCTTGGGTTACGTCAGGGTAATATGACTATTGGGGAGTATGCCGCTAAGTTTGAGAGCTTATCACAGTTCTCAAGGTATTTTCAAATTCAACCAGATGAGATATGGAAATGTCGTAAGTTTGAGGATGGACTGAGGGTAGAACTGAGACGAGGAATGTACCTATGAGGATGAGGGAATTTTCTGCTTTGATGGATACTTGTCGACGACTCGAAGAGTTAGAACCGTCACGAGATCCCAGAAATCGCAACTTTGAACCGACTAGGTTCCAAAAAGGAGGCAACAACAGCAATAACCGGTTTCAGCGCAAGCCTTATTCAAGACCACCGGGAAGTCAACCTCAACGTCCATCTATTGGGGGAAGTTCTAGTGGTAACAAAGCTGGTCAAAATGTGGCGTTTATGCCAAGATGCTTTAAATGTGGAAAGAGTGGCCATATATCTACGGATTGTTCGATAAGAGGAACGATTTGTTTCAATTACAGAAAACCTGGACATGTTTCTAGGGATTGCACTCAGCCAGAGAGGAAGCCTGCTGTGAGTAATGTTCGTGCTACTCAGCCGCGATCTGGAGGGCGAGTATATACGATGACTGGAATTAAAGTTTCTCAGTTTGAAGATCTCATTCAGGGGGAAGGCGTCATTGAAGGTAATCTTTTGACTGTGCTATATGATTTGGATGCAATGCATTCCTTTATTGCATATGATTGTGTGGAACAGTTGAAACTGCCTGTGTCTTCTCTGAGTTTTCAATTGAATGTTTCTACGCCAACTGCCAAGCCTGTTGTTACGTCCAAAATATGTCTGAACTATCCTATCATTATAAAGGATCATGTATTTTTAGTCAATTTAATTTGTTTACCTCTTGTTGAGATAGACATAATACTAGGAATGAATTAGTTATCTTCTAACCATATCTTAATAGATTGTGCAAACAAAACCATAGTTTTTCCTAAGGAAGAAAGTTCTGGATTCTTGACTGCTGTTAAAGTCAAGTCATTGTTGAGGGATAGAGCTTAAGGATATATGTTGGTATCTTCATTAGAAGTCAAGAGTAAGAAAGATGTGAACGCTATTCCTGTCGTTAATGAATTTCCAGAGATTTTTCCTGATGATGTACCCGATTTGCCACCGGAAAGGGAGATCAAATTCTCTATCGATTTGGTGCCAGGAGCAGGTCCCATTTCGATTGCACCATATCAAATGTCGCCTGCAGAGTTAGTAGAATTGAAGAAGCAATTAGAGGAACTGTTGGAGAAATAGTTTGTGCGACCTAGTGTTTCACCATGGGGAGCACCAGTACTACTAGTCAAGAAGAAGGATGGAACCTATCGTCTTTATGTAGATTATCATCAGTTGAACAAGGTGACAATAAAGAATAAGTATCCACTTCCGAGAATTGATGATCTGCTGGATCAGCTGAAGGGAGCAGCTGTTTTCTCTAAGATAGATCTGCGATCAGGTTATCATCAGATTCGTGTTAAGGTAGACGATGTGCCTAAGACAGCTTTCCGAACTCATTATGGACATTATGAGTATCAAGTGATGTCGTTCGAAGTGACGAATGCTCCTGTAATATTCATGGATTATATGAATAGGATTTTTCATCCGTACCTAGACAGATTTATCGTTGTTTTTATTGATGACATTCTTATCTGCTCTCAAAGTCAAGAAGAGTGTGCTGAACATCTCAGTATAGTTTTCCAGATTTTGAAAGAGAAGAAGTTGTATGCGAAGTTGGAAAAATGTGAATTTTGGTTGGAAGAGGTTCAATTTCTAGGCCATGTGATTTCCAAGGAAGGTATTGCAGTAGACCCGTCAAAGGTGGAGACTATTTTGCAGTGGGAAAGGCCTAAGACAGTGATGGAGGTCCGGAGTTTTGTTGGATTGGCCGGATATTACTGAAGGTTTTTCAAAAATAGCTGGACCACTTACACAACTCACAAGGAAGAGTCAAGCTTTTGATTGGACGGAGGAACGTGAAGCAAGGTTCCAAGAGTTGAAGAAGAGATTGATGACTGCACCAGTGCTAATTTTACCGGATCCTAACAAATTTTTTGAAGTGTATTGTGACGCTTCTTACCAGGGGTTAGGATGTGTATTAATGCAAAATAGGAATGTGGTAGCTTATGCTTCAAGATAGTTGAAGGTGCATGAGAGGAACTACCCAACGCACGATTTGGAACTAGCCGTAGTGGTCTTCGCATTAAAAGTGTGGAGGCATTTTCTGTATGGGGCTATGTTCAATGTCTTTAGCGATCATAAAAGTTTCAAATACTTGTTTGATCAAAAGGAATTGAAATGAGGCAGAGGCGATGGTTAGAATTCTTGAAGGACTATGATTTTCAACTTCAATATTATCCAAGAAAGGCGAATGTGGTGGCGGATGCCTTGAGTAGAAAAATGGTTAGTGTTTCTACCATGATAATAAAGGAGGAGGAGCTGATTAATCAATTTAGAGATCTATGGTTGTCAGTGGAGTTGGTACTAGGAAAAATTCGTCTAAGTAAAGTTGTGATTTTGAATGACTTGCTGGAAGTAATCCGAGAAAAACAAGATGAGGATTCATTTTTATAGAATGAAAATGAATTTTTAAAGCAAGGTCATAAAGCAATGGTGGAGGAAGGATCTGATGGAATCTTAAGATTTGAAGGAAGAATTTGTATATATAATGATCCTGATCTTAGGAAAGCAATTTTGGATGAGGCTCATACTAGTAATTTGAGTATGCATCCGGAGATGACAAAGATGTATCAAGATTTAAAGCGGATGTTTTGGTGGCCAAGAATGAAGAGAGATGTAGCGGAATGTGTGGCGTCTTGTCCCATTTGTCAGAAGGAAAAAGTGGAACATCAAAGGCCTGCCGGTATATTGCAACCTTTGACTATTCCAAAGTGGAAATGGGATAGTATCTCGATGGATTTTGTTACCGGATTGCCAAGGACGAGGAAGGGTCATGATTCTATATGGGTTATAGTTGATAGGCTTACGAAGTCAGTGCACTTTTTGTTGATCAATATTAAGTATTCGTTAGAACGATTAACCTAGATGTACATCAGCGAAATCGTTAGACTTCATGGTGTACCCACAAGTATAGTTTCTGATAGAGATCCGAGGTTTACGTCAAGGTTCTGGCAGAGTTTACAAATAGTCATAGGAACTAAACTGTGATTGAGTTCTGCTTATCATCCGCAGACTGATGGTCAAACAGAGAGAACGATTCAGTCGTTGGAAGACTTGTTGCGTGCATGTGTGCTGGAACAACAAGGGAGTTGGGATGAATTCCTGTCTTTGATAGAATTCACCTACAATAATAGTTTTCACTCAAGTATAAGGATAGCACCCTATGAAGCCCTATATGGACGACGATGCCGAACACCTTTGTGTTGGTATCAAGATGGGGAAAATATGACTATTGGGCTTGATCTTGTGCAACAAACTATGAAAAAAGTGAAAATGATTCAAGAGAAAATGCGAATGACTCAGAGCCGACAGAAGAGCCATGCTGATAAGCGAAGGCGACCACTTGAATTTGAAGAAGGTGGGCATATATTCTTAAGAGTAACGCCTACGACTGGTGTCAGAAGGTTTATCAAATCCAGAAAACTCACTCCTAAATTTATAGGACCTTATCAAATTATTCGTCAGATAGGTCTTGTAGCCTACCAGATAGCTTTACCGCCTTTTCTATCCAATCTATATAATGTGTTTCATGTGTCTCAACTGAGGAAATATATTCCCGATCCAACGCATGTTATACAGCCAGATGAAATGCAACTGAAGGATAATTTGACGTATGAAACACTTCCTGTTAAGATTGAGGACAGGAGAGTGAAACAGCTTCGAGGGAAGATGATTAAGCTGGTAAAAGTAATATGGAATGATGTCACGGGAGATGCTACTTGGGAGCAAGAAGATAAGATGAGGGAGCAATACCCTCAACTATTCTGGGGTACGATGAATTTCGGGGACGAAATTCTTATTAGTAAAGGAGAGTTGTAACACCCCAACTTTTGGGTTAAGTACAATATTGTCCTAAATGTACTATTTTATATTTTCTGTGAGTTACAAATTGAATTTGACTGTTCCGTGAGTGTATTTGACTGTTGTGTCTGATTTACTCCGAGCCAAGAAAATAATAATTTTCTTACCGAAAAAATCTTATTTTAATTATTCGGAGCTGGGGAATCTTACTAAACTAATTCCAAGTGATATGTATATTAATCTTTTAATTTTTTGGATTTAGCTGTGTAATAAAATAATTTTATATTATTTAATATTATTTTAATTGACAGTACCTACTGTCTCAAAAATTATAGAAATCTGCTTCAAGATAACCATGGGCCCGAAAAAGTCTGTGGGACCCACGTTTAGAGTAGCAGTCAACGTTTCTGGCTAGACTAAATTCTAAGCCAATAAGAACTAGTCAACAAAAGTGGCTTGAAAGTTTCTAACCAATAAGGTATGGTCAAACAAAGTGGCAAAGACTTTATTGTGGACCATTGGATGAAAAGCTTGATTAATATATTTTTTATCATAACCATTGATCTGATCAATGGTGTGAGAACAATCCTAATTAAATCACTAAGTGATATCCACCTTAGATTACATCAAGGGCTAGGAGTTAAAGTTAAAACCAATGGATATGATTTAGTCAAATATAATGGCTTGACTAGTTACTAAGTAGCTAATTAAACCTAACTTAGTTAACCTAATTGCCAAATTAAGAAACTAAGTGGGCTAACCTAGTTATTAATTAGTTATAATCTAATTACTAATTAGATATCTTAATATCATCTAGAAGTCATGACAAAGCATGACATATGCAATGACCTAGTTAATTAATTAACTATGTAATTAGAATGTTAATTAAGTGTATTTAGGAAACCTAACCTAATTAACTAGCTATCTAATTAGCATGCAATTAAGCATTAAGTGAAGTCAAACTAAGTCCCTAACCCCCCTTGTGTCCCACGGCCAAGAGGCCAATTTCTACTAAGTTCCATAAGTTTCTAGGTCCATCTAAGTGACCATTACATGACCAAGTGTGACATAGGCCATGTGCTTTCAAGTGTGAACCCAATTGTGATATTTTACTATCAAAGTCTATCCTTTAATCTCTCCTACACTCACCTCACGGCTGCACCCTCCAAATTCACTCTCAATATTCACTTTTACACTCACCTAAAAAGCTTAGCTTATTTTTCTCTCAAAATTCCCAAGAACTCAAGAACACTTTCCTTTCTTTTTCTCTCTTGTGGTTTGGCCCCAACACCTAGAATCACTACCCATCTTCTATAATTTTTCCTCTTCATATTTTCTAAACCTAAACCACCTCCTAAACACTTTTCATTTAGAAGGTTTTGTGAAAATCCTACTCCTTTTACTTCAAAATCCAAGTTTTAGCCTACTTCCCTAAAGGTAAACTTATGATTCTTTGGTTTTAAATTAAGTTT
This sequence comes from Ormosia semicastrata, assembly GCA_029884595.1. Taxonomy (NCBI): domain Eukaryota; kingdom Viridiplantae; phylum Streptophyta; class Magnoliopsida; order Fabales; family Fabaceae; genus Ormosia; species Ormosia semicastrata. The sequence goes on along the minus strand of JAQQTO010000063.1, from coordinate 77,562,622 downwards.
ATAATTTTCTAAACCATGATTGTTCCATGGTTTATCATTATTAAGCTTTGTTTGTGATTTTACTAATTGTTTAAGAATTGTTAGGGATTTGTGTTGGTTCCCACGAAATCAAGGAGAAGGAAAGGAGCTTAAGGATCTTGTCTTCAAGAGGTAAGAGGGAGATTTAATCTCATCAACCCTATGTGGTGATGAGAAAATGGATTGTACGTGTGTGAAGAATCCATAAGGATTCATTTATGTGGTTGTTTAATGCTTTCCTATTTGTGATTGATTTTATTTGTGAGCATGTCTATAGCTTTAAAAATATATTGCATGTGTTTATAAATGTATGATTATTATTGTAAGATGTGAATAACATGTAAGGATTGCATGAGTGTTCCAAAGAACACCAAAAAGGCTCACGACTTCTCCAAGAAAAAGAGAACCAAAATGTTCTCAACCATTTTCTAAAACAATGATTAATGAATCTAGGTAAAATAATGCGTTTGGAAATGATTTAGAAGTTAGAAAATGATTTAATGATTAGTTGTGAAGGATAGGTTGATTTTGGCTAACATGCCATTTGATGTACATTTGATTTCCAAAATTATTTTCTAAGGTAGATTAAGTAGCCAATTAGAATTCTAAATTAGAAGAATTTGTTATAAGTAACAAATAAAGAGAACACTTGAAAACTACTAACATAGAGCTCACTCTTTGAGTTTTGAAGCGCGTTAGCAAGTTTCAAGGAATAAGTAATGGTTAAGGTTAAAATGAATAGTATTTAAGGAAAAATGTAGAAAATACCATTTAATAGATTTTCTAGGCAAAATGCTGCCAAAATTTACTAAAATTGGACAAATAAAAGAAAAGGTTCCATAATACATTTATAACGTATGAAAAATATTCTATGTAGTTTAAAAGTACTAGAAATAGCTTACACATATTTGAAATAATAATTTTTAAGCTATACGGTTAAGAAAATGATTTAAAAATCTTACACTATTTAGAAAATGATTTAAAAACATTACGCGATGTTCAAAAATGTCAAAATATATTTACGCGATTTAAGAACGTTTGCAAAAGTGACGCGATTGTGAAAATGTGATAAAATTTCTACGCGACTAAATGGAACAGTGAGTTTTACTATCGGGCCAAAGTGGTGGACCCGGACATGTTGGGAGATAGTACTGTCAAGTGGAGACATACTATATTTTAGAATATTGAGACTGAGGGTATTTTCGTAAATATGGTAATATATTGAGACTAAGGGTATTTTTGTGATTATAATTCTTAATCATGCATTGAGAGTTGTGTCAATTTGGTTGAAAATTGGCGATTGATTAACAAGATGAATTACACCGTGTTGTGGATGTGACACGCGTAGTGTGGTTCATTAATTGAACTTGGAGGCATTAGTATGCATAGAATTCCACATGCGGACAGTTGGTAGCTCCTCTGGGCCGTGGTAACGGGCAACACACTAATGTTCTCGACAATCACTATTCTTAATCAAGATCTTGTGGAGACTATTTGGTACAATGTATGTAGTGCACGATGTATTTGGATTGTGGACTACTACACGATGTTTTGGACTGTGGGCTATAGATGTTGACCTTTTTTATGTACCACAAGTGTATGGGTCGTGCAAGTAATAAAATGATGAGTTAAGTTCGTTCCCTCGAGGATTAGGATTAATATCTAAGCTAACTATTAACTATTAGTTTAAGAAATTCTATTCAAGGACATACAAATTAGGAGAAAAAGTGTGACTTGATTAAAAAACTAAAAAGCTTTAATAAGAGATTGAGATTCAAGGATTGGAGAATAGGGACTCCTTTTTCACTAACTATTCCACTTGATAATATGCAACCAAAGTGAGTATTATGTATAAATGAATTTGTTGGCATAAGAAACTCCACTAGTTAAAAGGCTATGTCTAGGTCAATTAACCCTATGTTATTTGCCTAGTTCACTATGTGTCCATGAAAACTAGAGCAAATTCCATTCATTAAGATTGATTCTTAACAATTGCCATGCATGACCAAAGGGTATATCTCTATCCCGTTAGCTAATTAAATCATTCATCCACTAGAATGAAATTAAACATGCATCAACCATATTCATGATCTAAAACCTAAATCCCTATGTCTAGTTCAATAGATTCTACCAAAACACAATAAATGTTGGCCACACATTCATGAGCATTAAGAGAAATATGGATGAACGAAACACATTATCATAAATAATTCATAAGGTTACATGACCATCAAGTTTACATAGAAAGATCCAAAGGAATCCTTAAAATAAACATAGCTAGCCATGGGACACGAAAATGCCACAGCCATTTCCATACCCATGCCCTAGAATGAGAGAGAGTAAAGAGAGGAGAGGGGAAACACTATAATGTTGTGCTTGGAAGGATGATCCTCCTTGAAGAATGGTGGATTCCACTTCTAGTCCCTTCACAGCTCTCCAAAAATACCAGCAAAATGAGCCCTAGTTGCGTTTTTCTCACGACCTAGAACTCCCTCCTCCTTTTAATCTGATAACATCATATTTATAGGTGCTGCTGACATCCACACGCCGCGGCGTGCAATTTTCCACGCCGAGGCATGATAGCCTCTGTTTTCTCAGAACACAGCAACCTGAGAGCTCCACGTCGAGGCGTGAATATATCCACGCCGCGGCATGGGAAACTGAAACGTCTCCTGACTCTCCTCTTCCCATGCTGGACCATATGCTACTCCAATTCATCCATTTTTTAGCCTATCCTATAATTTACAGTTCACCCTGTTAATTACGAGTGCAAAATCAACATAATCTAACAAAAGAATTGGAGATATATTCACAAAACAAAGAGGAAGACATCAATAAACATTTGCATGAAAATAAGGCTAAAGTCTTCTAATATTGCCTAAGAACAAGGACTGAGCAATCAATAAAACACTGATATAGGGCACAAATAACTACATTTTATGGAGTTATCACACCCCCAAACCTATATTTTTGCTAGTCCTCGAGCAAAACCAAGTATGAGCATATATGCATTGATAAAATCTGCCCATCATGCATTCAGCAGCTAACATGGATTCCAAAATCACTTTCATCCCTCCTAGTGCATAATGGTTGCATAATCCTCAAAGAATGCTCATGCCTCATAATTTACTCCACACACATGCAATCCTTATCATGTTAACAATCACAGCTTCCTTTCATTTAAATCACCTTTTCCATAAGCATGCAAGCCAACTTTTCAAATCAAATCATGTTCATCTAGATAAGTTTATGAGCATACACATGAATATGAATCAAAGAATCCACAAGATTGTAATTCAACTCTTTCTTCACTAATGTAAATTGCACACAACTGAGGATCAAAAGGGACTTTAATAGCTTGTAATGTAAGGCCAATGTGATGGGGTGAAGAATAAGGGAGAAAGGAAAGCATACAAACATTGAAGACATAACATAACATTTCAAGACTTGAGTCACAACAAGGGTACGCAAAATGACATAAACAACACTATCTAGAACCACTTATGCTCTTTCACAATTGCTTCCTTTCTTGCATTTTGTTTTGTTTTGTTTTGTTTTTTATGGTTTTGTTTTTTTTTTTTTGAATTTTCCTTTTTTCTTTTTTTTTTCTTTTTTTTTTTTACAAACAAAAGTAATTTATTGCATAGCAAATGGTTCCTTCAAGTCACTCTTGTATTGAACAACATAAACACCCTAGTCATTGGACTCAAATCAAGAAATAACATGTTATGTACTCAACAAACAACATTGATGGTAAGGTGAAAATGCAATGAAATTTCATATGCATTAGAATGGTTACATGGGTTGGGAGAAATGAAGGTGATGAAAGAAAATAGAAGGCCAAACATTTATAAAGCTTCAAAGGGGACCTAAGGATATGATTATGTAAAGGTAAGCTTTTTAGGCTCAATCGGTCCAAACAATAACTTAATCATTTCCTCAATCAAGCACAACTTAGGATTTTGCCTCAAAAGAGTTGCAAGACAATTTTCTTGGATAAAAGAGATCTCCACATGCATAGTTCATATACATTTTCTAGATTTGCATTCAAACCATTTCAAAGTTACACAAGCATACAAGTGGGATGTGCTCATACTAGATTGTTTCATCATGCATTAGAGATTGCATATGGATTCACATAAATAATGAGATCAAAACATATCCATACTCATCATTGGACAACCATCAATGCCCTAGCAATTGGCATAAACAATGCATTCCAAAAGAGTTTACTTTTCAACATGCATTAAGAACAAAACAATTATGTGCACCATCTAACTTCAAAATTAACCAAGCACTACCACCAGCAATAGTCAAAACATAAGAAGTACCAAATACAAACATCACAAAGCATGTTAGACACCCCCCCAAACCTAAGGGAAACAGTGTCCTCACTGCTCAAAATATATGAAAACAAACAACAAAATAAGACAGAAAAATACCCTGATTGCATCATAACTACACATCAACATCATCATCTGGGATGATCTCAGTATCACCACCGCTATCATGACCTTCAGCTACTGGATCCTGGGGCTGATGGGATGGTCCAGCACCATCGTAGGGAGAGGAAGTGGACCCTAGAAAGCTGTCCATGGGAAATCCCGAGCGCTCAGCCAGCCACCTCAGCATGGTAGTCATCTGAGTCAACCGAGCATCCACAGAAGCACGCCACTCATCGTTAGACGGAGGGGCCGCTCTGGCTTCTCTCTGCCCCCGCCTCTGTTGCTGTCCTGGGGCTAAAGGATGTTTCAGCTTCTGCAAGATGGTGTCATTAAGAGGCTGTTTGATATCAATAAGCTCTTCATGAGGGCCCCATTGTACCTGACATTTGCTGCACAGTTGGTGGATGAGGAATGGGAAAACGAGGCTTCTGGACTCATTTATTGATTTATGAATCTGCTCATGGATGATCCTAGCAATATCAATGGACCTGTGCTCAAGGATGGAATAGATCAGGATGGCACGATCCCTAGTCACCTCGGACATGTTGGCAGAAGGGATGATTTGGGCGCTGATGAAATGATACCACACGCGAGCCTCAAGAGTTAAATATGAGTAGGAGAAGTTCCTTGGCCGCTGATCTTGAGCACTGAGGACCCATTGCACAGGTTGTGCCTCTTGAATGCAGATACGGACAGTGATAACATCTGGGTCCAGGCCCTCCTCCGGCCCCATGCGGAGGAACTCTGAGTACTCACAAATCTCCTCAGGAGGAAGTAGGCCCAACGCTTGCCGAATATCCTCAATGGAGAAGGAGACTTGGCGGCCACGCACCTTGACTATAGAAGTCTGCCGGTCAGAGAATGCAGCATTCGCATAAAACTCGCGAACGATCAGAAGAACGGTAGACACTGGTGTTTTGCAAACCTCTTCCAATGGTAGTGGTCTATGGTCTACTGGATCTCTTGGTGGAGAGCCTGCTTGAAGCTGAACCCCCGCTCAGGAATTACTGGTTTAGTGACCAGTGCGGAGTACTTCACTACAGCCTCGGCTGAAATGAATTTCACCCTATCGAATCGGCAAGGCGGAGAGGGCTCCTTGCTGCGCCGGCTACTCTCACCCTTCTGTCGCTTATGAGTCATGGTGCAGGTAAAATAGGGTACCTAGTTTTGTAAAACAAAAACAAAGTGCCGAAGTTAGAACAACATATTGCCAAAGGGCCTAAAATATGTACAAAAATAGAAAAAACAATTAGGTTAAATACAAAACGTGGTGGCAATTGCATAAAACATGCAAATTAGAGCCAACAACAAAGCCACTAACACAAAAACAAAATGGGAACAGGCTAGCAGATGAAATCACGCCGTGGCATGAAAATTATTGCACCACGGAGCGCATGCACAGCGATGGCGCGTATGGCAGGGGCTTTACAGCCACTAATGGCACCCAAATTTTCACCCAAAAACAGCCCCCAAAACAGAGATTTATAGCATTGTCTCTCATTATCATCAATCCAAAACAGAGATTTAAAGCAAAAATCATACAAAAAGCAAATAACAAGGAAAAAAAAGAAAAAAAAGAAAAAAAATGAAAAGTGGAGAAAACGCAAAAATAAAAAGAGAAGAGGAAGAGGAAGAACTGAATGTTACCAAGAGGGGGAGTGTAGTGTGGATGGAAGAAAAATGTGCGATGAAATTAAAAGCCGAATGTGGGGGAGTGGGGGAAAAAGTGAGCAAATGGAAGAGAGAAAGGGGGAAATGGAGAGTAAAAAGAAAAAGAGGGCTCACGCCCCTTTTAGAGCAGGCTGGGTTCCTTAGTGAAACGCACGTTTCACGGCCCACTCTATTTTTTTTTTTTGTGTCTGGCACTATCGCGCCTAGGCGTGCATTTTTCCACGCCTAGGTGTGACGCCCTTTTTTTTCCCAAGGGAACGTCTCACTTTCAATTATAATGCGGAAATAAAATTTATGTGAGTTAAGACCCGATTCATTTTAATAATATATATATTTACTCGATTATAGTTGGGTAATTAAATTGGCGAGTATATTTTTTTTTCTTTTTGTTACATTAACGTTAACGATAATCAATATCCATGGTGACGAAACATACATGGGAAATTAACATTTCATTTATATATATATATATAATTATCAAACTGTTTAGTTACAAAGCCTAGCATATCAAAAAGCAAAACTATACCTGCCCCCAAAGGATTATACATACATATCCCTACGGTATCAGAATATACAGCCCACTATAGACAAAATATCAGGCCCCCAAAATAAAATACTGGTAGCCCTCAGTAGCTACAAGTAAAGTCAGTCCCTCAAGTGAGGAGGAATCGAGTCAAGATCCTCTTCAGGATCCTCTTCGGGGTCGTCCTTAGGAACTTCTTCGGGATCTTCCTCAGGATCTTCTTCGTCAGAGGAAATCACCATAGGAATCGCAGAGTCATGGGACGGGGCCCGAGCTGTGGAACGAAAAGAGTCTTCCCGCGGAGTGAAATAACGGTCACCCCACATCTCGCGTATCAGTAGTTGAAACTCCAAATGTAAACTAATACAGCAGGTGAAGACAGGCGGCTCGTAGCGTCTCCAGGCTAGAGATATCGACACATCCCCCGTATAGACGCAACGCTCAGAACCATAGTTGATGTACCAGCACTCTGGCCCTCCCCAAGAAAGTCAGGCCCACGTCTCCCAAAAATCTTTGCGTGCGTGGCTCCATATTCTTCTGCAGTCGCTCAGTCGAGATGAGGCCAAAAACCAGGGAAGTCGGGAGCTTCCATTTCCTTCCAGTTATCTTTTATGGAACACAATATACGGACAAAACAGAAATGGAGAGACAGAGAAGAGGTAAGACATCCTACCATCATTACCAATTATAGCATCGAGAAACCAAACGGCGCAAAGCACCCACATAACATTTATGACAGCAATAATGGTAATAAACATTCAATAGCAATTATGATCAACCAAACAGTTCCAGTCAGTCGTATACATATAGATATATCAGAAGTACAACAGTTCCAATTATAATAACAATGTATGCCAGATGATTCATGGACTCACTATGCACACGTGCCCTCAATAACCAAAATCCTACTCCATGGAGCTAGACACAAAACAGTCGGAGAGAATGATCAGGAGGTATGTCTGTATTCTTGGCTGCCCAGGCCCTCAAGTGCTAAAATTCTCAAATTATCATTGTGTACATCATAGCATTTTACAAGACATTCTACACAGATCTCGACATAGGACAGTGTCTCGGTCTGGATCGTCAGTGTGTTTGCATCGGTCTGCCCCATGGACAGAGAGCTACCAGCTGCCCATTGTGAGGTACCTGCACCCTGACGCCCCCAAGGTCAACAAGTAACCTACACTTGTCTATTCGCACCCGCACAAAGGTGTAAGTTCAACTCCTAGGCTATCGGCCTTAACCAAGTCCAACGGACAATCTCTTTCTTTTTGTTCAATGCATGACACAATCATACTCTTCATGACCAACTAGGTCCATCATGCTTCAAATGCATGTCATATCATTTATCAACAAGATCTGACCCCATTCACGGGTCCACAACAAGCCAATAGTACATTTTAAGGATATCCACAATTTCCATTCATAGTCATGATAGAAGTCAACCATTAAATTCATTATGTGCCTCACAAGCTCACCCATACTCATGTTCTTTCCTGTTTATGAATCCCTACTTAATCTTTAGTCATCCAATCATTTATGATTTATATGCTTTTATTAATCCAAGGGTTTTGAATCCAGGAAGATACATGGCCAGAATCACCAACAACGTCACAGATTTAATTGCTAGGTATTGGGTGATAAACCATAGTTGTGAATTCGATGGAGACAATGCATTTAGTGGAAAATTGAGGCTGCCATTCGACGAAAACTAACATGGCAGAAGGATGAAAGATGGGAGAACATTTTATAACAAGATTGGACAAAAACCAATTTCTGTCGGATGGAGGTTCTGTCGAATAGAGATCAAAACTGTCGAATTTTTCCAGAAGGTCAGCAGAAGTCCTATTTCGACGGATGTGGGTGTTGACGTTGGAGAAATCTCCCAAGTGTCGAACCGACGAAAAACACTATGGTCAGAACTCTAATTCGACGGATCTTGACATTCTACTCGACGAATATTAACTTTGGGAAGCTTTTGATAAATGGACAAAAGATCTACTCGACAGGTATGTCTCTCGATGGGTATTGGCATTCTAACTCGATGAATATGTCACTCGACGGATGTGGTCATTCAAATTCGACGGATTTTGCATTGGAGGAGTTTCTCTCCTAAGTGGTCAAGAGTTCATACTCGACGGATTTTGATATTGCACTAAATGACCAGGAATCAAATTCGACGGGCATGGCCAGGGGTTCATACTCGACGAATTTTAACTTTACTAAGTGATTAAGACATCAAATTCGACGGGTTTGGCCAGGAGTTCATACTCGACGGATTTTAACTTTACTAAGTGATCAAGACATTAAATTCGATGGGTTTGGCCTGGAGTTCATACTCGATGGATTTTAACATTTCATTAGATGATTAGGATATCATATTCGACGGGTTTGGCCAGGAGTTCATACTGTTACTAGTTTTCACATGAAATTTCCAAATTTCTAGGGCTCAACACCGTGACCATCCGAGAACCAATCGGAAGTCATTCTCTTCCATATTACACGTTCCAATACATCCAGATATATATCAAAACATATAAACAATCAAATAGCATATATATACATCGCCAATAGCATATAAACAAAGATGACTCTCAGTACCAATCACAAACAACATCCCTAAATGCTAAAAGAGGTTGAGGAGGAGTGTCTTCCTCTTACCTTGGAGAAGCACAAAGAAAGATGGCTCCCTTTTGGTTAGGATTTCGTTTTCAGCTTCCAGGAAATCCTTAAACATTTAAACTTGCTAGAATCAGAATCCTAATATTGAAATGGATACCCATTGTCATCAAAATGACAGTGAGTTACGAAAAAGAGAAGAGAGGGAGAAAAAGCTAAGAGCTTTACCTTAAAGCTCCAACCTTTAAGCTTCAAAGACGTAGGAGAATGAAGATGGAGGAAATGGCAGAACCTTGAAGCTGATTTCCTCAATGATGGTGGTTCTCCAAACACGAAATGGTGCTAAGATTATGACGGTTTGAAGAACAAAATGGAGGTGTGGGTGGATGGTGTTGCTGCTGTAGGGTGAAAGAGAAGAGAGAAAGATGAGTGAATAGTGAGCTGCGTACAGGGAGGAAGGGAAATGTGAGAAAAGAAAATGAATTAGACCCCTTAATTCAAACGTGCTGCACAAATTGGGAGGAGAGAGAAATGATAAAAATAATGGTTGGAGGAAGCTTCCTTGAGAAGCTTCGCGCGCTCCTCGATAAAGTACATAGTAAGCTTGTCTCTAAATTAAATACATCTGACAAATGATTAATTACACTGTGGAATTATTTTCTCAGTGAATAAAATTTACAATTGATGAAAATAATATTTTATTATTCATCAGATAATTTTATGATACCACAAATTTTATTTAACAGATAAAATCTTGAAAAATGCAAATCTCTCAAACTGTGCCCGACCTTGGGTTTAGTAAGATCCCCCGTTGACACGTTGACAGTTCAAAGTTTACCAGCCTCATGGAAAATATTCTATTTTCCCCGGCTCTGCTCAGTGTACACGTAAAACGAAAAATATATTAAAATATTCATCATTTCCAGAAAAATCCACAAAAATTCTTAAAAATCATAAATATTATAAAATGATCATTTATAATGAAATAAAGAATTTTCGGGATGTTACAACACTCCCCTTCTAAAAAGGAATTTCATCCTCGAAATTTGCATACCTTAGAATAATTGTGGGTGTTACTCCTTCATCTTGTCTTCCAGCTCCCAAGTTGCATCTCCTGTCACCTCGTTCCAGATCACTTTCACCAATGCGATCTCCTTGCCTTTTAATTACTTTATCTTCCTATCCTCGATTCTTACAGGAGACGTCTCATAAGTTAAGTTTTCTTTTAATTGTACTGCATCCGGTGCTATGACATGACTTGGGTCAGGGAGGTATTTTCGAAGTTGTGACACATGGAAAACATTATGAATGTTTGAAAGGAAAGGAGGTAAGGATATTTGGTACGCTACAGGACCTACATGACGAATGATTTGGTATGGCCCAAGGAATTTAGGAGTGAGTTTTCTAGATTTTAAAGCCCGGCCTACCCCAGTCGTAGGTGTGACTTTCAGGAATACATGCTCGCCTTCCTCAAACTCAAGAGGTTTTCTCCTTCGGTCTGCATAACTCTTTTACCGACTTTGAGCCGTTCTCATCTTTTCCTGAATTATCTTAACCTTCTCAGTTGTCTGCTGTATAATCTTTGGTCCAACAGTAAGGCGCTCGCCGTCTTGGTACCAACACAGAGGTGTTCGACATCGTCGTCTATACAGAGCCTCATAGGGTGCCATTCCTATGCTCGAATGATAACTGTTGTTGTAGGTGAATTCTATCAAAGGTAGAATGTCATCCCAACTTCTAGTTTGCTCTATGGTACAGGCTCTAAGCAAATCTTCCAAAGATTGGATCGTTCTTTCTGATTGACCGTCGGTCTGCGGATGATAAGCAGAACTCAGACGTAGCTTCGTCCCCAACGCTTCTTGCAAACTCTCTTAGAGATTTGAAGTAAATCTCGGATCTCTATCCGAAACAATACTCGTAGGCACACCGTGTAGCCTAACAATTTCTCCAATATAGATCTGAGTCAATCTCTCCAGATTGTATTTTATGTCGATCGGGAAAAAGTGTGCCGACTTCGTGAGTCGGTCCACAATTACCCAAATCGAATCATGACCTTTTCTTGTCCTTGGCAATCCGACTACAAAATTCATTGCAATACTGTCCCACTTCCATTCTGGAATAGACAATGGTTGCAGCAACCCTGCTGGCCTCTGATGTTCCACCTTAGCTTTTTGACAAACTAGACAAGTCGATACACGTCTAGTGACGTCACTCTTCATTCCATGCCACCAGAACAACTTCTTCAAGTCTTGGTACATCTTTGTTATGCCTGGATGCATACTCAGCTAGCTTGTATGAGCATGGTTAATGATGTATTCTCTAAGCTCTTTGTCACGGGGAATACAAACTCTTCCACGAAACCTCAGAATTCCATCCGTTCCTTCCGCAAACTCTATTTCATCTCCTTGCTCCACTTGCTCTCTCACTTGTTGTAAGAACTTGTCAATCCTCTGCTTTTCCTTTATGTCATCCAGTAGCTCACTTGTGATGGTAACCATATTTATACAAATCTTTCCAGGTTCTAACTCCACAAAAGACCACACATCTCTAAACTGCTCTAGCATATCCTTTTCCTTGATCATCAGGGCAGAGACACTGATCATCTTCCTACTTAGAGCATCTGCCACAACATTTGCCTTGCTAGGGTGATACAGAAGTTAGAAATCATAATCTTTCAGGAATTCTAACCACCTTCGCTGCCTCATGTTCAACTCCTTCTGATCATACAAATACTTCAGACTCTTGTGATCATTGAAAATATTGAACGTTGCTCCGTAGAGAAAATGCCTCCATATCTTCAGAGCAAAAACTACAGCTGCTAACTCCAAGTCGTGTGTCGGGTAATTCTTCTCATGCACTCGCAACTGCCTTGAAGCATAAGCCACAACTCTTCCATGCTGTATAAGTACAGATCCTAGCCCTTAGTATGAAGCGTCGCAGTACACTTCAAACTGTTCATTCGGATCGGGTAGCACTAACACCGGTGAGGTAGTCAGTCGATTCTTCAACTCTTGGAAACTTTGCTCACAGATTGTCGGTCCACTCAAAAGCTTGGTTTTCCTCGTGAGTTGTGTAAGTGGTCCAAGCAATCTTAGAGAATCCCTCAATGAACCTCCGGTAATATCCAGCTAAACCCACGAAGCTTCGAATTTTCATCACAGACGTTGGTCTTTCCCATTGCAGCACTGCCTCCACCTTCGATGGATCCACTGCAATCCTATCCTTCGAGATCACGTGACCCAGAAACTTAACTTCTTCTATCTAGAACTCACATTTTGACAGCTTGGCATACAATTCCTTCTCCTTCAGAATCTGAAGAACTACACTGAGGTGTTCAGCATGGTCCTCCTGATTTTGAGAGTATACCAGAATGTCATCAATGAAGACCATAACGAATCTGTCCAAGTAAGGACGAAAGATTCGGTTCATGTAGTCCATAAAGATAGCTGGTGCGTTCGTCACACCAAATGGCATCACTAGGTATTCGTAATGACCGTATCGGGTACGAAAAGTTGTCTTGGGTATATCCTCCGTCTTCACTCGTATCTGATGATACCCAAACCGCAGATCGATCTTTGAAAACACCGCTGCTCCCTTCAGTTGGTCCATTAAGTCATCAATTCTCGGGAGTGGATACTTGTTCTTAATCGTTACCTTGTTCAGCTGCCGATAGTCCACACATAATCTTGAGGTGCCATCCTTCTTGCGAACTAACAGCACTGGTGCTCCCCATGGTGACACACTTGGCCTGACAAATTGCTTTTCCAAAAGCTCTTCTAGCTGTTTCTTGAGCTCAGCTAACTCTGTCGGTGCCATCCTATACGGTGCTATAGACACGGGACCAGCTCCCGGTACTAGGTCGATAGCAAACTCTATCTCTCGAGCTGGTGGTAAACCAGGTACATCATCAGGAAAGACTTCGAGAAACTCATTCACCACTGGAATTGTGTTCACATCAACCTCGTTCTCGACTTTCAAAGAAGACAGTAGCATGTATCCGTGAGCTCCTTCTTTCAAGAGATCTTGAACTCAGTTGGCCGTCAAAAATCTAGAATCCTCCATTATGGGAAAAACTATGGTCTTTCTGGAACAGTCTAACAGAACATGGTTGGAAGACAACCAGTCCATCCTTAAGATAATATATAGTTGGGAAAAGGGTAAACAGATCAGATCGACCGAAAAGGTTTGACCTTCAACAACCAATGGACAATTTAGACAGACTTTGGTAGTAACTACCGGTTTATCAGTGGGGGTAGAAACAGTTAAGTCAAAAGGTAATGACGACACAGATAGACCCAGTCTTTGCAGATAGTCATATGATATAAAAGAATGGGTTGCCCCAGAGTCATACAGCACAGTTAAAAGATTACCTTCTATGGTACCTTCCCCCTGTATCAAATCTTCGGATTCGGAAGCCTCAGCTCCGCTCATAGTGTAGACTCGCCCTTCAGCCTGGGGTTTCTTGGCTCTTGCAGCATTCACTGAAGGTTCGACCTTCGTTTGATTGCAGTCTCGGGACACGTGACCAAGTTTACCATATTTGAAGCAGATGAATCCCTTCATGGTACAGTCCCTTGTGAGATGGTCTTTCCCACACTTCAGACATTTGGAAGGATACGCCGTGTTCTGGCCAGTCCGGTTCCCAATAGAACCTCCACCAGAACTTCCACCCATGGCTTGTTGCCGATTCCCCGTGGGTCGGGAGTACTGCTTCTTCTGGAAACGGTTAGCACTGTTACTGCCGCCTCTCTGGAATCTCGTAGGCCCAAAGTTTCTGCTCCTCATGTCTCTAGATTGCTCCAGAGCCTCTACATCACAGCAAGTATCCAGTAGTCGTGAGAATTCATTGATCCTCAAGGTGATCACAGCCTTCTTCACTTCATACCTCAGTCCTTCCGTAAATCTTCGGCATTTCCATGCTTCATCTGGTTGGTTCTGAAAGTACGTCAAAAACTGTGATAAGTTTTTAAATTTCGCTGCGTACTCGCCAACAGTCATATTTCCTTGTAGCAGGTTGAGGAATTCTGACTCCTTCGCATGCCTTACACTTGTAGGAAAATACTTATCCAAGAACTGTTCCTTGAATAAGCCCCAAGTAATCTCTCGGTTCGCAGCTTCCAGCATTTGCTGCACTCCATTCCACCAATTTTCAGCATTGCCTACCAGCATAAATGTAGCATAGTTCACCTTCTTGTCCTCGGCGCAACTTATTCCTCAAAAGACTTTCTCCAATTCCTTGATCCATAGACTAGCCTTGTCCGGATCAAATTCTCCTTTGAATTGAGGAGGGTTATGGCGTCGAAACTCTGCTAAATTCTGAGCATCAACAGTGGCCTCTAGCTATTGAGCAGCTCGCTCTTGTTGTTGTGCAACTCTCTCTTGCTGCTGGGCAGCTTGCTCGGTTTGCTGTGCGACGGCCTCAGCTATCCTCTGCATCGCTGTAATAGCTGCTGCCATATCTTCCCCTCGTGCCATCTTACTTTCTTAGATCAGATTAACTGAAAACATAGAAAAGTCAGTTGCATTCACTAGGAGCACCAAACAATACACCCTTACGTATACTACTCAGAGAACACACAGCACAAACAAGACAGATTCAAACACAAGACCCAAAGAAACATAAACCGGGGCTCTGATACCAACTTAGTGTGACGCCCCTTTTTTTTGCAAGGGAACGTCTCACTTTCAATTACAATGCGGAAATAAAATTTATGTGAGTTAAGACCCAATTCATTTTAATAATATATATATTTACTCGATTATAGTTGGGTAATTAAATTGGCGAGTATATTTTTTTTTCTTTTTGTTACATTAACGTTAACGATAATCAATATCCATAGTGACGAAACATACATGGGAAATTAACATTTCATTTATATATATATATATATAATTATCAAACTGTTTAGTTACAAAGCCTGGCATATCAAAAAGTAAAACTATACCGCCCCAAAGGATTATACATACATATCCCTACGGTATCGAATATACAAATTTCACTATAGACAAAACATCAGGCCCCCAAAATAAAATACTGGTAGCCCTCAGTAGCTACAAGTAAAGTCAGTCCCTTAAGTGAGGAGGAATCGAGTCAAGATCCTCTTCGGGGTCGTCCTCAGGAACTTCTTCGGGATCTTCCTCAGGATCTTCTTCGTCAGAGGAAATCACCATAGGAATCGCAGAGTCACGGGATGGGGCCCGAGCTGTGGAACGAAAAGAGTCTTCCCGCGAAGTGAAATAACGGTCACCCCACATCTCGCGTATCGGTAGTTGAAACTCCAAACGTAAACTAATACAGCAGGTGAAGACAGGCGGCTCGTAGCGTCTCCAGGCTAGAGATATCGACACATCCCCCGTATAGACGCAACGCTCAGAACCATAGTTGATGTACCAGCACTCTGGCCCCCCCAAGAAAGTCAGGTGCACGTCTCCCAAAATCTTTGCGTGCGTGGCTCCATATTCTTCTGCAGTCGCTCAGTCGAGATGAGGCCAAAAACCATGGAAGTCGGGAGCTTCCAGTTCCTTGCAGTTATCTTCTATGGAACACAGTATACGGACAAAACAGAAATGGAGAGACAGAGAAGAGGTAAGACATCCTACCATCATTACCAATTATAGCATCGAGAAACCAAACGGCGCAAAGCACCCACATAGCATTTATGACAGCAATAATGGTAATAAACATTTAATAGCAATTATGATCAACCAAACAGTTCCAGGAAGTCGTATACATATAGATATATCAGAAGTACAACAGTTCCAATTATAATAACAATGTATGCCAGATGATTCATGGACTCACTATGCACACGTGCCCTCAATAACCAAAATCCTACTCCATGGAGCTAGACACAAAACAGTCGGAGAGAACGATCGGGAGGTATGTATGTATTCTTGGCTGCCCGTGCCCTCAAGTGCTAAAATTCTCAAATTATCATTGTGTACATCATGGCATTTTACAAGACATTCTACACGATCTCGACATAGGACAGCGTCTCGGTCCGTTGTCGGTGTGTTTGCATCGGTCATCGCCCCACGGACGAGAGAGCTACCAGCTGCCCATTGTGAGGTACCTGCACCCTGACGCCCCCAAGGTCAACAAGTAACCTACACTTATCTATTCGCACCCACACAAAGGTGTAAGTTCAACTCCTAGGCTACCGGCCTTAACCAAGTTCAACGGACAATCTCTTTCTTTTTGTTCAATGCATGACACAATCATACTCTTCATGACTAACTAGGTCCATCATGCTTCAAATGCATGTCATATCATTTATCAACAAGATCTGACCCCATTCACGGGTCCACAACAAGCCAATAGTACATTTTAAGGATATCCACAATTTCCATTCATAGTCATGATAGAAGTCAACCATTAAATTCATTATGTGCCTCACAAGCTCACCCATACTCATGTTCTTCCCTGTTTATGAATCCCTGCTTAATCTCTAGTCATCCAATCATTTATGATTTATATGCTTTTATTAATCCAAGGGTTTTGAATCCAGGAAGATACATGGCCAGAATCACCAACAACGTCACAGATTTAATTGCTAGGTATTGGGTGATAAACCATAGTTGTGAATTCGACGGAGATAATGCATTTAGTGGAAAATTGAGGCTGCCATTCGACGAAAACTAACATGGCAGAAGGATGAAAGATGGGAGAACATTTTATAACAAGATTGGACAAAAACCAATTTCTGTCGGATGGAAGTTCTGTCGAACAGAGATCAAAACTGTCAAAGTTTTCCAGAAGGTCAGCAGAAGTCCTATTTCGACGGATGTAGGTGTTGACGTTGGAGAAATCTCCCAAGTGTCGAACCGACGAAAAACACTATGGTCAGAACTCTAATTCGACGAATCTTGACATTCTACTCGACGAATATTAACTTTGGGAAGCTTCTGATAAATGGACAGAAGATCTACTCGATAGGTATGTCTCTCGATGGGTATTGGCATTCTAACTCGACGAATATGTCACTCGACGGATGTGGTCATTCAAATTCGACGGATTTTGCATTGGAGGAGTTTCTCTCCTAAGTGGTCAAGAGTTCATACTCGACGGATTTTGATATTGCAGTAAATGACCAGGAATCAAATTCGACGGGCATGGCCAGGGGTTCATACTCGACGGATTTTAACTTTACTAAGTGATCAAGACATCAAATTCGACGGGTTTGGCCAGGAGTTCATACTCGATGGATTTTAACTTTACTAAGTGATCAAGACATTAAATTCGACAGGTTTGGCCAGGAGTTCATACTCGATAGATTTTAACATTTCATTAGATGATTAGGATATCATATTCGACGGGTTTGGCCAGGAGTTCATACTGTTACTAGTTTTCACATGAAATTTCTAAATTTCTGGGCTCAACACCGTGACCATCCGAGAACTAATTGGAAGTCATTCTCTTCCATATTACACGTTCCAATACATCGAGATATTATCAAAACATACAAATAATCAAATAGCATATATATAAATCGCCAACAACATGTAAACAAAGATGACTCTCAGTACTAATCACAAACAACGTCCCTAAATGCTAAAAGAGGTTGAGGAGGAGTGTCTTCCTCTTACCTTGGAGAAGCACAAAGAAAGGTGGCTCCTTTTTGGTCAGGATTTCGTTTTCAGCTTCCAGGAAATCCTTAAACATTTAAACTTGCTAAAATCAGAATCCTAATATTGAAATGGATACCCATTGTCATCAAAATGACAGTGGGTTACGAAAAAGAGAAGAGAGGAAGAAAAAGCTAAGAGCTTTACCTTAAAGCTCCAACCTTTAAGCTTCAAAGACGTAGGAGAATGAAGATGGAGGAAATGGCAGAACCTTGAAGCTGATTTCCTCAATGATGGTGGTTCTCCAAACACGAAATGGTGCTAAGATTGTGACGGTTTGAAGAACAAAATGGAGGTGTGGGTAGATGGTGTTGCTACTGTAGGGTGAAAGAGAAGAGAGAAAGATGAGTGAATAGTGAGCTGCGTACAGGGAGGAGGGGAAATGTGAGAAAAGAAAATGAATTAGACCCCCTTAATTCAAACGTGCTGCACAAATTGGGAGGAGAGAGAAATGATAAAAATAATGGTTGGAGGAAGCTTCCTTGAGAAGCTTCGCGCGCTCCTCGATAAAGTACATAGTAAGCTTGTCTCCAAATTAAATACATCTGACAGATGATTAATTACACTGTGCAATTATTTTCTCAGTGAATAAAATTTACAATTGATGAAAATAATATTTTATTATTCATCAGATAATTTTATGATACCGTAAGTTTTATTTAACAGATAAAATATTAAAAAATGCAAATCTCTCAAACTGTGCCCGGCCTCGGGTTTAGTAAGATCCCCCGTTGACACGTTGATAGTTCAAAGTTTACCAACCTCAGGGAAAATATTCTATTTTCCCCGGCTCCGCTCAGTGTACACGCAAAATGAAGAATATATTAAAATATTCATCATTTCCAGAAAAATCCACAAAAATTCCTAAAAATCATAAATATTATAAAATGATCGTTTATAATGAAATAAAGAATTTTCGGGATGTTACACTAGGCGCGCCGCTCGCGGCCTCATAATACTGATCATCTAGAGACAGTTGCGCCGCGGCGTGCATTTTGTAACGCTGAGGCGTGTGACACCAGACTGCCAAATTATGCAGTAAACCTGATTCATCTACTGTAATTACTTTCCAGAGGTCTCCACCACCTGTAAAATTAGTCCAAGTAGCACAACTGCTGAGAGCATGATCAAAATAGCATGAAACCTTAAAATTAAAGGCATTAGTTGTGTTGGACTCAAAATCAAAGAGGTAAGAATAGGGGTGGTTCCCTCTCAAAAAAGGTAAGGGCCTTTTTTATAGTCTAGGCAGGACTTTTTCTGCAACTATTCTGGGGCAGCCAATGTGAAGGAGGTTTTCTCCCTATCGATTTCTCCTCCTAGGTAGGGCTTCAAGCGCTAGCCATTGACTTTAAAGGTTGACTTTCCCTCAAGATCTGCGACTTCAACAGCTCCATAGGGAAACACCTTTTCCACTTGAAATGGACCTGACCACCTTGATTTTAGCTTTCCTGGAAAGAGTTTG
This sequence comes from Ormosia semicastrata, assembly GCA_029884595.1. Taxonomy (NCBI): domain Eukaryota; kingdom Viridiplantae; phylum Streptophyta; class Magnoliopsida; order Fabales; family Fabaceae; genus Ormosia; species Ormosia semicastrata. Next base: position 77,543,259 of record JAQQTO010000063.1, on the reverse strand, counting down.
AGCCTGGAATTGCAAAGGAGGACTTTTTGGCCTTGCTCAAATCTTTTATGCATAATCTTCTTGTCATGCTAACTCTTCACCTTTGCCTTGTACAGTTTTTCATTTTCATAGGCTTGAAGCCTAAATTCATCAAGTTCATTGAGCTATAATAATCTCTTTTCACCAGCAGCTTGCAAATCAAAATTTAGCTGCTTTATGGCCCAATAAGCATGATGCTCCAACTCAACGGGCAGATGGCAAGCCTTCCCAAATTCAAGCTTGTATGGAGACATACTAATAGGGTTTTTATAAGCTGTCCTGTATGCCCATAGTGCATCATCAAGTCTTCTTGACCAATCCTTACGAGATGGATATACTGTCTTCTCAAGTATTCGTTTAACTTCACGATTGGACACCTCTGCTTGCCCACTTGTCTGTGGATGGTACGCGGTGGCAATCGGATGAGTTACCCCATACTTGGCCAGGAGAGCATCAAAGTACTTATTGCAAAAATGTGACCCTCCGTCACTAATAATGGCCCTAGGAGTGCCAAAGTGGGTGAAGACTTGTTTCTTCATGAAGTTTATCACTACCTTAGAGTTATTGGTAGGAAATGCACATGCTTCCACCCACTTGGACACATAGCCCACTGCCACAAGAATGTACAGATTCCCATAGGAGGGGATAAAGGGGCCCATGAAGTTGATGCCCCACACATCAAAAATCTCAACCTCAAGAATGGAATTGAGGGGCATCTCATTTCTCCTTGAGATGTTTCCTACTTTTTGGCATCTATCACATTTGCTGACATGAAAGTATGCATCCTTGAAGAGAGATGGCCAATAAAATCCAGATTGTAGCACCTTGGCTGCTGTCCTCTCCCCACTATAGTGTCCACCATATGGAGAAGAATGGCATTGGTTCAGAATTTGTTCAACTTCCTTCATAGGCACGTATCTCCTCAACATGTGGTCAGGGCACTGTTTAAACAAGACTGGTTCATCCCAGAGATAGTGCCTGACATTGTGCAAGAACTTCTTCTTTTGATGAAAGGTAAGATCCTGAGGCAACACACCACCCACTATGTGATTCACAATGTCAGCGTACCATGGGTATAGACAAGTTGCCATAACAAAGAGTTTCTCATCGGGGAATGCCTCATTAATTGTGATTAGTTCAACTTGATATTCCTTATTTTTCAATCTAGATAGGTGATCTGCAACTTGATTCTCCACCTCTTTCTTATCCCAAATCTCTAAATCAAATTCTTGCAACAACAAGACCCAACGAATCAACCATGGTTTTGCATCCTTTTTGCTCACCAGATATTTAATTGCGGAGTGATCCGTGTAGACTATTACCTTAGTGCCCACCAAGTATGCCCGAAACTTATCAAATGCGAAGACAACTGCTAGAAGTTCCTTTTCTGTTGTTGTGTAGTTTAGTTGTGCATCATTGAGTGTTTTGCTTGCATAGTATATGGAGCAAAACACCTTATCCTTCCTTTGCCCCAAAACTGCACCAACAACATAATCATTGGCATCGCACATTAATTCAAAAGGCAATTCCCAATCCAGAATGATTATCACCGGGGCTGACACTAGTCTCCTTTTAGCTCCACAAATGCACCCAGGCATGATTCATCACAGTTGAACTGGATGTCCTTCTTCAATAAGTTGCAAAGGGGCTTAGAAATCTTGGAGAAGTCTTTTATGAATCTCTGGTAAAAACCGACATGACCAAGAAAGCTACGAATTCCTTTTACTGCATTTAGTGGAGGAAGTTTGTCAATCACCTCAATCTTTGCCTTGTCTACCTCCAACCCTTTGATAGAAACCTTATGACCAAGAACAATGCCTTCTTGAACCATGAAGTGACATTTCTCCTAGTTTAGGACTAGGTTGGTCTCTTCACATCTTTTCAACATAGAAGAAAGAATCTGCAGGCAGATATGGTAAGAATCTCCAAACACCAAAAAATCATCTATAAAGATTTCCAGGCCGTGCTCAATCATGTCCACAAAGATAGCCATCATGCAATGCTGAAAAGTTACTGGTGCATTACATAACCCAAATGGCATTCTCCGGAAAGCAAACGTACCATAGGGACATGTGAATGTTGTCTTTTCTTGATCTTCAGGTGCTATGGCAATTTGATTGTATCCAGAGTAACCATCAAGGAAGCAGTAATAAGCCTTTCCAGCCAATCTATCCAGTATCTGGTCAATGAAAGAGAGTGGAAAATGATCCTTCCAGGTAGCTTTATTCAATTTCTAGTAATCCATGCATATCCTCCATCCAGTGACCTTGTGAGAAGGGATGAGCTCATTATTTTCATTGGTAACCACCATCATACCTCCTTTCTTTGGAACACATTGGACTGGAGAAACCCACGGGCTATCAGAAATAGGATAGGCTATGCCAGCATCAAGCAATTTAATTATCTCTTTCCTCACCACTTCCTTCATTATTGGATTCAGTCGCCTTTGGTGCTCCACAACTCCATTCAGATTATCCTCCAACAGAATCTTGTGCATACAAATGGAGGGGCTAATGCCATGAATATCAGCAATAGTCCATCCAATGACATGTTTGTACTTTCAGAGCACACGAAGAAGTTTCTCCTCTTGCTCATCAGTGAGTGATGAAGATATGATTACTGGCAAGGTAGACATTACTCCCAAGTAAGCATATTGTAAGTGATTCGGCAAAGGCCTTAACTCAAGCTTTAGGGGTTCCTCAATAGAAGGCTTAGGCAACTCCTTAGATGCTTGGAACTCCAAAGGCTCAAACTTGGATGACCTGAAATACTTAGGAAAAGCATCAAATCGTTTAACAAAATCAAGCACAACATCCCTAGTATCATCTTCCTGGTCAGTTAAAGTAATCAATGCGAATGTAAGAGGGTCATTAGGAAAGTTAGCATGAAATGCATCAACAATGATATTATCAAGCATGCCTATATATGAACACTATTCAGGATCATGAGGAAATTTAATTATCTTAAAAATGTTAAAAGTTACCTCCTGATCCTGAACTCTCATAGTCAATTCACCTTTTTGGACGTCAATGAGTGTTCTTCCTGTGGCCAGAAATGGTCTGCCAAGGATTAAAGGCACGTTTCTATCTTTCTCCATATCCAGAATTATGAAGTCTGCAGGGAATATAAACTTGTCCACCTTGAGCAAGACATCTTCAACAATTCCCTTTGGGTAAGAGTAGGTGCGATCCGCTAGTTGGAGGGTAACTGATATAGGCTTACATTCCCACAAACCTAGCTTCTGGAATATGGATAAGGGCATGAGATTAATACTTGCCCCCAAGTCACACAAGGCATGCCCACAGAATCTTTCTTCAATTGCACATGGAATTGTGAAGCTTCCAAGATCTTTCAATTTTGGCAGAAGCTTCTGCTGCAAAACTGCACTGCACTCTTCTAACAATGCCACTGTCTCAAACTCACCCAATTTTCACTTTTTTGATAATATATCCTTCATGAACTTCACGTAACTAGGCATTTGTTCTAATGCCTCTACAAATGGAATGTTTATCTGAAGCTTTTTAAAGACTTCCAAAAATTTCTTGAACTGTGCATCCATTTTATACTTGGCAAAGCGATTAGGAAACGGCAAGGCAGGAGAAGTGTTTTCTTCTTTATTTTTGATTTCATCCTTATTTGGCTCTTCAGTGCTCTTGGCAACTACCTTACTCCCTTGGTCTTCCTTGTACACTAATAACTCCTTAGAATGTAGTTATTTGTGCCCTATCTTTGTGCTATAATGAATGATAAGTCCTTGTTTAAATGCATATTTAGAGAGTTTTGTGCTTATATTTGTCATATTCTGATTCTAAGCCTTTCTGATGTGTTAATGTGCAAAACTGTGTTTAATTATCATTTATTAAGTAGATTTATATATGCTACTGATTTGGTGCTTTCTCTATGTTAGGAAGGGCTCCAAACAAGGTCAAATATGGAGCAATTAAGCTTAAAGAGGAAGAGGAAGCCAAATTGGCAATTCAGTGGTCAACGCCGCAGCGCAAGGTGTTGCACGCCGCGACTCTAAGAGGATTTTCAGCATGCCATACTTGGACCCGAGGTAAGAGCGCCGTGACCCAGATGAAGTGGGAACCGCGGCGTAGGTAAACTGACTTATTGGGCGCCGCAGTGCACGTATATGGGGGCCGCAGCGCTGAGGCGGCCAGCTGAGCTTATAAATAGATTTTACTTATTTTTCTCTGTGTTCTGGCCATTTTTTGGGCTATTTCCATTTTCTCCCTTTGTAGTTTAGTTAGTTTAGGTTAGTTTTAGGTTAGATAGTTTGGCTAGATCTTCATTTTTGGTGGATTGGAGGCAATGATCAAAGGAATGAAGGAGGATACAAGCTTCAGAGACAAATCAATGAGCTTCCTTTTCTCTTTTCCCTTTCTCTTTTCTCTTACTTATCTGTTGTATAGCTAAGCTTTGTTTAGGAATATTTTTGATCATTTTATATATATTAATGATGTGTTCTTCTCTGAGTTTGTGTGGATGTTTGATTACTGTTCAATCATAATCTATGCTTAATGCTTGTGGTTGGCTGATCACTAATTGCATGATCCTAATATTGGCAAATGAATTAGACATAGGGATTTGTTGATATGGATATGGTATGATTGATGCATGTTCGGCGAGTTCAATTGGCTTGGATGAGTTGATTTGTTAATAGGATAGAAATATACCTATTAGCCATGTATAATGTGTGATTGAGAATAGATCGTTCATGAGTGGAAGTTGAGCTGGCTCTCAAGGAAACTTAGTGAGTTAGGCAATTGAAACCAAGTTTGATTGACCTAGACATAGGCTTTTGACTAATGAAGATTCTCAAGCTAACCTAATCAATGCATTTGTGTTTATGAGGGGGATTGCATGTTGTTGGTAGATATAGGGGGTGAAGGAGGATTTCCTGAAACCTAACCACTTTTATGTTTATTGCTTTTGTAGATTAGATTTAGTTTAGTTTATTACTTTTCTTATTTTTATGTCCTTGACTAGAAATGATTAAGCTATTGGTTGGTACTTAGCATTATAATCGAATATCCTCGTGGGAATGAACTTTTACTCTGTATTTGTATTACTTGAGCGATCTGTGCACTTGCGGTAGCAATCATACACAATCTCTTCTTCTTGTGTCACCTCAATATCATCAACAAGCAGTTTGGTCTTGGGATTCCCTTCTATGTTCTTCCCACTTCTTAGGGAAATAACTTTGCAATCTTTTGGGTCACATTTTGGATTACTGAAGGTGTCACTTGGAAATGACACAGGAGGTCGATTGTTGATAGCATTCACCAATTACCCCATCTGTGTTTCCAATGCTCTCATTGATGCTGTTTGGCTTTGAATCATTGCATCATTTCTAGCCAAATGAGCATAAGTTTTAGACATATAAGAATCAAATTTAACCATAAATTGCATGAACATGTCCTCAAGTGATGGTTTCTTCTCTTGTGGTGGTGGTCTTGCTTGTGAAGAGAAACCGAGATGATATTGTGGTCTCTTATTTCCAGCTGATGAAGAGGTTGCTCCTTGGTTATCTTTCCATGAAAGTTTGGGTGATTCCTCCACCTAGGATTATACTATTGAGAATAGGGGTTATTCTGAGAAGGACGGTAGTTTCCCACATATTGAGCACTCTCCATATTAGATGGGCATCTATCCGTTGCATGGTTGTCTCCACATCGGTCACACAACACGAATGGGCTTTGATGAGAGCCTACACCCAAACTGTCCAACTTGTTAGCAATTGCAGCCGCTTGAGCAGAAAGTGACGTAATTGCATCTACATTATGTACTCCAGCCACCCTTTTTGGGGTATTTCTTACAGATGGCCATTGATAGCTATTGGCAGCCAATTCCTCCAACAATTGGTAGGCCTCATCAAATGATTTGCTAAGCAAGGAACCACCAGAAGCTGCATCCACAATTGGACGATGGTGAGGTAGCAAACCTTTATGAAATGAATAGATTTGGTGCTATGGTGGTATCTCATGGTGAGGACACCTTCTTAGAAGATCCTTGTACCTCTCCCAGGCTTCATACAAGGATTCAGATTTAGATTGTGTAAATGTGGTGATATCATTCACCATCTCCGCAATCTTGGCAGGTAGGAAGTATTTATTCAGAAACTTGCCACATACATCATTCCAAGTGCTTATAGACCCTGCTGGCAAAGATTGCAACCAGCTCTTGGCTCTATCTCTAAGAGAGAAAGGAAAGAGCCTTAAACGGATGGCGTCTTCAGAAACACCATTATGCTTGAAGGTGTCACAAATCTCCAAGAAATTTGATAAATGAGCATTTGAGTCTTCACTTGGAAACCCACCAAATTGCACTGATATTTGTATCATCTGTATGATGGCAGGCTTGATTTCAAAATTATTGGCTCGGATGGGAGGCCTTGTGATACTCGATTGAAGATTACCCATCTGAGGAGTAGCAAACTCCCTCAAAGGCCTTGTGTGATCATTGTGATCTCCTATTGTAAGTGCACCTAAAACAGACAAAGACTAAAACTTGAATTAAAATGAAATAAAAGAAAACCTTGAACTAGAACTAATCAAACTTGTTGTCAATATTAGCAAAGTAGAAATTAACCGTAATCCCCGACAACAACGCCAAAAACTTGTTGACTTTTTTTATGTACCGCAAGTGTACAGGTCGTGCAAGTAATAAAATGATGAGTTAAGTTCGTTCCCTCGAGGATTAGGATTAATATCTAAGCTAACTATTAACTATTAGTTTAAGAAATTCTATTCAAGGACATACAAATTGGGAGAAAAAGTGTGACTTGATTAAAAAACTAAAAAGCTTTAATAAAAGATTGAGATTCAAGGATTGGAGAATAGGGACTCCTTTTTCACTAACTATTCCACTTGATAATATGCAACCAAGGTGAGTATTACGTATAAATGAATTTGTTGGCATAAGAAACTCTACTAGTTAAAAGGCTATGTCTAGGTCAATTAACCCTATGTTATTTGCCTAGTTCACTATGTGTCCATGAAAACTATAGCAAATTCCATTCATTAAGATTGATTCTTAACAATTGCCATGCATGACCAAAGGGTATATCTCTATCCCGTTAGCTAATTAAATCACTCATCCACTAGAATGAAATTAAACATGCATCAACCATATTCATGATCTAAAACCTAAATCCCTATGTCTAGTTCAATAGATTCTACCAAAACACAATAAATGTTGGCCACACATTCATGAGCATTAAGAGATATATGGATGAACGAAACACATTATCATAAACAATTCACAAGGTTACATAACCATCAAGTTTACATAGAAAGATCTAAAGGAATCCTTAAAATAAACTTAGCTAGCCATGGGACACGAAAATGCCACGGCCATTTCCATGCCCATGCCCTAGAATGAGAGAGAGTAAAGAGAGAAAAGGGGAAACACTATAATGTTGTGCTAGGAAGGATGATCCTCCTTGAAGAATGGTGGATTCCACTTCTAGTCCCTTCACAGCTCTCCAAAAATACCAGTAAAATGAGCCCTAATTGTGTTTTTCTCACGACCTAGAACTCTCTCCTCCTTTTAATCTGATAACGTCGTATTTATAGGTGTTGCTGACATCCACGCGCCATGGCGTGCAATTTTCCACGCCGAGGCGTGATAGCCTCTGTCTTCTCAGAACACAGCAACCTAAGAGCTCCATGCCGAGGCGTGAATATATCCACGCCACGGCGTGGGAAACTGAAACGTCTCCTGACTCTCCTCTTCCCATATTGGACCATATGCTACTCCAATTCATCCATTTTTTAGCCTATCCTACAATTTACAGTTCACCTGGTTAATTACAAATGTAAAATCAACATAATCTAACAAAAGAATTGGAGATATATTCACAAAACAAAGAGGAAGACATCAACAAACATTTGCATGAAAATAAGGCTAAAGTCTTCCAATATTGCCTAAGAATAAGGACTGAACAATCAATAAAACACTGATATAGGGCACAAATAACTACATTTTATGGAGTTATCAATATACACGATGTTGGACAGTGTAACAGTTTGGTGGGGCAACCTGAGGTACTAATAGTTCTTTTCAGATCATTCTCTCTAATGTCTGTGTTTAGCTCCATGGAGTAGGAACGAGTCGGTGTGCATTAGTATCTATGATTTGCATTTTAAATGTTTACTATAACCTGTGATAGCATGAATGATGTGTTAATTTGAGGTACTTTATATGATGTGATGGTATACATTATTGTGATATTTGCTTGTATTGTCATTTTCTCTATTGCCATGCGGGTAATGATGTAGATTGTCTCACCTCGTTATATGTATTTTTCTGCATTATTATTATATTCTATAAAGAATTTGAGGAAGAGGAAGAAGAACAGCCTCTCAATATTCAGTATCTGGAAGAGCGCCAGCCGAGTGAGCAGTACGAGGATGGCTAGCCATTAGATCACCCTACCATCTAGATGTTGGTGTATGCCCTAGAAGCCAGTACATTTTCTGTATTTACATACATTCTATTATGTTATTTTTATATATGAGGCATTTCATTTATTGTGTTCTTTTTGATAAACATAATAAAGTCCTTAGAATAGTAAGTTTGATGCCATAGGACATCAAGTGGATGACTTGATCGTGAGATCCTTTTGGTTACAACACTATTCTTAAATGTCCCTAGTCAAGTATTATTGTTAATTAGGACAACAATAATACATTGAGACTAGTATGTGCATAGACTGGTGACCATATCTCACGGGTCATGGATATGAGATATCAAGTCTTCACATGAGTACATATTAGAGTAATGATGTACTGAACTGACCCACCATGAGAACGCTACATGGATCGTTACGTGAGTGTCATAAGCGATTCTCATAGTGACAATGGTGTTTGTGGTCCTTTGACTTGAAATCACTACAATTCCTACATAAGGAGTTGTGTGTTTTAATGCCATCAAACGTCATCTGTAACAAGGTGATTATAAAGTTGGTTATTGGACATACCACAAATCATGCAGAGGGATGTGAGTGACCTAGATGGGATTTGTCACTCCTATAAAACAGGAGCGATATCTTCGGGCCCCCTAATTGAGTGAGACTGCGAAATGCATGGCCATGCTCAAATGAGTCAATATGAGATATTGATCTCATTTGTTGTTACAAAGTCTACTTGAGTATCAGGAAACCAATGATTGGACTATACAAGGGTGACGCATTCCATGCCTTGTGTTCAATCTAGATATCTTGACAAAGGGACTAAACGACACAGAAACATTGGTCACGGAAAGGTTATGTCAAATCACTGACATTCTTATTACTTGGGTAGCAGCGATGTGTTACTAGATACCACTCACTGCTTGTAATATTAAAATAAGATTTTAATATTACTGCCAATGTAATAAGAACCTGCAGGGTCACACACATAGACCAGACTAAAATTGGAGCAATGGATCCAAGTTGGACTCGGATTCAAATATGGGCCAGACTCATAACGATAGGTCTAGGGTTGCACAAATTACCTTCTTCTTTGCTCACACTCATTTAAGGCAGTCACTATTATAAATAGTACTGCTAAGGGGGCTGCTAAGAGACACAATTCAGAACCCTAGCCGCACCTACAGAAAAGTGAGTGAGTGAGCGACAGGTTTATTCTCTTCTCTACGCAGCTAGCACTGTGTGAGAGATGTGAGGCTTCTCTTTGCGGACGCTGGACGTTCGTGAGTTTATTCGTGTGGATACCGCAGAGACATCATTTCTATCACGGTGTTGGTGATTCACGCTTCAAGAGGTAAATCATTTAAAAAACTCAGATTATGTTTTTTTTCGCATGGATCCTCGGTGGGAATTCCTGTTTTTCGCTGCGTGATGTATCTACAAAAATTCCCAACAGTGGTATCAGAGCGTCTTGCGAAACCATGATTCGGTTTTCTATTTTCGTTTACATGAGATAACATGTTTTCTATTCTTGTTTTTGACAAAAGATATGATCTTTAATATGTTATTTCTGAAAACCGTATGAAACCCTTTGCGAAAACATATTCTGTTTCTTATGTTGTATGCAAAACCGTGATGTTGTTTTCAAAACTTCATGAAGATGTTCATATGTTTTGTGAAAACCATTTTGTATTAAGATGTATGTTTTTGCGAAGCTTTCTGGTATGTATATGATACGTACAGCGTTATGGAATCCTTATTCTCAATGCGCGGCGCAAGGGTTTAGGAAACCTTGTTCTTGGTTTGCGGCAGCAGGGGTTATGGAATCCTTGTTTCTGCATAAGAGGCGCAGCGCAAGGGGTTTTAGAAACCCTATTCTTGTTTTGCGGTAGCAGCATCAAGTGTTGATGTGAAGCTGTCAAGGAGGCGCCTGAGGTTCAAGTGTTGAACGACGGCGCAAGGATTCCCCGCGGCACATGAAGTGTTCATGTTGTTCGAACTTAGGGATGTCAAGGCTAGTATCAATCAAGTGCAGGTCTGCCAAAGCAGGATGCCTTTATCTATATTAGTAAGATGCGATGGGATAAAGGTAATATCCAACTGCTAACCATTGGGTCTGACTTAACTAGGCCATTTCAATAGGATTGAAGGCTTAGAGGCATGAAGTTGGGTTTTGGTCCATTAGATGGACTTGAATAAGTGTTATTCACCCAACTATCCAAGAATTACATGTGATGTAATTGGAAAGTGTTTCCTACCTAAATAACTGAATTTTAGGTGATCAGCCAAAGTTGACTCAAAACTAGGTGAAATATGGATCTTGGCCCACTAGGAAATCTTACGATGGGATTTTTCAAGTCAATGCTGAGGGTCATTGACTTGAATAAAATAGTGGGAGACATATTTAATTAAAAGACCTCACATGATACTTATATTTTGCATATTTCTGTTAATAGATTACCATGGCAACAAACACATCAGGTACTTTATCATTGTGATCCATCCTTGAGAAGGACAAGATGTCTGGAATGAGTTTTCTAGACTGGTACAGGAATTTGAGGATTGTCCTCAAGCAAGAGAAAAAGCTGTATGTTTTGGAATAGCCTATTCCTGAGCCACCTGCTGCTAATGCCCCTAGAATTGAAAGAGATGCTTATAAGAAGCATCAAGATGATGCCTTGGACATTGGATGTCTAATGCTGGCCACCATGAACTCTGAGCTCCAAAAACAACATGAGAACATGGATGTATATGATATGATCGTACACCTTAAGAAGCTCTATCAAGAGCAGGCCAGGCATGAGAGATTCGAGGTCTCTAAAGCACTGTTTCAGTGCAAGCTGGTAGAAGGAAGCCCTGTTGGTGCTCATGTACTCAAGATGATTGGGCAAATTGAAAACCTAGAGAGACTCAGTTTTCCTTTGGGCCAAGAATTGGCCACTGACTTAGTCCTGCAATCATTGCCGGAAAGTTTTAGTCAATTTGTCATGAACTACAACATGAATGAGATTGACAAATCACTACTAGAGCTGCTAGGCATGTTGAGAAATACTGAGCAGAACATTAACAAAGGCAAAGGGAAGGCCATAATGATGGTCCAAAAGAATAAGGGCAGAAAAAGTAAAAAAAGTCCAAGGACAACTGGAAGGGCAAAGGCAAGGATAAGTCCAAGCCCAGCACTTCTGGCTTGAAACCAGTAGGTGGAGTGGCTAAGGAAGGTACATGCTTCCATTGTGGTCAGACTGGACATTAGAAGAGGAATTGTGCCAAGTTCCTGGAGGAGCTCAAAAAGAAGAAGGGAAGTGAGACTTTCACTTCAGGTATTTTTGTTATTGAAGTCAATTTATCTACTTCTGCATCATGGGTATTAGATATTAGATGTGGATCTCACATTTGTGTAAATGTGCAGGATCTAAAGAGCAGTAGACCATTGACGAAGGGCGAAGTTGACCTACGAGTGGGAAATGGAGCAAAGGTTACTGCATTAGCTGTAGGGACTTATTTATTATCTTTGCCCACTGGGCTTGTAATATAGTTAGAGAATTGCTATTTTGTGCCTGCTATTAGTAGGAATATCATTTCTATTTCTTGTTTGGACAAGAAAGGTTTTTCTTTTATTATAAAGGACAAGTGTTGTTCCATTTATATGAATGATATTTTTTATGGTAGTGCACAATTGAGTAATGGACTTTATGTACTTGATCTCGAAATGCCCATCCATAACATAAATACAAAGAGGTTTAAATCAAACGATTTGAACCCAACTTTTCTCTGGCATTGTCGTTTGGGCCACATAAATGAGAAACACATCTCCAAACTCCATAAAGATGGATTCTTGGACTCGTTTGATTTCAAATCATATAAGACATGTCAATCTTGTTTATTGGGGAAGATGACAAAGGCCCCATTCACTGGACAAGGTGAAAGGGCTAGTGATCTTTTAGGCCTTATACATAGTGATGTATGTGGGCCACTAAACACAAACGCTAGAGGTGGTTTTCAATGCTTCATTACATTTACTGATGATTTCAGTAGATATGGATTTGTATATCTTATGAAGCACAAATCAAAATCCTTTGAAAAGTTCAAAGAGTTCAAGAATGAAGTACAAAACTAACTTAGCAAGAGTATTAAAATCCTTCGATCAGATCAAGGAGGAGAATACTTAAGCCAACAGTTTGATGATCATCTGAAAGAGTGTGGGATAATATCTCAACTCACTCCACCAGGAACACCACAATGGAATGGTGTCTCTGAAAGGAGAAACCGGACCTTGTTGGACATGGTCCGATCTATGATGAGTCATGCAAACCTTCCAGGCTCCTTCTGGGGACATGCTCTGTTAACAGCAGCTTTCACACTTAACCGTGTTCCATCTAAGACGGTTCAAAAGACATCATATGAGATATGGACTAGGAGACGGCCCAGTATGTCTTTCTTGAAGATTTAGGGCTGCGAAGCTTATGTGAAATGTCAAGTTTCTGATAAGCTTGGACCTAAATCAGATAAATGCTTCTTTGTGGGGTATCCAAAGGAAACCAAGGGATACTTTTTCTATAATCCTACCGAGGGCAAAGTGTTTATCGCACAGACAGCTATGTTTCTAAAAAGGGAGTTTATCTCCAAAGGAACCAGTGGGAGAAAAGTAGAACTTGAAGAAATTCAAGTTTCACAAAGCAACACTGAACCAATGGTGGAAATAGAGCAGCCTCCATAAAATGTTGTGGAACAGCAACCTGCTCTAGTAGCACAAGACTTGCGTAGGTCTAACAGGATACTTCATCAACTAGAGAGATATGGATTTCTCATTACCCAACAAGGTGACGTATTGCTCATGGATCAAGATGAGCCTGTGACTTACCAAGAAGCCATTATTGGCTCAGAATCTGAGAAATGGCTTGAGGCCATGAGATCTGAAATGGATTCCATGTATGCCAACCAGGTATGGACCTTGGTTGACCCACCTGAAGGGGTAAAACCCATTGGGTGCAAGTGGGTTTTCAAGAAGAAAACCGACATGGATGGTAATATGCATACCTTTAAGGCGCGATTGGTGGCTAACGGTTTCAAATAAATTCATGGTGTAGACTATGATGAGACTTTTTCCCCAGTTGCGATGCTTAAATCCGTTCGGATCTTGCTTACTGTTGCAGCATACCATGATTATGAAATCTGGCAAATGGATGTCAAAACTGCTTTCCTTAATGGAAATCTTCTCGAAGATGTGTACATGACATAACCTGAGGGTTTTGCCACTCTAGAGGATGCTAGAAAAGTATGCAAGTTACAACAATCTATTTATGGATTGAAGCAAGCTTCCAGAAGCTAGAATCTTCGTTTTGATTATACAATAAAATAGTTTGGTTTCATCAAGAATGAAGAAGAATCTTGTGTCTACAAGAAAGTTAGTGGGAGCACTATTATCTTTCTGGTATTGTATGTAGATGACATACTACTTATTGGAAATGACATCCTTACCCTACAGTCCGTAAAGACTTGGTTAGGGAACTACTTCTCTATGAAGGACTTGGGCGAAGCCACTTATGTATTAGGTATCAGGATCTATAGAGATAGGTCATTGAGACTGCTTGGCCTAAGTCAGAGTACATACATAGACAAAGTGTTAAGACAATTTAACATCCATGAATCCAAGAAAGGACTCTTGCCAATGTCACATGGTGTAAGCCTATCTAAGGCTCAATCCCCTTCCACCCAGGATGAGAGGGATCGCATGAGCAAGATTCCATATGCATCTGTAATTGGATCTATCATGTATGCCATATTATGTACTCGACCAGACATCTCGTATGCTTTGAGCATGACGAGTAGGTACCAGTCTGATCTCGGTGAGAGTCACTGGACTGCTATCAAGAACATCCTTAAGTACTTGAGAAGGACTAAGGATTCGTTCTTGGTATATGGAGGCGAGGAAGAGCTAGTTGTAAAAGGTTACACTGATGCTAGCTTCCAAACCGATAAAGACGACTCCAGATCCCAATCGGGTTATGTTTTTTGCCTAAATGGTGGGGCTGTGAGCTGGAAGAGTTCAAAGCAGGAGACAGTCACCGATTCTACCACAAAGGTGCCGAGTATATTGTCTTTGCCTCCAATGCAAATGAAGGAGGTGTTTGGATCAGAAAGTTCATTACTGAACTTGGCGCTATTCCTAGCATTGTGGACCCAGTGGACCTCTATTGTGATAATAATGGAGCCATTGCACAAGCTAAGGAGCCTAGATCTCACCAGCGAACCAAACATATACTTAGGCGCTTCCATCTCATTCGAGAGATCATCGATAGAGGAGATGTGAAGATATGTAGAGTACCAACAGATGATAACATTGCTGATCCACTGACGAAGCCTCTTGCACAGCAGAAGCATGAGGGTCACACTAGGTCTTTAGGCATTAGATATATGCCTGATTGGCTTTAGTGCAAGTGGGAGATTATTGGTGTATGCCATAGAGGCCAGTACATTTTCTGTATTTACATACATTCTATTGTGTTATTTTTATATATGAGGCATCTCATTTATTGTGTTCTTTTTTGATAAACATAATAAAGTCCTTAGAATAGTAAGTTTGATGCCATAGGACATCAAGTGGATGACTTGATCGTGAGATCCTTTTGGGTACAACACTATTCTTAAATGTCCCTAGTCAAGTATTATTGTTAATTAGGACAACAATAATACATTGAGACTAGTATGTGCATAGACTGATGACCATATCTCACGGGTCATGGATATGAGATATCAAGTCTTCACATGGGTACATATTAGAGTAATAATGTACTGGACTGACCCACCATGAGAACGCTACATGGATCGTTACGTGAGTGTCATAAGCGATTCTCATAGTGACAATGGTGTTTGTGGTCCTTTGACTTGAAATCACTATGATTCCTACATGAGGAGTTGTGTGTTTTAATGCCATCAAACGTCATCTGTAACAAGGTGATTATAAAGTTGGTTATTGGACATACCGCGAATCATGCAAAGGGATGTGAGTGACCTAGATGGAATTTGTCACTCCTACAAAACAGGAGCGATATCTTCGGGCCCCTTGATTGAGTGAGACTGCGAAATGCATGGCCATGCTCAAATGAGTCAATATGAGATATTGATCTCATTTGTTGTTACAAAGTCTACTTGAGTATCAGGAAACCAATGATTAGACTATACAAGAGTGATGCATTCCATGCCTTGTGTTCAATCTAGATATCTTGACAAAGGGACTAAACGACACGAAAACATTGGTCACGGAAAGGTTATGTCAAATCACTGACATTCTTATTACTTGGGTAACAGCAATGTGTTGCTAGATACCACTCACTGCTTGTAATATTAAAATGGGATTTTTAATATTACTGCCAACGTAATAAGAACCTGCAGGGTCATATACATAGAGCAGACTAAAATTAGAGCAATGGATCCAAGTTGGACTCGGATTCAAATATGGGTCAGACTCATAACAGATGGGTCTAGGGTTGCACAACTTACCTTGCTGCTACTCACACTCACTTAAGGCTGTCACTATTATAAATAGTACTACTAAGGAGGCTGCTAAGAGACACAATTTAGAACCTTAGCCGCACCTACAGAAAAGTGAGTGAGTGAGCGACAGGTTTATTCTCTTCTCTATGCAGCTAGCACTGTGTGAGAGACATGAGGCTTCTCTTTGCGGACATTGGACGTTCGTGAGTTTGTTCATGTGGATACCGCAAAGACATCGTTTCTATCACGGTGTTGGTGATTCACGCTTCAAGAGGTAAATCATTTAAAAAACTCGGATTATGTTTTTTTTCGCATGGATCCTCGGTGGGAATCCCTGTTTTCCGCTGCGTGATGTATCCGCAAAAATTCCCACAACTGGATTGATCTTGTGATCATGGCGTTGCCTGGATTCTTTGGTTTTGTGAGACTTGATTTTCACGGAGGCTCTGAGGCCTGGCGACTGCGTGAGGATAGAGGATCGGTAGTCTATGTGGGACGTCTGAATGTGTCTCTATGTAGAGAGGTTGATAGGGAGATCATCTTTACTACTACTTTGTATTTACATCTTGAGTTGCCTTTGACTCTTAGGTGTTATTGGGGAGGGATTTTCCATGCACCTAGTGAGCTTAGTAATGAGTCGACAGCATGGACTCGTGTCCGTAGAGCTGCGAGGCATCCGGGATTTCTGCTATCTGAAGATCTATCTGAGAGTGATCCTTTGGAGGGTTAGAAATCTTCGATGTGCACTTAGGCATATTATGTTTTTATATTATGCTGACTTTTTACTGTTTTGTTAAATATTTGTAGTTGTAAATTATTTGTATACTTAAGACAAAATCATATGTATATTATGGTGTGTGATTATATTTTGTCTTATTTTGTGTTTCGTGTTATTTTATTTAATGTTATCAAGTATAAAAGGAAAAATTTTACAACTCATATTATTTATGTACCAAATGTTTTACAACTTGGGTAAGATTTTATTTTCTTACATTAAAAATGTGACATCCCCACAAGGGTGTTACAAGAAACATGAAATTTTATTCTCCAACTCTAAATAATGCACATTCTCTTTACATATTTCCTTCTCTTCTCTTAATTAAATTTTTTTTCATAACCTTTCTTGAATTTATTCTTTTTCTTTTTCTTTCTTTTTCTTTCTTTTTCTTAATTCTATTTTTTTCTTTTTCATTTCCTTTTTTTTTATTTCACCAAACATCTTGCACATTGCACATAAAATTACACAACCCCCACACAAGCCAAAAGAGCTCCTCCAATGAAAATGAACCAATGCTCTCCCATTCCCTAAGGTAAGGTAAAAACATGGTTTTTCACATAAGGCATACAATGAGCTAAAACAAAGAATAGGCAAGTAGGTTCAAGGGAGTTAAACAAAGGGAAATGATGCAAGGTTGGCTATTTGGCCAAAGTAGTTGATCAAGAAAGAATGCTTCAATCATGTTCATGCATGCAAGTGAAAAATGTAGCCTAAAAAAGAATCAAAACAAGTTTTAGAGTGATCAAATGACATGAGTGAAAATCACACAAGAAAGAAGAGAATGGTGCAAATGTTAAATCCACCAATAGACTCAAAATCTCACAAGGTATGCATCTATCAAACTTAATCCACTAATTCCAACATCCACCACCAAGCATATTAAATTCAAGAAGAAAGAAAATTTATTCAATCATGTTGTGAATCTTGAATTTTAATTGTCTCAAACTTTTTAACTTCACAAACCTCAAAACATCATTGGAAAGCAAATCAAAACAAACATTTTTTGTTTAAAAATAGAAAAAATAATTAAAAACAGAAAAAAAAAAAAAAAAAGTAGAGAAATAACACAAATAGCAAAAATAGAAATAGAAAACAAAAACAAAAAAATAAAAATAGCAAAAATTAAAAACAAAGATAAACAAAAAATAGAAAACAAAAAATGAATTGAAATGCGAGAAAATAGAAAACATCCAAACAAAAAATTAAACAACAAAATAGAAAATTAAATAGCAAAACAAAAATAGAAAAATCAAATAACAGAAAAGTAAAACAGAAAATAGAAAATAGCAAAAAAAAAATGGAACACAAACAAAATTATGCGAAAAGCAATTATGCAAAAAGTAGGAACAAGAAAAATAGCAAAGTAAAAATAGAAAACAAAGATGCTAAAACCCCCCCCAACACTTAAATTTTACACTGTCCTCAATGTAAAGCTCAAAAGACAAACAACATCCATCAAAATCATCAATTAATGAAGGACAAGTAAAATAAAGGAGAGGGAAAGAAGAGAAACATCCTTATCAAGTGAAGAGACTTCCACCAGTGTCCCATTGCTTGAAGTGTAATGACCAAGAACAAGTGAAGTTTGAAGCAGAACTGAAAACATGACTTGAAGTAGGAGGGCTTCCACCAAGGTCTCGTTGACCTTCCTTAATTTCCCTGCCAACACCACTAGAATGCAATATGTGGACTTGATTAACATCATTTTCCTTGTTTATGTTGGACCATGGCTCAAAAACAAAATCCTCCACAGTAATGACCGCCATCCGGTGATGCTCTGTGAATTCTGCAATGGTCTTCTGCTCAAGGGTAGGTGATTGTGGCACTGAAATTAATTCTACTGATTTAACTTTAACATCACTTGTAATCTGTATACAATCTTCCAAAACAGCATGATCATATCTCATAGAAGAAGGAAATTCAAAAAATGCAACATCATCTCCTATACATGCAAGAATTTCAGAACATGCAGTACACATACTAGCCCCATCAAAAACAGCACATCCATAATAGCTAGAAAAATCAACACTATCCAGAAGTCCCACAATTTCAGGAAATTCAGCTAGCATATCATCATGCAAATCAATGACATCTAACTAAAATATAGAATGCTCTTCTAAAGGATGTTTCATGGAATCAAAAATATGAAATTGAACTATGTTATCACCAAATTCCATGGAAAGGGTACCAACATGCACATCAATCTTAGTTTTAGCAGTTTTCAAGAAAGGTCTACCTAAAATTAATGGCGACTGACTAGATGCAAATTCATCTTCCATGTTCAGAATATAAAAATCTGTTGGAAATATTAACTCATTTACCCTTACCAAAACATCATTAAGCACTCTTACAGGGTGAGCTGTGCTTCTATTTGCCAGCTGAATTACTACTCCGGTGGGCTTTAACTCTCCAAACTATAGAGATTCAAAAACTAATTGTGGCATCACATTGATGGAAGCACCCAAATCCAACATTGCATGAGGAAATTGGTTGTGGCCTATTATGCAAGGAATGGTGAATATTCCAGGGTCTTTGCATTTTTTAGGCATATTTGGCTGGATGATGGCCGAAACATTCTGGCCCATACTAACTCTCTCATTGCCCTTTAGTTTCCTTTTATGAGTACACAGCTCCTTCAAGAATTTGGCATATTTAGGTATCTGCTTGATTACATCTAGTAGTGGAATGTTGACTTCCACCTTCCTAAAAGTTTCAAGCAAATCTTTATCTTTCTCGGCCTCTACTATTTTTCTTGACTAGATAGCTTTCTGGGGAACTGGTAGAGCTATGGGAGACTGCTGCTCATCACCAACAACCACTGGTTTATCAGAATCAGACTCAGAATCTGCTACTGCTTATGGTTTGCTAGCTGCAACTAGAGGAGGTTCAAGTGAGGCTTGAACTGACTTCCCAGACCTTGACATAATAACATGCACCTCTTTCTTTGGATTTAATACTGTTTGGGAGGGAAGCTGCTCAGAACCTTGGGAATGCAGCTGACTTAATGTAAAGGCTAATTATCCAATCTGTGTCTCTAAATTCTAGATGGAAGCCTCTGTCCTTTGCTAGAACTAAATGTTATTTCTAGCCATTTGCTTCACTAAGTCCTCAAAGGAAGGCTCAGATTTTATGGTTACTGGACCTGGTAACTAGAAGGGCTGCTGCTGGAATGGCTGTTGGAATGATTACTTATACTACTATTACTGTGTTGTATTTTCATATCTCAAATTCGGATGGTCTCTCCAACCAGTGTTGTATGTGTTGGAGAATGGATCATATATGGGCTGTTGGTATTGGGGTCTACCAGGAAAAATACCAGCTACTGCAACTGATTGCTCTGGAAAAACAGAACCACCATCTTGAAGTGTGGGGCATGCATCAATAGGATGAGATGAACAAGAGCAAATTCCACACACCCTTGTAGCCATGGGTGGTTGCTGTCCCACGGCTAATTGCCTCACCAAAGAGGTCAACTCATTAAGCCTATGTTCCATTCTCTGCTGGTCTACATGAGAAACTTGAGCCTCATTCATTTCTCTAGTTGAGGTAATCATTCGTGTACCAAACTGTTGAGTGTTTGCTGTCATGTTTGCTATCAGATCCCTTGCAGCAGCAGGGGTCTTGTCTACTAAGGCTCCTCCACTGGCAACATCAATCATGCTTCTTTCCATTAGCATCAGTCCTTCATAAAAATATTGGATCAATAACTGATCACTAATTTGGTGGTGTGGACAACTTGAATACAACTTCTTGAACCTCTCCCAATATTCATGCAAAGTTTCACCAGAAATCTATTTGATGCCACATATGTCCTTCCTAATTATAGCAGCCCTGGAGGCAGGAAAGAACTTCTCTAAAAATAGCCTTTTCATGTCATTCCATCAAGTCACAGAACCAGGTGAAAGATAGTAAAAGCCAGTCCTTGGCTGCATCAGCTAGGGAGAAGGGAAATGTCCTCAGCTTGATGTGTTGTTCATGGATGCCTTGAGGTCTCATAGCGAAGCACACAACATGGAACTCTTTCAAATGCTTGTGGGGATCCTCACCTGCAAGTCCATGAAACTTAGGAAGCAAATGGATTAGTCCAGACTTTAGTTCAAAATCAACATCAATTTCAAGATACTAAATGCATAATGGTTGATAAGTGACATCAAGGGCAGCAAGCTCTTTAAGAGTCCTATTATGCATGTTATCAGCCATGGTTGAAAAATCACTAGAACTCTTAGATACAATGACAGATGCAGCAATGACAAAATCAGCAATGTCACAATTAAATTCAGAAGCAGAAATGACAGAATCGACAATGTCACAATTAAATTCAGAAGCAATTCTCTCACTTAGCCTACGAGCACTAATCAATCTATGAAATGTTCTATCAATCTCAGGATCAAATTCCAACAAGAAATCAGGATTAGACATAGTCATGTACCAATTAAGGCTAAGGGGTAGCAGAATGCAAAAACACAAAGTAATGCAAATCTACACTACAAAAATGGCTAGAAAAAATGGAAAACACATCAAATGATTTTAAAAAATCATGGGACCACCACAGGATGAAAACTACACTTTTTTAGAAAATTGTCATGCAGAAAAAAGATTTAAAAAAATGAAAAAGTGGTCTAAATGAATGATTTTGGCTTACAAATCAATATGTAGGCACATTGTGGAACACAATGTACCCTCGTAGATAGATTTTTTTTTCTATTTTCTGGAAAAAATCAGCCCATTTAGAGATATCAAAAAAAATACAAAAATTACCACTATGTCCCTAGTATGCTCAAAACTCCTACTAGATGATGGATTTTGGCTAAAATATGAGGGGATGATCTAAGATCGCTTTGCTCAGAATGGTGATTTAACTTTGGAGACTAAGTCTCAGCTCAAACTTCCACAACCAAAATTGCACTAGTCTGCTCCTGCACCTGAAAAGATCAGAAGATAATGAAAAATTGCTAGCAAGGGTATAAAACAGTGTTAGGCAAGTAAGATCTCTTCCAAAATGAGTGAATGATACTTACAAGAGTAACTTGTAATGCAACTATCACGAAAGGATGCAAAAGGGTGCAAAACAGCCGCTAGAACTAATGGAACAGTACTTATGCAGTAGAATTACAAGTAGTAGGTATTGAGCAATTGTGTGAGTTGCATCAGAATGTTCAGTTGGGTTATGCAATGCAATGCAATATGATTATGAGGCAATCATGCAATGAAATGGAATGCAGTGGAATGCAGCAAAAAGCAATGGAATAATAAAATTAGAAAAATAAGAATTATGTAGCAGAAAGCACAATTATGCAGCAAAAGGGTATGTTATACTAAGCAATGTAATGTAATTATAAGAAGATCATGCTATGTGCAACAGCAGAATGCATAATGTAGCAGTTAACAAGATTATACAGTAACCAGAATTATGCAGCAACAAGCAAAATTATGTAGTAGACAGAATTGTAATTATGATCAGAATGAACGA
This sequence comes from Ormosia semicastrata, assembly GCA_029884595.1. Lineage (NCBI taxonomy): Eukaryota > Viridiplantae > Streptophyta > Magnoliopsida > Fabales > Fabaceae > Ormosia > Ormosia semicastrata. Next base: position 77,521,083 of record JAQQTO010000063.1, on the reverse strand, counting down.
ACAATGCAGTAAAATATATATTGCAGTAAAATAATGCAATGCAACAACATATAATAGTATGCAACATAATGCAACTACATGGAAGTAACAGAATGCAAAAAATAGATTGCAGAAATAGAATACAGAATTGATGAAACTACAACTACAACTACATCTACATGATCAGAACAGGAGTTAATTGTTAGTAAAGGAACTTAATATGATCTGATTGTAACTAAAGGATCCCCAGCAACGGTGCCAAAATTTTGACGAGCACCGAACTCAATCAAAATTAAAACTGAGTTGTACATATGGCTTGTAGCATAGGAGTTAACACCAGATTATCTTTCAAGGATCTTAGTTACAAATTAATCAGATCAAGCCAAGATTGGGGGGGTGAGAAACAGAATACGAAATAGCAAAATTAAGGAAAGAACAATCCATTAAAAGCGCAATCAATTCAGAAATCTATCCAAAATTTGGTGGATTCTATCATAGATCACTAAACAAACATTTGGATTACATTTGAATGATTAACTTGGATTTAACCGAGATCTTAGCATTAAATCTAGAATTCATACTAGACAATCATCTAGAATTCAATTAACAATTGATACACAAATTCGCAATCGCATAATTCATGTTAGATCTATGTTAATTTTAGATTCGAATTCAATTAATCTAAGCACAAATCAGCACTTAACTTCTAATTCCATGACTAAACTAGATTAATCAACCTAATTCAATCATAATTCTTAATCTCAAATCAAGATCCAATCAGATTAAGAAAAAGAAAAAGAAGGGGAAGAAGAAGAATCCAAATACAATTCAAAATAAGAAATTAGAACAAGATCTCAAGAATCCAAACTGAAATTTCTTCAAGAATCCCAAATTGATTACAATGTGTTTAACCCTCCATTAGAATAGGAAAACCCAGAAACAAAAATTAGAGAGAAGGATATAAGAAAGGAGAGAGTTCTAGAGAGAGGTGAGAAAAGTGTGGAATATGAAATTTGATTCTCAGATTCCCTCTTCTAAAACTATAAATTGCCCCCTAAATTGGCCTTTAGTGCCTCATTACACTTTCCAAACACAGCTGGGCCTTGTAGGAATGCAATGGCCTAAGTTTCATCTGAATTGGACTTGATTTGACCAAGATATACTCACTTTAATGCCATGTGCTCTCTAAACCCGAGTCTGAACTTTCAAGCCCAATTAGGCCTACTAGACATCTGATTGAGACTTTGAGCTCTTCATCAAAGTTGTAGAGCTTCCTCTCAGCTTTCGTACAAGGTAAAACGCATAATTTTTAGATGTCTAAAACTCAAGTTATGGCTAGAATACAGAAACAATGTCAAAACTCAATAATGCTGGAAAAATTCAATTAAGCCCAATTTAAACCCAAACTTATAAGACATGTTCAAGGTCAAACAATTAAGTATATAAAGAGTGTAAATCATTAAAAATGGGGGCTTATTAATGTATAAAATATGCAATTATCACCAATCTTGGAACAACCAAATAGGAGGCCAGAACAACAGAAAACAGAGTTACAACCCATGGAGAAGTCCATCTCCACCCTACCAGAGGAGACACTCTCTTGCTAGGAACAACAATTCTGGTGTAGGCTCATCTCGGGATGATAGCAATATATTTTATTCATTTAATGATCCTCTCACTAGGTGTCTTAAGGTTCAATTTAGCTAAATTAAATTGGTTTTTTCACATTTTATGATATTGGGCCTAATTGGATCATCAAAGAAATTATTGCATGAATTGACCATAATTTGTCTATTGGGCAATGATAAGTATTTTGGCTATAATTTGAGTTGCAAATATCTTATTATTATGATTCTAGCCTTTTAGGAAAGCTAAGACAAATCTCTACAACTTTCATGAAGACCTCAAGGGCTAAATCAATGTCTGGATAATTTAAATTGAAGTTGAAGCAAAAGCCAGAATGTTGATCCTGCTAGCTAGACCTCTGCTCACTCATTGGCCCATATCTTGAGTTATAGGAGTCTTTCGGATGTCAAACTAAGCCCAAAAGGAATATAAGACCCAAATCTACAACTCTTATGAAGATTCCTAAGCTAAACTATGTCGTTTTGGGCATGCAATTGAAGCTGCAAAACATAGATGAGTTATTGACGAGTTAGGCCAGTTAATAGAGTATAACTCGAGTTGTAGGCCTCTAATTGACACGGGACTTGGGCCCAATGATTCCTAATGGATCCAACTTTGTAACTAATAGGTTTCTAATCATGTAAGGTCAAATTAGGGGTTAGTTATAAGGGTTAGCAGTAGAAATCTGAGATTGAGTTTTCATTTTACACTTTCCATCCTCTCTCTAGATTTAGATCTTTATCTCTTCTTTTCATTCTCTCTAGATTTTCTCTTCTTTTTTTGAGTTCTTCCATCCCATTCATAGAGGGGTAGGGCCTTAAATAAATCTAGGGGATTGAACATTCTTGATGCTTAATCTTGAGATTCTATTTTAATTATTTACATTCAATTATTAATCAAGTTTCTTTCCTTCATTTTTGCTTAATTCTGATTGAGTTGCTTAATTTGATTAGAATTTTTATATGATAATTGCATAATTACTATGTGTGAAATATGAATTGCAGAGACTAAACAATGCATTAAAGGTGTTTGATGAAATGTTTAGCTTGGTTAGATCTTGGTTTTTAAGTTAATTCGGGTTTTGGATGGATGCTTAATTTGTCTAACCTTAATTAATTGAATTCTGGATGCGTGTCTAGTAGAAGATCCATGGATCATTTTGAGGCGTCTTGATATGATCTATGACCAAGAATTCAATTGATAATTAAATGAACCTTTAGTGATCAAGGATGGATTAAAATCAAGAATGGACAAATCTCTTAGATTGGTTATTTCTTAATTCTGTTTTCTTTTCTTTATTTGCTTTCTGTTTTTGATCTTACAAACCCCTTTCTCCCCTGTTTACTAACATCTTAATTTGATTTTGTAATCATAATCAGTGATCTATGGGCTCGACCCAGTGTTACCTTATATTACAAGTTATTTTGGTAAACTAGTTATAAATTGATAAATTTCGTAGCCTTGGCAGTTATCAAATTTTTGGCATCGTTGTCGGGGATCACTATGATTTTGATCAATCTTATTAGGACTATATTTGACTACTAATCCCTTGCTAAATCTTGCGTTGTTGTGTTTCGGTGGTTTTCAAGAGAAAATAGGTGATTATGGGTCACTTTGTAAAATTTCGTACTGACAACAAACGTGCCCAGAATGAGATGAAACTTAGCTAGTTAAAGAAAAATGGCATAATAAACAAGGCTCACAGTTAGATAGGTTAACTAGATTTGTTTTGGTAGATTTTTAGTGTTGTCTAGTGTATTCTGTTTGTTTGTTGTTTTTGTATTATATGTGCTTTGGATGATGCATGCCTAGGTCTTCTGCTAGCCAATTACTTGATATTGATCCTGAGATTTGTAACACCCCAAAAATTATTTATTTTATTCTTTATCATTATTTTATAATATTTATAAATGTTGGGAATTTTTGTAGATTTTTTCAGAAATGTCAAATATTTTAATATATTCCTCGTTTTGGTGAATATATTTCTCGTTTTCTGTGCACACTGAGCAGAGTCAATGTAACACCTCAGAAATGATTTGTTTCATCATGAATAGTCATTTTCTAATATTCATGATTTTTGAAGATTTTTCTGAAATTTTTCAGAAACGCTAAATATTTTAATATATTTCTCATTTTACGTGCACACTGAGCAGAGTCAGTCAAACGCTCTGAAAAATTGTTTGTTTGTAATGAATAGTCATTTTTTAATATTTTTAATTTTTAGGAATTTTTGTGGATTTTTCTGAAAATATCAAATATTATATTATATTTCTCGTTTTACGTGCACGCTGAGCGGAGCCGGGATAACGAAATGTTTTCCCTGAGGCTGGTAAATCTTGAACTATCGACCTGTCGACGGGGGATCTTGCTAAACCCGAGGCCGAGCACAGTTTGCGAGGTTTACGTTTTTTGAGATTTAGGGTTTAGGATTTAGGGTTTCCTTATTTTGCATGCAAACTGAGCAGAGTCAGTCAAACGCTCCGAAAAATTGTTTGTTTGTAATGAATAGTCATTTTTTAATATTTATGATTTTTAAGAATTTTTGTGGATTTTTCTGAAAATGTCAAATATTATATTATATTTCTCATTTTACGTGCACGCTGAGCGGAGCCGGAATAACGAAATGTTTTCCCTGAGGCTGGTAAATCTTGAATTGTCGACCTGTCGACGGGGGATCTTGCTAAACCCGAGGCCGAGCACAGTTTGTGAGGTTTACCTTTTTTGAGATTTTATCTGATAAATAAAATCACGGTGTCATAAAATTATCCGATGAATAATAAAATATTATTTTCATCAACTGTAATTTTTATTCACTAAGAAAATAATTCTAACAGTGTAATTAATCATCTATCAGATGTATTTAATTAAGGAGATAAGCTTACTATGTACTTTATTGAGAATTGTGCAAAGCTTCTCAAGGAAGCTTCTTGGAAATTTCCTCTAAGCTTCCTATGGAAGCCACACACACTCTCTCCTCTCTCCATGCACTCACGGCTGCACACATTTTGGGGGGGAATTTTGTGCTTTAATTCATTTTATTAAAATTATGCAAGCTTTCAAAATTCAAAAGCTATTACTTTAATTTCCTATTTACTTCTCTCTCTAAGCTTCATCTTTCTTCTTCACAAAATCATTTTCTCCTCCTTCTCTCTAGACCCATTCGGCCAGCAGCCCATAATCCCCTCATCCATCACAAAATTTTCATCCAACCCCATTTTCTTAATCCTCTCCATCTCTTAAACACTTTTCTAGTTAGTGGTTCTTTGAAAATCCATCTTTTTCACCATTTTCTTCAAGTTTCAAGCCTAGGGCTTTTTGGGTAAGCTTCTTGAATCTTCATTCCCTTTTCTTATTTTCATTTCTATGGTCTTTTTGGTGACCATCCATGCTTTATTTTTCAAGCAATGGTGCTATTTTAATGAGTTTGAAATTTTAGGGTTCTTGGAGGAACCAAATCCGAAAATCCAAAGAGCTTCAAGGGAGTTCTTTGTTTGTTCTTCACTTAGGTAAGAGGAAGACACTCCTCCTCAACCTCTTTTAGCACTTAGAAACCTTGTTTGTGGTTGATTGTGAGAAAACCCTAATGAGGGTTATTCTTTGTTTGCATGATTAGTATGTTTGTATGTTGTTTATAATGTGTTTATGCTATTAGATTGTTTGTTTGTGTATATTGATATATTGGATTGGATTAGAAGGCATGAAATGGAAGAAAATGATGTTGGATTGGTTCTTGGATGGCCATGGTTTTGGGGTTCAAATTTAGGGTTCTTTGTGAACAATTGTAACAATTAGAATTCATAATTAATCAAGTGTACATTAGGTAATTGATGGAAGGAAAAATTTGGGAATTTAATCCCTAGGGAGGCCACGGCCTCTAGGGCCTTTTTGGGGCTTAATTAAGCAATTTTGGTAACCTTGAAACTTAATTAATCAAGTGATTAAATCATTGGTAATAGGATAGAAATTTAGCAAATTGGAAGAATTGGATATACTTTGAGATTCATAAATTTTAAAGAACCAAGAATGAAATTTATCATAAGACTTAGGGTAATTTTAATTAAGTCAAGAACAAGAGAGTGTGAGACTTTGAGATCTTAGAATAACCTTCTAAGTGTATGAGAATAAATTACATTAGAACATTTAATTAATTATGAGAATTCAATTAGAGACAAACCTTGAAAGAAAGACTAACTTTAAGTAAGAATTCATAATAGACCTTAAAAATGTATAAATTTTTTTAATAATAATATTATGTTATTATGGGTCCATGTGAGTGACTAATGATTGTGTTGATTCTTACTTTGGCCAATTGTGGTATATTGTGGAATAGTAGGTAATAATGATCATACATGATTATGCATAGAGTCTGTATGCATTGTGAATATCCGTTGGACTGTTGTTAAGGTCGAGTTGCCTAGGAGTTGAACACACCTCAGTGCGGGTGTGAGTAGACTAGTGTAGGTCATATTGTTGACCATGGGGGCGTCGGGGTGCAGGTACCTCGCAATGAACAGTTGGTAGCTCTTCTGTCCATGGGGCAAACCGATGTAAACGCACCGACGATCCTGACTAGGCACTGTCCTATATTGTGATCTAGTGTAGACTGTCTGTACAATGCCATGATGTGCACGTGGATAAACTGATGAATTATAGCACTTTGGCTGCGGCAGCCGAGTTGCAGACATGTCTCCTAATCTTTCTCTTCGACCGTTTGTGTCTAGCTCCATGGAGTAGGATTTTGACTTTGTATGCATGTGCATAATGAGTCTATGTATTATCTGGCATTTATTATTATTATAATTGGAACTGTTGTATCACTGATATATATAACTGCTTGGAACTGATTGGTTGATTATTACTACTGCTTAATGTTTTTTATTTTCATTGCTGTCAAATATGTTATGTGGGTGCCTTGCGCCGTTTTGTTTCTTGCTGCTATAACTAGTAATGATGGTAGGATGTCTTACCTCTTTCCTGCATTTCTGTTATTTTCTATTTGTACATTGTGTCCCAACGAAGACGACGACAAGGAAGTTGGAGCTCCCGATTTTCTCGGCTTCTGGCCTGATTACGATTAGCATCTATTGTGGAGCATGGAGGCACGCATGCGTGGATTTCTGGGTGATGTGCGTCTGACCTTCCTTGGAGGGCCAGAATGCTGGCACATTAACCTGAATTCTGACCGTTGTGTCTACTTGGGAGACGTGTCAATCGCTTTGGCCTGGAGGCATCATGAGCCACCGATCTTTACCTGCCGCATCAGCCTGCGTCTGGAGTTTTATCTGCCCATTTGGGAGATATGGAGTAATCGCTTCTACACCCCGCAGGAAGACTCTTTTGATTCCACTGCTCGGGCTCCGGCCCGTAGCTCTGTGGCTCCTATGGAGGTTTCCTCAGGTGAGGAAGACCCCGAGGAGGTCCTCGAGGATGACCTCACGGAGGATCCTAAAGAGGATCCTGATATGGTTCCTTCTCATCTGAGGGACTGATATTCCTGGTGGCTACTGATAGCTGCCAGTGTTTTTATTTTGGGGGCCTGATGTCTTTTATAGTGGGCTGTATATTTTGATATCTTGGGGATGTGTATGTATGATCCTTTGGGGCAGGTATAGTTTTGCTTTTTAGTATACCAGGCTTTGTAACCAAACAGTTTGATAAATATATATATGAATATGCAAGGTTAATTCTAATGTATGCTTTACTTCTGTTTGCCCTTTATTTCCATTTATGTTCCGTCACTGTGTTTATTAATTATTGTTGTTGTAACAAAGAAAAAAATATTCACCAATTTAATTACATGTCTATAATTAAGTAAATTTATATTATATTATAATGAACCGGGTCTTAACTCATATAATTTTTATTTCCACATTATAATTGACAATGTGACGTTCTCTCCCAAAAAGGGGCGTTACAAGATTGATAGGACCTTGGATACACTAATTAGAGCTTGTAGGCTAAGTGCAAGAATTGCTTCTAAACTTGATTTTGATCTTGAATTTGAAAGTGAACCCGAGATCTTAAGTAATTTTATAACTATCGGTGATAACATGCAAAATAGGGCTGTTAAGGAACTTGATGCTCCTGATGTAACTTACTAGTCTTTGTGCATTCAATATCCTGATCTTAATGCTAATTTTGAATTAAATTCTGGATTGATACACTTGTTGCCCAAGTTTCATGGTCTTGTAGGTGAAGACCCTCATAAGCATCTTAAGGAGTTCCATGTGGTCTGTTCAACCATGAAGCAACAAGGGATCCCTGAGGAGCACATCAAGCTGAGGGCATTTCGTTTCTCACTTACTTATATGTAGCCAATGATTGGCTGTTTTACCTTTCACCAGGTTCAGTCATGAGTTAGGATGACATGAAGCAGCTATTCTTAGAGAGATTCTTCCTTGTATCTAGAGTTGCTGTCATTAGAAAAGACATATGTGGCCTGAGGCAGATGATAGGAGAGCCCTTGCATGAATATTGAGAGAGATTTAAGAAGTTATGTGCAAATTGTCCTCATCACCAAATCAATGATTAGTTGTTAATCCAGCACTTTTATGAAAGCTTGCTGCCAATGGATAGAAGCAAGGTGGATGCTGCGAGTGGAGGTGCCTTAGTTGATAAAACCCCTACTGCAGCAAAAGATTTGATAGCAAATATAGTAGCAAATGCACAATAATTTGGCACACGAGTCATTGCCTTAACCAGAGGAGTCAATGAAGCTCAATTGTCTCATATTGACTAATAGAGAATAGAGCACAGATATGAGGAATTAACTTCTTTGGTGAGACAGTTAGTAGTAGGACAACAATTACCTGTGCAGATAGCTGTAACTATGTGTGGCATTTGTTCTTGGTCATCGCATCCCACAGATGCATGTCTTACACTTCAGGATAGTAGTTCTATTTTCCCAGATCAATTTATTGCTGCAATATGTGTCTTTCCTGGTAAACCACAATTCTAGCAGCAGCAACAAAAATATGATCCATTCTCCAACATATACAATCCTAGCTAAAGAGATCATCCTAACCTGAGATATGGGATTGCAGCACCACAGGAGTAGTTTCAACCTCAAAACCAGCAGAGGTTTTGAGGATTTGCAACTACCAAGTCCAGTAGCCACAAAACCTGAGCCTTCATTTGAGGATTTGGTGAAGCAGATGGCCACCAACAACATACAGTTCCAGCAGAGGACAGAGGCCACCATACAGAATTTAGAAACCCAGATTGGACATTTGGCATCTTCACTGAATCAACTACAGGCCCAAGGTTTTGGTCGACTTCCTTCCCAAATAATTCCCAATCTAAAGGGAAATGTGAGTGTCATTATGCTAAGGTTTGGAAAATCTGTAGAAGTACCAACTGAACCTCAAGCTACAAGCAAACATCAATTGGAAAAAGAAATAGTTTCTGATGAACTAACCCAAAAATCTGAGGGTTAGAAGAAATCAGTTATTGCTGATGAGTAGCAGCAGCCTGCAGTGGCTCTTTCCTTTCCACAGAGAGCCAGTGAGACTAGAGAGATACATGAGGCTGAGAAGGATAGAGAGCTCCTTGAGATTTTTAGGAAAGTGGAAGTCAATATTCCATTGTTAGAGGCAATCAAGCAGATACTGAAGTATGCCAAGTTCTTGAAGGAATTGTGTACACACAAAAGGCGGCTAAAGGGTAATGAGAGAATTAACATGGGGCGGAATGTTTCAACCCTCATCCATCCTATGCCACAAAAGTGTAAGGATCCAGGGACTTTTACAATTCCTTGCATAAAAGGAAATTGTAGATTTGAGAATGCCATGCTAGACTTAGGTGCTTCCATTAATGTAATGCCTATGTCTATTTTTAACTCCCTTGAACTTGGTCCTTTGTAGGCTACAAATGTGTTGATCCAGCTAGCTAATAAGAGTAATACTTACCCAGCTAGTTTGATGGAGGATGTGTTAGTCCAAGTGAACAAACTGATATTCCCAACTAACTTCTACCTTTTGGAGATGGAGGGAAAGTCATCATCCAACAAGATTCTTCTTATTCTAGGGAGACCTTTCCTCAAAACAACAAGAACCAAGATAGATGTGTATGCAGGAACTCTATCCATGGAGTTTGGAGACTATATTGTTCAGTTTAACATTTTTGATGCTATGAAGCATCCCATGGAGGAGCATTTTATTTTCAATATTGATTTTCTTACTGATTTAGCTGAGGAAACTTATGATAAGTTGTGTGATGAATTTCTTGATTTTATTGGTTTTAATGATTCTATCCATTGCCACTCATGTACTGATTGTGATGATGATATGATATGTGCTGTTTGTACTGAGATTTCTGCATTCCTGAAAGATGTTGATTCTGTTTCTACAGATTATGTAGCTAATGGTATTGAAGGGTTTATCAACAATGTTATTGATGCAGTTGCTGAATCTAAAACACATAGGGAGGTGGAGTTGAAGGTTATTGATGAATTTTCAGAGAAGGGAGAAGAGCACTGGATGGCAGTCACTACTGAGATGGATTTTGTTTTAGGACCATGGTCTAACATAAATAATGAAAATGGAGTTAATAAAATATACATACTCCATTCTAGTGGGAAACCAACGAAATTACAAAAGGCCAATGCGACACTGATGGAAGCTCTCATGCTTCAAGTCACGCTTCAAGCTTGACTTGGTCATTACACTTCAAGCAATGAGACCCTGGTGGAAGTCTCTTCACTTGATAATGATGTTTATTCTCTCTCTCTCTCTCTTTTATTTTTCTTGTCCTAAATTAATTGATGATAATTGATGGATGTTGTTTTCTTTTGAGTTTTTCACTGAGGACAATGTAGAATTTAAGTGTGGGGGAGGAATTTTAGCATTTTATTTTTGCTACTGTTTGCCATTTTAATTCAATTGTTTTTAATGTTTTTAGTTGTTTTAACTATTTTGTTATGTTAATTTACTATTAATATTTTGTTAATTACTTTTTCTCATTGATTAATTTTGTTGTCTTTGTTATTTCTACTTTATTTCTATTTTCTCGCGCTTAATTTCATTTCTGCCTTAATTTTTTATTTCTGCTTTTACTATTTCTATTTTTAATTTTTAGTTTCTGCTATTTTTTTCTATTTTCTATTTCTGTTTCGTTCCTATTTTACTATTTTTTATTCTATATTTTGTTTTTATTTTTAATTTTCTCGATGTTTCTAATTTCTACCGTTGTTGATTTTTGTTGTTTCTATTTCTTATTTCTATTTTTTTGCTAACGCTTTATTTTTTGATTTTAATTCTATTTTTTTATTTTTAAAGAAGAAGAAAATGTGTGTTTTTAATTGTTTTCCAATGATGTTTTGAGATTTGTGAAGTTCATGAGTTTGAAGTAATTGAAATTCAAGGTTCATAACATGATTGAATAAATTTTCTTCCTTCTTGAATTTGACATGCTTAGTTTTGGATGTTGGTGGATTGAGTTTGATAGATGCATACCTTGTGAGATTTTGAGCTTTTTGATGGATGGATTTAACATTTATGTCATTCTCTTCTTTCTTGTGTGATTCTCACTCATGGTAATTGATCACTTTAGAACTTGTTTTGATTTTTTTTAGGCTATATTTTCACTTGCATACATGAACATGATTGAGGCATTCTTTCTTGAATTAGCTACTTTGACCAAATAGTCAATCTTGCATCATTTCCCCTTGATTAACCCCCTTGAGCCTATTTACCTATCCTTTGTCTTAGCTCATTATATGCCTTATGTGAAAAACCATGATTTTACCTTACCTTAGGGAATGGGAGATCATTGGTTCATTTTCATTAGAGGAGCTCTTTTACTGTGGGTAATTAATAGTTCAAGTGTGGGGGTTGTGCAAATTGATGTGCAATATGCAAAGTGTTTGGTGGAAGAAAAATAAAAAGAAAAAAGAGCCAATTGAAAAAAAAAGGAAAAAAAAAGAATAAATGCAAAAAGGTTGTGAAAGAAAAATAAATAAATAAGAGAAGGAACATGTAAAGAGAATGTGCATTATATGGATTTGGGGGGATACAATTTCATGTTTGTTAATCGAGTTCCTTCCCAATGCTTTTTTATTCTCTTGGGTGTTTAACTTGTCATATCCATATTGTTTCCTTCCCTTACCTTGGCCTTATTACAACCTTGAATAAAGTATCCTTGATTTATGTGTACATGTGTTTGAGTAGTGGAGAAGTAGAAGATAAGCAAGCTTATGGTAGTGCAATTTTCATGGGTTGAATTAAGTGAAATACTTACCTTTTAAACACTTGAGGGATTGAGAGTGTATCTTGTGAGAATCTATCATTCATGCTTCTTGTTTTTCAAATTGAAACTACCTTGCTTGTTGGTTTGATATGTGAAAAAATGTTACCTCATGAATGTTTTGATTCCTTGAAACTTTTGTTGCTCTTCTTGCTTATAAACTTTTGCATTCTTGAATATATTGGAAATTGAGTCTTTTAGAGTTTTTTAGCTTTTGAGTTTGTGTTGTTTTTCCTTGTTCCCTAGTTTTGGTTTTATGTGTTTTGCCCAAGAGTGCAAAAAGCTTAGTGTGGGAGAATTTGATAGTAATATATTTTATTCATTTAATGATCCTCTCACAAGGTGTCTTAAGGTTCAATTTGGCTCAATTAAATTGATTTTGTCACATTTTATGATATTGGGCCTAATTAGATAATTGAAGGAATTATTGCATGAATTGACTTTAATTTGTCTATTGGGCAATGATCAGTATTTTAGTTACAATTTGAGTAGCAAACATCTGATTATTATGATTCTAGCCTTGTAGGAAAGCTAAGACAAATCTCTACAACTTTCATGAGACCTCAAGAGCTGAATCACACGTTTGGATAATTTAAATTGAAGTTAAAGCTGTTAGTCATGGCAACCATTACCCAAGAGGGGGGTGAATTGGGTATTAGAAAAACTTTTACCAAATGCTCTTAAAATAAATATAAATATTTAAGCTATTAAATAAAATAAAAGAAATTGCGAGATGAATAATAAAAGCTTTACGAATAACAAATAAATAAATGTGCAATAATATAAAGTTGCGTAAAATAAAGATTGCACAAAATAAAGAGATAAAGAGAAGAAGAGCAGGCACGATATTTATCCTGGTTCGACCACCAACCACTTGTGGTCTACGTCCAGTCCCCGAAACACAGTTTGAGATTTTTCACTATATGTACAAGCTTCAATAGGTGCTTGCAACCTTTACATAAGAGAGCACTTTTCACACACAGGGAAACTCTACCCTTGTGCTAAAGTCTCAGCCTGCAGGGATACCTCACCCTTACACAAACCTTAGAGGGATACCCCACCCCCTTTACAAATCTTGAAGGATACCTCACCCTCAATGTAGAAGAATAGAAATATAGATGAAGAGAAACTCTCACTCAGAGTAAATTATACAAATTGAAGTGCTAAGAGGCTCTCAAGGATATCTCAAAGTTTTAGCAAAAAGAGCACAGAAAATAAGCGTAAAATATAAATCACATTTTTCAGAGCAAGCGCAAATTAAACAAATAGCTGGGATACTTACAGATGAGACCCACGGTCTCTATTTATAGAGCCAGATAGAAAATAGCCGTTGGAGCAAATTAATGAGATAATAAATGCATTAACGTTTTCGTATGAATTCAAAAACGAAACAGAATTCTCGTGGGTTATTCGAATACCCTAAATCAATATTCGAATACCACTGTTTAAAAACCATCGTGAAAAGCAAATTAACATGGGTTATTCAAATACCAACATGAGGTATTCGAATACCTCTATTTAAAAACACATTAGAAATGCTGTTCAGACGTTTGTTATTCGAATACCAAAAGAGGTATTCGAATGCCTCTATTTAAAATATAGTCTGGAACGTTTTCAGGCATGTGGTATTCGAATACCATATCATGTATTCGAATGCCCCTTTAAAAAAACTCATCTGGAACATTTTTTATGCTGTGGTATTCAAATACCATATCATGTATTCGAATGCCCCTTTAAAAAAACTCATTCAGGAACATTTTTGTGCTGTGGTATTCGAATACCACAAGTTGTATTCGAATACTCCTCACAGATTTTGAAAACTGAATTCAAATGATCATAACTTCTTCATTTCTTATCCGTTTAAAGCAAATGACCAGTCATTGGAACGATCTTTGAGTCTATTTTCAAATGAAAGAAGTTTCAAAACAAAACTCAAAGTATTTTGAAAGATATGATCAAAAGAGTAACCAAAGGTCAGTTTTGCAAAACTCAAACTTTGCTATTTTTTCATAGATTTGAACTATTACCAAAATTAGCTTTTCAAAACTTGTTTGTTGGACATTTTAACATAGGAAAATCATTTGTAAAGATTTTGAAAAACATATTTGAGATATCCATAAGGCTTCTTACATAAAGACCCTAAGTCCTAAAAGCTATACCATTTAATCTTCCTTTGGACTTGGTCTTTGACATGACTTTGATGTTATCAAAACCTTCATGAGATATCCGTTCATATTCTCCTTGTGTTGAGCTTAATTGAGATCTTTTGCTTTCTTGTTGCAAGCTCATTCTTGGTACTTGGACTATCCTACAAAGTATTGCTCACTTAAACAAGCATAGTTAGTCCAGACTCACAATTCAATATCTTTATATGCATGAATCATAAATGTATAACTCTAGTTAATTTAGCATGCATATACAACTTTCATAGATACATCCAAATAAGATATTTATCAATTACTAATGGATATGCTCTATATAGGATGCAACAGAACATAAGCAACATGTACTTTTTGTCTTGTATTTGTCATCATCAAAACTTAACATATAAAACCATTTGGGGCAAACTTATATCCACAATCTCCCCCTTTTTGATGATGACAAATCACCAAAGAAAAAAATATGTTGATGGGCAATATTCAAGAATGGATATTCATGTAAGCATATCAAACAATAAGATCAAACAATGAGTATATCAAGCATATATTTTTCTTTCCAATTTTCACTCCCCCTATTTGACATCAACAAAAAGGCTTAGAAAGAAAAAAAATATTTTCTCCCCCTTATAGATTTTACATATGAGTCAAGAATAGAGAGATGAAACAAATAAGCTTGCAAGATATAGAGGATTATTCATGCAATGCTTGTCATGTCAACATTTCGCATATGATAACAGTAAAACACTTTATGTAATCAAACAGAGATGTAAGGCAAAAGATATAAAATGTTTACCACTTGTTAGCCAAGAGATATACCACTTGTTAGTTATAGGATATGAGCAACAATTTAAGAGATAAGCTCCCCCTCAGAATATGCATATTATCAAAATAAAGCAAAGGCAAAGATATTTATTCTTAATCCTTCAAACAAAAACCATTTTAAAAAACTTCTCCCCCTTTCAAAAAGAATTTTACAAGAGCACATTATATTTTCAAAAGCATTTTAGAAAGATAGAGATGTTTTATATAAAAAGTCATATTCATTGAGACAGATCAATTCAAGTTAAAAGAACATAAGTACATCTCCTTGATGAAATATGCTATAGGGATCAAAGCATATATAGAACTAATATCATTCAACCTAAATGCAATGACAAAATAGCAAGTTAATATCCAATTAGGCACTTTGTCAATACTAAGCATACTTCTCATGTAAGGAAAGCATCTAATAATTTTAAGATCAATTTATCAACAAGTATCATACAATCCATATCATAAAAAATACCATAATAGCTTAGGGATAGAGATACTTATTGAGATAGATAAATAGTGATGATCCTTCTTTATTGGTCCTTTAACTTTGAGTTTTCTTCCTTTGAATTCTCCATTCCATTGCACTAGAAGAAAGTCTTCTTTATCTTCCTCTTCATTTGAATTCCATTCAGCTTTTCTCGTTTATCCACATATGCTTGTATGTAAAAATCTGATGGCTATATTTGAAACATATAGAGAGATTTGCAAAGCTAACTTTAAAAGTCTTCTAAAACATAGGTTAGCATCAAATATCATGTAAGCCCATTTATAAGCATAATTTGGGTTGATATATAATTTTTAAAGCATGTATCACATTATTAATCATGCAATATTAGCTCTAACAAGAATGCATGAAGCACATATGCACTTGAATCCAAACTAGTTTAAGCATTTTAAGGCATGATTCAAGTTTATCAAAAAAATATGATTATCATCAAAACTTATTTAGGCATTTTTTTTAGAAGAAAAAAAATCATTATCATGTAAGGTATGTACTTATCTAGCATGTTAGCATATGTAAAGATACTTTTAAAACATAATGCTACAACTTAAGACATGTTAAGGCATAAAAAAAAAAATCTCTACTTATCCAAATATCATATGATATTCAATTTAAAGCTTAAATAAGGATAAGAGAATGATGTCACCGAAAGTGTACTCTTTGAGCTTTTGTAAGTGACTCTCACTTCCACCAACTTCCAAGCTTCAAGTTTTCATGAGGGAATAGAAATTCTTTGCACTCCCTTTAAAAGTTGAATCCTTTTACTATCCTCAAGTTGAATGAATTTATTTCATTTAAATGCTTGCTTGAGGAAGTTGACACCCTACAAAATAATTCAAAGTACTTTCTTTGGTATCCATCAATTTTGGATCCATAGAGGTTAGTCATTATGTCAAACTCATAAGCAAATAAGCATTTAAAATAATAAAATAATAAATGAGTTCACAAGATATTTCATTTCATTGATCAAATTAACTAAGTACATATAATTATCAAAAGAATAGCCAATTGCATTTTTCATACATATCATTAAGTGCATATTTTTAGATAATACAAACAAAGAATTTAGCATATATTGATTATTAATGCTAGGCAACATATACAATAACAAATGCAGCAGAAACTTTTAAAAAAGAAGCAGGGGTAGGAAAAAATAGCAATAGCAGCAGGAGGTTAAAACCAAAAGTTGCAAAGATTAAAAACATGAGTAGGTATTTGAATAAAGCCCAGACCTCATGGTATTCGAATGCAACGATTGTTTAAGCTCAAAAGACGCAGCCTTCAGACAGAGGGTATTCGAATACCACACCAGGTATTCGAATAGATTACCAGAATAGGCTTGGCTGCCAAACGAAGGTATTCGAATACTTTTAAAGGTATTCGAATGCTCATGAAGTATTCGAATACTCTAGAGAGAAACTGAAACAAGAAGCCACAGGGTATTCGAATAACCCTGATGGCATTTGAATGCTCCAGAGAGCTGTTTCATGGACTGAGACAAAAAGGCCTCTGGGTATTCGAATAACCCTTAAGGTATTCGAATGCCTTAAACAAAAAAAAATGTAGGTTTTCTCATATAGCAGCAATGGTATTCGAATGCCTTAACAAGAAAATGCAAGTTTGCACGTAAAACATCAAAGGTATTCGAATGCCATGTGAAGGTATTCGAATAACTAAACAAGAAAACACATATCTATGTCCAGAAAAAGCATTTTTGAAATACGAAAGCATACCTGTTGATGGAGTGCCTGCAAAAATGATTTCGGGATAACTCCAAAGCTCAAGTTAGTGATAATTCAAGAAGGATGAAATCATAATTAAGCAATAAATTCAAATATTTAATTATATGTATGATTGATCAAAAACTCAAGCTCAAGGATATTCTCATTAAACATGTCATTTCAAGCATGGAGCATACTTTATCTAGCATATTAATATGCATAAGGATTTTCAAATAATAATTGCAAAGATTAAAAACAACCACGCAATATAGCACTCATTTTAACATGCATTCATGACAATTAAACCAGATACTTGATTCTTACAAAAACATTTTGAAACAACCAAGGATTATGTTAGAAAGAGATAAAACAAGATAAAATCATCTAACAAAAATACTCATTTTAAGTCATGATTAAACAAAAACTCATACTCAAGGATGTCAAAATAATGAGCATACTTTTATCTAGCATATTAACGTGTAAAAACATGTTTAAGACATAAAGCTAGAAAAGTATAACACAAGTTTCACTTATCCAAGGATTGCAAGTCCAAGCTTCATGGAGACAAAAAAGAGCTTGGAATTATTTCTAGTCTTTGTACTTGGAGCAGCACTTTCAAGATGCCAAAGTGAGTTCTTAGCCTTCAAGCACACCTACAACACACTTAAATTTTTGACTTTTGGTATCCAAATTTTCTTGGGTCCTTGTGTGTTAGTTTTTGAACATTAATTTATTATGCTCTCATAAAGATTAATTTTTCATAGTATGTAAATCGAGCACAATAATTAAATAATTAAATATCATTAAGCACATAGTTGATAGCATGCTTACTTTCATGATATATAGACAATTTTAAAGCATATAAAGCATACATAAGCATTATAGAACCTTATGTACTAAGATATATAACAAAATATAATAAGAATGAACATAATCATGTGTTAAACATAATATTCAAATTTTATCAAGTACACATGATTCTATTAATCAATTAAGGCTTACAAGGAATATACCTCAAATTTATTGACTTTGCATGTGAGTGTGCATAAGAGGTAAAAGCTTTTGATACCTTGGCCTTGGTAATCAAGGAAATACTTTTTCTTATCCATCGCTTCTCTTTTGGAGTCTTGAACTTTGCAAGTTCTACATTTTGTACTTGAGAAGCTTTGGTTGAAGTCATCTTCCTTTTTTGACCAAAGTTTCTACCATTAGGCTTTGGAAGCATTCTCCTTGATGATTCCTCTTTCTTTTCACCAATTTGTTCATCCTTTTGAGAAATATTCTGCATAATTGAAACACTAGTAGGAGGACACTTTGGTACCCACTTCATTTTGGGTCCTTGAATATTAGTATTAGGGCCTTTAGGATTTTTAGGAACCCATACCATATAATTTCTCATATAAAAATTTCTTCTATAATTGCATAAATGAGAAATATGTCCTAGATGACCACAAAAATTACAAATAATTGAATTTAATGATGGCTTAATCATTTGAGTATCATTTTTGAAAAACTTAAGCATTTTATTGTTATTATATTCTAAATTAATTTTGCCATAAGCCTTGCTTGAATTTTCACATGTAATAACATTAATTTTATTCTTATTAACAAGCATAGAATTTAAGCAATTACAATCATTAGCTTTGGCAAATTCAGAATATAAGTCCTCAACTTGATTTTCTAAATTAATGCATTTTTCACAAGAAGTTGAGGTTTCACATTTTAAAGAAATTTCCTCATCAAGAAAAATATTTTTCAAAGTTTTGATTTCATTTTCAATAAAGGAAATATTTTCCAAACACGATAAGTTTTTCTTTTCTAAATTCAACAAACCATCATACAATTCATTATATGCACTTTGCAACTCATCATAGGAAGGACTATAATATAGTTTAGAATTATTTACCTCAAAGTCCTTTTTAGCCATATAGGAAGTAGTGTCAATTTCTAGGGTACTTGCCTCTTTAAGAGAATCACATTCTTCCTCATCAATTTTGTTTTGCCATGCCTTTTCTTCAAATTGAGCATCATTGTTACCAAGTGGCATTTGGCTCCCTTCAATAGTTTGAGCATCTCTTTGAGGATATTTTTCATGACAAGCTTCCTTCAATGGCATTTGCTCTTCTTGCTTTCTATATACAACTTTATGCACAAAATCATTGTTAGCAAGATAAGTAGCATTAAGAGCATCCCATATATCTTTAGCACTAGAGCAACTTTTAATTTTAGCATAAACTTCATCATTCAAACTACTTCTCAAAATTTGCATAGCTCTAATATTTAAAGAAAAATATTTTTTGTCAAAACTATTCCAAATTTGTTTTGATTTGTAAGTAAATTCATTTAGCACAATATCCCACAAATCAATATCAATAGATTGCATATAAATTTCTATTCTAGTTTTCCAATAAACGAAATTCGCACCATCAAAGAATGGTGGTTTATCAATTTCAAAACCTTCCATTTTGAAAAACTTTCAAGGTTGCTCACAAGTAAGGATCTTTAACTCTAAGCGGTTAAGCTTTTACCAGAGCACGAAGCTCTGATACCACTTGTTAGTCATGGCAACCATTACCCAAGAGGGGGGGTGAAATGGGTATTAAAAAAACTTTTACCAAATGCTCTTAAAATAAATATAAATATTTAAGCTATTAAATAAAATAAAAGAAATTACGAGATGAATAATAAAAGCTTTACGAATAGCAAATAAATAAATGTGCAATAATATAAAGTTGCGTAAAATAAAGATTGCACAAAATAAAGAGATAAAGAGAAGAAGAGCAGGCACGATATTTATCCTGGTTCGACCACCAACCACTTGTGGTCTACGTCCAGTCCCCAAAACACAGTTTGAGATTTTTCACTATATGTACAAGCTTCAATAGGTGCTTGCAACCTTTACATAAGAGAGCACTTTTCACACACAGGGAAACTCTACCCTTGTGCTAAAGTCTCAGCCTGTAGGGATACCTCACCCTTACACAAACCTTAGAGGGATACCCCACCCCCTTTACAAATCTTGAAGGATACCTCACCCTCAATGTAGAAGAACAGAAATATAGATGAAGAGAAACTCTCACTCAGAGTAAATTATACAAATTGAAGTGCTAAGAGGCTCTCAAGGATATCTCAAAGTTTTAGCAAAAAGAGCACAGAAAATAAGCGTAAAATATAAATCACATTTTTCAGAGCAAGCGCAAATTAAACAAATAGCTGGGATACTTGCAGATGAGACCCACGGTCTCTATTTATAGAGCCAGATGGAAAATAGTCGTTGGAGCAAATTAATGAGATAATAAATGCATTAACGTTTTCGTATGAATTCAAAAACGAAACAGAATTCTCATGGGTTATTCGAATACCCTAAATCAATATTCGAATACCACTGTTTAAAAACCATCGTGAAAAGCAAATTAACATGGGTTATTCGAATACCAACATGAGGTATTCGAATACCTCTATTTAAAAACATGTTAGAAATGCTGTTCAGACGTTTGTTATATGAATACCAAAAGAGGTATTCGAATGCCTCTATTTAAAATATAGTCTGGAACGTTTTCAGGCATATGGTATTCGAATACCATATCATGCATTCGAATGCCCCTTTAAAAAAACTCATCTGGAACGTTTTTTATGCTGTGGTATTCGAATACCATATCATGTATTCGAATGCCCCTTTAAAAAAACTCATTCAGGAACGTTTTTGTGCTGTGGTATTCGAATACCACAAGTTGTATTCGAATACTCCTCACAGATTTTGAAAACTGAATTCAAATGATCATAACTTCTTCATTTCTTATTTGTTTAAAGCAAATGACCAGTCATTGGAAAGATCTTTGAGTCTATTTTCAAATGAAAGAAGTTTCAAAACAAAACTCAAAGTATTTTGAAAGATATGATTAAAAGAGTAACCAAAGGTCAGTTTTGCAAAACTCAAACATTGCTATTTTTTCATAGATTTGAACTATTACCAAAATTAGCTTTTCAAAACTTGTTTGTTGGACATTTTAACATAGGAAAATTATTTGTAAAGATTTTGAAAAACATATTTGAGATATCCATAAGGCTTCTTACATAAAGACCCTAAGTCCTAAAAGCTATACCATTTAATCTTCCTTTGGACTTGATCTTTGACATGACTTTGATGTTATCAAAACCTTCATGAGATATCCGTTCACATTCTCCTTGTGTTGAGCTTAATTGAGATCTTTTGCTTTCTTGTTGCAAGCTCATTCTTGGTACTTGGACTATCCTACAAAGTATTGCTCACTTAAACAAGCATAGTTAGTCCAGAATCACAATTCAATATCTTCATATGCATGAATCATAAATGTATAACTCTAGTTAATTTAGCATGCATATAAAACTTTCATAGATACATCCAAATAAGATATTTATCAATTACTAATGGATATGCTCTATATAGGATGCAACAGAACATAAGCAACATGTACTTTTTGTCTTGTATTTGTCATCATCAAAACTTAACATATAAAACCATTTGGGGCAAACTTATATCCACAATACTAATGGAAATATATGTCCATACTTATATACACAAAAGCGAGAGCCAGAATACTGATCCTGATAGCTAGACATCTGCTCACTCATTGGCTCATATCTTAAGTTATAGGAGTCTTCTGAATGTTAAACTGAGCCCAAATGGAAACGAAGACCCAAATCTACAACTCTTATGAAGACTCCTAAGCTAAAATATATCGTTTTAGGCATGCAATTGAAGCTGGAAAACATAAACAAGTTACTGACGAGTTAGGCCACTTAATTAAGCATAACTTGAGTTGTAGGCCTATAATTGACATGAAACTTGGGCCCAATGATTCCTAATGGACCCAGCTTTTTAACTAATAGGTTTCTAATAATGTAAGGTCAAATTAAGGGTTAGTTATAAGGGTTAGCAGCAGAAATCCAAGACTAAGTTTTCATTCTACACTTTTCATCTTCTCTCTAGATCTAGATCTTTCTCTCTTCTTTTCTTTCTCTTTAGATTTTCTCTTCTTTTTCTAAGTTCTTCCCTCCCATTCATATAGGGGTAGGGCCTTAAATCAATTTAATAAATTGAACATTCTTGATGCTTAATCTTGAGATTCTATTTTAATTGTTTGCATTAAATTATTAATCAAGTTTCTCTCCTTCATCTTTGCTTAACTCTGATTGAGTTGCTTAATTTGATTAGAATTTTTATATGATAATTGTGTAATTACCATGTGTGAAAGATGAATTACAGAGACAAAACAATGCATTAAAGGTGTTTGATGAAATGTTTAGCTTAGTTAGATCTTAGTTTTTTAGTTAATTCAGGTTTTGGATGGATGCTTAATTTGTCTAACCTTAATTAATTGAATTCTTGATACATATCTAGTAGAAGATCCATGGATCATGTTGAGGTGCCTTGATATGATCTAAGACCAAGGATTTGATTGATAATTGAATGGACCTTTAGTGACAAGGATGGATTAAAATCAAGATTGGAGAATTCTCTTAGACTGGTTATTTTTTAATTCTAGTTTCTCTTCTTTAATTGCTTTCTGTTTCTATTTTTTATCTTACAAACCCCTTTCCCCCTTGTTTACTAACATCTTAATTTGATTTTGTGATCATAATCAGATTGATCTGTGGGCTCGACCAAGTGTTACCTTATATTACAAGTTATTTTGGTAAACTAGTTATAAATTGATAAATTTAGTAGTATCGGCAGTTATCATGGGGTAACACCCAAAACCAAGACAGGGGACAACCCCGGGATGACAATCATGAAGACAACTGTCGTCACACTAAAGTAGCCTAGACAATAAACACTATCTCGAGAGGCTTCACAGGCGACGATGATTCTAGAAATGCTAGGAAGAAGGCTCTCCGAGCTGTGCTGAGTGTAGCCTCACTCTTGGGAACTAAGTCATGCAGCGGCACAAGAAAAACCCATCAATTTCATTCTTTGACTAGGATTATGGAAACATAATCTTGGATCATGATGACCCTATGATCATCTCTGGGATAATCACAAATGTCGAGGTTCACAAAATATTTGTAGACTAAGGAAGCTCGACTGATATTATGTTCCTAGACTTGTTTGAAAAGCTAGGATTGTCAAAAGAAGAATTAATCCCATACACTGAAGAGTTGATCAAATTCACAGGGGATAAAATTATCTTGGTTGGGAATATTAAGACCTACTTGAGTTTGGGAAAAGACTCCCTCTTCAAAACTGTCAAGGTTAGGTTCTTAGTGTTTGATTGTCCTTTGGCCTATAACGTCATATTAGGTCGTCCATCATTCAATGCCTTTGGGGTCGTGATCTCTACACCCAATTTAGCCATGAAATTTCAACACCAATAGGGCAGAGTCATGACAGTCAAAGGAGACCAAGCCACAACGAGGAAATGTTACAACGAGAGCCTAAGAGTAGCCGAGAAACCTCAGGCTGCAGACAAATGTAACATTTTGACTGTAGTCACTACGGACACCATCAACATGCTCTTGATTAAGTTGAACATACGCGAAGAGATCCGTGCTACACGCCCCCCAACTTGATGAAGAGCTCCATCTCCTTCAACTTAGTACCAAGCCAGACCAGGTAACCAAGATTGGAAGGTAACTCAGTTAGGATGAAAGATCCAAGTTAACCAAGTTTCTGTAAAAAAATAAGGATCTAATTGCCTAGACTTCCACAAATATGGTAAGTTTAGACCTAGAATTCATCTGCCACTAACTTTCTATTATGAAGAATGCGAAATAGGTGGCCCAGCGTAAAAGGAAGGTTGGTCCTGAAAGGCAAAAGGTGATCCAAAAACAAGTGAAGAAGCTCCTAGACACCAAATTCATCAAGGAAGTCTCCTACACCACATGGCTTTCTAATATTGTCTTAGTCAAGAAGGCCAATGGGAAGTCAAGTATGTGTATTGATTGTATTGATTTGAATAAAGCTTGTCCAAAAGACTCCTACCCACTTCCCAACATTAACAAGCTAGTAGACAACTCGTCTGGATTCTGTCTGCTTTCTTTCGTGGATTTCGATAGGTTAGGGACCACACATTTTAAGCAAATACAAGTATCATAATATTGTTTTGAAACCTTTAATGCCCCTGTAATGTTTGGTACAATATTTAATGAAAGCTTTGTTTAGTAACACATTTTGTCAATTTTGTTGTGTTTGGTTTACTGTCTTATTGTTGGATGTTTACTATCAAGCAAGCTTTGGTTATTGTCAGTGTTGTATGTTTTGCGACGTAACAAATTGTGATGCTGATCACGTGATGTTATGAACCAAATCAATGTTATGAACACTACAAACTACTTTCTGTACTAAAATGGAACCAAATATCCAATAGGAGGTGATGCTAAATTAATTGCATATGGTTGAGGTTATGCTTGAGTTTATGCTTGTGGTGCTTAATTTGCTAGTTTAAGTTGAGGTTAAGGGTTGTGCTTGAGGTGTCGATTATGGCGGCTGAGTTGTTGGTTTTGGAACTGCTAATACTGGTGGTTGTTAGCCAAGAGGAGTTGTCAGTACTGTGAATGCTTATGTCATGCAGCATATCAATGAAGTTTTTTATGATAACAAAGTCAAGACGAAGACCAAGTTCAAATAAGTATATTTGGTATAGGCTATAGGTCTTAGAATCTAAATGTAAAATGCTCTCAATATATCTCAACTATCTCAAAATGGTTTTTGAATCAAATTGAAGTTGAAAGTTTATTTTAAAGAAATATTGTTTTTAATCTTGGATTTTGTAACTCATGTTTATATTTTAACAAATCCAAGTGTTTTCTAAGTTGGAAATGGCCATCAAACTTAATAGGGCTTGAAAAATGTGTTTAAGTGAGAATGTAATCGATTACACAAGTGAAGTAATCAATTACATGCCAAATAGAGGTCTTGTAATCAATTACATTGAGGTTGTAATCGATTACAAGTCTGGCAGAGGCCATGTAATCGATTACATCCTGCCCAGAAAGCCAAGAACACATTCTAAGAGTCATGTAATCAATTACATGGACTATGTAATCAATTACAACAGGTCTGACAGTAGCCAACTACTATTTTCTTAACATTTAATGTTGCCATAAATGTCGTCCAGCGGCTCCTTTATGCTGGAACACTATAAATACATATCTTGGGTCATCATTTATAGCTCACCAACAACTTGAAACTCATTTGTATTACACTAATCTGAGAATCAATCTTTCAATCCATTTGTGCTCTGTTTTTGTAAATATTTAAGATATTCTTGTAGAGCATTATAGGGCTTCAACTTGTGTAATCTACTCTTGTGAGAGTTTAACAATCAATCTCTATTTGATTTCCTATAAAAGAGGGTGAAGTATCCCTCAAGAGATAAAATGGTGAGGTATTCCTTAGTTGTAAAGAGGGTAAACTATCTCTCAAAGGTTGTAAAGGGTGAGGTATCTCTATTTTGAGGCTCAAGTGTTAGTCATGGCAACCATCACCCAAGAGGGGGGTGAATTGGGTGATTATAAATTTTTAAAACACCTTTGAGAAAATGTACATTTTGATATTTTTAATTAATACATGCAGCGGAATAAGTTTAACAAAGGTACAACTATTAGAGATTTCTCAAATACCACTTGGGCTATAAGATAAATTAAGCAAATAAGCTAGATATTAAATTCAACTCAAGCAAATATAATTAAGGCATAAATATAAAGGAGATAGAGTTGAGAATATCAAACATAAGAGTTTATCCTGATTCAGCCACCAACCACTTGTGGCCTACATCCAGTCCCCAAGCTTAACTTGAGATTTTCTTCATTATCTCCTAGACTTCATGGGTGCTAGGAAAACTTTTGTACAAACAAAAGCACTCCTCATACATTGGGATACCTCACCCTTGTGCTAGAGTCTCCAACTCTTCAAGCTTCACAGATGCTTAAAAAACGTTTACAACCAAGAGCACTCAACACACTTTGGGATGCCTCACCCTTGTGCTTGAGCCTCAAAATAGGGATACCTCACCCTTTACAACTCTTGACGGATACCTCACCCTCTTCTTAAACACGGGATACCTCACCCTTTTCTTTAGAGGAATACCTCATCATCTTTACAGAAAATTAAAGTATATAAGAAAGATAAACTCTCAAAAGAATGGATATTACAAATTGAAACTTATGGGTATCAAGGAATCACACACTTATAGGTCAAAATAGGGGTTTGGAGAAAAAGATAGTGAAACATGAATTTAATGTTCAAGAATGATTTTCAGATTGTTCTCCAACATTTCTTTGATGGCTCAACTTGTTTGTTGGACATTTTAGCACATGAAAACCATTTTAAAATAGATTTGAGCTCAGTGTGATTCCTATTTACCTTTACATAAGATCTAAGTCCTATAAGCTAAACTTGAAGAGTCTTGGAACTTGATCTTTGCACAACCATAATCTTTCTTGTTTGTTATCATCAAAACCATTGCTTTAATCAATGTCAATCACATTAAGCACAAAGGGTGAGGTATCCCAAGATGTGGTGAGTGCTCTAGTTTGTAAAGGTTATCAAGCACCTATTCAAGCTTGAAGGTTTAGTAGAAAATCTCGAGTGGTTCACTTGAGGACTGGACGTAGGTCACAAGGGGTGGTTGAACCAGGATAAATCATTATGTTTGCTCTTCTCAACTTTATCTCTTTACATTTGTGCTTCAATTTTATATGCTACCTTGAATACTTTCTATCTTGGCTTATTTATTTATGAGTGAGTTATTTAATCTCATTTATCTATTCACTTCAATTAATCGATAGTTTCAACGAAAATTAATATTCAAGTGTTTTGTAAAAGATTTGTGAAAAAATTTTATATACTCAATTCACCCCCCTCATCAGTATTGAGGCCACTTGGTAATAAGTGGTATCAGAGTTAGAGTCTTATGTAAAAAGCTTAGCAGCTTCAAGAGAAAGTGATGGCTTCTCCAAATGATTTTTCGGAAAGTTCTTCTCTCTATAGACCTCCATTTTCTCAATGGGGATGGATATGCTTATTGGAAAGAAAGAATAAAAAATTTTATTGAAGCTATTAACTTAGATGTGTGGGATGCTATTGAAAATGATCTTTTTGTCCCCACACAAGATTTAAATGGTGTAAGAGTTAATACACCAAGAAGTTAATGGACCGATGATGATAAAAAAAAGGTCCAATACAATTTGAGAGCCAAAAACATCATTACCATAGCTTTGGGGTATGATGAGTTCTTTAGAGTCTCAAATTGTAAATCTGTGCATGAAATGTGGGACACTTTACAAGTAACCCATAAGGGTACTAGTGAAGTTAAAAGATGAAGGATAAATACTCTCACTCATGAGTATGAGCTTTTTAGAATGAATCAAGATGAAAGCATTCAAGAAATTCAAAAATGGTTCACACATATTACAAATCATCTTGCTTCATAGGGAAAGAATTTTCCTAATGAAGATCTTATTAATAAAGTGTTGAGATGTTTAAGCAAGCATTGGCAACCTAAAGTGACGGCTATTGTAGAGTCAAGAAATCTTTCAACCATGACCCTAGCCATACTTTTTGGCAAGCTCCAGGAACATGAACTGGAGTTGAATAGACTCAACCAAAGTGAGGAGCTTGACAAGAAAATAAAGGGAATAGCTTTCAAGGCCACTTCCTCTATGGTCAATGATGATGATGATGAAGATAATGGAGATGACTAAGAAATAAATGAGGAGAATCTTAGTTTTCTAGTAAAGAAATTTAGAAGATTCTCCAAGAAGAATGGAGCTCAAAGAATACCTCTCATTCCCCAAAAAAATGCCTATCACAAAGGGGAAAGAATCCCATCCACTCCTAAATGTTCTGAATGTGGAGAACTGGGGCACATGAAGATAGAGTGTCCAATCTATCAAAGGAAAGTGAAAAAATATGAGAAGAGGTCCTCAAAAGATAAGAAAGAAAGAAGATCCTACATAGCTTGAGAGGACAATGACATGGATTCTTCTGATAATTTGAAAAACGAAGAAGCCCATCTATGTCTCATGGCTAGAGGAAAAGAAGAAGAAGAAGAAGAAGAAGAAGGAAGTGACACCGATGTAACTTCCTCTAACCTAGACTCTTCACCATCCTATGATGAATTACAAGATGCATTTGAAGAATTACATAATGAATCCATGAGGCTCACAAAAATGATTTTATCTTCTAACAAAATAATCTCCTTATTGGTAAACAAAATTTCTATTGTAAACAAGAATATTAATGAACTCAAAATTAAGAATGAGATTCTAGGACTTATTGATGCTAACTCATCGTGCATGATTTGTTCTTCATATGATAATGCACCTACACCTTCATCTTGCTTATCATGTAAAGCATTTGAAAATGAAATTGAGGATTTGAAAAATATTCTTTCAAAATTTACTTTTGGAAGAGACAACTTGAATGTGTTGTTAGGGAAACAAAGATGTGTTTTTCAAAAGGCTGGTTTAGGGTAAAATTCCAATAACCAACAAAAGTTTTTCAAGAATGTCTTTGTTTCCTCAAGTATATCAAGTAGCCCCTTCATCAAATGCTTTCATTATGGAAGGAAAGGGCATAGTGCTTTTACATGCAATGTTAGGAAAAACTTGAACACCAAGGTTGGAACTAAAATGTTTTGGGTCCCTAAGGGCACCTTAGTAAAATCTAACACACAAGGACCCAAGAAAATTTGGGTACCAAAAGACAAAAAAATTGAACTATGTTGTAAGTGTGCTTGAAGGCCAAGAGCTGACTTTGAAATCTCAAAAGGGGCTGCTCTAAGCATAGGACTAGAAAATACTCTAAGTTCTCTTTCTTGTCTCCAAGAAGCTTGGACTTGCAACCTTTGGAGAATTGGAGACTTGTTCTATGCTTTAACTTGCTTTAATGTAGTACTCTTTTAGCTTTATATCTTGAAAATATCACTATATATCATAATATACTAGATAAGTTCACTTCTTCTTTGAAATAGCATATTTGATGAAAATATCCTTGAACTTGGCTTTTTAGATCAATCTTGCCCTTAACTTTTTGCTGCATAGCTTTATTTTGTTGCATAAATTCATTTTACTACATAATTTCATTTGCTGCACCATTTAATGTTTGCTCCATAATCTCAATCTCCTCAATTTTTGCCACATATTCCTATTTTGCTACAAAATGTTAATATTTACTGCATAATGCTATAACTTGCTGCATAATTTGAGCTATTGCTGTATAATTCAATTTCTGCTACACAATTACCTTGTTTTAGTCATTTTTGAATCTAATACTGACTTGAGCATTAGAGGCTCCCCTAAGTTTGTTTTGCAAGTACCTCATCATGACTAAGTCCTTCAAATAGCTCAACATTAAGCTGGACAAGCATTTTTCTGCTCAAGTGGTTTGATCCTTAGTAAAGATGGTATTTTTGCAAGAACATGTGCTTTAAATCAATATCTGGTTAACTTTTATGCTTACATGATGTTTTGAATTGGTTTGGGAAGTTTTGGAAGTGGTTTGGAGGTTTTGGTACAAGTCTCCTATTGTTTGAAGTGAGAAAATCAAGTTCGATAGGCTTGTAATCGATTATAGGAGCTTTGTAATCGATTATAGAGGCTCTGCCAAGCGTTACAAGCAAAGTCAGAATGCTTGTAATCAATTACACATACCATGTAGTTGATTACACCTATTTCAGAAATCTTATAATCGATTACACACACCTTGTAATCGATTACAAGGAACCCAAAACACGTGTAATCGATTACAACCCCATTGTAATTGATTACAAAGGGGTTTAAAAGAGGCTAAGACGCGTGAAGAAGCTATTTTCATCTGTAACCTCTTCTTTCTCTCTCTAACCCATGATGCCCCCTCTACCCAAACTTCCAATTTCTCTTTCAAATCTTGCCCAAATCCCTCCATTTCACCTCTCTCTTGCTCGAATTGCTCTTCTCTACAAAAAAAACCCAACCTTATTCCATTAAAAAAATCCCAAATTCTTCCCCACTATCTTCTCTCACGTTCGTTCTCTCTCTCTCTAGACCTAACCCAAAATTTTCCACTTTTTCGCCTAAATTGCTACCTTCCTCCATCACCAAACACTAAGAAAACACCTTCCCCCCACTTACCATACATCCTTTTTCCTCTCATTTTCACCAAAATGGTTGAATCCTCAAAGCGTACAAAAAGGCCAAGAGCAGGGGCCTCAGCAAGAACCTCCTCTAACACACCTCTACTCAACATTTCTGAGTTGGACCTCACGCAACACTTCAACACCACCAAGAAGGCTGAACTCTTCCACAAAAACTTTTAATTAAGGAAGTTCATCTCATCAAAGTATCTTACTATAGACTTTTGTTGTAGTGAACCTCTAGAAAGCTTTAGAATGATAGAGGGGCTTGGTTTGCTAGATTTTCTATGTATTAAGAAGGATATAATCTTGATTTAGTTAAAGTGTTTTACGCAAACTTGAAGTATGAGAATGAGTGCCTGGTGTTTGAAGTTAAAAAGAAACAGATCATAATCAATAAGGATTTATGGTTTAGGTTGACTAAGCTAACTTTTGATGGTGAAAACTTTTGTGGTCGTGAAAATGTTTAGGGAGATGAGTTTGGATATAAGGCTTCCTTGACTTCCTTGATAAGAATTGGATATGATATTCCTATGGGAAAACAAAGGGTAATGGTAACTGGGCTGACTATGAAGAATATGGTGCTTCATTACCATATGGCTAAAGGATTGATTCTTAGGGGAGGAAACTACTGTAACTTTTCTGGGATGATGTGCTGACATTGTGGGCTATGAACACTAGTAGGCCAATCAATTAGGCCTACTATGTTATTCAACATATACTATAAGCCAAAAATAAAAAAACATCCCCTACCTTATGCCATGCTCATTACAGCCATTTTAGAGCACTCTCACATCTCTCTTGCTGGGGAAGCCAAGGATACCAGTTCTAAAGAGTCACAGTCCATTAGTCTACATACTTTGCAAAAGCTTCAGTTGAGGAAGATCAACGATAGTTGGTATTATCTCATTTATTGGAGTTATGGACACATCCCTCACGAGGCTGAGGATGTTAATGCGGATGAGGACCAGCCACAGTCTGCTCCAACCACTTTGGACCTTCTTCTTCAGGAGATACGCGGCCTGGCAACCATAGTAGGAGTAAAGATGGATCGCATTGAGTAGAAGGTAGATCTTCTTAAGCTGGGGATGGATCATTATGATCAAGAGTTAGCCTCTATTCGCTCTTTCCTGAAAGGACCAAGTTATATCTCGTGGGGAGATGCCAGTGCTCCCACCTCCCCTACTGCCTCTCCTACTCCCATATCCTTTGTTGGGCCTTCCGGTACTACAGTTGCAGTTCCTAACGATAATGAGGAGATTCTTGGCTTAGAGGATAATGTTGACACAGATGATGATGATGTCGATTTTGATGAATGTGGCTACTGACAGTGACAGCGAGGCGATAGAGTGACCATGGGGCTTGGTTATGATGATTCTTTTTGTTATATTTTGCCTAATCCATTTGTATTTTGCTATTTTTATGATTTTGTACATGACTCTGAATATTTTGCTTTTAATGCTTACATAATCTGGTCAGTTTGCTAATTATAATGCATCTTCTTATTGAGTTGATAATTGGTTATACTCTAATATTGATCTATATGTGATAACTTCTAGAAATGAAGTTATTTCACTTGAATTTGAATGTATATGAGCATGTTATCCTTAAGTTTTATAGGCCAAAGGTTCAATTCATGCATGACTTTAATGATTTAAGCTTCTTACCTCAAATGATTGAGAATTGAATTTTTCAAGATTTTATTTAAAGAATTTGGATTGATCATGATTTGATGGACTTTGGCATTGTCTTGATGCAGGTATTCAAGATAGAAAAGCTTTGGAAGGGCCAAGGAACTCAAAGAGAAGCTCAAATTTTGAAGTAAAAAAGGAGAAGCTGCTACCAACCCATGCCTAGGCTTGACAGACCCATGCCTAGGCTTGACAAAACCACGCCTAGGCTTGGCCCTCTCAGATTTTCAGGAATTTCAGACAGAGACACCCACGCCTAGGCGTGGAAAAGTTGTGCCTAGGCCCTTTTTATCATATTTTGGAGGGCATTTTAAGGTCTGCTATTTTGGACTAACCACGAAATCCCTAGAGAAAATGGGAGGAGGAGAAAACCACTCAAGATAGAGGTGATTCAAAGGAAGAATCAATATCAAGGAAGGAAGATCAAGCTTGGATTATTTCAACTTGTGTTCATTCTTCCACTTTTCTCTCTTGATATTCCATGTGTTTTCTCTTCTTTCATGATGTGTAACTAAACTCTAATCTAGGGGCTCTCTAGGATCTTGCTATGGATTTGAATATCTTATAAATGGTTGAGTTTCTATCAATGAATTTAGTTTTGTTCTTCCATATCTATGCTTAATGCTTGTTATTGATTGACCATCAATTGTATGATTTTAGTATTCCAATTGAACTAGAAATAGGGTGTTGTGATTATGGATATGGTATGGTTGATGTATGTTCAATTACATTCTCTTGGATTGATTGTGTTGATTAACTAATGGGATAGACACATACCCATTAGACATGCATAGCAAGTGTTTGATATTTGGTCTCAATGAATGATTCTTATGCTAACTCACATGGACACGTAGAGGATTAGATAGGTTTCATATGGGTAATTGTCCTAGACATAGGCTCTTATCTATTGCTTATTTTTAGCTAGCAAAACCAACTCATTGTTAGATGCTTGTAAATTACAAGTTATTCATTGAAGTAGCAAGTGAATAGGGACCCCTAGGCCTTAATCATTCTCATCTTTCTCTTGTGTATTCGGTGTTTGGTGCATTCTTGTTTTGTTTCTCTTAAGTTGTTATTTTAATTACAACCTACTCTCATGTTTTGATTACTTGGATAAGAATTTATGGAAATTAGTTAAGTTTAGCATTTCTCTAATTGTCAATCTTTTAGGACACGATACTCTAACTCTCATATATTACTTGTTGACCCGTACACTTTCCGATTACATACAAATAAGTTTTTGGAGCCGTTGCCGAGGATTGAATTTAGATTTTGTGTTATTTCTTAATTCAATTCACAATGCTTATTTCAAGTTTTATTTGTTCGTATTTGTTTTTCAGGTTCTTGGCTCTTGTATTCGAAGGACTCGAAGTGTATCTCGATTTCCTTACGATCCTGAGATCGAGAGGACCTTTCGTAGATTGCTAAGAGAACAACAAGTGCAAGGGTAAACACTAAATTTGGAAAGCAGATTTGAGATGGCAGAAGAAGCAAATGCTAAAAGACTCCTTCAAGAGTATGCCGCTCCAAATGCTAGAGACATTAGATCTAGCATTAGAAGGCCAGCTGTACAAGCACAGACTTTTGAGATCAAGCCCGCTATTATCTAGATAGTTCAGAATAATTTGTATTTTATGGATCTATCCCATGAAGATCCTAATGCTCATCTAGCCAACTTTCTGGAGATTTGTGATACTTTCAAGTATCAAGGGATGACTGATGATGCAGCTCGCTTGAGGCTCTTCTCTTTTTCTTTGAGGGATAGGGCTAAGGCCTAGCTTCAATCCTTACCTGAGCATTCCATCACTACTTAGGATGAACTTGCACAAAAGTTTCTGGATCGATTCTTCCCTCCGATGAAGTCAATGAAGTATAGAAATGATATCTTGTCCTTTAGGCAGTTTAAAGGAGAAACATTATATGAGGCTTGGGAGCGCTTTAAGGAAATGCTGAGGAAATGCCCCCATCATGGCATAGCAAAATGGATGTTGGTCCATACCTTCTATAACAGTTGACAACATCTATTCGATCTATAATAGATGCAGTAGCTGGAGGTGCGCTCATGAGTAAGACTGTAGATGCAGCATACGACCTTTTGGAGGAAATGGCCACTAATAACTATCAGTGGCCAACAGAGAGGGTTACTCCTAGGAGAGTGGCAGCTAGTATACATGAAGTTGATGCTCTCACATCACTTTCAGCTCAAGTGGCAGCACTATCCAAGAAGTTTGACACCATGACAGCTAATTCAGTGGGGAGAGGAGCTAATATCTCAACTGAGACTTGTGATCATTGTGGGGACCGTCACTCTACTACGAGTTACACAGCTAGCCTGAAGAGTGTGCAATGTGCCAGTAAGTTCCACCCAAGTAGTCACAATATGCTTTTCGTAATACTTACAACCCTACTTGGCGGAACCATCCTAATCTTTCTTGGGGTGAAAATTCTCAAGGTCTTTCTTCTTCCTATCAGCCCAGATAAGCACCTTGTGCCCCTCCAGGTTTCCAACAACAGAGTTCCCCTCAATCCCAAGGTTCAGCTTTAACTTCCAATTTGGAGAAGATGTTTGCTCAATTCATGACTAGCCAATAAGAGTATATAACTAAAACTGATTCAAGGCTTGCTTCCCATGATGCCTTGATGCAAAGTCAAGCGGTTTCCTTGAGGAATCTTGAGACTCAAGTTGGCCAACTAGCCCAAGCTCTAAATAATAGGCCCCAAGGGGCTTTTCCAAGTGATACCATTAATAGTCCAAAAGGTGCCCCTCTTGAGCATTACAAGGCTATATCATTAAGGAGTAGGAAGGAAATTGAAGGAAATTCAAAGAGCAAGCTACTTGAGAAAGAAGTTGAAGTTGCAAAAGATGAGGTGGTTGTGAATAATGAGGTTGACAAGAACGAAGAACTAGCAAAGAGGAAGGTTGAAGACAACAAGAAGGAGGATAAACTTTATACACCACCTCCACCTTTCCCTAACCGGCTAGCCAAACAAAAACTGGATGCTCAATTTCAAAGGTTTTTGGATATTTTCAAGAAACTTCACATTAACATACCATTTGCTGAGGCTTTGGAACAAATGTCTAGTTATGTGAAGTTTATGAAGAATATCTTGTCTAAGAAGAGAAGGCTTGGGGATTTTGAAATTATTGCTCTTACGGAGGAATGTAGTGCTATCTTGCAAAATAAACCTCCTCCCAAGCTCAAAGATCCCAGAAGCTTCACTATCTCTTGTACCATTGGTGAGAAATTCTCTAGTCGGACTTTATGTGATTTAGGGGCCAGTATAAATCTCATGCCCTTTTCAATATACCAAAGACTAGGTTTGGGGGCAGTGAAGCCAACTTCAGCTACTCTATAATTAACTGACCATTCTCTCACTTATCCTAAGGGAGTCATAGAAGATGTCTTAGTCAAGGTAAACAAGTTAATTTTCCTAGCTGATTTCATCATCCTGGATATGGAGGAAGATAGAAATGTCCCTCTCATCCTTGGAAGACCATTCCTTGCAACTGGAAGAACTCTCATTGATATTCAAAAAGGGGAGCTTACCATGAGAGTGCAAGATCAAGAGGTAACATTTAATATTTTCAAAGCAATGAAATTACCTCAAGATCTTGAAGAATGTTTCTATGTGAATGTGCTTGGTGGGACGGGAATTAAAAGATTTGGTGCAAGTGTCCCGTGTAACCCTCTTAAAGCTTCTTTGCTTTCTACATGTGAAAAGGAAGATGAGGAATTGAGAGAGCTCAAGTTATTACCATCTCATTTGAGCTATGCCTATCTTGGTGACAAAGTTACATCTCCCAGTTACCATTACAGAGGAAGTCCAGCCCAGGACTATAAACGGGGCGCTTCTTGGGAGGCAACCCAAGTTCTTTACCTTATATTTATTTTGCTTTATTGATGTTTTCACATTCCTAGTTTAGTTATCTACTTGCTTTTGGTTCTGTTGAGTTTTTGATTTCTTGTTTATGTTTGATTTTGTTTGCCTTATCTTTTTAGCTTTGCATTTACCTTATCTTTTTTACGAAGTAGTTTTTATGTTTTAATTACTTTAGGATATTAGTGATTATTTTCTATTTTGTAATTGATGGATTTGAGAGAGCTTGTTTAGGGTTAACGGGCTGCTTGAGAATATGCATTAAAATGATGTGTGTCCTTGGAGGTAAGTTGAATTTGTGCATGCCAGAATTTTGATTTGAATATCCGATGATTGTGTGGATCAAAGATATGCTCTATTGCTGGGAAATCACATGTAAAAATTCAAAATTTGTGCTTGCACTTATTACTATATTTGTGTATGAGTGTATTTCCTTATCGCATGTGTGGTAGATTTTGGAATGTGAATGAAATGCATGATAGGAGAA
This sequence comes from Ormosia semicastrata, assembly GCA_029884595.1. Lineage (NCBI taxonomy): Eukaryota > Viridiplantae > Streptophyta > Magnoliopsida > Fabales > Fabaceae > Ormosia > Ormosia semicastrata. Next base: position 77,484,890 of record JAQQTO010000063.1, on the reverse strand, counting down.
AATTTATGAATGGCGTGTGTAAAGTCAATTTGCATCTTTGAAGCTTGTCTGATTCCCTTTCAAGGCGAAATCCTAGGTGATGTGTTTCAAGCAAATGACTAGGGAAATTTTTAGTGAACCAATTAAGCCTTTTCAAGCCAACCCTAATTGAATGATATCCCTAGTTCCCCTTTGAAGCCTGGTGTGTGTGTGTGTGTGTGTGTGGCCTAATTGTTCCTTCTGCAAACCTAAATTTTCCACCCATTTCACCCCTGCTTGTGAAAAATCTTTTTACCCTTGTTACATGTCCCTTATTGAATGCATGATTGAGCATTTTTATTGAGTTGAGCCAAATCAATTTTGCATGGTAATAGGAAACTAGGATCTATTTAGAACTAGCTCTTGTTCAAAAATATTTAAAAAAAACGTGTGAGCTGTTGTACAAAAGGCAACCCCCTTTTGCAAAGAAAATAAATATGTGCATATATAAAAAAAAGAAAAAAATAAAAAAATGGAATAAAGAGAGTTGATTCTTCATTTTGGATTCTGTTTGTGCATCGTACATGCTTGGCTTGATTCAATGGAAATGTGTGATTATGTGTTTGATATTTGAATTTAAATCATTCCCCTTCTTTCTTAACCATTACCCTTAGCCTCACATTACAAGCTTAAAAGACCCTTATGATCTTTGATTTTGTATTGTCTACATTAGCGGAGAAAGGGATGAAAGACATTTTTTTTAAAGTGCATGTGCATTTGATAAATTCATCCATCTTGCTCTTCAAGATTAGGAAAGGGTCTTAAACACATGAGTTTGGGAAATCATTCATGTACAAAAATTGTATTCAAGGGTAATTATGATAGTAAAAAATTTCTTGCATGTGTGAACCTTGTGTGAGGTTGAGAGATGATTTATGAGGGTATGAATGATGATTAGAAGCTAGATATGCTCTAGTTCAATTTGCCCATGTTTACTGTTCTTTGTATTAGAGTATATTCCTGCTTCCATTGCTTGGATTAGTTTGCTCGAGGACTAGCAAATCTTTAGGTTTGGGGGTGTGATAACTTCTGGAAATGAAGTTATTTCACTTGAATTTGAATGTATATGAGCATGCTATCCTTAAGTATTATAGGTCAAAGGCTCAATTCATGCATGACTTTAATAATTTAAGCTTGTTAACTCAAATGATTGAGAATTGAATCTTTGAGGATTTTATTTAAAGAATTTGGATTGATCATGATTTGATGGACTTTGGCATTGTCTTGATGCAGGTATTCAAGATGGAAAAGCTTTGGAAGGGCCAAGGAACTCAAAGAGGGGCTCAAATTTGGAAGAAAGCAAAAAAGGAGAAGCTGCTGCCAACCCACGCCTAGGCTTGACAAACCCATGCCTAGGCTTGACAAAACCACGCCTAGGCGTGGCCCTCTTAGGTTTTCAGGAATTTCAGACAAAGACACCCACACCTAGGCGTGGAAAAGCTACACCTAGGCGTGGGAAAAGCCCTGGTCAGTGAATTTGGCCTTTTTTTATCTGATTTTGGAGGGCATTTTGAGGTCTGTTATTTTGGACCAACCACGAAATCCCTAGAGAAAGTGGGAGGAGGAGAAAACCACTCAAGATAGAGGTGATTCAAGGGAAGAATCAAGATCAAGGAAGGAAGATCAAGCTTGGATTCTCTCCACTTTTGTTCATTCTTTCCCTTTTCTCTCTTGATTTGTAACTTGATGGGTTCTATGATTCCATATGTTTTCTCTTCTTTCATGATGTGTAACTAAACTCTACTCTAGGGGCTCTCTAGGATTTTTCTATGGATTTGAATATCTTATAAATGGTTGAGTTTCTATCAATGAATTTAGTTTTGTTCTTCCATATCTATGCTTAATGCTTGTTATTAATTGGCCATCAATTGCATGATTTTAGTATTCCAATTGAACTAGAAATAGGGTGTTGTGATTATGGATATGGTATGGTTGATGTATGTTCAATTACATTCTATTGGATTGAGTGTGTTGATTAGCTAATGGGATGGACACATACCCATTAGTCATGCATAGCAAGTGTTTGATATTTAGTCTCAATGAGTGATTCTTATGCTAACTCACATGGACTATAGTGGATTAGATAGGTTTCCTATGGGTAATTGTCCTAGACATAGACTCTTATCTATTGCTTATTTTTAGCTAGCCAAACCAACTCATTGTTAGATGCTTATAAATTACAAGTTATTCATTGAAGTAGCAAGTGAATAGGGACCCCTAGGCCTTAATCATTCTCATCTTTCTCTTGTGTATTCGGTGTTTGGTGTATTCTTGTTTTGTTTCTCTTAAGTTGTTATTTTAATTGCAACCTACTCTCACAATTTGATTACTTAGATAAGAATTTGTGAAAATTAGTTAAGTTTAGCATTTCTCTAATTGTCAATCCCTTGGGACACGATACTCTAACTCTCATATATTACTTGTTGACCCATACGCTTGCAAATTACACACAAACAGTATGGACTGAAATGATTATGCTCTATTATTTTTTGTTGTTGGTATGACTATTTTATGGACTAATATGTTAAATACTGCTGAAATTTTGTTAGTATTATTGTTTAAAAATTGAATGCTTATGTCTTTTTAATAATGCTAATAGGGGAAAGATTATAGAGATTATATAACAAATACATTGCATGAGTATGGGCGAGTTTTTACATGCAAAATATTTATCTTATCTCATGCATAAACTATGGGGGAGAGTTGAGCTTAAATCTTTGACATATAGATGCAAATGAAACTCTTTTTCCTATATTATTTTGTCATCATCAAGAAGGGGGAGAATATGAATGCTTATCTCATGGAGCATATCAATGAAGTTTTTTATGATAACAAAGTCAAGATGAAGACTAAGTTCAAAGAGGTATATTTGGTATAGGCTATAGGTCCTAGAATCTAAATGTAAAATGCTCTCAATATATCTCAACTATCTCAAAATGATTTTTGAAAGATCCTTTTAAATACTTGAAGTTGAAATTTTATATTTTAAAGAAATGTTTTTTTTATCTTTGATTTTGTAACTCATGTTTATATTTTAACAAATCCAAGTGTTTTCTAAGTTGGAAATGGTCATCAAGCTTAATTGGGCTTGAAAAATGTGTTTAAGTGAGAATGTAATCAATTACACAAGTGAAGTAATCGATTACAAGCCAAGCAAAGGCCTTGTAATCGATTACAAGTCTGGTAGAGGCCATGTAATCGATTACACAAAGGTTGTAATCGATTACATCTCTGGCAGAGCTCTGTAATCAATTACATGATGGTTGTAATCGATTACATCCTGTAACGCCCCTTTTTTAGGAGGGAATGTCACACCATAGCCACGAAATGGAAATAAAATGAATAAATTAAGACCCGATTCATTTTAATATAGATAAGCCTGTTTAGTTGAAATCGTGCAAATGGTTTTGGTGAATTCCTTTTTTTCGTTACAAAATAATAAAATAAAATGACAAGACGTAGTTACAGCAGAAAGTAACATGAGGAGTAAACCATACATTCATACATCATAATTATATAAATACTTGTATCATACTCGTTTAGATACATCATTAGATATACAAAAAGTAAAATCTTTACATGCCCCAAAATGATTACACATATACAGTCCACCAAAAAGATAAAACATCAGGCCCCAAAAGATTTACAAATAGCCATCAGCAGCTACCAACAGCATCAACCCCTAAGGCGAATGAGAAGAAACCATAGCTAGATCCTCCTCAGAGTCTTCCTCGTCCAAGGAAACCCTCATCAGAGCAACCGAGTTACGAGCGAGGGCTCGTACAGAGGATAAGAAAGAATCCTCTTGTGGGGAGTAATAACGCTCTCCCCACAAATCATGTATGGTCAAGTAAAACTCTAAGCACAAGCGAGCATGAAAATTAAAGATAGGCGAATCATAACATCCCCAAGCAAGAGTCACAGTCACGTCTCCGAGGTAGACGCAGCGATCCGTACTCAAGTTGATGTGCCAACAGTTCAGACCTCCATGAAAAATCAATCTCGTATAACCCAAGAAGCCTTGCGGACAGGACATCATATCCAAGCAGGAAGCTAATCAAAATCAGGCCAGAAGCCAGGGAATTCGTGCACTTCCCCTTCTTCACCGATATCTTCAGAGAAACATATAAATAGACAAAATAGCAGAAAATATAGAAAATAGGTAAGACATCCTACATTTGTTACCAATTTTGATAGTTAAGAAACCTAACGGCGCAAAATGCCCACATAGCATATCAAAAATAATAATCAGCATCAAGAAGCAAATAGTAAACAACTTAACAATTCTAGGCAATTATAACATCAATTAAACAACAGTTCCAATCATCATATATATATAAATGCCAAATAATATGTTGACTGTAACATCCCGAAAATTCATTATGTTGTTAAAAACGATCATTTTATAATATTTGCAATTTTTAAGAATTTTTGTGGAATTTTCTGGAGATGATGAATATTTTAATATATTCTTCGTTTTATGTGTGTGCTGAGTGGAGCCGGGAGAATAAAATATTTTCCCGAGGTGGTAAACCTTGGACTCCAACGTGTCAACGGGGATCTTACTAAACCCGAGTCCGGGACAGTTTACGAGGTCTACATTGTGAGGTTTTATCTGCTAGTGTAATAAACCATCTGACAGAGGTATTTAATCAAGGAGACAAGCTTACTATGCACTTCGTAGAGAAGCGTGCGAAGCTTCTCAAGGAAGCTTCTTTGAATCATTTTTTTTAATATTTCTCTCTCCTCCCATTTTTGTGCTGCACATTTGAATTAAGGGACTTAATTCATTCTTCAATCCCCACATTTTCCTCCTCCTGTACGTAGCACTCATCTTTCTCTCTTTCCATTTCTCCTTCCAGCAGCACCATCCACCCACCTTCATATTTTCATCCTCCAATACCGTCACACTCCAGCACCATTTCGTGTTTGGAGAAGCACCACACCTGAGGGAATCATCTTCAAAGCTCTACGTTTTCTTCATCTTCTTTTCCTCCACGGTTGAAGCTTAAAGGCTGGAACTTTAAGGTAAAGTCCTTAGCTTTTTCCTCATCTCTCCTCATTTTCGTAACCCACTTGTCATTTTGATGACCATGGGTATCCATTTCAATACTTGATTCTCGATTTTGGTGAGCTTGAATATTCAAGGATCTCTCGGGAGCTGAAAATATAATTTCTGACCAAAAGGAGCAGCCTTTCTTTGTGCTTCTCTAAGGTAAGAGGAAGACACTCCTCCTCAACCTCTCTTAGCATTTAGGAACGTCTGTGATTTTGTTGAGGGTCTTTCTGCTTTTGTATGTGGTATGGTATATGTGTTATTTGATTGTCTGAGTTTGAATGTACATATATATAAATATAACTGGATGTATTGGAATGTGTAATATTGAAGGGAATGAGTTCCGAGTGATTTTCGGATAGTTACGGTGTTGAGCCCAGAATTTGGAAACTTAATGTGGAAACTAGTAATAGTGTGAAATTTGGCCAAACTCGTCGAATATAATGCCTTGATCTTTTGGTGATATGTCAAAATCCGTCGAATGAAGATTTCTGACCATTTTCGTCGAATGATAAAATCCGTCGAGTAAGGACCCATGGCCAAACCTGTCGAACGTGATAACCTAATCACTTGGTAAAATGTTAAAATCCGTCGAGTTTAGACTCCTGACCCTTTCCGTCGAATGTCAAACCCGTCGAATTTAGATTTCTGACCAGCAAACACTAAGTGAAAATCCGTCGAGTATGAACCTCGATCATGCCCGTCGAGATTGATCTTCCGACCAAAAACCCGTCGAATAGAGTCCCTGGACACTTACAAGAAAATGCCCCAAAGTCAATAATCGTCGAATTCGAGAGACAATGCCTGTCGAGTAGATGAATTTCCCCGCACTGTCGAAATTAGAGATTTCGACCGGTGTTCGTCGGTTCGACACTTGGGAGATTTTCTCCAACGTCGACACCTATACCCGTCGAATAGAGGCTTTTGCTTGACCATCCGGAGGGTCCGACGGTTTGATCTTCGTCCGACAGAACCCCCATCCGACGAGTTTTGATCTTCGTCCGACGAACCCCATCCGACAAACAAATGATTTCTTCGTCCGACGAACCCCCATCCGACAGAAAAATGTTTTCCCCATTCTTTCCTCCTCTTGTTACATTATTCTTCGTCGAATAGCAACTTCAATTATTCATAAAACGTAGTCTCTGTCGAATTCAAACGTATACCTATCACCCAACACCTAGTAATTGAAATCTGTGACTTAATTTGTGATTCTGACCGTGTAGTTTCCTGGACCTAAACCTTGGGACTAATAGAGGAATATTGATCATAAATAAATGGGATGACTAGAAATTACTTAGGGATGCATAAACAGGGAAGAACATGAGAGTGTGAGATTTTGAGATCTTAGAATAACCTTCTAAGGGCATATGAATAAATTACCTAAGGGGAATTAAGTTAACTAAGGGAATTCCTTTAGAGACAAACCCTGTAAGTAAAGCTAAACCTAAGCAAGAATTCATAATACGTTTTGAAAAGGTAGTGATCTATTTAATGACAATATTATGCTATTGTGGGTCCATGTGAGAGACCATTGACTGTATTAATTTCTTACTTTGGCAAATTGTGACATATGATGGAATAGTATGCGATAATGATCATACATGATTATGCATAGAGTCTGTATGCATTGTAATTTGTCCGTTGGACTGTCGTAAGGCCTAGTTGCCTAGGAGTTGAACACACCTTAGTGCGGGTGCGAATAGACAAGTGGGGTCCCGTAGTTGGCCTTGAGGGCGTTGGGGCGCGGGTGTTTCACAAAGGGCGGTGGTAGCCCCTCCGGGCCGTGAGACAAACCGATGCAAACGCACCAACGATCCCGACCGCCACAGTCCTATATCGAGATCTTGTGAGAATCTTTCTTTGTATAAAGCCTTGTTGCGCAAAAATGACCGATTATTTTCTCGGAAAGCACTTGTTTTTATGGTGACGAGATACTAGCATGTCTCCCGATCATTCTCTCCGAGTGTTTTGTGTCTAGCTCCATGGAGTAGGATTTTGATTATTGAGGGCTCATGTGTAAAGAGTCCGTGCATTATTTGCATTTATCATTATTATGGTTTGGCATTGATATATTGTTGATATACCTATGTCTGCACTGAACTGTCTACTTGATTCATAACTCGCTCTTGAATGACTATTACTATTACTTGTTGTTGTAAATGCTATGTGGGTGCTTTTTGCGCCGTTTGGTTTCTTGATGCTATAATTGGTAATGACGGAAGGATGTCTTACCTCTTTTCTTTCCTGTCTCTCCATTTCTCGTTTATCGTACATTGCGTCTCATCGAAGACAACCGTGAGGAACCGAAAGCTCCCAACTTCCCTGGTTTTTGGCCTTATCTTGACTGAGCGACCACGAAGACTATGGAGCCCCGTACACACAGATTTTTGGGAGATGTACGTCTGATTTTCTTAGGAGGGCCAGAGTGCTGGTATATCAACTACAGTTCTGAACGCTGTGTCTACACGGGAGATGTCTCGATATCACTAGCCTGGAGACGCCACGAACCACCTGTCTTTACCTGCTGCATTAGCCTACGTTTGGAGTTTCAGCTACCGATACGTGAGATGTGGGGCGATCGTTACTTCACTCCGAGAGAGGACTCTTTTCGTTCTACAGCTCGGGCCCCGTCCCGTGTCTCTGCTATTCCTATGGTGATTTCCTCTGATGATGAGGAAGATCCTGAGGAAGATCCCGAGGAAGTCCCGAGGACGACCCCGAAGAGGACCCGAAGAGGATCCTGACACGATTCCTCCTCACTTGAGGGATTGATGTTACTCGTAGCTACTGAAGGCTACCAGTATTTTATTTTGGGGGCCCGATGTTTTGTTTGTAGTGGGTTGTAAATTCTGATACCGTGGGGATGTGTATGTAATACTTTGGGGGCAGGTATAGCTTTGCTTTTGATGTACCAGGCTTGTAACTAAATGTTTTGATAAACTTATATATATATATATATGATGATGCAGATGTTAATTCCTATGCATGTTTTACTTCTGTTTGATCTTTTATTTCCATTGATGTCTCGTCAATATGGTTACTAATCAAAAAAAAAGTATATATATATATATAACCTAACCGCCAATTAAAATACCCAACTATAATCTAGTGAATATACGCGTCTTATTAAAACGAACCGGGTCTCAACTCACCTAACTTTATTTCCGCATTGTAATTGACCATGTGGCGTTCCCTTGGAAGAGGGGCGTTACATTGACTCTATAACATCCCGAAAATTATCTCGTTCATCATAAATAGTCGTTTTATAATATTTGAGATTTTTGTGAATTTTTGTGGATTTTTTCGGGAACGAAGAATATTTTGGTATATTCTTCGTTTTACGTGCACACTGAGCAGAACTAGTATAACGCTCTGACAATTATTTGTTTCATCACAAATAATCATTTTATAATATTTGTGATTTTTGGAAAATTTTCTGTATTTTTTCTGAAAATGTCAAATATTTTAATATATTCTTTATTTTACGTGCACACTGCACAGAGTCAGTGTAACACTCCAAAAAAATTATTTGTTTCATGATGAATAGTCATTTTCCAATATTTGTGATTTTTGAGAATTTTTGTGAATTTTTCTAGAAACGTTGAATATTTTAATATATTCCTCGTTTTGCATATGCGTTGAGCAGAGCTGAGAAAACAAAATATTTTCCCTGAGGCTGGTAAACCTTGAACTGTGGAAGCGTCGACGGGGGATCTTACTAAACCCGAGGTCGAACACAGTTTATAAGGTTTACGTTTTTCAAAGTTTTATCTGATAAATAAAATCTTTGTACGCATTGTTAAATAAAATTTTGCAGTATGCTCTATTATTCGATGGATAATTATTACTGGCTTGTGTACTACAACAATTATCCATTAGGTAATAGCTTGTAGTAAAATCCTAACCACCTTATTATTTAATTGCTAAATCACATTATCTTATCTAAAGGTAATCTCCTTTATGTCTAATCAAATCCTCTTTATTGGAAATAGCTACAAGCTTCTCAAAGAAGCTTCATCTTCTCTCTCCTCCCTCACACTCCCACACGGCTGCATGCTCCATTTTGGGAGCCAAAAATGTGCTTCACTCAATTAACTAATCAATTCTAATTTCAAAGTCAAAAAGTCATCACCTTTTCTCCTATCAACTTTTCTCTATAGATTTTCCTTCTCTCTTTTCTCTTAACCATTTTCTTCTCTCTCTCCCTCCCTCTCCCCAACATGGCAGCAGCCCCATTTTATGGAGCCAAAATTGTGCTTCATTTAATTAATTAATCTATTCTAATTTCAAAAAGAAACCCTAAAACTTCATTCACTTTACTATCCATTTCTCTCTCTAAGCTTCATCTTTTTCTCTCAAAAGAAATTCTCTCCTCTTTCTCTCAAGAAAACCCACGGCCACCACACTCCCAACCCACCAATGATTACAAAATTTTCAACCAAATACATTTTCTTAACCTCCTTCATCATCTAAACACATCTCTAGTTAGTGATTTCTTGAAAAGGTTCCATTTTCATCATCTTCTTCTTCTTGCCTCAAGTTTGAAGCTTTAGGCTAAGGTTCTTGGTTCCTCACCCTCTTCTCTTCATTTTTGTGTTCAAGGTCTTCTTTATGACCATTGATCCATTCTTTTTCAAGTCTCCATGTTGATTTAATGAAGTTGAAATTTTTAGGATTCTTGGAGGTGTGAATCCAAAAATTGCAAGGAGCTTCAAGAGAGTTCCATTGCTTGTTTTCTCCTCTAGGTAAGAGAGAGATACTCCTCCTCAACCTATATTGGTAGTAAGGAACTTTGTTTTTGTGATTGGTTGTGAGAAACCCTAGTAGGGTTACTCTCTTTGTTTGTATGATTTGTATGATTATATATTAGTTTTAATTTGTTTAAGTTATTTGATTGATTGGTTATGTATATTGATATACTTGGATGGATTAGAAAACTTAAAATGGAAGGAAATGACCTAGATTCCCTCTAGGAGGCTCACGGTTTTGGGGCCCAAAATTAGGGTTCTTGATGAAAAATCATAACAAGTGGAGGACATAACTAATCAGGTGGACAATATGTAATTAACGGAATGGAAATTTGGAATCCTAAAACTTGGAGAGGCTCATGGCCTCTATGGCTAATAATGGCCTAATCATGTGACTTCATAAAACTATGACCTCTAATTAATCAAGTGATTAAGCAAGTGGATCATGTGATGGAAGGAAATTAATTAGGTAACCAAATAGAACTCTTTGGACTTTAAGAACAAATAAGGATGTGTGAGACTTGGTAAGACTTAGAAATAATTCTTTAAGTGAGCATGACTAAGTTTAAAAGTAAGGAACCCAATAATGAAATGAACCCCTCTAGGAAAGAATCTCATAAGAATCACTAAATCAAAGTGAAACTTAATTAATTTGGGCAATTAGAAATTAATTTAGTATTTCATAAAATGGAAAGAATCAAGAATAGAGTTTTATCCAAAAACTTAGAATAAATTTTAATTAAAGCAAGACCATGAGTGCAAGTAAGAATGATAAATAATTCAATTTAAATCATTTTAATGGAATTAGGTTTAAAAATTTAATAATGGACTTATGTAATTAAAATAATAATGATTAAATGAATAATGTGAGAGAATTCTGCTAAAAGAGAAACTTATCGAGAAGAATATAGAAATTTACGTATAATTCCATAATGTATCCTAAAGGTGTAATGCATTATTTAAGGACCTAATAATATTTATTAAGGGTCCATGAGTGAATCAAGAATAGGTTGATGCTTACCTTAGCCAAAATTGTGGCATGTAATGGAAAGTATATTGTTGTTGAATATACATGATATATGCATTGAGTCATCATGCATTGTGGAAGTCCGATGGACTATTTGTCAAGGCCATGTGGCCTAGGAGTTGAATCACACCTTAGTGCAGGTGTGAATAGACTAGTGTAGGTCCTGTAGTTGACCTTGGGAGCGTCGGGGCGTGAGCGTCCCACAGCGGGCAGTTGGTAGCCCCTCTGGACCGTGGGACAAATCGATGCAAATGCAAGGATGATCTTGACCGAGACGCTGTCCTATATCGCGATATTGTGGGAATGCCATTGTATAAAGCCCTGTTGCGCAAAACTATTATTATTCTGGGAAGCACTTGGTTGTAGACTGACGAGATACTGGCATGTCTCCCTGATCATTCTCTCCGATGTTTGTGTCTAGCTCCATGGAGTAGGATTTTGATATCATGTACATGTGCATAGTGAGTCAATACATTACTTGGCATTTAATTTATATGATAATTGGATCTGCTATCTTATTGATGATATACCACCTAAAACTGTTAAACTGCTTAATATCTGCTTCTTGATACTATTTATTATTTTCGTTATGCTATGTGGGCGTCCTACACCATTTATGTTTCTTACTGCCATAATTGGTAATGAAGTTAGATATCTCACCTCTTTCTTGCACTGTTCTTGTTCTATGTGAAATTTGGTTAAAGACTATAGGGGGGACGAGATTGTTTTTCCTAGACTTTACTGGGTATTGATCTCTTGCTTTCGAGGATGTCGTCAAGAAGATGTTCCATTAGGTTCGTTAGGATTGTATTCACTGGTGGCGCCAATGCGTGGCGAGTCGATTAGGTTGGAGAGCGTATACGGTACGTTGGAGAGCTGATCTTGACTGTGAGAAGGACTCGTGATGGAGATCCTGTCCTGACACTTACTACTTCGGTACATCTGGAGTTCGCCTTGCCTATCCGGGAGCTATGGGGTGATCCGATTCACACCCCTAGAGAGGACGAGGATTCTATGGCATCAGCTGCTAGAGCACCTGCCCGTGGGACTGCACTCGGTCCTATCCTTATATCTCCAGATGAGCCAGAAGAGGATCCCAAGGTGGATCCGATGGAGTTCCCAACTCCTTAGACGTGGATGTCTTTATGGGTAGTTTATGTTTCCTTCTGCATTACTTATTATATTAAGATGTAATTTGTGTATACTTGCATTCTGAAGTCAAACTTGTTGTATTTTATATTTGAGTGGTATATGAAATGCGTCACGCTATATATGCTTTAAATTAATTATCTAGTCCTACGAGCTGTATTTTGATTTTGGCTTGTTGAACTGTATGTGCTAATGACGGCTTATATATTATTTCATCCATGGCTTATATTTTCTGTATATGTACAATGGTTTACTTTGGATAAATATTATTTGAAAGTTGTAGCATGCCAAAATTTAGTATTCGCAGTATAATGACGATTGTGCCGTGGTTATTAAATCGAGGGGTGTTACATTAGGTGGTATCAGAGCTCAGTTCATCCTGTTGAGCTGGGGTATGGACTGACTATGCTTAGACATGTTAGAAGTTTCTTAGTATGTTGTGCACTTCCTTGTCTCTTGATTAAGATGTTTAGGAAAGGAAAACATAACTTGCCATAGGTTGAATGTTGGTAGCTACTGTTGCATAGATACATGCTATTGAGTATTGGCCCACTCAATGTGTAATGTTCTGTGTGGACGAAAAACTATGACTTCACCTAGGCGTATTAAGCAAATAGAAGTTCTTTTAGTAAGAAGCTCAGCTGGTATGACTGAACTTGTCTAGGGTTTACTTGCATTTATACCCTTGTTGTGTTACCTCTAGAATTGTTTGAGCCAATGGGTTAGAAATGGGTAGTTAAATAGGACTTGTAAGGTTTGTGAACTGAAGCGTCCAAGACGTTTTGGAGAACTGAATTCTCTTGGGAGTGGAATATATGGCGTAAGTATGGTTCGAGGAGCTGCCTAGAAGTTAAAGACTTGTAGAAGATCGCGCCATAGAAGGCTGGATGAAGGAGCTCAAGTTAGAATCTTTTGGGTTTGGTGATTTGTTTTGTCTTGCTGTGTTGTGTGTCTTTTGTGTTTGGTTTTCGAAAGGAGACAATATTGTCTGAAATGGTTACTTCTTGTCTCCATGGTGCTTGACTGTCTATTTTCAAAGGAAGACAATGGCTCGCGGAAGACGTATGCATCGGAATATGGAACGCAACAACAAAGGGGTGGATGCGACTATGGAAGCAATGCAGGGAATAGCTAGCGTAACAGTACAACCGAATCAGAGGACCGTACAGCAACAGGAGTTAGAAGTCGAGGTTCAGAATTTGTTGGGAGAAAGTCAGCTTTGGAGTAACTCTAAACTACCTAAGTTGCAAAAGAGGAATAATAGAATGATCAATCAGTTCAAGCAGAAATTGTACTCGCGACCACTAGGGAATCAATGACGACGGCAACCAACTGGGGGTAATGCTAGTGGTGGCAGACCTAGTCATCCCGTGACACTTTTACAGACGTGTAAGAAGTATGGAAAAGATCACTTAACGAGGGAATGTAAGATCAAGAGGCTAATCTGCTTCAAGTGTGGAAAGGACCACTTAACAAAGGACTATACGATCGAAAGAATAATTTGTTTCAAGTGCGGAAAGCTAGGACATATGGAGAGAAATTGTACCTTGCATAGGACAAAGCCTTCCATCGGAGATGTATGTGTGGCGTCCCGGGGCCGATGAGGGCGGGGAGTGTCGCCGGTGCAATGAGGCACGGTCAAGGAGCGGCTCCTGGCATGCTTCTAGGCGAAGGGTCTACATGAATGAACTGAATACGCACCGGAATGAGAGGGATTCAGAGACTGTGTAGGTATGGGACTACATAGTTGAGGATGGCTTAAAGGAATTGATTTGGTGTAACCATATCAACAAGTTGCAACTTCTTTTCGGGAGCCTAGAACATAAGAACTTCATGGTTAAGCGTTCTTGACCTGGAGCAATTATGGGATGGGTGACCTCCTGGGAAGTTTCCTAGGATGCGTGTGAGTGAGGACAAAGCACGCTGAAAAGACCCGTGTTGGTTTGTGGAGACACTCATCAATCCCCGCAGCGGTCCGGTCGTTACATTAATGGTATCGAGAGACGGGACCTCTCCCGGTACGGTGTGGTTCGGGGACGAACCAAGCGGAAGCCGGGTGGGCATGTGGCGTCCGGGGCCGATGAGGGCGGGGAGTGTCGCCGGTGCAATGAGGCACGGTCAAGGAGCGGCTCTGGCATGCTTCTAGGCGAAGGGTCTACATGAATGAACTGAATACGCACCGGAATGAGAGGGATTCAGAGACTGTGTAGGTATGGGACTACATAGTTGAGGATGGCTTAAAGGAATTGATTTGGTGTAACCATATCAACAAGTTGCAACTTCTTTTCGGGAGCCTAGAACATAAGAACTTCATGGTTAAGCGTTCTTGACCTGGAGCAATTATGGGATGGGTGACCTCCTGGGAAGTTTCCTAGGATGCGTGTGAGTGAGGACAAAGCACGCTGAAAAGACCCGTGTTGGTTTGTGGAGACACTCATCAATCCTGCAGGCAGTCCCGGGTCGTTACAGTATGCACCTCAAAATCTCACGAATAAGGGAGAGTTAATTCCTCCACCCAGACTGAAGACCGAAATGAAGAAGGGGACTGTGCTACAGTAGATAACCCTGTGATTCCATTGTATAACTCTAGGGATAACCCATTTCCTTGTGACATATGATTGTATGAGTCTATTAGGATCGTTTGTATTTCCGTCATCTTTTGACTAAGTTATTTCTATTTCTGCTACTAAGAACGTGTTGTTGGTAGCCTAGTTGTTTAAATTAACCTATGTCTATTAAAGACTGAGTCTTTTCTATTGATTGGATTTGTTTACCTTCTTCGTAAATCTGATGTGATATCAAAACAAAAGGGTTGGTTATCTTCTGACCATATCCTGTTGAAATATTCCAATGAAAAATTAAAAGTTTGATTTTGGGATTGGGTTGTCTGTGTATTTACTTCCTTTCGACCCAAATATTACTGTTCTGCTTTATAAACCTGCTCTCACTACACAAGTTTGTTTAAAATGATCCTATTGTTAGAAATTGGAACCCTTTTTCTAATTCAATTATCTACTTTCTTCGTGAATAAACTTGATCTCAGAAAGGGGATTGGATGTTTTCTAACCATGTCTCATCATTCTGTTCTAACAGAAACGTAATGTCTCTTGAGATAGAAATTTCTTAGATTTGAATCCATGACACTCATTCCTAAATTTTATTAAACCCTACCAAATTCATCATCGGAAGGGTCCGGTGGTAAACCAAGTGACTTCCCTACCTTTTCTTTCTGATCATTATAATGTTCCTAGTATACTTTGATTGAGGAAATGTGTTCCCGAATTTGAACCATAACATTGTGCCAAGTGCAACACAATTAGGTGAGAACTTACCCTATGAGACATTTTGTTCCGATCAAGGAAAGATGGTTTGACAAATCAATTGAAGAACGCCGTTGTTTTCTCCAAGATCAGCTTGAGTTCTTGACTATCATCAAGATTACCTGAGGGTAGGAGATATTTCTAAAGTAACTTTTTCTGACCCGTTGTGAACACTATGAGTATTTCGTAATGTCGTTCCATGTAACGAATGCTTCAGTAGTACTCGTCGACTACACGAACAAGATCTTTCTTCCCTATTGAGATAGAAGTATCGTGTTGTTCTTCAAATTCTGAAGAAGAATGAGGAGTTATGCAAGAAGCTATCCAAGTGTGAATTTCGGTTTAAGGTAGTTTGACTTTTGAGTCACGTGATCTTTAAAAGAAGGAATTATTGGAAATCCGTCAAAAGTTGGAGCAGTTCTTCAATGGGAAAGATCAAAGACTGTATTGGACATTCGTCACTGTGTGGGATTAGCTGGCTATAACGGAGATTCGTAGCCAGATAGAATTAGTTGGTTAGTACGGGAGACTCGTCGCAGAATTTTTCCAAGGTGGCAAGACTTCTCATCTGACTCATACGAGAGAGTTAAGTTTTGTATGGACCAATGCATACGGAGGAAATTTTCAAGGGTTGAAGAAACACTTTACTACCTTACCTGTGACGATTCTGCTTAATCTCAACGAACATTTTGAGATACCCATTGATGCCTTGCGTTAGATTTTGGAATGTAAGCCTGTGCAGATAGAAGGAGTAGTAGCGCATGCTTCAAGACAACTGACAGCACATGAGAAGAGTTACTCTACGCGAAAACTCAAAGTTAGCCGTTGGGATTGCGCTAAAGATCTGGAAACATTCTGCAAGGAACAATATCCACATGTATTCTAAGATAGATCAAATTTCAAGGACGAAATTTCTTTTTGAAGGGGAGAGTTGTAACATCCCAAAAATTATCTCATTCATCATAAATAGTCGTTTTATAATATTTGAGATTTTTTTGAATTTTTGTGAATTTTTTCAGGAACGATGAATATTTTGGTATATTCTTCGTTTTGCATGCGCACAGAGCAGAATCGGTATAACACTCCAAAAATTATTTGTTTCATCACAAATAGTCATTTTATAATATTTGTGATTTTTTTAAAAAAAATTGTATTTTTTCGGAAACGTTGAATATTTTAATATATTTCTCACTTTGCATGCACACTGTACAGAGTCAGTGTAACACTCCGAAAAATTATTTGTTTCATGATGAATAATCATTTTCCAATATTTGTGATTTTTGAGAATTTTTGTGAATTTTTCTAGAAATGTTGAATATTTTAATATATTCTTCATTTAGAGTGCGCGCTGAACGGAGCTGGGAAAACAAAATATTTTCCCTGAGACTGGTAAACCTTGAACTATGGAAGCGTCGACGGGGGATCTTACTAAACCCGAGGCTGAGCACAACTTACGAGGTTTGCATTTTTTGAGGTTTTATCTGATAAATAAAATCTCTGTACGCACTGTTAAATAAAATTTTGCAGTACACTCTATTATTCGATAGATAATTATTACTGGCTTGTGTACTATAATAATTATCCATTAGGTAATAGCTTGTAGTAAAATCCTAACCACTTTATTATTTAATTACTAATCACATTATCTTATCCAAAGGTAATCTCCTTTATGTCTAATCAAATCCTCTTTATTGGAAAAAGCTACAAGCTTCTCAAAGAAGCTTCATCTTCTCTCTCCTCCCTCACACTCCCACACGGTTGCATGCTCCATTTTGGGAGCCAAAAATGTGCTTCACTCAATTAACTGATCAATTCTAATTTCAAAGTCAAAAAGTCATCACCTTTTCTCCTATCAACTTTTCTCTCTAGATTTTCCTACTCTCTTTTCTCTTAATCATTTTCTTCTCTCTCTCCCTCCCTCTCCCCAACACGGCAGTAGCCCCATTTTATGGAGCCAAAATTGTGCTCCATTTAATTAATCAATCTATTCTAATTTCAAAAAGAAACCTTAAAACTTCATTCACTTTACTATCCATTTCTCTCTCTAAGCTTCATCTTTTTCTCTCAAAAGAAATTCTCTCCTCCTTCTCTCTAGAAAACCCATGGCCACCACACTCCCAACCTACCAATTATTACAAAATTTTCAACCAAATACATTTTCTTAACCTCCTTCATCATCTAAACACATCTCTAGTTAGTGATTTCTTGAAAATGTTTCATTTTCATCATCTTCTTCTTCTTGTCTCAAGTTTAAAGCTTTAGGGTAAGGTTCTTAGTTCCTCACCCTCTTCTCTTCATTTTCGTGTTCAAGGTCTTCTTTATGACCATTGATCCATTCTTTTTCAAGTCTCCTTGTTGATTTAATGAAGTTGTAATTTTTAGGATTCTTAGAGGTGTGAATCCGAAAATTGCAAGGAGCTTCAAGGGAGTTCCATTACTTGTTTTCTCCTCTAGGTAAGAGAGAGATACTCCTCCTCAACCTATATTGGTAGTAAGGAACTTTGTTTTTGTGATTGGTTGTGAGAAATCCTAGTAGGGTTACTCTATTTGTTTGTATGATTTGTATGATTACATATTATTTTTAATTTGTTTAAGTTATTTGAATGATTGGTTATATATATTGATATACTTGGATGGATTGGAAAACTTAAAATGGAAGGAAATAACCTAGATTCCCTCTAGGAGGCTCACGATTTTGGGGCCCAAAATTAGGGTTCTTGATGAAAAATCATAACAAGTGGAGGACATAACTAATCAGGTGGATAATATATAATTAACAGAATGGAATTTTGGAATCCTAAAACTTGGAGAGGCTCACGGCCTCTATGGCTAATAATGGCCTAATCATGTGACTTCATACAACTATGACCTCTAATTAATCAAGTGATTAAGCAAGTGGATCATGTGATGGAAGGAAATTAATTAGGTAACCAAATAGAACTCTTTGGACTTTAAGAACAAATAAGGATGTGTTTGAGACTTGGTAAGACTTAGAAATAATTCTTTAAGTGAGCATGACTAAGTTTAAAAGTAAGGAACCCAATAATGAGATGAACCCCTCTAGGAAAGAATCTCATAAGAATCACTAAATCAAAGTGAAACTTAATTAATTTGGGCAATTAGAAATTAATTTAGGATTTCATAAAATGGAAAGAATCAAGAATAGAGTTTTATCCAAAAACTTAGAATAAATTTTAATTAAAGCAAGACCATGAGTGCAAGTAAGAATGATAAATAATTCAATTAAAATCATTCTAAGGGAATTAGGTTTAAAAATTTAATGATGGACTTATGTAATTAAAATAATAATGATTAAATGAATAATGTGAGAGAATTCTGCTAAAAGAGAAACTTATCGAGAAGAATATAGAAATTTAGGCATAATTCCATAATGTATCCTAAAGGTGTAATGCATTATTTAAGGACCTAATAATATTTATTGAGGGTCCATAAGTGAATCAAGAATAGGTTGATGCTTACCTTAGCCAAAATTGTAGCATGTTATGGAAAGTATATTGTTATTGAATATACATGATATATGCATTGAGTCATCATGCATTGTGGAAGTCCGATGGACTATTTGTCAATGCCATGTAGCCTAGGAGTTGAATCACACCGTAGTGCGAGTGTGAATAGACTAGTGTAGGTCCTGTAGTTGACCTTGGGGGCGTCGGGGCACGGGCGTCCCACAGCGGGCAGTTGGTAGCCCCTCTGGACCGTGGGACAAACCGATGCAAGCACACCGACGATCTTGACCGAGACGCTGTCCTATATCGCGATCTTGTGGGAATGCCGCTGTATAAAGCCCTGTTGCAGAAAACTATTATTATTTTGAGAAACACTTGATTATAGGCTGACGAGATACTAGCATGTCTCCCTGATCATTCTCTCCGATGTTTGTGTCTAGCTCCATGAAGCAGGATTTTGATATCATGTACATGTGCATAGTGAGTCAATACATTACTTGGCATTTAATTTATATGATAATTGGATATGCTATCTTATTAATGATATATCGCCTGAAACTATTAAACTGCTTAATATCTGCTTCTTGATACTGTTTATTATTTTCATTATGCTATGTGGGCGTCCTATGCCGTTTATGTTTCTTACTGCCATAATTGGTAATGAAGTTAGATATCTCACCTCTTTCTTGCACTGTTCTTGTTCTATATGATATTTGGTTAAAGATTGTAGGGGGGACGAGATTATTTTTCCTAGACTTTACTGGGTATTGATCTCTTATTTTCGAGGATGTCACCAAGAAGAGGTTCCATTGGGTTCGTTAGGATTATATTCACTGGTGGCACCATTGCGTGGCGAGTCGACTAGGCTGGAGAGCGTATACGATACGTTGGAAAGCTGATCTTGACTGTGAGAAGGACTCGTGATGGAGATCCTGTCTTGACACTTACTACTTCGGTACATCTGGAGTTTGCCTTGCCTATCCGGGAGCTATGGGGTGATCCGATTCACACCCCTAGAGAGGACGAGGATTCTATGGCATCAGCTACTAGGGCACCTACCCGTGGGACCGCACTCGGTCCTGTCCTTATATCTTTAGACGAGCCGGGAGAGGATCTCGAGGTGCATCCGATGGAGTGCCCAACTCCTTAGTTGTGGATGTCTTTATGGGTAGTTTATGTTTCCTTTTGCATTACTTATATTAAGGTGTAAATTTTGTATACCTGCGTTCTGAAGTCAAACTTGATGTATTTTATATTTGAGTGGTATGTGAAATGCATCGTGCTATGTATGCTTTAAATTAATTATCTGGTCCTATGAGCTGTATTTTGATTTTGGCTTGTTGAACTATATGTGCTAATGACGACTTATGTATTATTTCATTTGTGGCTTATATTTTCTGCATGTACACAATGGTTTACTTTGGATAAATATTATTTGAAAGTTGTAGCACGCCAAATTTTAGTATTCGCGGTATAATGAGGATTGTGCCGTGGTTATTAAATCGAGGGGTGTTACAGACTCACTAGGCACGTGCACATGATATCGAAATCCTACTCTATGGAGCTAGACACAAACATCGGAGAGAATGATTAGGAGACATGTCTGTAACTCGGCTGTCGAGGCCAACAAGTGCTATAATTTCTCAATTTATCAATGTGCACATCATGGTATTGTACAAGACATTCTACACTAGATCGCGATATTGGACAGTGTCTCGGTCCGGATCGTTGGTGCGTTTGCATCGATCTATCCCACGGCCTAGAGGAGCTACCAACTGACCATTGTGAGACACCCGCTCCCCGACATCCCCAAGGTCAACATTATGACCTACACTAGTCTATTCACACCCGCACATAGGTGTGATTCAATCTCCTAGGCAACATGGCCTTAACAATAGTCCATCGGACTTTCACAATGCATAATGACTCAATGCATATTTATGTATATTCACAACGATATACTTTTTCCATAGCATGCCACAATTTGGCCAAGTTAATCATCAACAAGATTTTGGTCCCACTCATTGGCCCATATTAATATATTAATCAAATTCTCAAATATGACAATACATTTTTAAGGTTCATTATGGAGTTTCACTTTAATCTAGCATTTCTTATAAAATCTTTCTCTAGAGGAATTCTCATTAAATTTTTGTTTCTCTTAATTAACCAAATCTTTTACTCAAATTGAATCATACTTACTTAGAAAATTATCTAAGGTTCTCCAAGTCTTACACACTCTTGTTCTTCTCTTAAGTTCAAAAAAATCGCACTAGGTCATTGAATAAGTTCATTTCCATCTTATGAATCCTTAATAAATTCTTAATTTACCTAATCACCTAAGTCTTAGCTTAATGCATAATTTTAGCTAACATGGCCCTTGAGGCCGTGACCTCCCAAGGACAAGAGTCCAACTAATTTTTCCCATCACATTGTTAATTACTTAATACTTAATTACTTAAGTTCCAAGGTTACCCAAAAAATTACATATTTAAACCCAAAAAGCCCTCGAGGCCATGAGCCTCCCAAAGGGGTAAGAACCCAAATTTTTCATTGCTTTATTAATTGTTATTCACTTGATTAGTTATCTCTCCAACTTATTACAAAATTTTAACCATGAACACCCTATGGAAGGGGGTTTGGCCGTGAGCCTCACTAAGGAAAGCAAGGAACCCTTGCTTCCAATTCATGATTCCAATCCATCAAAGTCAATCCAAGATCATTAATTTACACAAATACAACCAATAAACCACATAGAGGAAAATCAATACAAGGATCATTAGAAAAACACATAACTAAGAGAGTAACCCTAACATGGGTTTCTCACAACTAACACACAAACAAGTCTCCCACTACCAATAGAGGTTGAAGTAGATAATCTTCCTCTTACCTAAGAGAGAACAAGAAAAGAAACCTTCCTGATGGCTCCTTGAAGATTTCGGCCAAGCTTCTCCAAAATCTTAAGAATCACAACTCATCAAATCAACACCAAGGCTTGAGGAAGAAAGGATCAATGGTCATGGTGATGGCCATGAAAATGAAAAAGAAGAAGAAAAGGTAAAGAATCAAAACATTACCTCAAAGCTTCAAGCTTTGAGGCTTGAAGAAGATGATGAAGATAGAAGCTTTTTAGGTAGATTCCAAGTAGAAAGAGGTTTAGAATGTGATGGAGTTCAAGAAAATGTGGTCACTTGAAAATTTCGCACTCATGGAGGCATGAAGAGAGGGTGTGGTCGTGTGGGGAAGAAGAGAGAAGGAGGAGAATCTTGAGAGAAAATGAGAGAAGAAATGTAGAGAGAGAAAGTGATAGTAAAGTTTGAATGAAAAAGAAGAAGTTTATCTTAAGTGAAAATTGAAAACTTTTGGTGGTATTTTGGCATGCATTGCCGTGGGCTTCACCAAAAGAGGGAGGGAAAATTAGCTTCTCCAGCAAGCCAATAGGAAAGTGCAAGGAAGCTTCCTCCAAAGGTTCTTTTAAAAGCCAAAACTCACCTTTTTGAAAAGTCAACGATGATGTCACTTGTGTGATGTCATCAAGGTGATGTCACTTATGTGATGTCATCAAGGTGATGTCACTTAAAGTGAACACTCTAGAAAATATGATTAAAAAGTATTTATTGTTCATCGGATAATTTTATGGTACAGTAACTTTATTTATCAGATAAAATCTCAAAAAATGTAAACCTCATAAAATGTGCCCGATTTCGGGTTTAGTAAGATCCCTTGTTGACGTTTTCACAGTCCAAGAGCCAGTCTCGGAGAAAATATTTCATTTTCTTAGCTCCGCCCGGTGTGCATGCAAATCGAAGAATATATTAAAATAATCAACAGTTCTGAAAATATCCAAAAAATAAACAAAAATCACATATATTATAAAATAACTATTCATCATGAAATAAATAATTTTAAGGGTGTTACACCAGCTCTACTCAGTGCGCATGTAAAACGAAGAATATATTAAAATATTCAACATTTTTGGAAAAATCCACAAAAATTCACAAAAATCACAAATATTATAAAACGACTATTTATGATGAAACAAATAATTTTTGGGGTGTTACAACTCTCCCCTTCTAAAAAGAAATTTCATCCTCGAAATTTTCATACCTTAGAATAGATGTGGATGTTGTTCCTTCATCTTGTCTTCTAACTCCCACGTTGCATCTCTGATCGTTTCATTCCAGATCACTTTTGCTAATGAAATTTCCTTTCCTCTGAGTTACTTTACTCTCCTATCTTCAATCCTTACAGGAGGTGCCTCATAGGTTAAGTTCTCTTTCAATTGTACTATGTCCGGTGCTATGACATGGCTCAGGTCAAGAATATATTTTCGCAATTGCGACACATGAAAGACATTGTGAATGTTAGAAAGAAAATGTGGTAAGGCTATTTGGTAAGCTACTGGACCTATCTGGCGAAGAATTTGGTAAGGTCCAAGGAATTTAGGAGTAAGCTTTCTAGATTTCAGAACTCGATCGACCCCAGTCGTAGGCGTGACTTTCAAAAACACATGCTCGCCTTCCTCAAACTCAAGAGGATTTCTCCTTTTGTTCGCATAGCTCTTCTATCAACTCTGAGCCGTCCTCATCTTTTCCTGAATCATCTTGATTTTCTCAGTCATTTTTTGTATAAGATCAGGTCCAACAGTAAGGCACTCTCCGTCTTGGTACCAACACAAAGGTGTTCTGCACTGTCGTCCATATAGAGCTTCATAGGGTGCCATCCCTATGCTCGAATGAAAACTATTATTGTAGGTGAACTCTACCAATGGTAAAACCTCATCCCAACTTCCAGTTTGTTCCAAAGCGCAACCTCTGAGCAAATCCTCCAATGATTGAATCATCCTTTTCGATTGACCATCGATTTGAGGATGATAAGCAGAACTCAAACGTAGCTTTGCTCCCAATGCTCCTTGCAAACTTTGCCAAAACTTTGATGTGAACCTTGGATCTCTATCAGAAATAATACTGGTAGGCACACCATGTAGCCTAACGATCTCACCAATATACAGCTGAGTCAACTTTTCCATGTTGTACCTTATGTTGATTAGTAAGAAATGTGCTGACTTCGTGAGTCGATCAACGATTACCCATATTGAATCGTAACCTTTTCCTGTCTTTGGTAATCCAACTACAAAGTCCATCGCAATACTATCCCACTTCCAATCGGGAATAGCTAGGGGTTGCAACATTCCTGATGGTCTCAGGTGTTCAACCTTTGCTTTCTAATAAACCAGACAAGACGATACACATCTGGCAATATCACTCTTCATTTTGTGCCACCAAAATAACTATTTTAGGTCTTGATACATCTTGGTTATTCCCGGATGCACACTCAACTAGCTCGTGTGAGCGTGTTCGAGAATATACTTTCTAAGTTCTTGATCCCTAGGTATATAAACTCTACCTCTGAATCTTAGAATTCCATCAGTTCCTTCCTCAAATGTTGTCACACCGCCTTGTTTCATTAGCTCCCTTTCTTTTTGCAAAAATTTATCAACTTTCTATTTCTCTCGGATGTCTTCCATTAACTCACTTGAACTAGTGACCATGTTCATACAAATCTTTCTCGGTGCCAATTCCACAAAGGACCATACATCCCTGAATTGCTCTATCAAATCCTTTTTCCTTAATCATCATAGCAGAGATACTGAGCATCTTCCTACTCAAAGCGTCTGCCACAACGTTTGCCTTTCTGGGGTGATACAGAAGTTGAAAATCATAATCTTTCAGAAATTCCAACCACCTTCGTTGTCTCATATTCAACTCTTTTTGGTCATACAGGTACTTCAAGCTCTTGTGGTCGCTAAAGACGTTGAATGTTGCCCCATAAAGAAAATGCCTCCATAGCTTCAAAGCGAATACCACAGCTGCTAACTCCAGGTCATGAGTTGGGTAGTTCTTCTCATGCACTCGCAACTGTCTCGAAGCGTAAGCCACCACTTTTCTATTTTGCATAAGCACACATCCTAATCCTTGGTATGAAGCATCACAATACACTTCGAAGGGTTCACTTGGATCATGTAGAACTAACACTGGTGAAGTAGTTAGTTATCTCTTCAATTCTTGGAAACTTTCTTCGCAAGCATTAGTCCACTCAAAGGCTTGATTCTTTCTCGTGAGCTGAGTAAAAGGCCCTGCTATCTTAGAGAATCCCTCAATGAATCTCTGATAGTATCCAGCTAATCCCACAAAGCTTTGAATTTCTGTCACTGTCTTCGGTCTTTCCCATTGCAGAATCGTTTCCACTTTTGACGAATCCACTGCAATCCTTTCCTTTGAGATCACATGGCCCAAAAACTTAACTTCTTCCAGCCATAATTCACACTTCGACAATTTGGCATACAGCTTCTTCTCCTTCAAAATCTGGAGAACTATACTGAGGTATTCAGTATGATCCTTATGATTTTGAGAATAGATCAGAATGTCGTCAATGAAGACAACAACAAATCTGTCCATGTAAGGATGAAAGATTCTATTCATGTAATCCATGAATATGGCAGGTGCATTCGTTACACCAAACGGCATCATAAGATATTCGTAATGATCGTAACGTGTACAAAAAGCTATCTTGGGGATATCCTCCATCTTTACTCGAATCTGATGGTAGCTCAATCGCAGATCGATCTTAGAGAATATCGCCGCTCCTTTCAGTTGATCCATCAAGTCATCTATCCTCAGAAGTGGATACTTATTCTTGATTGTAACCTTACTCAGCTGGCGATAGTCCACACACAATCGTGAAGTCCCATCCTTCTTTCTGACTAGTAACACTGGTGCTCCCTATGGTGACACACTGGGTCTAACAAACTGCTTTTCCAAGAGTTCTTCTAACTGCTTCTTAAGCTCAACTAACTCTGATGGTGACATCCTGTAGGGCGCTATTAATACAGGACCAGATCCAGGCACAAGATCAATGGTGAACTCTATCTCTCACTCCGGTGGTAAACCAGGTACGTCATCAGGAAAGACTTTAGAAAACTCGTTAACCATTGGAATTACATTCACATCTGCCTTGCTCTCAACTTTTAAGGAAAATAATAGCATGTATCCGGGAGCTCCTTCTTTCAAGAAAGCTCAAACTTGGTTGGCCGTAAAAAATCTAGAAACTTTATCCGTAGGAAAAACTATGATTTTACTAGAATAGTCCAATAGGATATAGTTGGAAGACAACCAATCTATTCCTAAAATTACTTCTAATTGGGAAAGGGGTAAACATATCAAATCAACAGAAAAGATTCGACCTTCAACAATTAAAGGACAATTTAAACAAACTTTGGTAGTAACAACAGGTTTAGAAGTAGGGGTAGAAACAGTCAAGTCAAAAGGTAAGGAAGACACAGGTAAACCAAGTCATCGCACACAGTCATAAGAAATGAAAGAGTAGGTTGCCCCAGAGTCATACAGTACAGTCAAAAGATTACCTCCTATGGTACCCTCTCCTTGTATCAGATCTTCAGATTCGAAGGCTTCTACTCCGCTCATAGTGTAGACTCAGCCTCCTACCTGCGATTTTTGCAGCTCGTGCAGTGTTGACTGAAGGCTCTGCCTTAGCTTGATTGCAGTCCCTAGAGATGTGTCCAAGTTTTCCACATTGAAAATAGATTATTCCTTTGATGGTGCAGTCCCTCGTTAGGTGATCTTTCCCGCACTTCAATCACTTTGGCGAAAACGCCACATTCTGATCAGCTCGATTTCCACCAGAACCTCCACTGGAACCTCCACCAGATGACTGTTGTTTACTTCCTGGTGATCGGGAATAGGGTTTCTTTTGAAAACGATTTGTATTGTTGCCACCTCCTCTTTAGAACCTAGTAAATCCAAAGTTACGATTCCTCGTGTCCTGTGCCTAATCCAGATCTTCCACTTAGCGACACATGTCCAATAATTTTGAAAACAAGTTGAAAATTTGGACAAGATTTCAAACCTTGCGGCATACTCGCTGACAGTCAAGTTCCCTTGCCTCAAACTAAGGAACTCCATCTCTTTAGCATGTCTTGCGCTTGCTGGGAAATACTTCTCCAAGAATTTTTCCTTGAATACCTCCCAGGTGATTACTCGACCTTCAGCTTCTAGTAATCTCTACGCTTCGTTCCACCAATCTTCTGCATCTTCGATCAGCATAAAAGCAGCATAGGTTACCTTCTTGTCATCGGCACAGTTCATGCCTTTGAAAATTTTCTCCAGCTCCTTGATCCAAAGACTAGCCTTCTCTGGATCAAATTCTCCCTTAAACTAAGAAGGGTTGTTACGACGGAACTCCAACAGATTTTGAGCATTGGTTGAAGCTTCCTGCTGTTGTGCAGCCTTTTCCTACTGTTGAGCAACTCTCTCGGTTTGTTGTGCAATGACATCCGTCATTCGTCGCATTGCTTTGATTGCTGCTGCCATGCCTCCACCGCGTGCCATTTCACTTTTTCAGGGTAGACTGAATGAAAAACATAAGGAAGGATTAGATGTACCCTTTCGGAATACCAATCACAGATAATCATACAGCACAAACAAGACAGACCTAACCACAAAGACCCAAAAGAAAACTTAAACTGGGGGTCTAATACTAAACTAGTGTAATGCCCCTTTTTGAGGAGGGTGTTGGGAATTGCGGATCAAAATATCTCGCAGCGGAATAATAGGATTCCCACACAGGATCCATGCGAAAAGTCCATAATCCGAGTTTTTTAAAATTTACCTCTTGAAGCGTGATAAACACAAGCGAGGTGAATCACCAACACCGTAATAGCGACGATGTTTCTGCGGTATCCACACGAACAGACTTGCAAAAGGAGTCACGCCTCTGTTTCGCGGTGCTAGCTGCGAATAAAAGAGAAGAACCTTTCACTGTCTCTCACTCACTTTCTTAGGTGCGGCTAGGGTTGTGATGTAACATGTATAGCAGCCCCTTAACAGTACTATTTATAATAGTGGCTGCCTTAAGTGAGTGTGAGCAAGAGCAAGGTAAGTCTGTGCAACCCTAAAACCCATCTGTCATGAGTTAGGCCCACAATTGAATCCGAGTCCAACTTGGATCCTTATTGCTCCAATTTAGTCTGTTCTAAGTGTGCGACCCTGCAGGTTCTCATGACGTTGGTAGTAATATTAAAATCTCATTTTAATATTACAAACAGTGAGCGGTATCTAGCAACACATCACTGCTACCCAAGTAATGAGAATGTCAGTGATTTGACATAACCTATCCGTGATCAATGTTTCCGTGTAGTTTAGTCCCTTTGTCAAGATATCTAGATTGAACACAAGGCATGGAATGCGTCACCCCTGTATAGTCCAATCATTCGTTTCCTGATACTCGAGTAGACTTTGTAACGATAAATGAGATCAATATCTCATATTGACTCATTTGAGCATGGCCATGCATTTCGCAGTCTCACTCAATCAGGGGGCCCGAAGATATCGCTCCTGTTATGTAGGAGTGACAAATTCCATCTAGGTCACTCACATCCCTCTGCATGATTTGCGGTATGTCCAATAACCAACTTTATAATCACCTTGTTACGTATGACGTTTGATGGCATTAAAACACACAACTCCTCATGTAGGAATCGTAGTGATTTCGGTCAAAGGACCACAAACACCATTATCACTATGAGAATCGCTTATGACACTCACGTAATGATCCATGTAGCGTTCTCATGGTGGGTCGATCCAAGATACATCATTACTCTAATATGTACCAATGTGAAGACTTGATATCTCATATCCATGACCCGTGAGATGCGGTCATCAGTCTCTACACATACTAGTCTCAATGTATTATTGTTGTCCTAATTAACAATAATACTTGACTAGGGACATTTAAGAATAGTGTTGTAACCAAAAAGGATCTCACGATCAAGTCATCCACTTGATGTCCTATGGCATCAAACTTACTATTCTAAGGACTTTATTATGTTTATCAAAAAAGAACACAATAAATGAAATGCCTCATATATAAAATAGCATAATATAATGTATATCAGTACAAACAAAATGTATTGGCCACTAGGGCATACACCAACAGAGGGAACATCACACCATAGCCACGAAACAAAAATAAAATGTATAAATTAAGACCCGATTCATTTTAGTATAGATAAGCCTATTTGGTTGAAATCGTGCAAATAGTTTTGGAGAATTCTTTTTTTTTTGTTACAAAATAATAAAATAAAATGACATGACATAGTTACAGCAGAAAGTAACATGAGGAGTAAACCATACATTCATACATCATAAATATATAAATACTTGTATCATACTCATTTAGATACATTATTAGATATACAAAAAGCAAAATCTTTACATGCCCCAAAATGATTACACATATACAGCCCACCAAAAAGACAAAACATCAAGCCCCCAAAAGATTTACAGATAGCCATCAGTGGCTACCAACAGCATCAGCCCCTAAGGCGAATGAGAAGAAACTATAGTTGGATCCTCCTCAAGGTCTTCCTTGTCAGAGGAAACCCTTATCGGAGCAACCGAGTTACGAGTGGGGGCTCGTGCAGAGAATAAGTAAGAATCCTCTTGTGGGGAGTAATAACACTCTCCCCACATATCACGTATGGATAAGTAAAACTCTAAATATAAGCGCGCATGAAAAGTAAAGATAGGCGGATCATAACGTCCCCAAGCAAGAGTCACAGTCACGTCTCCGAGGTAGACACAATGATCTGTACTCAGGTTGATGTGCCAGCAGTCTTGACCTCTATGAAAAGTCAATCTCGTATAACCCAAGAAGCCTTGCGGATGGGACATCGTATCCAAGTAGGAAGCTAATCAAAATCAGGCCAAAAGCCAAGGAATTCGTGCACTTCCCCTTCTTCACCGACCTTTTTGGAGAAACATATAAATGGACAGAATAACAAAAAATACAGAAAAGAGGTAAAACATCCTACATTCGTTACCAATTTTGGCAATAAAGAAACCTAACGGTGCAAAACGCCCACATAGCATATCAAAAATAATAATCAGCATCAAGAAGCAAATAGTAAACAACTTGACAATTTCAGCCAATTATAACATCAATAAGACAATAGTTCCAATCATCATATATATATAAATGCCAAATAATATGTTAATTCACTATGCTCGTGCACATGATACCGAAATCCTACCCCATGGAGCTAGACACAAACATCGGAGAGAATGATCAGGAGACATGTCTGTAACTCGGCTGCCGAGGCCAACAAGTGCTATAATTTCTCAATTTATCAACGTGCACATCATGGCATTGTACAAGACATTCTACACTAGATCGTGAAATAGGACAGTGTCTCGATCCAGATCGTCAGTGCATTTGAATCGGTCTATCCCACGGCCTAGAGGAGCTACCAACTGACCATTGTGAGACACCCGCACCCCGACACCCCCAAGGTCAACATTATGACCTACACTAGTCTATTCGCACCTGCACATAGGTGTGATTCAATCTCCTAGGCAACATGGCCATAACAATAGTCTATCGGATTTTCACAATGCATAATGACTCAATGCATATTCATGTATATTCACAATGATATACTTTTTCCATAGCATGCCATAATTTGGCCAAGTTAATCATCAACAAGATTTTGGTCCCACTCATGGACCCATATTAATATATTAATCATTCTCAAATATGACAATACATTTTTAAGGTTCATTATGGAGTTTCACTTTAATCTAATATTTCTTATAAAAGCTTTCTCTAGAGGAATTCTCATTAAATTTTTGTTTCTCTTAATTAGTCAAGCCTATTACTCAAATTGAATCATACTTACTTAGAAAATTATCTAAGGTTCTCCAAGTCTCACACACTCTTGTTTTTCCCTTAAGTTCAAAAGAATCGCACTAGGTCATTGAATAAGTTCCTTTCCATCTTATGAATCCTTAATAAATTCTTAATTTACCTAATCACCTCAGTCATAGCTTAATGCATAATTTTTAGTTAACATGGCCCTTGAGGCCGTGACCTCCCAAGGACAAGAGTCCAAGTAGTTTTTCCATCACTTCGTTAATTACTTAATACTTAATTACTTAAGTTCCAAGGTTGTCCAAAAATTACATATTTACTCTCAAAAAGCCCTAGAGGCCGTGAGCCTGCCAAAGGGGTAAGAACCCAAATTTTTCATTGCTCTATTAATTGTTATTCACTTGATTAGTTATCTCTCCAACTTATTACAAAATTTTAACCATGAACACCCTATGGAAGGGGGTATGGCCGTGAGCCTCACTAAGGAGAGCAAGGAACCCTTGCTTCCAATTCATGATGCCAATCCATCAAAGTCAATCCAAGATCATCAATTTACACAAATACAACCAATAAACCACATAGAGGAAAATTAATACAAGGATCATTAGAAAAACACATAACTAAGAGAGTAACCCTAACATGGGTTTCTCATAACTAACACACAAACAAGTCTCCCACTACCAATAGAGGTTGAAGTGGATAATCTTCCTCTTACCTAAGAGAGAACAAGAAAAGAAACTTTCTTGATGGCTCCTTGAAGATTTTGGCCAAGCTCCTCCAAAACCCTAAGAATGATAACTCATCAAATCAACACTAAGGCTTGAGAAAGAAAGGATCAATGGTCATGGTGATGGCCATGAAAATGAAAAAGAAAAAAAAAGGTAACGAATCAAAACATTACCTTAAATATTCAAGCTTTGAGGCTTGAAGAAGATGATGAAGATGGAAGCTTTTTAGGTAGATTCCAACTAGAAAGAGGTTTAGAATGTGATGGAGTTCAAGAAAATGTGGTCACTTGAAAATTTTAAACTCATGGAGGCATGAAGAGAGGGTGTGGCCGTGTGGGAAAGAAGAGAGAAGGAGGAGAAAATCTTTAGAGAAAATGAGAGAATGAATGTAGAGAGAGAAAGTGATAGTAAAGTTTAAATGAAAAAGAAGAAGTTTGTCTTAAGTGAAAATTGAAAACTTTTGGTGGTATTTTGGCATGCATTGCCATGAGCTTCGCCAAAGGAGGGAGGGAAATTTGGCTTATCCAACAAGCTAATAGGAAAGTGCAAGGTAGCTTCCTCCAAAGCTTCTTCAAGAAGCCAAAACTCACCTTTTTGAAAAGTCAACGATAATATCACTTGTGTGATATCATCAAGGTGATGTCACTTAAAGTAAACACGCTAGAAAAGATGATTAACACTCTGCTAGAGCTATTATCTAGTGGACAAAAGTTACAGTTAATAAAAATAGCATTTATTGTTCATCGGATAATTTCATGGTACAGCAACTTCATTTATCAGATAAAATCTCGAAAAATGTAAACCTCGTAAATTGTGCTCGATCTCGGGTTTAGTAAGATCCCCCGTTGACGTTTCCACAGTCCAAGGTTTACTAGCCTCAGGGAAAATATTTCATTTTCCCAGCTCTGCCTAGTGTGCACGTAAATTGAGAAATATATTAAAATAATCAATAATTCTGGAAAAATCCAAAAAAATTCACAAAAATCACATATATTATAAAATAAATATTCATCATGAAACAAATAATTTTTGGGGTGTTCACCGGCTCTGCTCAGTGTGCACACAAAATGAAAAATATATTAAAATATTCAATGTTTCCCGAAAAATCCACAAAAATTCAAAAAAATCACAAATATTATAAAATGACTATTTTGATGAAACAAATAATTTTCGGGGTGTTACACATCTTGCCCAGAATGCCAAGAACACGTTCTAAGAGCCATGTAATCGATTACATAGACTATGTAATCAATTACAACATGTCTGACAATAGCTAACGACTATTTTCTTGGCATTTAATGTTGCCATAAATGTCACCCAACAGCTCCTTTATGCTAGAACACTATAAATACATATCTTGAGTCATCATTTATGGCTAACCAACAACTTGAAATGCATTTCTATTGCACTAATCCGAGAATCAATCTTTCAATCTATTTGTGCTTTGTTTTTGTAAAAATTTGAGATATTCCTGAAGAGTATTATAGGGCTTCAACTTGTGTAATATACTCTTCTGAGAGTTTATCATTCAATCTCCATTTGATTTCCTTTAAAAGAGGGTGAGGTATCCCTCAAGAGATAAAACAGTGAGGTATTCCTCAAAGGTTATAAAGGGTGAGGTATCCCTGTTTTAAGGCTCAAGCACAAAGGGTGAGGTATCCCAAGGTGTGGTAAGTGCTCTAGTTTGTAAAGGTTGTCAAACACCTATTCAATCTTGAAGGTTTAGTGAAAAATCTCAAGTGATTCACTTGAGGACTTGACGTAGGTCACAAGGGGTGGCTGAACCAGGATAAATCATTGTGTTTGCTCTTCTCTACTCTATCTCTTTATATTTGTGCTTCAATTTTATATGCTAGCTTGAATACTTTATATCTTGGCTTATTTAGTTATGAGTGAGTTACTTAATCTCATTTATCTATTCACTTCAATTAATAGATAGCTTCAATGAAAATTGATATTTAAGTATTTTGTAAAATATTTGTAAATAGTTTTTATATACTCAATTCACTCCCCCTCTTGAGTATTGAGGCCACTTAGTAACAGGTGCCTTAGTCACTTTCCCTCCTTTTCCTCTATCTCTCCCTCATTTTCCTCTACCACTCCTAATAATTGTAGTTGATGCTTCAGGTTGTGATAAAGCTGGTGGTTGGCTTATAAGAACTATTGGTGCTATTGGTGTTTGGCCAATAGGGGCTTTTAGTGTTGCTAGTGCATGTTGTAGTAGTGTTGTTGTTGTTGAGATGGTTCTTCTCCCTTTCTTTCCTTTTCCTCTATGTCTCGTTTTCCTCTACCACTCCCTCCTCTTCCTTTCCCCTCTGATTCTGTTTGAGTTTGTGTGATTACTGGTTGAGTTTGCCTAGCTTCTAATTTTATTATGTTTGAGGTTGTGATTGTTGAGCTTGTTGGACAAGTTGTGATGCTTCCTCTCCTTGAGACCTATATTGTCCCTTCCAACACCTTATGCTATTGTGGCCATACAATTTGCATTTCCCTCATTGTACAAATGTGTTGGTCCTCCTATACTTGTATGGATGTGGTGGCTCATTAGCTTCTTTCCTCCCCAGTCCGTTGGCTCTCCCAAGCTTTGCTCTATAAGTTGGTGGTAGTATCTACTAGTTCTGTGTTCGCCATATATTTCCCCATTGATTGGGTTTACCACTAGCTCATGTGCAATAGTTATTGTAATAGTCATCAGGGTCATCTCCCTTGAAGAAAATGGTGTTGGTGTATGCCCTAGAGGCCAATTTATTTTGACTGTACTTGCTTACATTATATTATGCTATTTATTTAATACATGAGGCATTTCATTTATTACCTTATTTATAATAAACATAATAAAGTCCTTAGAATAGTAAGTTTAATGTTATAGGACATCAAGTGGATAACTTGATCATGAGATCCTACTGGATAGAATTAGAACACTGTTCTTAAATGTCCCTAGTCAAGCATTATTGTTAATTAAGGCAACAATAATGCATTGAGACTAGTATGTACTTAGACTGATGGCCACATCTCACGGGTCCTAGATATGAGATATCAAGTTCTTACATAGATATATATTAGAGTAATGATGTATTGGACTGACTCACCATGAGAACACTGCATGGATCACTACGTGAGTGTCATAAGCGATTCTCAAAGTGATAATGGTGCATGTGGTTCTTTGACCTGAAATCACTATGATTCCTACATGAGGAGTTGTATGTTTTAATGTCATCAAACATCATCTGTAACAAGGTGAATATAAAGTTAGTTATTGGACATACTGCGAATCATGCAGAGGGATGTGAGTGACCTAGATGGGATTTGTCTCTCCTACATAACAGGAGCGATATCTTCGAGTCCCCGATTAAGTGAGACTACAAAATGCATGGCTATGCTCAAATGAGTCAATATGTGATATTGATCTCATTTGTTATTACTAAGTCTACTTGAGTATCAGGAAACAGAAGATTGAACTATACAAGTGTGGAAATAACTTTACCCCAATGGTTTGATATGTTAAGTTTTGATGATGACAAATACAAGAGAAAAGATGCTTATGCTTCATATATGTGCTTAATAGATGACAAATGCATTACAAAAGAATATTGATCATGTTACATAGATGTGCTTAATGAGATATATTGTATCATACATGATTATGTACTTTATCTAGTTATATTTCACTTAATGATCATGCAATGAGATATGTGTAACATTCTTCATATAATATATTTAATAATGTTTTATATGAGTTATTATGAATTTGGACTAACTATGTTTGTTAAGTGAGCAGTACTTTGTAGGATAGTCTAAGTACCAAGAGTGGGCATTGTAACAAGAAAGCAAAATATCACAACTATGCACAACTCAAGAATAATGAGAATGATAATATGTTCCAAACATTTTCAAGATTTCAAGAAAAGAAATTTTTGGAAGCTTGGATTACATCAAGAATTGATGATGGCAAAAGATTAAGTCCCAAGGTTCTTCAAGAATAGCTTATAGGACTTAGATCTTGTGTAAAAGTAAAAAGGAATCACACTAAGCTCAAATATATTTTAACATCTTTAAAAGTGTTTCTTACATGTTTAAATGCCCAACAAACTATTTTTGGAAAGTTAGTCTTGGAGGTAGATCAAACCATTGAAAAATAGCCAAGTTTGTATTTTGTAAAATTGATATTTGGTTACTCTTTTAATCATATCTTTTCAAATACTTTGAGTTTTGTTCTAAAACTTATTTAATATGAAAATAGACTCAAATATCTTTCCAATGAGTGGTCATTTGCTTAAAACAAATAAGAAATGAAGAAGTTATGACCATTTAAAGTCAGTTTTTCAAAATCAGAGTGCAATAACCAATTATGGATTTCTCATAACCGATTATTCACCAAGTCAGGAGTGTTTTTCATGTTTTTAAATCTCCTAACCGATTATGAAATATCCATAACCAATTATTCACTAAAATAGAATCATTTTCTGTTGTTTTTCGTAAAAGCCCATAATCGATTATAACTATTCTCATAATCGATTATATATTCATAACAGAGCGTGCTTTTTTGTGTTTTAAAAGCCAATAACCGATTATGGCTTTTGAAATAATTGGTTATGGAATGTTTTAAAAACCCAAGATTCCATTTCTTCATGTCATAACCGATTATGTATATCTCATAACCGGTTATGGTGAAATGCAGAACACTTCCTCAACGGCTCCATTTAGAACATTTAATGAACCCAACCACCTCTAACGGCTCTAAAATGTTTTGGGATATAAATGAAAGTATTTGGGCATCAAAGAAATGTTGGAGAATAATCTGAAAATCATTCTTGAGCATTAAAATGAGTTTTATTATCTTTTTCTCCAAATCTCTATTTTAAGCTAAGTGTGTGTGATTCTTTGATACCATAAGCTTCAATTTGTATTATCTACTCTTTGAGAGAGTTTCTATCTTCTACACTTTATATAATTTGTAAAAGAGATGGTGAGGTGTCCCTCTAGAGAAAAAGGGTGAGGTATCCCTTAGTTGGATAGAGGGTGAGGTATCCCTCTAGAGAAAATGGTGAGGTATCCCTTGAGGGTGAGGCATCCCTCAAAAGTTAAAAAGCATGAGGTATCCCTGTTTGAGGCTCAAGAACAAGGGTGAGGTATCCCAAGGTGTGTTGAGTGCTCTCAATTGTAAAGGTTTTCAAGCACCTATTCAAGCTTGAAGGTTTAGTGAAAAATCTCGGGTGGTTCACTTGAGGACTAGACATAGGCCACAAGTGGTTGGTGGCTGAACCATGATAAATTCTTGAGTTTGATTCTCTCTTCCCTACACTCTTTAATTTCAGTATTTGGTGAAATGTATTTATCTACTGCATATCTTGTCATCTTGATGTTTTGATTCTTACAACTTGATATCTAGCTTATTCACTTAATTCATCATATATCCCAAGTTGTATTTGAGTAAACCTTAATAGTTGTGCCTTTGTTAGACTTATTCCACTGCATGTGTTAATTGAAAATATCAAAATGCATAATTTCTCAAAGTTACAATAAAACTTGTAATCACCAAATTCACCCCCCTCTTGGGTGATGGTTGTCATGACTAATAACAAGGGTAACATATTCCATGTGTTTAGTTTAGTCTAGATATCTGGACAAAGGGACTAAACTACATGAAAACATTGATCACAGAAATGTTATGTCAAATCACTGACATTCTCATTACTTGGGTAGCAGTGATGTGTTACTAGATATCGCTCACTGCTTGTAATATTAAAATAGGATTTTAATATTACTGCTAACATCATGAGAACCTACAAGGTTACACACATAGAACAGACTAAATTGGAGCAATGAGAATCCAAGTTGGACTGGGATTCTATCATAGGCTAGACTCATAACAGATGAGTCCAAGATTGCCCAGCTATCTTACTGCTACTCTCACTCACATAAGGCAATTGCTGTTATAAATAGCACTACTAAGGGGCTGTTAAGGAGTGCATCATGAACCCTAGCTGCACCCTAACAGAAATAGTGAATGAGAGAGTAACAAGTTTCTCTTCTCTTCGCAACTAGCACTGTGCTAGAGATGTGGGACTCCAAGATTACGAATGTTGGACGTTTGTGAGTCTGTTCGTGTGGATAACGTAGAGGCATCATCGTTGCTGCGATGCTGAT